>JARFIW010001278.1:196179-1481179 GCA_036346225.1 Platerodrilus igneus | reverse complement strand
ACCACCACGAACACACCACCACCTACCACTACCACCAACCAGCCAACAACTCCACACCACCACCACCACACACCACCACCACCAACGACCCAAGCACCACACCACCACCATCCACAACATCAACCAACCCCACCACACCCCACCAACCAACCACCCCACCAACCAAACAAAATATATTAAGCTACTAATGTACAACTGCAAATACACCTACGTACATAAATGCTTCATAACGAATAATTACCATTCAAGTTCACTCACCGAACTCAGTAATCCAAATATTAATTATATACAAACTTCAATTTTACCAATCAAATCCAAGGTTAAAATTTTGAAACCAAAGGAGATTGATATTCCACTCCAAAACGGTAAATATGACAGAAAGGAAAAATCTCTATTTCAATCTAATAAACCAATTCAAAGGTTTTGAACTCCGCTTTCTCAAATGCAAATGGATTTGGAGAATTTAATCCAATTGCCTATGAACTTTTAAATTCCGACAAGTTTAAAATTTAAAATGTAATAAATAATTCAAAAGGGGATTTCCCCCCCCCCCGGGGTAAATTGGGAAAAAAAAGTCTCTTTTTATTTTTTAATATAAACAAGTTTAAAGGGTTTTGAATTCCCCTTTCCCGCAACCATTTGACCCAAATGAGAAATAAACACATCACTAGTAACCGTTAGCTTTAACCTCTAACGCGTCTGGAAATAAACAACCCTGATTCCCACCGGCTGGCCTCCTTATATACATTTTGGTTAATTGAAAATAACCCTTTCTTGACGCTCTTACTCGGCTTAGGATGCGCCGGTCGTAAATCTTTAATTTTAATTAAAACTGTCAATGCCTAAGATAACCACAACCGTAGCTCTCAGAATTGATTTTAGTTGAGTGCTCAGCTAATTGAAAATTGCTTCAGACCACCCTGACATAAATAGGATCCTAAAGCATGATTGACATCTAATCATAGATATGGACTAATTTGACATGTTTAGTGCCCTTAAAGTAAGTGCCTTTAGAAAATTGATTAACACTTGGATTAGATCTTTCTGGGAACTTCGCTGAGAAGCTACTTGGGTGATCCTGCAGCCGCTACAATTCTAATAATTAGCATGCTAAAATTAAACTAGAAACTAACTATTTTTAGGAATACTAGAACTATTAGAGCTTATTAAAACAGTATGTTACACAGCCCCCCTCGAAAAATTGAAATTGCTCTTAGGAATTTCAAGAAAATTGAAAAAAAAAAAAAAAAAAATAAATGTAGAAATTAACACATCCAACCGCAATTATGTTTAAGACAACTGAGTCTTTTCAGAAAATTGGCGGAAGGAAAAATAAAAATTGGAAAAATAAAATATTAGTGAGGTTTTAGGTCTTGGACGTGGAACACCCTAGCGGTTTTCCGTCCATGGAAGATAGTCTATAAGTGGTAGAACCTAAAACTTCCATCACCTTTGCTTCTAGGAACTTCGGGGCTAATTTTTATTGAAATGTTTAGAAGCATCTGATAATATAAAATTGCGCTTCCACACTAAATCCCTACTTTGAAATTTAATGGTCTGCGCCTTAAATTGTACGAGTGCGTATTACGTTCATACGCCAAATGTATGTTCTTCTGAACTTCTTTAAAGATGGGCGATAATTCATTAAGGTCTTGAACCAATTGTTCTCGAGTATCAATTGCTAGATCCTCTGGATTTAAATCCTTTAATTTATTATAGAATTCCTCGGACAGAGGAACCGTGCGTCCAAAAGCTAAAATGTTGGGGAATATTTTGTGGATTCATGAACAGCATTACGAAGCGCATGGGCAATTTTGTGAATATTATCGTCCCAATTCTTATGAGAATCTTGAATGTAACTGCGAATGGCAGCTCCAATTACCTTGTTAACGCGTTCTACATAATTAACTTGAGGATGGTAGCTGGCGTTAAACCAAACCGAAGGTATTTTATAATTTGTCATGAGATTAGAAAATAAATTACTTTTAAATTGAGGGCCATTATCTATCATACAAATTTGAGGTACCCCATATACCAAAAATACAAAATTTTCCAGGTAATTACAAATTTGTTTTGTTGAAGCGCTGCGCATGGGATGCAATAAAGTGAATTTTGTAAACCAGTCAGTAACAACTAAAAGGTAAGTATTCCCCAATTTCGAGCGCGGAAAGGGCCCCATTAAATCAATCGACAAACATTGAAACGGAAATGAAACTTTTTCTTTGCCCATAAAACCATAATGGTTGAACGTGCTGGATTTGCTTTGGCAGCACGTAACACATTTACTAATGTATTTAGAAATATATGACCGCATTTTAGGCCAGTAATAGAGCTCTTTGATTTTTGTATATGTTTTAAATACACCCAAATGGGCCGAAACTGGATCATCATGGCATTCTTTAAAATTTGTGCACGGCATGATTTCGGCACTACTAACTTCCACTCAATTAAATTGGCTTTGATATTCAAATTATTCGGAATAAACTTATACATTTTATCATCTTCTACTCTCCAATCGGGATATAGATCTGGCTTTTCCTTAATATTATTTAACATGTTTTGTACCAATCCTCGACCTCGTCTAAAGAAAATTTAAAGAATTAATAGCATAGGCTCCACTAGGAGCTCGGATAATGTATCTGGTACCACATTAAATTTACCCTTCCTGTGGATAACTTCGAAATCAAATTGTTGGAGTTTCACACTTCATCTAGCTAAACGTCCCGCAGGATCTTTTAAGTTGTGGAGCCAAATTAAAGAATGATGGTCCGTAATGACCTTAAAATGAGTTCCTTCAATATATGGTCGGAATTTTGAATAGCAAAACACACCGCCAAAAGTTCCCGTTCTGTGACTGAATAATTTTCTCTGCTGAATTTAAACTGCGAGAAGCATAAGCAATTACATGTTCTTCGTTTCCTTCTCCCTGAGTTAAAACACAACCAACGCCGTAATTTGAGGCGTCACATTGTAAAGAAAAAACTTTCGAAAAGTCAGGACTCCTTAAAATAGGAGCCTTTGTAAGAACATCTTTAATTTTTCAAACGAAATAAGAGCCTCGTCCGTCCATTTAATCGCTTGCGATTTTCTCTTTCCTTTAGTAAATCATTAATAGGTGCTATAATTGTGGCAAAATCCAAAACAAAACGCCTATACCAAGAACACATACCGGTGAAACGTTTTATTTCAGTGGCTGTCTTGGGTTGAGGAAAATTTACAATTGCGTCAATTTTGCTGGGTCAGTTCGGAGACCATCTTTATTCACAATATATCCCAGATATTGTAACTCTGGTTTACAAAACTCACATTTTGAACTGTTAATTGTTAAATTAGCGCCTTTCAACTTTTCATACACTTCGTTCAAAATTCTAATATGCTCCTTAAATGTGCTTGAAATAATAATTATATCATCTAAATAAACAAATACTGATTGGGATAATGAAAATCAAAAATAGAGTCCATGAGCCTCTGTAATGTGCCTGGAGCATTGGCCAAACCCATCGGCATTACATTATATTGAAATAATCCGCGCCTTGGGACAGTAAAGGCTGTTTTTCCTTGCTTTCGTCACTCAAGGGCAATTGCCAGAAAGCTTTTTAAATCGATTGAACTGAGATATTTCGCATTGCGTAATCTATCAAGAATGTCATTTACAAACGGAATGGGATACGCGTCTTTTTGTAATTGAATTTAATCGTTTAGCGTCAAAACATACACGAAATTCACCTTTTGCTTTTTCTTTACTAATAGCATGGGGAGTTCCACGGGCTATTGCTTGGGCTAATAATGCCTTGTTCAAGCATTGCATCAATTTCTTTATTAGCATGTTCCAGCATCGCCGGTGATAATGGGTAATACCTTTGTTTAATTGGTTCAACGTCTTCCGTTGTAATATGATGTGAAATTTTAGTGGTTCGGCCTAAGGTAGGACGATCCAGGGATTGAAATAAAGAAATAACCTTGTTTAATTCAAATTTCTGGTCTTCATTTAAATCGGCCATGACTTTAATGAAATTTAATTTATTCGTTTCCGCAGAATGAGCATAAAATTCATTTTTGAAAAATCTACTTTCAATTCAAATAATTGACAAAATCAATCCCTAACGTTAGGGTACACTCTATTGAGTCGGAAACTAAAACATTTAAAGACCGAGTAACCCCGTTTATAGTCAAGGGCAAATTAATTGAACCTAAAATTGATTGTGCAGTGCCATCCGCGGTTGTTAATATAGACGTTTTACATTTTTAATTAATTCTAACTTATATTTATCCAATAAACACAAACCATGTCTGCCTAAAATAGAGGTATTCGCGCCGGAATCCAACAGTGCAGTATAAGTTTCCTTAAATATCTCGATATTAATATAAGGTCTTGTATCATCTTTTACTTTATAAAAATTTGAAAAACCTTAGATGATTTACAAAATTCTTAACTTTTACTAACCAATCCGACCACGTCTTTTGTCAGCAGCAATATTATTAAACGAAGAAAAGCAACGGCTGACTACGCGCTTTCCTGTCCTTAGTTTTTGAATTATTTGAGCAGTTTGGACAATTTGTGGACGTAACTTCCAACTGCCCACAAGAATAACAAAATATTCCGCGTTTCTCCGGACAAGTATGAAACGAGTGACCTCGTCTTTACAGTTGAAACAAATAGTCGAAAATTTTGCTGTGTTTTAAAATAATTCGAAACGCCGGACCGTGGTAAATTATTATTAGAAAATGAACTCTGTCGAACTTGACGTTCTAAGATAACTGGTACGTTGGCAGAATCCGAATGTTCCTGTTTAATAAAATGTGTAGGCTTAATGTCTTCTAAAAGCTTACAACGAGAAATCAAATGGGAAATGTCAGTCACTTCAATTAACGCCAGTTGCGTGGCATAAAAAGTCTGTAAATTTCTTTTAATAATTTTTATTTGTTCCTGATTGAAATGGACTCTTCTAATTGAGAAAATAAATTTACCATCTTTGAAATATAAATGGTAGGTGATTCATCGGCGCCTTGCCGTCTAGATTTAATTAACATTAAAAGATTCTCTGCATAATCGGCTGAAAGAAAATCTTGTTTCAATTTAAAATTAATTGTTCCCATGAATTTACTGTACACCGCGTTGCTCTATACCAATCCAGTGCTGAACTGGTGAAAAGATCAATAGCCCTTCGAAAAGGTCATCTGACGAAACTTTTCTTGCAACTTGCAGTTCTTTGACGCGTTGAATAAAATCTAAAACCGATATAGAATCAGATTCACCGAAAATTGTAATCCCCACTTGTGGATCGGGACTGATGTCGTTGTTTTATTCAAGGACTTAATTAGCGTACCTAAATCATTACTAGAAATCGAGACCGATGGGGTATTAATGGAAGAAACCGTTGATGCTCCAGGGCATGAACCCTCTGCTGTTGGTGTTATTGTAGGATTTTATTACCGCTAGCCGAACAATAAAGAGGGTTATCGTTAATCTCATTTTCCCCGTTTACCTGTTCTAAAATCTCAAAAGCTCTAATGCATTTGGAATGCAGTTCTTTGTGTACTTCTAAAAATTCAATATCGAAATTGACATAATTTAGTCTCTGTGTTACATGCATTAATCTCGTGTTAAGTTTAATATATTCTGTCCTTTTAGGAAGAATGGTAAAAGAATTTAAACAGTTTTCTAATTCAAAATCTTAAGTTTTAATAATTCAATTTCGTCCTTTTGAACGATTTCAATTTTCTCATACTTAGAAAAACATTACTGTCGACTTTCTCAACAATGAGTTTTCTACGCAATAATTTTCGCTTTTCTAACACACTTAACTTTGTTGGTTCAACGTTCCTAATTAAAAGTTCATAACTAAGCTCATCGCTCCTTAAAGCTTCTACCACATACATGACTAACTAAAAGGTAAAAGCCAACAATAACGAAACTTGTTCCTAAATCACTAATATTAAACTGTAATTCTGCCTAACACTAAATAAAAACAAAACAATCTAAAAATTCGTCCGTGTGTTGTTTACCATAATTACAATTTTAACCACGTTAATGCGCCAGTGTGATTTTAATATTTACCTACCGCATGAGGGTATCCAATTAACAATAAATAATAAATAACAGGACCTCTAACACCATCGTACCCTCACGTTTCGGGACGTTGCCTCGCAAGCTGCAGCAGTCGGTGAAGGGGGGGTTCATTAAACAAACACACTGAGACGAAAATTCGATTGTTTTATTGAACGAGCTACTAACTAAAACTTCAACTAATTACATATGCATAACAAAATATAAAGTAAATAACCTTATGTACAAAAGGGCGCCACCATGGGAATTAAACGGCCCATGGACCAATCGCGGTAATAGCTCTCGTCGCACTTTGTTCGTGGGCGATGAACCAAAATGGCAGAACAGAAAATAAGTCACTTATAGTCTCCGGCTAGCACAAACACAACTTAACTAAACTTAACTAACAAACATATTTTGAATAGATACAGTTCTAGGTGTACACACCCCAATAACAAAAATTTATTAATGCTACCCTAGTCTAATTAACTTGCATAGTGCGACGACCCTTTTAACCACGGGGTCATCTACACCATGAAAAATACGACCTTCTCAAGGGTCAAATAGTACCGTAACTTGACTTCGGGCCTGAGCTTTGCATTCTCAGGTAGTCTCGTGGATTAGTGATTAACGACCTCTGACACCGTCGAAACACAATATAATAGAAGACCCTTCTAAAACGATGCGGTCTCCAAAGCAATAATAAAACGGATCAATTTACTTGAACTGGGCATTCACCCGGAATTGTATTTTATGGAAGTCGACAAATACTGTTTTAAACAAATAACTGACTTATGCTGCATAACACAGCCTTGAGTTCATAGTAATATCACATATACTAATTACTTACTCAGAGAAATAAATAACTTAAAACATAACGGCCCGCACTTGACTGCAGAGAAATAAACACATCACTAGTAACCGTTAGCTTTAACCTCTAACGCGTCTGGAAATAAACAACCCCGATTCCCACCGGCTGGCCTCCTTATATACATTTTGGTTAATTGAAAATAACCCTTTCTTGACGCTCTTACTCGGCTTAGGATGCGCCGGTCGTAAATCTTTAATTTTAATTAAAACTGTCAATGCCTAAGATAACCACAACCGTAGCTCTCAGAATTGATTTTAGTTGAGTGCTCAGCTAATTGAAAATTGCTTCAGACCACCCTGACATAAATAGGATCCTAAAGCATGATTGACATCTAATCATAGATATGGACTAATTTGACATGTTTAGTGCCCTTAAAGTAAGTGCCTTTAGAAAAATTGATTAACTCTTGGATTAGATCTTTCTGGGAACTTCGCTGAGAAGCTACTTGGGTGATCCTGCAGCCGCTACAATTCTAATAATTAGCATGCTAAAATTAAACTAGAAACTAACTATTTTTAGGAATACTAGAACTATTAGAGCTTATTAAAACAGTATGTTACATAGTTATTACCCAAGCCAATGAATAACAACAAATAGAGTGGCTCCAGTAGAGCCGTTTAAATGGGATTAACTCGTGCCCTCTAAAAAAAGAAACCCGTGAAGCAGGTCCGTTTACAAGAAATAGCACGAGCGACCGGCAAAGACATTTGGGTGCATCCCTGCACCCGGCGTTAATCGATATCGGTGATACTATCACCCAATACCCATACGGTATATCGATATGCAGATATATACACATTCACTCACACATTCACACTCATACATACCTTCACTGCCAGAGCCCATGCACTGACAGCGGCACCGCATGATCCCACGAAAGATTCGCAGAGACATGGTCCAGGTGTCTGTGAAAACCTCCCGCGCAACCACACGGTGACTAACAGAAATGAAAAGGCAGTAGAAACAGGAACGGTAAAAAGAAGGAGGTTGGTTTTTTGGAATGCATTAGAGGCACTTCCAGGTAGAAGAAAGTAGAGGAAGGGCTCGCATTGAGCAAAAGAGACAGAGAAAACGGTGGATAGCAAAGCGCTACTCAACCAGCCAATGTGGCCAGTAGCTCGAAGTGAGGGAACATCACTCTTATGTGGCAGACGGGTGTTCCGGGACAAGAACAGGTCCACCGCAAGAAGAATAAGGCATAGCGGAGATAGCGAGATAAGAAAAAAGTATAGTTTTTGGACAAGCGTCCAAAAGAAGGTAGAGAGTTGTCCCTATTAAACATAGCGCAGTCTGAAGGACCACCTGCGATATTAATCCGACAAGATAAGGTATACACATTTTTAAAATTTACTAGACTCCTAAGAGAACTAGTACGATCATTTTCCTAACGAGTACATTGACTACGATAAGAAAATCAGACAAAAGTTGACACGACAACTTAAAAGTATCATTACAGATACAAACACACAAAAACAAACTGTTTTAAGGTAGTATTTCAAAACGGTAGCACCCTAAACACACAAAAATGCCCAATTATAAGCAGTTAAATACAGATACACTGTCCCAATATGCTAAAACAACCGAGAATTTAATAAGATAACAATAAGAAGCAATAGCACCTCACCACAAAGTTCAATAAAAAACAATGAAAAAAAATGTTTATAAGTTATGTTGATTTAATAGAAAAAGAAAGAAATAATGAAGTAGTATAATGTAGGCGACTGCAATAATTCAGAAGAAAAACACATGGAATAGGCAATCCTAGTTCTTTGCAACTGCGAATATGAACTATTTCTTACAATGGCATAGGCCGCGTCTCCTATGTGAGTCCAAGGAAGAAAGCATTCACTCTAACATCAGCTAAAACCAATCATAAAAGTTCAATGAGTTATTGCAACCAAAGTTACGACAATTACCACACAATTAAACCATGTAAGAAAAATACTAAAAACCAAATAATATGTAGTAGGAAAAGTTCAAGGGTTAATTAAATGAACCGACAGAATTATATTGGGGGGTGTAGAGAATGAAGTGATATATAACTAACGGTATGGTCAAGGAAAAGTCAACCAAAAGAAAAAGATAGCTAAATTAAGATAAGTAAAGTTAAACGTGTAAGAGATTATATACTGTATGAGAGAAGGAATAAGTAATTAAAGATAACTAATTAGTGGTGAGAACAAAAAAATATTAGGTAAATAGTAACGAGAATGGAACGTGAAAAACTTAAGTAGCATTTGGGTCGGCAGAGAATGGCTTAAGGTCTTTAATATGCCACCTGCCTTGGCGTTTTCCTTCAGCATCCTGAAGTTCGTAGATAAGGGGACTAATGACACGAGTGACCTTACAAAGAATGAATTTAGGGGCTAATTTTGAAGAAAATTTCTTAGATGCATCCGATAAGACATAGTTCTTTTTCCAAACTTGTTCGCCCAAGGCGAAGGAAATATTTCGTTTACGTAAGTTATAGTGGTCCTTGCTCTTTTCGTAAGCTTTTAACAAATTTTTTCTAACGTCGTTAAAGATAGAAGGTAATGACTGTTGGTCTTTGTCCCAACGTACTTTATCGTCAAATTCAATTACGTTAGTATCGTCAGGCACTAAACCATAGTAACTCCCATCGATTGGGGTATATCTTCCAAAAACAAGAAATGACGGAGTGAATTGGGTTGCTTCGTGTTTAGATGTACGCAAAGCTTGAGCAATTTCAAAGATATGTTCATCCCATGTAGTATGGTCTGAATTAATATAGGAAGAGATAGCGGTAATTAAAACTCGATTTACTCTTTCGGTAGGGTTTACTTGGGGATGGTATTTTGCGTTAAACCGAATTTTTTGTACTTTATAACTTTTAACGAAATTCTGAAAATCTTTAGAGATAAATTGTGCCCCATTGTCACAAAGAATAATCTGGGGAACACCAAAGATAAGAAAGACATTTTGTTCTAGGAATTTAATTATAGCTGCGGAAGTAGCTTTACGTAAGGGTTGCACCATAACAAATTTAGAAAACCAATCGGTAACAACTAAAAGATATTGATTACCTCTTTTCGATCGAGGGAGAGGTCCTAATAAGACAAACGATATTAATTGAAAGGGATAAGATACACGTTTAAAGTTACCCATTAAACCAGGGCGAGCATCTTGTGAACTCTTATGAGAGCCACAAATTTTACAGCTCTTAATGTAGCGACAAACAGATTGCTTGAGTATGGGCCAGTAATATAATTCAGATATTTTAGCGAGAGTTTTTGTAACACCAAGGTGTGCAGCAATGGGATCATCGTGACATAATTTGAGCACCTCACTGCGGTTTGCAGTGGGCAGGACCAGTTTCCATTCAGGGATATTCGATATTTTATGCGGGGACGAAGATACAAATTTATATAGTCTATTATTAGTTACACGAAAGGTAGGTAATTTATCGGGATTATCGGAAACTTTTTTAATCATATTGAGGTACCAGGTATCTAGAATTAAATTTGGAAGGTTAAGAGAAACGACATCACGAGATAAGGCATCAGGTACGATATTTAATTTGCCAGGCCTATGCCTAACGTCAAAAGTAAATTGAGATATACGCAAGTTCCATCTTGCCAAACGACCTGCAGGCTGTTTCAAGTTATTAAGCCACGTGAGGGCTGCACAATCAGTGATTATGGTAAAGTGTGTACCTTCGACATATCCTCTAAATTTCTCGATGCCAAAAATAACGCCCAATAATTCTCGTTCGGTAGCAGAGTATTTTTGTTCGGCAGAAGTTAAGGCACGACTCGCAGAAGCGATTGGATGTTCTAAACCATTGTTTACCTGGAACAACATTGCACCTAAGCCAGTAAGTGAGGCATCAGTTTGTATATAAAACTTTTCATCGAAATTAGGTGAAATTGAGATAGGTGCTGAAGTGATTAACGTTTTAATTTGTTCGAAAGCCTGTTGGGATTCTAAATTCCACTCGATAGTTTGGGATTTATTTTTATTTTTAATTAAAGCGGTAATGGGTGCAGATATAGTTGAAAGATTGGGTAGAAAGATGCGATAATAGCTAATCATTCCAATTAAACGTTTGATTTCGGTAACAGTTCTAGGTGTTTTAAATTTAGTAATAGCGTCGACTTTAGCAGGATCTGCTCGTAGGCCAGTCCCATCGATAATAAAACCAAGAAATGTATGGGACGAACAACAAAATTGAGACTTTTCCCAGTTTATCTTAAAACCTGCTGCATTCAAGCGTTCTGCAACCTCATTTAATGTAGCGATATGTTCATCAAAAGAACTTGAGATAACTAAGATATCATCCAAAAATACAAAGGCACGTTCCTGATGTAAAATAGGACCTAACGTTTGATCCATAGTACGTTGTAAAGTTTGTGGAGCGTTACAGAGACCAAATGGCAAAAAATTATATTCGAAAAGACCTCGGCCTGGAACACAAAAAGCAGTTTTTTGACGAGAAGATAGGTCGAGAGGTATCTGATAAAAAGGTTGTCTAAGGTCGATAGATGAGATAAATTTTGCGTTTCGAAGCCGGCTTAAACTCGAGTCAGTTCTAGGTAGAGGGTAAGCATCCGAAACAGTCACAGAATTCAACTTCATGCCGTCAAAACAGACACGCCATTCGTCATTCTTTTTTCCGGACTAATAATACGGGAGACGTCCAAGGTGAATTTGAAGGAGAGATAACACCAGATTCTAACATTTTGTCTATTTCAGCATGTAAATGCTTTTGTAAAGCAGGCGATAAGGGATATTGACGTTGCTTAAAAGGGAGGGCATACCTGTAGAGATAACGTGTGTTGCAGTTGTAACGCAACCAAGTTCAGAGGTATTAAGTTTGCAAATTTGTCAATTGTAGCGTTAAGAGTTACATTTTGGAAATCAGTAAGAGAAATTTTGTTAGATATTCCTGTAGATGCACAGGAGTTCGTTTTAAGAGAGGTTTGCCATGAAAAATCCTGAAAATAAAGTGACAGATTAAAAAGTTTACAGAAATCCACACCTAATAGGAAAGGATAAGCTAATGCAGGCACAATCAAAAATAAAACGTCACGTTCAAGAGATTCTACTCGAATTTTTAACTTAAGGGAACCGGTTACATGTATTTGATTATCGTCAGCTAAATTTATGGAAGTTTTTTCAGGAATAATTTAATATTAATATTTTGTTTAGATAATTGATGTAAACCTTCGTTATTTATAAGGGAACATGAGGAACCTGTATCCAATAAAGCAATTACATTTAAGGAACCTATTGAAATAGATAAGTGTGGACGGTTATCGAAGGGTTTCTTAACAAGTTGTGAAACGGCAGCAGTCTTTTTATGGTAAAAGGAATTGACGGTTTGTAACCACTTAGACCACTCGGATGGCGTAGTATAGCATAATTCTTCTAATGAAGGTAAGGCAATTTGTACATTAATAGTAGCGGTATTATTGTTAGATAAATTTAATGACGGTACAACGTTAGAAGTGGTTTTATGATTTGAATTTATTGACGTCTGGGTCCGTTGAATGATTGGTGATGAGGACGATTTTCGATCCTTGAGATATTCACGCCCTGATTTAAAATATCTTGACGGGAGTTTCCCGATACATTAGGATTACAGTTGGTTCAGTTAGATTTGTAGATATTTGAGCGGCCACAACCATAACAAAAAATATTTCTGGGGTATGTGCAGACATTATAGTTATGTCCACTTCGCTTACAATTCCAACAGGTAAGTGAGTTATTAGTAACGGTAGAAGGAACGTTAAGGGTAGATACTTTATGGGAAGCTCAAGCTTGGCAAGCTAAATCGGGTTCTAAAAGGCTAGACTGTTTCTCTGGGGGCGGACGATATTTGTCAATCCTTAACTTCACTTCCTGAAGAGAACGACATAGGTCTTTAAAGTGGGCTAACGAAGAGATTTGCTGTAATGCCAAACGTTCAGAGAAATAGGGGTTTAAATTTCTAAGTAACTGATCGATAATTTCGGATTCTGAAGGTTTTTTGTCGAGTCTGCTATATAAAGCTTCTAGTGAGGTAATAAAAGAAACAACATTTTCGTCAGGACCTTGGGTTCGATTACGTATTTCGTTCCAGAGGTCGGTAATATAGCCATGAGGTAGGAAGTCTCGTTTCAAACACGCAACTAACTCCTCCCAGGTAGAAATTTGGTCTGTACACTGTCGAGAAATTTTAAAGTCGTTAATACGGTCAAGAAAGGACGATAGAGGGATCTGCGATCAAACCCTTGAAAAGTAAGACCCCATCTGTATACAGGTATAGATTTTCCTAATGGTTTAGGTGAAGCAAGTACGAGATTTGAAAAGGGTAACGATATATCTACGTCTGCATTTGGATTAAGTCTTTCAAGCACAATTCCTTCAAGTAATAATATTTCGGACAACAAACTTTGTTTAGCTTGGGTCGCTTGCTCATCGTCATATAAAGATAATAATTCGATACGCTGTTTGACATGCATTATTCTGGAAGCCAATCGCCCTAGCTCGATATCACTAACACCAGGATCTGTTCTATATATTATACCAGATATGTCGTCCAAAAACAATCTAATTTCCGATACATTGTGAGGCCAATCACCAACGATTTTCTTTGAGATAGCAACGCCCTTCATTTCCTGGGCTAAAATGGCCCTGAGCTGAGATCTCCGGTCATTTTGATTATTCGCGGCCGTAATATTCCTACACTCAATCTCGTAAATTAATTCCAGCGATTTTAAATGTGAAATATTCATTTTGGATTGAATATTCGAGACACGATATATGAAATATAAAATAGTTAGGTAATTCAGGAGGTAATAAACGTTACAGCTACTTCACGTTAGTACGATAAGATATTTACGGGTGAAAACTTGCTATGAACGTCCCTGGTAAAGGATAATATTCAAATTTTATCAGGTTAAGTAACCAAAAAACTTAAGAAACACGTTTAAAACTATATGCGAACAAGGTTAGTATTTAACAGGGGGATATATCCTTGATAAGCTACAAAAAAGCCCTCCGAAATAGAGAAACACATAGGTAACGTATTATTTTAACAGATAAAACGAGACTATTAATGTAGCATTTTCAAAAGATATTCTAAAGGTCAAATCGTTACGTTAAATGTTTTTTAAATATAAGGTTTCTTTAAAAAGCGAGTTTAAATATTAATTAACAGGTAAATGACTAAAACACTTTTTTATAAACACGAGATAATTTTTGGTGCAGTTTTTTTTATTTAACAGCAAGGGTTATATTTTAAACTGATATAAGGTAGATAATTGTTATAATAAACGGTATTTAAGAAATGCAATTACTTTTAAAATGCTTATTTATTTTATGTACTTACTTGCATAAAAGTGGGATTACGTATAAATCCTTGTAAAAGCTTGGAGTTTTATTTATACAACTAACACATATTTCAGATATAGACTTCATTTAGTTACAGTAAATTAATCAATGTAGAATTTTTAAGACAAAGGATATAAATCACAATAACCTCAAAGTGACGGTTTTCATTACAACCGCTGACATGTCAATTCAGGGAAATCTCTGGGGAATTTCACAAGATACCAACATGAAATTTAAAATTCACAGATATCTTAGTAAACATAGATAATGACATTTATTGATTTAATTTAGATGAAAAAGCTGTTTACACATTAATTAATACATTCTATAGGCATACAGGAATCATACCACCTAAAAAACAACACGTTGGACAGCCAATTCTTACATTACAACTGTAGTTACATTTAAAAAGTTCGATAAATACAACACCGGGAGCGAGGTTTACTAGACACCATCGGTGGTTGGCAGCGCTAATCTTTTACAGATTTGGGCGCGGTCATCTACCAATGACGTCGCCAATATTACGCAATACTTCGGAAATTTACATATTAATTTTTAAGCAAAGATAAAAGCGAACAATATATGAAGTACTCACATAATAGAACCAGATTCCCGCGAAGTTGCGCTAGGGTAGGCCTCTAACCTAGTCCATCAGGGCTCCTCCCGGAGGGATTAGAGATGATACGCCGACGCTCTACCAAAGCGTTCGGATCAGCTCCGGCCAGCTACGGCAGTCATGAGGTCTTCATCCAAAGTCGTGGAGATCGGTACGCCTAGGTGGCTCTCAGATTGTCGCCTACCAAAGATACGACCACTTCACTCGAAGATACCAGGCCAAAAGCCACGTTATAGAAAGAGAACCGGAAACTCCCCACTCCTTTGTCTTTTTCACATCGGCGCGAACTAATTCGTCCAACCCTCTAGCATTGCACGATTTGCGCAAATGCACTACTATGACGTACGGAAGTACACGCCTAGTCTATTTAAAATTCCCGCGCACTGCGTCTTTTGAAATTATGGCGCGAAACTTCCATACATCAAAACTAAACTAATAACAATGTTTAAGTGCAAATTTCACGTAACATGGTATGGCCACCTACGCCCAGGTGTGGCATGTAGCCGTGACCGTGGCCTGTGGCCATTGCCTGTGGCCTGTGGCCGTGGCCTGTAGCCGAGGCCTGTGGCTGTGACCTGTGGCCGTGGCCTGTGGCTGTGACCTGTGGCCGTGGCCTGTGGCCGTGTGATCACGACGGCCACAAGCCACCTAACCGTACGGCCTCTTGCCGTACGACCACCTGCGCCCCGGTGTGCTCTGTTCTCGAAAGTATATAAGGGTGTATAATTGTCAATTTAGGTTAGTTTCAACCGATTGCTTAAAGATGTACACTGTACAATCCAGCAAGGCGTGATAAATACTTGCGATGCAAGCAAACTGTACAAAATACCTAGAAGTACCCTACAGAGACACCTCGAACAACATTATGCAAGAAACAATAACGTTCCTGTTGATGTAAGAGATATTGTGAAACAAAAATTCAAAATTCCAATACAAAATTTTGATCAATTTACCCCTTTGAATCCTACCCAAATTGGTAAACATGGGCCTTTGTTTCCATCCAATGTAAGGGCAATATTCGCCGAACCATTGAGTTGTGGAAAAACTAACGCTCTAATATCTCTCATTTTACACGAGAATTCCAAAACGTCTATGTGGTTTCTATAAGTTTATATCAGCCAAAGTATGAACTGTTAAGAAGTGTATTTGAACCTTTAAGAGAAGAAATTGGTTACCACGAATTTGGAAACCACGACGATTTGATTGGTCCAGAAGATGCTAAAAATGATTCAATCATGGTTTTGACGATATTCCTGTAAACGATCAAAGCAAGATCACCCAGTTTTTCTCGTTTGGAAGACATAAAACAATAGACTCTTTTTACCTATGCCAAACTTATGCGAGCGCCTTAAAACACAGGTTAAGAGACAACGCAAACGTCATCGCAATGCGGAAACAGGATGAGACCAATCTTAGCCATATTTTTTCGGATCACATAAGTGGTGACATGTCATATTCAACATTTAAGGAAATGTGTTTACGGTGTTGGAATGCTGATGATTTGAAACATACTTTTATAACTACTGTGAAAGATTTTGATATTGACAAAGGACGCTATAGGAAAAACTTTGACCAATATATATGTATTGAAGATGTAAAAAATGGTTAGTTGTGATTTAGAGATTGATTATGGCGGACGTTAATGACTTGATTGCAAATAAACGTAAACTTCAGCTTATTCAAGATGCTGTGCGAAACAAGTTTGTGGAGTGCAAAAAGGGTTACACCACGTCACAGCAAGAATTCAAAGAGGTCCACAAACAATTGATTGAACCTTTGCAAGTAACCGCATCCCATTTGCAACACATAACCGAAAAACTACCTACAAAAGAAGTTAAAGTGGAAAACAAGGAAGTACCTATAAAGAAAATTAAGCAGCCCAAAGAATTACCCAACACAAAAGTGACATTCGAGTAAAACCAAAAGCTTGTGCATTAACAACTCACACCCTCAACCAAAATCACAAAATGGACTTTTCAAATCCAAAACTAATAAAAGTGGAACAAAATCTTTTCAAAAGGACTTTCTTGGAGATGTGCTACATCTATAAAAGCCCAAACAACTTCAACAAAAAAACGGACATTGACAACCTAAGCGTCATATATTCATATTTATTAAAATTTAAACATTAAATGCCTTCAATAATACTCAAAACCCTCACCCTCAATCACTTTTTGTTTTTTTTTTTCCTTTGTTTATTATACACTTATATACTCAATTGTTGATAACACAGATTCCAATTAAATCACTATTACAACACACACAAACACACAGACACACACACACACACACACACACACACACACACACACACACAGACAGACACACACACAAACATACAAAATTACACAAACACATTCACCCTCACGTGTACACACACACCTACATGCCCATACACTCACAAACCAACACTGTCGTTAAAAAAAAATAATGAACTTCTATCAAAAATGACACTGTCATTTTACTTTCACTATTTACATTAATATTTATTCTATAAAAAACATTATTTTATTCCAAACACTGATGTCAATTTCAACCATCCTCACTGTAAGTTTTTCTTATCTTTATTCATCCTTTATAAAGCATTAATACAGTTGTAGCCTGTGATCAAGCATACAAAAAATATATGCGAAAATTTAGGCCATAAAAAAGAGTATTTATTTAAATCCAGCAGACCTAAAAACCCTACAAAGAAAAAGTATTATATATATATATATATATATATATATATATATATATATTGCTGGAATATGTTCTATCGAGCCCCTACGATGTGCACCATAAAATTGCTGTGATATTCGCCCCACGATTGGGCATGTTATAAAATTGCTGTGATATGCCCTATTTTATTGCTGTGCTATTCCCTTTATTATATGAAATATTAATTTTAAAGTTTTTACCCCGACTAGCTTACTGAATAAATCTTATTGAATTCAAATAAAGCAATTTTAGAACACACAATATAATAATTGATAATATTTACAACACTCAAAATTTTCTTTTTTGTACAAAATATCTACATATACCAGATATATGCTTTTCTGAAAGCCAGCAAAAATATTTTTTAATTACATTCAGGGACCTTCGAACGTTCCAACATACCTTCCTCTGTTTTCATATTATTTAAGTGACCTTTTTGATGACTCTTATTAATATACAATGCATAGCAAATATTAAATTGAAAACAGTCTTTCAATAATAAAGTGTATTAAGATTGCTAACCTGGAATGGGTTTTGAAGTTCCATCTTAGTCTATGATCTGCATCCCCTTGCTGTGTCCGCTTTGCTTATTGATATATATTTTTTTTGTTTGCGTTAAGACATCAACAAAATGCCGTCCCCATATAAAAATCGCTTCCCATAAATCGCTTCCAATTAAAATCGTACCAAATTAAAGTACATCCAAAATTAAACGTCCCAAATTAGAATATGTCCAAATAAAAATATGTTCAAATTAAAATATCAAACATCCCAAATTGGAATGTGTTCAAATTAGAATATTACCAAAATTAGAATATCACCAAAGTTAGAAGTCCCAAATTAAAGCCCAGTTTTGTTAATATTAGAAATGAATTTAATTAAGTTGTTTAACTTACGTCTATCTATAGATCGGCTTATATTTCGTTGCACAAATCGTCGCACTTTTAAATTTCATTTGTTTTAATTTTTATCTCACTAATTGCGTGAGTTTATAACACTTTTGAATATAGTTGTTGCTCAGTTAAATATAGACTAAAATGTTCAGTATCTATCGTATATATAAGCCCTTTCTCCAATTGTTTTCATTGGCGTGTTTACAATCTGGGCTGGTGCTTTTGCCTTATCTGGCAAAACTCGGAATTTTTACAAATTACCTAGTTTAAACCTTCGACGAATGCTCTGTTCATCACGTCCGCATTCAGCATATTGCGGTATTTTCCTAGGATTTCCAACTTTTGGCTTTTCATTAGTTACGTATTCGATGTTTGTTAATTTATCATATAATTGAACCGCATGGTGTTTATTTGTTTTCCACAGAATATTGGTTTTCTGAACAAATGTGTTCTTCTCTAGTCACGTAACAAATTCTAATAATGAATTATTTAAGATGCGTTTACGTTGATATTTTCGACGCAATTGTTAAATATTTGCAATGCCAATATATCTGTTTTCCGGTAATTTAATTTTGATGCAATTTGTTGAGTTTTAAAATCTTATCTTTACTTGTAAACTATACTTAGACATATTTATGTTCTCATGCATTTAATTCCGTATATTTTATATACAGTGTTCTCTTAATTGACAATATGTAGAATGACCGGTTTATTCTAATAGTTTCTGTAATTATTTGATTTTCTTAAAGTTAAAGTTGCTTATATTTATCCTACGTCCCCTATGACTTAATCTACCCTTAAACTACTCTATTATCATAGCAATATATATATATATATATATATATTATATATATATATATATATATATATATCGCTATGATAATAAGGTTATTTAAGGGTATATAAGGTCACAAGGGAAAAATACTTCATCTAAATATCATAAAAACCGCAAAAACCAAATGTTTAAATCATAAAATGTGCATCATTTGTTTATTATGCAAAAACAAATTCAAATCACCCTGTATAAAATCAAGAACAAGCTACAGTTAATTAGAGAAAGCATATTCAGTAATAACTTAACAACATTCATCAAAATAAATAATTGCGGGCGCAATTCAATCAATTTTAAAACATTTAAAACATTCTACGTTCAAAAATAAATGCAAATTCGGCATATTTGAAGAAAGATAATAGTAAAGCGAAATTTCTTCCAAGACGTATATACGTAAGAAAATAATCAATGCGTGTTTATAATAAACAAACTTTTTAAAACAAGCATATTTTATAACGCAGGAAATCAATAAGCACTGTAAATATAAACGGTATAGATACTGAAAAGAAAGCGTACATGCGGTTTGAAATGTATATAAGTTGCCACATTTAATAAAACCCAATATAGGTAAACATAATATAGATATTAAAATTACGACTACGTGCAGTTTCAAGCATACATGATATACCAGTCGTTAACAAATTCCAATACGAAGCTTTGATGTAAGTGCAAATTCAAACGTATAAAGTATGAAATACCGAAAAAAACAACAGGTTGCTAATATCTCACATAATTGCAACGACTTTGCCATGGTCTAATAACAGATAGAGGGCTGTCAACCAATAAGAGCAAGTAGAACGTTCGGGCAGAATTTGTCTATAAAACCAACCGAAGGAGATTCCATGATTGACACGCTGATTGTAATGATTGAAACTAAATTATTGCGTAAATTTTAATTTAGTGAAAGTCATAAATAATAGAAATTAAAGTGAAGTACATAGTAAAAGTGCGCGTTGAAATACGTGTGTATAAAATTCTGCTGTTAATATAAAACGTAAGTCTAAATTTAATTAATATAAACAAAATGTTTTACAATTTATTTAGGGCTCTAAGTATGGACACAATAAGTAGGAAATTAAATCAAGTCTAACTAAATCACGACGTTAAAATTAAATTACTGGGTTAAAACTCTACAGAATAAATGGTATAATGCTTGAAGTACAGAGTTAGTACTTTAAAAGCGACTCCAAGTTGCTCGTAAACATTTAGAAATACTGAGGAACACGCTAAGCTGCGGGTCAACGACTCGAAACCTCTGAACTAACAAATGATTTGAATCAGGGAGCTCTATTAAGAAATTACAGGAGGAATAGCATAAGGTCAGGATTATATTTTCAATTTATAGTATGTCACATTTATTGTTTTAAATATTTGATGAGTTAAAAAATTGCATGCAATTTAAATATTGTGTGTAAAAGGTCAACAAAAATTTGGTTGATACGCAAATGTACGCTTTAAAAGGAGAATAGTTCTTTGAACGTTTAACGAAACATTTATGGTAAAATACAATTCTTTTTCTGGCTTCAATTAATTTAAAAAGGTGTAAAAAAGGTTATAATCTTCGTAATGAACAAATTTGATAGGAGTATTTATTTTAATTCTGATTCAAAAGTTATGTAGATAGTAGATTGTAAATTTTCTTTGCTTATTATACAAATTTTGGTGAATTTCACTTGTCTTATTCAGGTATATAGAGTTGTAACAAATTTTGTTTTTATATATATGTTGTGGCGTCAGTGTAACTTATTTTTCTTAATGGGCGCCAGTGTACAAAAATCTTCCGACATAGCTAGGGGTCTATTCCTGGGTAGAGCAATAAGAAGTGGGGGGTAAGTCGAATTTTGTTTGCAAACCAAAGCTAAACTAAGCTAAATAGGCGCCACCAAGTCCTGAGATAATCACGATAATAGCAGAACACAATTCTAAGGGCGGACGTGGAAACCCAAAGATAAAACGATCGCCTTCGTTAACGAAAACCTGTCTTATAAAAATAAGACGCAGCTCCTGTAAGAAATTGCAAAGATTAAATAAATAAAAATGTAGAACACCATTTGTGTCCTATAAAAATATCAAAAAATAAAAAAATGTATATTCAATATGATATTGGCACAAAATTATTACTCAAAAATCAGATTTGATCGCATTTGACCAAAATAAAAGCCTTAAAGTTTAACTAATTGTTTACTAAAAAAACTCTTTTTTTTAAATTTCGGAACTTTTTAACAAGTAAAAAAAATTTCATCATTAACATCTATTTCAAAGTCAAGGTTTTGACATTTTAGAACAACCAACTACTCTTCAAATATGAACCTGCTTTAAACATTTGAGTGAAAATACTTTGTAAGCATAATACACTGAAATAACGTTCTAACCTGGGCAGATCTTTTCAGGTAGATTACAATTTCTAGATTCTTACACAGCGTGTCTTTAAATTTTCAGATTTAGATTTTATAATTTACATGTAGATAAATGCTAATCACAAAAATAGGAATTTTTAGTTTAAATTCAATGACAGCTGCACGGAGCATCTGCTTTCATGACAGCATCTGTCAGCTGTGCAACACAAAAAAAGTATGACGTCGAAAACATACGTTGAAATTATCTAAGGTTCAGACGGAGCAAAGCTTGTAATTATATAAACCTAACTTGACAAAATTTCGTTTTTCGTCTTATAAAACCAGTTCAACAATAATTGAGAATTACACAGATTACATGTTGAAAACATAATAGCAACTTTACGTGCTTTATATGATAGTCTGTTTATCAAATTTTTATGACATTCAAAACACATGCATGAAATATCTTATATCTAATAACGAACCAAACTGCTTCTGTTGCTCCACGACAAATCGAGATGGAAATTCATATTCTTCAAGCAAGGTTACTAGTCATTCCTAATTTGAAACGACTGCAATCAAAACCAACGTCCATAATTCTTAGTTGACGAATTCTTAGTTAACAAATTCTTAGTAGACAAATTCAAAATTGACAAATCTTAAGTGACGAATCCTAAATGATGAATCCTAAATGATGAATTCTACATGACGAATCCTACATGACGCGCTAAATAAATTAAACCAAATTAAATTAGTTCGTAAAATATATACTTTACCAACCGTTAGTAGAAGGTATCAAAATAGTTTCAGGTCTAGCACGACCTGACCTGCTTACATTAGTAATTTATTCGAAGGTCGCCTGTCTCTAGCCGGGAATACATCTTGATAAGGCGGTTGCTAGCGGGCGACTAACCCGACGAAGCGAGAACCGAATCGACGTTAGAGGTGGGGAATCGCATAGAAGCAGTTGAAGATGCTTGACGAAGTAACTTTATGTCACACAGATATTTTAATATAAGAGGATTAATAGAGAATAAGGCACGCTTAGCGCATTATCCTCATAATTCAATGCGAATAATTATTGCTGAAATTAAACATGTTACAGAGTGTTAGAAGGGAGTAGGTAAAAATTCTCTGTTATCATATCGTCATTCCTTCTGTGCGGGGTATCACTGAGCTAGTCGGGGCGTAAATTCAATAGTGTTAATTTAAAATTATTTTAGAGGCACAGAGGTGGGGATCAGCAGGCAATTGGTTGTTATACATTTGATGAGGGGCGATATTGTAGCAAAGAAAATCGGCGACCCAACGAGAGGCTCGAAAGACTAGAATTTAGGTAGTAGTTAGGGGTAGAAGATCAAAGATACAACTTAAGAAATTGAAGTATAGATTAGGGGTTATAGACATAATTAAAAATTTATTGGCAGACAGAAAACAAAGTTAAAAACTTAGATTTAAATATAAAAAGTGGTGGAAATTAGAACTTTAGGGTTTATTACAAATGTTAAAATTAAAATGGGTAAAAAAAATGCAGGTTTAGAAGTAAAAAAATTAATTGAGGATTTAAAACAAACAAATCAAACAATTGAAGAAATGAAGCTAGAAGTGCGGAATAAGGGTGTACGAATTATGGAAGATATTGATGACGTAAGGGATGAAGTTTTAAAAGTCCAGTTGGGTCAAGAAACATGAAAAAAGGAAATAAATGGAAAAATTAGGAACTTAGGCGTGAAAGTACAAGAAGTTGAGGGAAATTGTGAAACAGGATTTAGGACGATCAATAGGGAATTAGGAAATTTGGAAACGGACTTTGAAAAGTTTAGTGGAAACACGGTACAAAATTCTCGGGAACTCATTAGAATAAATCAACAAAGTATACCATTAGATCAATATTCGAAATTTTATAGTGATAATAAGTTAAACCCAGAAATATTTCTGAACAATGTTAAAACGCTGATACAGGGATCATCGGATGAACAGTATAAACTAAATTTGGTAAGATCAATGTTAAAAGGTGGCGCAAAAATATGGTTTGGTTTAATATAAAGCGAATTAGAAACGTTTTCAGAATTTGAACACAACTTTTTAAAACACTTTTGGGGGACAACTAACAGTTTAGAGTGAGGGATGACTTAATTATGGACAAGTACTGTTACGTGCCATTTGGCACTTAAACATTGTTTTTAGTTTAATTTTGATGTGCGGAAGTTTCGCGCCACAATTTTAAAAGACTAGGCGCGTATTTCCGTTACGTCACAGCGCGTTTGCGCCAGATCGCGCGACGCGAGTGGAGTAGGAAAAAAGTGGGGACAAGTGTTTCCGTGACTTTATGTAACGTAGCTTTTTTCCAGAACCTTCGAGTGGAGTGGACGTTTTCCGGTAACGTATCGTTAGCTTCATCTATGTAGATTCCTTTGCCTAATTGTCTTTGTTTGTCGCTCTTTAACATGTTTCCTGTCCATTCCCTACATAGGTGATGAATTTGTAGCCGTAGGTAAAACCGCATTCCACGCCGGAGTAGAGCCCTGAGATCGAGTCCAAGCTATTTAGATGTACGTCAGACGTACCCCCGTTAATTGCCGTTTCTTGTAAGAGGTCCAGCAGCAGCCCTTAGGGACGTGCAGCCACCATCTTTATCTATCCTGAAGGACGATTGGCGTACTTCGTGGAAATCTGGACCTATCATGTAAGTAATGGCTGTATAATCTATTGTCTTAAATTTATATATTTTTCCGATAATTGCGTCTTAAATTTGTGCATTGGTGACGTCATTGATAGATGGGCGCGCCAAATCTGTAAAAAGGTTAGCTTCTACCATCCGCGACTGGCGTCGCTCGCTTTTTTATATCGCGCTTGCGCGATGTATTTATCGACTTTTTAACTGTAGATTATCGACGTTTATAAATGTAAGAATTCACGTTTTTAACTGTAAGAATTTGGGTTTAAAGCGTAAGATAATGGCGCCTTTAATATGTGAGGTTATATTTCCTTTATAAACATACAATGTATTACCAATGTTATTTAAAAAGCTTTTTCACTAAAAAATCAATTATTTAATATCTGTTAACCTTGAAAACTTATTATTCGCGTTTTGAAACACGCCTCATTTTTTTAGATGTCAAAATCAGTTGCTATAGTAATTAAAGGCGAATACCGCCATTTTGTAATTAAAAATTTAGTTGTGTTATAAAATATTTTTTTAAATATAATGTTAGTTTAATTTTCAATGTGGGATGTGTTTGTTCACTTCAGTTGTATTGTGTGATTGGTTTATTTTTGGATTCATATATAAACTTTTAGGAAGAATCAACCACTTAACCTTATTTTTTTTACACGTAAGTATATAAATAAATAAGCATTTAACTAATTTGCATCCCTTAAACACCGTTTATTATAAAAATTATCTATTTATATTAGATTAAAACATAACCCTTCCTGTTTTTTAAAAAAAAAAACTGTACCTAAATTATTTTGTGTGTTTACAAAAAAAGTGTCTTTAGTCATTTACCTGTTTGATTAAGATATTCAAACTCGCTTTTAAAGAAACCTTATGTTTACAAACGTTTATTGTGGTGAATTGCCCCTTTAGAATATCTTTTGAAAATGCTAGATTAACAGTTTTTGTTTTATTTGTTAAATAACACATTTCCTACGTGTTTTTATAATTTGGAGTGTCTTTTTGTAGTTTATCAATGACATATCACTTTATTAAATACTAACCTTGCCCGCATATAGTTTTAAACGTGTTTCTTTAGTTTTTTTGGTTATTTAGCGTGATTCAATTTGAATATTATTCTTTACGAATGCTTTTATAGGAAGTTTCCACCCTTAAATATCTTTATCGTACTGACTTGAAGTAGTTGTACCATTTTTACCTTCTGATTTACCTTAGTATTGCATATCTCATATATATATATATATATATATATATATATATCGTGTCTCAAATAAAAATCCAAGATGAATATTTCACATCTAAAGTCTCTCGAGCTCATCTACGAGATTGAGTGTAGAAATATAACTCCTGCTCATAACCAAAATGATCGTCGATCACAACTTAGAGCCATTTTAGGACCAAGAAATGAAAGGCATCCCCATTTTAAAGAAACCCGTTTCCGATTGGCCTCACAACATATCTGAAATTAAATTGTCTTTAGATGACATAACTGGTTTAATAAATAGAATAGATCCTAGTCCCAGCGATATCGAGCTGAGGCGCTTGGTTTCGAGAATAATGCATGTCAAACAGCGTATAGAATTATTGTCCTTATATGACGATGAACAAGCGACCCAAGCTAAACAAAATTTATTGTCGGAAATATTATTACTTGAAGGGATTGTTCTTGAAAGACTCAATCCAAACGCTGACGCAGATATATCGTTACCATTTTCAAATCTCGTACTTGCCCAAGCTCAACCAGTAGGAAAATCCATACCTGTTTACAAATGGGGTCTCACTTTTCAAGGGTTTGACCGCAAGTCCTTTATCGTCTTTCCTTGACCGAATTAATGATTTCAAAATCTCTCGCCAGTGTACCGATCAGGACTTATTTGTTTTAGCAGGTGAGTTGTTTTCAGACTCCGCGTTGATCTGGTACCGAAACATCCGAGACCAAATTTCTACCTGGGAGGAGTTAGTTGCGTGCCTAAAACGAGACTTCCTACCTCATGGTTATATTACCGACCTTTGGAACGAGATACAAAATCGAACCCAAGGACCTGACGAAAATGTTGTTTCCTTTATTACCTCATTAGAAGCCTTATATAGTAGACTCGACAATAAACCTTCAGAATCTGAAATTATCGATCAGTTACTTAGAAATTTAAATCCTTATTTCTCTAAACGTCTGGCCTTGCAACGCATTTCTTTTTTACCCCACTTTAAAGATTTATGTCGTTCTCTTCAGGAAGTAAAGTTAAAAATTGATAAATACCGTCCGCCCCCAGAAAAACAATCTGGCCTTTTAGAACCAGATTTAGCTTTTCAAGTTCGAGCTTCCCATAAAGTATCTACCCTTAATGTTCCTTCTACCGCAACAAATAACTCGCTTACCTGTTGGAACTGTAAGAGAAGTGGACATAACAATAATGTCTGCACATACCCCAGAAATATTTTTTGTTATGGTTGTGGTCGCGCAAATATCTACAAATCTAACTGCACGAACTGTAATCCTAACGTATCGGGAAACTCTCGTCGAGATATTCCAACTCAGGGCGTGAATATCTCAAGAAATCAATCATTCAACGGACCCAGACGTCGATAAATTTAAATCATAAAACTACCTCTAACGCTGTACCGTTATTAAATTTATCTAACAATAATACCGCTACTGTTAATGTTCAAAATGCCTTACATTCATTAGAAGAATTATGTTATACTACTCCATCAGAGTGGTCTAAGTGGTTACAAACCGTCAATTCCTTTTACCATAAAAAGTCTGCCGCTTTACAACTTGTTAAGAAACCCTTTGATAATCGTCCACACTTGTCCATCTCGATTGGTTCCTTAAATGTAATTGCTTTATTGAACACAGGTTCCTCATGCTCCTTGACAAATTTGTGCTGTCGATGATTAGTGTAGTCAAAAACAATGGGGCTACATTTTCCGTTTCCTGGTAATTCGGTAGACGTGTTATCGGTTGAAAAAACCAGGTGGCGCCTTACATAAACATTTTGTAGGTTTTAAGTTAGGTTTTATATAAGGTAGTTAGGACTTAGATTTTAAGCTGTTACTGTGCTAACAGACTTTATCTTTTTTTAAGTTTTTTCTTTTGTGGCTTTGTCGCGACATTTTCTTATGTTTTAAACCCAAATTCTTACAGTTTAAAACGTGAATTCTTACATTTATAAACGTCGATAATCTACAGTTAAAAAGTCTATAAATACATCGCGCAAGCGCGATATAAAAAAGCGAGCGACGACACTCGCGGATGGTAGCGCTAACCTTTTTACAGATTTGGCGCGCCCATCTATCAATGACGTCACCAATGCACAAATTTAAGACGCAATTATCGGAAAAATATATAAATTTATGACAATAGATTATACAGCCATTACTTACAAGATAGGTCCAGATTTCCACGAAGTACGCCAATCGTCCTTCAGGATAGATAAAGATGGTGGCTGCACGTCCCTAAGGGCTGCTGCTGGCCCTCTTACAAGAAACGGCAATTAACGGGGGTACGTTTGACGTACATCCAAATAGCTTGGACTCGATCTCAGGGCTCCACTCCGGCGTGGAATGCGGTTCTACCTACGGCTACAAATTCATCATCTATGTAGGGAATGGACAGGAAACATGGTAAAGGGCGACAAACAAAGACAATTAGGCAAAGGAGTCTACATAGATAAAGCTAACGATACGTTACCGGAAAACGTCCACTCCACTCGAAGGTTCTGGCAAAAAAGCTACGTTACATAAAGTCACGGAAACACTTGTCCCCACTTTTTTCCTACTCCACTCGCGTCGCGCGATCTGGCGCAAACGCGCTGTGACGTAACGGAAATACGCGCCTAGTCTTTTAAAATTGTGGCGCAAAACTTCCGCACATCAAAATTAAACTAAAAACAGTGTTTAAGTGCCAAATGGCACGTAACAGTACAACCAAGATTTAGGAGTAACCCGGGTGTTATATATGCGATAAAGAACTTTATATATCGCGAAACAACTAGATCCTCCACTAGAGGAAAAACAAATAATAAAATATTTAGCAGGGCATTTTGAGGCGGAAGTGAGACAGTACCATAGCACTTCAAAATATCGTGGACCGGAATGTATTTTTAGAATATCTGCAACGGCATGATGAAATGAGATCAAACCGTCAGACGAAAAATAGGACAAAGATGTCAACCAGTAAATTTTGTTAGGACCCAGAGAAGTGTAGGAACGGGTCGATTTAACTGTCAGTAAGAGGAATAACAATTATTACAATGGTAACGGTTTTAAATGCAATTAGAGTGCAAACAACACACCGAGGCGAGAAATAGAAAGAACCAATAATGTTAGGACCATAGAGACAGATAATCCGCGTCAAAGGTATAATAAGAGGCTAAATTCAAATAACCGAGAACCGGTGGAACAAACGCCAGAGCCTAGACGAACTAGCCGTACATATTCCGAAATTACGAGTCAGGCAGGGCCAGCTACGTCGAACCAAAATTTTTAATAAAAGACAAACCAAAGAAGCCCATGAGAATTAACTAATATGAACATCAGCGCAAATTTATTTAATTTGAAGTGGAAAATGACTTAAATAGAAACAAAAATGTATTACCTACAATTATTTTAAATGTGGAAAATAATGTGATTAATGTACTCATTGATAGAGGAACGAAGGCGTCGCTTGTGTCAGAAGATTTTGTTAAAATGAAAAATTAATGGATATAATAATAACCGTGAAAAAGTGTAACTTGGTAGCGCCAAACAGTAAAAAGTTTGCGAGTATAAGCAGTATGGTGATTCTGAAATGTGAATTAGGCAGTATAAAATTTGAAAATGAATTTATGATAGTACCTGGATTGAAAATGGACACTATTTTTGGGATGGATATTATAGCTAAGTTGGGGTTAAAAATAAATGCTGAAAGCAAGGAGATAATATGTAAAGGGAATATATTAAATGCATTAAAGAAGTTAGAGCAGAAGTCGAAAATGACTGTCTGAATATAAATCAGTTTGAAGGTGAAGTAGTAAATGAGGGGCAGACAGAAGATGAAATTAAGTGTCCAGGTGAATTGAAAGGTGAAGTAGAGTCATTTTTAAATAAATATTCAGAATTGACAGGGTCAGAATCTAGGATTGCTACAAGTTACGAGCATATGTTGGAGGTTGTTAATACGGCACCGTTCAATGCAAAATTGTATCCTACTCCAGCGGCGTACAGGGATAGAGTAAAGATAGAAATTGTTCAAATGTTAAAAGAAGGTATCATTGAGAAATCGAGTACACTTTTTGTTAATCCATTGGTAGTTGTCAAGAAAAGTAATGATAGTATCAGGTTATGTTTGGAAGCTCGGAAAATAAATCATCGAACTAAACCACAAAATAATTGTCCACCAACCATGGATAATATTTTGGCAATGTTAGGTAACAAAAAGGTCTTTACTAAAATAAATCTAAAAAATTCATTTTGGCTAATTCCAGTACCAAAAGAATCGTGTAGATGTACGGGGTTTTCTGTAGAAGGGCATATATACTAATTCAAAGTGGTCCCTTTTGGTTTGTCTTCAAGCACAGCTGCATTTGTTAAAGTTATGCAGAGTATTTTAGGACCGTATGAAGCAGTTTGCATCCCGTTCAATCCGGGGTAAATTTCATATAAATTTGATATACTCATATAAGCTAGGGCGATTAAAATAGGGGAACAGTTAAATAAAAAAAATTTAGTTGGGCGTTATATAAATAATATAGGTATAGGTAGCCAAATGATTGAGACAGGGGAATAATTACCTAAAATTAGTTAGACATTAAAGGACAAATATAGATAGCTAGGATATTAAAAATTAAAAGGGGGGAATAATTGTATAAAATTGATTGGGTGTTGTATAAATAAGTTAGGTGAGATAGGTATAGGTAGTTAAGGGGTCAAAATAGTGACATACTTGTATTAAATTAGTTAGTTATTGTATAAATTAGTTATTAGATGTTATATAAATAATTTAGGTAGGAATAGATAAGGGGATTAAAAGGGGGAATAGTCATATAAAATTAGTTAGGTACTGTATAAATGATTTAGATAGGATAAATATAGGAATACCTAGGGGATTAAGACAGGGGAATGGTTATATAAAAAATTGGTTAGGTATTGTACAAACAATTAAATATGATACGCATATATAAGAAAATGAAAATACAAAACATCAGTGTGAAATTTGTGCCAACGTTGGGCGCCAAAGTGACATTGATTCAAAATTTTATATTTTAATTTGGGAGAAAATGCTATGATAATAAGGTTACTTAAGGGGTACGTTTTTAAATAATAAAAGCAATTCGTGCTGCCAAAGGTACTTGTATGAGTGACCGGTAAGTCAACCAGGCAAAAAGAAAGGACCAATCAAATGATCCTAAATTATACCACCCCATACATTTAACGAGAACTGCACTTGAAAATGCGTATCTACAATTCCATGTGGATTGTCTTCAGCCCATATGCGATTTTTGTGAAAATTTGTAATAGAATTTCTTAAAAAAATGTCTTCGTCAGTAAAAAGGATTTTACAATCAAAATTGGGGTTTACTGCTAGTTCATTTACGTACCACTAACAGAAATTAAACTTTAAAGGGAAATCTCGCTGAAGGAATATCTGCACTCTTTGAATGTGGCAAGGGTATAGTAGAGAATCACGCAGGATACGCCAAACAACTTGATGACTACATTCAAATGTTCGCCGATATTTTTGGTACTAGTGTATGTATGTTCTTCTATTTCATTTAGAACAGCTTCTTCGATCTATGGTGTTCTAACAGTATGTGGTCTACCTGCATCATTGGTATTTTTACTAAGATTTCCAGTATCTACAAAAGACCTATGAATATCCGAAAATACTCGTTGATCAGGTATCATTCTATTGGGATAGAGTTCCATGTACAGACGTTTAGCTTCTCGTGCATTTCCAATCGCAAGGCCATAAATGAAATGCATCTCAGCCATTTCAAAATTCGCAAAATTTGGCATTTTTATGAGATAATAACAAGTATTTCCTTTACTTTAATAAACATATGCAGACACAAGCTACCAGTTCAAATGCAAAGCGTACTGTTGAAATTTCTAAAAACAAGAGATTGTCTACAATTAATCCAGAGCGCACTAGACCCACTTAAAAAATTTTATTTTAATCTAGCGATTTACAGAAAGTAGTTTCTTATTATTTTCCTAAATAACGGCCACAGAAACGAAAAACTGCAACTGACCAAAAAGTTTCTAAACGAAACAGAAAATTCATTTTATGTTTTAAAATGGACCAGTGGCGCACCTCAAAAAAATTTAGGCGGAGAAAATTAGGCATGACCCCCGAAAAACTACCACGCTGTAGATTTTCACAACCATTTGACATGCCCAATGATATAAGCCCTACATCGTATCCTATATTCCAAATTTGATCTAAATATCTCAAAAACTGCAAGAGCTATAAAGAGAAAACCCAAAAAATTTTGATACTTTAACACCCTGTAAATCAGAAATGTACCTTTTGCGGACCTATGTTTATAAATCTTTAGTCATAAAATTAGCCAAAGAATCACACCCTTTCGCATGTACATGATATTTAGGAACACCCTGTATATATATATGTATATATATATATAAATATATATATATATATATATATATATGTATATATATATAAATATATATATATATATATTGCTATGTTAATAGGGTCATTTAGGGGTAGATAGAATCACTAGTATGGTGCACTTCATGAAAACACTATGAGGGTTCAGAAAACTAGACATTTTTACGAAGAAAATGTGAAATTCAACGATTAGGCAGGAAAGCAAGTGACAAAGCCCTGTATATAAACTATAGTTATAATTGTTTTAAAACATGAAATGTATTTAGAATATTTAATTAAATAAACAACTTGGCAAGTCATAAAACGACGTGGACGGAAGCTGTAACACAATACGCGTGAGTAATGCATCATAATTACACTAAACAAACAGGTTTGAAAATGCGTAAGATAGAAAACTCATATAATTTAATACATAAATTAAATTAAGGATGCGTGACCAGAAAGGTAAAATCCAACATCTTGATAAGATAGAAATAATTACGGCATGGTGATAAAAGCAAAGTTCATCAAATTTACTGTACAAACAAGAAGTACGTGACCAAGAAAAGAGAAAATCCAAGAGAACCAATATAATTAACTTGAATTCCTACGTGCAGGAAATAGCGCATCAATTTCGTTATACATAAAAAATTAGTAGAAATACCCAAAATCTTGCATGTAAGTATCACGTACAAAGCTTTTAATCGCTGAACTCTGCGCTTGTCAACAGAAAAGCGACAGAATTTGTAAACACATTAGTTTAACTTAAATTAAAGCATGGTCCATATAACCTAAAAGAAAATATTTACGTAAAAAATTAAAAGTGATTTTGTAGTTAATAAAGTATATAATGGTGATAGTGCGTAATTAAATAAAGTTCGTCGTTTTAATCCTTAAAAACGTAAGTAACAAAAGGTTGTTTTAAAATAATTCTAAGTTTTACATTAACAAAAGGACTCTGAATAATTACTGGATCTGATGTGGAAATTCAACAAGTATTTAAACAATTACTGGATTCTACGAGAAAACATAATAGTCATCTAGACAATTACTGAATCCGACCAGAAAGTTTAACAAGGACGCTAAAATAATTTATAAAGTAATCAGGAGAAGCTATACTAAGAAAAATGCAAACCATTTCTAAAGTAGATCTGGATTCAATGTTGGACTATTTAAATCACTAAGTTGAAACAGGAGCAGTCGGAGCAGGAACTAGGTCAAACTGAAGACAAAAGGTTAGCCAATCTGAATATTTTGTTATATTTTTATTTATGAATGTTTTAAACATTGCTTTCATGAAAAATTTATGTAAGGGTCAACAAAGATCGTTTTAGTACACGTTATAAATTACATAAAAATTGAAGGAAGTTTAATGATTGTTCATAGGGCTTCAAATAATAATAATAAGAGTAAATTTTGATGGCTTTTTGTTTAATTAACGAGAATAAATAACTAATGAAAAAATTTAATTTATTAATTAAAAGAGGTTTTATTCAAAAATTTCAACGTTTTTGTACATTGTAAATATTTTTGAGAATATTATAGTAGTTATGCTTAATGGTGTTTTGATTAAAAGCATAGGAAATAGAGGTAAAAGGAAATTTAAAATTCTTTGTTGTCGTATTGTCGCAAGCTACGTGCGTGGTTAGAACTGAGCTATCCGAGGTATTAAAAATTAAAATTGACACAAGGAAAAATTTTAACCTTTTTATTTTACAAAAAAGGGGGCACCGGGTTATTGCAATTGGTATATATATATATATATATATATATATATATATATATATATATATACGCGCGCAAATAAAAATACCAGCAGTGAAATACGAAAAATCATAGCGGTATCTATGAAACTAATGATTTTATATAAATAAATTAAGGATTAATGTTATAACAGGTTATTACCCCTGTGAAAACAAAAATACTTTATATTGGAACATTTTACGTTAAATAATAAATAAATGACTTCATATTTTGAATTATTTCTATATAATGCAATAAATTAATAAAACTATACAAAACCAATAATAATTTCACAAATGTCTTATTTATAGGTATATCAACTTATGCATCCTTCTCTATTATTTCTTAATTTAAATGTCACTTCTATTGTTAAAAAGGTTCCCCGCCTTTGGTTTAGAGTAAAATACGATAACCCCTAAAATTTACCGATGTAGTGGTTCCTATATGAATGCTGAAGGCGTAGACTTTTTAGCTGCTCCACTGTGTATAAATTTTTTTTTTCGAATTGTTTGAAGCTTATAGGCTATTCCATAAATAAGAGTACTTCTAGAGTCTGTTATTTAAGATTTAGAAACGAAAGTTAAGTATTAACCATAAAATAACAAAAAAATTGATCCGAACTAGTCCTAAACGAAAATCATTCTTTTACAAGCTCGCATACGGTTATTTTTATTTAGTCTGTTATTAACCATTTCAGAATGAATGGTTATCCTCCCTAGCTTCTTGTAAATATTAACATAGTGCAAACGGGCTCTCCGTAAACGCATCCAAAAACAACATTATGCCAAAGGATTTAAAGTTAATCAGAACATAAGGGACTTTATATCTTTAAATTAGCAGAACAGGGGTTAGTTTCCGCCTTATCAAGCACGGGTTAAACCGCGTATGCGGTTTATTTAAACGATACGTGTCAACACATGTGCAATACAACGCAAAGTCATTACATTCGCATTAGAGTGCGATTTGGCGGCAGGAGACACGCGTCGACCACGTGCAGTGCTCTGGAGATTGTTCAGTTACGCCTGACTCACCATCACCACTAAACTTTACTCTCATAAAATACCAGAGAAAAGGAGTAACGAAATATAGTTAATTGTTCTATATATCTAAAGATAGTAACAAGTCTTGACGTGCTAAAAGGCTTGCGACTATACGATTCTAACGTAAATAAACGGCCACTTAAACGAAGTAACCACAAACAGGGACGCGATATATGGCTGTGCTTGAGTTAAACCAACCCCTTGGCAGGAACACCATCGACAAACAATCTCCGATCTGACAGTAAAAACCAAATAAGATATATATTTCAAGAAGGTCGCATTACAAATTCTATTCAAGTTTTGGAATTCAATTTTCGCAACCGTAATCCACAGTTGCTATTGGTCAGTCACATTACGAATTCAATTTTTATTCTCGCGAGATAAATTCGAGTAAAGATAGCAATAGGGTAGCTGGGAAAGTCGCTTGGGGTATATGGAAATAAACGTGGAAGCTCGCTTAAGATATTCTAAAATCACAGCAGATAACCACACCTGTGTCCGCTAATATTAACACTTCTGCTACATAAAACCGTATCTAACAAATGGTATACGCTTTCGCAGATTTGAAATGTATCAAAACAAATTTGTTTTCTAAACGTGTGAACAATTTTGTCGGAATTTTGCTTTTCAACGGATTGCTGAATAATGAATAATTAAATTTAACTAAAATTTGGAATAATTGAGTGCAGACTTCATTACTTTCACGTTTAGCTATAAATACAACCAATCCAATATTAGTTTTCCTATAGCTTTTTAAAACACCTTTATCGATTTATACGTCGTCCCTCAACTACAGTGCCTCATCCGTATGTTAAATTGTTCGTCTAAGACAACATTTACCAAAAGACTGTTGTTATATGATCATAAAACTACCGGAAATCATCTTGCTTCAAAATATTTGCATTAGAATTATTTCTCAATTACTTACACATCGCCAGCAACGTGTTTATAATGGCATTGCTTACTATAAAAGAATGACTAGAATCACAAACCATGTAATGATCAATAGCCTATTTCTTACTCACATCTTATACAAGCCCGCGCTGAAGCTTTTTGTTGCCTGTGCGCAAATGATTCACCTCTGCCCAAAATAAATTGTTGATCCTATAAAAGTAATTATTATAAATTCTTAATGTAGTGAGCATAAATGCGATTATGGTGTAAAATATTTTGGTAGATACCTTGCACGTATTCATTTCTCTGCATACTTACTCAATCTGACTAGGGGTCTTTTTTAACGAGGTAGATTTATTTTAAGTAATTTTAGAAATCGCCCTTAACTCCGGTATATATAGTTTGGGCCTCTAACGGATGGAAAAATTTTGGTTGATAATAACCCTATAGGTTAATTTAGATATATCTAAAAAATTTTTCCGTTAGCAAATTGTATTAACATAAGCTTTCTCCTTCATCTTCCCCCAACCAGACTACAAAGAATTATAATCATAGATATAATTTGTCCTTTGAGGTATCTCACTTGTTAGTGCCAGTTGAAATCATTATTATAGTATTGTGTAAAAAGTTAAATGTCTACTGACGTTCAGCGGACATAAGAGTTGCATCAAATAAACGTGTCATCATCATTAGGTCCTCAGTCCTGAAACTGGTAAGACGCGTACCATCATTGTTTGCTATTCTAACTAACCTACAGATTTCCCTGAAATTTGCACAGTCTGCATCTATCACTATCTGATCTAGGTCTATATCCACCTCTTTTTTCCTATCTCTGCTTGTCATATACCCCATTCTGTTCCCCAAAAATGCATTAGAACGTATTCTGCTCTTCTATTTCTCCTATTTTTTTCCAAAGATATCCTTTTTCCTCTACTGTTTCTATAACCTATTTGTTATTACCTTGTCTGTCCATCCTCATACATCTGAAGCACGGCATTTCAAAGGCTGCTACTGTTCTTCTGTCTGCATTTCAGACTGCCCATATTTCATAGGCATACTGTCTGTGCTGTGCTCCACACATATGCTTTCAACAACTTTTTGTTATATGTTTGTTGTCTTTCATGATAGGCGCTGTTCCTTCTTGTTAGATGCAGTTCGGTCCCCTTTTATTGTTATACAATTATATACCCTATTTCTCCGACATTCAGTGGTTGTGAAGGGGGGTAAGCAGCCTGTGGCTGCCAAGTTCCCTCAGCACTTGAACATTTACCGAATTAATATTTTTTCCAATATATCTTTTCGCACAGTCAACATTAGTTGCAGATATTTTACAACCAACACCTGTAGTTGTTTATAATAATCATCAGATATATCTGCGCTTATTTTTTCGTCATTGGGTTTTCCGCCCCAAACTGGTTGGACACGTACCTAAACTTATTTATTTTCTAAACTAGCCTACATAGTTCCTTAAAATTCTCAAACAGCATTACAGCTTGGCCCCCTTCTGTTGTTTTCTAATTTTATGCCCTATTTCACCAAGATTTATCGAAGGGGGTTATGCAGCCTGTGGCTGCCAAGATCCCCCAACACTTAGACATTTGCCAAAATAATAGTTTTCCAGTAAATGCTTTCACGCAATTACCATTATTCGAAAATATTGCCCACCCAATATTTGTAGTTGCTTATAATAATCATCATGTTTAAGTGCAGTTACTTTCTTCGTCATTAATTTATCCATCTGGTTAGATGCGTACCTCCATTGATTTCTATTCTGTGCTAGTCTACACATTTCCCTGAAATTCCTAGAGCCTACATCTTTCACTATCTGTATGCAGTAGTTTAACCTAGGTCTACTTTTACTTCTCTTTTTTCCTATCTCTGCTTCTAGTATATTTCATACTACTCCATCACGCCGTAGTAAGTGGCCTATCATCCTATCTCTCGTATTTTTTACCGTTTTCCACATATTTCTTTCTTCCCCTATCATTTTTAGTACCCCTTCGTTCTTAACTTTGTCTTTTCATGATATTTTCATCATTCGTCGGTAGCACCACATTTCAAAGGCGTCTACCTTTTTCTTGTCTGTTTCTCCTACTGTCCAGGCTTCACAGCCGTACAGTGCTGTGCTCCACACATACGTTTTAAGCAATCTTTTCTTTGTTTCTATGTTTGTTGTCTTTGAACACAGTAGTTGCTTTTTCTTGTTAAATGTAGCACGACCTTGTGCTAGTCTTTGTTTTATATCTTTTGTGCTTTTACCTTTTTGCGTTATTTGGCTTCCTAGGTAGCAGAAATCCTTAACCTCTTGTAAGTTCGTGTTACATATTTGTATTCTTGTTTTTGATTTATTTTCCCCTCCTTTGCATACTAGTACAGCTGTCTCTCGATAATCCGACAGTTAAGGGACCGAGAGAGTGTCGGATTACCGAAAATGTCGGATTACCAAAAATGTCATAATTATCAAAGATGTTTTATTCTTAATGCGTTTGAACACAATGAAGTTAAAAAAAAGGAAGAAACAGTAAAGGTACATGTAATTTATTAATACCAGGATACAAAATGACAGTACATGTAAGTTTTTAAAAGAAATACGGAAAGAAATTTAAGTAAAATCTACAATATGTATGTACATACATACATATGTATTTACACATTAAAGAAGTCTGTGATTTTCTTTTGTTTCTTCGCACGCAGGCAGTCCGTCATTGCTTGTTCTTGAATACCTTTTAACATCAAAATATTTGAAAAGTCTAATTCTCTCCTCACACCAACGAAGCAAAGTTTTCGTTGCCGATAACGCTTCATCGCAGCTGACGGTGAAGTTTTCTCTGGCACTGCCTCCTCGTTCACTTCGTCATCTACTGTCATGACTTCCTGGATTATTTCTGCTTCTGATACATCATAAGCAAGGTTGTCCTCAATAATCCATGTTCTGAATTCCTCACTTGATGCTGGCGGAAGTTTCACTTCGTTACAAATTTCAAGTGCATCCTCCAAAATACTAGATTCAGAATCGTTGGAAGAAGAGTAGCATGTTGTAAGATGTGGGTTGTTAGGCCAAATATTCTTCCAAGATTTTATCAAGGTTGTGCTTTTAGTTGCTGCCAAGCAAATGCTGCATTCAAAATCGCATCCTTAATATTAAAAGATTTCAAAATGGCTGCAATGTCATCATTAGGTTGACTGACAATATCCATTAAAAGGCGCTTTTGTAATGTGCCTTGAGAGTCTTTATGACGTTTTGGTCCATTGGCTGGATCAAAGCGGTCGTGTTTTGGGCAAGTACATTACCTCAATGTAACCATCGGCAGTTTTAACTTTTAATTCATCCTTGTCAGGGTGTCCGGGTGCGTTGTCAAGCAATAGAAGGGCTTTCACTGGTAACTTCTCCTTTTTAGTTCTTGCTTAACTTGAGGGACAAAGCTTCTAAAGTACCAATCATGAAAACCTGTTTTGTGACCCATGCACGGCTTTGACACATGTAGGTTACTGGTAAGGATTCGACCTTTACGTTTTTAACGCACGTGGGTTTTTGATTTACCAACAACTAACAGTTTTAACTTGTGAGTTCCTGAAGCATTCGCACATACCATCAGAGTGATTCTTTCTTTTGTAATTTTCTTCCAGAAACTTTCTTTTCTTCTTCGGTTACAAATGACTTTGTTGGTAGCTGACGCCAATTCAAGCCGGTTTCATCGGCGTTATAAATTTGTTCAGGAACCAGGCCAAGTTCATTGATTTTGCGTCCAATTTTCCAATGAATTCCTGGATTTCAGACTCGTTAGCAGACACTTTTCGCCACTCATCTGCATAAATCGTATACCATGGCGTTTTTGAAGTTTTCAAACCACACGTGACTAGCGCGGAAGTCAGTTTTCTTTGTTATTTCTTGGTAAAAAAACTGGGCTTTTTGTTTCAAAATGTCTCCTGAAATAGGTGCATTCCGGTTTCGCTGCTCTTTGAACCAAATGAAAAGAGCGTCTTCGACCTCGGGCAACTCGCTAGTCTTAAGAGTTTTTCTGTTCCTGGGCTCATCATCAACAGACTTTATGAATTTTTCAATTTTTCCTATTTTCACAATATCGTAGACAGTAGGTCGTCCAATGTCATACTCTTTAGATATTGCACTCGGAGTTTCACCACGGTCTATTCGTTTAATAATTTCCCATTTTTCAGATAAACTTAATGTTTTATGTTTACGTTTCACACTTGTGCTTGCCATTTTTACACTGTCACTACACGCAATCACACTGTCAAAACGTAACACAAAGCAATAGTAAATTACGTATACATACTTTCTGTCCGAAACTATACAACACAACTGCTGAACTAACTACACTTGACTGATCTGTCCCCACAGAGCGGAGGGAGGAGGATTCATGTCACTGCAGGTTTGTTTTGCTTCCTGCCGGAGCGGTGGAAGGGAGATGCATGTTGCTGCCTGTAGCGCGTCGGACTACCGAGTACGTCGGATTAAAAAGTGTCGGATTATCGAGGGACAGCTGTACTTTAGTTTTAGTTTTGTTAATTTTCATACCGTATCTCTCTGTTAGAACCGTTTCTATTTCATTAAGAGCAGCTTCTAATACTTTCTTGCTATATGCTAATACCGCTAAATCATCTGCAAATCTAAGCATATCAATTTTTTGTCCCTGTATAGTAATGCCAAATGTCTTCCTGCATTTGACAGTATTCATTGCCTCTTCAAGGTACAAGTTAAAAATTAATGGGGATAGGGTACATCCCTATCTCACCCCTTTCCTAATGTTTAATTCTCTACGATCTTGCTCTAATTTTATTACTGCTGTTTGCTCTTTGTATAAGCTATGTACTATTCGTCTATCCCTATAGCTCATTCCAATCTTTTGGAGTATTTCGAACATTTTTTTCCATTTTACATTGTCGAATGCTTTTGCCAGATCTACAAACCTTATATACACGCTTTCCCTTTTTTCTATTGTTTTCTCCATTATCACTGTCAGAGCTAAGATAGCCTCCCGTGTTCCCCTGTTTCGCCTAAACCCAAATTGGTCTTCTCCTAGTATTTCTTCAGCCCATTTTTCCATTCGTTTTTGTACAATTCTAGATAATATTTTCGACACGTGTGCTGTCAAACTTATTGTTTAAAAATTTTTACATCTATACGCGCATTTCTTTTTTGGTATAGTTACTATGATGTTACGTTTGAAACCTTTGGGTATCTCGCCTGTTTCATACATATAGCTTTCAAGTTGGAAGAGAGGTTCTGTTACTGCTTGACCAGCGGCTTTTAGAGTTTCTGCTTGCACCTTATCTGTACCCGGCGCCTTACCATTTTTCAGACCCTTTAATGCTAATTCAAATTCATTTCTAAGTATAGGATATCCCAAGTCATCCTTTTTAGTGTCTGATTCCTGTTCTAATGCAGTTAATTTTTCTCCTGCATATAAATTCCCTATACATTCTTGCCATATACTCACTTTCTCTACATTTTCTATAATGACATTTCCTCCCGCGTCCCTTAAATGTTTGCTATACGTTTTTATATCCCTAAAATTGATTCTAATTAGTTTGTAAGCTTCATCTGTCTTTTCTAGTTCCATCTTAGTTTGTACCTCTTTGCACTTTTCATCAATCCATTGTTCTTTAGCTTTTTTGCATTTGCGAATAATTTCCCATTTTATGGCTTTGTATCTCTGTTTTCCTGTTTCGTCTGATTTATTTTTGTATTTTCGTCTGTCCTCTATTAAATTCAGGATATTCTTTGTTATCCACGGTTTCTTATTTTCTTTTTGTGTATACGCCAAAATATCTCTGGCCGCCATGTCGAGGGTGAATTTAATGTTATTACATTCTGTTTCTACTTCCTTAGTATCAGATATTTTCTCGATATATTTGACCTTTTTTCGAATCTTTCTTGAATACCTTTATCTTTTAGTTTCTTTAAGTCCAAGTGCCTTTTTCCGTTTTTTTTTTCAAATTTTTAAATTTAAGTGCGGCCTTCATAATTACGATGTTGTGGTCAATGTCTATATCTGCTTCTGGGTAGCTTTTACAGTCTTTTACTTGATTCCTAAACCGTTGTCTAACAAGAATCTAATCTATTTGATATCTTCCTATATCTCCTGGCACATTCCACGTATATCGACTTCTAACATGATGTTGAAATAATGCGTTTGTAATGATTAAATTGTTCTTGTCGCAAAATTCTACCAGCCTCTTTCTTCTGTCTTTCACGTACCTAAACCAAATAAACCTACTATCGCTCCTTCCCTACCCTCACCTACCACTGCATTAAAATCCCCCGTAATTATTAAATTTTCATGTTCTTTTACGTGTCTTAATATGTCTTCGATATCTTTGTAGATCGCTTCTACCCCTTCGTCACTGTAGCTAGAGATGGACATGTATACTTGTATTATTACTGTATTTACCGGTTTAGATTTTAATCTAACCATGAGTACTCTTTCGTTCTTTTGTAAGTAGTTTTCTACACAGTATCCTATCTTTTTCCGCGTAGCTATCCCCACACCCAAATTTCCTTCCTCTGATCCTGTATGAATTACCCTGAAGTCTCCACTCCAAAAATCCCCCGCTTCTGGCCACCGAATTTCGCTGATCCCTACTATGTCTAGTGATAACCTATTCATTTCGATTTTTAGGTTCTCTAGCTTACCTACTTGCTTCATAGTTCTAACATTCCACGCTCCGACTTGCAAAATGTTCCCAACTTTTATTCTTAACTTTCCGATCGTATCCTCCGAAGTAGTCCCCTCCCGGAGATTCAAATGGGGACTATTTTAACTCTGGAATCTTTTAACTCAGAGAATGCCATCATTATATTATAATTTAAGTACGCTGTGTACTTGGGAGGTAATGTGGTAGTTTTCCGTTGCCTTCCACATCGCGGTAGTGTGCCTTAGACTACCATACCGACCCCTATGGTCTCTGCCAATTTAAGTACCGAAAGAGCATCTGCCCTCTTTCGGGGACCTGTCTTAGTTTGGTTCCTCACTAACAACCTTATTACTTTGGTTGGACCTGTAGTTTGGTTTTTTAGCTCATTAGAACATGCAAACCATTTCGCCTGTTCTAGTAATCTAGAACTTCGGCAAGGTGCAGGTCCATTCGAAATGGGAATAAACGTGTATAAATGTATAATAATAGCATCATCAGCGTGAACAAGTTTGATAAGACAGAGTTTTAAAGGGCAAATGATACTGAGGAACTTTTGAAAAACGTGAAACGTCAGAGACAGAAAATTATGATACAGGTGATAATAATTCGAAATTACATACCAACTAGTAATTTAAATCCTGTAGTAACAGTGAAAATAATCCAGAAGACGATGCTGCCGACAACGGAAATCCGATCTCATTTCAACACTTCAGCATTGCTCCAAGTGTCCTAAATTGGATATTCGACTAGCTAGCAAAAAACAAAATTAAACTCTTCAGTTATTTGTTACTCCTGTTATGACATGAAATTTTGAACTTTACTAATTTAGATGGTAAACATGTTAACATAGATATAATAATATAGGGGGTATCTTGTGGTTATGTATCTGCGAAATTGACATGGGCACACACATGCACGCTCGCACTCACGCACGCTCGCACGCACGCATTAACGCACACACACACGACACACATACACCATCACACATACACACGCACACACACTCGCCCGCACACATGCACGCACGTACGCACGCACGCACGCACACACGCTCGCTTGCACGTACACACACATTTACACTCACCAGTTGTCGAAGTGTAAACATAAGTTTTCGGTGCCCTTACTTAAATTGTGATTTTAGTGAGTAGTAGAAGATGTTTATACTTTATATTTTAAGTCTCAAGATACAAGCAATTTCGTGAAAGATTAGTGCATATAAATCAATTTGGTAATCTTTAGACATTAAAACGTACATTTGGATCTATTTATATAGAATAAACAGGAAATTCATTAATCGCCATACGGTTTTATGCTGTAAGGCGCAAACACAGCTGTGTGCTATCCTTATTTCACCTATATCCTTGTATTCATAATGTTATTCTCTTTAACAATTATAACAAGCTATAATGTATGACCTTGAATTTATATACGGCGACGTTTCCGATAACAGGAATGTCCCAAAAGAAATGCCAAATCTACAACATATATTAAATATTAATCGTACAGAAAATCCCTCAGTCAATCAGGGTAGTTTACTTTCAGATGTGATAGAATTCTCTATACTTCTAAAAAGAATCAGGCGATATTTCTTGCCGTTAAAGGTATTCCAGTGAAAGAATTCGTTATAGCAATCGGTAAGCTTGTTTCTCCAAAGAACGTATTATTCGCCTCACGGAAGTCCACAATAGAATTTGTATTTATCAGACAAATAAAGAATTGGCATCGTCGTTTGTAGTAAATCGTGGAGGTATAAATGTTAATAGTATTTCTATACCGGCATTACAATTAATTTGTTTATCGAAAAGGAAGCTGAATAGTATTACGTGCAGTTCCTGCATTGAAATATTTCCGTACTTACCTAATTAAATTCTCACATTCTTTACATTATTCACAGTCATCTGAATATTTATTAGCGATTTTGAGTTTAAGCGGTTGCTACTTAATTACTTCAAATTATAATTTAAAACACTTCAATCTATTCTATTTTGTTATGGCATTAAAAATGTGAGGGTTCTGTTATTAACAGCGTTTGCTCTCCTAAATATTATAAGTTTATGTCCGTGTTTTGTTATGGTTATTTTCAATCACGAATCCCGGTTCATTAAAATGTCTGGTTTGCTTATCTCTACACCTTACTTAATATACATCATTAATCAGTTTATGGTGTTTTTATAGTTTCAATGCCAAAAGTTAGGAAAACCATCCTGCACACCCTTAATAATTTCCATGATGTTGGTTGTATATATTTCATATCTCGTATTTAAACATGTTGATATTCGTTGCAGTTTAGAAGGTTAACTGGGTTTTCCATTCTTGATGGATGCTCCGTTTGCAATTATAGTTAAAATTAACTTCAATTACTGCATAAGATGTAGCTTGCAAATTTCCTCTCCGTCGTGTATAGTATAATCTGTGGTATTTTCCACGATTAACCTTTAAGTACTTTGTGTTGTGGTGTGCAGCGACAGTTGTAAAAAGGCAAGTGTGATCGTAGCTATGGTGCTATAAAAATATTAACGTTTAAGTTCCGCACAAGGTCGACAGTTCCTTGTCGCCGTCGCTTAAATTTGCAGTATTACCGGTAAGTACCTGAAATTTCCACTTATATAAACTTTGCTCATATTTACACATCCACTATCTCCACCATCTGTGGTTATCGAAGTGTAACGCTGTAATATTTAGAAATGCCAGCAAATTTATTCTGTCGTATTTTAAAGAAAAGTTTTATTTAATTAATTGCGTTATGACGTCATGATTCAGGTATTATAATTAAAATAAAAAACAATATCAGGTTACGTTGGTATGCTTTGTTGGTTGCTGTATAGTCAAGCAAATAATTGGATATATTTATTCTCCGTGTAATTCTAGTTATTGTTTATATCTGTGTTCCTCATAGCTGCGCAAGTTATGTATCCCCCAATTACCTATATATATTGATATATTGAATCTAATAGGAATTATTAGAAATTGTTAAGTAAAAGTATAAGTTCAATGCAACATTGTAACACAAGGATAACCCAGAGAGGTTATCGACAGTTCATGTGAACGGACATGCAACTTTGCATCCGTGAGGGCAGTGATACTGCAGGTGGCAGGTCACTGGCGGTCAACAGACCGCAATTACTTAGAATTAAGTTGTTACATTGTAATAAAGTGTACAATTAAAGAGAAACGCAGACATGAGATCTGCAAGTTCTCACAGCCGTGTGAGGGGCAGGTTATTATAAAAGGCCCGGGAGCTCAATGCCCGGCAGTCAGTCTTCGAACTCCATACTTCGTTGTTCAAGCTACTCACTAGTACAATAATTATTTTAGTATTATGTGCAAGTTATCCAAATTTTAACTAATAAAATTTTTGTTAAAGTCAAAGTGTTTTTAAAAAACCAGCTCCAAAGGCCCGAACTTTAACTGGCGCAGTCGTAACGGATGTCAAAAGGGCACTGAAAATCCAAAAATCGGAAGATTGGTGACCAAGAATTTTAATTCGAAATTTTGGCAGAACCCAAACCAAGTTGGAGGAAGAACAAGCATAGTCTAAATCCAGCAACAAACCAAGTTGGACAAGGAACAAGAATCGTCTAAGGCCAACAAAACAAACCAAGGTGGACAAGATACAGAATCGATCGAACCCACCAAAGAAACAGATGAAACTAATGTAAGTTCATTTCCATAAAAAAATTTTTAAACCAAACTATAATTGATATATGCTAGTATTATTTTATTAATCCTTGTTTTATGTATTTTATATTAGGAATATTTTTGAAAATAGTTCAAAGTGAATTATTTTCAAAACGAGACTGTATAACATTTTATGAAACTTGAATGTTAAAAAGCAAATGAGACTTGATTATTTACAAAGAGATATTTTTTCTTTAAAAAAGCAAATAAGAATTGAATTTAAAAAGAGATTTTCTTTTTAAAAGTAAATGAGAATTAATATTAAGAGATCCTTACCATAATAAATAGAACGAACTCAAAAATAATCCAAAAATAAACAGGCGCACATTCACTAACACCAAAATAAGAAACATCAATTACCGCGATTCAAACCCACGTTTCAATCCGATAAAATAAAAACACAGAACGCAATTCAATTTCAAAGCTAATTCGAACAAGCAGTACAGAACGTTTAATTAAACCATTGACCTCTATAATACTGAATAAATCACAACAAGAACTCTGCATTAACTAAAAATACGGTAACTTAAAACCACCTAAGAAAACAAAGCTCGCATCTTTTATACACTTAGAACATCAGAGAAGTGCAATAACTTTCAACTTTCAGTACTAAAGTATAGCTTAACAACGCAATATCATTATTAAAATCGCTTTCAGAATCCTTGCACAGTACTAAAGAAATAACTTTCAACTTTCAGTATAATTTCAATTCGCATCATAAGTATTAATCTATCACGGAATAATAAAAGCGCATGAAAATTACACCACAACACTCTATAAATAATTTGCAACAATCACGGAATAAACTCTAAACGTTTTTCAACTAATTAATCAGCATTATAAAGTGCAGTGAAACGGTCATCATAAGAAGCTTTAATTAAAACGCTGAAAACCTACATTACGGAGAGATTCAATTACCAACAAGCATTATAACACCGAGGTATTTAAAAATAAGACGTAACACTTTATACAAAGTACGGAAAGTAATTCCTATAATTTCTATAACACCTTTAAGTGCAATTAACTCGACGTACGTGACAAAGTAACGAAGATTACATTCTTAAGTATTCAATTTCAACCATGAAGTACAGGAGTAATCAACCTTAAGTTATAAGTAGAACACAAGACAGACGAACTGTACGTTTACGCAACTCAGTAAAACCCACGGAAAGAGTATTAATTAACAGAATTTAACCAAAACAAAGCTAAACGAGAATAAATCCATCCATTTAAGATTCCTTAAGAAAGATAAATCAAAAGCTGCATAAAAACAATTAATCCAAGACTACGGTAAATAAATTCAACGTTATTGAAGATAAATCTCACAATTACATCACCGCACTGTGTAATTAAAAATAAATAACAGCAACTACGATTTAAAAAATAACTCGACGCAATATAAACTTAAAATTAATAAATCTAATACTACAAGTACGAAATTAATCTCAAATTCTTACCAAATTTTATCCACCCAATCCAAACTAAAAATTAACCATTCCTAACTAAAAAATAACGCCGAAAAATAACGAAATAAACATCAACCTTTACCAAATCTTTATGTACCTAATCTAATTGAAAAATTAACAAACCAAAACCAAAGTTAACGTCACAAAAAGCAAAACCAACCCCAATTTTTACAAAATTCGAAATTATTTCATCCAAAAGAAAAACTAATACATCCAAAGCATAATTAACGTTACAAATAGAAAATCAACCCCAATTTTTACAAAAATTGAAATTTCACAACCCAAACGGAAAATTAATAAATCCGAAGCAAAAGTAACAATACAAATAACGAAATAAATCTTAATTCAAAAAAAAAAAATTTTTTTTTGTTTAAAATTTCCCAAAAATCGAAAACAACCCTTAACCAACATGAGTAACACAGACTTACGTCTCTATTTAGAGACAATACAGACGTTTGATGGCACGCAGGCCCATCTCTCGAATTTCATTGGAGCATGTGAAATGTTCCTAAAAACCTTTTACAAACCCGGAGATGACGCAAGAAATTCATTGCTTATACGCTTAGTAATAAGTAAACTAGCCGGAAGGGCACTAACCTTAATCGCCAGTAGGGACGATTTATCGGAATGGGACCAGTTTAAACAGCTACTAATTGCATATTTTAGAGACCAACGTAATATAAAATGCCTGGTACGAGACCTAATAAACCTTAGAATGGAACACAATCAATCCCTTACCAATTCGGAATGAAATGCCAAGACGTGAGAAGTTTAATTTTAACAAAATTAAAAATCGAAGAACCCGATCAAAACGTTAGACATTTAAAACAAAATGTACGACGAAATGGCACTAGACACATACATAAACGCTTTACCAGAACGACTATCGGATAAAATCAGATTCCAACGACCCCAAAATCTAGAAGAAGCTATGAGCCTAGTAATAGAAGAAGAAAATGTAATGTATTACCGCAACAGACTATACAATCCCAACGCAAATAAAAGTTATTCACCAACAAAAACTATACAAGCTACAAGACAAACAATCCTCAACAAAATTCACACCCTTTAACCCACAAACAAGTCAACCGCGAAGTAACAACCCAAGTTTTAACAATACCAATTTTAATAATCAATATAAACATTTTTCAAGACCAACATCCAACCCAACTTTTACGAAACCCGCATTCCAACCGAGATTCAATCAAAACCTAAACCAACAAAGACCAGCATTCAACGCAAACCCCAATAGAAATACACCAATGACTAATACTCATAACAACCCTAACAATTATTACAAACCAACACCAATGGACACCTCATCTGGTAACACCAGACAAAACACAAAAATAACACATATCCGACCAAACCCTCATCAGAAACGTAATTTTACATCGGAAGAATTATTCCATCAAGAAATAGAAAAATTTGACACTGACCAGAATAATGACATTGAGACACATACGAGCAATGAAACAAACCATGCAGAAACTTATGAACGTGACGAACAATACGAAACTTACGAGGAGTACGACGGAGAAAACTCAAACTCAAATTTTCAAATGGACCAATTCATAACCGACCAAACTTAATAAACTTAAATAATATAAATCACTTAGTATTACCATACATAGAAATACCCCACGCCAAATTCAAACTATTTATTGACCCCGGATCATCGAAAACATTGATTAGCCCCAGAACCGTACAAAAACACTATTTAGATTATGTAGAAAGAGAACCATTTAAAATTAAAACAGCTCATCAAACGACAATACACCAATTCGTAGCCAATATACCCTTACCGAGAACATTTAATGTCAAAATGAAACATAAATTTTCTGTATTCGAATTTAACGATAAATATGACGGATTAATCGGAATGGACCTTCTAAGAAAATTAGGAGCCAACATTGACATTAAAAATCGCTTATTAAGGACAAAATACGGAAAAATCCCAATTAAATTTCAAAACACACAAATTGAACAAAAATACACTATAGAACCCCGAACGGAAAGAAAAATAAAAATCCCAGTAAAATCTAACCAAAATTTAGGAATAATAAATCATATGACATTTCAGCAAGGAGTAGAAACCCCAACCGCCTTAGTACAAATAAAAGATAACTTTGCAACCACAACAATATTAAATTCAAACGACTATCCCGTAGAACTATCACTGACAGACCCAATTAACGTAGAAGAACTAAATTTTAACGAAATGGAAATAGATGAGAATTCAGAAAATAACTACAACCCAATAGAACATGACGAAATGTTAAGAGAAAATTTAACTAACATCCGCTTCAATACCGACATCAATCAAGAAGAAGAAAGAGCAATTAAGAACTTATGTTTTGAATACCGAGACATATTCCATTGTGAAGGAATACCATTAACATTCACCAACACAGTAAAACATAATATCGAGTTAACAGACAATAAACCAATCTTTACAAAAGCATATAGACTACCTCATGCAAGCCAAGAAGAAGCTGACAGACAAGTAGCAGACTTATTAGACCAAGACATAATCCAGCACTCCAATTCACCATGGAGCAGCCCCGTGTTAATAGTACCTAAGAAATTAGACGCAACCGGAAAGAGAAAGTACAGAATGGTAATAGACTACAGAAAGTTAAATGAAAAAACGGTAGATGACAAATATCCACTACCAAATATAACCGAAATTTTAGATAAATTAGGCAAATGCCAATATTTTACAACATTAGACCTAGCATCAGGATACCATCAGGTAGAGATGGAAGAAAAAGACATATCAAAAACAGCCTTCAGCACACCTAGAGGACATTACGAATACAAACGAATGCCATTTGGACTAAAGAACGCACCCGCTACTTTCCAGAGAGTCATGGACAATATACTACGAGGAATACACAATGAGAAATGCCTTGTATACCTTGACGACATCATAGTTTATTCCACATCATTGGTAGAACACATAGAAAGATTGAAAGAAGTATTCGAAAGACTTAAACAAGCACATTTTAAAGTAAAATTAGACAAAAGTGAATTTTACAAAAGAAGTATCATTTTAGGACATGTAATAACACCCCAAGGAGTAATGCCAAATCCAGACAAAACAAATGCAGTTCTAAATTACCCATTACCAAAAACAAACAAAGAAATCAAAGGATTTCTAGGACTTAGTGGTTACTACCGCAAATTCATTAAAGGTTACGCTCAGATAACCAAACCCTGACAAATTGCTTAAAAAGGAAACAAAATTGAACACACCCCGGAATTCATTAAAGCCGTAGACAAAATTAAAACATATTAACGAATCACCCTGTATTAGAATACCCAGACTTTACAAAACCATTTATACTGACGACAGACGCATCGAATGTAGCATTAGGCGCAGTATTGAGCCAAGGAAAAGTAGGTAGCGATAAACCCATCAGCTACGCATCCAGAACCCTAAATGAAACCGAACAAAAATATAGCACTATAGAAAAGAGTTATTAGCCATAATTTGGGCAACAAAATATTTTAGACCTTATTTATACGGAAGAAAATTTTACATATACACTGATCATAGACCACTAGTATGGCTATGCAAACTGAAAGAACCGAATTCAAAATTACAAAGATGGAGAATCGGACTCGAAGAGTACGATTACGAAATTATATATAAAAAAGGAATTTATAACAACAACGCAGACGCTTTAAGCAGAATCCAACTCAATGCATTAGAAACGGAATCCATTATAGGAAACGTAGACGAAGAAGAAATAAGAGAAGATCCAGACGAGAGCGACACAATACATTCGACACAAAACGAAGAACCAAAAAACGCAATTAAAATTTTAAACGAAGCAATCGATATGAAACCCAACCAATTCATAATAACCGAAGTTTTAAATAACCCCAATCCAGTAAAATATACAAAAGTAGATAATAAAAAAATATACCACATTCAAATAACTAAAGATGACAATCAGGAACAAATAATTAAAATTCTAAAAAAATACACCCCCGAGAAGAAACGATTTTATTTTTATTTCAACACCGAACATTTATACCAAAGATTTTCAGAATTATACATTAAACTATTTAATAACTCTGGACCTGAACTCATCAGATGTACTAGAAAACTAATAACACTAGACGACCCTGACGAAATAAACGATGTAATTAGAAATCAACACGAAGGAAAAACCAACCATCGTGGAATTAACGAAACAATAAAACAACTCATAAGACGTTATTATTTTAAAGACATGAAGGACTTAACCACAGATTTCATTAACCAATGCGAATTATGTGACAAAGCGAAATACGATAGGAAACCCCCAAAGATACCCTTAATGTTAACCAAAACACCCGACAAACCATTTCAAAAACTACATGCCGATACTCTAGTAGTAGAAGCGCAAAACTATCTAACAATTATAGACGCATTCACAAAAATAGGCCAAGCAATACCAATCACATCCAAAAATAGCACTGACGTGACCCAAGGATTTTTACAATATATCACATTTTACGGAACACCCGAATCAATCACTTTAGACAATGGTAGCGAATTTAAAAATGAGACAATACAAAACACGTTAGAACTTCACAAAATAAAAATTCATTTCATAACGGAAAACCACCCTGAATCCAACGGACTAATTGAACGATTACATTTAACCCTGTTAGAACAAATTCCATTATTAAGAATAAATTATAAAAAGGAACATATAACCAATTTAATGTCATACGCACTAATCGCCTATAATAACACTATTCACTCATCAACAAATTTTACACCCTTAGAATTAACATTAGGACATTCAGATTCACGAAATCCCTATGACATACACTACAATAAAGAAGTATATCAACAATATGCGAAAGATCACAAACAAAAACTAAAAATAACTTATGACAAGGTAAAAGATAAATTAGAAAACGATAAGGAACGTATCACCACAACCCGAAACAAAAATGCCGATTCAAATAAATTTTTAATAGGACAAACCGTATATGAGAAAAACTTTCAAAGCAAGCGACATAAAACAGCACCCAGAAATTTAGGACCATTTAAAATTAAGAAAATATCAGATAAAAACATAGCAGTAGTAGACAACGGTAAAATAACTAAATACATTCATTTGAAAAACCTAAGACACCCTGTAATTTCAGATGGACAATCATCACCCTTACCGTCAACCTCCACCCAGGTAGAACGGACAACCAAGTAACAATAGAAATTATAAAAACAACCCCGGTATACTACCAATTAAATTAGGCAGTATACAAAATACAATATTTATTCAAATAATATCAACCCTTACTTTAACGCAACAACTTTTAGCAACATTAAGAATAACGAAATAATATTTTTGATAGAAATCTAGATAGTAGAAACTAACAATTATCAATATTATCATTTATTTGCTTTTCCAACAAAGGTTACTAGCACATACCAAGTAATCATACCCAAAACCAAATTCCTATCCCTAAATGAACTGAGATATGGTTATACAAACGAAAAATGTACTGAAGTAACACCAAACCAATATTTATGTCAATCGATGACGACAACCACCATTCAAGAAGACAGCCCTTGTGAAGTACAACTATTAAAATTCTCAAACCATTACGAAAACTGTGAAACCAAACAAGTGCAAATAACTAATATGAAAATTCAAAAAGTTACAGATAACAAATGGATAGCCATTTTCCCAACAGAAGTAATAGCAACCATCCACTGCAACCAAGATGAAAATAACCAAGCATTAATCGGAAGCAAACTAATTACCCTCAAAGAAGATTGTTATGTGAAATTGAAAGATGAAGTTATCAGAGTTTATCAAGATCCCATAGCAACAAAGAAACTTGCAAACCTACCGGAACTACAGTTCAAGATACAACAAGAAGACGAAGAAATAAACAAGAAACCTATGAAGCTAGAGCATCTAGACTTAGACGATCTCAACCACGCCGTGAAATTAGTGGAAAGTTATAAAGAACAATTAAATGAACTCAAAACACCAAAGTTACATTATAATAATATAAGTGTTTGGACAATTGTATTGATCATTTTAATAATTTTTGTAATCATGTATGTATTATACAAAATGTACCTTAGATATAAGAATGAAGGAAACAGTTCTAGATTTAAGGAAACAAAGAAAAATAAAGAAACGACAAGTATACCTTTAGAAATAATGAATTTTAAATGAAATTGAATTATGTATTTTATGTATTTAAAATTAAGAAAACCTTAATTTTTCATTTACGGTGGAGGAGTTATGTATCCCCAATTACCTATATATATTGATATATTGAATCTAATAGGAATTATTAGAAATTGTTAAGTAAAAGTATAAGTTCAATGCAACATTGTAACACAAGGATAACCCAGAGAGGTTATCGACAGTTCATGTGAACGGACATGCAACTTTGCATCCGTGAGGGCAGTGATACTGCAGGTGGCAGGTCACTGGCGGTCAACAGACCGCAATTACTTAGAATTAAGTTGTTATATTGTAATAAAGTGTACAATTAAGAGAAACGCAGACATGAGATCTGCAAGTTCCCACAGCCGTGTGAGGGGCAGGTTATTATAAAAAGCCCGGGAGCTCAATGCCCGGCAGTCAGTCTTCGAACTCCATACTTCGTTGTTCAAGCTACTCACTAGTACAATAATTATTTTAGTATTATGTACAAGTTATCCAAATTTTAACTAATAAAATTTTTGTTAAAGTCAAAGTGTTTTTAAAAAACCAGCTCCAAAGGCCCGAACTTTAACTCGCATAGATAAACGATCGGATGGTCGAACGAAGCAATGCGAGTTCATCCTCCAGCCGTTAGCGTGGGTTGTGAATTTTGTAGAACTCGCAATCTGTTAATAATCTGGTGCTAAAACTGAGCTTCATGTAGCTCACTAAAGTTACTTCACAATGGTATGCTGTTGGATTTAATTTGACTTTGTTTAATACAGTATTTTCAGTGCTAATTAATGGAGTTTGGAAATCAAGTTTGGTTTGTGTAAAACAACACACAGGTGTTGCTAGCATGGCGTCTCTAATTGGTTAGAACTTTAAGTGTGTATCTGCATATAATGCTGTTTGAATTGTTCGACGATGGTTAACGTTCGAGTTGAAGTTTTGCTTTGATTTAAGAATACCCTGTGGTAATGTAGTTTGAAATAAGTGTACGTAAGGTAAGAATACCTTCTTTAATTTTGTTTGGATAATATATCCATTGGTGATCTTTAGAATTGTCCCGTTAAGCAAAATCATGTAGTATGTTTAACACGATGTTAAAGTAAAGAACTAATCAAGTTGCAAGCTTTATAAAATGAAATCAATTTTATACCTTTATATTTTAACGTCATGATGTCTTTTTGTAAATACCTATGTGAAAAATACTTATTTGAAAAGACATTTACTTATTTTGAATAATAGAAACATTTTATTGAAATTCTATAGTTATGTTTGGTTATTCTACAGTTATAAAGTTAGAAATGAATCTTTAGGTATAACCTTATGAGAGTTGAAGCCAGAACACTACTTATAAATAAAAAAAGAACTACTTTGACATATTCTTATGTTTATTGCATTATTTTTGGGTCAGAAACGGTGATTTTAATGTATCTGCTAATTGTAATTTTTTTTCAGGTGTGGTTTCTTAATTTGTGAACGGTAGTCGTGAGCTTTAAGAACGTTTGAGATAGTTTTTGCACTAGTGTTTCTACATCTGACTTTGTACGTAGTTCCATCTGATTGTTGAGTTATTAGATGCAGTGGCGCCTTCTCCTTCAATTTTTTTTTTTAGCTTTTTAACCGTGTTGACAATAAAGTTACGACCACGCTTGTTCCCTCTGCAAGGCTCATGCCCGAGCTATGCAGCAGTCACGCTTGTTCCACCTAAGTTAATAACCTTTTTCCATCATTGTTATATAATTATTGTTTCAACGCAAGATATTGAGCCTTTGCGAGCCGGTTCTGAATATTGTACCTACAAGCTACTTCAGTAATAATTGCATTATTTGCAACAAAAAAAACTCGCCGCTTTGTGACGTTTTCCATTCGATTGTGGCTTGGCGAATATTCGTTTCGTATATTAAGTTTAGTTCATTCAATTTATCATTTAAAGTATTTGTTATCAGTTTAATAAGGCGTACACAATTAATAATTGTTGGTAATACATATAACCTTTTGCATTATTTGAGTTGTTTACGGACGTAGATAACGTCTCTTTCGTTTATTAGTTTAATTGTAGCGAGAATTATGTTCTCATTTCTAATAAATTTGGTATACTGGTAGACAAGCCTGCGGTAAGCATGTGATGCGCTCTGAACCCGAAAAATACATCACGTGCACCCCGTTTATTATCCCAAATTCTACTCCTACTACGGTAATCATAGTGGTATAGCGGTGGCCAATGCAGGAGAGAAACATCTGCTGTGAAGCAAACAAGTAAATTTTTTACTTTCGAATGTGAATCGCACTAATCTTATGACTAGCTACCTACAATACTGCAGAGTAAAAAAAAATTAACCGTTAATAATGTTTTAGTTTGTAGTTTCTACAAAATATATGATAAATGACAATACCACGCAGTACCAGTTCTTTGAAATCAAATGGGGAATGGGTTTGGTTGACAACCAAATCCATTCCCCATTCCCCAGTGGTTGTAGAAAAAATGTTGTATCTTTAAAAAAAATATCGTGTTTAATCACACAAAAATTAAGAAACTCAAACTTTACATAATTGTTTAAAGTGTTCAAAATCCGTCTAAGTGTTAAATCACTTTCAGTGAAAAGAACCATCAAATTGTTTAGTTTATATTGTATAAGTGTAGAACGCGTCCTAGACTTTATTCTTTTCAAAGCTGAAAATCCCCGTTCATCAGAACAGTTTATCACTGGCAGCGTTAAACGGATTCTCATTGCCACTTGCAGGTTCGGAAAATTACAAAGAACACCAGTTTCAATGCTTTTCAAGTATGTATATAAACCTCTAAACCGCTCTGTTATCGATCTTCAAGAACTGATTGAAGTGAAGGCACTCCTCTCCACAACTATGAACATCTATATTGTTGCTGTAGAACAATGCGAGTCGGTCCCTCTAGGTTTTCATTTCCTGAGGTTCTGGCCTGAAATATCAAAACTTAACTTGTATCAGAGCCTATGAGTCTAGAGACATTGTTTTGTCTAAAAAACTAAAACATTGTTATTATAGTGGAAGGTATGATAACATTAAAATTTCTTACCTTAAAGTTGTTAAATATCTCAAATCAGTCTCCGAGAGAGAAGCGTAGCTTTGTCTCCTGTTATCTAGCTGTATAGTTAGATTGTCAATAATTACTAGGGATTTAGTTTTGGCAACCATATTAGTTTCATAACTTTCTCTTTTTTCTTTTTCAAATAGTGTATTTTTCTTTTACGTTAGTATTTGGCAGCTTCAGTTTCCAATCCGCATAACTTAGTAGCTGCAGTTTTATACTGATTAAACGTGTCCCATTTTGTTTCCAAAAACAATTGGAGGGTCTGTAGCAGTTTTGTTGCTCCAAGCAAATCTAGTTCCTTCTTTTGTAAATTGGTAATGGTTTTGTCAAATCTCATTAACAAATCGTTCCACAGTAAAGTAAAGAAAGCTGTAGCAAATTGGATTAACTGTTTGTGAAGCCCCTCAGCCGTCATTCTTGTTTCAGGAGATTGTGAAAAATCTTTAACTAAGTTATGGAGCACCTTTTCAAATCCTTTATAGCCATTTGATAAATCGTTCACAGCGTCTGCCCTAGCAAACCACTAGGTCTCTCTCAAAGATATTAGTAAATTTAAATACATAATTTCAACAAGCCCCACTAAGAAGTTGATCCGGAAAGAAGATGTACGTCCTTGTAAAAACAGAAAATATCTTGCCACTTCAGGACATGATTTTTCGGCTGAAAAAACTCCAACCAAATTTAGCGAATGTGCTGAGTATGGCACATAATCTGATTTGTAACATTTGGATTTAATTCTAACCTGTAGACCTGTGTACACGCCCGGAATGTTGGAAGCATTGTCATAGCTTTATCCTCGACAAAGTGCAATATCTAAATTTAGGTCTTTAAGTAAAGTCAAAACTGCTTGCTCTAGGCTTTCTGGTTTATAACAAACATCAGGTAAAGGTTGTACTAGGCGTTTTTTAGCACAGGCATCGTTCAACGAAACATATCTTATAACTACTGTTAATTGATCAGTGGGTGATTTGTCTCGGGTTGAGTCAACTATCAGGAAAAAATAATGTGCTTCATTAAAATCCTTAATGATCTGGTTTAAGACTTTAGTTCCCATAATTTATATGAATTCGTCACAGATATCAGACGAAAAGTATAACATATTGCCTTTCCCCTTGTTTCCGTATCTATCTATGCGATGAGAAAGGAACAAACCATATTCGCTTAACCATTCCAGGCAGCCTAAAAACATAACATAAGATAACGAACGAAATGTTTGATCGTCTCCTCGAAACGGAAGCTCTATCACAGCTAAAAACCGTACACCGGACTCATCTCAAAACTGCTGCCCCGTACTTCACTCCGTTTTCATACTGAGTTAAAAATAAATTGTCTATTAATGATGTGCTTTTTTCCTGCACGAAAATAAACAAACATTTTGCCTATGATCACTTAATTGTTTGTGACATTTAACTAGTTCATTAGCGTACTAATCATTAAATCCTGTACAAAAAGCAATTTGTTTAGTTTTTGACTGAAATAACAAGTACGGAATGCAAAAAACAAATCATTCTGTTTTAGAGTACAATAATAAGCCTCTGTTATACTTTTTCCCATTTGGCAAATTATACGAGGAGATTTTGACAGATAATAAACGCTTTTTATCCGAATAAAGTTTAATTGAGTTTAAAAATCAATGTCTAAGTCCTGCATTGCATTAAAAGTTAAGATTGTTTTTGCTACATACTCCTCTTGGGTATTCCAAGTATCCGGGTCATCAATTAAAAATGAAGTTGAAGATGAGATAACAGGCTTAGCAAAGCTAGACTCAGAACTTAAGTCTGATGCGCTTGGTAACAGGTTATTACAATTTTTACCTGAATCATCAGCACTTACTGTCGTTAACACCCATTCTGTTGATTGATGAAGCAAATCCTAAGGAATTTCTACTGCAAGTTCAGGTGCAGTCTTCGACAGATTTTTTACTTCAAGTTCAGATTCAGGTGTCGTCTTTGACACAAAAGAACTGTTCATTTTAAAAACTTTCTCTAATACCTATTCACTTGCCGCAAGTGTTTTGGCCGCCTTCCTTCTAAACTCACTGCCACTTGGTTTTTCATTAATTTTTTATAACAAAAGGCAAGTACTATTTCAACCTTTCAAAACTATTCGTAACAATATTAAATACAACACTTAAATCTCACTCTTAAAATGCTCCTCATTCACTTCACACTCTAAGGAATAGCCTAAATAACAATAAGCGATTCGAGCAATGAGCAATAGCGTGAAACGTGAAACGATATCTGTGACAGAGTGGGGTTATGCAGGAAGTATCAATCTACTAGGCAGAGCCGGGGTAATGGAGGTGGTTGACGTATGAGTGTTTCAGTCATGACTCATCCCAGAGGAAAATTGCTTGTTTTGGATATAGCAGTGGCTCGTAAGTTGACCTTGACGGAGCGAGCCCTATTCGTCATTTGTGAAAATTTACTTACTACTAATATTTATTCTGAAAATTTCGCTCATCTAGCTAATCTCAAACTGGCTGCTCCGCTATTCTTTCAATCCGGATCTATTGATATTTTTCCTAAAGTCTTATTAAATGACCGTTTTCAAGGTTGAAGTGATCAACCTATTGCTCTTGACACTATTTTTGGATATGTTTTAATGGGAAGCATGCCGGCATCGCTCGCTTCTGAATTCACTAGTTTTTTTTATGATCGTGTCTGTTTCCTTCGTGGAAGATATTGTTGCAAAATTATGGGAAGCTGTAAAGATTTCTGACGCTAAATCTTTCACACCTGATGAATTCTTAGTTGAAAACTATTAAGTTGATCCTCTCAGCCGCAATGAGCAAGAACGGTATGTCGTTATCTGCCCTTCAAAGATTCAAAACCTTCCACTTCAGGTAATCGTAACTCGTTCTACAGCTTTTTATTTCTTTAAAAAATCGTCTAACTAAGCAACCCTTGATTTATACGTTTCGTTCATGCACGACAATTTAAATTTAAAACGCATGCAAACACTTTTAGCTGGGTCAATTTCTTACTTTTTTATTACATCCCGCATCACAGTGTTATGAAACCAGAAAATACAAGTACCAAACTACGTGCAATTTGAAGGCATCCGCTAAAACTTTATCTCGATCGTTTCTAAGTGATCATTTGTTTGTTGGGCCCAAACTTCAACCAAATGTTGCCGCAATTCTGACACAATTTCGACTTTATTTCTGTGCTATTACTGCAGATACTCGTCAGATGTATAGACAAACCCTTGCCAATTCTGGTCAGCGTGATTTATCAACGAATTGTTTGGAGATCTTCTCTTGATGAGATTTAGAACTTCAAGTTGAATACCGTAACCTATGGGGTAAATTGCGTCCTTTTTCTTGCGATACGCAATCTCTTGCAGTTGGCTGAAGACGAAAGAATTTCTTTGGTATTTTTGCCCTTTACAATTGTACCTATATTGATGATATCGCTTCAGGTAGAGACTCTATGAAGTCACCGTGGCTTTACAGAATCAACTAAGCGCTCTTCTTTACTGTTAGATCGTAATTATTAATTACGATAGGCATATTGCGTACTTCAAAATAACATCTTTGCAACTTAAATGAATTGAATCGAAAATCTGTACATATTGCTTTATTAATTGATCCCTCCTTAATAAAAGTCCCCGTTTATATTCAAACATTATCTCTTTTCTAGAATGTACGTGTTCCGTACAAAATTTCATTTCAAATACTACACACATATCTGAAACAGCTTTCTGGGGATTCCTCATTAGCGTCGATTCGCGAGCTTTATTACTTCGTTAACGTTCATATCTCCCCATTCGTTTGTCCTTCCTTAATACATAATGTTATTGTGGCGTTGCATTCTATAATGTACTAATGCAAAAGATAACAAACAATTCTTATTAATTTTTTATCATTATCAGGTCTTCAGTCCTGGAACTGGTTAGACGCGTACCCTATTCTGTGCTAAGCTACAAATTTCCTTGAAATTTGCAAAGTCTGCATCTTTCACTATCTGTGTGTAATACTCTGATACCTCTACCTCTTTTTTTCTATCTCTGCTTGTAATATATCCCGCACTATTCCCCAAAAATGCCTTAGAATGTATCCTGCCCGTATATTTATCTTATTTTTTTTTTGTTTTCCGCAGATATCTTTATTCCCCTACTATTTCTATGAGCTCTTTGTTATTAACTTTGTCTGTCCATGCTATCATCCTCATACATCTGAAGCACAACATTCCAAAAGTGTTCTATCGTTTTACTGTCTGCTAGTCCTACTGCCCCTATTTTATAGACGTACTGTGCTGTGCTCCACACATATGCTATTAACAATATTCTCATTGTTTCTGTGTTTGTTGACTTCGAACATAGCCGCTGCTTTTTCTTGTTAGATGTAATTCGGTTCCCCTTCTATCGTTTATAAATATATACGCTATTTCCCAGATATTCAGTAGTATGTGAAGGGTGTTAAGCAACCAGGGGCTACCAAAATCCCCCAACATTTGAACATTTGCCGAATTAATAGTTTTTCAATATATCCTTTCGCATGCAATCAACATTAGTTGAAAATGTTTCAAAACCAACATCTGTAGTTGTTTACAATAATCATCAGATTTAAGTGCAATTATTTTTTTCATCATTAGGTTATCTTTCTTGAAACTAGTTGGACGCTAGCTTACACCGTTCCCCGAAATTCCCACAGCCTAGATAAAGTTCGGTTCCCCTTCTGTTACTTCCTAATTATATGCCCTATTTCACGATGATTCAGTGGTATGTGAAGGGGGTTAAGCAGCTTGTGGCTACCAAAGATCCGCCAACACCTAGACATCTGCCGAATTAATAGTTTACCAGTAAATCCTTTCGCACAATTAACATTAGTTGAGAGTATTGCAAAACCAAAACCTGTAATTGATATCATTCACTATCTGTGTGAAATAGTTTAACATAGGTCTACTTCTACCTATCTTTTTTCCTATGTCTGTTTCTAATTTGCTCCGCACTCTTCCCTCATGCCTTAGTATGTGGTCTATCATCCTAGCTCTTAAATTTTTTACTGTTTTCCACATACTTCTTTCTTCTCATACCATTTCTAGTACCTCTTTCTTCTTGACTTTGTCTGTCCACGATATTTTCATCATAAGTCTGTAGTACCACACTTCAAAGGCTTCTATCTTTTTCCTGTCCGCTTCTCCTACTGTCCAGGTTTAACAGCCGTACAGTACTGTGCTCCAAACGTGTTTTAGGTAATCTTTTCCTTGTTTTTATGTTTGTTGCATTTGAACACAGTAATTACTTTCTCTTGTTAAATGTAGTACGAACTCGGTTTTATATCTTTTGCACTCTTCCCATCTTGCGTTATTTGACTTCCCAGGTAGCAGTAATCATTAACCTCATGCAAGTTCTCGTTACCTATTTTTTATTCTAGTTCTTGATTTAGTTTCCACTTTTAGTTTTATTTTGTTAATTTTCGTATCGTATCTCTCTATTAGAACTGTTTCCATTTCATTAAGAGCAGCTTATTACTCTTCCCTGCTGGATGCTAATACCGATATATCATATGCAAATCTAAGCATATCAATCTTTTGTCCCTCCACAATAATTCCAAATTTTTCTTGCATTTGACAGTATTCATTGCCTCTTCAATGTACAAGTTAAAAATTAATGGAGATAGGAAACATCCCTGTCTCACACCTTCCTAATATTTACTTCTCTACGTTCCTGCTCTAATTTTATTACCGCTGTTTGCTCTTTGTATAAGCTATGTACTGTTCGTCTAGACCTAGAACTTTCTTTTCCATTTTACATTGTCGAATACTTTTTCCAGATCTACAAACTCTATATACAAGCTTTCCCCTTTTTCTATTGTTTTCTCCATTATCACCCTCTGAGCTAAAATAGCCTCTCGTGTTCTCCTGTTTAGTTTGTACCCAAATTGATCTTTTCCTAGTACTTCTTCAGCCCGTTTTTGCATTCGTTTTTCTACAATTCTAGATAATATTTTTAACACGTGTGCTGTCAAACTTATTGTTCGAAAACTTTTACATCTATCCGAGCCTCTCCTTTTTGGTATAGTGACTATAATGTTACGTTTGAAATCTTTGGGTATCTCGCCTGTCTCATACATATAGCTAACAAGTTGGAAGAAACGTTTTGTTACTGCATGTCTAGACGCTTTTAGAGTTTCTGCTTGTACCTTATCTGTACCCAGCACTATCATTTTTCAGACCCTTTAATGCGAATTCAAACTCATCTCTAAGTATAGGATGTTCCGTCATTCGTTTTAATGTCTGATTTCTGTTTTAATGCTGTTAGTTCCCCTCTTGCATATAAATTCCCTATAATTCTTGTCATCTATCCACTTTCTCTACATTTTCTATAATGACGATTCTTTTCGCGTCACTTATATTTTTGCTTTATGGTTTTATATCTCTAAAATACAATCTAATTAGATTGTATCTTTCGACTGTATTTCCTATTTTCATCTTAGTTTGTACCTCTTTGCACTTTTCATTAACCCACTGTTTTTTTAGCTTTCTTGCATTTGCGAATAATATCCCATTTTATGGCTTTGTATCTGTTTTCCTGTTTCATCTAATTTGTTTTTGTATTTTCGTTTTCCTTCTATTAGATTCAGAATATCCTTTGTTATCCATGGTTTCTTATTTTCTTTTTGTGTATACCCCAGGATATCTCTGGTCGCCATGCCTAAGCTGCATTTAATGTTATTCCATTCTGTTTCTACTTCTTTAGTATAAGAAATTTTCCCTATATCTTTTAGCAATTCATTTGACTTTTTTTCAAATCTTCGTGGATATTATTATCTTTTAGTTTCTCAAAGACAAAGTGCCTTTTTCCGTTCCGTTTTTTCAAATTTTAAATTTAAGATCGGCTTTCATAATCACGATGTTGTAGTCAGTGTCTATATCTGTTTTTGGGTAGCGTCTACAGTCTTTACTTGATTGTTAAACCGTTGTCTAACAAGAATGCATGATGTTGAAATAATGTGTTTGTGATAGTTAAATTGTTCTTGTAGCAAAATTCTACCAGCCTATTTCCCTTGTCGTTTCTCGTGCCTAACCCAAAAAAACTTACTGCCACTCCCTCCCTACCCTCCCTATCACTGCATTAAAATCCCTCGTAATTATTAAATTTTCATGTACTTTTACGTATCTTAGTATGTCTTCGATATCTTTGTAGATCGCCTCTACCTCTTCCTTACAGTATTATTACCGTATTTACCGATTTAGATACTAATCTAACCACGAGTACACTTTCGTTGTTTTGTAAGTAGCTTTTTACACGATGTCTTATCTTCTTTCGCATTATCCCCACGCCCGAATTTTCTTTCTCTGATCCTGTATGAATTACCCTAAAGTATTCGCTCCAAAAATCTCCCGCCTTTGGCCACCGAACTTTGCCGTTCCCAACTATGTCTAATGCTAACCTATCCATATCAATTTTCAAGTTCGCTAGCTTACCTACTTGCTTTATACTTCTGACATTCTACGCTACGACTTGCAAAATGTCCACGACCTTCTTTTTATACTTTCCGATTACACCCTCCGAAGTAGTCTCCTCCCAGAGATCCAAATGGGAGACTATTTTAATTCCAAAATATTTTACCTCAGAGGATGCTGTCATCTTTAATAACAATTTAAGTACGCTGTGTACTTGGGAGGTAATGTGGTGTTTTCAGGTTGCCCTCCACATCGCAGTAATGTGTCTTAGAATTCTATACCGACCCCTATGGTTTCTGCTACTCTAAGTACCGAAAAGCTGCTGCCCTCTTTCCAGGACCCGTCTTAGTCTGGTTCCTCACTAAAGACCCCACTACTTTGATTGAATCTGTAGTTTGGCTATAGTAGCTCTAGTAATCTAGAACTTCTTCAAGGTGCAGTTCCATTCGGAATTGTATCAAAATTTTATGGGTTCTTAATGTTCCTTAAAATAAACGTTTTATTTATTAATGAATTTATATTATATTTCTTACTAACTGACGTACTCTCCCGAAAATTGCTTCTCAATCTCGTACCTTCCCGAGAATTTTTTATTTAAATTTGAACAGAAGACTACTTGGGTAATTAATTCAATATTTAATTGCTTTATCGTCGGGTTTTGCACATGCAAACAAAACCACATCTTCATAATTGTAATAAAAGGTTGATTTTCACGGTAAAAAGTGTTATAATACACATTTATTAAGATTATAACACTATTTAACAAGATTGATATAGTTCTTACGCTAAATAGAACGAATGTTTTAAAAACAACAAGAAATGTATTTTTATGCTAACAAGTGAATATAGAAAGCTTTAAATTTATAATACGCTTATATTATACAGGGTGTAACCATGAATTTTCGGAAATTTCTATTTTTTTTAGTTTTTATATTTTAGTGGGCTTTATTTGTAGAATTTGGGTTTCAATGACCTCTGGTAAACCCTTATCACGTCAATATGTATGTATATATATTATCGTGTAATTAAAAAAAAATACATAAGGTAACTCATAGAAGTGAGAGCGATTAGGTACAATCAAATAAATTTATTGAGTTAAAAGAGTTTTCACAATTATTTTCTAAATTAATGGATAATAAGGGAATATCGATTTAGATTAACGCGTGATTAAAGTAGGAATAATTTATTTTAATTACATTTAGTTAAGGACCATGTATCATAGTATTTATGTAAAAGAGTAAAGAAAATAATTTGGGGTTAAATTATAGCATAATGAAGTTCTATGGAACAGTTTTAAAAGCGTTAAGCACGTTCAAAAGAACTATTTCTACGTTTCAAATAACAAGGGGAGGGGTTGGATTTCTTGGTAAGGTTTGCTGCAAACAAATTTAATAGCTTAGTAGAACTAACAACCGTTAAAATTAAAGCAGCCAAGGCCATAAACAAAACCACACTGGATTGATGTAAAAGCAGTATACGTTAGTTAAAATATTGATTTTTAATCTTAGATATAGAGTCTGAAGGAGCAATGAAAAGACAAAGATTGAATAAAAGCATATAAGCATAAAAGAGATACATAAATTATATCCAGACGAAGGGAATTAAAAATAGATAATGCCAAGGATAGTTGTAAACAAGGCACGCGTCACTCAGTAAAGTGGAAAATTAGAGCTGAGGCGAGATTTGAACTAAACTTCACTATATTATGACGACGCAAATTTGTGGGGCACGATTCCAGGCAAATATACAATAAATTACGGACGATCCAACGCTGGTGCTCGATTGTTCATGTAAACCTCAAGATAAATTATAGCAGCCCAATTAGTGGGGCACGATTTCAGGTAAACCTCACAATATTATGGCGCCCAACGTGGAGCTCGATTTTAGAGCCTTAACCTCACTATATTATGGCGACCCGAACGTGAAGGGATCGATTCCAGATAAAAAAGGAAAACATTTTCTTTATTTCAAGAAACTGGTGAATTGAGAGGAAAGGGTAGATTGCTGTAAATAATTTTAGTAATAGGTTTAGATTTATTTTGTGTGTTGAACGGATGTTGAGAAAGGATTGGCTTAGGAGTGAAGGAGTGAAAATTGGAAGTGACGATAGTGCGTTATTTAAAAATCAGGAAAAATGGAAGAAGCAGGAAGTAGTAGGATCAATCAAGAACAGAATCGGGAGAGCAAGGAAATGAGATGATCATAAGAATGCTAAGAACAGATTAGTGCGGAATCAAATAGAAAATTTGAACAGATGAGTGCCGAATCGAACCTGAAGTTTGAGCAATTGACAGAAACCATAAGTGAGAAGATAGAGAGATCAACCAAAGAATTTTCTGATTTTAAAAATAGTTTAACAGTAACAATGGGGGAGGTTGAAACGTGAGTTGAAAGGAATGAAAGGAATATAGTTGGGATTTAGAGTGAAATGGTACAGTTAAGATCGGATATAAGAATTTTTTGTGAAGAAGGAATTAATGAAAAAATAACTGAAGTGAGTGAGTCATGTAGAGACCAGATAGGTAGAGTTGAGAGAGAGGTGACAGGGATTAAACAAAATATGACTGCTTTAGCGGGGGAGAACCCAAGATTTTTTGCGAACAACATTTCAGTTGAGCAACAAATGAAATTCTTTGGTGATAATAGAGTGAACCCACCAACTTTCATTAATAATATTAGGACATTGGTATGTAATTTATAGGACAAACAAGCTAAGTTAAATGTGGTAAAGGCGCTGTTAAAAGAGAACGCGAAAGCTTGGTATAATTTAGTAGAGTCAGACATCAGTTCATATTTAGATTTTGAAGAAAAATTTCTTAAACATTATTGAAGTGATCATATGCAGGATCAGGTTAGGGATGATCTAATTGCAGGGAGATATAAGGGAGAATTTGGAGGATCCCGGGAACAATATGCGATCAGAAAATACAGTATTGCGAAACAGTTAAATCCACCTTTGACGGATCGTCAAATCATAAAATATTTATCGAGATATTTTGAGAGTGAAGTTAAGCAACACGTTGCTCTACAAAATATAGTTGGAAGGGAGACATTTTTAAAGCACCTGCAAAGGTATGATGATGTAAGTTCAGGAAGACCTCAAGAAAGTAGGGACAGAAATATTAATACAGTAAGATTCGAAGGTAGAAGAGAGAACACATACAACCAAAGGGGAACGAATCAAAATTTTAAGAATAATTGGGGACAAAAGGAAAATTATTTTAGGAGTAACAGCAGCACAAAGGGAGCTATTCTAAGGCCCGCAGTACAAAGGCAACATAGTTCACCCGAGATTAATAGGACATCGACAAACGTGAAGAGATCTGAAGGACAGGACGCGAGCAGAAGAACTTATGCACAAATTGTGGAAGGACAACCAAGACCTAGTGGAGAGACGAGAGCTAGGCATGATTTTTAAAGAATGACAAACCACTAGAAATGAAGATTTGTAAGTATGAACATCCACGCGAATTTATGGACATCGAAGAAGAGAAGGAACCAGAAGATGAAGAGAAAATTTCTTTGCCGGTAATTGATATTAAAATTTTAAATAGGTGTGTTGGATCGTGGCTCGATTCAGGAGCGGAGGCGAGTTTGCTATCGGAGGAATTCGTCCAGGAGATCCAAGAGGAAGTTAAAAATAGAGTTATGTCAATAAAACGGATTCATTTAATAGCTCCTAACAAGAAAAGGTTTGCGGTAGTCAATAGTATGGTTATGTTAAGGGTAGAAATTGAGTTAGTAAGCTGTGAGCAGGGGCTAATCATCGTTCCTGGACGAATTTAAAAGTATTATAGGAGTAGATTGTATGAGGAAGATGGGAATAATAATTGATTGTGAGAAGAGTTTGGTGAAGGTAAGGGACATAGAGTTGCCCTGGATTGGTGGATATGAGGTTACTGAAAATGACACTGGGTTATAGGTAAATGTATTAGAAGTAGATGTAGAAGAAGTTAAGGAAATAAATACTTTTAAATGTCCAGAGGAGGAAGTTGAAAGAGTACGAAGTTTATTAAGAGAATATTCAGATTTGATAGAAGTACAAGCGAGCACAGCTAATAGGTTATTTACAGGTGATGAGATTAAATAGTTTAGAGTACATTAACACAAGAATTTATTCAATATCCGCAACATTCAAAAATATAGTCCAACAGGAAGTCATAGAAATGTTAGGGGGAGGCATAATTTTAAAAAGGTTTAGGGATAAGTTACATTTAAAGAACTCATTCTGATTAAAGCAGAGATCTGAAAATTCTAGAAGATACGCAGAATTTTTCACAGAAGGAAAATGTGATAGTGGTAGAGTAGTATCGTTTGGTTTGTCTGAAAGAAATATGAAAGAAGATAAGGGGAAGTTAGAATATAGAGAAATAGTGGTAGACATAGTGATAGTGATAGGAGAAAAGGTTAAGACTAAGGTAGCAAGGTACATTAGTAGAGTAGTATTTAGGATAAAGAAACGAGTTAGATTTAAATAAAGATTCCGGGTAGGGATAGATAGTGATAGATACTGGGAAATAGAAATAGGTATAAATAGATAGGGTTAAGATAAATAGTGTTAAGTGTGAATAGATAGTGATGGATAAAGATAAATAGAGATAAGTGTGAATAGATAGTGATAAATAAAGAAATAGAAATAGGTGTAGATAGATAGACATAAGACTAGTGATAGGTATATAAGAAGTAGAAATAGGTATAGAAAATAATAGGGATAGGTATAAGAAATAGGGATAAGTGTAACATAGTAGTGATAAGTATAACATGATAGTGATAGGTTAGGTAATAGGTATAGCAATAGGTGTATATACAGAAGTAATTTTAGGGTATTTGACTAAAAAGATAACCAAAAATTAATTTTGCTAGTCCGTTTATTAAAATAGGGGGATAATATCGTGTAATTAAAAAAGTCAATAAAATACATAAGGTAACTCATAGAGGTGAGAGCGATTAGGTACAGTCAAATAAATTTATAAAGTTAAAAGATTTTTAACAATTATTTTCTAAATTAATGGATAATAAGGGATTATCAATTTAATTTAACGCGTGATTAAAGTAGGAATAATTTATCTTAATTAGATTTAGTTAGGGACCATGTATCATAGTATTTATGTAAAAGAGTAAAGAGAATAATTTGGGGTTAAATTATAGCATAATGAAGTTCTATGGAACAGTTTTAAATGTGTTAAGCACGTTAAAAATAACGATTTCTACGTTTCAAATAACAAATGAAAAAAAATGGATTTTTTGGGAAAGTTTGCTGCAAACAAATTTAATAGCTTAGTAGAACCAACAATTGTTGAAATTAAAGCAGACAAGGCGTAAACAAAACCACACAGGATTGATGTATAAGCAGTATACGTTATTTAAAATATTGATTTCTAATCTTAGATATAGAGTCTGAAGGAGCAATGGAAAGACGAAAATTGAATAAAAGCCTATAAGCATAAGAGAGATACATAAATTATATCCAGAGGAAGGGAATTAAAAATCGATAATGTCAAGAATAGTTGTAAACAAGGCACGCGTCGCCCAGAAAAGTGGGAAATTGGAGCCGAGGCGAGATTTGAGCTAAACCTCACAATATTATGACGGCGCAAATTTGTGGGGCACCATTCCAAGTAAATACACAATAAATTACAGAGGGCCCAACGCTGGGGCTCGATTATTTATGTAAACCTCACCATAAATTATAGCAGCCCAATTAGTGGGGCACGATTTCAGGTAAACCTCACAATATATATATATATATATATATATATATATATACATATGTGTGTGTATGTGTGTGTGTGTTTATGTGTTTGTGTATGTGTACGTGTGTGCGTGTGTGCGTGTGTGCGCGGGTGTGTGTGTACAGTACAGGCATAAAATATAAATTTCTAATTTAAGCATTAAGCATATAGCAATGCGTAAATAGCAAAATGCAACACTATCAGATGCACTTGCATTAGCATTATTTTGGCTAGTGCCATCACACTGACAGTTGCTCGTTAAAAATTACCTGTGAATCTATATATAAATACAAATCAATGCTTAAGTTACTACCTATAAGGACAAGGAGGCCGAAAAAAACGTTGAGGGTGGGAGGGGCAAGGAGTGATTGAGTCCTCTGGCAGCTCGGGCGTCCCCTGTTGTGCTTGTTAAAAAGAAGGACGGGTCGACTAAATTTTGTGTGGACTGCAGACGTTTGAATAAGGTGACAAAAAAAATAGTTGCCCTCTTCCAAGAATTGACGACATCCTAGATACAGTTTCAGGGTCGCGATGGGTCTCAACTTTTGATTTGAAAAGCGGCTACTGGCAATTCGACATGGAACCCAAATATCTGGAAAAAAACTGCTTCTACTAATGGTACTAGTCTATGGCAATTTACAGTCATGCCATTTGAGTTCTGCAACACTCCCGTCATTTTCGAGCGTTTAATGGACAACATCTTGCGTGGATTATCGTGGAAAGCGTGACTTGTATATTTGAATAACGTGAACATGATTGGGAAGTCATTTGCGGATCACTTGGGAAATTTAGAAGGAATATTTCGAAGACTCACAGAAGTCAATCTGTAGCTGAGTTCAAAATAGTGTCACCTACTAGGTAAAATGGTAAAATACCTAAAGCACGTAGTTTCTCGCAACGCAGTCAGACCAGACCCGAAAAGATTAAGGCGGTGCAAGAGTGGCCGACGTCAGAAGACTAAACACCAGTTACGCAGCTTTCTGGGGTTGTGCACTTACTATAGAAGATTCGTTTTCGGGTTTACGAATATAGCCAAGCCCTTGACCAAACTGACTAAAGAAGAGCATGATTACGTTTAGAGTGAAGATTGGCGGAATGTGTTCCAAAAATTACGTTTACTGACAACAGCTCCGATCTTAAATTAGCCTCGGTGGGAAAGCAAATTCATTTTGGATGCAGACACAAGCAATGTCGCAATCCGAAATATACCATCACAAATGAATGACGGACAAGAGAGTTATTGGTTACTTCACTAGAGTGATCTCGAAACCGTAATAGAATTATTGCGTTACAAGGTGGTAACTGTAGGCTGTGGTAAAATCCGTAGAACACTTTTATAGTTACCTCTACAGAAACAAATTTCTCACGAGAACAAACCACATCGCTGTTACAGTTTAGAAACCCATATAGGCAAGTCGCCAGATGAACAGAAAGGTTGCAGGAGTATTACTTCGTCACGGAATACCGTGCAGGTACAAGTCATCATAATATGGATGCGTTTTCGAGACGGTTTTTCCCAAAAGATTGTAGCCTTTGCTTACGGTTAGAAACAGAGCGTTATGTACTTGGTCAAACTAGCGTGATCAATGACGATTGACAGCCTCTACAGATACGAACAGAGTAGGAGAATGACAAAGACCTAGGTGTCATGGGTTGAAAAGACTGAAGAGCACGTCCCTCCTGACAGGACATTTGCCCGTTGAGTCGTAATGGGATTCGTTGAAGGTAGGGAATAGTATCTTGTTCTGATCCTCGGAAAATGGAGATGGATCCGTGAGTACACTTCGGGTTGTGGTTCCTAAAAGCTGAGAGTGGGAGGTTTTAGGACATCTGCATAATGGGACCTCGACAGGACACTTTGGTTTTAAGACTCTGTAAAAAGTCTGAGCAAGATTTTACTAGGTAGGCTGCAAGGACAATGTAAAAGAGCGGTGCCGCAAGTGTCAGCCATAAGCTGGAACCTCTTCATAAATCCCCTTCTAGACTTTATACACGGAAACTCCCTAAAATCCTTAAAAAACACCACCCGCATTCTAATCCAACATATTGAATCCTGGTCTCTACTCAATAAACAACCCTTATTACCCGCCAAATCAAAAATCCTCCTATTAAAAGGCCACCTCCAACGATCCCCTACAATCCACTTGTTTAATACACCCCTAACCCTCTCCGAATCAACCAAGTACTTTGCATCCAAATAGAATCCCGACTCAAAATACACGCTTACCTATTATATCTCCGATCCAAAACAAAATCAATCCTAAACAATATATATCAATCTATACCAAAATCCACAATACTGACTCGTCCCACTCGTAAATTAATCCTTCAGCAAATAATTATACCTATCCTAAGCTATGCAATTGATTCCTGGTACCCCTTAACAACACCTCATTTCCGCAGAAACCTAAATCTAATTATAAGACCTTTCTTGTTATTTCCTACAAGAGCATTCAGAACCTTCCCCACCTTTGCATTATACACTATCCCGAAACAACCATCTCTAAACATCCTGCTCCAATCCAAAGTCCAAATCCGCAACCTTAATAACAAAAGACCAATACAATTACATGACCGCACTCTTCTACCCGCAAAATACGAAACAATGACAAGAACAAACATAATAAACCTAATAAATGATTTACTAACATACAAATGGCAAAACCAATGGGACAACGACACCACCGGCAGACACACATACGACATTTTCGCGAAAATCACGGACATTCCCGACCATACCTCCTACTCCAACCTATCCACGATTAAATTCCTGATAGACCACGGCGAATTCCGACAGAAATCACATTCCTTCCAATTAATCCCCTCTCCCTACTATCCCTGCTCCAATCAAAATATTCCTGAAACTCCTCACCACCTAATATACTTATGCCCCAATTCCGTGCCCCACCAAATCCACTTAAAACACGCGATCCCACTAGATCCTTTTACCCCACTACCCAGATAAATTTCCTAGTAACAAACTATTTCCTCCAATTTGACCATTTCCTTAACGAAATCCTAATCACTAAACCTCCCGTATAATAAAATTGCTCAAATCCCCTCCAAAATCCTTCTCTAAAATTATTACCCTCTACACCATCATCCCCGTTCCCACAACATTACACTACACTACAGATTCTCTACCACCAGCTACACTTCAGATCAAACCGGCGATAAGGGAAAAATTTACATCAGCAAGACCAACCTACATTGGAAAATTGTATATATATATATATATATATATATATATATATATATATATATATTACTCATATTTAGACCAGGGTAGAAAATTAAATAATCACATCAAATAATTTTAATCACCGTGTATAATGAATATTATTAGATAATACGCGTTATTAAAATCGTGAAGCATAAAATTTATTAGTTTCATTAAACATAAGAGATTTAAATCATGTACAAGACGCTTTATATCAAAAGAAGCAGTATTAAAAGCTCTGTGTGTAATGTAATTATTCTAAACAAATGGAAATTACGTGCAAAATTTATCTTAATTAACTCTATTTCAAGTAACCGGTATTGAACAAAACGTACAGATAATATCTACAGAAACTTGTAAAACCCAATAAAATGCAAATCCTAGAAGTGTTAGTTAGAAGTAGGATGTTTGAACACACCTGCGTATTTTAAAAGGCAATTTCAGTTTAATTTGTTTAGATAAACATGTCGATTCTAAGGATATTGAAACGGTCAGATGCTTTAGCACGAAATACAAAACAGGGTTTATTTAAAAAGCTCATTCGGCGAAAATGTTGCAGATAATTAATGTTTACAAAGAATCTTGGAGAAACCGGGGCTTAATATTCACGAGAAGGTGCGATACGGGGTTATTAAACCCAGATAGTCCACATGGACTAAAATATAATCGATAATAAAGAATATCAATTTGCACCAATACGAACAGGTTAGAAAAGGAAAGAGAAATGCGTCAAGCAAAGACACATATAGTAAAAGGCGTGATTTAAGCAACGTCACGAGGGTCACAATTGGTTGAAAATAGGATGCAAATATCAGAGGTAGAAACAACAATTTCTGTACAAAATTAATTAGTTTTTCTCGGACATGTTTGCGTGCCGTGTGAGAATTTCTGATTTTAAATGGGGCGAGTGAAAATTCGTAAAACCGACGCGCGAGCGACGGACTGGGAACATAGAATGAGAAATTCTTAAGAATTGTCTGTTTTGAGGACAAAAGCGACGTGCCGGCTATTCGCTATATATACCGGTGGTAATATGAATTTCGGCCTCTTAGACTTTTGACTATTCGATGCGTTAAAAGCTCTTACATCCGCGACTTGATTCAAGATGTTAAACAGTGCATTTTAGTTTGATAAAATAATTTAAAATTTTGCTCGTATATTTTAGTGATTCAAAATAGTTTGTTATTTACGTGCTAACATGAATGTACTTCAGTGCACTTAGATACAAGGTAATAAAATTTAGTATCACTGTACCAATTAGCAAAATTTACAACGACAAATGTATACACAAAAGTAGGCAGTTTTGGCGTATATTGGTGAAAGACGCATGAATTTCTCTGCTATTTTTCGGGGTGTTAATAATTAAATGGTTCAAATACGTGTCTGGATCCACGAAACAAGGGTCAGATATACACAGATGAGTTCCGGAAAAGCCCAGAAACAACTTTAAATAAATGGTGATGGAGAAAATTTTAAAAGCGTTGAGAATTAGAAGCCGTAAATATAAACCTGTTGGAATGGTGTGATTAACTAAAGGGACGATGTACATTGAAGCTACGAGGACAGTAACCTTCAGGTAAATTATACTATTTTGTTTGACATTTTGTGTGTGTTGAATAACTTTATAATTGATTTACTTTAAATGGACATTAGTGAAATTGTACTAACCATAAAATTTTAATTTTAAGATGAAATTTGCTTGTTTAAGTAGAAGGGGTATTTAGTATTGATGTTCTGAATTATGATGAAAATTTGGGTATGTCTTTGAGCTCAATTAGACGAACCTGGTTAATTAACGTAAAGGGGTGGTAGATGCTCCTTTATACTCAGACTCCGGTCTGCTTATATTGTTATATTAATTAGTAGGCATCCAACAAGGACTTTAATTCTGGATGCACGTTAAAGTGATAATAAAATTAATCTTGAAATTCTTTTTAAAACTGAATTTTATGCTGAAATTTAATTTGAAAATTTAATGTATTCTGAATATTGATGTAAATAGAGTTAACGTTGATGTTTGTGGTAGGAATGTGTTGTTTAATTTTATGAATGAGGAGGTTTATAAAATTAGGTGAGCAGCTGAAGCGAAACCAGGATCACAGCAGTTTATGACGCCCAATCGGTGGGACTAGAATTTTTTTGTTGAAAGGACCCAGTTCCCGCATTCAAAGGAGTATATCACAGCAATATATATATATATATATTTATATATTAATACTTGGCTTATAGCCGTGATTTTGAGCGTTGCTTTCTGTCTATATCTGACATAAGTCAAAAACTTGACAATTTCAGATATGATTGACAAAAATGCTAAACGTAATTGAAAGTTAGGTTTATATATGGTACTGTACACAATTTGGATTTGTAAATTTCCCAATTATAGCCATCGGCCTCGGTAGCGTAATTGGTAAACGCACAGTTCCGGCAAAACTGAGATGCAGGTTCAAACCCTGTCCAAGGCCTTATATTTTTCTTCTTTCAATTACTAGCTCGATTTGAAATGATCATTTGGGTTTTACTTAAAAAGTCTAGGTTATTATTTCATCTTATTAATTGCAATACGTTAGTATCTATTAACTTACCTTGTGTAAAAAACTACTTATAAAAACAAAGATATATATATATATATATATATACTACATCACTCAATAAGTCCGTAGGATGATACATAGATGGCGTTGCTATGTAATAATCCATATGATTTGTAGAAAGTACTAACCGTAAAAAAATATCTGTCAAAATTTCATGACAATCCGACGATTAGTTTACAAGTTACAGAGGTTCAAGTGGCGATACTTTTGAGTTTTTCAAAAAAATGAATTCCAAGCAATTTCGCGTGTTGATTTATCATTGCTTTTTGATGGGTAAAAATACCATCGCAGCCAAAGCATGGCTTGATAAGTGTTATCCGGGCCCTGCTCCATCGAAGCAAACGGTGGAGAAGTGGTTTGCTGATTTTAAACGTGGCCGTACAGACACTGACGATGCTGAACGCTCTGGAAGGCCAATTGAGGTGGTTACACCGGAAAACATCAAAAAAGTCCACCGAATCGTTTTGGAAAACAGAAAAGTGAAATTGCGTGAGATAGCTGACACCTTGAAGATATCAGAAGGCAGTGTGCACACTATTTTGCATGAACATTTGTCCATGAGAAAGCTGTTCTCAAAGTGGGTGCCGCGTTTGCTCACAGTGGACCAAAACAACAACGTGTCGATGATTCTGAGAGCTGTTTGGAGCTGTTCAACCGGAATAAAAGGACTTTTTGCGTCGGTATGTGACAATGGATGAAACATGGATCCACCACCACACTCCAGAGTCTAATCGGCAGTCAGCTGAGTGGACTGCAGCCGGAGAAACACGTCCAAAGCGGCCAAAACCGCAAAAGTCGGCTGGTAAGGTTTTGGCGTCTGTATTTTGGGATGCGCACGGAATTTTGTACATCGACTATCTTGAGAAGGAAGAAGAATCAACAGCGAATACTACATGGCATTATTAGTGCGTTTGAAGGAAGAAATTGCCAAAAACGGCCACACATGAAGAAGAAAAATTCTCTTTCACCAAGACAATGCACCGTGTCACAAGTCGATCGCAACGATGGCCAAATTGCACCAATTGGGCTTCGAATTGCTTCCGCACCCACCGTATTCTCCAGATTTGGCCCCCAGCGACTACTACCTGTTCGCAGACCTGAAAAAAATGCTCGCCGGAAAAAATTTTGGCTCGGATGAAGAGGTGATCGCTGAAACTGAAGCTTATTTTGAGACCAAAGACGAATTGTTTTACAAAAAAGGTATCGGAATGCTAGAACGGCGTTGGACTGATTGTATCACTCTTGAAGGAATGTATGTTGATGAATAAAATCGAATTTCGCCAAAAAAATGTGTTTTTCTTAGTTATCCTACGGACTTATTGAGTGATGTGTTATAATAGTTTTTTCGATAAAATGTTACGGTACAATTGGGATATTTTAGTCCAAAAAATTAAAACGAAATAATATTTTGCATATATTTAATTACAAATCGACGTTTCGGCAAGGGTTGTTGCCTTTATCAAGATTCTACAAAAGGAAAAGCAATCAATACAGTCATCAAAAAATTTTTGTTTTAAAAAATTACTTACTTAATTGTTAATGCATAAATAATAAAATTATAAAAACAACCCTACACATCAGGGTTGTTGTTAGTCATAAATGGATAAAATAAAAAATAAAAATAAAAATATTGGAGCACTAAAAAGAGGAATATTTAAAGTTAATTAATAAAATTACTTGTTCATAGAGTAAACGACCAACTATGAATAAATTAATATAAAACCAGTGTGATAAGAGAGCGTGTTCCACATTTTGTACAAATATTAGGTAAATAATATGCGCTCTGGCCTTCACATCATTGTTGAAAATTAAAAGTTGACTTTGCAATTCTGTACAGATTGGAATATATGGGATGCAAATTTTGGGTGTCCTGCTTAAAATTTAACGAATTAACTTCATTTCTTATATAATATGCCTCCAAAAAAAGCCTAAGCTTATGATTAGCTTCAGAATCTAAAATTCGAACTTCATCATAATTTGGGGTGTGATGAGTCATATTTATATGTTGTGAGAGGGCGCAGCTGTTCTTCCCCAATTTTACATCTGACTTATGTTGAATTAGTCTATTTTTCAACCACTGACTAGAATTACCCACATATGTCTTATTGCAGGAACACGTTATTTTATAAATAGTGTTGCTACTTAACATTTTTCCGTCTTATCTTTCAGCTTAGTGAAAAGTTTCCTACAGATTTTTCATAACTAAACGCTATTTTAATGTCTGGTTGTCTCAAAATTCTTGCCAAAAGAGGCGTTAAAGTTTGAATATACGGTAGCTTCCTGAACGAAACGTTATTAGGTCGTTCAGTATTGTTCAGACAAAGAGTAGTGTAGAGCAACTTCCTTACTAATTGCTTAGGATAACCGTTGTTACACAAAGTAGTTTCGAGTAGCATTAGATTATTTTTCTTAAATTGTGGTTCCGCTATCAATTGTATCCGGTGTTTTAATGCCAAAGCTGTATTAATCTTATGACTAAACGAGTGATTGGAAAAATAATTGACATACCTGTCAGAGCTAGTGGGTTTTTTATAACAATCAAAGATCAGCTTATTGGTGAAGTCTCTGATGACTAAAGTGTCCAAAATGGAATTTTTCTTTCAGTTTCCTTTTATAAGTAAACTGCAGATGTTGGTTGAAAGCATTGAAGCATTCTAAGAGATGTTCAATTTTATTAATTGGAGCGGAACAAATAATATCGTCAACGTACTTCACCAAAAAAACCATGTTGAAATCCAACTTAGGAATAACAGCTTCAAGTAGATGGTCCATAACTATTTGGGCTATAACCGGAGATAAAGGGAGCCCATTGAGTTCCAAATTTTGCAAATAGTATACACTTTGAAAAACGAAGTAGGTGTTCTTGAAAATTAGAGTAATAGTTGCAATGAACAATGATTTTGTAAGGGTAGTATGTGGTTTTATGTCATCCCATTTATCCTTAATTATATCAAGGGCCAAATCCAGAGGAATGTTAGTGAATAACGATGATACATCCAATGAAAATAGAACATGGTCTTGCGGTAATTGAAAATTTCGGAATTGATTCACAAAGGTGAAAGTGTCTTTGGTATTATAATTCTCCAAAGGAAAGGATAATTGCAAAATTTTGCACAAAAACTGCTAATTGATAAGTGGGTGTATTCAAAGTACTGATTATAGGACGTAGCGGAACATTTTGTTTGTGGATCTTAGGAAGACCATAGTATTTTCCAGGTACAGAACTAGTGTTAGATAATTGCTTTTTTTGGGGATCTGATATTAAGTGTTTTGAATGCAAAACTTTGATGTGGTCGTTGCATTTTTTCTGCATCATGAAAGTAGGGTCCCTTTTAAGTTTTTGGTAAGTATTGTCATCACTAAGCAAATGCAAAGACTTCTCTATGTACTCATTTTTGTTCAAAATAACGGTGACAGCTCCCTTGTCAGCTTTAGTAACAACAATATCTGAGTTAATTTTAAGAAACTTTTTTACTTTACAAAGCATAGTAGATTCTACACTATTGGTAAGTTTATTTTTAGAATTAGTGACAAAATTCGTAATGCAATTAGTAACCTTAGCTCTAAGATTGTCTTTTTCTTCCTGTGACAGTTCATTATTGTCCAGAATATTTTCAACGTTTCCCAATAATTTCCCCATATTGATATCACTAGCGTTCACACTTAAATTAAATTTAGGTTCCAAAGATAAAAAGTTACAAATGTCATTAGGTATCACTTTTTTACTCAAATTCACAACCCATTTACTATTGTCATGAAACAGTTTTTTATTCTCATCATTGAAATCCTTCAATGATTGAAATTTTTTGACCAGAATCCACAAACAAAATGTTCCGCTACGTCCTATAATCAGTACTTTGAATACACCCACTTATCAATTAGCAGTTTTTTGTGCAAAAATTTTGCAATTATCCTTTCCTTTGGAGAATTATAATACCAAAGACACTTTCACCTTTGTGAATCAATTCCGAAATTTTCAATTACCGCAAGACCATGTTCCATTTTCATTGGATGTATCATCGTTATTCACTAACATTCCTCTGGATTTGGCCCTTGATATAATTAAGGATAAATGGGATGACATAAAACCACATACTACCCTTACAAAATCATTGTTCATTGCAACTATTGCTCTAATTTTCAAGAACACCTACTTCGTTTTTCAAGGTGTATACTATTTGCAAACATTTGGAACTCCAATGAGCTCCCCTTTATCACCGGTTATAGCCTAAATAGTTATGGACCATCTACTTGAAGCTGTTATTCCTAAGTTGGATTTCAACATGGTTTTTTTGGTGAAGTACGTTGACGATATTATTTGTTCCGCTCCAATTAATAAAATTGAACATCTCTTAGAATGCTTCAATGCTTTCAACCAACATCTGCAGTTTACTTATAAAAAGGAAACTGAAAGAAAAATTCCATTTTTGGACACTTTAGTCATCAGAGACTTCACCAATAAGCTGATCTTTGATTGTTATAAAAAACCTACTAGCTCTGACAGGTATGTCAATTATTTTTCCAATCACTCGTTTAGTCATAAGATTAATACAGCTTTGGCATTAAAACACCGGATACAATTGATAGCGGAACCACAATTTAAGAAAAATAATCTAATGCTACTCGAAACTACTTTGTGTAACAACGGTTATCCTAAGCAATTAGTAAGGAAGTTGCTCTACACTACTCTTTGTCTGAACAATACTGAACGACCTAATAACGTTTCGTTCAGGAAGCTACCGTATATTCAAACTTTAACGCCTCTTTTGGCAAGAATTTTGAGACAACCAGACATTAAAATAGCGTTTAGTTATGAAAAATCTGTAGGAAACTTTTTCACTAAGCTGAAAGATAAGACGGAAAAAATGTTAAGTAGCAACACTATTTATAAAATAACGTGTTCCTGCAATAAGACATATGTGGGTAATTCTAGTCAGTGGTTGAAAAATAGACTAATTCAACATAAGTCAGATGTAAAATTGGGAAGAACAGCTGCGCCCTCTCACAACATATAAATATGACTCATCACACCCCAAATTATGATGAAGTTCGAATTTTAGATTCTGAAGCTAATCATAAGCTTAGGCTTTTTTTGGAGGCATATTATATAAGAAATGAAGTTAATTCGTTAAATTTTAGGCAGAACACCCAAAATTTGCATCCCATATATTCCAATCTGTACAGAATTGCAAAGTCAACTTTTAATTTTCAACAATGATGTGAAGGCCAGAGCGCATATTATTTACCTAATATTTGTACAAAATGTGGAACACGCTCTCTTATCAGACTGGTTTTATATTAATTCATTCATAGTTGGTCGTTTACTCTATGAACAAGTAATTTTATTAATTAACTTTAAATAATCCTCTTTTTAGTGCTCCAATATTTTTATTTTTATTTTTTATTTTATTCATTTATGACTAACAACAACCCTGATGTGTAGGGTTGTTTTTATAATTTTATTATTTATGCATTAACAATTAAGTAAGTAATTTTTTAAAACGAAAATTTTTTGATGACTGTATTGATTGCTTTTCCTTTTGTAGAATCTTGATAAAGGCAACAACCCTTGCCGAAACGTCGATTTGTAATTAAATATATGCAAAATATTATTTCGTTTTAATTTTTGGACTAAAATATCCCAATTGTACCGTAACATTTTATCGAAAAACTATTATATTAGACTAGTCCATGAGCTTATATGTTTTATATATATATATATATATATATATATATATATATATATATATATATCTTTGTTTTATTCTTGGATGTTGGTCACTTTAAATGAATCTAATTGAAAACGTTTTTGAATTCCAATTTTATTATATAAATTGTTATGACATGTTTCGGTCTTGTGGACCGTTTTCTAATAGCTATAACATTACTACAATAATAAATTGATGTAAATGACATTTAACTTACCATTAGTTCTATATAATAAATTAGAATTCCACACACACACACACACATATATATATATATATATATATATATATATATATATTGTAAAATTGTTTATTTTATACTAGTTTAGGCTATTAACAGGGTAAACTAACCTTGGGAATACTGTTACCATAGCTAAATTGTTGTATTCTCTAAACTAACTTTGGATAATGCTATATGAATTGATTAAAAACCTTTAACGGATAATGGTTTTCTTTATTATGACTGCGATTTTTTTCTCAACTACATAAAATCAATCGATCCCTGCGACATTGCATCACATTAGTGTTATTTTACAAGCTTTAAAATAAGGTTTTGTCTCAAATGGTATTTTTATAATACAGAAGAAATGCAAAAAAGAACTTGCTAAGAACGAGCACTTTAATGTTTACCCCTCTAGTAAACGCATATGTACGGGTAGGAGCTGAACCCAATATAAGATAAAATGCGACATATAAAGCTGAAGCCTCAGTACCTTTATATCACATAAACTTTAAGCACACTCAAATTGAACGGAAACAACCTGACTTTCTAAACTGTGACAAATAATAATGGTACATATATACCCTTCAGAAAAAACGTGTGATATCAATTACACTAACCTAAAGTAATGTCAAATTATGAGTAATTATGTCTGAAAGCACAAATTATTTCACGAAACTTCGTTTTATAGTAAGCTAACTCACGTATAAGGGCAAACACAATAATCATATCGTTCATAAATTATTTGTATTTGTTATCTAAACTAAAATATGGTTCTTGCTAATTCGTAGCTTAGTAAATATTTCCCTCATATGTTAGGAGCATTGTTTTTTCGTATATATTGAGCCCTATTAAAGGAAATAAAACTTTATAGCTCAACCACATGTAGGTATTTCCAAACATTTATGGGCAAGGATATTGAAAAGGTGTGTTACAACGTCATATAATTTGAAATCGGATCTCTAAGGAAAGAAATATAAGTATCTTTCTTCAATACTACTGAATTGAAAATACAAAACTTTTAACGACCTTCTTATAATCGACATTTTTAGTATGCCCGGAATTTAAACATTAATACAAATTAGGGATCGTACAATAGTTATTATTGCACTTTAACACAAAGTAACTTAAGATTTGTTAAAAGAAACACATACATCTTACCTGGAGTTCGCAATTCATTTAGCTGTCGAGCTACATTGGGATGAGAATTTGATTGCCGGCTAAATAAAAAATTTCCTAGTTAAAAATGTTTTTTAAGTAAGTAGATAAGTTCTACTTTTGAATCGGAATGAGTATTTATTGTGCAATTAAAAAATTGGTACAAAAATAAAAATGCAATTGAAAAATATATAAAAACCTATATAATGATGAATATATAAAATATTAAATTTACATTATACAAAAATGAGTATAGTTAGATATTAAAAAAGAATATTGAATTCTTGGCCGAACGTACAAGTTTTATATCGTGTAAGCATGAAAGATGGAAAGAGACAAACAATACACATATATCAATTGTTACCACAGAACACACAATTACTACTACAACCAGAATACAATTGAAAGAATTATATTTACGTTAATTTTTCACAAACTCATAAATAGACCGTAGTTATAGATGTATCTTTATTTACTTCGTACACGATAATTTTTTAAAAAATACCTTTTATATATATATCTATATATATATATATATATATATATATATATATATATATATATATATTGCTGTGGTCGGGTCTAAGGGTTTGACCTCGACAGTGTCATTAACTGATTTTCAACAATAAAAAGAAATTTAAAAAAACATTTCTTACCCGTTACTTTCTGCTTCCAAAAATCTTTAGCAGCTTCCCTGGCTAGCTCAGCTGTGCTTCTTCTCGGATACCTAAATTTACAATCATTCTTCCTTCCCACTCGCACACCATTCAATAAAATCACCAAATAATACAACAATCATACAATCTTTTCTTTACCGCTATTTACAGACAAATTATTCACAGGTATAAACAGTTTGGTACACTAATTACAACTCAATAAGTGATATGTTTCAAAGTCCTTGTTTTAAATTATTATTTGCAAACACATTTAATACAATATGAGTAGATGGGCCCCAAATAATACCCTAAATTTATTGTACACTGGAGTATGGTGAGCTCGTAATAACCCAGTTTATTAATGTATGCCTTGTACCTTGCATAAATTAATACAAAATTAATAGAGCCGTTTACCCTTAACAATCCAATTTATATTCATAATAAAATTTAGTAAGTTTTAAATACACCCTTTTTCAATATTTTAAATAACCCTAATAATTGTCCAGCACACGTATCTTTTCCGATAGGTTTATATCACCATAAATAACCCCAATATTCACTCACACATCACCAAATAATACAAAAGTTTATCAGAAAACAGAAATTTCAAATAAGTTACCTGGAGAATGCTTCAGGCCTCCATCCCTTCGACGATGCTCACCAGAACCGCTTGGTTTCGTGACTATGCGCTCTGATACTCCACATATTCATAGATGATAACCCCAATAAATTCGCCAAGCGTTTTGCTTCAAGTACCATTCCATAACACCATACAAACTCACGTATATTATACTTCTATTTATTAATTTACTAGCTTGGTATAGTAGTAGTTGGACCTCAGCTAATTTAATTCACTACACGCATCTCACGTTAATAACTAGAAAGCCACAACTACCAAGTTACAAGTGCTAGCACTACATTTACTGTATTATGAATATTTTTAATACTCACATAACAAAAACTCTACTATAACGTCGGTCTATCGTTGTAAAGTAGTATAAAGCGATGATAATACAAAGAAAGCCCTCCTAATTCTCCTAAAGTATTTATATCTTTTAAAATGCTACCTCCAGGACACACTTCACGCGAAAAACTTATTTTCAAATAACAATTCTGCAAATTTTGATATAACCGACTTGAAGATTCCTGAAATTCACTCCGTGAACGTGCCGTATGATCCAAAATTGCTCCCACCTGTCGCATGTTCGTACGTTTGTAAAACTTTCCGTTTCCAACCAATGATACTATTCTGTGTCGTCCTAAAATCCCGCCTGTAATATTTTTATCTCTGTCTTATGCATATTTGCTGTCGCGTTCTAAACCCCACTTGAGTTATAGAAAATTGATATTGCTGACAGCTTCTCATCACTCCACGTGGATTAGTACGTGAGTTTCGAATACCAATGCTTTTATATCCGTCTTTATCTGTAGCATATTACCGATCGTGCATCTCCCCTGCTCTTTACAAACTTTGTTAGTTTGTTATTCAAAACAACTGACGGTTGAAAACTGTTTTCTATGAAGTCCTGCTTTATTATGCTGATAATTTCGAAGAATGTAACCTTTTAAAAATGCAGGTGTTCTTAATTATAGACCGTTTAAAACAGCAATTCTTGGAGTTTATATTTCGCCGTATCGGATAAAACAGACGTCTGTTTGTTACAAAGAAACCTTTTACCTTGGGATTATTAATTTTCTTTACCCTAGTGGGTTTTCTAATGCTTTTACACGTTGAACTAAAATAAATTAAATTAATTATGCGTTTCTATTTGTTTTTAAAACTGTTTTTCTTTATGTACTTCTAACCTTTCAATCATTAATTATAAAAATACGTCAATACTTCTCCGTTCTTGCTAAATAAATTAAATAAATTTTGCACGTAAATAATTTGTTCTTTTCTCTATACAGGGTGGTCAAAATTTTATTGTTTACCCCAAATTTAACCTTTTGAACCCATAACAATATATATATATATATATATATATATATATTGACGTGGAATTATAGGTTAAATAGGTATGACAATAAAATTTTATCAACTGTGTATATAGGAAATAGTAGCAATTTATTTACGCGCCCAATTAATCAGTTTAGATAGTGAAGACGGACGGTTATTAATATATTTTTTAATTTCTAAATTAGAATGTTAAAACTGCACACAGAAAAGAAGCTTTAGAGTACAAAAAAGCTCAAGGATACGCAAAATTAAATTGTAATAATTTTAAATCAAGCGCATGGGATAGGAAACGGAGCTTTCAAGTATAGAAAAAACAATAATTTAAACGCATATGTTCATTTACATACACGAAAACGTCCGTTTACAAATCCTAAGAAGAGGAGAAACTTGGAATTGTTATGTTAAACAACAAGGGGTTTTGAAGAAACACCTGTTAGTTAAAGGTCAGGTTCATAGAACTCGATTGAACGTTAGCACAAAATTCTAAAAATTGTTTGCAACGGTTAATTTGACAAACGGCTTAAAAATAACAAGTACCTTGAAGACTAAGTGAAATGAACGATCTATAATGTAAAACAAACAGAGAAACGTATAAGAAAGCGTTGGTTACAAGTCACGTCTAAAATACTCGGGGAAATGTGAATGCCAACAACAATATCGTTTTTCTGTAGCTTGAGAGGGGTTCCTAAAAGAGACAATAAATATGGGTAAAACGGAGAAAGATAGCTGAGAGGTGGGGCGTTAGAATGGGGGAAAACTATATCATTGGTTTAAGGCGAAACAGTTTTGAGAAGCGCGCGTCCGTTGAGGTATTAAACAAATTTCAGGGTAACATTATGATGATCTCGGAATTTTTCAGACGATACGTTCCTAAATTTGTAGAAGTGATTTTAAAAATAAGCTTTTCAATGAAGAGAGGTTCCTTGAGGGGTGTGAAAAGCATATAAATACTCTGCGAAAGATATTAAAGCTCTCTTTCCTTAGATTTGAGATCGCGCTTAGATTTTCAACGTAATTGATGTGTATTAAGTATTGTGTATTCGGTAAAGTAGCATACAACATCCTGTTTTAAAATATGTAAAGCTGTAGTAACGTACCGCAAAAGTAGTAAAAGTGATATTGCACGAGTGGGAGCTAAGGTTTAGACAAAAGGTGCCGTTACTACACGACTCAATTGAATTATGGGATGGAACTTGGGTAAGCAAATCCTAAAACTTAACTAGTATGCATGAATTGTACTTGGTATGGAATGTTAAGTTTGGACAAGGCAAATATCTGGGTAGAAGATTAAAGGTGGTGGCAGAGATTTGAATAGTGGGGATCAGTTGGATCCAGGTATAATCGAAGTATATGGACACAGCGACGAGGGTTTCTGGTACCCATCTTCAGAGGTGACGAGGAACGAAGTCTACTCCAGGTAAAGAAAATCAATTTCCTGCTTTTTGTATAAACGTTTGTGTTGATATTTTTGTGTTTGAGTGTTTTGACTTATTGGGGGTGTATTTATTACCATAAAAACTCATTTAAAGGGGTATCTGTACAGGACAATTAATATTGATTATTTAAAAAGGTTTATTGATGACATAAAATGTTTATTGATGATCTAAAATGTTGTTGTAAGGAGTAAACGGGTCTTTAGATTTATTTTTATTAAAAATGCAAGGTTTAAAAGCATTTAGAGGAACTGGGTTATAATGAGCTCAAAATAGACCAGAATAAAATCAATCTAGGGTTGCACGACGGGCCCATCTACTCATCTAAAATAAAATTGTTGAAGTATATTAAAATCAAAAACTTTAAAGGATTTAATGATTGATTTGGTAAACAGTTTTATCACACTGTATGTATCAAGGTGTAAATATTTTATTAATAATGGAATCCTGTTAATATGTGTAAATAAAGAGGTTGTAGGTTTAGTTGCATTATTTGAGTAGTAATTTCATTTGACTGTGTTTGTGAGAAAGGAGGGTACTTAGGATAGTAGGTATGCAAGAAGAAGCCGATTGCTGAGCCAGCCAGGATGTGCAGAAATAAGGAGGCGTTTCAAAAGGTAGTATAAGAATAAAATTTGTTTTATTTTCAGAAATTTTATGAAGGCCCATAGCTGGGGGTTTGATTTAAGAGCTTAATCCCCGAACCACGACAATTTTATGGCGCCCAACGCTGAGGCTTGATTGGTTTCTAGGGAAAGCTCGAGTGTTCCTGACGATTCACGGCAATTTTAATATATATATATATATATATATATATATATATATATATTTATGTGAAACCTACAAAAAAACTCACCAGAGTAAAAAAAACACTCGAGCCCCAACGTTGGGCCGTCCAGATAGCTGTGATTCTCGCCCTGTTTATTGAATCTCTTATGATAATCGCCTCTTTACTCTTTCCGCCTCGGCTGCTCACCTAGTTAAAACTTTCATCCTCATTCATAAAAAAAACAAACACATTCCTACCACAAACATCAACGTTAACTCTATTTACATCAATATTCATAATACATTAAAATTTCAAAATTAAATTTCAGCATAAATTTTAGCATCAAAAAATTTCACGTTTAAATTTGTCATCATTTTAATTTGCATCCAGAATTAAAGTCCTTGTAGGATGCATACTAATTAAATAAACAATATTTGCAGACCTGAGTCTGAATAAAAGGGAGCATCTCCCACCCCTTTACGTTAATTTAAGAGGTTAGTCTAATTGAGCTCAAAGACAGACCCAAATTTTCATCATAATCAAAAACATAAACCTGATAAATACTCCTTTCTACTTATGCAAGAAAATTTCACCTTAAAATTAAAAATTTGTTGTTTATACAAATTCACTACTGTCTATTTTATCAAACAAATCATAAAGATATCCAACACACACCAAAACATCAAAGTTCGAACAAAATAGTACAATTTACCTGAAGGTTACTGCACTCGTGGCTTCAATGCACATCAAACTTGCTAATTCCACCATTCCAGCTGGTTTATGTTTACGGCTTTAGATTCTGAACGCTTTTAAAATTTCTGTACACCACCATTCGTCTAAATTGGTTCAGGACTTCTCAGGAACTCATCTATGTATATCCCCGAAAATTAGCAAAGCAATTCATAATTCGTTCACGCTATACAAAGCTGCATACTTAAATGTATTTATTTATCGCTACTTATCTATCTTTTCTAAGTGCACTAATGCATAATAACTTGTATCGCAGCACGTATTCTGCTTGCAGTATCGTATAACATCAAAAAAATAAAGAGCAAACTGTTTTAAACTATTCAATAAAATCAAAAATCTAAGAGCCAAACTGTTTAAAGTATTGAATCAAAATCGAAAATCTAAGAGAGCAAAACTGTTTAAAGTCCGGGTTTATATAACGGTCTTGCTTGCACGTCGGATTTGTCCCTCAACGGACAATTTTTAGAATTTCGCATTCTCTGTTCTCTTTCGACCGTCCGGCACGCGGTTCTACAAAATTTGCACACGTCCAAGTTGAAAATCTAAGAATTTTCACACGGCTCGCAACGCCTCTGCGAACAACTAATCAATTCCGTATAGAGATTGATATGTTTCCACTTCTCATATCTGCATGTTATTTCAACCAATCGTTTCCTCGTGACGTTGCTCAAATCACGCCTTTTATTATCCGTGTCTCTGCCTTGCGCGTTTTATCCGTCTTTTTCTAACCTGGTTCTAGTGGTGCAAATCGATATTCTTTACTATCGACTATTTCAGTCCACTTGGATTCCTATGTTAATATAAGCTACGGTTTATCCGACCGTTTGCAATATACGTAGAATTTTCATGTTTATCAGCTCGAAATTATTAGAATTTGACATTTAAAAATACGCAGGTGTTCAATCGTAATACTTCTACGATTTGGATATTCTACGTATTTTAACTTTCTAGATATATTTGTATGCTAGCAACGCGTCTCATATTTGGTATTATTGGGTTTTTAAAAGCTTTTATGCACATAATACCTTAATAATCGTTCAATTAACTCCAATTAAAATAATGATGAATGGAATCGACTTCTACCCTTTAATTTTTAGTGAATACAAATTAAATATTAATTATTATTTGTACACTTTGTTTAATACCCGTTACTTAAAACTTGAATTAATTAATATAAATTTCGCACGTAATTTCTATTTGTTTCTTTATACTTGGAACAATTAAATTACATACAAGTTGAGCATTTTAATTCTGCTTCTTTTTATAGAAAGCGTCTAGTGAATAATTTAAATCCCTTATTTTTAATGAAACGAATAAATTTTTATGCTCCACGGTTTTAATAACGCGTATTATCTAATAAAATTGTACACAAACCCTACATTCTAATTGAATGATTTAAATCTTCACAGTAGGCCTTTAATTACGCGTACCTTTCCCAAAGCTTCCTTATACACGGTGATAAAAATTATTTGATGTCGTTAATTAATTTTCTACCCTGGTCTAAATTTGAGTATTTTCCTCCTATTTGAATATAAATAATCCCACTTATTCGAATTCAAATACGAAACATCTAGACTGCAAAAAAAAATTAAAAAAAAATTGTCTGTCTCACTCTACACTTATCTTTCTAACTTACCTAACTTATATCCAATCCTAAAAATATTTACACCTATCTTATATCCCTATCCTATTCCTAACTCTCACCTAATTTTATAAACTGAAATTATCCCTAACTTCATACTACTTATCCATCTAATCCTATATACATCCTATATACCTATCCTAGTCCTAACCTTTAACTAATCTTCACTATACTCACTTCCCCCTACCTAATCCTATATACCTATCCTATTCTTATTCTATTCCTAATTCTCCACTAATCTTATAAGAAATATCTATACTTAACCTATCTTGTTTTCTTCCTACATTTAATTTCCCTTCTCATCCTATATACCTATTTCTAACTATCTCCCATATTTATCCTATACCTAGCTTTATTATCTATAAACACTTACTTCTACTCTTCTATATACACCTATTTCTATCGCTATATTTTGTTCATTTAATTTAAATCTGATTTTTTCTTGATACTCCAAGTCTTTCTTCTCACCATCCTAATACTCTTTATCCCTATTACTCCTCCTTCTATATCTATACTTATCATCCCTGTTATCTCACATAAAATAAACTTATCATCCCTATTATCCTGACTCTTAAATATTGCTTCTTCTTCAGTCCCTACACTTGTCTGTTTCTCATTTATTATTATTTCCTTTTCTGCGGACAAAACCAAACGATACTACCTTACAATTATAGATTTTTCCCTCTACGGAAAATCCTGTGTACCTTCTAGAATCCTTGTGTAACGGAATCAGCCAGAATAAATACCTTAAATCTAATTTACTAAAAATAAACTTGCCACTTAACCTCGTCAAAAGTGTGTCCATGGATGGTGGACAATGGAATTGCGGTTTGGTCCATTGGTTAATTTTTCGTGCATCTTTATTTAATTCTGCCTTCACCTGCTCCCGATATGCTGCTAGAATTGGATAAACCTTTGCGTTGAACGGTTCTGAATTATCCACTTCTAACACGTGCTCATAGCCTAACGCTGTGCTTGCTTCTACCCCCACTAATTCTGTATGTTTTTGCAATGAAGCTTGAACTTCTACTATCCTATCCTCTGGACATCTTATTGTGTTGATCTGTTTAACTCCATCATTCTCTACCACTACTACATTAATATTCAACCCCGTGTCATCCTCTGTGACTTCATAACTGCCCTTCCATGGCACTACCCTATCCTTAATCCTTACTACCTTCCTTTCCATATCTATCAAAACCCCTAACTGCATCATACAGTCAACACCTAAAATGCTCTGAAACTTCAGTCCAGGTACAATTACAAACTCCTGTTCACAGCTTAAACCTCCTATATCTATCCTAAGCACCACAACGCTATTCACTACAGCAAACTTCTTTTTATTTGGAGCTACTAAATGGCTACGCTTTATAGGCATAATTCTATCACAAACCTTCTCCCTAATTTTGCTGACGAATTCCTTCGATATTAAACTCGCCTCTGCCCCTGTATCAAGTAATATTTCTACATTATTCTCAAAAATCCCTATATTAATAATTGGCAAACATAATTTTTCCTCAGTTTATGGCTCTATTTCCTCCTCAATTTTGAAAAATTCACGTGGATGTTCATACACATTTACACAGAAATCTAGTGGTCTGTCGCGTTCTAAAAATCCTGTCTCGTCCTGTTTTCCGTGCTTGGTCCTGGTTGTCCTTCTACAACCTGTGCGTACGTCCTCCTCGTATTAATATCCGTGTCCCTGTCTCTATTCGGCGTGCTCGTCACAGTCCTGTTTACTTCCGATAAACTGTTCTGTCTCGTGTAACTAGGTCTTGGCGTCGGTCCCCTAGCCGCACTATTGCTCCTGTATTCCTGTCCTCGTCGTTCCCAATTTGGTCGAAAATTCCTATTGTAGTCAGGCCGTCTTGGATAATTCGGTGTCCTGTTGTCAAACCTAACTGTGTTAACGTTTCGTTCTCGTATCTCTCTTGTCCGTCCAACACATACATCGTCATATCTCTGTAAGTATTCTAAAAATGTCTCCCGTTCTGTGATGTTTTGTAAGGCCACGTGTTGTCTGATTTCCAGTTCAAAATGTCGTGATAAGTACTTGATTATTTGTCTGTCCGTCAATGGTGGATTAAGTTGTTTGGCCACACTGTATTTGCGAATGGCATATTGTTCCCTAGAACCTGCAAACTCTCCCTTAAATTTTCCTGTAATCAAGTCGTTCCTAATTTGATCCTGTTTGTGATCACTCCAGTAATGTTGTAAAAATTTGTTTTCAAAGTCCTGATATGTGTCTATGTCCTGTCCTACTAAATTGTACCATGCTTCCGCATTGTCGTTCAATAAAGCCTTTATGGTATTGAGTTTAGTCTGTTCGTCAAATAAATTTCCTACTAGATTTCTTACACTATTACTAAAAATTTGTGGATTTACCCTGTTATCGCCATAAAATTTCATATGTTGGTCCAATGATACGCCACCTGTATAAAATCTGGGACCATCCCCCGTTAGACTTGACATGTTGTATTTAATACTACTAACTTCGTGTTCTACCCTGCCTAACTGATCCCTACATGAGTCCGTTACTTCAGTCACTTTTATATTTATTTCTTCTTCACAAAAAATGCGTACTTCGAACCTTAAATGTCCCATTTCCTGTCGAAGACCTGTAATGTTACGCTCATTTTTATCAACCCTATTTTCAACTTCCCCCATCTTTACGGTAAGACTATTTTTAAATTCTGTAAATTCTTTAGTAGATTGCTCAATTTTTCCGCTTATCTGCTCTAATTTTCGGTTGGACTCCTCCCTCGCTCTATTCGATTCTTCGTTCATCCTCTCTAGCATTCTCATTATCATCTCGTTTCCTTGATCCCCTGATTCCGTCCTCGACTGATCTCTACTGCCTCCAGCTTCTTCCATTTTCGAATTTTTTTCACACAATGCACTATCGTCACTTCCAATTTCCACTCCTTGACTCCTTAACCACTCCTTTCTCTGCATACGTTCTAATCACTCTCACACACTCTAAAATACTCTTAAATTTATACACAAACAGAAACTCTCTCTCTCAGATTGCCAGTTTCCTGGAATAAAATCACAAAATTTTATTTGGAACTCGAGCCTCACTTTTGGGTCGCCAAGAATATGCTGTGAAACCTCACCATTATTCGTGAACTAAGGTTTTCGAATCGAGCCCCAGCGTTGGGCCGTCAAGAATATGCTGTGAAACCTACAAAAAAACTCACCAGAGTAAAAAAAAACACTCGAGCCCCAACGTTGGGCCGTCCAGATAGCTGTGATTCTCGCCCTGTCTATTGAATCTCTTCTGATAATCGCCTCTTTACTCTTTCCGTTTCGGCTGCTCACCTAGTTAAACCGTTCATCCTCATTTATAAAAAAAAATAAACACATTCCTACCACAAACATCAACGTTAACTCTATTTACATCAATATTTATAATACATTAAAATTTCAAAATTAAATTTCAGCATAAATTTTAGCATCAAAAAATTTCACGTTTAAATTTGTCATCATTTTAATTTGCATCCAGAATTAAAGTCCTTGTAGGATGCATACTAATTAAATAAACAATATTTGCAGACCTGAGTCTGAATAAAAGGGAGCATCTCCCACCCCTTTACGTTAATTTAAGAGGTTAGTCTAATTGAGCTCAAAGACAGACCCAAATTTTCATCATAATCAAAAACATAAACCTGATAAATACTCCTTTCTACTTATGCAAGAAAATTTCACCTTAAAATTAAAAATTTGTTGTTTATACAAATTCACTACTGTCTATTTTATCAAACAAATCATAAAGATATCCAACACACACCAAAACATCAAAGTTCGAACAAAATAGTACAATTTACCTGAAGGTTACTGCACTCGTGGCTTCAATGCACATCGGACTTGCTAATTCCACCATTCCAGCTGGTTTATGTTTACGGCTTTAGATTCTGAACGCTTTTAAAATTTTTGTACACCACCATTTGTCTAAATTGGTTCAGGACTTCTCAGGAACTCATCTATGTATATCCCCGAAAATTAGCAAAGCAATTCATAATTCGTTCACGCTATACAAAGCTGCATACTTAAATGTATTTATTTATCGCTACTTATCTATCTTTTCTAAGTGCACTAATGCATAATAACTTGTATCGTAGCACTTATTCTGCTTGCAGTATCGTATAACATCAAAAAAATAAAGAGCAAACTGTTTTAAACTATTCAATAAAATCAAAAATCTAAGAGCCAAACTGTTTAAAGTATTGAATCAAAATCGAAAATCTAAGAGAGCAAAACTGTTTAAAGTCCGGGTTTATATAACGGTCTTGCTTGCACGTCGGATTTGTCCCTCAACGGACAATTTTTAGAATTTCGCATTCTCTGTTCTCTTTGAACCGTCGGGCACGCGGTTCTACAAAATTTGCACACGTCCAAGTTGAAAATCTAAGAATTTTCACACGGCTCGCAACGCGTCTGCGAACAACTAATCAATTCCGTATAGAGATTGATATGTTTCCACTTCTCATATCTGCATGTTATTTCAACCAATCGTTTCCTCGTGACGTTGCTCAAATCACGCCTTTTATTATCCGTGGCTCTGCCTTGCGCATTTTATCCGTCTTTTTCTAACCTGGTCTTAGTGGTGCAAATCGATATTCTTTACTATCGGTTATTTCAGTCCACGTGGATTCCTATGTTAATATAAGCTACGGTTTATCCGACCGTTTGCAATATACGCAGAATTTTCATGTTTATCAGCTCGAATTTATTAGAATTTGACATTTAAAAATACGCAGGTGTTCAATCGTAATACTTCTACGATTTGGATATTCCACGTATTTTAACCTTCTAGATATATTTGTATGCTAGCAACACGTCTCATATTTGGTATTATTGGGTTTTTAAAAGCTTTTATGCATATAATACCTTAATAATCGTTTAATTAACTCCAATTAAAATAATAATGAATGACATTGACTTCTACCCTTTAATTTTTAGTGAATACAAATTAAATATTAATTATTATTTGTACGCTTTGTTTAATACCCGTTACTTAAAACTTGAATTAATTAATATAAATTTCGCACGTAATTTCTATTTGTTTCTTTATACTTGGAACAATTAAATTACATACAAGTTGAGCATTTTAATTCTGCTTCTTTTTATAGAAAGCGTCTAGTGAATAATTTAAATCCCTTATTTTTAATGAAACGAATAAATTTTTATGCTCCATGGTTTTAATAACGCGTATTATCTAATAAAATTGTATACAAACCCTACATTCTAATTGAATGATTTAAATCTTCACAGTAGGCCTTTAATTACGCGTACTTTTCCCAAAGCTTCCTTATACACGGTGATTAAAATTATTTGATGTCGTTAATTAATTTTCTACCCTGGTCTAAATTTGAGTAATATATATATATATATATATATATATATATATATATATAGTTCGTTCGTTAATTCGCGCACATCAAAAAGGTAATGTATTTTATATTTATTATTATTTATTTATTATTGTTATAACTTTTACAAACATATATACTTATTTCCAACATTTTATGTCTTATAACATATGTTTAAAATGGCTGCCTTATTCATTAATACACGCACGAATTCGTTTTACCGCGTTTGTTAACACTAATATTGTTAATCTCCGTTGTAATGTTCATTTTCAGTTCATTCAGTGTATGAGGCCTATTTTTATAAACCCTTACTTTAAAATAACCCCACAGAAAAAAATCTGGAGGCGTTAAATCGGGTGACCGTGTGGGCCATAACCCTTTAGAGATTATATGCTCGCCAAAAAACTCATGTAAGAAACTCATTGTTTCATTGGACGTGTGACATTTGGCACTGTCTTGCTGGAACCAACAATCCCGTTCATCGGTTTCAAGCAACGAACTAAACTGTGTAATTATGTCTTTGTATACACCACTGTTCACTGTAGCTTCAAAGAAAATAGGTTCTACTATTCGACGACGTGATACGGCACACCACACTCAAATTTTCAGACAGTGCAATGGATTTTCATGATAAACATGAGAATTTTCAGTTGATTAGATTCTTGTGTTTTGACTATTCACATATCCACTAAGGTGGAACCAAGCCTCATCACTGAAGAAAACACGGTCCAGCTCTCCGATTCTATGGTTGTCGACGTGGATCGAAACCATCTACAGTAAACAAGGCGCTTTTCTTTGTCTGGATCTGTCAATTCCTGAACACTACGAACACGATATGCACAAAATTTTAACTGTTTTATAGCTTTCTGAGCACTACCCAATGAAATTGATGTTGTATTGATAGTCTTCGTAGGCTTTTTGAAGGCGACTGCTGCATAACATTTCTAACCTCAGGTAGTTTAGCGTCAGTTAAAATAACTGGTCTCCTTGATCTCTTTTTGTCTGCAACTGATCCGGTTTCACGGAAACGTCGGATTAATCTGGTTAAGGTCAATTTGTCAGGCACCCTTACATCCGGATGTCACACGATATTGATCAATAACAAATTTATATGAATGACTGGTAAAATACTGTTCAAAAAGGAACACTCGTTGCTCTTGAAAAAACGACATATTTACCTTATCATAATCTAGACAATACTGCAGACCTGTTGTAACCTGTACACACAATAATGGATTTTACATCAGTTGTTTATATTACCAGTGGTGCTGCCTTGCGGTTGCCACTGGAACTAATATAAAAACCTACTATTTACAGACTCGTTTATTTGGATGTGCGCGACTTAATGAACGCACTGTATATATAAAAATGTATATATTGATGTGATAACGCTGCATGTTGAGGCGCTGCTGAAAGAGCGCTATGCCGATGCCCGCACGTTGGAGTGAGTTAGATTTTGGGTCTCTTGGAGCGACTTTTTAAAAAGCTTCTTTCAAAAACTCTTCTAACAAATTTATTTAAAACAGAAATTACAAGTGGAAATTAACAAATGGCTGCATTATGTTCATTAACGCTTTTAACAATCAAAAATTACTTTTCTATTACTTTCACTAATTAATTTCAATTAAACTAATTTTGAGTAGCTTGAACAACCAACAATGTTAAAGCTGTGAAGTTCTAGACTGACTGGCCATCTTAGGCGCCTTAGGGTATTTATGTTTTCCCTGCCCCTCACATCGCTTATGAGAATTGCAGAGCTCATGTCTGCTATTTTCTTTATACATTTATACAATACAAAAACAATCTTAATTCTGATAATAAGTTTCTTACAGTCTATTATGACCTGCACCTGCAGAGTCAGGCTACGTCTGGAATACAATGTATTCACATCCGTTCTCATGTCTGATCTATGAACTTTCATTAATTTTTTGTAATCTGTTCAATTATACATTGTTGCATCTAATTTAAGTTTCAATGATTGCTATTTAATTATACATATATTGATTTGGAAGATATGTAACTCCTCCTGACGTAGATGAAAATTAAGGGTTTTGGTTAATTTTTAAAATTTATTGTCCCTAAGGGTACAGGTATTGGTAGTGCAACATTCTCGAATAATGTTAATTGTGCAAAAGGATTTACTGGAAAACTATTAATGCGGCAAATGATTAAGTGTTGAGGGATCTTGACAGCCACAGGTTGCTTAACCCCTTCACATACCACTAAATCTCGGGGTGAAATAGGGCATATAATTAGAGAACCACAGAAGGGGAACCGAGCTGTACATAGGCTGTTGTGGGAATTTCAGGGAACTGTGTAGGCTAGCTCGGAATATAAATAAGTGGAAGTACGCGTCCAACCAGTTTCAAAACAGAAAACCTAGTAAGCGCACTTAAATCTGATAATTATTATAAACAACTGCAAGTGTTGTTTGTGAAATATTTCCAGCTAATGTTGATTGTGGGAAAGAATATATTGGAAAAACTATTATTTCGGCAAATGTTCAAGTGCTGGAAAAACTAGGCACCCACAGGCTGCTTGCCCGTTTTCACATATCACTGCATGTGATTTTTCAATGCTCCATCCAAAGGTACTACATTGGCCAGGAAGCGAGTTTTCTTTTACTTGGAAAATTTTAAATTTTGCCAAACCCTTGTTGTTCCAAGCAAGGTAGGGATCTTTAACATGCGTGACAACACTCACACACGGGACCTCCATTTCACCTCTCATTCGAACGAGGGCGTAATTTTGTGAAAAATGTTCGCCTAACATTTTTCAAGATAAATGTCATTCTTTTAAAAAGGAATTAAAATATTTAAATAACGCTGTTAATGAGAATGGATTATTAGTAGATCCTGAAAAAATTAACGCCATTTTAGAAATACCTACCTCGAAAACCGGTAAAGATATTCGAAGGCTTATTGGTATGGCAAGTTTTATTTTATACCTAGTTATAGTACAATCATCACACCATTAACTGTTTTATTAAAGAACAACAAAAATTTTGATCTGGGATGGATGCGCCGAAGCAGTTTTTTCGGTTATTAAGAAGTGTCTTATTTTAGTACGGATTTCGCCTTGTTGCGATTACAATCATGAATTTACTATACAATATGATGCTTCCCATTTTGGTATCTCGAGCGTGTTAACTCAAAATATAGTTGGAAACTAAAAGGTTATTTGTTAGAATTCTAGATCACTTAGACCAATGAACGAAAATGAACGTTCACGGAAAAAGAATATTTAGCTGCTTTATTTAGTATTGAAAAATAAACAACGTATACTGAATAGACTCATTTTACCGTAATAACTGATCATAATTTTTTAGTTTGGTTAAATACGCTACAGGATCCTAGCGGCAGATTATGCCGTTGGGCTATAACCTCAGCAATATGATTTTGACATGGTACATCGTAAAGGTAAAGATAATGTTGCTGCCGATGCTCTATCTCATGCTGTTCCAGCATTAGATTAATATAGAAACTAGTAATAACAATGATAGTACTTCAGACGCAAACTTAGAATACTCTGAGACGAATAAAGAAAATATCTAGGACCCCAGCATTAATCAAATAATAAACCAACATTAGACACAAATTGTAAATATAGTAAGTGGTGTGAAAATTAAAAATGTTTCAAAATAAAAAAGTAAATAAATAAAAACGTTGTATAGTAATAAATGAAAAATTGTATAAATATGCAGCACCCAAGTTTCCAAATCTAACCGAAGGAGTAGAAACTGGAAGGAAGCAGTCCGAAATTACAACGCAGAAAAATTTTAAAACAATGTCAAAATGAAGTCACAGCCGGTCATTTAGGTAGTTTTAAAACATATGAACGCATAGCCCACAAATAGTTCTGTCCCAAATTTCGCACTGATGTTGCTAAGTACTAAATCAATGTATAACCTCTACTGTCCATAAACCTGAACAATAACTTTTGGCAGGCAAAATTCTTGACACCCCATAGTATCAAAACACTGGCAGGTGACTGCAGGTCCGTTACTTAGGACTACTATAGGATACACTTGTATTTAAGATAGTTGACACTTTCACTAAATTTCCAACATATTTACCGTTAAGAAAGGCTAATGCCTGCACCATAGTTCAAAAATTGAGGAATTTTATTATTTTACATTTGAGACCACCTCGATATGTGTTAGTATAACGGAGTTCAGTATCGTAGTAATTTGTTTAAGAAGTTAATGCAAAAACTTAAATCTAAAATTATTCTCAACGCATATTGTCATTCACAATCAAACTATTTCAAAAGAGTAAATCAAATGTTAAAAACTATGTTAACTTCAAACTTATCTGAAAATAAAAAAATTGGTACAAGGTCCTTACAAAATATTGTAATGCTGAATTTGCACCGAAATTTATTGACCCATTTACAATTGTCGACAAAGTTTTTCCTATACATATGAGTTTGCTAATGATACTTGTCAATCCATAGGAATTTGGTATGTAAAAGATTTGAAATTGCATGCGACACATGATGATAAAGAGGAAACTGGAGTGAGAGATAGATTACGACTTGAAAATTTTGTTCGCTTTTTTGCGTTTTAACTTTTTTTAAGTTTGATTTGAATGAAACAAAGACAATAGACGTCATGGATGTTAGAATAGTAGATTTTGAAAAATATTTCTTGTTTGTGCGGAGCATGTAACTTTAGGTCATTACGGGAAAAGGAAATCACATGGCAAAGGTGAAAAAAGTAATTTAAAACAGACTACGTATTCTTACAGCACTAACCATACTGTTTTTGAAGTTCAGATTCATGGTTTACTATATTTTTATTTAACTAGATCTCTTATGAAATTGATACTGTTTTAAATCAAAATAACATTCGTTATTTCAAGAGAACACTGTTAATATCAAAACTGTAAATTAAAATTTTAATATGTGAAAACCTATGGTGACACATCTCTTAACTCTAAATAGTATGCGCACAATTTAATCTATCGTTTCTCTGAGCTACGATCACTATATCCTCCAACACCTGAATTTTTTGTTACACAACTTCAGATAATATCAACTACAATAACTATTATAAGATATAATCACTCACCTTCAAAGTATAGAATACTGGCCGAGTCAAATTCTTCCTGAGTAGTAGGTAAATAGAGTCGAGTTTCTAACCCTATTCCGAACTCTATGCCTGAAGGAGATCCAATTTCATAAGAATTTGATGAAGCTTCATCGGCACCATTTTCAGTTTCACGCATAACTTCATTTCCTAATTGTGCTCCTTCAACTACTACAAAATAATACAAGTTAATATATTTAAATCCATTTAAAATATTTTTATTTCTATAATAGTATGTTTCGCTTTTGGCTCTTGAGAAAGCTGTAAGTGATATTGTAACAATAAAAGCTTAACAATTTCAAGTTGAAAGAGATAAAGATGCTACCCGAATTATAATTTGACTGACATCTGTAAGTGTCGAGTAAGGCGGCTCCGAACCGTAATTGGTATGCGTGTGACTACTACACCCAAAGTCCCGGGTTCGAATACCGACACGGTCCGCTTGAAAAATGTTAGGCGAGCATTTTTCACAAAAATACACCTTCGTTCGGATGAGAGGTAAAATGTAAGTCTCATTTGTGAGTGTTGTCACACACGTTAATGACCCCTACCTTACTTGGAACGACAAGGGTTCGGCAAAGTTTAAAATTTTTCAGGTAAAAAAAAACTCGCTTTCTGGCCAATGTAGTACCTTCGGGTGGAGCATTGGTAAATTACATGTAGTGTAAGTGTCGAGTACTTTCTAGTTAGCAGGTTTCACGGAGCTCCTCGATTTGCAGCTACAAGTAAGTTTTTACATAGGAATTTTTATAATTTTTATTTTAAAACTTTGATTTTTATTGCGTTTTTTTAATAATTCCGTCGGGCATTAATTTGTTTGAACACGGGGTAGTGAAATAAAATCAAAAAACCAAAATTTAATTGATTAAAGAATGAAGAAGTACGGTTTACTTTGAATTTGAACCAAAATTCGCCTTTAAAACGAAACAAAATTAATTTTTAACTTAATAAATCAAAAACCTAATAAATTAGCACCCAAAAATAATTTCAAAGCTAACTTAAAAGTTGTTTGTAATAAATTTAAAGCACAAATAATCTAAATTGAGTCAAAGCCGCGTAAAACCAGCAAATGAATTTGGAAAATTTTTGTAGTTTACATATAATAAAATAACAAGCATATAATCAAAGCCTAAGCTTTTTCTGAATTAAATAGAGTAAAAGCTGTAAATTTTGCATTAACTTAATAAAATATATTCCATATTTTAAGTACATACGTACTTAAGAGTTCTTAAAGTTGAGTATTTGGTTTAATTAATAGTGTAACAGTTTAATCTTGTATCGGTCACAGAGTAAACAAGTAATTAGTGGGTAACGGATACCGCATTCCAATAACGTGTGTTCTATTCGTTCGTTCGAATATTTAAATTTGAAGGGACAAACCAAAGTCCAGTACTTTATAAATTTGGTTTCTTGAAATAATTCGCTTGTTTAATTTAAAATTTGAATTGGAAGTTTGAAATTAGCATAAATAAACAAATATAGGGTTGCTTACTGTTCGTTTTATAAGTAATCGAAGTATTTGTACTGGGCCGACAATTTTAATTTGTTCTCGCTGTTATTTGTGACGTTTAGTGTTTATCTTATCTTTGCTTAAATTTAAATTTTGATTTGGAGGTTTAAAATTGGAATAAGTTAATGCAAAAACTAAAATCTAAAATTATTCTCAACGCATATTATCGTCCACAATCAAATTATTTCAAAAGAGTAAATCAAATGTTAAAAACTATGTTAACTTCAAACTTATCTGAAAATAAAAAAATTGGGACAAGGTCCTTACAAAATATTGTAATGCTGAATTTGCACCAAAATTTATTGACCCATTTACATTTGTCGACAAAGTTTTTCCTGTACATATGAGTTTGCTGATGATACAGGTCAATCCATAGGAATTTGGTATGTAAAAGATTTGAAATTGCATGCGACACATGATGATAAAGAGGAAACTGGAGGGAGAGATAGATTACGACTTGAAAATTTTTTTCACTTTTTTGCGTTTTAACTTTTTTTAAGTTTGATTTGAATGAAACAAAGACAATGGACGTCATGGATGTTAGAATAGTAGATTTTGAAAAATATTTCTTGTTTGTGCGGGGCATATAACTTTATAAATTTAATTTCTTGAAATAATTCGCTTGTTTGATTTAAAATTTGAATTAGAAGTTTGAAATTAGCATAAATAAACAAATACAGGATTGTTTACTGTTCGTTTTATAAGTAATCGAAGTATTTGTACTGGGCCAGCAATTTTAATTTGTTCTCGCTGTTATTTGTGACGTTTAGTGTTTATCTTATCTTTGCTTAAATTTAAATTTTGATTCGGAGGTTTAAAATTGGAATAAATAAATAAATACCGGGTCGTTTACGGTTCATAAGTAACCGAGTTATACTTTATTGGCCCAGCCATTATATTGTCCTCGCTGTTATTTGTGACATTTAGGGGTTTATATTATCTTTACGTTGTTTAGGCTGGTTTTCTTATTGGCTTCTGTTGTTCTTTTGTCGTTTGTTTTGTCTTTATGATAATCTACGGAGACGACGAATCGTTGCCAAGGAGGAAGAAGGGCGACAGCTCGAAATCAGTTAGGTCGGAGACTGAGGCCGCAACCGGGAAGTAGCTGAAGGTTGTGTTGGAGGACGTAATCTTGGAGTCTCAGGAAAAGATTGAGGTGTCGGATTTGCAGTAACGGAAGCGTTGCTGCTAATGACCTCGACGAGCTGGAACTCTTGAAGTTCAAGGCGAGAAAGACGCACGCTGTCATCTACAGGAGCAACGCTTAAGTTTGCGTTAGAGTTGACGCCAAGCCAGGAGAGAAGGATGATGCCATGTCAACCCTGAAGAAAGAGGTTGATCCCGCTCGTACTGGGTTTGTTATTGTCGGAGCTCGAAAGACTTGTAGAGATGGTGTTGTTGTCAAGTGTGCCGGTCGTGAGGATGCGACGAAGCTGCAGCCCAAGTTCCGGGGAACTGGAAGAAACTGGTAGCGTTCTTCCGGGGGTCAAAACGGGAATGCAAGCAGACGAGCTTGTCCGGTTGATCGCGAGCAATCTGCGTTTGGGCGATTTGATGCTAAAAACCACCTGAGAGAGAAGTTTAGGTTTGGCGGAAAGCGCCCTAAAAATCCCTTCACAAACGTCGTCTTTGAAATCACCCCCACGCTTCAAAGGCGCATATTAGCTAAAGCTAAAAATTTCAGGTGGTGAAGAATATGGAAGCGGATAACTTCTCGGTGACGCAGTGTTACCGGTGCTACAAGTACGGTCATCGATCGATGGAGTACAGGGAGAAGGTAGAGTGGTGCGGTAATTGTGCCGAAGTCGGGCATAAATTCAAGAATTGCCGAAAGGAAGACCTCTTCTGCGTTGTTTGCGCTAGAGCAAATGACAGAACAGGCAGCGGGGCAAAGGTCGATACACGTCACGGAGCTAAGTCGAGCAGATGCCACACGATGATGCGTCTGCAGAACGCAATCACTGCAGCTTCGTACGAAATGTTGGAAATTATTTGTAGTTGGGAACTGAGGTAGAACGAAGTAACGTTCTCTGAACATATAGTAATAATATGGGATATTAATGCTGCACAACAAGATTCGTCGCTGTGCGACAGGGGAGCAAGGAATAAGTGTCGATAAAACAATTCCTGTTCACGAGGTCGGAAGGCTTCTTATGAGGACGAAACCTAAGGAGGCACCGGGGCATGATGGAATCGTTCCAGTCACAGCTCTGGAGGCGTGCTTGTTGGTCTCGCGCGTCTGTACCGAATTATTTAATCTTGGCTTGGAGAAGAGCGTGTTTCTACGTTGCTAGAAAGTCCAGCACGTGAAATTTATTGCTAAACGTAAAAAGCCGAATGTTTCAGACACGGACGGCTGCCGTCCAATTAACTTGCTACTGGAGGAAAAGTCACGACCACGCGCGTTGAGCACGCTGTGCGAGACGGCGGGGGTTTTAATAACAAACAATTTGGATTTATAGAGGTTAAGTCCACTATCGGGGCGTTTGAGTTGGTAGTCTAAAAAATCAAGCAAACGAGGGTAGCAAATGAGTATTGTGTCGTCGTGGCTTTGAACATTCCAGGGACTTTTGATGCATCCTGGTAGCCATCTATCGTTTAGGAGTTGGAACGCAGGGATTGTCCTCGGAACCTGATGTCATTAGTCAAGAGTCGTTTTACGGGACGACGTTCACAGGTCGAAATTGCGGGGGTAGTTGTTTCGCTATCGTGGAAAGAGGATGTTCCCAAAAGTCATGCTCTGTTCCTACATTCTTGAACTTGTTGTATGAGAGTATCTTTAGAGTCAGATTTCCCAAAGGATGCTTTATTGTTGGGTTTACGGACGATACACTGTTAATTACCAGGTCGAGATTGCTAATGGGGATGCAAACAAAACCAAACGAGGCTTTGAGCAACTTTTATGAATGCTCGAGAAAGGTCAAATTGAAATCCAACACAACAAACTCGGAGGCACTTTATTTCGGAACGAAATCGGGACAACGTACCCCGAGGCTAGAGCTAGGTGGCGAAAAGATCCCGTTCAAAAAAGCTATTACAAACCTCGGCGTTAAATTAGACAACAAAGTGAATTGAAAGACGCACGTGCAATGTCTCAAAAGGAAGAACAGCGAAATATCCAATAGAATAATGGCAGTAGTAAAGATAAACTGGTGGTTCCGAGCAATAAAACCGGCGATGTTATACGCGACATATTGGGGCGGAGGCTTGTAAGGTCGAGGAAACCAAACAATTGATAAGCGTTCAGCGCATAACTGCGGTAAAGGCGACGAGAGCGTACAGGACCACTTCCACGGAGGCGGTCTTGGTGAATAGTAGGATTCTCCCAGTCAAATTTGACGTCAGGGTGATTAGAGATCGGAGACTCGTAGACTTTGGGAAAGGGCGGGAAGTTGTTGAAAGTGTTGGTCTTGGTAGTAGGGAGGTTGAAAGGAAGATTGTTATTCTTGACTAACTGCATCCTGCTGATGGCAAGAGGATCGAGTTTGCCGAAGTCAATGAAACCGCGACGAGGATCTAGATTTATACATTATAATTTGAATAAGGGCCGCTATACTTGTGGCCACGTCCCCAATGCTCCACCCGAAGGTACTACATTGGTTTTAAACGCGAAAATATAAACGTGCTTCAGATGTAATCTAACTTCAAAATTAATCGATCCTAAATAAAAATATAACAAACTAAAACAAAAACTAAAAATAGGATTTGAATAATGGTATCCCTAGCGTTGATTTGGGGTGTGTTCGTTCAACAAGACACACGCGAAAGTAAAAGCAAAAGGATCCGTAATACCGGATAGCAGTCGCCAGCTCTAATTACAGGTGCGATCTGAAGGGTCGTCTTAAAACTATCCAAATCTAGCTAACTAATATTAAAAATGGATTCAAATTTCTAAGCATTCGCCAAATATTTTAATAGTGAATCCAGCTATTTTGCCTGTTCTATAAATTTACAAATTCATCCTCCCTGATCTAAGTAATTTATTCTATCTTTAGCCTAAATCCACCCCTAGCCTTCCCTGCCATTCCCTAACTGATTTATATTATAAAGACATTCTTCACAACTACAATCTTTGTTCCTATAAAAATGCTGCCACCAAAAATGGCGGCAGAACGTCAACAAAACAAGTCAAGCTTCAAAAATAAATGCAAAATGAATATAAATAAATATAAAATGTAAATATAAATATAAATAAATATATTTATGTAAATAGATATCTAATAAGCATTAAGCATATAGCAGTGCACAAAAAAATGCAAAAGCATTGGGCAATTTATCAGGTGCACTCACATAAGCATTATGTCGGCTAGCGCCATTACTCACAAAAACGTGCTCGTTAAATTATTTCAAATCTACTTATTAATACAAATCAATGCTTATGCGAGTATAGCCGCCGTAATTTTTCTTTTTACCTCGATAATAATTTCTCCTGTATCCGAAGATCTGGTCGTCTTCTTACGTCTATTTATATCTTACTGCTAAGGGGAGATGGGTATGCACTGCTAAAGTCTTGGTAAGTATGCACTAAACGTTCTGGGGGGATCACAATCACTATCACTTTAAAGTCTAGCGTGGGGATGCTCGGTTTCACTCTATTTTAAATTCTTTATTATTTGCCGATTTAAATTAACGAAGGTTTTTGATTTAGTTTGTTATTATTTACTTGTTTTGATTTGTTCCCGATATTCCGCGCGGTTAAGGTTTGACAGCGATTGTCTTAGTGGTGTGTGGGTTTGTCGTGCATATTAGATTTTGGTTATAATCATGACTAATTAGTTTAAAAAAAAAATTTTTTAATTTGTTTTTATTTTATTTTATTTTTTATACAGGTTATGGTTATACCATGCTCATATCCATTTCTCATGCCAAGTCAAATCTAAAATTTTCAATCCTCCTTCACCCCCTCACTATTAATAAATTTGGTATATGCTTAGAAATTCAAATCCACTGGGAAATATTAGTTAGTTATACTATTACGGATCCCTCCACTTTTACTTTTTTGCTAGTGTTCTGTTGATCAGATACACCCCAAAGTCAACGCAGGGGATCCTGTTATTCAGTCCACAACTTAGTTTTAGTTTATGCATTTTATTCATGGTTAATTAATTAATGTTGAAGTCAGATTTATTTGAAGTACGTAAAATTTTTCCCGTTTAAACCCAATGTAGTACTTTCGGGTGGAGCATTGAGGACGTGGCCGCAAGTGTAACGCACCTTACCTACATTATACTGTAGGCGTCGAGTATAATGTGAAGGTTATAGAAAGGTCTACTAATTGTCGATTTTATAATGTGGAAGCTTTATAGTTTGACATATACATCGTACTCTTCGACGGTTGTCAAGATTGAGATATCAATCAGCAGGTGTTATAGAGCAAATTTTTAGCGTTATTGTTAAAATAATTATACAGAATGTCTATATACATTAGAATATAAACGTTGGTATAGCAATGTATAGCAATAAATTAATGGTCTTTCCATGTGCGCAGTTGAAATAGTTATAAATAAAGTGTAATCGTCGTGTGAAAATATAAATGAATGCATAGAGCATAATCAGTGATTATCATTAGTGAAGTTTGTAGCAGCATTGAAGGATATTAAGAATTCTCTCCAAATAATTGTGAATATTTTTCCGAATTACGAACAATAAATTTTCAACTATCCTCAGTAAAACCAGAGCAAGTTATTTTAGAAAACCAAGTAATAAAAAGTCCAAATTTAAACACCAATTTAGATAACTTAGTAGTATATATGGTTACACCGGTTGCTACAGTGCGAATCGCCTTTTAAGGAGATACGTCTGTAAGCGCATTTTTGGAAAAGGTAGAATGATCATATATAGCATGAAATATGTCAGATATTCAATTATTTTCCGATGCATGTGATCTCTTTTCTGTTATTAATTCGGTATTGCGCTAATAAAAATGTAGTAAATAGTTAGAACGAGTTAAGAATCACTTTAAAAGATGAATTTCCTCCACCAGATTATGACAAAAAATTGTCAGCTGAAATTAATGCACAGACTCAATGACAAAATGAAACCATAGGGCTAAATGCTGTTATTATGACAATTATGTTTTTTCGTTTAACTGAAGCGTTGAGCGTGAAAAATCCACTCAATATAATAATTAATTAAATTAGAAAAGGAAATGGATGAACATATAGTATCAATAGAAAATTATTTAGCATATCAGGAACACCAAAGTTCACAAGCTGGAGAGGTAAATAGACTCGAAGTTTCTGAAATTCAAAAATGAAATCAAAATTCCAGTATTTCAAACCCAATAGATCGACATGGTTGTTGTCAAAGTGGTCAAGTAGGATTTTACCAAGCTCAGTGTAAGAATGCGCGGAGGAAATTATATTCCTATAAATGTAGGTTGAAAGACGTAACATTTAGCCCATGTCCACGTTGTCAACGTAATAATCAGAACCATTTAAACTGATAGAAGGGACATTACGTGGTCGTGAAAGTCTTGTATTTTGTATAATTCGACTATGAAAATGAAAAATGTAATTCAAGAAAAAACTAAAACCTTTAAAAAGAATAAAGTAATGCTTGGTTATGTTATAGAACAATCAAAGGAAGACGAACGTTTTCTTGTACTAATAAATATAACAGTATCTGAATTTGTGGCATTATTTGACTCAGGAGCCAACAATACTGTTTTGGAACACATGCCTCGGAAATATTATCAAAATTAGGACACAAATTAACACGTAAAACCGAAGAACAATGTCAATTAGCAAACGGACAAATTAAGATGTTTTAGAAATTGTTTTATTACCAATAAGATTAAAAGAAAAATTATGAGTTTTAAAAGTTTTAGTTATAATAATGCAACACCGGATATTCACAATTTTTAAAATGGAAATTTTTCAAACATTTTAAAGAAAATTCATTTTCAAAATTAGATAAAGAGCAAAATCCCTTTCCAAATAACCTAGATTTACCCTAACAAAAACAAAATTAATAGGTTGGCAAATTATTTTCATAATTATCGTTGGAAAAATTTAGTAGAACCCTTTTAAGGTTGTGGCTGGGAGCTCCATTTTAAAAGAATTTCCCTTTAACACTTTTTTAGTTTTATAAAATTTTGGTTTTGCAATCGAAATAATTAATTAAGTCCAAATTAATTAATAATTGCAAAATGATAATCAACGCTGCAAGGTAAAAGCTAACTTTAACTGTTAAAATTTAAACACCAAAACAAACATACCCATCCCAACCCAAAAAAGCCGTTTAATTTTTTTTGCTTTGAAAAATTTAAATTCAATTTTTAAACCCAAAAACCCGGCTGAAAAATTTGAATTTTCGAAAAAACCAAATTTAATCCAAAGAAAAATTTTAACAAAATTATTTAACATCATTAAAAAATTTAGTTTGTAACAATTTCTCATCAAAAACCCAAAGGAAAAAAGCCCAAAACCTGAAAATTTTTTAATTTCCGCAAATTTCAATTTTCCCACAGCACTGCGTTTAAAAAAAATCTTTTCAAAGGGTTAAACGTTTGAAAAAATAAATTAACCGTTTTTTTCCATTTCCTTTTTTTAATTTCAACCACCGCAAACAGGGGGGATTTCTTCAACCAAAAATTTTGGGGTTTCAAAAACCCAGCATTAAACCTTTTTCAAAAACCAAGCAAAGAAAAATAAAAAAAACCCATGGAAACCAAAATTGTGGAAATTTAATTTTAAGGTTTCTACTTTGGGAATTTCCCCTTTTGTTAAGCCCCTAATTTTGGCCCTTTTGGTTTCAACAATTTGGAAAAATCCAACTTTAAACCGGTCTTTCAAATTCGGGAAACCCTTAAAACCTTATCAAATTTATTAATTCAAACCCCACCCTTTTTTAACACAAAGTTTAAAATTTAAAACCACTTTTTAAAAAAAAATTTAATTACGCCCAAATAAAATTTAAAATTTCCGACAAAAAAAATTTTGAAAAATAAAATTTTTTAAAGTTTCATACCTTTTTCAATCCCTGTTAACCAACTCCAACATAAAACTTTTAAAAGCGCCCCAATTGCCTGCATTTAAATTTTTACTTGAAACAAAAATTTCCACCCAAAAAATTGTTTTTCGGAAAACATCCCCCAGGCCCTTTTTCCCGGATTTCAAACCCTTTTAAAACCCAAACCAACAATTTTATTTTGGGAAATTTCAACCAAACCCAAACCAGTTCCGAAATTTAATACTAATCAACAAAAACCACAATTTATTTTAACCCAAAATTGAAACGCCCATCCCCATTAGCGTGCCAGCCTCATTTGGGTTGACCAGGACAAATTCGGGTTTCATGTTTTTAAACAACGAAAATTATTAAACAAAAATTTAACACATTTTTAATAGTAAGATTTACAAGCCCGCCAACAACGAAACGTACCTGAAAACCTTACAAAACCATCTTTTTTTAATTTGAGAAAACCAAAAATAAAATAGTTTTTGGGAATTAATTTCTCAATCTTTGTAAGTCCAAAGACCAAATTTTTTTATCGCAAAAACCTCATTTGTTTTAGGACAGGGAAAACTCAAAATATTATTGCGTTAATTCAACGAAAATGACCAAAAATTTTCAGCACATAAATGGCGACGTGTTCAACATGAAAAAATGAAACAAGCCTTCATTGTCGATGACGCAGATTTCACAACCAAACATTTAAATTTGATTTAAATTAGGGACAAATACATACTTTCCATGCATAAAAAACAGTTTATTTTGTAAAACGAAAGTCGTTTATAAAGAATCGAAAGCGGTTTAGTTGAATTGCAAGAAAGAAAAATTAGAAAAACCAAAACCACAAAGAACATCCTCAGGGGCAAAATTCGTGGGCCATAAAAAAACAAACACGAGATTTTTCAGGAACAAAATTCACCAGAGGGCAAAGGATTTGCGAGAACAAAAGCAAAACGCGCGAAAACGAACCCATTTTGAAAATCAAAACAAAACCCCCAACACCGCACCGAGACACCATTTGCAGAGCCCCGATGTCCGGAAATATCACTTCCACATTACCCAATGGCATGCAAAATCAGAAATGACAACTTCTTTTAAACGGGAAAGAGAACGATGGAATTATGATATTTACCGGAACTTTAGGCACTTTTTCAGATCGTTTCAACCATGTTAAAAACAACGGAAAGGGACCCCAAAGATCTGTTTCAGATGTCGGGAAAGATATAATGAATAAACCGCACAGATGAAGCAAAACAGAAAGGGACAATACAAAAACCACCAAGATTTTGAAAACAGCCGTCAAAGGGAAGAAACAAAGGTTCCACGCACGACGATGTTTTTGCCGAAGACGAAAACACCACACTTTGTTTTAAAGTTTCAACCGGTTTTCAACCCAGATAAAGAGTCAAAAATTATGTTATGTTTTAAATAAAACGATTCTGAAATAATGAAAACGTTTATAACACCCTTTAATAAAAACAACATCTTTATAATCCACACAGAACCCATTCGTGAACAAAAAACAAACCATGTTTATATTTTTAAACAATAAAAAAATTTAACAATCACATTTCATGACAGTTTGGTGGTTAAATTTTTTTAAACCAAATTTTAATATCCATTTGCAGTTTTAAAACCCCATTCCTCGATTATTTCCATAAAATCCCTCCAGACCGCACGACCGTACACCGCTTTTTTCCGAAACGCACTTTCTTTTCCGATTCATCTTCGAAAACCCCAAAGTTTTACCAAATTTGTCTTTTAACCCAAATCAACAAAAACCACCGAACGTCCTAGATTGTTGACCGAAGTGGCCATGAATGCATGAAAATTTATTTTCAAAATGGGACTTTATATAACTTGAGATTTCCAGATAAACGTTTTATTTTTGGTTGTTTTCAAATCAACAACTTTTTCCCAACCATCACCGACTTTACACCACAAACGATTCGCTCCCGTCCGAAATAAAGTAAGGTAAAATTTCTTTGGCCTTTGATTTTAAAACGGTGGGTTTGACCAGCGGTATGCAGGATCAATCAATGGGCAATTTTGAAAGAGGGCGTCCCTTTTCCCGCAAAGCCCGACAAATCCCGCAAAAATGATTTCCAAAGCCCTCATCGACCGAGAACCCTTTTTGAAAAAAATTTAATTTCCCTTATGCCAATCACAAAACTTTCCCAACAGCCTTTTTGAGTCACCACCATTACTTTTACGGACACCAATGATCCGAAAGAATCTGAGATTGGCATCCGTTTACACATTGGCCTCGAGTCAAAAAGCGAAGGACAAGATAAACGAACCAGCGACGAACGAAAAACCGGATTTTTGCCTGCATCATCGAAAAATCTTCGGCCGGTTCATCATCTTTTCAACCAGGTCCATTTAACGGCGTTTCACCACGTGAAACCTCGAAACAAATTTTGGAATGCCGCAAGACAGCGGTTAACCGAGGTCCCACGAATAAGCCGGGCGGGAACAGGACCAACCATCCTTTCAACACAGACCTCGCATTTCTGGATCCGTTCTAAATTACCAGCGCAACCTTACCTCTGTTCCCAGGATTTTTCAGCAGCGCAGCCCCAGGACCCTTTGCCGATTGTTTGACACAACGCAATCTTTCGAAAATGACTAAAGTCAACCCAAACTTTCCTATCAAAATCTCCTGCCACAAACCACAAACCAATGACCAATGACCATGACCACAAATGACCCACCACATGACCACATGATCAATGACAACCGACCGACCGCATGACCATATGACCCAATTGCTTTTAATGAGTTTTTCATTAAAACCCATTAGCAAGCTTTAAGAGTTTTTCCAAAACAGGGATTAGTTAGATAAAAGGAAAATTTAAGGTTACCCGCGCCGCGGCGCTGACCCAACCTACGAATTTTTCCTTTATCAACCTAGGTCCACACTTGGTTTTTAATGGAAAACTCATTTTTCCTTTTATCTAACCTAGGTCCACACTTGGTTTTTAATGGAAAACTCATTAAAAGCAATTTTTTTTTTTAATGAGAAAACCATTAAAAGCAATTAGGTCATATGGTCATGCGGTTATATGGTCATGTGGTCATGTGGTCATATGATCATGTGGTCATTGGTCATGGGTCATGTGGTCATGTGGTCATATGGTTTGGGTCATGTGGTCATATGGTCATATGGTCATGTGGTTATGTGAGCAGGGAGATTAAATTTGGTATATAAGGAAGTAGTTTTGGGTTGAGCTTAGTTATAGTAAGACATTTTTCGAAAGATGTCGCATTCAAGCAATCAGTGGTGCTCCAAACAATCTATTACAAAAGCAGCAGAGGATATCCTGATGGCTCGAGTTTCTACGCTGCTAGTAAAAATATAATATACCTAGAACAACGTTATGCAGATATGTTAAAAGGTTGCAGAACGTGAAGAAATTACATAATTCCAACAATGCATCCAGAGATGTTATACCAGAAGTTAGAATACCTATACAGAATTATGATAACTTTGCTTTGTAATGCAAAAGAGGATGGTAAACATGGTCCTTGTTCCTGCTCCAACATACGAGCTATATTCGTGGGACCATCGAGTTGTGGGAAGACCAACGCTTTAATATCTCTGATCTTGCACGAGAACGGTCTTAGATTCCAAATGTCTATGTATTTTGAAGAGTTTATATCAATCGAAATACGAATTGTTAAGAAACGTTTTTACACCATTAAAAGAAGAAATTGGGTACCATGAGTTTGAAAATTACGATGATTTGATCGAACCCGGAGATACCAAAGAAGATTCAATTATGGTTTTCGATGATATACCTGCAAACGAGCAAAGTAAAATCAGTCAGTTTTTCTCGTTCGGTCGACATAAAGCAATAGATTCGTTCTATCTATGTCAAACTTACGCTAGTGCCTTAAAACATAGACTCAGAGATAACGCCAATGTAATCGCCTTATGGAAACAGGATGAAACCAATCTCAGACATATCTTTTCGGATCATATGGGTGACATGACATATCCGAAATTTAAAGAAATGTGTTTACAGTGTTGGGGTGACTCAAAACATAATTTTGTAACTGTTGTGAAAGATTTTGATTTGGATAATGGTCGATATAGGAAGAATTTCGACGAGAATATAAATATTTAACATTATTCAAAAAAAGTTAGTTCCCATCCTGAGTCCGATGATGACGAACGTTAACAATTTTATTGTAAATAAACGTAAGCTTCATTTTATGCAGGATTCTGTACGAAAGAACTTTGCGGCATACAAAAAGGGGGACGCTACATCTCTACAAAAATTCAATGAGGTGCACAAACAATTGATTGATCCTTGCAAAATTACCGATTCCTAGTCACAAGGAATAGCGGAAAGAATTTCCACACCTAAACAAGCGTTAAAGTTGAAATCAAAGGCTGGCTTTTAAAAAGATTAAGTTACCAGTTGACGACGAGCCTGTACATCTTTATTATACGGACGTGTTAGCTAGAGACGAATACGAAAAATATACAAGTCGGTTATGGAGTAAAGTATAACCGTCAATTGATACGCATAGTTTAGGAAAAGTATGTAGGAAATTGATTTAGAAAACAGTGACACAACCTAAAATAATAACGTTTATCTAGAGACTAGAGGTCTAACAAGAGTTATAATTATTTTTAAAGTCCTTAGCATTTTGTTAAGGAAATAATAATTAATTCATAGAATACATTCCTACCTGTTGCTTTCGTGTACACAAATCGGGTGCAATCGGTACATATCCGAATAGGAGTAGCTCATATAAAAGGACTGTTCGCGTAGAAGTTATTATTTGTTGATTGTACGGTTTAAAGAGACAAATAATAAATATGTATAAAAACTTTGGAGAGGTTATTCGAAGATTTCCTGTTTACGAGTAAAAAAGCAGAATGTGGGCAACGCTTTGATAGAAGGAGAAAATGTCTTATGTGTCAGTCATACGAGGAAGCAATACAGCACTGTACTGCAGTGTTATCATTGCCTGAGGATCTGGATGATTTTATGGAAATAATCGAGGAGATGGGGTTTATAAAACTGTTGGCAGATATTCAAATGGGATATATACTAAATTGTAAGTTTTAAAAAAAAATTTAACCACCACAACTGTTATCATAAGAAATGAATGATGGAATTTAGAAATTATTTTTGTATATATTAGCTTGTTTATGTTTTAAAATATAAAGCATACATTGGTATTGTTTAATTTTTCAAATGTTCACGTAACTGAAATGGGTATCTAAGTAATTATGAAAAGAATTATAACAAAGATGTGTATTATTTATTTATTAAAAGGGTGTTATAAACGTTTTACAAAATTATTAATCAGAATCGTTTTATTTAAAACTATAACATAATTTCATTGACATCTATTAATATCTGTAGTTGAAAACAACAGTTTAGAAACTTATAAGAAAACAAAAGTGTAATTAATAGTGTTACAAAATTTTCAGTCTTCGGCTTAAAATTTAAACATCGCTCGTAAATGCGTGGAATGGAAACCTGTTGTATTCTTCCATATACTCAACTTGTTTACGAATACTGTTTTCAAACAATCTTGGGTAGGTTCTTATAAATTTGTATAATATGACCCAATATCACTATTACTGTATTTGCTTTAATTACATCATGTGCGAGATTCTGTAGAATATCATTCCTATTATATCTTTCCATTGCGACATCTAACAGAAACAGATCTATATTAGAGTACCCTTTTCCGTTAGTTCTTTAAAGTATTAGCATGGTTGAGAACGATCTGAGATACCCCAAAAAGTGCACTAAAGTTCCTTTGGTAAATATCATATTTTCCATCAAATGTCATCATCTTCACTAAACAGTTCTTATTTAAAAAAATGCAAGTTGTCAAATTTGCATATCTGATTTTGCATGCCAACTTCCATAGTGCGTATAATGTGTGAAGATTTGATATAAACTTCCTAAATACGTTGAGGGATACATCAAGTACGCTCTGCGAAATGGTGTCAACAAATCTAAAAATTATTTTGTAATCGTCGAACGGGTTCAGGCCTACAATTTGATTTTGGAAGAAGATTTTGTTATGGTGTATGGTTTTTCAAATAGTAACTTGGTTCGTTCTAACTGAATTGCAGCGTTTATACGTTCTTTATGTGTGCGGTCGATTGGTTTTCCAAACTTAATTTGTTCCCACCATTGGCTGTAATTTTAGTTCCTCCTGAAATAAACCATCTCGATGTGCCTTTCGTTGTGTTTTTTATGGCATCACATCCAGTAAAAACATTTTCGCACACACTGCACGCAATACTTAAGATGTTCATTCTAGAAAATTATTGATTAACAGTTTTGAATTATACATGTAAATATTAATTTCTTCTACGTTTGCATAATTCAAACTAAGACTTACTCTTCTTTGTCGATAGTCCTCACACGAAATTTTAAACCAAAGACTGAAAATTCAGTATTACTATTAATTACACTATAAACGACTTTACGTTTTACAAAATAAACTTAAAATGAACTTTTGGTATCATTTCCGTATTTATGTACATAGAGAAAGTATAAGTATAATTTGTCCTTACATTAACCCAATTTAAATCAAATTATAGAATGTATTCCCGTATATTAACTAGAATTGTGGAAAGTGCTTTATTTAATTAATAGTAGACGTCATCGACAAACAATGCAAGGCTAATGATTATACATTTCACTAAATTTATTTAGAATATACGTCTTATGTTGAACTACATTTAAAATAGATTATCGAACCACTTTCTAGGTCACGTGCAGAATTAATATATGTATTATATTTTGGTTTAATCATTTGCATGAGGATTCACTAATTGAAAATTTTAACAATTTAGCCACTAATAAATATTTTTGGAGTTTAACTCTATTATCGAGCTAAATCTAAATAAAATGCAAAGGTGTTTTGTGATAGGTTTTGAATATTAATACAATATGTACAGGTTTTGTTGGAACTAATTTTAAAAGACGTGATAATTAATTTCAATTCCCCAGGAAAATTTATACTAATTTTATAGGTTACATCATGGGTTTATCTCAAAAGACAGAGCGATACGGTTTAGAAATAGATTAAAGATGAATTATATACGGTGTTAAAAGGTTATTCTGCAAATCAGTAAGGGTCATTCGATTTGAAAAATTTGAGGAATTTGAGAACCTGAGGAAAACACAATAATAATTGAAATCTTACACGATGGTATATTAAAATACTGTTAAGAGTAATTTTGTTTAATAATTCTAAAATGGCGTTGGTGGTTAAATACAAAGGTAAAACCCACTATAAAACAATTATACGCGTCACTTTTCCAGTCAAGACTTGCATATAACCCAACTAATATAAAAGAGCTGCGCACGCTCGACCATCGGCATAAAAGGCGAGAGCCATGTTCCAGTGCATTAGTCGTCAAAGTATCGTCGAGTTGGATTAAAATTATAAATTAAAGATGGATTTTTCTTGTGTTGACGTTACAAGTGATTGCGAGTACCACAATTAAATATCAGCCAACTAGTTGGTAAGTCAACCTATAGGTTAGGCGAATTTCCCAAATTATCACCACCATATATTAGAAGTTGGTTTTGATTTATATGGTGGTCTTCAACCTGTCATCCAAGTGATTTGCTGTAGGGTATGTGTGCTGATTCTACGATAACATTCTCTTACTTCGATTGGAAGAAATTGTGTACTTTTCAAGTGGAATTTCAAATTCGCCAATTTGCTCAAGACTCAAAACAAGTCCGATTAAATGGTTTGACTACTGGAAACGATTTGTTGACATACAATTGATCAAAATTTCAAATTGGCTGAGCACAGCCTTTAATAGAAGTATAGGCTGTTGAACAATTTTGAAAAGAGAATTTATATAATATGGAGATTACGAAAGATGGGAATGTTATTGTGCTACCTGCGTACGAGTGCATCAAGCTATTAAATTTGCGAGAATTGATCTGTTATAAAATGGTAAGTTAAGGTGTAGAAACTTTCCAGAATTTTATGAAAATTTGTTGGTGATATAAAAAGTATGTGGAAATAACGGAGGAAGAAAGGGTTCAAACGTTATTAGAGGGGAGAGCAGTACCATTATTTCTCTGTCAATGATTGCAGCAATTTAAATTACTTGACAGTGTTGGAAATTATTAAATGTTTCCCATTCAGTACTTAAAAGATGCAACTGCAAGGCAATCGTTGCGCAAATGTTTAGAGATTTGGCTATCCCAGATTCGCCAGACTCTGGTTACCAAGCGGTTTATAGATGTTATCAATACGTTATGTATTCTATTAAAACATTATATTTTCTTGATAAAGTTTGTTTTACATATTTGTATCGCAACATTACCATAAATTATTAATAGACGTATTAAACTATCCTGTTTTTATTTTTAAGTTTAAAGTGGTGTCTGCAAATAATAAACACAATTTACCGCATGTTAACAAAAAGTTGTGGGGAAATTTAAAGACGAGTTTAACGGTGAGGTGTTATAATTTGTTGGTAGTAAGGCTAAGTCCTACTGTATTGTGCGCGAGAAGGACGCGATTAAAAGATTAAAGGATCTCACAAAGTGTAGTTTAAAACCGAGGGTCTTACAACCTATAACGAGCATATATTCCCAAAAGGGTGGGCATCCAGCTACGCAACAGTGCGTGGGAGAATAAGGATTCTCCAATAAGAAATTAAAGTTTCCATGTACGTAGCACCAGTTATTGGGTAATGGTGAAATGTTAAACCTATAAAGGCGATTATTAATTGTGGTTTAGTGACCGCGTTTGTGCACTCTTCGAGTGTCTTCGGTAATCTTCGATTGTTTAAAAAACAAGCCCGCCATTTAATGTCGTGGGTAACATCGTCCACGGTTGCTTATACATTCGTTGGCAGCAAAGTACTTAAGGGGTCTTGCAGTATCGCTTTTACAAGAATAGCTCACAGCGACACAAGGAAAACAGCACGGTATGTCATTACAGTAAACGTTCAGCTCCGCCAGTTGTTAAAGGGTCTTGTACGAAACAGCCAACATACGGTAAAGCGTGCGAGATGGAGGGTTAAAGTCTGCATACCCTGGTCCTAATAGCACAGCAATCTAATTAAGGTAGGTCAAAGCAATATTTAATTGCTGTTAATTGACTTGCATTTAGCATACTTTCCTATTGTAATAACCGCATTTGTTTGGAGAAGAAATTATAAACAGCTTTTAAATGTGATTCACATGTCCGTTAAGAATCTAGAATATTTGCTGGATTACGAGTTACAAATGAATTAATACTACATTGGAAGTTTCCGGAATTTGCGTTATAATTCTTCCACCGCGTCACGTAAGGTAATTTAGGATTTCAATATGTAATAAGACCCATTTACTTTCACTCTGATTATTATTGAACAGTACTTAATCTGGTTTATTACATTTTGTTAATTCTGAAATTTAGGTAGTTAATGATGTCATACACAAATCAATTAATATTAGAATCTAAATCGGTAATTCACTAATTAACATGGTTGGTATCTAGCGAAAGTTGTAGCACGCATTTTAAATTACGAATGCATTCTTTTTTCATTACAGGAGAAATTCCATAGATTTCATACAAGCAAAATGCGCTTTCTTAATTATTAACCAGGCGATCCTTACACCAAAAGTTGACCTTCCCATTCACATATTTAAAACCCATTACATTTGAATAATTACTTTATTAAACTGTAAATAAATTATTAAACTTTGTGTACTTATTTCTTTGTATTGGTTAAAGCGTATGTCATAGGTAGCGAAAAAGGTTTTAAAAATGGTGTTAAATATATACAAGCAAAAATTTTAAAGAGGTTTGAGAGCTTAAAGTGTAACTTTGCAGGGCGTGGTCCGATTTTAAATCTATTTGCAGATTTGGATTCTACATAAAATTTTAGACTAATTTAATGTATCGCATGACTAAACAAATTTTATAAGAACGCTCAAAAGTCGCTACAGGTAAAAAATCTTAAAATTAGGGTAGCTCCCTTGGGGATGGCGCAATCTAAAAAATTCCTAGAAATTTGGGTAGCTGAGAAAAATCTAATATTAATTTATACCAAACAAGATATATTTATCTCAAAAGATGCAATTAGCCATTGCTAGTTGAAGAAAACTATTTGGTTCAGAATGTTAGCGGTAAAAAAAAATCTTAAAAATAGGTTTATCTCGTGTGTGGAAATGAGGATGCTCATTTATCTCGAAAGATGAAAAAATTTAAGATATATTTATCTCGAAAGATGAAAAATGGTTAGTCGAAGAAAACTTTTTGGTCCAGATGTGTGTGGAAATGAGGGATTCTGGTGGAAATGAGGCGGTGATTACGCCCATAATGTACTACTTCTGCTTACACTTGACTCTATCCATAATACAATGTTGCTATCTTAATTCTATTCATAATTACTTTGTTGCGAGCCTCCTTTCCAGGTAATCTTGGTACGTGACTGTCTGTGACCGCCTGTGACCTGACAAGTGCAGTGTCACTTATCTCTGTGCTACAAAGTAGCGTTTCCGTTCCCATGAACGTTAATAAACTGAATGAATTGTCCTTCATTTACATTGTTGCACATCACTTAGCGTATTTTCTAATATTTCTAATAATTTCCTAATTATACCTTTCTCTACATATATATCAATTCGGGGATTACATAACTCCTCCCGACGTACATTAAAAATTAAGGGTTTTTACCTTTCTTGATTTTTAATTTTAAAATTCATTTAATTTTATTTCTTAAAATTCATACTTTCTAGGGGTACATTTGTTTCTTTGGTTGCCTTAAATCTAAAACTGTTTCCTTTATTTTATACATAATATACATTTCGTAAATTACATAAACGATCAATAAAATCGTCAAAAAAATTAATATAATTGTCCACACACTAATATTATCGTAGTGCACTTTGGGCGTTTTGAGTTCATTTAGGTGTTGTTTGTAGTCTTCCATGAGTTTCATGGCGTGGTTGAGGTTGTCTAATTCCAGGTGTTCCAGTTGCATTGGTTTTTGAAGTATTTCTTCGTCTTCGTCTTGAGTAATCTTGATTTGTAATTCGGGTAGATTTGCTAATTTCTTGCTTTGTACGGGATCTTGCTAAACTCTAATTATTTCATTTTTCAATTTTAAATAACAATCTTTCTTAAGCGTGATTAATTTACTTCCGGTTAATGCTAAGTTACTTTGGTCTTGATTGCAGTATATTGTTGCGATTACTTCTGTGGGGAAAATGGCTATCCATTTATTTTCCGTTACTTTTTGGATTTTCATATTGGTGATTTGTACAGGTTTGGCTTCACAATTTTCGTAATGATTGGTAAATTTTAGTAGTTGTACTTCGCAAGGGCTGTCTTCTTGAATTGTTGTCGTTGTCAATGATTGGCATAAGTATTGATTTGGTATGACTTCATCACAGTTTTCGTTCGTATAACCATATCTTAGTTCATTTAAGGATAGGAATTTGGTTTTTGGAATAATAACTTGGTATGTGCTAGTCATTTTCATTGGAAAAGCAAATAAGTGATAATAATTGTAATTGTTAATCTCTACTATTGGTATTACTATTAAAAATGTTATATCGTTATTTTTTACATAGCCTTTAACTATACCTATTTTTTCAAATATTAAAATGTTTGATTCTATTACATCGAAAGGTAATCTACTGTTGGTTATAAAAGATCTTATTCTTAATAATTCTTGTAATAAATCATTTGGTTCTATGATACTTGAATGTAGGGTATTTAATTTGGCAACGGTTACTGCGTTTTCTAACGTTGCTAGAATTTGTTGAATTAAGGTAAGGGTTGATATTATCTGGTTGTATATCGTGTTAAATCTAATTAAATCTCGCATGCCTAACATGGTAGTTTGCATGTTATTTTTCTAGGGTTTGTATTCGATTGGCTATACTATCTTGGTTTCTAACTAATTTTCTTAAAGTTTCATTAAATTTGATGATCGTTGACTGAGTTAATGATATTTGGTTACTAATTATGTTTTGATGTCATTCTGATTTTCTATCAATTGTTGTATCGCGTTGTCATAGCGTTCTGCATCTTGATTATCTAAATTGCCGGTTATTGCTTTTATTATGTTTCCTATCCGTTGATTAGTCCTCTTTTTCTTCTTGTTGTTTGTTCTGTGGGTATTAGTCGATTAAATTTGTCTTCTATATTTCTCAAAATACTTTCTGTTATGCTGTCATAGATCATCATTTCTACTGCGTATTCTTTTCCAAATTTTGTTGTGTCCATCGATTGTTTTAATCGGTAATAATTATTTTTGATTATCTGAAATTCTTGTTTCAGTTCGGTTAATTCGAATTTTTGTGCAAAGGTCCAATAGTCTATAGTGTTCTGCATACTGCCTAATTTTATCGGTAGTATAGCGGGGTTATTCTTTATGTCTCCAATTATGATTTCGGTGTCCGTTTTACCTGGATGGAGGTTGACGGTAAGGGTAATGATTGTCCATCTAAAAGTACAGGGTGTCTTAAATTTTTGAGGTGAATATATTTTGCTATCTTGCCGCTGTCTACTACGGCTACGTTTTTGCCGGATATTCGTTTAATTTTAAAGAGGCCTAAATTTCTCGGTGCCGTTTTGTGTCTTTTGCTTTGGTAATTTTTCTCGTATACGGTTTGTCCTATGGAAAATTTATTTATGTCTGTGTTTTTATTACGGGTCGCGGTAATGCGTTCTTTGTCGTTATCTAACTTATCCTTTACTTTGTCATAAGTTATTTTTAGTTTCTCTTTGTGATCCTTGGCGTATTGCTGTTAGATTTCCTTGTTATAATGTATATCATAAAGGTTGCGTGAATCTGAGTGTCCTAGGGTTAATTCTAATGGTGTAAAATTGGTCGATAAATGAATTGTGTTATTATAGGCGATTAATGCGTATGACATTAAGTTAGTTATGTGTTCTTTCTTGTAATTGATTCTTAGTAATCGAATTTGTTCTAATAGGGTTGAATGTAGTCTTTCGATTAGTCCGTTGGATTCAGGGTAGTTTTCAGTTATGAAATGAATTTTTATCTTGTGTAATTCCAAAGTGTTTTGTAGTGTTTCGTTTTTGAATTCGCTTCCGTTATCTAACGTTATGGTTTCGGGCGTTCCATAAAATGTAAAATAATGTAGAAACCCTTGAGTTACGTCTATACTATTTTTAGAAGTGATTGGTATTGCTTGGCCTATTTTTGTAAATGCGTCCACGATTGTTAAGTAACTTTGTGCTTCTACTACTAGAGTATCGGCATGTAATTTCTGAAAAGGTTTGTCTGGTGTTTTAGTTAAGATTAAAGGTATCTTTGGGGGTTTCCTGTCATATTTTGCTTTGTCGCTTAGTTTACACTGATTGATAAAGTCTGTAGTAAATTCTTTCATGTCCTTGAAGTAATAACGTCTCATGATTTGTTTTAGGGTTTCATTTATTCCACGATGGTTGGTCTTTCCTTCGTGTTGGTTTCTGATCATATCATTTATTTCGTCAGGGTCGTCTAATGTTATTAATTTTCTTGTGCATCTTATAAGTTTAGGGCCAGAGTTGTTGAACAATTTAACATATATTTCTGAAAATCGTTTATACAAATTTTCCGTGTTAAAGTAAAAGTAAAATTGTTTTTCTCGGAGGTGTATTCTTTTAGAATTTTAATTATTTGTTCTTCATTGTCGTCTTTGGTTATTTGAATTTGGTATATTTTTTTGTTTTCTACTTTCGTATATTTTACAGGATTGGGGTTGTTTAAAACTTCTGTGATTATAAACTGATTGGGCTTCATGTCTATGGCTTCATTTAAAATTTTAATTGCGGTTTTTGGCTCGTCATTTTGTGTCGAATGTATGGTTTTCATTTCGTCTGGGTCTTCTTTGATTTCTGTCTCGTCTACGTTTCCTATTACTGATTCTGTTTCTAGTGCGTTAAGTTGGATTCTACTTAAAGCGTCTGCGTTATTATTGTAAATTCCCTTTTTGTATATGATCTCGTAGTCATATTCTTCTAATCGGATTCTTCATCGTTGTAATTTTGAGCTGGGTTCCTTGAGTTTGCATAGCCATACTAGTGGTCTATAATCGGTGTATATATAAAATTTTCGTCCGTACAGGTATGGTCTAAAATACTTTGTTGCCCAAATTATGGCTAACAATTCTTTCTCTATTCTACTGTATTGCTGCTCTGTTTCGTTGAGGGTTCTGGATGCGTAACTGATGGGTTTATCGTTACCTACTGTTCCTTGGCTTAATACTGCGCCTAATGCAACATTTGATGCGTCTGTTGTTAATATGAATGGTTTCGAAAAATTGGGGTATTCTAATACGGGGTGATTTGTTAATATACTTTTGATTTTATCTACTGCTTTAATAAATTCTGGGGTATGTACAATTTTGTTTCCCTTTTTTAAACAATTGGTTAGGGGCTTGGTTATTTGAGCATAAGTTTTAATAAATTTACGGTAATAACCACTAAGGCCTAAAAATCCTTTTATTTCTTTATTCGTTTTGAGTATGGGGTAATTTAATACAGCGTTTGTTTTGTCGGGGTTCGGCATCACTCCTTGGGGTGTTATTATGTGTCCTAAAAATGCTACTTCTTTTTGTAGAAATTCGCTCTTATCTAACTGTACTTTAAATTGTGCTGTTCTTAATCTTTCGAACACTTCTCCTAATCTTTCTATATGCTCCACTAATGATGTTGAATAAACTATTATATTATCTAGGTACACAAGGCATTTTTCGTTGTGTATCCCTCGTAGTATGTTATCCATTACTCGTTGAAAAGTTGCGGGTGCGTTCTTTAGTCCAAATGGCATCCGTTTATATTCGTAGTGTCCTCTAGGTGTGCTAAAGGCTGTTTTTTGTGTATCCTTTTCTTCCATTTCTACTTGATGGTATCCTGATGCTAAGTCTAGCGTCGAAAAATATTGGCACTTGCCTAACTTATCTAAAATTTCAGTTATATTCGGTAACGGGTATTTGTCGTCTACCGTTTTTACGTTTAATTTGCGGTAATCTATTACCATTCTGTATTTTTGTTTTCCTGATGCGTCCAGTTTCTTTGGTACTATTAATACGGGGCTGCTCCATGGTGAATTGGAGTGTTGTATGATGTCTTGATCTAATAGATCGGCTACTTGTCTGTCAGATTCTTCCTGACTTGCCTGGGGTAATCTGTATGCTTTGGTGAATATGGGTTTGTGTCTGTTAATTCAATGTTGTACTTAACTGTATTTGTAAAGGTTAGGGGTATTCTTTCGCAATGGAATATGTCGCGGTATTCGAAACATAATTTTTGTATTGCTCTTTGTTCCTCCGGATTTAAGTCGGTGTTAAATCGGATATTATTTAAATTTTCTCTCAACATTTCGTCGTTTTCTACAGGATTATAATTTTCGTTTAAGTTCTCGTCTATTTCCATCTCGTTAAAATTTAATTCTTCCACGTTAATTGGGTTTGTTAATGATAGTTCTACGGGGTAATTGTTTGAATTTAATATTGTTGTTGTGGCATAATTATCTTTGATTTTTATTAATGCGGTTGGGGTCTCTACTCCTTGTTGAAAAGTTATGTGATTTATTATTCCTAATTTATTATTTGAATTTACGGGGATTTTTATCTTTTTTTCTGTTCGGGGTTCTATTGTATATTTTTCGTGAACTTGGGTGTTTTGAAATTTAATGGGGATTCGTCCATATTTGGTTCTTATAGACGGTTTTTTATGTCTGTGTTGGCTCCTAATTTTCTTAGAAGGTCCATTCCTAATAGTCCGTCATATTTGTCATTAAATTCGAATATACAGAATTTATGCTTCATCTTTACGTTAAATGTTTTTGGTAAAGGTATGTTTGCTACGAATTGGTGCAAGGTTGTTTGATGGGCGGTTTTAATTTTAAACGGTTCTTTTTCTACATATTTTAAATAATGTTTCTTTACGGTTCGCGGGCTAATTAATGTTTTTGAAGATCCGGTATCGATTAGTAGTTTAAATTCAGCGTGGGGTATTTCGATATAGGGTAGTACAACGTGATTCATATTATTTAAGTTTATTACGTTTGGTCGGTTATAAATCGGTCTATCTAAAAATTTGAGCACGCGTTTTCTTCGTCGTCCTCTTCATAAGTTTCGTATAATTCTTCGCGTTCGTAATGGTTTGATTGGTTTTGTTCATTGTTTGTACACGGTCGCTTGCAATTATTCTGGTCGTTTTCATATTCCTCTACTTCTTGATGAAATAGCTCTTCTGAGATGAAAGTGCGTTTTTGATTAGGGTTTTGTCTAATGTGTGTTATTTGTGTGTTGGGTCTGGTATTACCAGATGAGGTATCCATTGGAGTGGGTTCATAATAGTTATTGGGATTATTATTGTTTGTCATTGGTGAGTTTCTAATAGGATTCGCGTTGAATACTGGTTTTTGCTAGTAGGGTAGCTAAGCCGGTTTGGCAACAGAGATCCACAGCAAGATATGTATACGCCGGTTCGAGAACAATATGAACAGCTAAGCCGCTTTGGGAAACAAAACGTGCAGCAAGATATGTATACGCCGCTTTGAGAACAAAATTGTCTTTGTGTGTAAATTTGTTGCGTCGTGGGGTCGTTAGGTCTTTGGGGTGTGCGTTCGGCGGGGTCGTTAGATTTTTGTCGTGGGGTGGTGCGCGTGCGCTGGGGTGGAGATATTTTCTTAGGAAATTTTTAGCAGCGTTCCCGACGTTAAATATTAAATATTAAATTTTAAAAAATGTTGTGTGTGTAGAAAATGGAGTTCACGTGTTGGTTCGTATTTTTCTGGGGTAGGTTAAGCTAAAAATTAAAACGCCGCTGTGAAGAATTTTTAATATTAGGCAAACGCGTGCAAGTGATAAAGAGTGTTTTAGCTCTCCTCATAAGCTGCGTTTTGTACGAAGTAGCAAATAAAATTGAGAAAATATACGAAATGTTATATGATGGAGGTCAAATTTTAAACGTTTGCAGGTAAAATCTTGTAAAAAAGAAGTCGTTCACATCTCGCAATTTCAATGTCGCGATAAAATACTAAGAATTTGCATGCAGTCGAATATAACAACGTGTTTGGAATTATAAATCTATGGTTATATGATGGAGGTCAAATTTTTAAACGTCTGCAGGTAAAATTTTGTAAAAAAGAAGTCGTTCACTTCTCACAATTTCAATGTCACGATAAAATACTAAGAATCTGCATGCAGTCGAATATAACAACGTGTTTGGAATTATAAATCTCTGGTAATATATATGTAAATCGCGCCGACATTCGACTTTTAATATAATGTATTTAATTAACATAAGGTGTGTGTGTTTGCAAAACATTTCAAGGCAGGTATGTCGTATATCCTTTTGGTTACATCATCCCAAAATAATTTATACAAGTACACTGAACTTGCTATTATCAAGGATTTCTTGCTTATGGATTAACTTTTACAACTCAGGGTGTAGCATCAAGGTTTTAACATCACTCTCAAACTATATAACTTAATAATAATAGCTTTCCTTAGCACCAATATCATTTAGAAAATATGTGTTTCTTTAATATTTATTTAATGAATACTTCTTTCTATAAATTCATTTAGCAAAGTAAGTAAATCTTCGCCATCATCTGGGGACCATGGTTGTGGTGGTTGTGGTGGTGGTGGTGACATTTGTGCTGGCGTATGTCGGTCTGCCACCTCCGTATATCGCATATTACTGTAACAATAAGAAAAAATAAACCTAAGTTTTATTATATAACAATTTTTTCAGTAGTAAATATAAATTGAAAATTAGTTTATACAAATAAATATTTGTTACTTACGGGTTTAAGAGTCTAAGCATTTGACGCTTCACTGTCGGCTTTTGCGAACCACGGCACCCCAGTTCTATTTGTTGGCGATATAATTGCAGTTGGTTTTATTTTGTTAGTTAATGGTTAAATTTACTGTATTATATATACTTAGAAATGTTATAAACTTATAAGCAAGGTTATATTTTAAATTTTTATTGCTAAAACCATGAATAATTTTATATCCACATCAACCGTGTACTATTCAGAATCCTGTTTGATATATATTCAATTGATGTAGTTATTTGGTCATGATGAAACATCAACACTGTATTTAGCATACTAATTTTTGAAGAATTTACATGTATTAACTTTTTATAATTCAAGGTGTAGCATCAGGTATTCTTTCTTTGCGTCATTCTCAAACAATAGAAGTTAATAATAGCGTTCATTAGCATCAAGGTTACAAAGTTGCAATGAGATTAAAATGTAAATTTTAATGGTTTTTCTACAAAACGTGAATAATTTTATAACCACATTGAATGTTTTAATGCATACATTAAATATAATGGGATTGTATATAATTATACAATCGCATAAATTTAAAGTAATCACGTCGTTTCTATGTGGGGAATCTTGTTGCAAAGCATATATATATATGGAGACATTGAGTTAAGATGTTAGTTTCTGTTTGTTATTGAACAGCCAGCGTCAATATTGCAAAATGAATACTTCAATAGTGTTAGATGTTCAAGGGTTCAAAACTGTAAACAATAAGTTCATATATAAAGAAGTCGCTATTGTTCCATTATTGGCATCATCAAATGATGTAAGTACTTACATACTAAAACCACCGCATCCATGGGGTGAATTATTGCTAGACCATAAACGTCAAAATGCATGGCTAATAGAACATTTTCATGGTATTAAGTGGGAGTGTGGTGAGTTGCCCTATGGATGCTTGCAACATGTATTAAGTCCAATATTAAATGAAGCGACGAATGTATATGTAAAGGGGTTAGAAAAACGGGCATGGGTAATGTCCGAATTTTCTAACCTCAACATCATCAATGTTGAAGCTTTGGGGTGTCCACCTTCTTTACAAGAGTTAAAGGAGTGGAATTGCCCCAACACTTCAAAATGTTCATATCACGCAAGACATTGCACATCATTCAGTTGTGCAGCGGAAAATGCGATTGTACTGAAGTATTGGATGAATAATTATAGTCAATAATTCAACCGGTAAAATCCACCATCGTAAATAGTTAGAGTTTTGCGTTCAAAGTAGAAACATGTATGCTGCAACAGTTAATAAAAACTTGAATAAGAATGGTGGTAATGCAAATTGTTTATCGGTCGATGCAATTCAAAATGATAATGCAAATTTTTCATGGGCTGATGCAAACGCAGAATTATCACTAAAATCAACACGTCCTACAGCATTTAATAAGTATCGTGAGGAATTAGTATCAACATGGTCAACATTTTTACATGTGGAATTGGGTTTATTACTGGAAGTTGGTATTTTAACGCGGTATGAACTAAATGCAGTAGTGCAAATATCTAATGTTATTGCTCCACAAAGCTTTCTATGTTTTAATGTTAAGGAATGGAATGAAATTTCAAGTTTAAGAAGCGAACATTTCCTTCGTAATATGCTAATTCTACAAAAGGAACCTGAATATAGAGATCAAGAAATATCCATTGGTTATGGAATAAAGCTGCATGCCATTTACGATATCTGCAGCAACTTTCCATATATTGGAATAAGTCATAATGGTAGTGCTACGCTCGTGTTTTCTGAGGAAGCAATTAATAAATTATTTTCAATGGCATTCATAGTTAACGATTGTTTATTTACAATTAATGATTCTTCAATTGATTACATCTATAATCAATTTATAGATAACATAGCGTCCTCTTTTACCAAACAGTGTGGTGCAATCAACGATGATTGTATTATATCTACAGGTAAATTGGTTGCGGAAAATATGCAAGCACTTACGAAATTATCAAGAACCAGCTACTTTATTCAACATTCTTTAGAATTTAAGTTTTATATGAAATTATTGTTGCTTTTCCAAATAAATTTTTATGTGATGTAAAAATAAAATGAACTAAAAATTAATTTTTTATTATATTTTGTACATTTTTAACATTACGATAAACTTTCATCATCATAATTATCATACATACTGCTAGATTGTAAGTACGAATTCACTAGTTTGTCCAATTTTAATAACTTTGTCAATACATCGTAAAGTTGTTGCATTAATCCTTTGTTTGCACAATAAATGTTAAATATGGATAGATCAAAGTGGCCAGATTGAACTACTTTGCCTAGAAATTCACTATATTCGTGAAATTTGTTTTTATTGATAAAATATAGATGACCATTGGTATATCGAAAAATGGTTGTAATATGCGAAGGAATATCTGGAAATGCATGTGATTGTAAAAAATGTGCTTTGGGTTGCTTAGTACATTCATCGTATTCCATGAGTTGATTTTCGCCATAAAATATCAATGTACGTCCAGTATAGGTATTTACAGCCGCATTGACCCGAACACGATTAGGAATGTAAAAGTGAGTGTATGCTCTAGGCCATCCATTGACTAGCTGCATGCTAGGAAATTGCAACAGATATACTTGATTGTTGCTAAAGAAAACCACATCACCATTTGGTTTCTGATATACGGCATCTAAACGTTTAAACGTGTGTGGAAGAAAAGGTAGCCAATCTATTATGTTCTTAGCCGGTTCAATGTAAGTGCTATTTAGAGCTGATATCCAAACCCATTTTCATAAAACATATATATGCGTTTATTTAGAATTAGAAAATGTTCAATTTCAATGTTACATAGGTCTGGCGGTAGTTTGTTCGGTGAGGTCGGCTTATTGGGGGAGTTAGGTTTAAAAGCAGCGGTAGTTGATTTAACGGTGGTAGATGCTGATGATGGTGGTGGGTACAGGGACTGTATTCCTGCAATATCATCCTCATGTAAATCAAGATGATGATTTTCTAAATATGAATACATAACTGCATTAACATTATTTGAATGTCTTAACCCTAATGTATGACCAATTTCATGAAGTAGCACCTCATAATAACTTATATATCCACTGGGTGGTGAATTTGAGTGTTCCATATACCAAGACTCATCATAATCCATGTGTATTTCAGACACAACATCGTCGCTGGATGGAAAGAAAGCATGTGCTAACCCACCACCAGGTCCATCAAAATCATCCTTACACCGCTCATTAGGGTTTGTTGAAGCCCTCATGTAATGATTTTGTTGTTGGAATGTTATTAATATATCATAACTCTGTGGATTGTATATAAATACAAGATTTGTGTGTTTTGCCCAAACTTTAAATGCTTCAACCGTCCGAGCTAAGATGCGAAAATCATTCGTTAATACTGTGTAATTTAAAACACGCTTTGTCAATTTGGTTTGATGTACATTGTATGCTTCAGAAATATTGTCTTTATTTGTACATCTAGGTTTTGACATTAACTTTAAAGTTTCTTTATTTAGTTCACCATCAACCGGCAGTTGGTAATATGTTTGAAATGCTTTTAAGGCATTTTTAATTATTGATTTGCGATTTTCAATAGAGGCCCCACTAACATTATGAGTTTCAATATATCCATATTTGTTTAGATAAACGTTTGCCATTTCTAAGCCAAATTCACTGTTTGTGTAAATTTCATCTTCACACCTCACTTCCCTGCCGATGGGGAAATTAAGAAGATTAAAAGCACTGCGAGTGGAACAGCAACAACCTCCATGACTATCAATAATATACTAACAAAAACACTGTTATTTAAATAATATATTACATATGTATTTCAATCATCTTTTATAAGAAATAACGATTTTAAAGTTTACGTATAATGCCAGTAAATGGTTCATATTCAATAAGTACGTCATGCATAATCATGCAGTAAGCAACAGTTTCAACTTCAAATGCTTTTGATGCTTCAATTTCAATTTTAAATCTGCTACTGTATTATGGATGCTTTCATTTTGTCTGGTGCAGTTGATTACAAAATTGGCTGCTGTTTAAACTCCTCATAACTGAGAAGAGAACATACCGAACTCTCGAACGGTTCATAATATTGAGATCGATAATTCAAATATTCATTATAAGCATCCATGTACTTGTTGTCGGTAAAAGAAAGGTTTTGCTGCTCATACGGGTATCTTCTATTGTTGATATTAGCCTTTATATTTGTAGCGTTTGCATGATTAAATGTAGACGCATCTGCATCCTTATGGTTGCGCTTTTGGTTTGAAAGGTGATGAATATCCATTGAGGGCGCTGAAAACCCGTACTACTCTTAACAGGCCAAACCAAAGATGTAGTGGACGGTAGGCTTGGATAGGTATACAAGTCACGTGCATGAAAAGCTACTTGTATTCGCGAATTTTTGTTAATTTCTTTGTAAATAGACAATTTTGTGGCATCGTTGAGCATTACGTGTGGTACTTTCCATACTACTTTTGTGAGAGTAATTTTGGTATAGAAGTACCCTTACAACAATCAATATCAGACTTTGAACGTACCAACGTTAATTCTTGTCGAACGTTGAGCAACGGTGTTTTGTATCCTTCGGCAAATCCAAGCACGTGCTTTAATGGTATTGAAGCGCAAAAGAATCTTTAGCTTCATTAAGCAAAGGTAAGGGTTTATTTTCCACACTCCATCCTGCATGCATCATACAACGACTTTGCTCGCGTGTATACGAACAAACGCCTTTGATTGTGCTGTTAATTCCGGGCAATCTAACCGTTTCGATAACCTGATCACCCAGCGTAAATCTAATTTCTTCAAAAGAAACAACATGGCATTATTCGTGAAAGCATAATCCTTAATTTGAGCTTCTGTTGGACTAAGAGTACCTTCCAAGTATATAATGCTGTCATAAGTTGCAGTCATAAGATCAGCTTTTTGGATAACAATATTGATTTCATCCGAGTTTCCATAGGCGTTTGTCGTATATGGGTGATATGTTCGACGATCATATTCTGTAATCGTATCTTCGGACGCTACACTGTTGAATAGCCCTCTTATTGCGCCTTCCATGTTTATTAAGCACTTTATAACCGAGATATTCTAAAATTGAACGTCCTGATCTGTTAATGCACCAGGTGTTTGCTGACCTGCAGGTTGAGGTGAACTGATTGAGTATACTCTAGCACCAAAAATATTAAGCCCCATATTTTTTAAGTTCTAATCTAATAGATACTTTCTCTGCACCAAAGTCCACCAATTTACCCTCTTGATTGACCAACCGTAGCGTAATGTTATCTATTTGTTGAACGATCACAGGCAAGTATGTGATGGATACAGGTTCTTTAATTAATTTATATCCAGGCTCTACGTGTACATCAAATTCAAAAATTGTATGTGACTGCTCGCTATTCCTATACGCTCCACCAGTAAGATTACACTCCACATGTATATTGGTCGCATCAAATATTTGTACTGATTGTTGAGAGAAATGATTTTATTTGCCTGATATGTGCCAGGAGTGAACCCAAGCATTTGACCAATAGCATCATTGCGTTTAAAAATCACTGTGTACATGGATTTCATTTCGCATTGCAATGTGTTATTGTTAGCCTTTAGAATAAACTTCAATGCACTACTTGGGGGCTATCTATTGCATTGTTTATATATTTTCCAAGTTCAGAAATTTCATATGCTCCAGGTGGAATTGTAATCATTTTATTTTAGCATTATTATCATCATCGTTATCAATAACATTATTATTATTATCCTTTTATCATCCAAATAATAAAACTTGTTATTACCTGCATGAATATTGCGTATAGAGTTGCATCCGTAAAACCCCACCAAACCTAACCCATATTTATATTCTGAATCAAGTTCAATTGAGGAAATAGTTGGCAGAAAGCACGTTTCACACCTGTCAACGTAAACGTTTGTGTCATGACTACCATTAAATTTAAAATCAAACAACTATATACCATAAAATTATTTATTGTATAAGAAGTTCAAACATAAATGTCCACATATTGAGGTATTAAAATTTTGCTCCCGATTGTAATTATAAGTAAGATTACAGTCTCTTAAGTATCTCACTATTTCAAGCGGTGGTGTTAAATCTCCAAAACTATCATAGTAAATAACTTTCTTGCCACGTTTTTGTATGCAACCCAGTGCGTTCCATTTCCAACGTTGTCATCTAAGTTTACAATAGCAGATTCGTTAACATGAGGCTTTGCTGGCAGTGCATCACGCATAAATACTCCTCTAAAGAAAGGTAAACCTTTGGCATATTTCTTTAGATCTGAATCAAATAGTGCTCTACGTGGCAAGTTTACAAGTTTTTTCGATTGGGTTTTAAGTATAAGGCAAATCCTTTTTATTGCGCGATGAAAGATATAACCCTTCACCTTTTTACCTAAAGCTATATCCTCTAAGGTGACATTATGACGTCGATTTTCCTCCAATTGTTTTTAGCTGCCGAAGCATCGTTGACAGCTTTAGCGACCCTGCAACATCGCCAGCTAGTGCTCCTGCAGCTGAAAGACCTGCAAATAGTGGCACTAGAAATGGAAGAAAGCCTCCTGCTTTGGGTATGGGAATAATTCGAGGAAATCGCACTCTCTTTTTCCACCTGCGGTTTTAACTGCTTTTCTTGCAGCAAGTAAACTCATATTGATAAATTTCTTCACATTTGAATCTTTGACAATATGCTTTACAGCAGTTCTAATTGGTGTCAATATGCCCCTTTAAATGAACAACACTGTCTCTTTTCTTCCTCTTTATCCTTCTTGATGTAACCCCATACCCAGTTTGGTTTTAATTTTCATTGCATTGGTTACGGCCCAAGCGGCTGCTTTCTCCAAACTGAGCGTTGTTCGATTTCACTCGGTTCCAAGCGCCTTCTGCTAGAACTTTATCAGCTCTGTGTCGTGCGGTCAAGTCGTCAGGGTTTTGAGCATAAGCAATATCGTGATCGCGACACAATCTATCTAGATCGTTAATGCCGGAATCACCTCGTACTAATCGTTCTTGTAACTTGGTGCCTGGCCCACAAAATTGGTATCCCGGTACATGAAGCTCTACCGGTAATTTGTTTATCAAGGTGTTTAGAACACCCTTCCTTTACAACGTTTAGCCATCAACTGATTAGTATTATTAAAACATTCGACTTAATATGAAGTTTATACGGCAGCCTCAACAATTAAGTATAGACGATCATAATTTTTAAAATCTGAAGTCGTGGGAAAGCATGGACCTTTATTTCCAACATCAATCAGGGCGATAATATGCGGACCATCAGGATGTGGAAAGACCAATGTAATGATTAGTTTATTGGAGGCACCACACGGATTAAGGTTTGAAAATGTGTGCGTGTATTCCAAATCATTGGAACAAGCTAAATACAAATATTTAGAGCAACTTTTAAATCTATAAAGGGCATTAAGTACTACGCCTATAGCGATAAAGAGAATGTCACCCTCCAGAAGCAATCAGTAAAATACGATAATGATATTTGACGATATTTCATGCTTAAATCAGGATATAATTCGCGAATATTTTAGCAGGGGTCGACATTCGGTGTAGATTCATTTTATCTGTGTCAAACGTATTCTAAAGTACCAAAACAATTAATACGTGATAATGTTAACATAGTTGTCCTATTTAAACAAGATCATTTAAATTTAAAACACATATATGATGAACATGTTGGTACCGATATGACTTTTGATCATTTTAAATTAATGTGCTCGCGATGTTGGCTGGAAAAATATGATTTTCTATGCATTGCAAAAGACTTTAATTATGGACGATATCGAAAGGGATTTGATTGTTATATAACAATATAAACTTTCTATAACCACTTTACTGCAGCTCAGTTTCTACTCTGCAAGCCAACAAGATGGATGTCACTGATAGAACGATTAAAGAAAGATTAACGAAAACTAGACGTTCAATTAATCGTAAACTTAAAGCTCTTAAGAGGGTGAACTTGATACTCAGCGAATGGTTGAAACAGCATATAAACCAATAATTGAACCATTACTGCAGATTGCTAAAACAAAAAATATGCATCTGTTAACCATAAATTGAAATCAAAGTTGGCAGTTGCAGATAGTTCTGCTGATGTTGCTGCTCTTGGCATTTTGCCTAAAGTTGAAGTAAAGGATGATGATGATGATGATGATGATCATGTTGTTACTGGTGAATTTCTAGAGCGATATGAGCATCCTTTACCTAGAAAATATATAGAACTAATCATTCAAAATTCAGAAGATGAAATCGATTATGGTCATAGTGCCCTCCGATACGATGCTAGTACAGATCACTGGAGTATGGGAAATGCTTTAGTTACCATAACACCTAAATCAGCTGATTTAGTTATAAATGGTAAAACTTATAAAGGCACTCCAGGATTATATGAACTTTTAATACTTAAAAAACCTGAAAAGTATACCAAGAATGATCAAAAGGAGTACAGAAAGATTTTAGAAGCTACTAACGCTCTTAAACGGAACTATGATCCTCAAAACAAAATTATTGGCTCCAGATCGTATAAGTACATCAAAATTATTAAACCAATACTAGATGCACCAGTAGGATATGGTCTGTTGAAAGAAGTCAACGCTAAAACAAAGGAGTATGTGTACTGGAACACACCTCACGAACTAGTTGAGCGACTTAGATTGTTACACGCATCAAAATCGGCAGGTCATACTGGTCACAATAATGAAATAATTAGTATTGAAGAAGAGCTCAGAGAAGAAGGGATCATTGCATAATAGCATTTTGAAAGATGAGTATCGATAAGTTTGGTACACATTCATCCACAAAATATCGGCTTCATTATACATTTGATGATCAATATGATATGCAATACAAAAACTTTGTAATGTTATAGAACCACAAGCTGATTATGATGCTGCCAATAAGCGATACGTGGATACCTGTATTAGTAATTTACACAAACAGCTGCTGAATACAATTGAGGAAAAGTGTAATGTGCAAACAACATCAACTTCAACAACATCACCGATCTCGACAATAACAACTTCACCAGCATCAACCTCTATAACCTCGTCAATCTCACTAACTACAACACCAGCTTTGTCATCTCCAACGTTGCAAGGTTCTAATCGTTAGTATTATTATTGATGTCAACGGTTTCGACTGTCGATTGCACATCAAGAGAAAAAATAATAGTTACCCAGTATTGTGCACTTTCCTTATAATGTCAAAGCTTACCGTTGTTGAAGAATTGTATAAAGCAGCCAGAAAAATTTTCCTAGAAAACGTACCATTATTAAACACAGAGACGATCTCTGGCAAGCCGACTTTATCGAATTTGATCAATATTTTAAGAAAATGCCAATTATAGGTATGTGTTAGTGGTGATAGATTGTTATTCAAAATATCTATGGACACGTCCTTTAAAATCAAAAATGCAATTGATGTTTGCCGGGCAATGACATCCATTTTAACGAAGGTCGTGTGCCTGATAATTTACAAACCGATAATGGTAAAGAATTTTACAACAGCAGATATGAAAATTAATGAAGATGCATAACATTAATCATTACTCTACATTCAGTACAAAAAGGCTGCCATAGTTATACGAGTAATTAGAACGTTAAAGAATGAATTATTCAAACAATTTAGCCTTAGACGTAAATGTAAATGGTTGGATGCATTGCCTAATATTACTCAACAGTATAATAACAAAAACATTCGAAAAAAATGAAGCCTAAAGATGTCACCGAATTCACATATTTACCACAGTTTAATGCCTTGAAAGTAATGGGGTGATAAAACTTAAAGTTGGCGACCATGTTCGAATTTCGAAATATAAGTCTGATTTTCCCAAAGGTTACATGCCAAATTATTCCACAGAAATCTTTAAAATTGTTAAAATAGTAGTTGGCAATCCTGCTACCTATCTACTTCAAGATTACAAAGGTGAACCGATTTTGGGGCAATTTTATGCAGAAGAACTGCAGAAAACCTCACATCCTGATGTTTTCTTGTTGAAAAGTGTTACGCCAAAAGGAGATCGTCTATTTGTAAAATGGTTGGGGTTTGATAATTCTCACAATTCATGGATAAAAAATCCAATTTGTAATGGCGGGGAAGTGGGGTTTCGCAAAAATATAATGAACATTTTTCTCACGTGATTTCAGTATCGCAAAAGGTCTTTGCAATCATGGTTGAAGAAAGTAGTGTTGAAAGTGATTATTATGATTTTGATGTATCATCATCATCCGAAGATGTTGATTATGATGCTGCAATCAATCAATATCTAGATAAAGTTGAACATGCTAGCAAAAGTGAACATTATTTACTGCTACAAACCACATTTCCACTCTCATACTATAACATCAAAGTAGGTTTATCTCCAGCTCGACAGTTTACACCTGCAATTGATTTAAATCGACATAGCTACTTAAATGATGATGGTAACAATAAAATTAGTTTAAGCGATGTTGAGTGGAATCACCTTATGGAATTGCTTAATAACAAAGTTAACTTCTTTACTATGCAACAACCATTGGATGGCAATGGTAATGACGATGATTCAATCATTGACACGTGCAAGTTACAACAAGTCGTATACAATGATGAAAAGTTTTAAAACTTACTAAACATGATGTTGAATATATGCTTTGTGAAAATGATGTAGTTCAGATTTTGGAAGCAAATCAATGTATAGTGGTTGATCAAGTAAACCTCTTAAAAGAAATGAACTTTTATGCATACTATAGAAATGTTTTAGATTTAGTGAAAAATTATTCTAATAATGATGAATATTGCATGTTTCAGACTTTGGAGACTTTTAATAATTTATGCAGTTTATCAGTTTGTGTATTGGTCTAAAGCAATGCATCTTTTACTATTATGATAGAATTTTATGCGATTTGAATGATTTAAAATAGTGTATTCAGTTCAATAATATACAAATTGAGAAAACATTTTTATTTCTATTATTACATATAAACAACCGCAATCCATTATACAACATTTAAACTTGTGTAATATAATCAATATGAGTATAATATTCTGACTCATCGATTACTTGAAATAAAGGCATTCTTTCACATCTGCAACACCAATAACTCATGTTCCATATAAGATCTGGTACTATACAAGCATCTTCAAATACCATAAATTTTGTATTTTTAATTACACCCTTAACACCTCTCATACATTCCTTGCAACATGAATAACTCTCAGTAGAAGCTGTGATAGTACTTAATTTTTCCCAAGAATGTACAACTACACGATTGTATCGCTCTGCAAATTGAGGCATGCGATTTGTTGGAATATACATTAAACACATGTATTGCTCTTCAGACAAAGGTTTTGTAAAATCCCACTTATGAAGTATGTCCTCTTCACCTGTTGTTAAAACAGTAAAAAATGATCCCATCCAATTTCCTCAAATATGTATAGGTATTCTGCCAGAAAATTGGAATACATTATTGGATTGATGTGTTCTTTATATACATTATATTGATTCTAGTTGGATCGTTGTGGCAGTTGACCAACTTCTCCAAATACTTCGACGCATGCTTTTCAAAATCATTTTGTAGTAGCACAGACTTAAGAAATTTGAGGTTAACTTCATAAATATCTGCACTATTAAACATTCCAATAACGGTTCTTTTATGTCTTTGTATACTGTTTTTGGAAGTATTGATTTTAACATACCAATATGACTCTGGTTGGTTAACCCAATTTGATTCAGTATTGTTTTTATGCTAATTGTCAGTAAACTAGGCACTTCAATTTCTTTTTGATTTTCTACTAATTGTTCAACATCCATACTGTTAACTATAATGGGAAGCGGTTATCTGTAAAACAAATAAAATATTTAGTAAGTTTTTCTTAATAATTGCTTGTTTTAAACTTCTAAAAATATATTTATTCCATCATCGCGATACTATAATGTCCCCACGGTAATGTATCATGGAATGTGGTATTAGACTACGTTTATCATCATATGGACTTAATGCAATTTTTCCTGAATTATTGTAAATACATCATGAGCGTAGGAACGGAACGTGGCTTGCTTAAGTTTCTTTTCTTTAAAATCTTTTAAACATGAAACATAGTCTTCAAAAGTTATTTCATTTTTACTACATTATATTTGATACCTTTGGATTTTTTATAACACCATGATTACGTGTTTTATTTTCCTTCTCATTTGGATTGCATTCCAACTTGTAACTATACATTTTCGATCGTAACCCAGCAAAATGTGTTATTATTACACCGTTTGTTTCATCCTTCATGAGCCCCAAAGCTTTGTTGTTAACCCGAGGTATTCCATAGCGATTATTTACATCATACCCAGAAGTGTCAAACTTTGAGAGATTTGACTTAATAAGTTCGTTATATACATCGTCACAAGTTAACTCATAAATAAACGAATCGGTATCGCTATACATGAGCTTGCAATTTTCCACCTTCATGATTGGAAGCATAAAATTGTAGTGAAAATTGTACATACAAATTTTAGAAATATCTAATATGGACATACCAACATATAATGGTTTATTAAAGATTAATTCGGTTTTGTTTAGCTCAATAGCCATTAACTCATCATCGAAAATTGTGTAACTATGAAACATGGGGCTTGCCATCCAATTTTTTCCATAACGGCCCTCCCAACGTTTAACTAGCTTTACAACACGGTGCTTTCGAATATTTTCCATTGTTTTTCCAAATACCGCATTGTTCATTAATTTGAATAAATTTTCTCGAACTCATTCTTTGCAAGCCCTCAGTATTCAAATCAATATAGGGTTTTAACCAACAACTTTGTTTAAATTTTAGAACTCGATGGATTTTTGTCAATTTAAGTCCGTTTAACAACGCCTGTTTAAGATTCCTGTAATGTAAAATGTACTTAGTTTTATTGGATAAGGTGGTCATTAATTTAGGCAATTTTGATCCTGGAGGGATCTGATGTTCTGCACAAAACGGCATATCGCGGTGTAAATCATGTAAATATTCAGGATACTCCAAATCAACCTCCAAAATATATCCATCTGGAGCATCATCTGGAATTGAAATAATATCGAGATTAATGTCAACCCATTCAAAGTCTCCGTATGGTAATGCTTGCGACATTGCCCACCCGTAAAGATTGTTAGCATCCAAATATAAAAGATATTTGGATTGTTTAGATGCATCATAATTATGCATGTATCTATTGTTAGCTTCGGAATATCGGTTGCTCACCTGACTAATACCACCTCTAATAGCGTTTTCAATAAACATAATTTTATCAATGTCCATAAGCAACTCTAACTTATATTTTGTATGCTTAAGCATGCAATCCCAAGCATACCCTGGTAAGGTGAAGTACCAAGCAGGATCGAGCCCATATGTGGCAAACGACTTTTCGCGAAATTGTTCAAAACACACGTTAACAACATTATATCGGTTTTCATATAAAGTAAGGCATACTCCGAAATGTTTTTATTTGAAATGCATTCCAAACTTTTAGAGCATGGTTATACATATCCTCAGTGACATGTTCACCAGTCAACATGCTATAGAAGTTTTCAATTTTGGAAGTTCAAATTCATCCAGTTTAGACAATGAATCAATGTAGTCGTATGGAAATACACCTTTTCTTGTTAATAAGTTCAATTTATTTGAACAGACATTTGAAAATTCTTTCGATAAATATTTGAAATCTGAAGGTTGCAATGTGGCCACTAAACTGTCTAAAGATGAATTTAAAATCTCAAAGAATCAATGAAACGAAACTTTATCTTAGCATCACCATCATCATCAGCATCTAGATCGTTCAGAGTAAATGAAATGTATTTCTCTTTGTTTAATGGCAATAAACTAATATTACCCTTTTTGATAATTCTCGTATCATGAAATGGGAATCGTATCCACTCATATTATGAAACACAACCGGTACAACAAAACTATTTCTAAAGTTGAGGTTACAATGTTGGTGTGCAAAACCTCTGAAGTTGCCAGTAAAGTGGCAGTGGTCTCTAACGATGATAGCGTTTTCAGAAAATGCATTTTCACATAAGAGCAATGTGTTGCAATAATGTTATTATGAGGTTCAATCATTGGTTCAATATGTTTGAATTTACTTCGAACAAATTTTGCAACTTCCACCATTTCGTTTGCAAACCAATCTATACAATCTTCCCCAAATAATTTTTAAAAATGATAACGATTCATCATAGTCACATTTTAAATAATAACCAGCACTAAAAGCTTTATGATGTTGATACTTTAAAGTGCTTGGAATATTTTGATAACTATGATTTTTAACAGGTTTTAAAATAGTCTCAAAATCGGAATAAATTATAAAAGGTACTTTTGCTTATAAACATAATTCTTAAATTCAACATGACGATGCCTAGGATATGAAATTCTACAGATATTTACTTGTTCGCAATATTTAGAGTGATCATTTAATTTATCGAGGGTGTTAAAGTAATTCAGACAACGATCGCAAATATATTTTTATGATTATGTTTATTTAGTTGACTGCCAATAAGCCGCGATAAACTTTTATCCAAACATAATGGTATTTTATTTCAACATTTTCAAAATCCTCACTTGGAGTATTATAATTGTTTACGTTTGGAAAATATTGATTTTGAATTATGAGTAAATTTACATGCTTCTCAGCTTTCTGCATAGTAAGCCTTGTTGGCACCACACTATAGAACGATTTTTCTTTAGCGCAATTTAATTCTAAACTGTATACATTTATGGAAATTTTATTCATATTTTCAAATTTTGAAATATTTTTAATCGACATCGGCATTTCCAATCCTTCAACATTCAAAACTAATCTGTAGTGTGGATATGAGGATGTGAGATTACTTCTTATTTTAGAGGAAATAATGCTGAAACAATTGCCCAAAAAGCAACACTCATCTGAATTTTTCACGTTGATGCATGCATATTTATTTGAAATTTGCTTTGGAAGCGGAATAAAAGATGAAACACGTCCATTGCCCATTTCGTATTTATTAATATTAACTTCCATCGATACAATTTTTTCAAAGCCCAGCCTGATTTTGATTCCTGAAACTCCGATAGTTTTGTTCTTAGTTTATCAACCACATCATCACGAAACCATGATGTTAAATCCGTCCTACGTCAATCGCCACATTTTTCGTATTAAAATGTTTAAAATCCGTTATATTATTTTCATCAATATTAGATGTTTTAATGAATTCTCCGCAAAGTGTAATATTAATTTTATTAAATTTAATTTTTTAAACTATTTTTATTTTAATTTTAATTACCTTAAAGCAATCATTAAAAATGCCATTAAGTCCTTATGATGCATGTTTATTATAACGCCTGTTCTAATTCTTCTTGCAAAAGCGGAAACCAAATCAATCCATTTGACCCCCAAACGTGATGGTTGTGAAACCGATTGAATGCCGCTTCCTACAAAAATTTTAATTGATGATTGGATGCTTTTAACAATCCCATATTGGTTTGAATTTGCCTTAACTGACCTAAATTTAAGTCGCCATGTCTAACCGCCTTTACAAATAACCTTAAGTATCGTTTGATATATTTTAACAAAATTTCAGCTTCTTTAATTGTATACCTTTTAAATAAAATATTGCATGCGTTATTAACTTTAAAACAATTTCGCTACTTAAAGTATTAATATGTTCAGTCATTATTCAAAACAAGCAATAATTATAAAAACATACCAATTATTTTTTGTTTTTAAATGTGTTCTATTCTGTAGGAAACAAGATGATTGGGTCTTTTAATATCTATTAGTTCTAATACGGTTTTGCGTATTTTCCAGAACCCAATTCCTCAATGTTTTTCTCCACAATTCCGTGTTGCGTTGTGGTAGAAATGAAATATTGTCCGCTAACTCAATCAGTACACAATCACCATATTTGGAATGTACTATTCTTGCTCTGTAGATTCTTTGTGGAACGTTTAGTGGCAATTGCTAACCTCTTTGCCTCTTTTCTAGGGCCTACAACGGACTGTTTATTATTGTTTTGTATTACTTGATCCATCTACAAACAACAGCAATGCTGTTACAAACTTGCAAATATTATAAAGTAAAATATTCTTTTACAAATAAAGAAAATGTAACTTACTTTTTATACTAACGCTGCACGTATACTGAGCACTTCAAAAACGCAGGTTCAAATAATGGTGAAATTAAACGAGTTATATATATATACAATGTCTAATGCGTCATCTACATTCAATCACCAAACCGCTAAAAGTAAAAGAATTTTTATTGCCACATAAATTAAATGTATAATTACATTTAAATATTTAAATATATTCAAATTGCTAAAATGTAAGCAAGACATCCTTGATATAAGATTAAATTAATTTTTATTTAAAAGTCAAATAAATCGTGATGCAAGATGGTATAATTTGCATACCAATAAGGAAATATACGGCATACCTGTCTTGACATGTTTTTGCAAACACACACACACCTTATGTTAATTAAATACATTATATTAAAAGTCGAATGTCGACGTGATTTACATATATTACCATAGATTTATAATTCCAAACACGTTGTTATATTCGACTGCATGCAAATTCTTAGTATTTTATCGCGACATTGAAATTGCGAGATGTGAACGACTTCTTTTTTACAAGATTTTACCTGCAAACGTTTAAAATTTGACCTCCATCATATAACATTTCGTATATTTCCTAATTTTATTTGCTACTTCGTACAAAACGCAGCTTATGAGGAGAGCTAAAACACTCTTTATCACTTGCACGCGTTTGCCTAATATTAAAAATTCTTCACCGCGGCGTTTTAATTTTTAGCTTAACCTACCCCAGAAAAATACGAACCAACACGTGAACTCCATTTTCTACACACACAACATTTTTTAAAATTTAATATTTAATATTTAACGTCGGGAACGCTGCTAAAAATTTCCTAAGAAAATATCTCCACCCCAGCGCACGCGCACCACCCCACAACAAAATCTAACGACCCCGCCGAACGCACACCCCAAAGACCTAACGACCCCACGACGCAACAAATTTACACACAAAGACAATTTTGTTCTCAAAGCGGCGTATACATATCTTGCTGCACGTTTTGTTTCCCAAAGCGGCTTAGCTGTTCATATTGTTCTCGAACCGGCGTATACATATCTTGCTGTGGATCTCTGTTGCCAAACCGGCTTAGCTACCCTACTTTTGCTGATTTACATTTTGGTTAAACCTCGGTTGAAATGCGAGTTTTGAAAAGTTTGGGTAGAATGGTGGTTTTGGAAATTGTTAAATTGGTTGTTAAAGTTTAAGTTATTAAAATGTAGATTATTGATTAGCGTTTGGTTTGTTTGTGCATTGAACGGGGAAAATTTTTGTTGTGGAATTGTTTGTCTCGCGAGTTGTATGGTTTTTATTGGCGTATAGCTTTTATTCGCGTTGGGGTTATATAGTCTATTTCTGTAGTACATTACGTTTTCTTCCTCGATTATCATGTTCATTGCTTCTTCTAAGTCTTGGGGATGTTGAAATCTAATTTTGTCTGAAAATCATTTGGGTAGTGCATTTAGATAGATGTTTAATGCCATCTCGTCGTACATTTTTGTTTTTAAAAGTCTGACATTTGGGTCGGTTTCTTCAATTTTGAGTTTTGTCAAGATTAAGCTTCTTACATCTTGGCATTTCATTCCAAATTGATATGGGGATTGGTTGTGTTCCATTCTAAGGTTTATCAAATCTCTTACTAGACATTTTAGGTTCCTTTGATCTGCAAAATATGCTATCAATACACGTTTGAATTCGTCCCATTGGTCTAAGTCATCTTGACTGGCAATTAATGTTAGTGCCCTTCCGGATAGTTTACTTACTATAAGGCGGATAAGCAAAATGCTCCTTTTGTTATCACCGGGCTTATAGAATTTTTTTAGGAATATTTCACAAGCTGAAATGAAATTACTTAATAAACATTGATCACCGTTAGATTGGGGAATCACCTCCATATAGAGTTTAATTTCACTGCTCATTTTGGCGGGGGGAATGTTCTGGTAATTCAATTTTTAATTTGCCTTTGATTATTTTTCGATTTTTGAAAAATTTGGATTTATTTCGTAGTTTGTGGTATTATTCCTTGCTTCGATTTATTACTTATCCGTTTAGATTGCGTCGGGTTACTTGCTATTTTTAGTTTGAGTCGTTTCGAATTATTTAAAGAATTGATTTGCTTAATTTGTATTTACTTGTACGGTTGTGTAGTTATTTAATAAGTTATACGTTTGGTATTGGTTTGGGTACGTTTATTTTTAATTTTGGCGATGTTAAGTTTTAATTTCTGAAGTTTCAATACGATTGAGTGATTTTTGTGGTAATATATCTTACTTGAATGCTTTGCGTCAGTTAAAGCTTTTCTATTTTAATTCCGCTGATTTTAATTATGTCTGTAATAGTTATCTCTTCCCGTGGGTTTATGTGATTTGTAAGGTGTCTGCGATGCTTACAATGTTGTAATCTGCTGCAGAATGTTGTCAGTTAATTTGTTGCGTTAGTGTCTCTGTTGCAGGTTATTTTTAAATATACTGTAGATGTTATTCAGTGATTACTGCGGTTTTAATACAATTTGCACTTTATTTAATCTTTATTGAAAGCTTTTGTTTGAATAGGTTGCGTCTTTCTATAATTAACTACTTCGTTAATGAAATACTCAATTATACAATGTCGTGTTTGGGATAATGAAATTTGTGCGTTGTCAATTTACTGAAATATTATAATTGTCAAATTTGAATAAGATTGTAATATGCGTTTTAGTACCGTAATTATTAATAGTTTTCCTGAGTTGGTTTTATAATTAAACATAATTTAAATTGATATTTTCTAAAAGTTTCCGGTCGTACTTTTATTCTGAAAGGTTACCGCGATGTTCTGAATAGCTTTTATTCAGTAGTTATAATTAGATATTTGTTGCGTTCAAGGTGATGATTTTATTCACTTTTAAAGATGAGATGGTTGTTGGTTTCGCGTTTGAAACCGCGCTTTGTTATTTCTCGTAATAAAAATGTGGTTTTAATAATAGATTGCAGGTTGTATATTTACGGAATACGATGAGTTTTGCGTCTGGATAGTTGCGTTATTATAATATTTCGTAATTTTAATCTTCGCCTTTATTCTCGGAGTATTGCGTTAGTTAATGCCGGGTTGTTGAATTTAGAAATTTGGTTTTGTTTCTAAAAAATTTCTTGCGTCAGTTAATATGGTGATATAGTCGCAAGTGCGTTTAAAATTTGCGACTTCTTTTTAATTGTCTCTAGTTTTTGTGTCTCAAAAATAATTTTTCTCAAGTTCTTATAAATCTTTTTCATATACAGAATAAAATAATAATAAAATTTCAAAAACAGCTTAAAGATAATCTCTAGCAATTGCTAAGTAGATTATTTTCTTAAAATTGCATAAAATAATGGTAACAATAGTCAATATACATATATAAATCATAAACTAGCAAATATCAAATATGTTTGTTAAAATAAAAACAAAATTCAATTGGTTTAAAGAAAATGAACTTACACTAGTGGCTTTGTTGATTTTATGGATTCTTTCTTTGGCTTTTGGATTTGATCTGTTCTTGTATCGCCTCCAATTTTTCTTTTGTTGAATTTGAACGATTTTTGTTTTGCCTTCAACTTCTGTTTGTTTGCTGGGATTGAACGATTCTTGTTTCGCCTCCAACTTCTGTTTTGGTTCTGCCAAATTCGGAATTGAAATTCCAGACCACCAGTTCCTCGATTTTGAATTCGCTAGTGCCCTTTTGACATCCGTTACGACTGCGCCAGTTAAGGTTCGTGGATAGGAGCGGTCCTTTTTTAAAAATACATTTCCAACTTCTTAACACATTTATTTATTGTTTTACAGAAATTAATTGGAATTTTGACAATCTTGAAATGAATTAATCTAAGTCCGAAATTAATTAACTAATTGTACAAAATGAGTAATCTAACAAACTGCAAGGTAAAAGTTGAACGATGGATTAACTGTCGTCGAGTGGGGGCTCCCGGGCCTTTTATAATATCCCTACCCCTCACATCGCTGTGGGAACTTGCAGACCTAATGTCTGCTTACACTTGACTCTATCCATAATACAATGTTGCTATCTTAATTCTATTCATAATTACTTTGTTCCGAGCTACCTTTCCAGGTAATCTCGGTACGTGACTGTCTGTGACCGCCTGTGACCTGACATCTGCAGTGTCACTTATCTCTGTGCTACAAAGTAGCGTTTCCGTTCCCATGAACGTTAATAAACTGAATGAATTGTCCTTCATTTATATTGTTGCACATCACTTAGCGCATTTTCTAATATTTCTAATAATTTCCTAATTATACCTTTCTTTACATATATATCAATTGGGGGATTACATAACTCGCAAAGTTATAGTTAATAGTAATCCAATCAAAGAAAGATATTATCCAGTATCACCTGTCATGCAAAAACATATCGGTCAAGAGTCAGATAAATTGTTGAAGGGAGGTTTTGTTTAAAAAAGCACTTCTGCATGGAGTAATCCAATATTGTTAGTCAAGAAGGAAGATTATAATAGTTATGGTTTTGTAGTCCATTTTCAAAAATTAAATAAAGTATCAGAAAAAGATGCATACCCAATTCCGTATGTATCTTCCATGTTGGATAAGTTACATGATGTAAAATATATTTCCATATCAGACATTAAAACCGCATATTTTTAAATTCCATTTGATAAAGATTCGTATAAATATACATATACTGCATTTACTGTACCAGATAGAGGACCTTTTGAATTTACACGTTTACTTATGGGACTTTCGTATTCACAAAGTACCTGGTCAAGGCTTATTGATACTGTTTTAAGCCCAGAATGAGAACCATTTGTATTTTATTATTTAGATGACGTAATAATCGCAACAGTCGCATTTGAAAATCATTTACAAATTTTGGAAAGTTTTAGCAAGAGTATAAGAAGCTGGTTTAACGTTAAGTAAAGATAAATGTCATTTTTGTAAAAAAGAATTAAAATATTTAGGTTACGTCGTTAACGAGAATGGATCTTAGTAGGTCCTGCAAAGATTAAAGCCATTTTAGAAATATCTACCCCGAAAAACGTTAAAGATAACGAAGGCTTATTGGTATGGCAAGTTGGTAGTGTAAATTTATACCTGATTATAGTCGCACCAGTAACTCTTTTATTAAAGAACAACAAAAATTTTATTTGGGATGAATGCTGCGAAGTAATTTTTTCGGTTATTAAGAAATGTCTTATTTTAGCACCGCTTTTGACTTGTCGCGTTTACAATCATGAATTTACTATACAATATGATGCTTTCAATTTTGGTCTCTCGGGCGTGTTAACTCAAACTATAGATGGAAACGAAACGGTTATTTGTTAAAATTCTAGATCACTTAGACCAAATGAATGCAAATGTACGTTCACAGAAAAAAAATGTTTAGTTAGTAGAAGATGGAGCTGATCCTGGTGCAAATCCACCTTATGAAATCCACCTATAGAATCCACCGAATCCACCCAATCTACCGAATCCACCGTGCCACCGATCTAACCTAGGTAAGAGTTTTCTTCGACTAACCCTTTAGCCTGATGTAGAATTTTCCGGGTAATCTAACCCTGTTTGAACTGTTTAAATCAAACCACCCCTTACAAAGTTACACCCTGTTAAAGCCTCGTTTCTGTACAATGCATGGACGACGCCGTCTGAACGCTTCACGCCGTAATACATACCTCCTGAATGTCTGCAACCCAACATACACGCACACTATGGGTGATCTGTTAATTAAACCTAAATCTAATTTTCCGACTACCCAGTATTGCGCGATTTCTAATTTTAGCACTTTTTCAAAATAAGATCAACTCTAAAAAGCTCTATAGACAACTAATTATACATAGATTTTCTCATGCCTTAAAATTTAATTTAAGTTTGGAATTATTTTAAAATCCTCGTTAGCATAGATTTTAAATACTTCTACGTTATATTTATGGAATTTATGATTTGTTAGTTTCTAAATAAATTACCAAGCGAAAGTTTAACGATTTACTATGAAAACCACATTAGCTATCATTACGATAATTGCTTTTAAAACGTCCTATTAGTATTCAAGTAATTATCGTTGCACGTAATTACCTTTTGTCAGACGTCATAAACCACTTATAAGCTTATCAACGTTGTTTAATAACCTAGTTATAATTACTAATTCACGGTCAGTTTTGTAAATTATTTGGAAGTGAAACTTGGGCATTCCTTACCAGATGTTTATTTGTATTTACTGGAATTAAAAACTGCCGTCGGCATTACTGCTCATTTTAAAAAAATCCCCGTACAACTTTCCAAACTATTAACCGCGTAATCGCCCCATGCGACAATTATGGTTTACGTTTCCAGTATATATTCAAAAGAAACACGTTGTAGGCCTAGTGTTTTTTCTTTGTTTGTGCGATAAGTGCTTACGTTTGTGACTTGTGATTTCCTGCCGAGAACCGATGCTCTTCTACGCCACCGACGTAATGTGCATGGTATGGTAATATCAAGCGGTGTTAAACGTAGAGCTCACCTTCCAGAGGAAAAAGGTGCAACATCAAAGGGGTTAATCGCCTACCCTTATGTAAAGATGGACCTTCAACGTCCAAGCAGCCGCGTATCGCTGTGGTCAAGTGCAACGTGTGCGATATAGAAGTGTCCAAAGCAGTGTATACTGCACATTTGCGGAGCCGTGCGCAACCCTACCCATAAGCTCCCCTGCGCGTGAGCATCCCTGCCTATACGCATCCTGTAATGCTGGTAAATAAGGGGTATTATTTTCAATTTGAATCAGTTTAACCTTATATTTGAAAGATGTACACCAAGCAATCTTTAGAAAAAGCAATTAGTGAAATACAAAAGGGTATAAGTGTTAACTCTGCAAGTAGGCTGTATGGTATACCCAGAAGGACGTTAAGCAGGCATTTGTATCACCGTAAATCTCAAAAGAAGAATAGTGTTCCTAGACAAGAAAATGTAAAAGACATGGGTGATGCTACACAAGAAGATAAAATACCTATACAAAACTTTGATGCATATACCACTTCTAGTGCAAAGGATGTCGGTAAACATGGATCTTTGTTCCCGTCCAATATAAGGGCAATATTTGCCGGACCATCGAGTTGTGGAAACACTAACGCTCTAATATCTCTCATTTTACATGGGAATGGACTTAGATTCCAAAACGTCTATGTGTTTTCGAGAAAAGTTTATATCAGCCAAAGTATGAACAGTTAAAAAGTGTATTTATACCTTTAAGAGAAGAATTTGGTTTCCATGAATTTGGAAACTATGATGATTTGATTGAACCCGGAGATACCAAAAAAGATTCAATTATGGTTTTCGATGATATACCTGCAAACGAACAAATCAAAATCTCGAAGTTTTTCTTGTTTGGGAGGCATAAAGCAATAGATTCGTTCTATCTATGTCAAACGTATGCTAGTGCCTTAAAACATAGACTCAGAGATAACACCAATGTAATCGCATTATGGAAACAAGATGACACGAATCTTCGCCATATATTTCTTGATCATATAAGTGGTGACATGACATATTCAAAATTTAAAGAATTGCGCTTGCAGTGTTGGGGTGGCGGTGAGTCAAAACATAATTTTATAACTATTGTGAAAGATTTTAATTTCGATGAAGGACGGTATAGGAAAAATTTCGATGAGTATATAAATATTTGACATTATTCAAAAAAAAAGTTAGTTACCATCCAGAGTGTGATGATGACGGACGTTAAGAATTTTATCGCACATAAACGTAAGCTTCATCTTATGCAGGATGCCGTACGAAAAAAAGTTTGTGGTATACAAAAAAGGAGACACCACATCTCAGCAAAAATTCAAAGGGATGCACAAACAACTGATCGATCCCTTGCAAGTAACCGCTTCCCATTTACAAGGAATCATCGAAAAATCCCCATATCTACAACAAAGGTTAAAGTCGAAGACATGGAAGCACCTATAAAGAAAATTAAGTAACTCGTTTCAAAAGAACCGTTTCATCTTTACTATGCGGACGTGTTAGCTAGAGACAAAGACGAAAATATTGACAAATCAATTTATGGAGTAAAGTATAATACCGAAACCGATTCATGGAGTTTGTGGAAAAGTGTATTGGGCATTAATCCGGAAAACAGTGACATAACATTAAATAATGTGATATACCCGGGTACGAGAGGTTTATACTACCTGCTAACTTTTAAAGACATTAGCCATGAATAAGGTGATTTCAATTTGCATGAAGATTTACCGAATTACTTGGAAATGATCAAATCAGCATCGATTTTGGGAAGAAAGTTTAACCCATTTGCAGTGCACGATTTAAGCGGATTCCCAACAAACAACAAAAAGTTTGACAAATATGTGCAAAAAAATCTTACCGAATTTCGAAGGAACCCCGAAAGAAAACAGCCAAAGAGAAGAAAACAGCCTAAGGGAACAGGTTTAGGCTTTCCTAATCAGTTTTACAAAAGTTTAAATTCGTAGCCTGTGCAATATGTCTACTGGAACAATGTACATGAACTTGTGTGTCGGTTGAGATTGTTGAACGCATCCAACCGAGCTGAAAATAAAAGCAAAGAAAACATTAACGAAATGGTATCTATAATAGAAGAGTTGAGAGAAGAAGGTATAATACAGTGAGCTCAGTAAATAATTACACAGTTTTAAAATGCCCGTCGACCGCTTTGGACGTTCAGAGCGTAAAGATTCTGATATTCAACGTGGACCTCCAGGTCGACGATTTCTGCTAACGTCGAGTAGTGATAGATACAATATGCAGCAAAGAAGACTAGTGAATGCAGCCGATTCCAAATCCGACTCTGATCTAGTTACTCAAGGAAGCACTATAGTATTCAAGTCTGGAGAAGAAACAATTAGTTTTCGTAAAAGAAGGCTAGTTGATGTAACGTAGCCTAAGGACGATAGTGATTGTGTTAATAAGAAATTTGCAATCAAGCTCTTGAATCCATACTGTCTAAAAAGTTTTGATGATATACATCGTAAAGATAAAACTTTCAATGCAAGAAACCAGCGTATCACAATGCTTGCTCACCCAGTTGAACCCTCTGATGCAGTTAATAAACAATATGTAAATGAAAAATTGGATAAGCTTATATCTGATTTTAAAACGTTTATACAGTTTTTTATGAATTCAACTACGGTTTCTGACACAAACGAAAAGGAACTCGGTCTCGTGTTATCATCGATTTACGAGGCGGTACCAGAAAGTATAAAAACAAATACTACAAACCAAAGCTTCAGTTTATGCCGAAGGTGCTACTAGCTAATGATGGTTCTATTAGTTTAGCATTAGTGTTAACCAAAAATGAGTACAGAAATCATCGTTAAGGAATTATTTACGCCTGCAAGAAAAAATTTTTGCGTCGTCACACAAATCTGAAACATGTGAAACGCGATCTTATCTAGTCGGACTTGTGCGAATTCCAACCTTACTCTCGTGTGAGAACAAAAATTATAGGTACATTTTAATTGTAGTGGCCTGTTTCACAAAATACGCTTTAGCTGAGCCTTTAAAAAATAAAACTGGACCAGAAGTTACAAATGCTATGAAAAAAATATTGGACTAAATGTTGCACGGAAATATGTCCACAAAAGTCAGTCTACAAACGGATTTTGGCAAAGAGTACTACAACCGCTGGTTTAAAAATCTTATGCAAAAATATAAAATAAACCATTATTCTACGTATTCCGCAATCAAAGCAGGTTTCAGCGAAAGATTGATAACAACAATCAAAAACAAGTTGTATAGAAGATTTTATTTACAAGGCAGTCATAGATAGTTGGATATTTTGCCTAAGGTTATGGAAGAATACAATAATACACCACATCGAGCTATTAACATGACGCCTATGGAAGCAGAAGAACGCCCGGAAAGAATAAAACTTTACACCGCTGACAGTGCTTCTAAAAGTCACAAGAAGTTGTACAGGGTTGGAGAAACTGTACGTATATCAAAATATAAAGCAGTATTTCACCGAGGAATTTATCCAAACTGGAGTACAGAACTGTTCAAAATTGTTAAAGTACAACAAACCAATCCAATCACGTATCTACTCGAAGATTTAAATGGACAGCCAATCCTAGGTGCTTTTTACGGTGATGAGATTCAGCTCACAGCGGCACCCGACACGTACCTGGTGGAGAAAGTTTTACGGAAACCATGGCGTGAACTACTGGTTGCATGGCTTGGTGGGGGGAGAAGTTGGATTAAGAAAACAGACTTGCTTTAGTATATAATGATGGAGTTACCACAAGTTTGGGTATTTGAGAATCAGCCATCAACAAGAATGCAGCATTATGGCTTATATCCTGGATATTCAAGGTCTCCAATTCAAAAGTAGCCAGTTCCTTATAAAGGAGATAGCTATTTTGGATGTGAAAAATAATAAATTGTGGCACGAAATATTGGTTCTGCCTTTGAAGCCCATTCACTTTAACAAAAATTTTAAAAAACATAACGCATGGCTCCTGAAAAGTCAGCATGGACTTAGTTGGAAAAACCAGTCAACCAGTGGGCTGTCGTCATTGCACTTAACTTCTTATTTAAAAGAGATAATCCCACCAAGTGCCACAGTGTACGTGAAGGGTTTGCAAAAACGAAATATCGTATCCAGATATTTACAGCACAACCATATTGAAAATATTGAAGAATTTACCGTTCCAAATTTGAAAACCTTAAGGATGGATCGTGGAAGATTTGATCATTGTCTACTACACAAAGATAATAATTTAGCATGCGCCAAACAAAATGTTTTACTTATTCAGAATGCATTGTAATATATTTAAGTATAATAAATTTTTTGACTACTTGGTTTTATTATTTAAATTTCTACAAAAACATAAATATTGGTAATAAACGAACAGGTAGAAAATGTAAAAACTCACCCTTTAAATTAGAATAAAAACGGCTGGAAATCACAAGTCACAAACGTAAGCACTTATCGCACAAGCAACGAAAAAGACACTAGGCATACAACGCGTTCCTTTTGGATATATACTAGAACCGTATACCATAATTCTCGCCTGGGGCAATTACGCGGTTAATAGTTTGGAAAGTTGTACGAGGATTTTACAAAATGAGCAGTAATGCCGACGGCAATTTTTAAATCCGGTAAATACAATTAAACATCTCGTAGGAATACCCAAGGCTCACTTTCAAATAATTTACAAAAGTGGCCGTGTATTAGTAATTATAGCTAGGTCATTATACAACGTTGATAAGTTTATAAGTGGTTTATGACATCTAACTATTAATTGTGGAAGTACCTTTAATAATTATACTTAATGGGTAACCTTGCTAAGATTTACAAAAGGTAATTACGTATAACAATAATTATTTGAATACTAATAGAACGCTTTAAAAGCAATTATCGTAATGATAGCTAATGTTAAACTTTCGCTTGGTAATTCATTTGGAAACTAACAAATCATAAATTCCATAAATATGACGTAGAAGTATTTAAAATTTATGCTAACATGGATTTTAAAATACTTCCAAACTTAAATTGAATTTTAAAGCATGAGGGAAATCTACGTATAATTACTTGTCTATAGAGTTTTTTAGAGTTGATCTTATTTTGAAAAAGTGCTAAAATTAGAAATCTGGGTAGTCCTGATTATTAGGGTTCAGGTTCAATTAACAGATCACCCATAGTGTGCGTGTATGTTGGGTTGCAGACATTCAGGAGGTATTACGGCGTGAAGCGTTCAGGCGGCGTTGTCCGTGCATTGTACAGGAACGAGGCTTTAACAGAGTGTAACTTTGTAAGGGGTGGTTTGATATAAACAGTTCAAACAGGGTTAGATTGCCCGGAAAATTCTAGATCAGGCTTAAGTGGTCAGTCAATGAAAACTCTTACCTAGGTTAGATCGGTGGCGCGGTAGATTCGGTGGATTGGGTGGATTCGGTGGATTCTATAGGTGGATTCCATAAGGTAAATTTGCAACAGGATCGGCTCCAACTTCTACTTTAGTTGCTTTATTTAGTATTGAAAAATTAACAACGTATACTGAATAGACTTATTTTACCGTAATAACTGATCATAACTTTTTAGTTTGGTTAAATACGTTACAGAATCCTAGTGGCAGATTATGCCGTTGGAATATTAAGCTTCAGCAATATGATTTTGATATTGTACTTCGTAAAGGTAAAGATAATGTTACTGCTGGTGCTTTATCTCGTGCAGCAGTTCCAGCACTAGATAATGTACAAAATAAGTAATAACAATGATAGTACTTCAGACGCAAACTCAGAATACTCTGAAGCGGATAAAGAAAATATCTAGGACCACAGCATTAACCAAATAATGAGCCAACTTTAGACACAAATTGTGAATATAATAAGTGGTGTGAATAATGATTAAAAATGTTCTAGAATACCAGAATAAATAAAACCGTTGTATAGTAATGAATGAAAAATTGTATAAACATGCAGCACCCAAGTTTCCAAATCTAACCGAAGTAGTAGAAACTGGAAGGAAGCAGTCCGAAATTACAACGCAGAAAATTTTAAAACAATTTCATAATGAAATTACAGCCGGTCATTTAGGTATGAACGCATAGCCCAAGAATAGTTCTGGCCCAAATTCCGCGCTGATGTTGCTAAGTACGTAAATCAATGTATAACCTCTATTGTCCATAAACCTGAACAAAAACTTCCAGCAGGCAAAATGCCTCGACACCCCATAGTAACAAAATACTGGCAAATGACTCAGATCCGTTACCCAGAACTACTAAAGGATACACTTGTATTTAAGATAGTTGTAACTTTCACTAAATTTCCATTATATTTACCGTTAAGAACGGCTAATGCCTGCACAAGAGTTAAAAAACTGAAGAATTTTATTATTTTATATTTCGGAGCACTTCGATATGTGTTAGTGTAACAGAATTCAGTATCGTAGTAGTTTGTTTAGGAATGTAATGCAAAAACTTAACTCTAAAACTATTCTCAACGCATGTTATCATCCACAAGAAATTTATTTCAAAAGTGTAAATCAAATGTTAAAAACTATGTGAACTTCAAACTTATCTGAAAATCAAAAAAATTGGGAAAAAGTCCTTCCGATGGTCTCTTGTGCGGTTCCAACGGCTGTACACGAAGTCATAGGTATGTTACCTATTTTAACCGAGAAATGGCATTAGAAGGTGCTTCTTTTGGAGAAAATTTAGAGTCGAAAAATTTAAAAGATTTTCAATTTACAGATAAAAGCCGTTAAATAATCGTACTCCCGAGTTAATAAAAGTTTATCAAGACATTCTGAAAAAATTAGAATTAGCATATAAAAACTAAAAACAGAATCGTGATTTAAGACAACGTGAAGTAACTTATTCAGTGGGATATAAATCCTGGAGAACAAATTTTACTCTCAAAAGCAACAAAATATTGTAATTCTAAATTAGCACCGAAATTTATTGATCCATTTACAATTGTCGACAAAGTTTTTACCTATACATATGAGTTTACTGTTGATACAGGTCAATCCAGAGGAATTTGGTATCTAAAAAATTTGAAACTGGACGCTACACATGATGATAAAGAGGAAACTAAAAACTGGAGTGAGAGATAGATTACGACTTAAAAATTTTTTTTACTCTTTTGCCTTTTAGCTTTCTTTATTTTTGTTTTGGATGAAACAAAGACTATGGACGTCAAGGATGTTAGAATAGTAGATTTAGAGAAATATTTCTTGTTTGTGCGGGGATGTAACTTTAGGTCCTTACGCGAAAGGAAAATCATGGTAAAGGTGAAAAAATAATTTTAAACGGACAACGTATTATTACAGCACTAACCGTACTGTTTTTTAAGTTCAGATTCGTGGTTTACTAAATTTTTATTTAATTAGATTTCTAATGAAATTGATATTGCTTAAAATCAAAATAACATTCGTTATTTCCAAAGAACACTGTTAATATCAAAACACTAAATTAAAATTTTAATATGTGAAAGCCTATAGTCACCCATCTCTTAACTCTAAATAGTATGCACACAATCTAATCTATAGTATCTCTTAGCTATGATCACTATATCTTCCAACACCTAACTTTTTGTTAGACAATTTAAGATACTATCAACTACAATAACAATCATAAGATAAAATAACTCACCTTCGAAGTAAAGAATCCTGTTTGAGACAAATTCTTCCCCAGTAGTAGGTAAATAGAGTCGGGTTTCTAGCCCTATTCCTAACTCTATGCCTGAAGGAGATCCAATTTCATGAGAATTTGAAGATGCATCATCGGCACCATTTTCAGTTTCACGCGTAACTTCATTTCGTAATTGCTCCCCTTCAGGTACTGCAAAATAATACAACTTAAAATATTTGAATCCATTTAAAACATTTTTATTTTTGTAATAGTATGTTTGGCTTTTGGGTTTTGAGAAAGCTCTAAGTGATATTGTAACAATAAACGCTTAACAATTTCAAGTTAAAAAAGATAAAGATGCTACCCGAATTATAATTTGACTGACATCTGTAAGTGTCGAGTAAGGCGGCTCCGAACCGTAATTGGTATGCGTGTGACTACTACACCCAAAGTCCCGGGTTCGAATACCGACACGGTCCGCTTGAAAAATGTTAGGCGAGCATTTTTCACAAAAATACACCTTCGTTCGGATGAGAGGTAAAATGTAAGTCTCATTTGTGAGTGTTGTCACACACGTTAATGACCCCTACCTTACTTGGAACGACAAGGGTTCGGCAAAGTTTAAAATTTTTCAGGTAAAAAAAAACTCGCTTTCTGGCCAATGTAGTACCTTCGGGTGGAGCATTGGTAAATTACATGTAGTGTAAGTGTCGAGTACTTTCTAGTTAGCAGGTTTCACGGAGCTCCTCGATTTGCAGCTACAAGTAAGTTTTTACATAGGAATTTTTATAATTTTTATTTTGAAACTTTGATTTTTATTGCGTTTTTTAATAATTCCGTCGGGCATTAATTTGTTTGAACACGCGGTAGGGAAATAAAATCAGAAAACGAAAATTGAATTAATTAAAAATTTAAAAAGTACGTTCTGCTTAGAATTTGAACCAAAATCCGCGTTTAAAATGAAACAAAATTAATTTTCAGCTTAATAAATCAGAAACCCAATAAATTAGCCTTAAAAATAATTTCAAAACCAACTTAAAAGTTGTTTGTAATAAATTTATAGCAAAAATAACCTAAATCGGGTCAATGCAGCTTAAAACCAGCAAATAAATTTGAAAATTTTTTGTAGTTTACATATAATAAAATAACAAGCATATAATCAAAGCCTAAGCTTTTTTTGAATTACATAAATAGGATGAAAGCTGTAAATTTTGCATTAACTTAATGAAATATGTTCCATATTTTAAGTACGTGTACTTAAGGGTTGTTTAAGTACACGTGTACTTAAGAGTTCTTAAGGTTGAGTATTTGGTGTAATTAGTAGTGTAACAGTTTAACCTTGTATCGGTCACCAAGTAAACAAGTAATTAGTGGGTTACGGGTACCGCATTCCAATAACGCGTGTTCTATTTGTTCGGTTGAATATTTAAATTTGAAAGGACAAACCAGAGTCCAATATTTTATAAATTTGATTTCTTGAAATAATTCCCTTGTTTAAATTTACAATTTGATTTGGAGGTTTGAAATAAGCATAAATAAAAAAATACAGCTTATTGTTCGTTTTATAAGTAATCGAAGTATTTGCATTCGGCCAGCAATTTTATTTTGTCCTCGCTGTTATTTGTGACGTTTAGTGTTTATCTTATCTTTGCTTAAATTTAAATTTTGATTTGGAGGTTTAAAATTGGAATAAGTTAATGCAAAAACTAAAATCTAAAATTATTCTCAACGCATATTATCGTCCACAATCAAATTATTTCAAAAGAGTAAATCAAATGTTAAAAACTATGTTAACTTCAAACTTATCTGAAAATAAAAAAATTGGGACAAGGTCCTTACAAAATATTGTAATGCTGAATTTGCACCAAAATTTATTGACCCATTTACATTTGTCGACAAAGTTTTTCCTGTACATATGAGTTTGCTGATGATACAGGTCAATCCATAGGAATTTGGTATGTAAAGATTTGAAATTGCATGCGACACATGATGATAAAGAGGAAACTGGAGGAGAGATAGATTACGACTTGAAAAGTTTTTCACTTTTTGCGTTTTAACTTTTTAAGTTTGATTTGAATGAAACAAAGACAATGGACGTCATGGATGTTAGAATAGTAGATTTTGAAAATATTTCTTGTTTGTGGGGCATATAACTTTATAAATTTAATTTCTTGAAATAATTCGCTTAGATTGATTTAAAATTTGAATTAGAAGTTTGAAATTAGCATAAATAAACAAATACAGGATTGTTTATTGTTCGTTTTATAAGTAATCGAAGTATTTGCATTCGGCCAGCAATTTTATTTTGTCCTCGCTGTTATTTGTGACTTTTAATGTTATTCTTCCCTTTGTTTCAATGTAAATTTGATTAGAAGGTTTGAAATTGAAATAAATAAATAAATATCGGGTTGTTTACGGTTCATAAGTAATCGAGGTATATTTTTGCTGACCTAGCGATTTTATATTGTCCTTGCCGTTATTTGTGACATTTAGAGGTTTATATTATCTTTACGTTTTTAAGCTGGGTTTTTTGTTGGTTTCTGTTGTTTTTCTGTCGTTCGTTTTGTCTTCATGGTGGTCTCCCGAGACGACAAATCGTTGCCAAGGAGGAAGAAGGGCGACAGGTCGGAGCCTGAGGGCGCGGCCAGAAAAAAGCTGAAGGTTGTGTTGAAGGACGTGATGTTGGAGTCTCGGGAGGAGGTTAAGGTGTGTTAGAGAGAGAACCTGCGTCTGCGGCGGTCGGGTAGGGAAAGTCGGAACCTCCTGTGGTGATTGCGGTGCTGGAATTGCCTTCAACGTCGAGGGACATCGCAAAACATAGACTAGCTGTAACAAAAGCGACAAGCTGGAGTTCTTAAAGTTTGAGGCAAGAAAGGCGCACGCTGTCATCTGCAGGAACGATTGTTGTAACCGACAAGGTGATTCGGCAGCGACCAACGATTATTTTGGCTGTTTCAGACCAGCAGAGTTTTAGAAGTCGAGAGGTGTCTGTGCCACGCAAGACATCGTACGCTGCAGCAGCTGCAAGATCTATGCCTAAGTTTGCCGTTTGCGTTTACGCCAAGTCAGGAAAGAAGGATGATGTCATGTCGATCCTGAAGAAGAATGTGTATCCCGCTCGTGATGGGTTTGTTATTATCGAAGCTCAAAGGACTCGTAGAGGTGGTGGTGTTGTTGTCGAGTGCGTTGGTCGTCAGGATGCGAGAAAGCTGCAGCCCAAGGTCTGGGGAATAGGAAGAAACTCGTAGCGTTCTTCCGGGGATTAAAATGGGGATGAAAGCAGAAGAGCTTCCCGGTTGATCGCAAGCCAGAATCGCCGTTTCGACGATTTGAAGCTAGAAGACCACCTGGGAGGGAAGTTTAGGTTTGGCGGAAAGGGTCCTAAAGATTCCTTGGCCAACGTCGTCTTTGAAGTCACCCCCATACTTCGAAGGCCCATATTAGCTGAAGCTATAAATCTTAGGTGGCGAAGAATATGGAACTGGGATCGCTTCTGGGTGACGCAGTGTTACCGGTTCTACGAGTACGGTCATCGATAATTCGAGTGCAGGGAGAAGGTACAGTGGTACGGTAATTGTGCTGAAGTCGGCATAAAATCAAGAATTGCCGAAAGGAAGACCCCTGCTGCGTGGTTTGCGCTAGGACAAACGACAGAACAGGTTATAGTACAAAGGTCGATAAGCGTCACGGCACTAAGTCGAGCAGATGCCCCATGATGCTATGTCTGCAGAACGCAATCACACGCAACATCGTTTATGGATTGTGAAGAACAAACAAAATTTAAAGAAAGCAAGAAGATTAAATTCGCACAATTAAATCTCGGAAAAGTCAAAGAAGTCACAAATAACTTCCTAAAGTTATTCATCGAAAAGAAGATCGGCATTGGGCTTATGGAGGAACCACACTTGTATAGCCATAAAATAGCAGGTTTTGGAATGGGGGTTACCGTATTAAACACGGATAGCAAATGTCCGTGCAGTGGAATAGTAATAAATAATGGGACGTGCGCAGAAATTACATAAAATACTTTGTCGGACGAGTTTTTAACGACGGTCGAAATAAAAACAGGATTACTTACGTTTTGCTTATTAACGCATGCCCTCCGCCGGTCGACTTCTGGCGGAAAATCCCTAAACCAAGGACTTGATGAATCAAATAGAAAGCATTATTCGTAAAATCGGCAAAAATAAAAACTAATCATCGGAGGATATGGGGAGACTTTAATGCCAAGTCGTCATTATGTGGCAGTCCGATCGAAAACGATAGGGGCTACCAGCCAATCTTTCGACGGAATGAAATCTTACCGTGATCAATAACAGAGATTTACTTACGTTTGAGGGGCATAGAGGCAGCAGTTTTATAAATTTTACCGCAGCTTCGCACAAGGCGTTGGGGATCATTTGTAGTTGAGAACTGAGATCGAACGAGGTAACGCTCTCTGATCGTAAGCTAATAACATAGGATATTGATGTAGCACAACAAGATAGCCGACCCTGACTGCTCTGGCAAACATGAACACTTTGACAGATCTTCAAGGGGTCGTCTAGAGGACTGCGCACACGGAACTTGGATTTCGAGATTTAAAATTTTATTGGGTTTGGTCGCATAGCGGCAATCGAGGAAACAATAGAGCAGACGAGCTGACCAAAGAGGCAGCAACAAGGGAGTTTCTTACATTGCATTCATCGGTACCGAGATCTCTAATTAGGAAAAAGCTGCGAGAGAGGACAATCCTACAGTGGGAAGAGAGGTAAAACAACGCTGCCATGGGTAGGTTGACACACAAATTCATACATAGCATAAAAGCTAGAGATAAGATGGAGGTGAAACTCGATAACAAGATGATGTAGCTAGTAATAGGGCACAGGGCTTTGAAAGCCTATCCGTAAAGATTTGATTGACGGAGAACAACCGTTGCGAGTTCGACGAGGGCGCAGAAAGCGTCGAGCACATGTTATTGGACTGCCCAATTGAGATGGCAAACGAAGGGTTTGCAGATGGGAAATTAACCGCAAAAGGACTAGAGTGGGCTGAGAACCTAAAAGAAGCCTGGGAGGTAACTAACTAGAAAGCGTCCTGGGTAGTTTTTAAAGATTTTCCAAGAAGGGTTAAGAGACTGGACGACGGAAACCGCCTGTAGGGGGGGGGGGAAATAGAGTGTTGCACTTGAAATATTTGGGCATGATTATAATTTGGAAAACAAAAACAAAAAAAAAACAGATACAGAAACCAAAACAAAACAACTATATATCTAAATATGCACGACAAATCCACTACTAAATTAATCACTGCCTCACATAAAATGCAGGGAATACTGGAAATTAAATCAAAACTATCAACATCGGGTTAATAAATAACAAACTGAATCAGAAACCCTAATTAACCTAAACCAATCAAATAAACCAACTAAACTAAAGTGAAACGTTGCATCCCCCAGGACTTAAAAAGTAATAGTGATAGTGACCCCCGTGGACATTCAATGCATATCCATCAGGACTTTAGCAGTGCACACCCACCTCCTTTAGCAGTAAAAATAAATAGATATAGGCAGATATAGTTTTAGTTTATGCATTTTATTCATGGTTAAATAAATAATATTGTGAGGTCAGATTTATTTGAAGCACGTAAAATTTTTCGCGTTTAAACGCAATGTAGTACCTTCGAGTGCAGCATTGGGGACGTGCCCGCATATGTAATGCCCCTTACCTACATTATACTGTAGGCGTCGAGTATAATGTGAAGGTTATAGAAAAGTCTACTAATATTCGATTTTATAATGTGGAAGCTTTATAGTTTGACATATACATCGTGCTCTTCGACGGTTGTCAAGATTGGAGTATCAATCAGTAGGTGATATAAAGCAAATTTTTAGCGCTGTTGTTAAAATAATTATACAGAATGTTTATATACATTAGGATATTGACGTTGGTGATTGTATAGTAAAAAAATTAATGGTCCTTCAATGTATACAGTTGAATTAGTTATAAACAGAGTGTAATCGTCGTATGAAAATGTAAATGAGTGCATGGATCATAATCAGTGATTATCATTAGTGAACTTGGTAACAGCATTTGAATATATCAAGGATACTCTCCAAGTAACTGTAAATACTCCTCCGAATAAAGAATAATAAATTGAAGTTGGTTCAATATTGTAGCGGGCTACTGTTAACGCGTTTACCAATTTAGAACAATTAATAACGAAAGTCCATATTATACACTATTCACAAGTTTAATTAACAGTATACGCCTTGTTTATAGATGTTTTCAGTCCAATTAACAATGAAGCACTATCACACTAATGCTATTGACAAGCACTAATATCTTTTTAAACTAAATCCTTAACCTTAAGTCTTCACTAACACTACTATAATTTATTTATTACCCTTATGTCTATTTTGTACCAGCTGGTGGTACAATATGTACGTTCACATAACACAAATTTATATTTACTATAGGACTTTCAAAACGTAATAACCAACTAACTATACACGATATGATTTATATACAACATTTGGATATAGATTAACTGATGTACACTCACCACCGATCTTGTGTATACCCTTAAATTAACTAGATGATTCATAGTCTGGTGTTTGCTGGAATGTTCTAGACTTCTGTAGAATATACTTCGGTTACGCAAGTTGCGTGTTTGACGGGTTGCCTAATAGTTCGTAACAATATGTATTTCCGATATGTCACTTCATTCTTGCACGTTTTAAAGGTGTATAAATGCTATATAAATTTATTAGCAGGCCAACATTTACATTCCGACATATATGGTAAACTTATATACCAAACCGGGTAATTGTGTGTTATAAGGTGCTTTGTAAGTACTGATATGCTAGATTAATATATTTAAGTTGTGATATAGCAGCCGCGTGAAATAATTGTCCTTACAAATTATACCTGCATCAATGAATTAAATTCTTAATACAGAAATGTGCTTTTTCATGTATATTAGTCAAAAAATTTAAGAATTAGCAACCACTTATGTAAAATATAACGACATGTATCAAAAGTGACACTACACTGAAAATTAAAAAAAAGATAATGTAGCAGATTTGTACAGTAAACTGCACACCAACATCAAGCATTACAAAGCATTAGAGTGATTCGTTATTTAAGCCTGGAATGTGAAAGTTAGACCTCCTAAGATGCAGAAAAATGCATGGAGCACAGGTTGCGTAGATGAATGGGACATAGTTATGCAAAAATGAGCGAATCCACATGGATTTTCAGATAAATGCATTTAAAAATTCATTGCCGACCATTTATTATCTGTTGCATATACCACCATTTTGCGTACAGTATAATTTATATTAATTTAATTGCTGTTTTTAGAGCCAAAATATTTGTTATGAAAAATTTATTATGGAGATTTTAGAAAAAAAAGCACCATTGGCCCATTTTTGAATAATGTGTTTTTATTGAAAGCAATTTGCCAAAATGTATCATACGACTATTAATTTATGAATATTAACAAATTTTTACATTTTGATACAAAAAGTGAACGAACACTTTAGAAATCATATAAAAACAATATTTCAAGCTTCTTAACACATGGTCTTGTTACCCCTCAACTTGGTTCATTATCACTCTAGCTGTTCGGTCCTTCAATCCCATAGTCGGGTGCCCCTCCAAAATCTTCTAGGTCATCTTCCATGTAACTGTTGCCTTTTAATTGTTTATAAAACATTATGCAATTATTAGGTATAAACTTATAAATAGATTTTAGATCTGAAAATTTAGCTTGAGCAATTGTTTTTCCATTAGGCCACAATGGAACTAATGTTGCCATTTTGAGGTCAACCGGTCTATCTTTGTTTTGTTTTCTATTATTGATTTTATTGTAGTTTAATTTTTTGTCGGGAGACACTGGTTTTTCGGTAAACAATCAGCTTTTCAAATTCACTTGTCGAATAAAAATTTATGTTCATTTTTACAACACTCAACGGATTCTTCTTTTTACAGTTTTCCACCACTTTTATGTAATTCTCTAACGTCTAAATTCGTTGATGCTGTTTTAGAGCAGTTTCAATTTTAGAGAAATATGTGTCATTTGGCAAGAATGTGAGTTCAGGTTCTAAGTATTTTAAACTTATAGATGACAATGTGGGTTGATGGATAAGTACGATTAATAACAACAGGGTATCTTTTATGTTGCAATTCTGCCCTCCGCAGCTATCGCTGCACAAAATTATTTCTTTAGCACCTGGTCGAAGTTTATTAACAATATAACTCATAAGACAAGATCCCACCTACAGAGCACCCCTTCCACCCATACATAACAGAAACCTTTATTTTTTGAAGCAGCATATATACCGCAATTATGTACCCATAGTTGGCGTTTGTGGAAAATAATATTTGTGGGTATACGTGTTAACCCGACTCGAAACCTAAAGTAAACAGTGGAAACCTTCGATAGCTAAATTAGCAGAGGACCATCCGAATCGAATTAACATATAAAAGTTTGTAAGTATGTAATAAGTAAGCCACAGGCAGAAATACGTTGATAAACACAGGTTGCATGTAATGTAAACCATAAATAACTTACTGTAAATGTCCGTATTGGAATGAAGTTAATTATTATTACTTACGCAATTGTTGGATAGGGAATGAACGGAATTTATGGAACCCAACACTACGTTTTAAATGTGTTAAGCGATAAACAACAGAACCATGCCAAAAAACCGACCGTTTTGTTTGCTCTATCATACGAAAGTGAATGCCTTCTACTAATTAAACTGATACTAGAGTTCGAAATTAAAACATGCTCGTACGCCTTCCGACCTCTGGCGATTTTGTTTATTATTAAAATACCGAAATACATGCAAACTATGAGAAATAAATTAATAAACCCTTTTTAAACGTAATTGAAGTGAATGTTTGATATAAAATAATCGCGGTGCGTAAACACACCGGCCGCCAAAACACATAGAAGACACGGTTTAATAACTGGCCTCCAAAAAGTTCCAGTGGAAGTCCTGACAGACACCAACCGAATTTGACCATCGGCACCTGGATACAACTCAATCATATAACCCAAAGGCCACCCAAATGGAGAAGTACTATCACTTTTCAGTAGCACCAAAGAATTGAGTACTATTTTAGGCACAGACTTATTGCATTTTATTCTCATCTTCAACGTAATTAAGTACTTCAGGGAATACTTCTTCCAGAAGGAATATCGAAGCCTCCAAATGAGCTGCTACCGTAAAACGCGGTTAATATTGATCTCAGTGTGAAAAGGCTCTGGAATAGTCTTTTAGTCTTGTTTGTTTGCGACGGTCGTGGGTGTTACGGCAAAATGAAATCACGATTGGGGCTATGGTCCCGATGCACCGCAAGAGGGGGGTGGGGGGCTGGCTTTTGGAAAGGGGGGACCGTTATGGTTCACGGAAGCAGGAATGGGCGCCAGGGTCGAAGCCGCTACTAAAAACCTAGAACCTTGACCCAAGAATTCGAGAAAGCACAGGGCAAAGCAATACCACAATAACAAATTTTATAAAGTCAAACTCAGAGGATTAAATACACAATTTAATACAAGCGGCAAAATGACATGGATTACAATGCTGAAATAATCACAAAATAACCTGTAAAGTAATATAATGTTAAAGAATAAACTATTTGCAGTAAATGAAATAATAAATGGTGAAAATAAACTTATTTGCAATAGGCAAAATAATAGATGGCACAAACGGTTACTAAAATAAAAAACATGAATAAGTAAACGTCTCAACTATGTAAAACTATTTCATAGAGCGGGTCTCGATCCGCTAAAATATATAGCCAAAAAGAAAAAAAATGTCGGTGGGGGAGGTAAACTACACTGCACATTTACAAAAGCTAGCGGCGGGTATGAATAGGCGTTATGACTATTAAATACAGGTAAACTTCAAAACGATACTACATAGAGGGGATTAGGTATAAGCACTTAAATTAACATGGGTAATATTCGCACAAATACTAAGTGACGGCAATGGGGCTCTTAAAAATTGTTACATTTTGAATTAACTTATTTGTATAGCTTAATTTATAGGTAAATCTTTTGTAAATATAAATTTCAGAACACCCAGTATTGATGGTATAAATCATAAAAATAAATAGATGAGTAAAATACGAGTGCAACCCTATTTAAATACTGGTGGTGAATGAAGGAAGGATCTAACTCACTCTGTATGGCTGTCTAATAGTATCTAAACCAAGTTGAAACGGTTTCAAACACATCTTGGCTTTGATGTCTATGGCGAGTGGCGTCAACGACCACGGCAGGGTAAGTCTATCAAGATCGATTTGCAACAGCTTCCGAACGTATAAAGCATAAGATCATCCCATAACCATCAGGCTCAACGACAAAACTCAGTAATCACAAAAGAAGGGACGACACCAAAACGGAAGAGCTAAGAGCTAATCAGAAGAAAAGGGGAAAGAAAAGCCGGTTCTTTGACTTTATAATTAAATGATAAGATTGACTAAATCAGGTGTAAACAAGAAACACCTTTTTAACAATGAGTTAAATAACTTCCACCCTAAATGCATGCAAATCCACCAATTTATGTGATTCTTAAATTAAACAACTCAAAACAGAATATACAACTACATTTAGCGTAATCAAATCGTAAAATCCCATTATAAAAGTAAATCAACGTTCGTCTGCCGGTCCTAAGAGGGATCGAGATAACAAAACTAGTCGCACAGGCAAGGTCGCGCGTAATTAAATAACAAGAGATTTCCAATACTATACTAAGCGTTATAAAACATAAGGCAAATACAATTGAATATTTAAAATATAAAGGACGTTAATTTGAATGTTACAAATCCCCTCCTTACCAAAAAAAAATTTTCCCCGGAAAATTTTCTCCAGTAGTGAGGCTCAAACCAATATAGCTAAAGTCTAAAAGAAAAAGAAAATCTCATAGAGTAACAGCATCTAGTCTTACGCCAAGACAGCAAGGAAGGTAACAACGCAGAAAACATAACACAAAAGGGGAAACGTGCCTGAGGGGATCAACCAGAGGGAAGACAAAATACAACAAAAATAATCGTACATCAATCATCAGGGAGTAATTTAAGGTCCTTCGCATGCCAAATTCCCATCCGACGTCCGTCCGGGTCTTTAAGTTGATAAACCCATCTAGACAACTTCTTATGAATGACAAAAAGGCCAGACTTCTTGATTAACCTGAAACCCCATAAAACGTTTGCGTAAGTCATAGTAGCGTTTAGATATTTCATAGACTTTATCTAAACGTTTGTTTACTTCGATGTACACTTTCTTTAGGGCACGTGCGCGAACGTATAGGTCTTCGTCTCTTTTAAATTCCAGATCGAGTTCGGGGTCAGTAGGAAGAGAGCCAGTAGGATTGTTCATGTTCAGGTGCATCTCTCGGCCAAAATTAATAAAGTAAGGAGTCATGCCTGTTGACTCATGTTGGGAAGTACGGATTGCGCAAGCTACCTGGGGTAGGAGTACATCCCATTGCCTTTGGTTATCGTGAACGTATGCAATAAGCATCGTCTTGAAAACTTTATTTACCCGTTCACTAGGGTTGGCCTAGGGGTAATAGTTGGCCGTATAACATAACCTATTTCCATAATTTTTGACCATGTTTACAAATATGCGACTGCAAATTTGCCCACCATTGTCACAAACTGTGTGAACAGGGGTATCAAATATTAAGAACACTTGTTCCTCAACCAAGCGGGCGACAGGAGTCGCGGTACCGGAATAAAAGGGGGAAAATCAAAGTGAATTTACTAAAATAATCCACTACAACAAGGATGTATTTATGACCACACGTGGAACGCGGCAATGGTCCAATAATATCCATGGCAATAACTTCCCATGGTCTAGAAATTTGAGAATTCCCTCCCATTAAACCGATGGGGGCTTGTTGACTAGGTTTACTACGAGAACAGTTAGAGCAACGTTATATATATTTCGAGATATGCTGGCGCATTTTTGGCCAATAGTATGTTTGAGCGACACGGTGATAGGTTTTATACACACCGGTATGACCACTGGTTGGGTGATCGTGACCCTGATGGATGACGTCTCGACGTGTTTCTTTAGGGACTACTACCCTCCAGGACTCTGAGTCAGTTACTAGATTGGGGTACTGGGTATGAACGTTTTTTAACAAGCGAGTATCGATGTTACGCCAATCTGATAGTCATCAGGATTGTTACTAACCTCGCCACTAATATGTCTGAACCATTTATCAGTAGTATCAAGATAAGTGGGGATGTCAATAGTGTTAATGTCGAGAACAGCTCCGGAAAGGGTGTCTGAAACGACGTGATTCTTGCCCTTCCGATGTACTATATCAAAACTATATTGTTGCATGCGAACGACCCAGCGCGCAATGCGTCATACTGGGTCTTTAATGTTGTTAAGAAATTTCAGGCTATAGTGGTCTGTGACCACGGTAAAGTGGGTACCTTCGATATATGGGCGAAACTTCTCAATGGCAAGAAGTACCGCCAAACATTCTTTTTCGGTGGTGCTGTACTTTTTCTCATTCTTAGTTAGGGAGCGGCTGATATAAGATACAACTTTCTCACCATCAGGGTGAGACTGGGTAAGAACGGCACCTAGACCAAAGCCAGATGCGTCGGTCTGTATCAGTAACTCTAGGTCGAAGTCGGGGCAGGTCAGTATGGGGGCGGTAAGAAAACAGTCTTTTATTCGGTCGAAGGCTTGTTGATGCTCGTGAATCCACTGAAATTTGTGGCCTTTTCTCAAGAGTACAGTTAAAGGCTGAATGATAGACGAAAAGTTTGGGACAAAGCGTCGATACCGCGAGGTCACGCCAATTAGGCGACGAACCTCAGTGAAAGTAGCCGGGACAGGTATATTGAGAATAGCGTTGACTTTGTCGGGGTCGACCTGAAGGCCTTGGGCGTTGACAATATAACCCAGGTAAGTAAGCTCGGGTTTACAAAAATAACATCTCTCACGACTGAATGTGAGGACGGCAGAAATAAGGCGTTTCAACACTTCTTGTACAAACGACAAAATTGGTGAAGTCCTCTATTGGGTACTGTGAAAGCGGTGTATTGGCGGGAAGTTTGTGCCAGAGGAATCTGCCAAAAAGTAGATTTAATATCAAGGGTAGACAGGTAACGAGCATTTCTCAGCTTATCGACAGTGCTGCCAACGTACGGTATAAGGTACGCGTCAGGTTTTCTGACGCTGTTCAACTTTCTATAGTCAACACAGAAGCGGTAGGTGTTGTCCTTTTTCTTAATTAAGACGAGGGGGCTAGACCAAGAAGACAGTGATGGTTCAATGATGCCATCGGCGAGCATTTTCTTTAGTTCTATATCTACCTGACGTTGTAGTGCAGGGGATATCAGGTAGTATCTTTGCTTTATCGGAGGGGAGTCGTGCTCGATCAAACTAGTACAGTCAACCTCACTACCCATATTAGCAAAAGTGGACTGTATTAGTTGATCGAGTTCACTGCGTTGGTTTTCAGTAAGGTAGTCAGAAGACTGGAGACTATCAATAAAGACCAAACGAGATTTTTCGTCAGGGGCGAAAATCCAAGCATCATTGCAGAGACTAGGTATAATAGCCATGAGCTTCCAAAAGTCAGCGCCCAATATTATAGTGTGTGGTAACGTCGAAATCACCATAAAGGTAATAGCGTGGACACGACCCTTCAGAGTCACACGGATACAGATGGAACCAATGCTATTACAACCGGCACCGTTGGCGACGGTACATAAAGAAATGTCACGAGTATTTAGCTCACAAAAAGGTCGTAAAACTTCCAAACCCTGAGCTCCGATAATCGATTTGCTGGCGCCACTATCAAGTAGGTCAAGAAACTTTTTTCCAAAAATACTTATTTAAAAGTAGGGCGTCTCGTCATTATGAGAATGACACAGTATATAATCCAATACTATTTTGTGTTTTCCTGATAGACTATGATCAGTGTCTCGCAACCAAGTTTTTTTGAACACGAGTTACAGTTACGGCGTGTAACATTGGGTTTACCACAGCCGTAGCAAAATATCTTACGGGGTGACGGTCATACACTAAATACGTGGCCGGTGTTGCGACAGTTCCAACATCTTACGGCGGTTACACCTGTCAAATTTTCTATTTCGGATCTACCGGACTTCGAAGATAACTCAGTGTCGATGCTAAGAGGACACGCAAAGGTCGGCCGAGAAATTGGTCGCTTACGTTGGTAAGTCAAATTCGGTTCAAGTGATTGGACAAGTCCGGGAGGAGGTCGGAATTGGGAAACTCTACATTGCACGTCTTGAGAACGGCATATGCGTGTAAGGTCAGAAATAGAGTTTATAATTTGAAGGCCAATTCGTTCCTGGAGGTACGGTTGTAAGTTTCGTACTACCATTAAAACACGAACGGATTCGGGAGGCTTAGATTTTAAGCGATTAAATAGGTTTTCCATGGCGAATATGAAGATAATTACACGCTTATCAGTGCCTTGTATTCGGCGTCGAATTTCGTCGTTTAACGATAACTCGTAATTATAAGGTAAAAAGTCCTTCCTCAGGGCACGAACCAAGTCTTCCCAATTTACAATGGAATGTCCAACTGAACACCACTAAATGAGAGCTACTCCTTGAAGTAACTCTGTTGCTGAGTTGAATAATTCATCTTTGGTAATGCTTCGAGATTGGCATAGCTCTTCGACACGTTCGCGAAAATTCAATAGGCTTGATTCGCCATCATAACTCAAACCAAGTTTGTGGACGTAGCAACGATGTTTGTGTCTTTAGTAGGGTAAGGGTATGGTTGAAAAATGACAGCAGAGTGAGGTACATATTTTTCACGGAGCTGCAATTGCCCCAGTTTGGGAAGCAATGTTGAATGAAGTCTGTTCTTAAGCGGTAGGGGGTCGTGGACTGCGGTTGGATCAGAAACGAGAGAATTAGTGGGGTGGTGGTTGCTGAGGTTGATGAGGTCAGCGTCTTGTACGGTCATTAGGGCTGCAGGGACTGACGTGTGGTGTGCCAGCGTCCCTAACAGAGGGACTGGCTCATCCATAATGGAGGTATTTGGTACAGGGGTCGAAAATGATCGCAGGCTGCCATTAGGCTGCGCCACTCGGGTTAAGTCAAGGTGGTGAACATCGTCGTCTATCACGGACGGCATACTGTTAGTGGGTGGTTTGCAACCGGTATATTTGAGATTAAGAAATTCAAATAATTGAGTGCATTCGGATATTAGTACGTCGATAGTAGCTGAATATAGTGGGTTGGTACGATCTAACCGTTTTATGCGGCGGTCGAGGTGCGTAATACGCGATTGAAGTTGGAAAAAATTATTTTCTCTGTTCGAGAAATTAAAATTATCAATGTTGTTGCCAAGTTCAATACATTTGCCTTGGCAAGCCTGTATTTTGGTAACCGGGTCGGGTTGATACCCGGTATAAACAGTAGGTAATGTTGGGGATCCAGATTGTTCCCTGTGAATGATAGGGGCAAGTAATCAACGCTTTTGTTCAACGGTATCAGGTACAGGAAGTCCTTGGACTAAGCATTCTACGGTGAGCTCATCAGTTAACAAACGATAAACATCCATAATGTACAAAAAAGAAGTCATAAAAAACAAAACCGAAAACAACAAAATACCAAGTCGGCTAATTAAATAAACGTCGGAATCAAACTGTAGCAAACAAAATTGTGGAAAAATAAAAGCTGGCCCAAAACAAAACGGCACCACGTTGGGCGGCAAAAATGTCTTGCGACGGTCGTGAGTGTTACGACAAAATGAGATCGCGATTGGGGCTATGGTCCCGATGCAACGATAGCAAGGCAGTGCGGTGGTTAGACTCAGCCGCAGAAGGGGATAGGCGGGTGGCTTCGGGAAAGAGGGGGACCGGTATGGTTCACGGAAGCAGGAATGCGCGCCAGGGTCGAAGCCGCTACTAAAAACCTAGAACCTTGACCCAAAGGCTACGAGAAAGCATAAGGCAAAGCAATATTCTCCCAGGGTCCTAAAATCTCATTTCCCTTACCACAATAACAAATCTTATAAAGCCAAACTTAGAGGGATTAAATACACAATTTAATACAAACGGCAAAATTACATGGAGTACAATGGTGAAATAATCACAAAATAACCTGTAAAGTAATATAATGTTAAAGCATAAACTATTTGCAGTAAATGAAATAATAAATAGTGAAAATAAACTTATTTGCAATAGGCAAAATAATAGATGGTACAAACGGTTACTAAAATAAAAAGCATGAATAAGTGAACGTCTCAACTATGTAAAACTATTGCATAGAGCGGGTCCCGATTCGCTAAAATTTGTGTTGATTTAGATGTGACCCACTATCGGGCACTACACGTAGCATGTAGCGCTGCAGTTAAATATTAGAGGGGGGAGTATGTAATAGTCGGTTTGGTATACCAACACAAACCTGGTTTCAATAAATAAAATACCATAATAACAGAAGAGGGTTGCATGGAATCATAACAAAAGAGGTTCCGTACCCGTTCAATAACATACGGACTGTATTGAGGGGTATAAAGCCCAAAAGAAAAAATGTCGGTAGGGGAGTTAAACTGCACTCTACATTTACAAAAGCTAGCGGCGGGTATGAATAGGCGTTATGACTATTAAACTTTAAATCAATACTACATAGAGAGGATTAGGCATAAACACTTAAATTAACTTGGGTAATATTCACACAAATACTAAATGACGGCAATGGGGCTCTTAAAAATTGTTACAACTTGAATTAACTTATTTGTATAGCTTAATTTATAGGTAAATCTTTTGTAAATATAAATTTCAGAACACCCAGTATTGATGGTATAAATCATAAAAATAAATAGATGAGTAATATACGAGTTCAACCCTATTTAGACACTGGTGGTGAATAAAGGAAAGATCTAACTCACTCTGTATGGCTGTATAACCAAGTTGAAACGGGTCCAAGCACATCTTGGCTGTGATGTCTACGGCGAGTAGCGTCAACGACCACGACAGGGGTATGTCCATCAAGATCGATTTGCAACAGGTACGTACAAAGCGTAAGATCATCCCATAACCATCAGGCTCAACGACAAAACGCAGCAGTCACAAAAGGAGGGACGACACCAAAACGGAAGAGCTAAGAGCTAATCAGAAGAAAAGGGGAAAGAAAGCCGGTTCTTTGACTTAATAATTAAATGATAAGATTGACTAAATCAGGTGTAAACAAGAAACACCTTTTTAACAATGAGTTAAATAACTTCAGCGCTAAATGTATGCAAATCCACCAATTTAGGCGATTCTTAAATTAAACAACTCAAAACAGAATATACAACTACATTTAGCGTAATCAAATCGTAAAATCCCATTATCGAAGTAAGTCAATGTTCGTCTGCCAGTCCTAAGAGGGATCGGGATAACAAAACTAGTCGCACGGGCAATTAATTAACAGGAGATTTCCAATACTATACTAAGCGTTATAAAACATAAGACTAATACAATTGAATATTTAAAATATAAAGAACGTTAATTTGAACGTTACATGTTCTATCGTACGAAAGTGCATGTCTTTTACTAACTGAACTGATACTAGAGTTCGAAATTAAATGATGCCTTCCGACCTCTAGCGATTTTGTTTATTATTAAAATACCGAAATACATGCAAACTGTAAGAAATAAATTAATAAAGCCTTTTTAAACGTAATTGAAATGAATGTTGATTATAAAATAGTCGCGGTGCATAAACAATACGGGGCAACGGTAAAGTCTTTTCAAGATCGTACGTTAAACACTCAATACTTTCATTTTGCTTTGCTTTATCAAAATCTGCATTCATTTGATTCCGTAAACTGGTCCACAAATATATGTGTTTATCATTTTTACTTACTACAATTTCTTTATTCTTAAATTAAAATTTTTTAAAAATATTTGTTTCACCATAACGAATTACATGCATTTGCGGCTACCTTTGTACTTTATAGTTTAAACTCATGATGATAAATATCATAAATTTTCTGTACAGTTATCCCAGGTTGTAGATACAAGGACATTGTATCATTTCGCCTATAGAAGGATGTGTACTTCGGCAATTTATTAATAATATTAATAGCAAACTCGTTATTCACTTCAGAAGTTTTATTCCAGCCAGCACAGGTTTCTCCCCGTTTATCAGTAACAGGTTCTCCACTTAGCATTTTCTTCAAACATACATCAAATTTTGATTTGTTATTTGCAGTGTCTTAACAAACATATCCCAGCACACTTGCGCTCCTACTAATCTATAAATGCAAGAGAACGCCTTCTTTTTCACATTATTCGGATTGTTTTGATAAGTTGAACAATACATATGTACGCTTTTTTACATTCTGCTCTACGCAAGCAGCGATGAAAATTACTTAAGCCTCGTACGAACCAACTTGTGTATATTTCATTTCTGCAGAAATCAACCCTGCACATTATTTTGAACACTTACAGGTAAAGTCTTTTTAAATTTTAGCAGATACAGCTTAATTTTTGGTTGTTACATATGACAGATTTTTGAATTTCTTTTTCTTGGGTTCATTGCGATTTGAATAACCATATTTTCTTTTTCGTCCTTTCTTTGGAAGTCCACTGCAACCAGGATCATTATGATTCTGTGTAGTGGTGCCTTCTTCATTGGTGGCATCCAGTTCTAAATATAGATTGGAATTTATAACAAACCCAATTTTCTTGTAATCGCTACTGGTTGATGTTTTAGAAGAGTCCGGCTGATACTTTGGGTTCGCGACGCTGTTATCACTACTATAATCTAAATTTTCCTCCAGGTATTCGCTCATGTTACAAGTCTCAGGTGACATGCCTGGAAGTGGAGATTCAGCTCCTATAACATGTCTAAATAAACAAATAAGATAAAATATATATACCTTAATTGTTCAGTGAATCATTTCTTTCCGCAAAAAGTATTGGTGAAGAAGTTTGTATTGGGGAGCAACATTGTTGTGCACCTAAAACTTGCCATTCCAGTGTTAGATGTAGACCAGTAATCATATTATATTTCATTCACCTTGTCTATTTTCTAAGTTCAATCTTGGAATATGTGGCGAGAATAAAACAGTTTCGTGAATTATAAATTGTACTCAAATATTTTCTGTTGTAATATATAAAAATGTATCAAGCTGCATGGCTTAAATTGTTGATCTGAATGTTTAAATATGATGTGCAAATATGTTGTAACATATAAATTTTCGGTAAATATGTTTATTGACCTTAGCGCGGTGTATCTGTTATTTTAGTTGTTATCTAACAACATTTATATAATTCATTCAGTCATTATAGCATATTTAATAACCAATAAACTCACAAAGCACATTTTAATCCTAATTACAATTAAAATATACATACTACATATTCCTTTTTGATAACATTTATATATACAAACTTGTTAACGTGTTCCTACATCTTAAAGTATCTAATATTTTAAATTGTTCCGACGATTGGCGATCGTTTGGCACTTTTCGTTTCTTAGTTGAACTGGAAGGTCGCTCCGTGTTGAAAACATTTAACATGTGCAGGAAAATTAAGTTTTCCTGGCGACGACGTCGTAAAAGACGAGCAGACTATTGAAAGTTGTCCATGACAACTATTATAGTAATGTAGTGTACAAATCCCTTGGCGAACGTGCAACTTTGATCCCGTACAACTTTGCAACCACGAAATAATAAAACTGTGAATTTTAAAATTTCTGTAACTCTGAAAATATGGATGGTCTTGTAATAATTTTGAAGTGATTTCACGTAATTTCGATGCAGTCTTAGATGAACGAAAATATTTTATTTGGTATGATTTAGTTCAATTTATGGAACTCGTTTAGGGGGCAAAGCTGTAAACTACTGAGAACCACACGTGGCCGACGCCGCTTGTAACCAGCGTGTTCTACTGATGCACAGGTCGTTTCAAGGTTACAGGTCATTGCCGCTGTCGGTAAGAAAGTATTAGTTTATAAAGTAATGCTGACGTTACAAAGTCCATTGCGTAAATTTTGCATGCAATGATATGCTTTTGAAACTTGTTTTACATTACGTTGCTGTATGCAACTTATTATGACATGTATAAATGTTTTGTCAAGTAATTTTCAAAAATCCCTTTGTAAAGTATAAAGTACAATGAGTACCATAACCTATTTCTAATTAATACTGTGTTCAACTTAAAATATCATATCTCACCGATTGTACAGGTGTGGATATACCTCGTCAGTTATCTTGTTTATGACAAATTGAAATATTAATATGTTAAATTATAACACTTGAAAGCTATATGATGTAAATTGGAATTTAAAGTAATCTGTCAATTTTTGATTTTTTCCAAAAGTTAAATAAGGAATATTTAAACATTGTGAGGTCTCGTAGCGCTACAATGACTATCTTATAAAAATATAAAATGTCCATAATTAAATTTCTGACTTACAAATCATTTTCATAAGAATTGAATTTTTTTAGTAATGTTATTTATCATGATGTTATTTACTTTTATTTAAAGAGAATACAGAATTATTTTTATTGGACTTCAGTTCATTTTTCAATAATATTAAATTCTCCAAATTTTGTACGGTGTTTACAAAGTAAACTTATCCGAAAGAGTATCATGATGGTAAAGACAATTGAACTTAATTCAAAGATTCTATGTTCATACTGATCCGTAATATATATAGGGTGTCTATGTTGGTAGAAACTATGTTTCAGAGTCACCCCACTCATCGTTAGATCCTTGAAGAAGACGAACAGATGTAAGTATGATATGTGTGACAATCAAACTTTGTATTTAAAGTGGTTTATGATAATATAGGTTTCCAAATTTTCCCATAAGCAAATTCATTTAGTCACTTGCTTTATAAAAAATTTAGGTGGCGTCCTTTATTCTGTTTCTTTCAATTCAAATATACCCACTGACCCAATCTCATGTGACCGTGGGCCAAAAACCCAGTTAGCTAAATGTCTTAAGAGTGTTCTTTTACTATAAGCCAATTTCCATCTAAACCTTACCCTGGGCTTGATACAAGTACATAAGAATTCTCGATAGGTAATATTAATCTACCACAATTTTATTGCGGTATAGATTGATAGAAAAAATATAGATAATAATGTTTCAAGCAACATGGCACGTTATTGTTATTACCTGTATTCTGGAAGCTACACTTACATTATATAGTTTTATACAGCAAAATTTAGTTGGTCATCATCATTTTGTTTTCGACCTTACTTAAGATCGGTTTGACGCAGCTCTAACTTCTTTTCTATTCTGTGCTAATCTAAAAAGCTCTGCATACCCTTCACAACCTAAATTTCTAATAATTTGACTAATATAGTTTGGTCTAGGTCTTCCTATGTCCTTCTATCTTTTTCCTATCCAGCTGGCTCTACATAGATATTACCAACCTGATGGTTGTTAAAGAACTCTAACATGTTTACATGATTACTATTTATAAGGAAATGAAATATAACCTGGTTATCCGCTTCAAAAAGGAAAAGTGTTAAATTATATGTTATGGTAAGGCTTAAGCAACGAATCGCTGCCAACATGCCAGACCGCTACCTAAGTGTGAGTTATGTCATGGTGACGTTTATTAAATTATGTGTTATGGTAAGGCGTAAGCAACGAATCGCTACCAACATGCCAGACCGCTACCTAATTGTGAGTTATGTCATGGTTACGTTTATTAAATTATATGTTAAGGTAAGGCTTAAGCAACGAAACGCTACCAACATGCCAGACCGCTACCTAATTGTGAGTTATGTCATGGTGACGTTTATTAAATTATATGTTATGGTAAGGCTTAAGCAACGAAACGCTACCAACATGCCAGACCGCTACCTAATTGTGAGTTATGTCATGGTGACGTTTATTAAATTATATGTTATGGTAAGGCTTAAGCAACGAAACGCTACCAACATGCCAGACCGCTACCTAATTGTGAGTTATGTCATGGTGACGTTTATTAAATTATATGTTAAGGTAAGGCTTAAGCAACGAAACGCTACCAACATGCCAGACCGCTACCTAATTGTGAGTTATGTCATGGTGACGTTTATTAAATTATATGTTAAGGTAACGCTTAAGCAACAAAACGCTACCAACATGCCAGACCGCTACCTAATTGTGAGTTATGTCATGGTGACGTTTATTAAATTATATGTTATGGTAAGGCTTAAGCAACGAAACGCTACCAACATGCCAGACCGCTACCTAAGTGTGAGTTATGTCATGGTGACGTTTATTAAATTATATGTTATGGTAAGGCTTAAGCAACGAAACGCTACCAACATGCCAGACCGCTACCTAAGTGTGAGTTATGTCATGGTGAAGTTTATTAAATTATGTGTTATGGTAAGGCTTAAGCAACGAAACGCTACCAACATGCCAGACCGCTACCTAATTGTGAGTTATGTCATGGTGACGTTTATTAAATTATATGTTATGGTAAGGCTTAAGCAACGAAACGCTACCAACATGCCAGACCGCTACCTAAGTGTGAGTTATGTCATGGTGAAGTTTATTAAATTATGTGTTATGGTAAGGCGTAAGCAACGAATCGCTACCAACATGCCAGACCGCTACCTAATTGTGAGTCATGTCATGGTGACGTTTATTAAATTATATGTTATGGTAAGGCTTAAGCAACGAATCGCTACCAACATGCCAGACCGCTACCTAATTGTGAGTTATGTCATGGTGACGTTTATTAAATTATATGTTATGGTAAGGCTTAAGCAACGAATCGCTACCAACATGCCAGACCGCTACCTAATTGTGAGTTATGCCATGGTGACGTTTATTAAATTATATGTTAAGGTAAGGCTTAAGCAACGAAACGCTACCAACATGCCAGACCGCTACCTAATTGTGAGTTATGTCATGGTGACGTTTATTAAATTATATGTTATGGTAAGGCTTAAGCAACGAATCGCTACCAACATGCCAGACCGCTACCTAATTGTGAGTTATGTCATGGTGACGTTTATTAAATTATATGTTATGGTAAGGCTTAAGCAACGAAACGCTACCAACATGCCAGACCGCTATCTAATTGTGAGTTATGTCATGGTGACGTTTATTAAATTATATGTTAAGGTAAGGCTTAAGCAACGAAACGCTACCAACATGCCAGACCGCTACCTAATTGTGAGTTATGTCATGGTGACGTTTATTAAATTATATGTTATGGTAAGGCTTAAGCAACGAAACGCTACCAACATGCCAGACCGCTACCTAATTGTGAGTTATGTCATGGTGACGTTTATTAAATTATATGTTATGGTAAGGCTTAAGCAACGAAACGCTACCAACATGCCAGACCGCTACCTAATTGTGAGTTATGTCATGGTGACGTTTATTAAATTATATGTTATGGTAAGGCTTAAGCAACGAAACGCTACCAAAATTCCAGACCGCTACCTAATTGTGAGTTATGTCATGGTGACGTTTATTAAATTATATGTTATGGTAAGGCTTAAGCAACGAATCGCTACCAACATGCCAGACCGCTACCTAATTGTGAGTTATGCCATGGTGACGTTTATAAAATTATATGTTAAGGTAAGGCTTAAGCAACGAAACGCTACCAACATGCCAGACCGCTACCTAATTGTGAGTTATGTCATGGTGACGTTTATTAAATTATATGTTATGGTAAGGCTTAAGCAACGAACGCTACCAACATGCCAGACCGCTACCTAATTGTGAGTTATGCATGGTGACGTTTATTAAATTATATGTTAGGTAAGGCTTAAGCAACGAAACGCTACCAACATGCCAGACCGCTACCTAATTGTGAGTTATGTCATGGTGACGTTTATTAAATTATATGTTATGGTAAGGCTTAAGCAACGAACGCTACCAACATGCCAGACCGCTACCTAATTGTGAGTTATGTCATGGTGACGTTTATTAAATTATATGTTATGGTAAGGCTTAAGCAACGAACGCTACCAACATGCCAGACCGCTACCTAATTGTGAGTTATGTCATGGTGACGTTTATTAAATTATATGTTATGGTAAGGCTTAAGCAACGAATTGCTACCAACATGCCAGACCGCTACCTAATTGTGAGTTATGCCATGGTGACGTTTATAAAATTATATGTTAAGGTAAGGCTTAAGCAACGAAACGCTACCAACATGCCAGACCGCTACCTAATTGTGAGTTATGTCATGGTGACGTTTATTAAATTATATGTTATGGTAAGGCTTAAGCAACGAATCGCTACCAACATGCCAGACCGCTACCTAATTGTGAGTTATGTCATGGTGACGTTTATTAAATTATATGTTAAGGTAAGGCTTAAGCAACGAAACGCTACCAACATGCCAGACCGCTACTTAATTGTGAGTTATGCCATGGTGACGTTTATTAAATTATATGTTAAGGTAAGGCTTAAGCAACAAAACGCTACCAACATGCCAGACCGCTACCTAATTGTGAGTTATGTCATGGTGACGTTTATTAAATTATATGTTAGGTAAGGCTTAAGCAACAAACGCTACCAACATGCCAGACCGCTACCTAATTGTGAGTTATGTCATGGTGACGTTTATTAAATTATATGTTATGGTAAGGCTTAAGCAACGAAACGCTACCAACATGCCAGACCGCTACCTAATTGTGAGTTATGTCATGGTGACGTTTATTAAATTATATTTATGGTAAGGTTACAACGAAACGCTACCAACATGCCAGACCGCTACCTAATTGTGAGTTATGTCATGGTGACGTTTATTAAATTATATGTTATGGTAAGGCTTAAGCAACGAATCGCTACCAACATGCCAGACCCTACCTAATTGTGAGTTATGTCATGGTGACGTTTATTAAATTATATGTTATGGTAAGGCTTAAGCAACGAATCGCTACCAACATGCCAGACCGCTACCTAATTGTGAGTTATGCCATGGTGACGTTTATTAAATTATATGTTAAGGTAAGGCTTAGGCAACGAAACGCTACCAACATGCCAGACCGCTACCTAATTGTGAGTTATGTCATGGTGACGTTTATTAAATTATATGTTATGGTAAGGCTTAAGCAACGAATCGCTACCAACATGCCAGACCGCTACCTAATTGTGAGTTATGTCATGGTGACGTTTATTAAATTATATGTTATGGTAAGGCTTAAGCAACGAAACGCTACCAACATGCCAGACCGCTACCTAATTGTGAGTTATGTCATGGTGACGTTTATTAAATTATATGTTAAGGTAAGGCTTAAGCAACGAAACGCTACCAACACGCCAGACCGCTACTTAATTGTGAGTTATGTCATGGTGACGTTTATTAAATTATATGTTAAGGTAAGGCTTAAGCAACAAAACGCTACCAACATGCCAGACCGCTACCTAATTGTGAGTTATGTCATGGTGACGTTTATTAAATTATATGTTATGGTAAGGCTTAAGCAACGAAACGCTACCAACATGCCAGACCGCTACCTAATTGTGAGTTATGTCATGGTGACGTTTATTAAATTATATGTTATGGTAAGGTTTAAGCAACGAAACGCTACCAACATGCCAGACCGCTACCTAATTGTGAGTTATGTCATGGTGACGTTTATTAAATTATATGTTATGGTAAGGCTTAAGCAACGAATCGCTACCAACATGCCAGACCACTACCTAATTGTGAGTTATGCCATGGTGACGTTTATTAAATTATATGTTAAGGTAAGGCTTAAGCAACGAAACGCTACCAACATGCCAGACCGCTACCTAATTGTGAGTTATGTCATGGTGACGTTTATTAAATTATATGTTATGGTAAGGCTTAAGCAACGAATCGCTACCAACATGCCAGACCGCTACCTAATTGTGAGTTATGTCATGGTGACGTTTATTAAATTATATGTTATGGTAAGGCTTAAGCAACGAATCGCTACCAACATGCCAGACCGCTACCTAATTGTGAGTTATGCCATGGTGACGTTTATTAAATTATATGTTAAGGTAAGGCTTAAGCAACGAAACGCTACCAACATGCCAGACCGCTACCTAATTGTGAGTTATGTCATGGTGACGTTTATTAAATTATATGTTATGGTAAGGCTTAAGTAACGAATCGCTACCAACATGCCAGACCGCTACCTAATTGTGAGTTATGTCATGGTGACGTTTATTAAATTATATGTAATGGTAAGGTTTAAGCAACGAAACGCTACCAACATGCCAGACCGCTACCTAATTGTGAGTTATGTCATGGTGACGTTTATTAAATTATATGTTATGGTAAGGCTTAAGCAACGAAGCGCTACCAACATGCCAGACCGCTACCTAATTGTGAGTTATGTCATGGTGACGTTTATTAAATTATATGTTATGGTAAGGCTTAAGCAACGAATCGCTACCAACATGCCAGACCGCTAACTAATTGTGAGTTATGTCCTGGTGACATTTAGTTAACTAATTTTTATTTTTTTTTGTTTCGTTTTCGAACTTATTTAAAGTCGGTTTGACGCAGCTCTAAATTCTTTTCTATTCTGAGCTAGTCTCAAAAGATCTACATACCCTTCACAACCTAAATCTCTAATAATTTGACTAATATAGCTTTGTCTAGGCCTTCCTACTCTATTTTTACTTGGTAGTCTATAATCTAAGACTTTACTAAATAGTCCCTCATGTCTTAACTGGTACTCTATCATTCTATCTCTCCTGACCTTCAATTGTTTCCACATACAGGGATCCTCACCTATCCTTCTATAAACTTCCTCGTTTGTTACTCTATCTGTCCAACTAATCTTTAACATTCTCCTATAACACCAAGTTTCAAAAGCTTCTATCTTTTTCTTATCTACTTCTTTAATTGTCCAAGTCTCACTACCGTATAGTAGAACGCTCCATACTTACGGCTTTAAGAAACTTTTTCTATTATCTAAACTAATACTATTAGCTATTAGTAAGTTTTTCTTTTTTAAAAACATTTTTCTAGCTTGAGCTATTCTAGCTACTATATCCCTTCTGCTACGTCCATCCTTTGTAATTATACTACCTAAATAGCAAAATTCATCTACCTCCTCTAACTCGGTATTACCTATTTTTAATTTTGGTTTAGAACTAGGCTGTAACTCACTTGTCATTATCTTTGTCTTTACTGAATTAATTCTCATACTATAGTTACTCCGTAGTATCTCATCTAAAATATTTAAAAACTCTCCTAACTCTTTTCTAGACTCTGCTATAATGGCTATATCATCTGCAAAACGTAACATGTCTATTTTCTGTCCCTGTACACTAATACCTATCTCTTTTCTTTCTCTAGCTAAGTTTAAAGCTTCCTCAATATAAACATTAAAAATCAAGGGAGACAGTATACAACCCTGTCTAACACCATTTCTAATCTTAGCTTCCTTTTCTATTTCATCAAATCTAATTACTACGCTTTGGTTTTATATAGACTGTAAATAATTTTTCTATCCCTATGAGAGATTCCTATTTTTGCAAAACCCTGATCATAACAATCCAATTAACCCTATCAAATGCTTTTCTAAATCTACAAACGCGAAATGAGTCTTTTATTTTTTGTAACCTTTTTCGATAATTACCCTAATCATTAGTATCGGTTCTCTAGTCCCTCTGTCTTTACGAAAACCATATTGGTCTTCGCCTAAATAATTCTCAGTCAAAGCTTCTACTCTATTTTTAATTATTATTGTTAGTATTTTGGAAGCATGAGAAGTTAAACTAACCGTTCTAAAATTCTCACACCTATCAGCTCCTGACTTTTTTGGGATTGGGATAATAATTTTTTTTTTCGGAATCTATTGGAACCTCACCTGTGTCATATATTACTTTTACTAGTTCATATAATCTGTCTAAAGTTTTCTGACTTGCATATTTTATTAATTCTGCGGAAATATCGTCTATACCTGGCGCTTTATTTAGTTTAAGATTCCGAACAGCTCTATCAAATTCTTCTCTCAATATTGAGAACCCTATTTCTACATCCTCTTCTTGGTCGTTCTCTAACTCATCCATATCGTCTCCCTTATATAAATCTTCTAAATATCTTTTCCATCTATCTGCTATCTCTACTTTATTTATTAGAAGCTCATTATTCTCGTCTCTAATACAATTATATTTTTTCCTATCTTCCCCAAAAAACTTTTTAACTGCCCTGTAAGCCCTGTCTGTCTTACCTACTCTCAAATCATCTTGTATTCCCTTACAATTCTCTTCCATCCATTTATTTCTAGCTTTTCTACACTCATGTACTATCTTATTTCTAACTGTATTATATTTTTGCTTACTTTCACTATCCACTTTTCTGAAAGGTTTAAGCTTTCTTCTATTCTCTATTAAATCTACTATCTCCTTTGTTACCCATGGTTTTCTCGCTTCTATTTTTTTCATACCTATAGTCTGTGTTGCTGTATTATGTACAGTCAGTTTTATTTCTTTCCATCTATTTTCTACGTTCCCTCCTACAGCTATCTCTTTGCTCTTATTATCTAATACTTGTTTATATTCCTCTTTTACCCTACTATCATTAAGCTTACCTAGATCCCATCCCTCTTTTTTAACCTTTCTCAATTTTTTTAATTTTAGTTTACACTTCATTTTAACTAAGTTATGATCGCTATCTATGTCAGCCCCTGGATAACGAAGACAGTTTTAACTTGGTTTCTAAATCTTTGTTTAACTAAAATATAATCTATTTGGTATCTAGCCCTATCACCTGGCGCTTTCCAGGTATATCTTCCCCTAACATGTTGTTCGAATAGGGTGTTTACAGTTACTAATCTATGTTCCTGGCAAAACTCAACTAATTTTTCTCCTCTATCATTTCGTCTGCCATACTCAAATTTTCCTACCATTTTTCCCTCACTACCTTCTCCCACTGACGCATTAAAATCGCCCATAACTATTAAATTCTCATCTCCTTTTACTTTTCTCACTATACTATTTATATCCTCGTATACCTTTTCTACTTCCTCATCCTCGTACTGAGTTGTTGGCATGTAAACCTGTACTAAAACAGTGTCTGTGGGTTTTGTACTCAATCTAACCATAATTATTCTATCACTAAATTGTAAGTACTCTTTAACTTTATGCCCTAATCTTTTACCTAACACTATTCCTACGCCTGCCTGTCCATTAGCTGAAGAAGTTGTAATTATTCTATAATTATCTTTCCAAAAGTCATTACTATCTGGCCATCTCACCTCACTAATACCTAAAATGTCCAGCTTTTCCTTTCTCATTTCCACTAATAAATTCGTTAACTTATCTACTCTAAGTAATGACCTTACATTTCAAGTCCCTATCACTAAATCGAACTGTTGCATTATATTCTTACGATGACGAGCCCCAAGTACACCTCCCTGAGATCCGAATAAGGGAGTATTTTACCTCCGGACAAGAATTTTACTTGTGAGCTCTCCATCACATGTATTGCGTGTTTTAGGCCACGCACACCTGGGAAATACTGTGGTAGGCTCTCCTATCTTTCCACAACGCAGTTTTTAAAGATTTTAGCAAAAAGCCGTATCCGTCACGGCCAACCCCCAACAAACTTGTAAATTATTGAGGATCGCCCGATACCAACCGACCCTCCTTCAATATCTTTTAGCCAGCAAGGCTGCTGCCCCTTGCTGCGCCTTTAAATCGCCTTTTACGATAAGCAGGCTTACTAGAGTAGTATTCTTTATCCCCTACTATAGGGAAAAATTTAGTTGGTACATTTTGCAAAATAAAATGTAGTGTTTGGACATCATTTTAGTGCCACTAACTCAATTTTAACAGTTTTGTGGATTGGCTCATTATTATTCAATATTAATACTATATTCTATAAACTAGTCGTTTCACAAAAAGTTCATAGGTCTAGTAGAGCCAATACATGAAAATATCAAGGGGTGTTACAACACGACAAATTATGTCATTTCTTACCTTTACTAAATAATTCGTTTTATACTTAAATGATTCGAACGTTTACAAATGGCATAAATAATCAAAAATAAGAAGTTTATCGCTTATAATTTCATTAATTACTGTATTATGCAAAATATGATCTAAGTTCCATTAAATTCTATTGTCAATTGGTAGCATATGTATTGTTACAAACTATTAGGCAACCCGTCAAACACGCAAGTTGCATAACCGAAGTATAATCTACAGAAGTCTCGAACCTTCGGGCAAACACCAGAATATGCATCATCTATTTAATTATAGGGTATATATAGGATCAGTGATGAGTGTACAGTTGGTCTATATCAAAATATCGTATATAAATCATATCGTGTAAAGTTAGTTAGTCATGCTTTGAAAGTCCTGTAGTAAATACAAATTTGTGTTATGTGAACGTGTATATTGTACCGCCAGCTTGTACATAAATAGACAAAAGTGTAATAAATAAATTTAGTAGTGTTAGCGTTGTTAAGAACACATGGTTAAGGATTTAGTTTAAGAAGATATTAGTGCTTGTAAATAGCATTAGTGTGATAGTGCATCATTGTTAATTGAACTGAAAAATCTAAAAATAAAGTATATATTGTTAATTAGACTTGTGAATAGTGAGTAATAAAGACTTTTGTTATTACTTGTTATGAATTAGTGAAACGCGTTAATAGTAGCCCGCTATACTGGTGTCAGGCTGTGTTGGGTGTATAGTGATTAATTAAAAAAAAACACAAGTCTAAAGACATTTGAGTAGTTTGTGTATGCCTATTACAGGAAGCCAAAGTAAAATGGATGCAGAAAGTTTAAGAATTTCTTTAAAGGATTTTAAATCTGGAATGAAAGAAAAGTTAAGTGAAAATGATGAGAAAATAGAAAAAAAGTTTAGTGAAAATGTTGAGAAAATGGAAAGGATAAGTGAAAATGCTGAGAAAAATGGAAGAACAGTCGAATGAAAGTACAGCCACGTTAGAACAAAGATTAATGGAAAGCTCCATTGCATTGAAAGAAGATTTCACTGAACAAGTAAAACTAGTTGAACAAAAGTTGGACAGTAAATTGGTAAAAATGGAAGAAGATACGATGAGGCTGCAAGAACAAATGATTTTAATAACAACGGGCAACTGGAATTAGTAAACCAAGAACATCCCAGAAATAAGAAGCATGGAAGGAAAGGACTCAATACCGTCAAAATTTAGAGTGAAACCACCCACATTAGATGGTAAAACACCTTGGCCCGCATATTTCAAAGAATTTGAAGCTGCTGCAATACCCAACGGTTGGTGCAACAAAGAGAAGGCCATCTCCTTAATAGTGGCCTTATGGAAGGAAGCTTTTAACATCTTGCAAACAATTCCCGATCACCAACAGAATGATTACGGCCTCTTAACATCGAAGCTTGAGATGAGATGTGGAGATGCTCACCTTCAACAGGTTTACCATGCACAAGTTAAGAACCGCTCGCAAAAAACAAATAAAAGCCTGCAAGAATTCGAAGCCGACATTGCCAGATTAGTTAGATTGGCAAACCCAACAGCACCAGATAGCGTCCTCGAACAACTGGCTGTTCAAACATTTGTGCATGGCGTTAAGGACAGCAAAATACAGCAAGCGCTAAGATTAGCACGGTCAAACATGTTAGATGACGCACTGGCTGAGGCGCTTGAATTTGAAGCAGCTAAGCAGACATCACACAGGGTGAGTCACATAGTTTGGTCTGCCTTAGAAAAACCTGGTCAATCGCAAAACCACATAGAAGAAATAATCGACCGTGTGGCGAAAAAGCTGGAAAGACGACGACCGCGGAGATGGGGTCTGCGATGCTGGTCCTGCGGTGAAGTTGGTCATATACAGAGACGCTGTACTCAACCAAAAAAACTACCGGTTAAGCAACAGGAAAACTAAAGCAAGTCGACGTAAGAAGACGAACGTCGACAGCGCAACGTAGTACCCCGGAGATTATCTTCCGTGCTGCATCGTCGATAGGAAGTCTGGACAGCATTTATATCGATGGTATAGTTAATAGTAGGGTTGTCCGATTATTCGTGGATACAGGAGCGACAAGGACTATTGTGCGACCTGATTTGGTTGGTCGTGGAAAAGTGCTACCTGCATCGGTATGTCTTCGAACGGCAAGTGGTAAGACAATTTCTACTCACGGAAAGACTGCCGTAATGTTGGGAATTGAAAACAAACTAATTAATCATCGGGTATTGGTAGCTGAAATTACAGAAGAAGTTATGTTGGGAATGAATCGGAATGAGAAAATATAAGTTTCATGTGAACATGAACGAAAATGTGCTTCGGATGGACGATGAAGAGATTTCATTTCAAGGGAGGAGTAACCAGACGATGCAAGTTCGAATAATTTGTGATATGAAAATACCCGAGAAGACGGAAATGATCGTGATGGGACGCCCGGATGACACTCTCCGGGAAGAAGAAATATGCATGATGGAAGCAACTGAAACGGGAATGGGTCAGGAGGGATTACTGATTGGAAGAACACTGGTAAAGTCTCGAAATATGATACCAATGAGGGTGCTAAACATTAATCCGCACACGGTGACTAAAGAAAAACATGATTGTGGGAAGTTGCATTCCAGTATGCCATACTAAACGTTGTATGGACGACACAAAACATAAACCAGCCAACGGTTGCTTACAGAAATTGCTGGATATGTTGATACCTTCGTGTCAATGATTAAACGGCAACCAACTGGACAAGGTAAAACAACTGGTCGGACGACATCGAGATGTGTTCGCACTGGATGATGGTAAGAAAGGAAGGACGAACGTGGTGCAACACAAGATCAATACTGGAAATGCGCAACCGACACGACAACATCCCAAGCGGCTTCCTTTGACGAAACGTAAGGAAGCCGCACAAATTATCACAGACATGGAGAAACAGGGATTGATTGATCCCTCAAATAGTCCATGGGCATCCCCGGTAGTGCTTGTCAAGAAAACGGATGGGTCGACAAGGTTTAACGTAGACTACCGGCGGCTAAACGATGTCACAAAGTAAGACAGCTATCTTTTGCCCAGAATTGATGACACCTTAGATTCTCTATCCGGATCTAAATGGTTTTCGATCTTGGACTTAAAAAGCGGATACTGGCAGGTAAGCTTGGAAGCCAACGATAAAGAGAAAACTGCGTTTACAATTGGAACTGGATTATGGCAGTTCAAAGTCATGCCCTTCGGATTATGCAATGCTCCTGTTACTTTTGAACGTTTGATGGAGTCGATATTACGTGAACTGTCCTGAAAAATATGTCTGGTGTACCTAGACGACGTAATAGTGTTAGGCTGGTCTTTTAAAGAACATCTTAAGAACCTAGAGGAGATTTTTCAAAGATTACGCGTGGCAAACCTTACCTTGAGCCTTAAGAAATGTCATCTATTTGGAAAAGAGGTGAAATACCTAGGACATGTCGTTTCGAAGACCGGAATAAGAGCCGCGCCTGACAAGTTAGAAACGGTACAAGAGTTGCCTACACCAGCAGATATGCACCAACTACGCAGTTTTCTGGGATTGTGTACATATTACCGACGTTTTATACTTGGGTTTGCAAACATTGCCGAACCATTGACGAAATTAACCGAAGATGAACAAGAATATTATTGAAATGAAGACTGCCACAGCATATTTAAACAATTGAAACGGCTACTAGTTACAGCAGTAGAACACAAAATTAAAGTTAATAGGGATCCAATCAAAGAAAGATATTATCCAGTATCACCCGCTATGCAAAAACATATCGATCAAGAGTCAGATAAATTTTTGAAGCAAGGTGTTCTTCAAAAAGGTACTTCTGCATGGAGTAATCCACTATTGTTAGTTAAGAAGAAAGATAATAGTTATCGTTTTGTAGTAGATTTTTGTAAATTAAATAAAGTAACAGAGGAAGATACACACTCTATCCCGTACGTATCTTCCATTTTGGATAAGTTACGTGATGCAAAATATATTTTGACATTAGGCATTAATTCCGCATATTTTCAAATTCAATTTAATAAATATAAACAGCCGGTCATTTAGGTATTTCTAAAGCACATGAACGCAAGTTACATATCCCCCAAATCAAATATATGTATAATTAAATGGAATTATTGTATCATAAGTTAACTTGCAACATTGTATAATTCAAGGATAGATAATAAAAGGTTAATAAAAGTCAGACAGAAGACATGAGAACAGATGTGAATACATTGTATTCCAGACGCAATGTGAGACTTCATGTGCAAGTTACAGTAGGTTATAAAACCGCAATTATTAGAATTAAGATTGTTACTTTGTGTTGTATAAATGAATAAAGATATAAGCAAACATGGGCTCTGCAATTCCCACAAGCTATATGAGGGGCAGGGACAACATAAATACCCGGGAGAGCCCAAGGTGGGGCAGTCGGTCTTGAGCCTCACAACTTTAGCATTGTTGGTTGTTCAGGCTACTCGCCCTAAATTAATTCATTTAATAGTAACTTTATCTTAAAATATTTTTGATACAGTACTTGTAGATTAAATTTCCACTTGTAATTTCTGTTTAAATAAATTTGTTAGAAGAGTTTTTGGAAGAAGACTTTTTAAAAAAAGCAGCTCCCAAAGGCAAAAACCTAACTAGCGCAGCCGGAATGGATCCAGAAGAGCACTAGAAAATCCAAATTCGAGGAACTATTGGTCTGGAATATCAATTCTTAATCTGGAAGAACAAACAACAAAATTTGGACAAAGTACAAAATCGATCAAGCCCAAAAAACACACTTGGAGAAGGTATAAAATCGACAAAGCCCTAAGAAGGAAAACAGATGAAATTGGCAATAAAAATTATGTAAGTTCATTTATCCTAACCATATTCTTTTTCAAATTATTGATATTAGCTAGTAAGAATTTTATGTGCACTTTTTATTAACGCAATTTATTATTCTACCATTTCTAATAGAATTTACTTAGGAAACCTATTTTAAAGACGCATTTATATACACAACTATTACAATCTATCACGATAAATAAAAAAATATATTCGGCAAGTCTGAAACTTAATATATATATATATAATATATAATATCGTGTAATTAGGGGGTCATTGGGATATATAAGGGCACAAGTAAACTCATAGGTTGAGAGCTTTTGAATATTTATTTAATTATGGAGTTGGAATATTTTTAACAAATTATTTTTTTTTTCTTAAGAAGTGTATAATAATATACGATCAATGTAATTTAGCCAAGAATAATGTAACATAATATTTGTATAAACATAGAGCAGAATAAATAATAATTGGGGAAAATCATTCTAATGTACTTAAATTTGTAGTAAAATAATTATATGAAAATCTAAAAGCATGGAGCAGGTGTTAAAACAACATTTCTGTTTTAAAACGTAAAATCCGACACGTTTAAACAAAACAACGAGGGGAGATAATATTTCTCGGTAAGCTTGGCAACAAACAAATTTAAATGGGTTATTGGAAAAGAACAACCTTTGGGATTAATGTAGACGCGGTTTGCTGGTTAAAATATTGATTTCAATCTTGGAGGTGGTATAGTAAAGAGCCAACAAAAGACCAAGACAGAATAAAAGTGTATTGAGTGTAAGAGGGATGCGTATACATAATTCAGAAGACAGTATAGTTGGAAGGCCTAAATAAAATCGATAATTTCAAGGATATCTAAAAACAAACACGAGTCTGTTAAAGAGTGGAAAAATGGAGCCAAACAAGGTAATTGGTGTGAATTGTACAAGAAGGGCAAAGATCTAGCTGGTGGAGGCGTATGTGTGAGATAAAGCTATAGGTAGAAGGGAGATGAGAGATGTTTGTTCAAGTTGGAGACGTAGGCAAACGAAAATGTAGAGGCTAAATTAGAACGCCGGATTGACAGTTTGAAGCGATTTACTGAGTATTGTTGTGTCCGTTATAAAAATTCACCAGAATTCGAGATTCGTTAGAGATTTTTTGCTGAAACAACAAGCGGTAAGAAAAGATTTTCCAGAATTATAGGAACGGGTATACAAGTGTATATGCCAATTTAAAACAGGGGTGGGCAAATTTTACTTATATAATCATTGACAGAGGGAGGCCAGGCTCTCTTGCTTTTTCGTTCTGATTTCATCCAGCATTGGTGATAATAGTTACTTTCATGTGAACTAGTGCAAGTTAATAAAATTTTATGTAGAAGCTAATAAAGCATCTTTGTGGTAAAACGTTAAAGTGGTACGTAAATACAAAGCTTGTTAAGTTTGGTATTGGAATGCACAAAAATTAAAGTTTGAAAGTGTTTAGAAGATACAAAAGAAGCGATGTTTGAATAATAAAAGTTAAGTTTGGAGATTGGAATTTTTGAAGTGGAAATTGAAAACAGCAGTATGCATGGCGGATATAGTATTTGGATCAGGGAGTTAGCTGAAGGAGTGGGTAGCTACTAGACGGCAGCATCTTCAAGTAGCTAGATGGGGGAGCACACTTAGAAGATAAAAACCAGGTAGGCGATAGAATAGAACATTGAGTGGTGAATATTTTTATGGTGTTTGTGATTATTTGGATTTGAGTTTGATGTGTTTTATTATTATTTGATATTTTATGGACAGACATTTATGAGACTTTAAAAGAAAATTGATCTTTGAAAATTATTAATGAATTTACAGATAACCAAATATTGTTAAGAGGTATAGAGGGTGTGAGTGCTCGCGTACGTACGTGTTCTTGTATTATACTAGTGGTCTATTTAAGTTAGTTCTAGGTTTGAAATTAAATAGATACGTGTATATACAGCTTAGTTGATTTATATCTGTCCTTTTATTCATGGTATCCGTGTTTTTAAATATGTGACACATTTTCAAAAATTCTCTTTTTTGATCGCTTACCTTCCATTTGTAGTATTTTAGGGTTATCCCAGTCTATTTTACGTTTGCTGTTATTTCCGTACCCACACACATCCATGCGCATTAAACACACCCACACTCTATCAAGACAGGTTTAACATACAAATGACCTAATAACAAGATGATCAGGTATTGTCAAAATTATAAAGGAATTCTCGTTTAAGGTTATTTACAGTTTACATGTTCACAAGGCAAACAGTTTATAGTTCACAGTTTTAAATGTTGTATTGTTCAATTTTAAAATTTGATGTATACTTTAAGCGTTATATAGTTTAATGATATTGATGTGCATTCAACCTCAATTTAGTAAGTACCTATTGTATATTGCTTGATGCCCATAATGACGTTTTTGTAGTATTTAATTTAAAGTAACAAATAATACCATAATTTTATAATTAGGGATTAAAAATTCGTAAGTTCGTAAAGAAAACAAATTGTATAAGCCAATAGAAATTATTAATTAAATTAATTCAGTTTAATCAAAGGGTTATAAAGTCAGAAAACGCATCAAAGCATGAAAAATCTATAATTCCAATGCAAAACGCGTTGCTAACAAACAAACAGACGCCGAATATAGGAAATACCTGGAAACGCAAACTCCTAGAAATGTTATTTTAAAACGATCGTTAATTGAACACCTGCATGTTTTGAAAGGTCGACTTCTATGTATTTTTGGAGCATAACAAGCAAGTTTCAAAGTATATTAATCAACCAACAGCCGCAAAACACGTATACAACTCCACGTGGAGGAGATATATCACGCGGACAGTAATATCGATTTTCTACCACTCAAACAAGGTAAGAAGGAAACATATAATATGCATAAGAAAAGAATAGAATTAATACAGGCGGGGTTCCAAGACGTCACTGAAAGGTATCATTGGTCTAAATAGTTAGTTGTACAATAGACGAGCACGAGACAGATGAATGCGGGTTTTTCGGAAAATAGCGTAGCAACAAGCTAAATTTCGGGGAGGTTGAAAATGGTTATACAAAATTTGAAGAAAGAGTTAGTTCAATTAAATATTTCGCGTTAAGAGGGTTTGGAAAAGTTACATTTTGAATCCTATAAATATGAAAGGGGAGTTATTAAGTTTCTCTTTGACTTCTTTAATTTGCATCGCTTACGACGTACAAAAATTTACTAACGAGCTTGTAAATATTAAAATTTATAAATTAAATAGTACAGTGTTAGATGGTTGTGGCCTTATACTTTGAACGCGGATAGTGTCGAGTTTATTTATATTTAACTAAGGTACAACGTATACTGTAACAAGCTCGTAACGTAAATTAAATTATGCAATAATAAAAAAAAGTGTAAGATACTTGGATTTGGATATTGAGATGGACCTTGAATGAGTAGCATGCAGCGCAACGTAGATGGTGTTCCTCTATAAATAGCTGGAGGCGGCAAGCAGCGCATAATCACTAGACCGAGAGTTCAGGAACATAATACATTGTCAACAGAGATAGAATCTTCAAGTTTTTCCAGGTAACGCATTAGAATTTGCTGTTTTTTTAAACTGTGAAAATCATTTGTGATGTGTGAGAGTGAGCTTTGATGGTATTTTTTGTTATTTTGCGTATTGAGAAGAATACGTATAACTAACTTTTATTATGGTATTTGAATATAAATCTAAAGGTGTACGTAAAGCTTATTAACGTTCCTCGTGAATTTAAATTTTTATTGTTAAGAGTACATGGGTTCTTTTGTGTTTGTAGTAAGAGTATGCAAAGTAAAAAGCATACATAAAAAAATAAACTGGGTTATCATGAGCTCACCATACTCCAGAGTGTAATAATTAGAAAAAATATAAATAAGGTATTATTTAGGGCGCATTTACTCCTGTTACATTAAATGTGTTTGATATTTCAATTTAAAAACAAGGACTTTACAAAGATACCATTTATTGAGGTGTAACTTGAGCACCGAAATGTACATAATCTTGAATTATTATTTGTAAATAGTGGTAAATAAATATTGTATGATTGTTGTATTATTTTGTAGTTTTAGCGAGAGTGTGCGTGAACGGTAAAGGGTATGATAGTAAATCTAGGTTTCCAAGAGGAGGCCCAACTGAGCTAGCTAGGGAGCGGTTGAAGAAATCAAAGTTGATGGAAGCAGAATCTGGGTAAGAAATTTTTTTTTGAAAATTTTTCTTTTCAAAGAATAATGAACAATATTTTGAGAGGAATACACAATGAAAAATGCCTTGTGTATCTAGACGACATTATCGTATACACAACATCGCTGGCTGAGCATATCGAAAGATTACGAGAAGTCTTCGAGAGACTACGTAAAGCACATTTTAAAGTTCAATTAGACAAAAGCAAATTTTTACAATAAGAAGTATCGTTTTAATAACGCCACAAGGAGTTATGCCAAACCCCGATAAAACGAACGCAGTGTTGAACTACCTGTTACCGAAAACGAATAAAGAAATTAAAGGATTTTTAGGACTCAGTGGTTACTACCGAAAATTCATCAAAGGTTACGCACAGATAACCAAACCACTAAAAAACTGTTTAAAAAAGAGAAATAAGATTAAACACACGCCAGAATTTATTAAAGCCGTGGAGAAAATTAAATGCATGCTTACAAATTACTCTGTATAAGAATATCCAGATTTTTCAAAACCATTTCTATTGACAACCGACGTATCGAACGTAGCATTAGGTGCAGTATTGAGCCAAGAAAAAGTAGGAAGCGATAAACCAGTCGGCTACGCATCTAGAACACTAAACGAGACGGAACAAAAATACAACACAATCGAGAAAGAACTATTAGCAATAATTTCAGACTATACCTTTATGAAAGAAAATTGTATATATACATCGACCATAGACCGTTAGTGTGGTTATGCAAACTCAACGAACCAATTCGAAACTACAGAGATGGAGGATTAGATTAAAAGAATATGATTATGAAATCATATATAAAAAAGAGATTTATAACAATAACGCAGATGCACTAAGCAGAATAAAACTCAACGCAGTAGAAACAGAGTCAATTATAGGTAACGTAAACGAAACAGAAATAAGGGAAGACCCCGACGAAATAGACACTATTCATTCAACACAAAACAAAGAACCAAAAACCGCGATTAAAATTTTAAGTGAAGCTATAGACATCAAACCAAATCAATTCATAATTACAGAAGTTTTAACCAACCCCAACCCAGTAAAATATACAAAAATAGATAATAAAAAAATATATCAGATTGAAATAACTAAAACCGATAAGGAAAAGCATATAAATAAAATTTTAAAAGAATATATCCCAGAGAAGAAACGTTTCTACCTTTATTTCACCACCAAACGTGTATACAAAAGATTCTCAGAATTATATATCAGATTATTCAATAACTCGGGCCCGAAATTATCAGATGTACAAAAAAATTAATAACTTTAAATGACCCTGACAAAATAAATTATGTAATTAGAAATCAACACGAAGGCAAAACCAACCATCGTAAAATCAACAAAACCCTAAAGCAAACTCATAAGGAGATATTAATTTAAAGATATAAAAGAATTAATACCACGGATTTTATTAACCAATGCGAATTAAGCGACAAAGCGAAATACGATAGAACAATCCCAAAAGTACCCTTAATGTTAACTAGAACACCCGACAAACCTTTTCAAAAATTGCATGCAGACACTCTACTGGTAGAAGCACAAAACTGTTTAACAATTATAGACGCATTCATCAAAGTAGGTCAAGCGATACCCATCACATCAAAAAAAGAACCGAAGTAACCGCAGGATTCTTACAATATTTTACATTTTATGGCACACCCAAAACAATAACTTTAGATAATGGCAGCGAATTTAGAAATGAAACTATACAAAACACCCTAGAACTCCATAAAGTAAAAATTTATTTTATAACCGAAAATCACTCATAATCAAACGGATTAATTGAAAGATTACACCTAACATTATTAGAACAGATCAGAATACTAAGATTAACTTATAAGAAAAATGGAATTATTCGAATATACCAAGACCCAACAGTAACAAAGAAATTCGCAAATTTACCGGAACTACAGTTCAAGACTACACAACTCGATGACAACGAATTCAGCAAGAAACCAATGCAACTAGAGCACCTAGACCTAGATAATCTCAACCAAGCCATAAAGTTAATGGATAATTACAAAGAACACTTAAGTGAGTTAAAAGTGCCAAAATTACATTATGATAACACAAGTGTTTGGACAATTTTATTAATCGTTGTAACCATTTTAGTAACTACGTATTTATTGTACAAAATGTATCTTAGATATAGGAATAAAGAAACGAATTTTAGACATAAGAACAAAAAAACCAAGGTAAACAAAGAAATAATAAATATACCCTTAGGGACAATAAATTTCAAAAATTAAGCAAAACCCTTAATTTTCATCTACGTCGGAAGAAGTTACATATCTCCCAAATGAAATATATGTATAATTAAATGGAATTATTGAATCTTAAGTCAACTTGCAACATTGTATAATTCAAAGATAGATAATAAAAGGTTTATAGAGGTCAGACAGAAGACATAAAAATGGATGTGGATACATTATATTCCAGACGCAACGCGACACTGTAGTTGCAGATCACAGTAGGTTATAGAACCGCAATTATTAGAATTAAGATTGTTACTTTGTATTGTATAAATGAATAAAGAAATAAGCAGACATAAGCTCTACAATTTCCACAAGCAATGTGAGAGACAGGGACAACATAAATACCCTGGAGAGCCCAAGGTGGGGCAGTCAGTCTTAAGACTCACAACTATAGATTGTTGGTTGTTCAGACTACTCGCCCTAAATTAGTTCATTTAATAGTAATTTCAACTTGGAATATTTTTCATACAGTACTTGTAGATTAAATTTCCACTTGTAATTTCTGTTTAAATAAATTCGTTAAAAGAGTTTTTGGAAGAAGACTTTTTAAAAAAAGCAGCTCCCAAAGGCCAAAACTTATATCGCATAGCTCAAAAATAGTTCTGGCCCAAATTCCGCGCTCATGTTGCTAAGTACGTAAATCAAAGTAAAACCTTTATTACCCATAAACCTGAACAAAAACTACCAGCAGGCAAATGTCTCGACGCCCCATAGTATCAAAACTATCGCAGATTACCGCAATAGACTTAGCAGGTCCGTTATTCAGGACTACTAAAGGACACACTTGTATTTTAAGATAGGTGACACTTTCACTAAATTTCCATTATTTTTCCCGTTACAAAAGGCTACAGCTTGCACAATAGTTCAAAAAATTGAAGAATTTAATAATTTATTATTTTGCTTTTCGGAAAACCTGAATAAGTGTTAGTAGATAATAGTGTTCAGTTTCGTAGTAGTTTGTTTGAGAATGTAAAGCAAAAACTTGAATCGAAAATTATTCTCAATGCATATTATCAGCCACAAGCAAATCCTGCCAAAAGAGTAGATCAAGTGTTAAAAACTATGTTAATTTCATACGTATCTGAAAATCAAAGGAATTGAAACAAGGTCCTACCGATGGTTTCTTGTGCAGTACGGAATGTACACAAAGTCTTAGGTATGTCACACCTGATTTTGCAAATTTTGGCCGAGAAATGATACTGGAAGGGACTGCTTTTGGAGAGAGTTTAGACTCGGAAAATTTAAAAGATTTTCAATTTACAGACAAATCGTACTCCCGAGTTAATAAACGTTTATCAAGACATTCCGAAGAAATTAGAAATAGCATATAAAAGTTCAAAACGTAATCATGATTTAAGACAACCTAAAGTATCTTATTCAGCTGAATAATAAGTATAAAGGCTCTTAGATACAACAAAATATTGTAGTGCTAAATTAGCACCAAAATTTATTGACCCATTTACAATTGTCGACAAAGTTTCTACCAATACATATGAGTTTGCTGATGATTCAGGTCAATACAGAGGGATATGATATGTAAAAGATTTGAAACCAGATGCGACACATGATGATAAGGAGGAAATTGAAAACTGGAGCGTGAGATAGATTAGGACTTTTTTTTAATTTTGGTTTGGAAGAACTAAAGACTATAAACGTAGCACAAATACCAGACCAACGTCACGGATGTTAGAGTAGTAGATTTTCGGGAAAAAATCTTGATTGTGCAGAGAACGTGATGTTTGATCATTAAAAGAAATAAAAATCAGAAGACAAAGATGGAAAAAGTGATTTAAAACAGACAATTTATTATTAAAGCTCCAACGGTACTATTCTTGACGTTCAGATTTATGGGTTACTATATTTTTATTTAACTAGATATTTTATGAAATTGATATTGCTTTAAATCAAAATAACATTAGTTACTTCTAAAGACCACGGTTAATATCAAAACACTAAATTGATATTTTAATATGTAAAATCCTATGGTCATACATTTCTTAAGTCTAAATAATACGCACACTTTCTAATGTATCATATTTCAAAACTATGCTCACTATATCATGGAGCACCTGAATTTTTGTTAAGCATCTTCAGATGATATCAACTACAATAACTATTGGATAAAATAACTTACCTGCGTAATACAAGATAGGAATTAAGGCAAATCCTTTCCCAGTACTAACTAACAAGAATTGGCTATTTAACCCTATTCCAAACTCTTTGCCTGAGCCAGATCCATTTCCCTTAGGATTTGATATAGCGTCATCAGTACCATTTACATTTTTAGGCACAACTTCATTTCCTGGTTGTTCCTTTTCAACTTCTGCAAAATAATAAAAGTTACAATATTTAAATCCATTTAACACATTTTGATTTCTGTAATAGCATGTTTGGCTTTTGGATTTTGAAACAGCTCTAAATGGTATTGTAGCAATAAACGCCTAACAATTTCGAATTGAAAGAGATACAAATGTTACTCGAACTATAATTTGATTGAAACGGGATAAACGTAGAAGAGCTTGTGCGGTTAATCGTAAGACAGAAACCCCGTTTCGGTGATTTGAAGCTAGAAGATCGCCGATAGAGAAGATTAAGTTTGGCGGAAAAAGGCCCTAGGAATCCCTTCGTCAACGTCCTCTTTGAAGTCACCCTCACACTTCGAAGACGCATATTAGCCGAAGCTGTAAATTTCAGGTGACGAATGATATGGGCTCGGGACCTCTTCACGATGGCGCAGTGTTACCGGTGCTACGAGCACGACTATCGATCGACGGAATGCAAGGAGAAGGTACAGTGGTGCGGTAACTGTGCCGAACGTGAATTCAAAACTACCGAAAGGCAGTCCTCCTGTTCTATGTGGTTTGCGCTAGAGCAAACGACAGAACTGGCGGTGGCGCAAAGGTCGATACGCGCTACGGCGCCAAGTTGAGCAGATGCCCCACGATGCTACGTCTGAAAATCGCAATCACACGCAACATCGGTTATGGATTATAAAGAACAAACCAGATCTAAAAGAAACTAGAGGATTCAATTCGCGTAAATAAATCTCGGAAAAGTCAAAGGGGTCACAAACAACTTCTTAAAGTTATTCATCGAAAACAATATCGACATTGGGCTTATACAGGAATCGCACCTGTATAACCCTAAAATAGCAGGTTTTGGGAGGGGGCTTGCCGTATTAAACACGGATAGCGAACGTCCGCGCAGCGAAATAATAATAAATAATAGAACGTGCGCAGGAATAACATTAAATAATTTGTCGAACAAGTTTTTAACGACGGTCGAAATAACGTTTTACGTATTAAGCTCATACCCTCTGTCGGTGGGCTCCAGGCGGGAAAAATCACCAAACCAAACCGAAGACCTTATAAATCAAATAGAGAGCACTATTCGCAAAATTGGCAGAAATAAAAAACCAATCATTAGAGGACTCTTCAATGCCAAGCCTCTAATATGAGCTAATCCAATCGAAGACGATAGGGGTTTGCAGGTTACTGATCTTTTGACTTAATGGGATCTAAGCGTGATCAATATTAATGATTCACTTGTAACGTATTTTTTTTCTTGTTGCACCAAGCCTAATAAATTAATAATAAAACAGATAAATTTTAAAGCATTTAATTCGTAAATATTCAGCCAATAAAAAGTAAAGTATAATATTCACAATAACACATAGAATCTAGGAGATTTATATTCTGTGGCTTGTTGCCAAGCGTAGCCCAGCTAATTATGAGCACTTTTGTTTCCAACGTCGAAGAATCAAGTCGCTTTTTGTAGACTAGAGATAAAAGTCAAGATGGCTCGACTAAAACACGAGGCGTCTAATAGAGTCAAGAAGAAGAACTTGAGTTGAGAACATGGAACGATAATATACATCATTTAAGACAGTTGGTATAGATTAATACAATAAATTAAACTAATATATTTCACTTTAGTGCAATATCTAATGGACATATCTACAACAACAATTTTCAATGTTAAATTATAATAAATTTTCGTCGCAATAATTTAAAGCAGGCAGTTATGGTTTCGTTCTATCTATTTAATACGCCGTATAGAAATGGTTTATTATACAAAGAATCTTGGTACTTCAAACTTACAGATGATTAATACGCTGGAAAAATACAACAGCTGACGTCATGATTCTGCACCTGCAATTTATTTGGATACACGTGAGTGTTTGAAACTTTCCGTAACTTTGAAAGTATAGTAAATTATTATGAGATTTTCTACGTTGAATATTAGAGTAACACAAATAAAAAGTAGTTTTTTAAAGTCAATAACACACCGAATAAATATCTAGTTTGTCAGTTATTTGTACACGCATTCAATGTGTTTTGAGATATTGAGAATGACACCTTATGTCAGATAAAAAAAATAGTATAGATTCTGTTTCCTAATCTAGACGCCATATGCAGTCTTGATTTAATTTTCACATTTTGCTTAAAAACATTCAGGTCATGTAAAAGCTTTTTATTGGTGCTGAAATTCGCGTATATTTTTTTGTAGATTACAGTTAAATTTGAGTAGTTGCATTTTATGATCGCTATTTTTCTGATGATCAATCTTTGTTGTAAATGGTCAAGGAAGCGCTTCAATGATTATAAGTAAAAATAAATTCATGTGTTATGATCTAATAAATTATGACATGTTTGCTTAAACTAAATTTTATAGAAATGATCAATTAATACATATTTATTTTGAAGGTTAAACTTCACTAAAATTCTTTTATAAAAATTTTTAAGACAAGATAGTAAATATATATATAGCAGTCACATGTATTTAATCAGATTTCTACATATAAATAGAATTCATTTTGTTTCCTTTGAAAGAAGTTTTATTATACAACATTTAAATTAGGAAAGAGAAAACTAGAGCAAATCCTCCTTAAGTAAAAAGACAGAGTAATGAAAATGAATCCTTTAGTATTTCACAGATGTTTAAATTCATTTATTCTATTTTTGGCATATGCTTTTGAAGACACAAATAGTGTCCATGTGGTGTTTTTGTTTGTTCACAGGTAAAGCTGAGACAACTGTTTGACATCTGGTGGTTGAGGTTTTGGTAAGTGTGTGATAAAGAGTGAAATTCAAATTTTATGGCTATGATAGTGGTGTTAAGATAAGGTTTCCGCATTTCCTTATACAAACACAGTTAAATTTTGTTGGCACTTGTATTAAAAAATACGGTGGCGCCTATTAAAAATATTTTTGGTCGATTATCCACCCATGACCCATGCTCATGATCTACCCAGAGCTAACACTCTACTAGCCGTTTAACCCCTAAGAGTTTTCTTTGTCTAAAGCCGTTTTCCATCTGACATTACCCTGGGCTTGGAGTCTAAAGAAGAAAATCTCGACCTAGTGACATCAGATTAAAAATAGAGAGTTTTAGTATATAGCTGATAGTCACGAGGATAAAGGGTAATAAACTTACAAAAGTTTTAATTACCCCCGTTTTTTATTTTAAAACTATTAATATTACACACTTACGTTTGAGGTGCATAGAGGCAAAAGTTTTATAGATTTTACTGCAGCTTCACACGAGGTGTTCTAGGTCATTTGTAATTGGGAACCGGAGTCGCACGAGGTAACGCTCTGTAATCATAAGTTAATAGCATAAACTATTGATGTCGAAACACGCGTAAGCGAACAAATTATCGTCTTCCCACTGTTTTGTAATAAAAAAGCAAATTCGGGGCGGTTTAAAGAAAAATTCAGCAAAAGCATCCCCGCGCTCGAGAACGGATTAGTAAACTGCCAAAAGGCTACTCAAATAGAAGCACTCGCGAAAAAATTCAACGACGTGGTGGTAAACGCGTCGGCGTATTCCATACCGCATATGAAAACATTCAAAGACAGCGTACCTCGGTGGAACCGAGAGTTAACCACCATGCGTACAGAAACACGCAACCTAAATTGCCGCTAACAACGCACCACGGGTGAAATAAGAAAACAAAGGAAAATCGAGTATAACCAATGTAGCCGAGAATATAAAATATTAATTGAAAAAACGCGCACCAATAAATTAAAAAAATTCTGCATGCGCAATTTTAAAAAATAACCCTTGAGAACGGCGTATCGCGTAATAAGGGGCAAGCAAACAACAAAAGATCGCGCTCGCCAACAACAAAAAAGATAATGGAGTGATATACGGAGAAATTCAAAATTACGGCGGAATATTTGTTGGAAAAATTTTTCCCATCAGATGATCCATAGGAGGATGAAGCATTGCACAACACGATACGTTGCTGTGCTACAGAGGTGCAAGTAATGAGTTCCGATAAGGCAATTCTTTCACGAGGTCGTAAGGGCTTTTAAGAGGATGAACCCTAAGAAGGCACCGGGGCATGATAAATTCACCTCAGACACACCTCTGGAGGCGTATTTGTTGATCCAGCGTGTTTTTACCGAGTTATTTAATCTTTGGTTGGAGAAGAGCATGTTTCCACATTGTTAAAAAGTCCAGAACGTGAAATTTATTACCATGCGCGTTAAGCACGTTGTGCGAGACGGTGGCGGTTTCAATAATAGACAAATTGGATTTGCGGAAGTAAGTCGACGCGTTGAAGTTGATAGTCTGAGAAATCTAACAGGCAAGAGAAGTAAAGGAGTATTTTGACGTTATGGCACTGGACATTTCAGGGACATTTGATGCTGCCCGTTGGTCATATATCGTTTCGGAGTTGGAGCACAAGGATAAGCCGAGAAACTTGATGTCATTAGTCAAGAGTTATTTCTCAGAACGACTACATAGGTCGAAATTCCGAGGAAAGTTGTGTCGCGACCGGTGGAAAAGGGATGCGCGCAGAGGTCGTGCTTTGGTCCCACATTCTAGAAGTTGTTGTATGAGAGTATCTTTAGGATCAGATTGCCAAAAGATACTCTATTGTTGGGTTTGTAGACTAAACACTAAAGCTAATAGCGTTGCGAACCGAACCGAACAAGGTTTTAAGCAGGTTATATGAATGGTTCAAGGAGGTCAAGTTGAAATTCAACCCAACAAAGTCAGAGACACTATATTTCGGAACAAAACTGGAACAAAGTTCCCCGAGGTTAAAGCTAGAAGGGGAAAAGTCTTATTCAAGGAAACCATTTTACACATCGGCGTTAAGTTAAACAACAAACTGCATTGGAGGGCGCATGTTCAATATGTCAAGTGCAAGTACAGCGAAATATTTAATAGTATGAGGCAGCAGCAAAGATAAACTGGGGATTCAGAAGCGAATCGTTGAGGATAGTCTACGTCGGAGCAATAAAACCGGCGATTCTGTACGGAGGTTTGAAAGGTCAAGGATCTCAAACAGCTGACGAGGGTTCAGCGCATAACTGCAGTAAGGGCGTGAGGGCGTATAGGACCACCCCCACGGAGGCGGTCTTAGTGATTAATAGTATTCTCCCAATCGACTTTGTCATCAGGAAGATTAGAGATCGGAGACTCGTAAGGAAAGTGCGTGAAGTTGTTGAAAGTGTTGACCTCGGCAGTAGGAAAGTTGAAAAAAAGATTGTTATTTCTGAGCTAGGGTATCCTGCTGATGCCAATCGGACCGAGTTTGCTAAAGGCAATGAAAACGCAACGCGGATCAGGATCTATACAGATGGCTCGCAAATCGGCGATGAGCAAGCAGGAGCGGCGTTCGTTGTGTATAAAGAGGAGAGGGAAGTGTCCCGCTTTCAAACTAAATTTGTGAACTGGAGCACAATCCTTCCGTGCAAGATTGTAGCTATAAGAAGAGCTATAAAGTACGTTAACAACCATTTGAGCACAGGTGGGTACTCTATCATCAGCATAAGCAAATTGGTCCTGACTGCTCTAGTTAATATAAATATCTCGACAGATCTTTAAAGGGACGTCTGGAGGATTGCGCACACTGCACTTGAGTTTTAAGATTTAAAGTTTTTAAGTTAGGTCGCATGACGGCAATCGAGGAAATGACAGAACAGATAAGTTGGCCAAAGAAACAGCAACAGGAAGTTTCTTACACTGCATTCATCGATACCGAGATCGCTAATTAAGAAAAAGCTGCGAGAAAGATCAATCCGACAGTGGGAAGATAGGTGGAACAACGCTGTCACGGGCACAAATTTATACCGAGCATAGAAGATAGAGATAAAATGGAGGTGAAACTCGATCACAAGATGGAGCAACTAGTAACAGAGCACGGGACTTTAAAAGCTTACCTACGAATCAGATTGACCGAGAACGACCGTTGCAAATGCGGAGAGGGCGTAGAAAATGCCGAGCACATGTTATTTGACTGCCCACTTGCGACGGCAAATAGAAAGTTTGCAGATACGAAATTAACCGTTATAGGACTTGAATGATCTAAGAGCCTAGAAGAAGTCTAGCAGATAGCTAACTAGAAAGCGTCCTGGATAGATAGCCTTTAAAGAATTTGCAGGAAGGGTTAAGGGACTGGACGACGAGAACCTTGTAAATGAGGAGGTTGATTAGAAAAATAGAGTATTAGACTTGGAATAATATTTGAGCATGGTTTCAACTTAGAAAGCATAAACCAAGAAAAAATACAAAACAGAAACCAAAACAAAACACCTATATATCTAAATATACACGACGAACCCCACACTAAATCAATCACTATCTCTCCTAAACGCATGGAATATCCGGTATAAAATCAAAACTTTAGACATTGGGCAAATAAACAACAAGCTAAATCAAAAACTCTAATTAAATTAAATCAGTCACTTAAATTAAGAAACTAAAATGGAGTAAATACGCGCATCCCCATCAATACCTAAAAGTGATAATAATTGCGATCTCTAGCGCATACCCACCAGAATTTTAGCAGTGCATCACCACCTTGCCTTAGCAGTAAAATATAATTAGATGTGTGCAGACAACTAGATCTTCATATACGGGCGAAATATATATTCGAGGTATGTATAAAATTGTGGCGGCTGTACTCGCATAAGCATTGATTTGAATTAATAAGTATATTTTGCAATAATATTAAACCAGCAAGTTTTCAGTTCGATGGCGCTAGCCGACATAATGCTTATGCGAATGCACCTGATAATTTAGGTTATGCTTTTTGCCATTTTATACACTGCTACATGCTTAATGCTTATTTAGATATTTATTTGTAAATTTATATTATATATTTTTATTGTTTTGTGGCTTGATTTATTTTGTTTGGAGTATTATCGCCGATTTTTAGTCCCAGTATCTATAAAAAGGAAGATTGGAATTGGAATATGTGAGTTAGGAAACAATAGGGAACGTTAGGGACGAATTTAGGTTGAAGTTAGAATAAAATACTTAGACTATGGAGGACGGCATTTAAATTTATAGGGTAGGAACAAATAGCTGGAGTCCCTATTAATAAATTTGGCGCATGCTTAGAAATTTGGATTCACTGGCAAATGTTAGTTAGCTATATTTGGATAATTTTAAGTCGACCCTTTAGGTAGTACCGGTAAGCAGAGCGGTATTACGGATCCCCTCCCCTTCTACTTTTTGCTGGTGTCTTGTTGATCAGGCAGACTTTAAAGTCAACGCTAGGGATACTATTATTCAATCCCCAACTTTAGCTTTTAGTTTGTATATTTTATTTACGACCGATTAATTTTCAAGCCAGATTAATTTGATGCCCGCTTACTTTCGCGTTTAAACCCAATGTAGCAGCTTCGGGTGTAGCATTGAAGACGTGGCCGCAAGTGTAGAGTCCTCTTACTTGCATTATACCGTAGGTGTCGGGTATACTGTGAAGGTTATAGAAAGTTCTGCTAATTTTCGATTTTATAATGTGGAAACTTTATAGTTAGATATGTACATCGTACCCTCCAATGCTTGTGAAGCTTAAAATATCAATCAGCAAGTGTTATAGAGTAAAATTTTAGCGCTGGTGTTAAAATAATTATACAGAATGTTTATATACATTAGAATATAAACGTTCGTGATTGTATAGCAACAAATCAATGGTCCTTCAATGTACGCAGTTGGATTAATTCCAAATAGAGTGTAATCGTCGTGTTGAAATATAAATGAGTGCCTAGAGCATAATCAGTGATTATCATTAGTGAACGTTGTAGCAGCATTTGAGTATATTAAGAATTCTCTGTAAGTAATTGTGAATATTCCCCCGAATTAAGAACAATAAATTAATGTTTGTTTTCATCTATATTTCCAATATGTTGTTTCATTCTTGCACGTTAAAAATGTGCTATATACGCAATTTAAATTTACATTTCGACAAATATGAAGATGAAAATAAATAAATGACCGATTATCTACTTATGCACTGGCCGATCTTCTAAAAAGGTATTACACCCAATGCAAAACGAGGAGGTTGGTCAACGGAAACCGATACGTTTCCAGCTAAATAGATATGAGTAATTTTGCCTAGCACTGGGAAGGTAATTCGACCATAGAAGAACAAAAATCAGTGTAAAATTATTGGTTATTTTGAGAAAAGAAAAGCGTGTGATCGGTTTCGATGTTCTTGCAGCTCATCAGACGGACGCATCTTTTTTTGCAAAACAACCAACTAAGATGTTGAATTTTACACTAATCATGGTGTATAATTGTGTATAATTCAAAATCTTAATTGGTTGTTTTGCAAAAAAAGATGCGTCCGTCTGATGAGCTGCAAGAACAGCAAACCCGATCACGGGCTTTTCTTTTTGAAAATAACCAACAATTATACATTAATTTTCGTTCTTCTATAGCCGAATTACTTTCCCAATGCCAGACAAAATTACTCATATTTTTTAGCTGAAAATGTATTGCTTTCTGTTGACCAACCTCTCGTTTTGCATTGAGTGTAGTACCTTCTTAGAAGGTCCGCCAGTGCTAAAGTAGAAAATCGGTCATTTATTTATTTTCATTTTCAACTTTGTCTTTTGACTAGTTATTAAAATTTTGTCTGGCAATGTCATCTATATTAACATGTCGGAGACTTGATTGGTCACCGATAGTTGGTTGGTTACATTCCTGTATGGAGGACGCATGAGAAATATTTTGTACGTATAAATTCACTAGGATTTTTGTATAATTCAAAACAGTTGGTTGTTTTGCAAAAAGAGATACGTCAGTCTGATGAGCTGCAAGAACAGCTAAATCGGTCACGGGTTTTTGTTTTGGCAAAATAACCAACAATTTTACATTAATTTTGGTTCAGTACAGTAAACTGCACACCAACATTAAGCATTAAAAAAGCATTAGAGTGATTCATTATTCAAGACTGGAATGTGAAAGTTAGACTTTCTAACTTTTTTCAATTGGTCAACATGCATAAAAATGCATTGAGCAAGTTTATGACGATAAATGGGAACTACAGATGAACCATAAAAATGTTTATTATTGCACAAAATTGCTGAATTTTATTACATGTACATTTGTCAATTATTAGCATAAATGTTAAACCCAAGTTCAATTTGTTATGCAGCAGTAAACAATTACACATTATTTCTGTTGATCTTTTTCTTACTCTGGTTTATTCTTCTATTAACAAAATCTATTCTTGCTTAATTTTTGTAATTGTTTTTGTGCGATACAAATTGAAACACTACCTTAGGTAAACAATAACTTTTTTATGCGTTTTTTGTTCAAAGCAAGAATTAATGATTTGTATGTGTATTTGTTGTTTTACTCCGTATCTAATATACGGGGTGGGAAAAATTTTCGTCATGAAAAAAGAAGTTTTGAACGAAAGGAGTTTTACAGGCACCGCTACATTATTTAAAAACGGCTAGAGACAAAAATATTTTACATACTATAATTCAACGGTAGATGAATAGGCCAGTTCTGCACAGATCCACCGATCCTCCCGTTTCATATCTAACCTAGGTTTTACATGTAAATTCCTATAAGGAGGATCTACTAAGTTTTATTTTAAAGCGATTTTCTTCTTGTGGGAAAGGATTACCTCTTTGTGGGTGTGAAATTTCTTCCTTGTGGGGGGATTATTTCCTTGCTTAATTTTTACCTCCATCATCCCTATCTTAAAAAATCGGTAACCTAACCTCTAAAATTTTTGAAATACCTCTCGGTGCCTATCGGCACCGCACGAGCTTTGTATTCCCACTTTTTTAATTTTTATCTTAACATCAACCCTTATCCAGTTACAACCCCCCATTTTATAACTTTTTTTATTTATAATCAGTTTCTAATCGTGTATGGTAATACAGATTTAATTTTTTTTGGAAGTCTGAATCTACCAATAATTTAACCTTAGGCCAACCCGATTTAAAAATTGGTGTAAGCAAAAAAGTAGTACACATTCTCTTAAAAAAATTTTATTTAATTATAAACATACAGTGTACACTTAACATCTATTTTCATACATATATATTTTTACAGACAGAAATTTTCTGACGTAATTTAAGTATAAAATTTAAATTTTCATTTTGGTATTGCATGATTTTTTTTTCATTCCACTGAACTCTTATATCGGCTTTTGCTTGTTAATATTTATTTCTAAATAGAGCACTTTTTCCTAAGACCAACCGGACCCACGTGCTTCAAATTTCTCTGATTTTGTTTTTAAGGTTTCGCTTAAGAACTCGTACATAGTTTCAAGATTACTAGCAGATGTTGTAACCACGTTTTTTGTGTTACACGATTTCACATCGGTAGTCTCTTCTTCCATTTTTGTGTAGACGACGTAGTTCGCAATTAACTTTTATTGCTGTATGTTGTGTTCTTTTTTCATTAATTAATCGAATAAGCCGCTCTTTCTACTTCCAAAGAAACTCGGACACTTTATCGTCGGCACAGTCGTTCTTTATGCGATAGCTTGCCATACGGTTGTTAAACGCTGTGCTAACCATTTCTACACCATCTTCGCCAGTAGCGGTAACTGTCGCATTTTTATGTCGGTTGCTCCTCAAGTGTGCGGCATACGTCGTCTTTTCCACTTCCAAATCGCACACTCTACACAAAATTCGTGGTTGTTTCGGACAAGACCCTTCAACAGCTGGCGGAGCTGAACGTTTTGGCTTGATGACATTCCGTGCTGTTTTTTCTTGTGTTGCAGTAAGTTGACCATTCTCGTAAAAGCGATACCTCAAGACCCACAGTATAAGTACTTTGCTGCTGATGGATGTACAAGCTTAACCGTGGACGATGCTACACCACGACATTTGTTCTGGTGCCGTTTGAAAGCATCCCTCCTGGTAAAGTAGACGTGACAGGACTCGCATTTAAAAACGGTTGCAGGTACCATTTTGGTACTAAACAAAATCCGCACTATAATTCTTTGGTGAAACTTGCGAGTGGACTAAATTTTAACTAAAAGTTTACTCTTGCGTGCCCGCTTTATATACCTTTATGGAATGCAGATCGAAGGTTTCCAAAGACAACCGAATGAAGTTAAGGATTCAGCAGGAAACTAAATGACGTCATCTTTTGACAATCCTTGCTGCTCGTCCAGTACATTTAGCACCAATGCATGCGCCCGGTTTGCATCGTCCATGTTGCGAATGCAGCCAGTAGAAGCGCCGGAAACGTCTTCTATGTTATACGGGTTAGCAATCGCATCGCGTGCATATTAAAAATCGAAAACGGTGCTAGCTCTGATCGATGGTGTTGTAGGCCAATGGTATGCAAGATCTTTAAAATTTAAATTACCAAAACAGCTACAATTGTGGTGTATGGTATAAACACATTTATTCACACATACATACGTCCACCAACCCATCTGTACATCGATCAACACACCCATCTATCCACTATATCTGTCGAATGGTGAGAATCTCCCACTCTGTAAATAAGTTCTAGTGTTTTTCGAGTGCATTTTAAATTTAATTTTTTAGAAGTGAAACTTAATAAAACTTTTACTAAGGAAATGCCAAACTTGTTGTCTATAGGATAGTTACTAATAAAGCAATATAATTTTAAATAACTTCTACGTTATATTTTTAGAAATGGCAAACTTGAATATTTTCTAAACGAATCACCAAGCGAAAGTACATGCTTAGTGTTATTAAATAAAATTAAATAAAAACCCTTAACCACAAAAAATATTTAAATTACTAGATACGTATTTCGACCACTATGTGGTCATCATCAGTAGAAAACCTGTAATTAAAAAAAAAAAAACCGTTGTTCTGGAACACTTCAGAGGATATTCTCCTCACCACTTAGGCTGAAGTTAACCTTCCCAACCTATAATTTACTATATTGTTGCTTTAAACACTATCGAGGATATTCTCCTCACCCGCAGGCTGGTGTTCTCAACAACAAACAAGTGAATTGAAGACAATTCACTTGTTTGTTGTTGAGAACACCAGCCTGCGGGCGCTTCTACTGGCTGCATTCGCAACATGGACGAAGCAAACCGGGCGCATGCATTGGTGCTAAATGTACTGGACAAGCAGCAAGGATTGGCAAAAGATGACGCCATATACTTCCCCGCTGAATCCCTAACTTCATTCGGCTGTCTTCGGAAACCTTCGATTTGCATTCTATAGGGGTATATAAATCAGGCACTGATATTGTTCACGGAGGCGGCGTCTTAATTCAAGTAGGCTTGGCTTGATTAATTGTTTAATAAACATAAGCAAAATAATTATAAGTTCCAAAATTACATAAAATAAATAGTGAAATAGAATGAACTAGCAGTTCTGAAGCCTTCAGATGGCTTCGGATGGGTTCATGGGTGCTGTGGAACCAGAATTAAACTTAACCCTGATTAAATGTTTGTATGCACAATTTAACGGGGTGTATAAGTCTTCGACTTTCTTTGGAGAGCTTCGGAAGTTGCTTATGAGGCACAGCGTGAACTTGAACAACGATGATTAAGAGATATGTACTGGTTGAAAAGTTCCAGACATCTTGGGTGGTATTCGGTTCTTTTCGGAAAGCTTTGAGTTTTAGGGGTGCGTCAATGTTACGTTAAAAGAAATTATGAAATGAAATTATATGCACTTAAAAACTACTAATTTACAATATATACAAGAAAAGAAAGTTCAGAAGGTCTTCTGTTGTCTTCTGATCTCTTCGGCAGGCTTCTTGGTGTAATGCCTCTACGGAGATGTCGTCCCCGTGGTAGAGCTTGACAGATGCAATCACAATAACGACTGGTCCGTGAAGTACGGAACGGAACTTAACGTTCATACGTGTTTGTTAATTATGGATTGACTGTACGGCTGTGAATCCTGGGCAGTAGGAGAAGCGCACAAGAAAAAAAGGTAAAAGCCTTTGAAAGGTGGTGCTACAGACGAATGATAGAGATATCAAGGACAAACAATGTTAAAAACAAAAGAGCACTAAAAATGGTAGGGAAAGAAAGAAATATGTGGTAAACGGTATAAAATAGGAGAGACAGAATGATAGGCCACATACTACGGCATGAGGGAATAGTGCGGAATATATTAGAAGCAGAGATAGGAAGAAAGGGAAGTAGAGGTAGATCTAGGTTAGACTACTGCACACAGATAGTGAAAGATGTATGTAGGAATTTCAGGGAAATGTGTAGGCTAGCTCAGAATAAAAATCAATGGAGGTACGCGTTCAACCAATCCCAAGTTGGAAAAACTAATGACGAAAGAAATAACTTTACTTAAACATGTTATAATTAGCTACAGGTATTGGTTGCGTAATATTCTCGAATAATGTTAATTGTGCGAAAGGATTTACTGCAAAACTATTAATTCGGCAAATGTCTAAGTGTTGGGGAATTTTGGTAGCCACAAGCTGTTTAACCCCCTTCACATACCTTACATGTGATTTTCCAATGTTCCACCCGAAGGTACTACATTGGCCAGTAAGCGAGTTTTTTTTTACCTGGAAAATTTGGAATTTTGCCGATCCCTTGCTGTTCCAAGCAAGATAGGGATCTTTAACGTGCATGAAAACACTCACATACGAGACTTCCATTTTACCTCTCATCCGAACAAGGGTGTATTTTTGTGAAAAATGCTCGCCCAACATTTTTCAAGTGGACCGTGTCGGGATTCGAACCCAGGACCTTGGACGTAGTAGTCACACACATACCACTACGCCACGGAGCCCCCTTCACATTCCACTAAATCTCAGTGAAATAGGGCATATAATTAGAATACAATAGAAAGGGAACCGAGCTATATATATGCTGTTGTGGTAGTTTCAGGGAACTGCGTAGGCCAGGTCAAAAAATAAATAAGTAAAGGTACGCGTCCAACCAGCTCCAAAACGGCGAAAAACCTAATGACAAAAAAATAAATACACTTAAATCTTATGATTATTATAAACAACTACAGATGTTGATTGTGAAATATTTTCAACTAACGTTGATTGTGCGAAAGGATATATTTGAAAAGTGGTGCTACAGACGAATGATGAAGATATTATGGACAGACAAAGTTACGAACAAAGAGGTACTAAAAATGGTAGGGGAAGAATGAAATATTTGGAAAACGGTAAAAAATAGGAGAGACAGGATGATTGGCCACATACTACGGCGTGAGGGAATAGTGCGGAATATATTAGAAGCAGAGATAGGAAAAAAGAGAAGTAGAGGTAGACCTAGGTTACACTATTGTACACAGATAGTGAAAGATGTAGGCTGTAGGAATTTCAGGAAAATGTGTAGGCTAGTTCAGAATAGAAATCAATGGAGGTACGCATCCAACCAGTCCCAAGATAGATAAAGTAATGACGAAGAAAATAACTGTACTTAAACAAGATGATCATAAGAATCTACAGGTATTGGCTGTGCAATATCCTCGAATAATGTTAATTGTGTGAAAGGATTTACTGGAAAACTATTCATTCGGGCAAAATGTCTAAGTGTTGGGGGATCTTAGCAGCCACAGGCTGCTTAACCCCCTTCACATTCCACTGAATCTCGGTGAAATAGGAGATATAATTAGAAAACAATAGAAGGGGAACCGAGCTGTATATAGGCTGTGTGGGAACTTTAGGGAACTGTGTAAGCTAGCTCAGAATATAAATAAGTGGAGGTACGTGTCCAACCAGTTTAAAAAAAAACCTAATGACGATAAAATAAGCGCAGATAAATCTGATGATTATTATAAACAACTACAGGTATTGGTTGTGAAATATCTGCAACTAATGGTGACTGTGCGAAAAGATATATTGAAAAAATATTAAATCGGCAAATGTTCAAGTGCTGGGGAAACTTGGCAGCCACAGGCTATTTACCTCCCTTCACAACCTTACATTTGATTTTCCAATGCTCCACCCGAAGGTGCTAAATAGGCCAGGAAGCGAGTTTTTTTTTACTTCAAAAATTTGGAATTTTGCCGAACCCTTGCTGTTCCAAGCAAGGTAAGGATCTTTAATTTGCATGACAAAACACACACGGGACCTCCATTTTACCTCTCATCCGAACGAGGGCGTATTTTTGTGAAAAATGCTCGCCTAACATTTTTAAACGGACCGTGTCGGGATTTGAACCCGGGACCTTGGGCATAGTAGTCACACGCATACCAACTACACCACGGAGCCGCCTCTCCTTTCACAACCACTTAGTGTCGGAGAAATAGGGTATATAATTGTAAAACAATAGAAAGAGACCAAACTGCATCTAACAAGAAAGAACAGTGCCTCTGATCAAAAACAACAAACAGAAACAAGAAGAAAATTGTTGAAAGCATATGTGTGGAGCACAGCACAGTATGCCTATGGAATACGGGCAGTCGAAGAAGCAGACAGAAAAACGATAGCAGACTTTTGATATGTTGTACTTCAGATGTACGAGGAAGATAGCATGGACAGACAAAGTTAATAACAAATAGGTTATAGAAATAGTAGGGGAATAAAGATATCTGTGGAAAAAAATAGGAAAAATAGACGGGCAGAATACGTTCTAAGGCATTTTTGGGGAATAGTACGGGATAAATCACAAGCAGGGAAAGGAAAAGGTAGGTAGATGTAGACCTAAATCAGATAGTGATAGATGCAGGCTATGCAAATTTCAGGGAAATGTGTAGGTTAGTTCAGAATAGGAAAATATGAGGGTACGTGTCTAACCTGTTTCAGGACTAAAAACCTAATGATGATGAATGCTTATAGGTTACAAATGGGAAGGCTACGAAACGTCACATTAAGAAAATATGAATGAAATGGCAATTCACGCGTTACACGTTTTTTCGTTTACCGCTTCTTCTAGTGTTTCACGGTTTGTATAAGTGGAACACCAGCTAATAGTAAAGTGATACCAATGAAACTTATGTTTCGCGCTCTTTCCAGATAAATAAAGTCTAATAATTGTCGATCCTTAAACTACTTTGATAAATAATAAGGTCTTGTGTTAAGACCAGACAAAACATACCTCAATAATTTACCAAGCTTATTGATTATTGATTTTTTGACAGAAAAGAATATTTTCGGATCTATAGATTCAAAACTGTTGTTGCAGATTACAATTAAGGTGACAAACAAGTGCATCGTGCAAAACTGATCTTATTATTTCAATGACTACATTTAAAAGATTTTAATTTTTAAAGTTTTCGAATAGTGATTTACAGCGGTGCCAGTAAAACTTTCTCATCCCTGACCTTCTCCTTTTTTTGCGTGAGGAGAATTTTCGTCAACCCACATATTAAATATGAAGTGCTCCAAGAAATACATAACAGAATTATTAATTCATCTTTTGTAGAATATACATGTAAAAGAAAGTTATATTGTGTATCATATAAGTAGCGTTACAACTTGCTTGAAGTACAAGAATTAACAAAACATAAATTGTATCGATAGAAGAATCAACCAATGTAAGAAGTCCAAAAAAAAGAAAAATTCAACGTAATAAAAGTGTTTGTTTACTGCTACATAACAAATCCAACCTGGATTTAACATTGGACATCGCTGGACAAAGAGCGTATCTTACGTTCTTTACGTTCAACGATATTTGTTTTAATAAGGGTTAAAGCTGAAAAACTTGCCTTATATAGGATTCTAATACTGATTAACAAAATAATACAGTTTCAGGAGCTTTATGCAACTGCTATTTTTACGAGCGTCTCACGGCAGTGATGCCGTGGCTGCAATGATAGGTTAGGTTACTGTTAGAAATAGATATTATTATTAAAAAACAGAAATCAGTTAACACGCCTATCAAAACAGTTGTTGCTAAAACTATTGCAGACTGTTCTGATACGCGTATTAAGTGATTTGTGTTTTTTAATAATAATATCTAATTTGTGTTTTTTAATAATATCTATTTTTAACAGTAACCTAACCTGTCATTGCAGCCTCGGCATTACTGCCGTGAGACGCTCGTCTATTTTTCTATAAAATTGATACCTATCTAAAATTCTTCATACATACTAAACAATCAACAATATCTACGTTTTTCTTTCTAATTTATACGTGCGCCGTAACACCATATCTATCATTGACAACCTTTTCCGCATAGCAGATCACAAATTCATTTTCTTAATCTTTGTATAATGCTTCTTCAGCAAGCCTTCATGCTTAAGAATAACCTCTGATTGTACCAATGAACCCTCGAACCACTATCCTCTAGCGCTGAATAAATAACAGAAAAGAAAGTAAACACGTGCAGAAAAACTGCTAGGTCTTTTATATAAGTGACAACCAGACATCTGTTTATTCTAGTTTACACACTATACATTCCTGGACAGAAAAATACCGTTCTTAGGTGTTTACGTAGTTTGGTAGCCTATAATATACATATTTTTAGGAAAGCAATCAAGGTACGCCATGTCTAGTTTGAAAACTGTGAGTAACTAGAGAAACCGTGTTAGGAACACCTATCTGATTTAAAAGGATTAGATTTGCACAAAAAACGTGGCTACTAACGTGTTACATATGTACAAGAAGAAAGAACTCAAAATGAGTCGATACTTAATTAATTATTGCGTGCTAATTTGACGCTAGTGCTTTTGAATTTACTTTATTCAGGAATGTTATAAAAAGAACTGTACCGCTAGCTACAGTGAGAGGGCAGATTCAATGAAAACAATTGGAACTTTTTGAAGGGTATACAGTTTTAACACGTGCAACCCACCTGGAAAGAGGTTTCTGAACGTTCAGTCCAATAAAATGCTGGACGCCAACTTCACTTATGTGTATCTTGCCAGGCAGCGGGTGGCAGACGCGGATACAGGGGGGTATTCGGGGTAATTACCCCTCCCGAAAAAAATATTTAAATATTTTTTATTTTAGTTGCAAGCGTCTATGTACATTGATTTTTAAAAAATTAGGAAACAATCTACAGATATTTCTGATTTCAATTCGATTAGAAGTATTAAGAATTTGATAAATATATATCTAAGATGATTCAACCAAGGAACCTGTTTTATCTGGAAAAGTATAAGTCGAAGCAGTTTTAAAATATTAGAAGCATTTGATTTAAATCCACTACATTGTGTCGGTATAGGTGCAAGTGGCTTCAGCGTTATGGCATCTGAACAAAAAGGTGCAGCTGCATTATTGCGGTTGACATTAAAAAATGCCGTTCAATGTCCTTACCACAATCATGCACTTAATTCATCATTATTTCATTATCTAAAACCTCTAATGTACAGTTTGTAAGAAATACTCTTGGCGTAATTAAGGAAATAATATATTTTTCAATGCTTCTGCTAAAAGAAGTTTTATATTAAAAAACATTACTAATGAAAAATTAGGCAGCTTGTGTAAAACACAATGGGTTGATAGTCATGAATCTTTTTTAAGCTGTAAAAACCATTTCACAAAAATTATAGAAATTTTTGAATTAATATCCCAGTGGTGCCTCTCTCTGTTCTACCTTTAAATATAAAATTTCAGTTTTGGCACCGGACATATAAAAAGTTTTAAAACAGATTAAATAAAGTGACTTTCAAAGAAAAAAACGGAAACTTTTTGACATTAGTAGAAAACATTTCTAGATTTGATACTGTACTATCTGAACTTCTACCTAGAATAACTTCAAAGGAAACTCATGTAAGTTATTCAAGCAAACAATTTAAAATGAGTTTATTGCCCTACTTTCTTATAAAGATAATGAACAGATACTAAGTGAAATACAAAAAGCTACACATTGTTCTATAATTCTTGACTGCACGCCAGACGTAAGCCGCAAAGAACAAATGACAATTGTAATTCGCGTTGTTCATGCAGTGTCAGGGGAAGAAGTAATTGCAAAAGAACCTTCCTCGGATTTGTTCAAGTTTCAAAAAAATTTGCTGAAGGTTTGGAAGCGTAATTGTTAGACGAGCTGTCAAAAAAAAGGAATATCCTTAAAAAACATGCATGGACGAGGGTATGACAACTGGTCCAATATGAAGAGGAAACAAATAGATGTTCAAAAAAGAATTCTTGACCTCAATCTACGAGCACTCTTCGTCCCGCGTGGACGTCATTCACTAAATCTAGTTTTCAATGATGCAGCCTTTTCCTACCTTGTAGCTGTGAATTTTTTTAGTAACGTTCAAGAGGTTTATAATTTCTTTTCAGGATTCACTCAGCGGTGGAGCATATTAACGAATCATGTCACAAACTTGACTGTAAAACCTCTTAGTAAAACACATTGGAAGAGCAGGATAAATTCCTTGAACCTTTACGATACCAAATCGGTAAGGTGTACGATGCTGTCTATGAAGCCTCTACAGTTGACAAGATTGAGGCTTTGAGGAAAAACATGATCATTGGCATTGCCAATAGGCTAACAGATGTTCAATTCATCAGCTGTTTAATAACAAGGTACGATGTTTTGTTTAAAATAAACGTGGTTAGTAAAATTCTACAGAAGAAAGTAGTTCATCTTCATTGGGCTTTGAAGTTGATCGAAAGTCTAAAAGGATTTTTGCAAAATATGAGGTCGAAAAATGGACTTAATAGTGTCATTACAGACGCAAAGGAACTAGCTGAAATACTGGGAGTCAATTCGGAATTTACAGCAGTATTTACGGTGAGGGCAAGAAAGACTAAAAGGCAGTTTTTCTATAAGAGTAAAGATGAACCTGTGAAGCCTGGGAAAAGTCTTTCAAAGTCTATTTTTTATGTAGTCCTCCACACTGCAATCAATTCACTAACAGAGAGGTTTGAATAGATGGAGAACCACAGCAAATACTTTTAATTTCTCTATGACATCGAACAATTACGGAAATGTAAAAAAGATGTCATTAAAGAACAGTGCAGAGATTTACAATTAATATTAATAGCAGACGATAATAGTGACATCAATGGGGATGAACTATTGGAGAAAATTCTAATTTTAGCACCAATGTTGTATAAAGATAGTTGTCTTGAGACAACATTAACTTATTTAGCTAAAAGAGGTTTAATTGACATCTCCTCAATGTTTTTGTAGCCTTGAGGATATTACTCACACAACCAATATCAGTAGCCAGCGGAGAAAGGAGTTTTTCAAAACTAAAATCATCAAGAAGTACCTGCGATCAACCTTTTCTCATTAGCAACTTAGTGGATTGACAGCGCTATCTATTGAAGGTTAAGTTTTGAATTCTATCAATACTGATGCGATCTTCAAATACTTTGCTAAGTTGAAAGCCAGAAAAATATATGTTTAACGTTTGATGTTCGATTTAAAAAAATTTTTTATCTTATCATACATTGAAGTAAATGTATAATGTAAACATCTATTAAGTTTTTATGGTTTTATTAAAATTTATTAAACAAATTGGATTATTTATTTCTTTAATCCCATATATTTATTGTATAAACATGTGTGGTTGTTTATAGAATTAATTAAATACTGTAGCGTATAAAAACAATAAGGTGGTGAATTAATAAAAAAAAATCAAAAAGGGATGGAGTATAAGTAATTTATGTGTATTGTTTTGAGGTGGGGGCAGCAAATTTACATTTTGCATGTGCCAGAAAAAGCTCTGAGTCGGCCCGGGAATCGGTATGAAATTCCAAGACCGGCTACTGCGACGAGGAAGGCACCGGAAAACCATCACATAAACCTCCCAAGTATACAGCGTACTAAATTTTTTTAAAATTATAGAATCCTCTGGTGCAAAAGATACGGAGTTAAAATAGTCTTCCAGTCGGATACGCAGGAGGAAACTACTTTGGAGAATACGATCAGCAAATTTAAAGGAAGAACCCGAACCATTTTGCGTGTGGGAGCGTGGAATGTCAGAAGCATGAAGCAAGTAAATACGCTAGATAGTTTGAAAATTGAAATGGACAGGTTAGCATTAGACACAGTAGGGATTAGACAATCCAAAGTAGGAAATGCAAGGTGGGGGTAGTTATGCTGAAAAAAGTACTGCATTGTGTAGAAAACTACCTGCAGAAGAACGAACGAGTACTCATGATTAGATTAGAGACTAAACCAGTAAATACGGTAATAATACAAGTTTACATGCCCATCTCTAGCTACAGTGATGAGGTAAAGGGAATCTAAAGAGATATCGCAGACATACAGATTAGTAAAAGGGCATGAAAACTTAATAATTACAGAATGTTTTAATGCAGTAGTAGGTGTGACTAGGGAAGGAGAGGTAGTAGGTGTATTTGATTTAGCAACAAGAAACGACAGTGGAAATAGGCTGGTAGAATTTTGTGGCAAAAGCAATTTAACTCACAAGTACATTATTTCAACATCATGCTAGAAGGCGATACACGTGGAAGATGCTAAGGTACATAGGAAGATATTAAGCTGATTACATTTTTGTTAGACAACGGTACAGTAATCAAGTAAAGAATTGTAGAAGCTACCCGGAAGCAGATACAGACACTGATCGCAATATGGTTAATTTTTGATACTATGGAAATAAAAGCAGAATAGAATAAGATTAAATCCAGCATAGACATTGTGCCCAGAAATATTCTAGGATATAGACAAAAAGAAGATAAGAAACCATGGGTGGCAAAAGATATTTTGATTTTAATAGAAGAAAGGCAAAAAATACAAAAATAGACCAGTAAAGCAGAAAAATAAAGATATAACGCTAAAAAATGGGAAATTATTCGCAAATGCAGGAAAGCTAAAGAACAATGGGTTGAGAGAAAATGCTAAGTGTTACAAACCAAATGAGAGTTGAAAAACAGACAAAACATATAAACTAATTAGAATGAATTTTAGGGATATAAAACTGTATAGCAAAAATATAAGGGACCTAGGAGAATACATTATTATAGAAAATGTGGAAAAAGTGGCTTGATGGCAAGAGTATATAAGAAATTTGTATGCAAGACAGAAACTAGAAGCACTAGAACAGAAAAGAGTCACTTGGATTATAGTTTGAGTTAGCATTAAAGTGACTAAAAATTAATAAAGCGTCGGGTATAGGTAAGGTGCAAGCGGAAATTCTAAATGCCGCTGGACAAGCAGTAATAATGTTACTTCCAACTTGTATGCTATAGGTATGAAACCGGCGAGATACCCAAAGATTTCAAACATAACACCGTAGTCAATACACCAAAAGAGAAAGGTGTGAATAGATTTGAAGATTTTAGACGAATAAGTTTAACAGCACAGGTGTCAAAAATATTAACGAGAATAAAAAGTTAAGCAAACAACTTCTAACGTTTGGAGTCCTATTACACCCTTACTTTCGTTGTGTGCTGTTTCATAGCCTACCTTTTTGAAACTCGTGTTCATTAAGAGCAATATATTTCTAGCCCTATTTAAAAAACCAACTTCAAACAGTGAGCTAGTTTTCGCCCTTGATATTTAGATAGGAACCTCATTCGGCGACCAGACTTTTTCTCCATCACACAAATGCTAACAATTCGAGGTAATTAGTTTTCGACTTATATTTATTGTATTGTTGTTTCCCGACGTAATACACGGGAGGTTTTTTCTAGATAGTTTCCCATCGATTAGAAGTCGTCCTGCTTAGTACTATTTCTACATCATCTTTAAAAATGATTGCTGAAATCGCCTTGTTTTCTTTCACTGTTTACAGTATACCGTTTGCCGGATTTTGAAAATAGATAACTACGCTACTTACTTCCCTATCGGTATCTTCAACTCAGAATGAATGGTAAACGTCCGGCCCCAGAGTTCATTTGATGTCGGTAGGTGCTTATGGTACAAACCGGTATTGTTTGGTGGAGGTTGCTTCGCTGTTCTCCAGACAAAACAGCTTTAAAGTAGTATTAGTCCATTATCGCCTTGCTGGTTCAGTTCCTGGATATGCACTGAAGACGATGCTCTCAATCTCATCATGAACAACATAGGTCTTCTGCGCAGATTGTATTGCTGCGATGCATGAGTATCGACAGCTTAAGTTAATTATCGAATAAAGTATTTACATAAGACTAATGATAATTAAATATGTTGAGATAGATCAACATTGATGCGTATTTAAATCAACCGATTTTCGACCTTTTTTGTTCCTCACGTTTTTGGGTGTATACACCGATTACTAATTATGTTCGTCATATTTTAATTTCAAAAATTACATTTGCGCAATTGCGTATTTTAATTTTCAAACTGTACATTTTAGTGGTCTAGTGTATTCATTTAGAAAGTGCATTTTTTAACTTTTGTACGTTGCTTTTATATATATATATATATATATATATATATATATATATATATATATATATATAGTTTTTGTTATTATTTACTTGTATCTGGAAACTGCGGTTGCGTTTAACTCTTTACAGACATTTCTGAATTTGTTCTTTCTTTACTTTGTATTTGTTTTTGTTTTCAGATGAGAGGTATGATATCCCGCTTTCATCGGCGTCTTCCGAGTAATTACTGCTTACTATTTCTTGCTTTTTTTGGCCCATGCGATTTATCCACTAGCCACTAACCGGAGCCGAGCTGTTTTTCAATCAAACCGATACCTTCCTTCTCGTCTAGATATGTTGTTCGGGTATTTTTTTCCTGTGCAGTTACTCTTATCTTAAATCTTAATTTTCACACAATCTCGTCGGGGCTAATTCCCTAACTTCTGAATGTTTCTTCCTTTTTTCGTTCTCGAAGTCGGCTTGCTACAAACCTTGATACAAACACTGCAGATACATATGTCAAATTTGCTTCACACATCATGTTTAAGAACCTCTTTTAGTTTGATGACCCTTCATGAACAGCATAAAATGGCAAACATGAAAATTATACTTTCTCCGATTATGACTAATTTGTGTATATCGTGCATTAAAATACAATTTAACCAAAACTCTATATGCTTTCTAAGGGTTGGAGTAGAGAATATAAACGATACATTTAAAGTATTTGGCTAGTCAGAATCAAGTGTAGACGACAGTCTTAAAAATTCACTTTGCACATTTATCATTTTTAGATTGTTTACTGATAAAAAATGTCTATAGATTCCAACATTACACTTAACACGAAAAGAAAGAACTGTAAAAAGACGTATAAAGTGAACTTTATAACGGAGTAATTTTCATGAATTTACTTTACACACTTGCGCCTTACCCTTTTTCAGGTGTATTCAAAAAGATAATTACACGATAGGGTATAAATAAATTACCCGCGCACAGCTAGAGTCGACAGTTTTTGGTTACAGAGACTGCAAAAGACTTAAAATTTCATGAGAAAAATAAAGAAACGTTGAAAAGCTATAACCTAATAAAGAAGTTATTACAAAAAAGATATAAAAACGCAGAATTGTGGAATAGAAATGCTTTAGTATTTAATTATGACAAATGAAATTGTAAGGATTTGTTCACAGCACAAAAATATTAAATTAATAAGACTTTGGATATAAGTCAAATATAATATCTAATCACAGTTTTTTGTTTGATCATACTATATTTAGTCAAAAACTTGTAGGCTTAAGGTCATGTGTTCTTTCGTTCTTAAAATTAAATCTACATTTTATAGCAAAACACATGTTTAGCAGATGACGTTAGTAGAACAATATGCTGCTATAAAGTTAACAGTGATATTAATTTTATGACAATCCTGAATCGACAAACATTTTGTAAAGCATTAGGTATATCAAACACTTTTTATATCAACTAGTTAACCAACCGTTTCATGAAACTTTTGACTTTCCCAGCAGTAGGGTAAATATAGCAATATGAGAACCTCATTTCCACCAGAATCCCTCATTTCCACACACATCTGGACCAAAAAGTTTTCTTCGACTAACCATTTTTCATCTTTCGAGATAAATGAGCATCCTCATTTCCACACACGAGATAAACCTATTTTTTAAGATTTTTTACCGCTAACATTCTGGACCAAATAGTTTTCTTCGACTAACCATTTTTTTTATCTTTCGAGATAAACCTATCATGTTTGGTATCAATTAATATTAGATTTTTCTCAGCTACCCGAATTTATAGGAATTTTTTAGATTGCACCACTCCCAAGGGAGCTACCCCAATTTTAAGATTTCTTACCTGTAGCGACTTTTGAGCGTTCTTATAAATTTTTTTAGTCATGCAATACATCTTGTTAGTCTAAAATTTTACGCACATCCCGAATCTGCAAACAGATTTAAAATCGGACTACTTCTTACAAAGTTACACTTTAAGCCTCAAACCTCTAAATTTCGCCTTTGCTTTATAAGCAAAACTAACAAATAGTTTTCTTCGTCTAACCAATGCATCTTTCGAGATAAACCTATCTTGTTTGGTATCAATTAATATTAGAATTTTCTCAGCTACCCGAATTTCTAGGAATTTTTCAGATATCATCACCCCCAAGGGAGCTACCCTGATTTTAAGATTTCTTACCTATAGCGACTTTTGAGCGTTCTTATAATTTTTTTTAGTCATGCGATACATTAAATTAGCTTAGAATTTTACGCACAATCCGAATCTGCAAACAGATTTGAAATCGGATCACGCCCTGCAAAGTTATCCCTTTAAAGCTCTCAAATCTTATTAAAATTTTTGCTCGTCTATGACATATGCTTAAACCAAACATCTCCAAAAATCAAAAACCGTGGAGATTATAGAAATGAGTTCTTTATAAGCCATAAGTGCTTAGTATTTAAAATCATTTTTTCAAACAGTAATGTGCTTTTCTCAGAATATCGCAAAAACCCACGACTTAAAATTTTTCTGGTTTTAACATAATTACATGCACAATGCTAAATTGTTGGAAAATACGTAGACGAGGACAAACTAATTGCTTTACAATTATGTGACGTAAAGTGAAAGTAGCGTAGAGGACAAACTAATTGCTTTACAATTATGTGACGTATAGTGAAAGTAGCCGTTCTTTTTTATTAATTAGCGGGTATATGATTTGAGAAATACAATAGATATATGCTCGATGCTAAATGCTTGGAAAATACAAGTCGTTTCAAATCAATTTCTTAACGAGCATGTGAATCACATTTGAAAGCTGTTTATAATTTCTTCTCCAAACAAATGCGGTTATTACAATAGGAAAGTACGTAAATGCAAGTCAATTAACAACAATTTAATAGTGTTTACTGACCTACCTTAATTAGGTTGCTGTGCTATTAGGACCAGGGTATGCAGACTTTAACAACTCCATCTCGCACGCTTTACACGGATGTTGGTTGTTTCGTACAAGACCCTTTAACAGCTGGCGGAGCTGAACGTTTACTGCTTAATGACATACCGTGCTGTTTTTCCTCGTGTCGCTGTGAGCTATTCTTGTAAAAGCGATACTGCAAGACCCAGAGTTTAAGTACTTTGCTGCCGACGGATGTATAAGCTTAACCGTGGGCAATGTTACACCACGACATTAAATGGCGGGCTTGAATATTTTCTTTGGAAACAATCGAAGATTGCCGAAGACATTCGAAGAGTGCACAAATGCGGTCACTAAACCACAATTACTAATCGCCTTTATAGGTTTAACATTTCTACCATTACCAATGACTTTAATTTCTTATTGGAGAGAATCCTTATTCTCCCACGCACTGTTGCGTAGCTGGATGCCCACCCCTTTTGGGAATATATGCTCGTTATAGGTTGTAAGACCCTCGGTTTTACTTAACTACACTTTGTGAGACCCCTTTAATCTTTTTTAATCGTGTCCTTCTCGCGCACAATACAGTAGGACTTAGCCTTACTACCTACAAATTCTAACACCAAGTCACCGTTAAACTCGTCTTTAAATTTCCCCACAACTTTTTGTTAACATGCGGTAAATTGTGTTTATTATTTGCGGGGTACACCACTTTAAACTTAAAAATAAAAACAGGATAGTTTAATACGTCTATTAATAATTTATGGTAATGTTGGCAATACAAAATATGTAAAAACAAACTTTATCAAGAAAATATAATGTTTTAATAGAATACATACACGTATTGATAACATCTATAAACCGCTGTGGTAACCAGAGTCTAGCAAATCTGGGATAGCCAAATCTCTAAACATTTGCGCAAGCGATTAACTTGCAGTTGCATCTTTTAAGTACTGAATGGGGAAACATTTAACAAGTTCCAACACTGTCAAGTAATTTAAATTGCTGCAATCATTAGACAGAGAAATACTGGCACTGCTCTCCCCCTCTAATAACGTTTGAACCCTTTCTTCCTCCGTCGTATTTCCACATACTTTTTTTATATCACCAACAAATTTTTCGTAAAATTCTGGAAAGTTTCTACACCTTAACTCAGCCATTTTAAAACAGATCAATTCTCGCAAATTTAATAGCTTGATGCACTCGTACGCAGGTAGCACAATAACATTCCCATCTTTCGTAATCTCCATATTATATAAATTCTCTTTTCAAAATTGTTCAAAAGCCATATACTTCTATTAAAGGCTGTGCTCAGCTGCAATTTGAAATCTTGATCCAATTGTATGTCAACAACATCGTTTCCAGTAGTCAAACCATTTAATCTGACTTGTTTTGAGTCTTGAGCAAATTGGCGAATTTGAAATTCCACTTGAAAAGTACACAATTTCTTCCAATCGAAGTAAGAGAATGTTATCGTAGAATCAGCACACATACCACTACAGCAAATAACTTGGATGGCAGGTTGAAGACCACCATATAAATCAAAACCAACTTCTAATATATGGTGGTGATAATTTGGAGGAAATTCGCCTAACCTATAGGTTGACTTACCAACTAGTTGGTTCATATTTAATTGTGGTACTCGCACATCACTTGTAACGTCAACACAAGAAAAATCCATCTTTAATTTATAATTTTAATCAAACTCGACGATACTTTGACGACTAATGCACTGGAACATGGCTCTCGCTTTTTATGCCGATGGTCGAGTGTGCGCAGCTCCTTATTATATTAGTTAGCGTTATATGCAAGTCTTGACTGGAAAAGTGACGTCTATAATCGTTTTATAGTAGGTTTTACCTGTATGTATTTAACCACCAACGCCATTTTTAGAATTATTAAACAAAATTACTCTTAGCAGTATTTTTAATATACCATCGTGTAAGATTTCAATTATTATTGTGTTTTTCCTCAGGTTCTCAAATCCCTCGGAATTTTTTTCAAATCGAATGACTCCTTACTGATTTGCAGATTAACCTTTTGCAAGCACCGTATATAATTCATCTTTAATCTATTTCTAAACCGTATCGCTCTGTCTTTTGAGATAAACCCCTGGTGTAACCTATAAAATTAGTATAGAATTTTCCTGGGGAATTGAAATTAATTATCACGTCTTTTAAAATTAGTTCCAAAAAAGACCTGTATATATTATATTAATATTCAAAACCTATCAGCAAAACACCTTTGCATTTTTATTTAGATTTAGCTCGATAATAGAGTTAAACTCAAAAATATTTATTAGTGGCTAGAATTGTTAAAATTTTCAATTAGTGAATCCTCATTCAAATGATTAAACCAAAAGGTATAATACATATATTAATTCTGCACGGTGACCTAGAAAGTGGTTCGATAATCTATTTTAAATGTAGTTCAACATAAGACGTATATTCTAAATAAATTTAGTGAAATGTATGATCATTAGCCTTGCATTGTTTGTCGATGACGTCTGACTATTAATTTAATAAAAGCACTTTCCACAATTCTAGTTAATATACGGGAATACACATTCTATAATTTGATTTAAATTGGGTTAATGTAAGGACAAATTATACTTATACTTTCTCTATGTACATAAATACGGGGGAAATGATGCCAGAAGTTCATTTTAAGTTTATTTTGTAAAGCGTAAAGTCGTTTATAGTGTAATTAATAGTAATACTGAATTTTCAGTCTTTGGTTTAAAATTTCGTGTGAGCACTATCGACAAAGAAGAGTAAATCTTAGTTTGAATTTTGCAAACGTAGAAGAAATTAATATTTACATGTATAATTCAAAACTGTTAATCAATAATTTTTTCTAGAATGAGCATCTTAAGTATTGCGTGTAGTGTGTGCGAAAATGTTTTTACTGGATGTGATGCCATAAAAAACACAACGAAAGGCACATCGAGATGGTTTATTTCCAGGAGGAACTAAAAATTACAGCCAATGAGTGGGAACAAATTAAGGATTTGGAAAACCAATCGACCGCAGCGCATAAAGAACGTATAAACGCCGCAATTCAGTTAGAACGAACCAAGTTACTATTTGAAAAACCATACACCATAACAAAATCTTCTTCCAAAGTCATAATTGTAGGCCTGAACCCGTTCGACGATTACAAAATAATTTTTAGATTTGTTGACACCAGTTCGCAGAGCGTACTTGATGTATCCCTCAACGTATTTAGGAAGATTATATCAAATCTTCCACATTATACGCACTATGGAAGTTGGCATGCAAAATCAGATATGCAAATTCGACAACTTGCGTTTTATTTAAATAAGAATTGTTTAGTGAAGATGATGACATTTGATGGGAATTATATGATATTTACCAAAGGAACTTTAGAGCACTTTTAGGGTATCTCAGATCGTTCTCAACCATGCTAATACTTTAAAAGAACTAACGGAAAAGGGTACTCCTAATATAGATCTGTTTCTGTTAGATGTCGCAATGGAAAGATATAATAGGAATGATGTTCTACAGAATCTCGCACATGATGTAATTAAAAACAAATACAGTAATAGTGATATTGGGGTCATATTATACGAATTTATAAGAACCTACCCAAGATGTTTGAAAACAGTATTTGTAAACAAGTTGAGTATATGGAAAAATACAACAAGTTTCCATTCCACGCATTTACGAGCGATGTTTAAATTTTAAGCCGAAGACTGAAAATTTTGTAACACTATTAATTACACTTTTGTTTTCTTATACGTTTCTAAATTGTTGTATTTCAACTACAGATATTAATAGATGTCAATAAAATTATGTTATAGTTTTAAATAAAACGATTCTGATTAATAATTTTGTAAAACGTTTAACACCCTTTTAAAAAATAATACACATCTTTGTTATAATTCTTTTCATAATTACTTAGATACCCATTTCAGTTACGTGGACATTTGAAAAATATAAACAATACCAATGTATGCTTTTATATTTTAAAACATAAACAAGCTAATATATACAAAAATAATTTCTAAATTCACATCATTCATTTCTTATGATAACAGTTGTGGTGGTTAAATTTTTATTTTAAAACTTACAATTTAGTATATATTCCATTTGAATATCTGCCAACAGATTTATAATCCCCATCTCCTCGATTATTTCCATAAAATCATCCAGATCCTCGGGCATTGATAACACTGCAGTACAGTGCTGTATTGCTTCCTCGTATGACTGACACATAAGACATTTTCTCCTTCTATCGAAAAGCGTTGCCCACATTCTGCTTTTTTACTCGTAGAGCATTTCGAAATCTTCGAATAACCTCTCCAAAGTTTTATACATATTTATTATATTGTCTCTTTAAACCGTACAATCAACAAATAATAACTTCTACGCGAACAGTCCTTTTATATGAGCTACTCCTATTCGGATATGTACCGATTGCACCCGATTTGTGTACACGTACGAAGTAACAGGTAGGAATGTATTCTATGAATTAATCTATTACATTCCTTAACAAAATGCTAAGGACTTTAAAAATAATTATAACTCTTGTTAGACCTCTAGCCTCCGGATAAACGTTATTATTTTAGGTTGTGTCACTATTTTCTGAATCAACTTCCTACACACTTTTCCTAAACTATGCGTATCAATTGGGGGTTACACTTTACTCTATAAACCGACTTGTATATATTTTCGTATTAGTCTCTAGCTATCACGTCCGTATAATAAAGATTGTACAGACTCGTCGTCAACTGGTGACTTAATCTTTTTTTTAAAAACTAGCCTTTGTTTTCAAGTTTAACCCTTGTTGTACGTGTGGGGATTCTTCCCGCTATTCCTTGTGACTAGGAATCGGTGATTTGCAAGGGTTTAATCAATTGTTTGTACACCTCTTCGAATTTTGTAGAGATGTAGTGTTTCCTTTTGTATACCACAAAGTTCTTTCGTACGGAATCCTGCATAAAATGAAGCTTACGTTTATTTACAATAAAATCTTTAACGTTCGTCACTATGAAACTTCGGATTGGGGCTAACCATTGAACGCCTTCTTCTATATTTATATACTCGTCGAAATTCTTCCTATATCGACCATTATCCAAATCAAAATCTTTCACAACAGTTATAAAACTATGTATCGAATCACCCCAACACTGCAAGCACATTTCTTTAAATTTTGGATATGACATGTCGCCACTTATATGGTCAAGAAAGGTATGGCGAAAGTTTGTGTGACCCTGTTTCCATAATGCGATTACATTGGCGTCATCTCAGAGTCTATGTTTTAAGGTCCTAGCGTAAGTTTGACATAAGTAAAAGGAAATCAATTATCTTATGTCGGAGACACTTTCACCTTATGGGGCAATTTCACTCTATGGGGCAATTTCACCCTATGGGGCAATTTCACCCTATGGGGCAATTTCACCCTATGGGGTAATTTCACCCTATTCTGATGCAGATAAATTCAAGGAACTTTGCCATTAATGCACCCCACAATCAGACCTAAATCTGATTATGCAAATAAAGAAATAGTTTAATATTATTGCAATATCACAAAAGTTATACGTAACAACCAATTTTAAAAAATTGTCTTTGAAACTTAAAATGGATGTTATGACTAAGTTTTATCATTACAGTGGTACCATATTTGGTTGAACCGAGAAACAGTGCAATTAAGTTGATGAATCGATGCGAATTGGTGTAGCTCCGACTCCCAGTAAGTGGGGTTGGGGCTGTCTGACCGTAGAGTAGTCGTAATAACTGTCTTTGTAAATTTTGGTAGCTATATCAGTTTCGAGTTAGAGGCCTTGGTATAAAATTTACAAATTTATGTTAAAATTTTCCTAAGTCCGAACTATTAAAAATTTTGTCAAGCCCCAAAATATTCAAAATGGACATATCTCAGGTGTATGTTGGATATAGTTTGGATGTATGTCGTACGGATGCCAAAGGAGGGAGAAGGACAAAGTAGGGTGGAGGGTAATTGCTTTTTAATGAGTTTTCTCATTAAAAACCCATTAGCACTAATTGCTTTTTAATGAGTTTTCCCATTAAAAACCAAGTGTGGACCTAGGTTAGATAAAAGGAAAAATTAATTAAAACCCACTATAAAACAATTATAGACGTTACTTTTCCAGTCAAGACTTGCATATAACGCTAACTAATATAATAAGGAGCTGCGCACGCTCGACCATCGGCATAAAAGGCGAGAGCCATGTTCCAGTGCATTAGTCGTCAAAGTATCGTCGAGTTTGATTAAAATTATAAATTAAAGATGGATTTTTCTTGTGTTGACGTTACAAGTGATGTGCGAGTACCACAATTAAATATGAACTAACTAGTTGGTAAGTCAACCTATAGGTTAGGCGAATTTCCTCCAAATTATCACCACCATATATTAGAAGTTGGTTTTGATTTATATGGTGGTCTTCAACCTGCCATCCAAGTTATTTGCTGTAGTGGTATGTGTGCTGATTGTACGATAACATTCTCTTACTTCGATTGGAAGAAATTGTGTACTTTTCAAGTGGAATTTCAAATTCGCCAATTTGCTCAAGACTCAAAACAAGTCAGATTAAATGGTTTGACTACTGGAAACGATGTTGTTGAGATACAATTGAATCAAGATTTCAAATTGCAGCTGAGCACAGCCTTTAATAGAAGTATATGGCTTTTGAACAATTTTGAAAAAGAGAATTTATATAATATGGAGATTACGAAAGATGGGAATGTTATTGTGCTACCTGCGTACGAGTGCATCAAGCTATTAAATTTGCGAGAATTGATCTGTTTTAAAATGGCTGAGTTAAGGTGTAGAAACTTCCCAGAATTTTACAAAAAATTTGTTGGTGATATAAAAAAAGTATGTGGAAATACGACGGAGGAAGAAAGGGTTCAAACGTTATTAGAGGGGGAGAGCAGTGCCAGTATTTCTCTGTCTAATCATTGCAGCAATTTAAATTACTTGACAGTGTTGGAACTTATTAAATGTTTCCCCATTCAGTACTTAAAAGATGCAACTGCAAGTTAATCGCTTGCGCAAATGTTTAGAGATTTGGCTATCCCAGATTCGCCAGACTCTGGTTACCACAGCGGTTTATAGATGTTATCAATACGTGTATGTATTCTATTAAAACATTATATTTTCTTGATAAAGTTTGTTTTTACATATTTGTATTGCCAACATTACCATAAATTATTAATAGACGTATTAAACTATCCTGTTTTTATTTTTAAGTTTAAAGTGGTGTACCCCGCAAATAATAAACACAATTTACCGCATGTTAACAAAAAGTTGTGGGGAAATTTAAAGACGAGTTTAACGGTGACTTGGTGTTAGAATTTGTAGGTAGTAAGGCTAAGTCCTATGCGCGAGAAGGACACGATTAAAAAAGATTAAAGGGGTCTCACAAAGTGTAGTTAAGTAAAACCGAGGGTCTTACAACCTATAACGAGCATATATTCCCAAAAGGGGTGGGCATCCAGCTACGCAACAGTGCGTGGGAGAATAAGGATTCTCTCCAATAAGAAATTAAAGTCATTGGTAATGGTAGAAATGTTAAACCTATAAAGGCGATTAGTAATTGTGGTTTAGTGACCGCGTTTGTGCACTCTTCGAGTGTCTTCGGCAATCTTCGATTGTTTCCAAAGAAAATATTCAAGCCCGCCATTTAATGTCGTGGTGTAACATTGCCCACGGTTAAGCTTATACATCCGTCGGCAGCAAAGTACTTAAACTCTGGGTCTTGCAGTATCGCTTTTACAAGAATAACTCACAGCGACACGAGGAAAAACAGCACGGTATGTCATTAAGCAGTAAACGTTCAGCTCCGCCAGCTGTTAAAGGGTCTTGTACGAAACAACCAACATCCGTGTAAAGCGTGCGAGATGGAGTTGTTAAAGTCTGCATACCCTGGTCCTAATAGCACAGCAACCTAATTAAGATAGGTCAGTAAACACTATTAAATTGTTGTTAATTGACTTGCATTTACGTACTTTCCTATTGTAATAACCGCATTTGTTTGGAGAAGAAATTATAAACAGCTTTCAAATGTGATTCACATGCTCGTTAAGAAATTGATTTGAAACGACTTGTATTTTCCAAGCATTTAGCATCGAGCATATCTATTGTATTTCTCAAATCATATACCCGCTAATTAATAAAAAAGAACGGCTACTTTCACTATACGTCACATAATTGTAAAGCAATTAGTTTGTCCTCTACGCTACTTTCACTTTACGTCACATAATTGTAAAGCAATTAGTTTGTCCTCGTCTACGTATTTTCCAACAATTTAGCATTGTGCATGTAATTATGTTAAAACCAGAAAAATTTTAAGTCATGGGTTTTTGCGATATTCTGAGAAAAGCACATTACTGTTTGAAAAAATGATTTTAAATACTAAGCACTTATGGCTTATAAAGAACTCATTTCTATAATCTCCACGGTTTTTGATTTTTGGAGATGTTTGGTTTAAGCATATGTCATAGACGAGCAAAAATTTTAATAAGATTTGAGAGCTTTAAAGGGGTAACTTTGCAGGGCGTGATTCGATTTCAAATCTGTTTACAGATTCGGATTGTGCGTAAAATTCTAAGCTAATTTAATGTATCGCATGACTAAAAAAAATTATAAGAACGCTCAAAAGTCGCTATAGGTATGAAATCTTAAAATCAGGGTAGCTCCCTTGGGGGTGATGATATCTGAAAAATTCCTAGAAATTCGGGTAGCTGAGAAAATTCTAATATTAATTGATGCCAAAGAAGATAGGTTTATCTCGAAAGATGCATTGGTTAGACGAAGAAAACTATTTGTTAGTTTTGCTTATAAAGCAAAGGCGAAATTTAGAGGTTTTAGGCTTAAAGTGTAACTTTGTAAGAAGTAGTCCGATTTTAAATCTGTTTGCAGATTCGGGATGTGCGTAAAATTTTAGACTAACAAGATGTATTGCATGACTAAAAAAATTTATAAGAACGCTCAAAAGTCGCTACAGGTAAGAAATCTTAAAATTGGGGTAGCTCCCTTGGGGGTGGTGCAATCTAAAAAATTCCTATAAATTCGGGTAGCTGAGAAAAATCTAATATTAATTGATACCAAACATGATAGGTTTATCTCGAAAGATAAATAAAATGGTTAGTCGAAGAAAACTATTTGGTCCAGAATGTTAGCGGTAAAAAATCTTAAAAAATAGGTTTATCTCGTGTGTGGAAATGAGGATGCTCATTTATCTCGAAAGATGAAAAATGGTTAGTCGAAGAAAACTTTTTGGTCCAGATGTGTGTGGAAATGAGGGATTCTGGTGGAAATGAGGTTCTCATATTGCTATATTTACCTTACTCCCAGCCGTCTGTTAACTTATTTCTTTTAGTATCTTAAAAAGGTATGTAATCACAAAACTTGTATTACTTTGGTAATTCAACACAACTAATTTTGAAAAGCGTTAAACTTACTTTTAAGCATTTAAAAAATCGGTAAATCAGGACCACCCTTTACAGTAAAGATACATACACACAGTAAAAATTGTTACCAATCTGTATTTACAGGCATATGGTCTACAAAGTCACCTGAGGTTTTTAAACCAAGGAAGTACAGCGGGCCTAGCTCATCACTGCAAAAGCTCAAGTCCTATAAAAGTTACATCTGGTTACGTGAAAGAGGTTATGTATAAATTACATTCCATAAAAGAAAATTTTTACTTATTTCATCACAGAAGGCGTAGTCGCTCTAATAGAAAGTTTATTAGAGCTGAATAGATAAAACTAAAAAGAAGGAAGACCTTAAAATGAGATTGTGTTAGAAAAGAATTTTCACTTGTTTGCAAAAACTTAAATTATATGTGAATAGCTCTTACCATCATCATTTCTCCTATAATAGTTGAAAGGGACAAGATATATGGATTACCTACATCTTGAACTTTAGTTAGATATTAACCCAAGCGGTCTGCTATGTACGTAGCCTAAGCAAAAATTATTACGTTAAAGAAAAGAGTAAATCATGTGGCGTACTTTTTTACACCATCTGCTATTTGTTCGAAAGTGCACTATTTGTGAAATTCTTGAGTTCATTTGTCGAAAACAGTTCTAACTAGTTTTAAGTTTCTTGATTTGAAACTGGCACTCTTGTTAATACATACTAAGGTGATGATGTCTTAGAGCTCGGAATGTTCGCAAGATGTGTCCTATGCCCTGTGGAGGTAGTTCAAATCTCGTTAATTTGAGCAGTCAAAATTTAGAGCATAATATACAAAGTGTTCTTCAAAGTCTGAGTATTTTTGCATTGAAAATAAATATTTATAAAAATTTCTTTATTTTTCTCTAGTTTGGCGTGCTGTATGTTCATGGAATAGTGCTCCATGGCCTTTTACATGACTTCTTATTACATCATTTTAAATATATTGCTGAGAAAAAAAGCAGCCTTACTCTATAAAGGCTAAATTCCAACTCCAAATAATTAACCACAAAAAAACATACTTTTATTAAAAGCTTTTGGTGCTTGAAAATGTGCTTTATGTTAGTGGAATTTATGAGAATTTTATGCACATCCTTTCATTTATTTGACATCGAAATTTATTAATGAGAATGAAGAAGAGAAACTTTTATTAAGTGCGTTTAATACTTAAAAAAGCGCTTCGTATGAACGAAATTGATGAATACTTACGCACATCACTTCATTCATTTAACATGGGAAGTTATTAATGGGATAAACTCATTTGTTTAAGCTGCAAATTGCGTTCATGTAGAAAAACTTACGCAAATTATTACAATTATCTGTAGGTTTAATTGTTATAAATGTTCTACTTTCAAATGGCCACAAGGCTAGTTCATTTTTGTTGTATAAACTAACACTCGCATATGATAAGGATAATATCTGTTAAGTAGACAACATCAATTGTATTCTCTGTAAGTTGGGTTGCCTAACAACCTCACTAGCCTTATTGTATGTATGGCCTTATGTTTTATTTTTAATAAACGCAGTCTACGTCTGGCTTCATTAGAGTACACTACAAACATAATTAACAATATCAAAACAAATTTACTATTTACAATTGGTGATTACGAATCAATAGAAAATAACATTATTGGAATTTACATATGTTAGTGGCGTTACATTTACGACAATCAAAGCATTCAACGATTATAATCCTGATCTTAAAATGCATGTCGCTCATTAGACACAGCGTATGTGCATTATACCAAGTTTAGTACAAGGCATGGAATGAAAAGCTTGTGGAACAGATAGAGTCATAATCTGAATTAAGCTTTATAAATAACAATAGATTCACTTAGAAAGGACGAATATTGCATTTTCAGTGAAGCAGTGACAATTTAACATAAATAAAGCGCTACGATTAAGTAAGAATAAATGTATTTTATGTTGAAACGTGTAATTGAAGTGAAGTTGGACTTAGTCGATTGAAACTCGTAAGTAAAATTTGCATGTTTTAATCATTTGTTAATGGTGTTATTCTATCTTCCTAAGTATCATTTTAAGTACAAACCTTAGCTTTCAAAATTGCTTCAATTGAAAATTTTAAATAGTAACGCAAAGATTTCTTCGATTATTAATGCTTTCGTAGCTTCACTGAATCATTCTTAACATTACTGAGAATATTGGTTTTAACACATTTGGTTTGATGCTGCCGAAATAGGACTTGCTACAAATTGGATTTTTTGATATAAACTGGGTGTCAGTTTTGTGTAAGTTTGATTAGATATCAATCCTTGAGATAGACGTCCGTGTTGGGAAATGGTTTAACTGGTAATAACTTGAGACTGCGTTAATTAAGATTAGCTTTAAGTTTTATGTTTTTCTATAAAGGGCTATTGGATATGCGCATTTTGTAATTCTATAATTTAGTATGAAATTTTGTAGTTGTAGGATTTAATTAATCAAATCTTTCTTTAGGAAAAAATTTATAACGAACAGCAACTTCCATGAATTTTTTTTTTATTCAAAGGTATATTTTTAAAGAAAAATTTTGATCCTGAAAGGTCAACATCAGTAAATGCCAAGTGTAAGTTGATACTTTAGTTAACTTTTTATAAATTTTATGTGATATGCTTTACACTACTTTTTAATTTTTGTTTATTATTGCTATTAACTGTAAATATTTGTACTCCTGAAATTTTTGTGAGGTTTAATTACCAATTTATTTGAGTTGGAAAAATTTAGTGTTCTTTCTACTGAAAATATCCATGGAAACGGTTTCTTTTATTTAGGTAGGAGATTCTGCGACTAGAGCTACTACGAGAGCAGAAAATAAAAAAATGGGCGTACAACATAGGGGATAATTATCCACTTTTTTTGTTACAGCGGAAAATTTGCACCCAAATCGCGAGGCTTATTTAATAGCTTAATTAAAAAGAAAATTGGCAAACTATCCATAGGGGCACCTCATCGTAAAACCTCGAATATCAGCAGAAAAGTGGCATCCAATGCGTAGGGCTAGATGTCAAAACACAGCAATATATGTATATATATTGATGTGATAAGAGGCCTCGAGAGGTCATTGAAACTCTAATTCTTAAAATAAATCTCACCAAAATATAATAGAATCCGGAAAAAAATGGAATTTTTCGTAAATTCATGGTTACGCCCTGTACAATACAAGCGTGCCTTTATACGTTTGCTGTACAATGCAAAAACGCAATTTGCGCGTGTATAAATAGTCACCCTGTATTATATAAGTGTTATGGCTTCAGTAAAATGTAAACACTTAATGTTACTGTTAAGACTGTCTATGCGCTCTCTCTAATAGACTTTAATTCTAGTGTGCGCATCTGTCATATAATAATAATAACAATCTGTTTCTGACATTACTAAAATAAAAAATTCATAGAAGTTTGTTACATTATCAGCTTGGTTTTTCACACTTCTAAAGCGGCTAAGATGACTGCATAATATCTTACTAATATTAAATATTCTTACTAATTTACCTAAACTACAATCTTGAGCAACTAGAACTGAGATGCATGTGTGCATGACGCGTCGGTGTTCGATTGTAAGTCTTTCTACTAGAGCGGCGGCAATTGTGCAGTATGGAAAGCATCCAAAAACAGAACATGGTCCTTCGCAGCCTGGGATGTACCTCAGTGAAAGAACAAAAGCTTGTTTAAAAGCGAAAATAGTCATTCTGGTACAATTGTAACTAAAAGAAAAACATTTTTAGAAATCGGAAGTCCTGTGTCATGGTAATTATTGATACACCTCGTGCAGGGTTGGTGACAACAAGCTAAAAATCAACCACTGCTACCCTCAGTTAACTGTCTGCATTTAATGGTAAGGCAAGACAAACAAACACAAAAGGTAACCCATTACTAATTTGACCTACTTTTCTCTTGCACTTATATACATACTAAAACTAGAATTTAACTTAGCCGTAATTTTTAGAGATATCTGAACTCTTGTTTACCAAATAGTACTGAACTAGGCAGTCCTCACTTACAAAGATCTAGGGAAGTTTTGGTGTGCTTTGTACGCTTTCTCATAAAGGTTAAAATAACTAAACTTTTACTATTTCAAAGTTAAATATTGATTACAGAGAAGCTTGATATTATTTCATTGTCATTTTAATCCACTTATAACTGCAACAACATTGTCACTTACCTTTTTTGCTTAAAACTTTTAGAGATCTCTAATAATCCATACTGGAAAAATGCCTAAACAAAACCAAACTAAGGTTGTTTTGGCAACTGCTATGTCTTTAATTAATGAATTAAATAATTTTGAAAGGTATTTGAACACTATTGCTGTAGCGCCTCTCGCTGATACTATAATTGCCAACTTAAAAATGCGGTTGGAAATTATTAAGCCTTCTGCTAGCAAATACAGGGATCTATTCATAGAATTAACTGCTAATTCAGTTATTTCTGATGAAATAATTGCCGAAACTGAATACTTTGACAAATACATTAATCTCACAAGTAATGCTACTTGCTTATTAAAGCGTGCTTCTGGGATCTCTAGATATAAACTCTGCTGTACGTCCGGCAAATCCTGAATCCTCGAGCAACATCAGTGCTAAGCTTCCAAAATTGAGCATTCCTTTGTTTTCTGGTGTTTTCACTGATTTTTCACCTTATCTGGAAATTTTTACCGCCTTGGTACACAAAAATCCAAGCTTTACGGATATTGAACGCTTTTTACACTTAAAAGGCAGTCTGAAAACTCCAGCTAGTGAGTTAATAGCTAACATTAGTCCTTCTGGTGACAATTACTATGCTGTGTCAAAGATATAATAACCCCAAACTGATCATTCAAAATCATATCAAAGCAATCTTTGATTTAAAACCTATTTTTAAATCTAATGCTTCTGAGCTACGTAGTTGGTACGACAATCTCTTTAAGCATGTACGTGCTTTACAAAAACTAGAAACTCCTATCGATCAAGCAGGAATGTTTGTATCACATATTTTGATGTCAAAACTAGACGACATTTCGCGTACTGAATTATCAAAATTCAAATCAAACGCTATACTGAACTTAACTGAAAGCGATGAATTTCTAAAACGGCGTTGCCAATTACTAGAAGAAATCGAAAATGATAAGCAAACTTGTGCTTATCCTGATTCCGTTAAAAATCAAACTTTTAAGCCTAAAATAAACTATAAACAATCGTTTGTGTGTACGAACAATAATAATTTTTGTCCTGTGTGTAAAGCAAGACATTTTATTACGCAATGTCCTGATTTCTTATAACTCACTAGTAAGCAGCGATATGATAAAATATCAGAGTTAGGTTTATGTAAAAATTGCCTACGTCACTCTAAACAGTTATCGTGTAATTCCAAGTTTAGTTGCAAACGATGCAACAAACGTCATAGTACCTTACTGCATTTTGAAGCGAGCACTAGCGCTTCTACTTCTGACAATAGGGACCACACTAATAGTTCCTCAACTGAAAAATTGGCTAACCCTAAAACAGCCAATACTTCGAACTCTCAAACCTCACTGCACTGTTTTCCTGCAAATGTACAACAAATTTTACTGGCCACTGCATGTATAAATGTAAAGGACATTCACAATCGATGGCATACTGCTCGAGTTATACTAGACTCAGCTTCACACGCTAATTTTATTACTGAAGAGTTTGCTCACAAACTCGGTCTACCACTAAAATCTAGCAACACTAAAGTTCTTGGGCTAAACTGTATTCTTCATTTTCCACTTCTAAAGTAGATTTGAAATTACGCTCCACCGCAAGTGATTACACATTAAATCTACAATGTTTGACTATCCTGCCGAGAACTTGCCCTTAGTAACATTCAAAAAATCGCAACTTAACATTCCTAAGGGACTCAAGCTCGCAGATTCTAATTTTTATAAGTCTTCAGCTATCGATATTTTAATCGGTGCTGGTGAATTCTACAATTTACTGTGCATAGGTCAATTCTCCCTAGGGAAAAATAAACCCATTTTACAAAAAACCTTATTTGGTTGGGTACTCTCGGGTAGTTGTCCTGTGCAACCAAATACTTCTACAGTTGTCTGTGCTAATTTAGCTATTAATGGTAACACTGCAAAATTAAAAGATTTACACGATTCTATTCAAAAATTCTGGCAATTAGAAGATGTTCAGCCCTCAAACTGTTTATCTAAACTCTCCTTTCAAGAACGCTTTTGCGAGCAAAATTTCTCTGATACTATCACACAAGACGATAATGGCCGTTTTATAGTCTCAATACCTTTTAATTGTAAACTTATGAAGTTGGGACATTCTTTAGAATTTGCTAGAAAACGTTTTTTAAACTTGGAAAAGAAATTTTGTACTTATCCTGACTTGAAACTTAAATATACTGATTTCATTCACGAATACATCTCTTTAGGCCATATGTCCAAGATATTACCGGAAAATGACTGCTTGGTTTCCAAACCCGTAATGGCCTTTAATGCAGAAATTGACACCTTGAGCGTACCCGCTTATTACTTGCCACATCATGCTGTCATCAAATCTTCTTCGTTGACTACCAAATTAAGAGTTGTTTTTGATGGTAGCGCACCCACCTCTTCTAACATTTCTATTAACGACACGCAGATTGTAGGACCTGTTATTCAAGATGATTTGGTTTCAATCCTTTTACGTTTCAGGCAATATAAAGTTTCGCTGACTGGGGATATAGAGAAAATGTATCGCCAGATACTTGTACAACCTTCTGAGCGCAGATTTCAGCGTATTCTATGGCGCGATAATCCCAACTCGCCCATAGATACTTACGAACTTAATACTATTACTTATGGCACAGCTAGTGCAAGTTATTTAGCTACAAAATGTTTGCATAATCTTTCAACACTATGCGCTAAAGAACATCCCTTAATTTCTTTCATTTTAAAATCCGATTTTTACATGGATGACCTTATTACCGGAAGCGATACTATACAAAAGGTTCAACAGATTAAAACTGACTTGACTTCCGTATTAGCAAGCGCAGGGTTTCCGATTTGAAGATTTCTTTCCAATTGTCCTGCTGTATTAAGTGCAGAAAGAAATGATAAGCTCTATAATATTCCTTTGAGCGAGAGAACAAGTGTCAAAACTTTAAGCCTTGTTTGGAACTCATTACAAGATACTATAGAATTTGATGCTGAACTTAAATCTACTAATACTAGAAACACTAAGCGTTCCATCTTATCAATGGTTTCGCAAATTTTTGACCCTTTAGGTCTACTCGCGCCGATCGTAGTTGTTGGTAAACTATTTATACAGAAACTGTGGCAATCTAACCTCTCTTGGGATGAGAGTATCCCTCAGAATCTTGACTCCAAATGGAATTTATTCAAAACGCAACTAAGTACGTTAGAAAACTTGCACGTACCTCGTTGTATAGTTCCTGCTGAATACATTTTCTTAGAACTTCACGGGTTTAGTGACAGTAGTGATGTCGCTTATGGAACTTGTATTTATTTACGAGCTGCGGATTCTACAGGTAACTACCATTCTAATCTCTTGTGTTCTAAGTGTAGGATAGCTCCTCTTAATGGAACTACAATTCCTAGATTAGAATTGTGCGCTGCTGTATTACTGGCAACGCTTATGCACAGATTAACATCAATATTGACTATACCTATTTCTGACACTATCTTATGGACGGATTCATCTATCGTACTACATTGGATAAACTCTGCACCTAATAAATTTATAATATTTGTTGCTAACCGAATAGCGCTAATCCAAGAACTAACTAAACCAAAGGCTTGGTTGCATATTCCTTCGAAATTAAATCCTGCCGATTTAGTTTCTCGAGGAGTGGCTGTTGAAAAGCTTATTAATAACCCGTTATGGTGGCACGGACTTCAGTTTTTGGCACAATCTTCTGCCAATTGGCCTGCTCCACTAATTAATATTGAATCATCAGTAGATTCTGAATCGAAGTCAGCTGCTAGTGACAGCTTAAACCTTGTAAATCTTTTAAGTACTGACATATTTCAAAATTTCTCCACTCTAACTAAATTGAAACGTATAGTAGCTTGGATACACCGTTTCACAAAAAAATGCAAACGTTTGACTACTTCTGAACTTAACAATGCTCATAATATTCTGATAAGGCTTTGTCAATACGAGTCCTTTGAGCCACTAATTAAACAGCTTGCCAAAAACCAACCTCTTAAAGCCGATTCTACAATTCTACAGTTAAGTCCTTTTCTTGATGAAGATAATATTCTAAGAGTAGGAGGTAGATTAAATAATTCCTCTTACACTTATCACAAAAAATGTCCTATTCTACTGCCTTCGAAACACTCATTGACTAAACTTGTTTTTGAGTATTTTCACGTTAGTTTGATGCATTGTGGAGCACAACAACTGCTAGCTTGCGTCCGAGAACACTACTGGCCAATAGCTGGTGTAAACACTGCCAAACAAATTTGTCGAGGATGCATCAGATGTTTTAGAGCAAAACCTACCAGTTCTAACCCTTTAATGGGCAACTCACCTTCTAAGAGATTGGATTAATACTACAGTATTCTACAACGTCGGCATATACTATGCCGGACCTATACTTATTAAAGACCGCAAAACTCGCGGCGCTAAACTTATTAAGTCATACATTTGTCTTTTTATTTGCATGATCACAAAGGCTGTACACCTAGATCTAGTCACGGATCTCTCTACTAGTGCCTTTCTAGCTGTACTAAAAAGATTCATAGCTCGTAGAAGCAAACCCAAAACAATTTCTTCCGACAATGCTACAAACTTTGTGGAAGCACATAGAGATTTACGACAACTTTTTGAATCTTTAAACACTGAGGATTGCAGGGGAGTGATATCTGGCTTCTTAACTAATCAAGGTATAAATTGGGAATTTATTACCTCTCGCGCTCCTCATCAAGGAGGTTTGTGGGAGAGCGGGATAAGGAACACTAAAACTCATCTTAAACGAGTCCTGAGTAACACTAATTTAAACTATGAAGCTCTGCAAACTGTTTTGGTGCAGATCGAGGCTACATTAAATTCTCGACCACTTTCACCACTGTCTGACGACCCTTCCGATTTTTGCCTCCTGACGCCTGGTCATTTTATACTTGGGAAATTCTTATGTTCCTTACCAGAACCAAACTTATTGAATATCAATGAAGGTAAATTAACTCTGTATCGTCGAATTCAAAAACTAGTACAGCATTTTTGGAAGGGCTGGAGTCGTCAAGTCGTACCTGAAATGCAACGCAGGGTTAACTGGTACAAAATGCTCCCGCAACTGCTACAAATTGGTTCTCTAGTGCTAATAAAGGATGAGAACCTTCCCCCTTTACAATGGTCTCTTGGTAGGGTAGTGGAACTGCATCCTGCTACTGATGGAGTCTTTAGAAACGCCACTTTACGTCTTCCGAATGGACACCTATGTATACGTTCAGTGCATCGACTGTGTGCGTTTCCTGAAGTGAACTAATGTCTTAGTGCTTAGATTATCTTTCGTTATTACCTTGTTTATTGTTGTTTAAATTTATCTAACCATGTTTGAAATTGACTAAGTTTTTAGTTTCACGTAATTTTAATGTGGTAACTTAATGTTTTGTCCTTGTTTACATTTCTAGTTTGTTATGTTAAAACCTTGGAGGTTTCAAGGAGGCTGGCATGTTATGGCTCAGTAAAATGTAAACACTTAATGTTACTGTTAAGACTGTCTATGCGCTCTCTCTAATAGACTTTAATTCTAGTGTGCGCATCTGTCATATAATAATAATAACAATCTGTTTCTGACATTACTAAAATAAAAAATTCATAGAAGTTTGTTACATTATCAGCTTGGTTTTTCACACTTCTAAAGAGGCTAAGATGACTGCATAATATCTTACTAATATTAAATATTCTTACTAATTTACCTAAACTACAATCTTGAGCAACTAGAACTGAGATGCATGTGTGCATGACGCGTCGGTGTTCGATTGTAAGTCTTTCTACTAGAGCGGCGACAATCGTGCAGTATGGAAAGCATCCAAAAACAGAACAATAAGCATATTGTAAATACACAGCAAGTAACGTAAGTTGTAAAAATTAATTAATTGTAAGATATCGCAAAACGCATTAAATACGAACGTAAAAATCAATCGTTTTAATATAAATATAAAGCCATGTGTTTTACTTATTAATTATCAATACGTTTTTGATAAAAATGCATTTAATTTGCTGTAAATAGAAGAACTTTACGCTTTTAATTTAAGAAACTACAATCAACGTGTATTTAAAACCACTTTTGCATTAAAAAGCAAATAAAGTCTGAATTAATTACCCCGTGGATTATAGCAATTTGTTCTAAACATAAAATTTTCTAGAACCTAAAAGGATGAGTCATCGGTATTTTAGAACGACGTAAATATCATTAATGAATAAATATTTTATTCTTAAAAGCGGCCGAAACACAAAAAAAACTGCAAAATCCCTAGAATTTGCAAGAAAGTGATTATCTTTAGCATTAGTATGCGCCGCCACAACAATAGTATATGTGTTAAACAATAACACACGTCAGGGATAACTGGAACGATAATTAGGTCATAAAACTCGACGATTTTAGACGCTAATTGGGGTTTCCGGAACACTTACATTAAAATTTTCCACATTTTTCTAGTAAGCTTCTGGAAACAGATAAATTTGTATATAAAGAAGCGCTTATCAAATAAGGATTCATTCATTCGATTTCATTCATTAGAGCACAAAATGCTATTTTAATTTAAAAGCGCAAGCTGTTGCTATGTCAAGATAGTATTTCAGTATGTAGTAAACATGTTGTAGTTTAATAGTTGCAAAGTTGCAATAAAAAAGGAGCATTATTTTAAACGTAACTTACAACGAAAAATAAAAATTATTAATTACAAGAGGGAAAGTTCTTCAAAATAACGCTATTCTTAAAGATTTTATTACATGGTCGAAGGGAAGATTTAACCAGAAATGTACTTTGATGATCGCTGCTTAAAATGAGAAATTATTTCATGAAGAATCTTGGTTTTAGGGTGTTTTTCTTTCTTTTGTTTTTATTTCCTTTGTTTCTTTTTTGGTACGGCGTATCGCTTACTTGTTTTGTTCAGGTGTTGTTGAATTTGGATGTTATTCTGTTGGTTATTCCTTCACGGGACATTTATGTATACATCCACAGTTTATTTAATTTCGAGGTTTAACTTAAAAAGTGTAAAAAATCATTAGCAAAAATTATGAGAAATTTTTATAAATAATGGTGCATAAAGCATGCACTCAAAATCATGTGGATAAAATAACTTGTTTTAACAGACGATCCTGTAACTTAACTTTATTGATCGAGTAGCATAAGCAAAATACGAAAGACAATAAAATTCCATTTGACACCAATGCTTCAAAAAATAATAAGGAATAACATTTTAAGCTGACTTCAATAATCTGCACTGCAAGGACGTTTATTTTTGTTTTAACAATACGGTTTGTAAATAACTTCAGTACTGCTTTTGACAATGGATTATGCTCAGTTAGCACATGTTTTCTTACCTACACGCTCTTAGAAAGTGATGTGTGGATATTTTTAAGCCCAAAATTAAAATTCGTAAGTCACTCTTTAGCAAATTATTCGTGATATATTTTGGAGGTTAACTTCTCGGCAGCCCCAACTGTCAATTTTTGAATATTTTCTTAAATCAAAATATAGTTAATAATTCGTAGGAATTTGAAAGCCCAAAATGAGAAGTTGAAGTTCATACTTTAAGGGAATTATTCGTTATCCTTATTCTTAGAGGCTAACTTTCGGTAACAGCCAACTTTCATTTTTTAAATTGTTTTGTGGATAAAAATTAGTAAGTAATTTGTAAGTATTTGTAAGCCCAAAATTGGAACTTGTAAGTCAGCCTTTAACTGGTTATTGAGCAATATATTTTGGGGGTTAACTTCACGAAATACTGACTATACTTTTAGCATTCTGTTATTTATCTATTTGTAAACTAAAAATTAATAAGTTGCTGTAGGTATATGTAAGCACAAAATTCGAATCAATAAGTCACCCCTTAAAGAATTTTTCGGTGTCCTATTTTTGTTGGTAAGGCCGTTCGAGATCTTAATATATACATTGGTGGCAAAAATTTGTAGGTTTTTGTGAACCTAAAATTAGAACTTGCAATACAACTTAAAATAGTTATTGAACCATATGTTTTGCGGGCTAACTTCACGGAATACCGATTACTCCCGTAGCTTACTATTATTCACATTTTTCTTGAACTAAAAATTAGTAAGTTGCTTGTAGGTATTTGTTGACCCTGTTACGGTATTCCGTGCAGACAAGAAAGAAAAGTAAAGTTAGCAAAGAAAATCGTCCGCACCGAATACCGCAACAAAACAAGGGGAATCTACAGGATTAATGCCGTACTAGCTGAAAACGTCGTAGAGTGGGGTGGGTCACACTGAAAGAAAAATTGGACACTTCAGGAAGTTTTATTACAAACCTTTAGTTAACAAACATGGTATCAAAAAGAATATTTACAAAACCAAAACGAACATTTACGTAATCGTACTGTTAAAACATCATGTAAACAAAAACGCCAAGTCGTCAAATATAACACAACATAGCTGCAAAATATACATTTAAATGACTATCAATTAAGGATTTTTCAGCCATTTTACTTATTAAAATACAAATAACAATTACAACTAAATTTACATAACATTTCCAGCCCTAAATAGATACCAGATGAACATTAGACATAATATATACAGTAATGTAAAGCTGTTTACCTGCTACTTACCGAAATGCATTTTCTAAAAGTAATAGCGTAACCCTAACCTAAAGGTAAGTTTTATAGATAACCAAGTGTTAAACTTATTACTGCCGTTGCATAAAGAACGTTAAATATGGTTTGTTATTTGTTTATTTTATAAATTTTCGCAACATTCGTTTCTTGCGACCTGCTTCATAATCATAAATGATAAAAATAAGCAAATGCGTGGTGTCCGTTAAAGAATGAAGCTAGGAATAAGCGATTGTCGATACTATCGTGTTGATGTAGTTAGTGTACAGGATACATGTGCGCTCCGGTAAACACTAAACAAGAGGAGCCGACACACACTATTAGCTTTCAGTTCACGCCCAGTGTACTATGCTCTGGTTTGTGTAAATTTGCTTTGTTTTTGAGAGTTTCAGTTTAGAATTTGGAGTTTGATGATAGTAATATCTGAATTATCGCCGTTGTAGATTATAGTTATACTTTAAAATGAAGCGAGAAAACAAAAGAAGAAGGTTAAAAAGAGATGTACAACAGAATTCCGTATAATCATTTCTAATTCCGAACGTAGAGAAATGTTTTAATACTGACATTAAAAACAATTTGAATACGGTCTACAACACTACATTTGATTTTTCAATACACCACCCGAAAGTACAACATTGACCAGGAAGCGAGTCTCTTTTACCTGAAAATTTTGAATATTGCCGAACCCTTGCTGTTCCAAGCAAGGTAGGGATCTTTAATGAGCGTGACAACACTCACAAGGGGTGCTACATTTTACCACTCATCCGAAAAAAGGAATATGCTTGTGAAATATTCTCCCCTAACATTTTTCAAGCGGTTTTAAACCTGGGACACTGGGTTTAGTAGTCACATGCGTACCAACTGACACACGGAGCCGCCTGACAGACTACAATATTCAAATTGTATGATAGCGACATCATCAATTGACTTTGTAGCATCAGTTACTCCAAACGTAATGAAAATTAATTATTTAGATAAGCAGCAGTGGAAGGATGTTGTTTTGTGGCCTCAACGTATGACTGACGAGATGATTAGTTATGTTTTAATTAATAGCGTTTCAAATATTGGAAATTGATCCAAATCAGCAATAACTGTTTGTGATCGCGGCAGACCATATACTCGTCACTTTAAAAAAAATTTAATAAGATCAAACTAAGGAACCAAGGAAAAAGTCTATTGTTGTATTTGCAAAATGTAGCCCAAAAAAACGAATTCAGTTTTCTCGGTAAGGCTGTGCCGACTGGAAAAATGTAAGTGCAAAAATAGGAGAAAGTGAAAATTCCGTGGATCATCGCTAGCAATATGCATTTATTTTAAAAGTTTCAACTGATAAATATAACTTACTTTAACTTTCAAATACAATTTGAAACTGAAACACAATATAGGAGAAATACTTTAAAGCGGATAGTTGCAGCTACTAAATTTCTTCCAGAACAGGGGCTGCTATTTCGTGGACATGGATGCAGACAGAAATTATATTCAGTGTCTAAAATACCTGTCAAAATTGTATCCTTCCTTCGAAAACCACATAAATACATATGGTCGACTAAGTACAGGTAATGTAAGTTATTTGTATAACACTATATGTGACGAATTTGTTTACGAGGAAAAAAATTTATTGAGGAAATTAAAACTGCTATATATTTTTCCATAATTGTTGACTCGCTTCCTGATATGCCATGTGGACAAACTGTCTTTAGTTCTGCACTATCTACTACCAAATGGCCAAATCAAAGAGAGTTAGGTGTCCTTCTTTGTTGATATTTAGTTCCACACATCAGAAAGCTTGGAAAATGTTGTGCTCAAAACTTTAATTGCATAGAGCATATATATTAAAAATTATCGTGGAAAGAGCTTTGACAATTTCTGTAAAATGTTTGGAAAATGCGGGTTTGCCATCACGCATTATATGTACCGTGCGCCAGTCATGGTTTGAATCTGGTGTTAAATACAGCAGCAGAATTGTATCACGACGCAGCTACACATTTTGACTCAGTTCAAAATATATACATTTCTGTTTCAGCATCAACTTCCAGGTTAAATGACTTAAAAACTAAGACTGGTAAACAAACTTTACAGTTAAAAAAGTCTCAGAAACTAGGTGGTCCGCTCGTGCAGACGCGGCCTGCTTTATATGAACTTTATATTTCTATTTAACAAATATTGATGAAAATAAGCTCAAATACAAAACAAAAAATGTCTCCAAGAAATAATGCACCGACTCTTGCAGCAAAAAAGTTGAATCATGTAAAGCAGCCCATTTGACAGTTGTGTGGTACTGCTTTTGCAAAACATCAACGCAACAAGCAAAAAACTTCAAAAGCCTAATTCGTTGTTGTGCATCTCAATTTTTTTTATTAAAATCTTTACAACAGTTTATCAGCATTAAAAATCGTAACAACTTTGGAAAACCGAAAATGATTTCAAATTTCTAACTGAGGGAAAATTGATGTATTTGTACAAGCTACGACGAAGCCGTAAACAAAAAAAGTCTTTCTTAATGAAAATGAAGACGATGAAACTCGCTTTAAGTGGACATCAGCATTTTAGAGTAAACACCTTTATTGTAATTTGCGACTCACTGAATGTTGAAATTGAAAAACGTTACGAGGTCTATGAAAAACTCAATACAAAATTCAAATTATTTCTGAAATTTGACTTACCTTCAAATGAGACAACCGAAAAATGTCTAAATTTATAACATTTTACAAGCATGACATCAATTTGGAAATTACACCTGCCGAAATCTTCAGTTTCTGCAATACGCTGTATTCCGTTCAGACAAAAAAGAAAGCAGTAAAGTAAGTAGAGAAAATCGCCTACACCGAATACTGTAACAAAAACAGGAACAGAATGGTGGAATCTAAATCCAAAAGGATTAGAGTTCGGACTAGCTCAAAAACGTCGTAGAGTGGGGTTGGTGATCTAGATAGAAAAGCATTGGAAACCATAGTAAAAAAACTATATTACAACCTGTAAGACAGATCCAAAAGAATACTTAGAAAAGTCAAAACACATTTACGTAATCGTTCGTTACTACGTGAAGTACACAAAGCATCAATTTACATATAGTACAGTATAAATCTATTAAAATATCGAGAATGAAATCTTATTATCTAAATACCAGAATACTTATAACATGTTCCACCCTAAATAATGTACAACAAATAAAGAAATAATACAGTAGCATCTGCATTTATAAGCGCCTCGTAAGATTTAAAAACGTACCATTAAAATTTTATACAACCAGTTGTTGACGTTAACATTAATTTATGCAAAAAGGTATACAGCAGAAAAGTGCTCTAAAGCATTAAAGTTTTAAACAGCAAGCTCTAAGAACAAGGGACATGATTGTTCGTACTGTGAGCGCGCGTTTCGTAACCTACGGCCTGTAGCTTATTACGGAATCAACCAAGAAAGAAGTTCTATCTTCCAAAACAGCAAAACAAATAAAGTCAACAGAGAAATACACCGTACATGGAGCTATCTTCTCTTTGGTACCATCGTAGGGTGAGGAAATGCTGCTGGGCGCTGGAACCACCAACTTAACTACACTAGTACAAAACGCATTTTAAAACCGCGACTTGTATAACAGAAGAATCGTATAAGTAAGAGCGACGAACTACGTAATAAAACGAAAAAGTGAGAGAGCTTTTCCAAAGTTCGACTTCAAAACCATGGAAGAAATAACATAAAACCATTCTCAGCAATAGAATGTTGCATCTTCTACAAAAGCAAGCAAAAATATATATTCCAAACAACAATGGTGAAAACATTTGTAGAACGCAAGTAATATCGAAAACCAAATACGATAATTAATTCCATTGGATTTTGTTGTTCCATGGGAAAGCAAAATATATTTTAAACCACCGAAGCGAGTTATGCAACTTGACACACGGCCAAGCAAATCAGTTGCCTGACTTTTTAGAAAAGATTAGAGGTTTATATTATTATCTACTCACGCTAAGAGGAACGACTTAATTAGCAGACGATTTTATTACCCATAAAACTTGAGCGAGCTCGAACGCCTGCAAATTAAGCGAGTCAGAGAACAACCCAATTAACAAGAACCTATTATATAAAAAATGTTTGCTACTTTCAACGAACAACTATAGAAAATAACCAGCTCACATTTCAAGGAAAGAAATTTTGTACGAGCATTTAGCTCTAAGATTGAATATAACATTTTTTAATGTCAAAGCTCCTTTGCGGATTTGTCTACCTTTACCATTGAGTAATGCGTCTAGAAAAGATCCATTTCTGCTTTAAAAAGAATTAAAACATATCTTTGAAGCACCTTGGGATAGGAACAGCTGGGGCAATTTTTTAATCCTGCACATCTAAAATGATGCAATAGAAAATTTTGATTTTGAAGAAATAAATAATTCGTTTGCAAAAGTGAAAAGTTGAAAAAACCATCATAATATAACAATATGTACGTAACACATTTTAACGTGCTAATTTGATGCTAATATTTTTTAACTTACAAAAAATTTAGATTTTAAGGAAATAATTAATTCGTTTGCAAAAGTGAAAAGTAAAAAAAATCCATTATAATAAAACAATATGTACATAACACATTCTAACGTGCTAATTTGATGCTAATGTTTTTTAACTTACAGCATCGTATCATCACAATTACACCAGCTGACTTAGTGGCAAAAAGATGGCAGCAAAGATAACAACAGGAATTCTTTTAGTGGTACACAATCTTAACACGTGCATCTGCCTAGAAATGGTTTCTGAACATTCGGTTCAATAATAAATTGTCGGGCGCCAATCCACCTAATCTAATAGTCTTGAATTTTTAAAAATGCAAGATGACGAAACCCTATTTACTTTCTTTTACTGCTTTTAACCTATACATAAATAATAAAAATACTTAACGCGAGTTATTTCAACCTATACTAAAACAAGGATATTATACAACCAACCCAAATAAACTAAACTTCAACGTGCGTTGTTACGTGCCAATCCAATTGGCACTTAAACATTGTTTTTAGGTTAGTTTTGATGTACGGAAGTTTCGCGCCATAATTTCAAAAGACGCGGTGCGCGGGAATTTTAAATAGACTAGGCGTGTACTTCCGTTACGTCATAGTGCATTTGCGCAGATCGTGCGACTCTAGAGGGTTGGACGAATAGCTTCGCGGAGGTGAAAAAGATAAAGAGAGTGGGGAGAAGTGTTTCCGTGACGCTCTAAAACGAGGCTTTTTGCCTTTGATCTTCGAGGGAAGTGGTCGTTTTTTTGGTAACGTATCGTTAGCTTTACCTATGTAGATTCCTTTGCTTGATTATCTTTTGTTTGTCTACCTTTACCTGGTTTTTCTCGTCATTCCCTGCATAGGTAATAAATTTGAAGCCAGCGAGGCGTATCGGACTGCACGACCCGAGATGACGAGTCACCATCTTTAATTACTCCGGGATGGAGCCCTGAGGAACCTTGATAGAGGCCAACTTTGGTTCAACCCCGCAGAACGTTCGGATTTCCGGGGTAAGTAATACCGTGTTTAATTTGTTTACTGATATGAACTTGTGTTTAAATTTTTATATTTCCGATTATGGCGCAATATAATTTTGTGCAATGGTGACGTCATGGTAGTTGGCAACGCTTCCGGCCGCCAGGGGCGTTGCATTGCTTTCGTATTCATTGCGCTTGCGCGATGTATTTATGAACTCTTAAACTGTATTACCGACTTCGTAAACTGTTTTATCGACTTTTAAATTGCAAGAACTATCACCAAGTGAATTGTAATAGCGTGCCCACTTGCGTATATCCCAAAAAAAAACAAAAAACACCTTAGATTTATTTCAGTTTAAGTAACCAAAAAATTGGATGTAAATATAAATGTTTTGAATACAATTGTGGTTTTTGGTTACATCACGTTTTTTCATTAAGCAAGTGCCCACGTATATGTCTGAATATTAATAATTCTTTATTCCTACAATAAAATATAACACATGCAGTGGTAAATAGCTAAAATTTTTATCACCTACATATTTTCCTTGAGTACAGGGTTTAACCACTCTGTTTAAAGTAAAACAACTATTGGTCTCCATAATCCAACTAGTGTTGACAAAGCATTTATTGCATAAACACTACCCAGGTAACAGTAAGTTATATGAACCCGCAAATCACCTGCGTGTTCGGAAGCTTATATTACCTGCAAATCGAATTTATAATATTCTCGTTACTCGGATTGACTGTGTCCGGTTTATCTGCTCCTGTCGGAAGCGGCAAACTTATAGTCATTGATTAGACTGCAAGTGCGAGAATTATTTGATTTAACTTTCCATTATGCGATAACGGTATTTATAAGCTATTTTAGAGAAATCAACAATTCACACTATTCACACGGTTCGGGGAATTGCACTAAACTTGCAGTTATCGTCAAGGATTTCTTGGTATATGAAAAATAGGTGTACTCTTGAATTCCACGAGGTTTGTTTACTAACACATCTGCATAACTGGGTTTGCTTCTACGCACTTACATAAATTTATTTAATGAGTATCTGCCTGGTTAAGTAACTTATAATGATTTTAGTAACTTCGCAATGCATGAGAATATTTTTGATTCGTCACAGGTAAAATGGAGGGTGTTGGTGTTTTCGAATTTTGATATGTTTATCGTCAAACCCCGGTTTTTAATTACTGACTGGAAAACAATATACTACGTATTTTTCTAGTCATTTCGATATTATATTTTAACAATACGATGCAATAGTACCATTATAAACTGTAAACTACACAAGCTTATATAAAATTTTTAAGGGTATTTTTCTTACCACGGTTCCTGAACTATGTAAAATTGATAATTTTTTTCTTATAAATCAGTGTATGATAATTATTGCACTGACGATACAGCTTTATTTTTTACATTTGTGTTTTATTATCTTTTTTTAATGAATTTATAAATTAACAGAGACTGTTTATATTCTTTACTGAATCTAATACTATTAATCCATAGTAGTGTTGCGTTCAATTACACCCTACCGAAGGATTTTTGTTTATTTTAAGGTTCCTTATAAATACTCCCGCGCTTTCGTTTCAATATTCCGTAACCACCTGTCATAAGAAACGCCTCTGACTGTACCTGCTAATTAAACCTATCAATCTATTCCTTTAAAGCGCATTCCAAAAGTTAGAAATAAATGCTTATTCAACATCCTGTACGTTATAATTTATACAACTACTATCTTGTGAACATAAGCATTGCTCTTGTAATAGAACAACAGTTTATTTATCAAAAACGTGGCTCTCAGAAATATTATTTTATCAAATACAAAAAAATATATAAAATAAATATAAATTATATTTTTGTATTTGTTGACTATCGATATATGTGCGCGCCATAAAGACCTAGCATTGTACCAAGCTTCAAATTCTTACGTCACATGTGTGACAGGCAGACGGACGGACACGAGAGTGATCTTATAAAGGTTCCGTTTTACTTTATAAGGTACGAAACCCTAATAAAAAACGGACGCATCCTTCTGCAGTAGATTAATGTTGTTTGCTGTTTTTGATTCTTAATTTTTCATTTGTGTATAATAATAATCTCCTTTGGAGAAGTCAAATAACCCACACTCAATTCTGAACTACCTAATAGTTCAATGTCCGTTCAATCGATTAAGTTTTTATGGTGATAGAAATAAGTAGATACTATACATTGTTCTCATGAAAATTATTACTTCCAGTCTTTATGTCAAGCGAACTCTCATCATCATTAAGTGTTCAGTCCTAGAACTGGTTGGACGCGTACCCTCATTGGTTCCTACTCTGAACAAACCTACACATTTCCCTGCAATTTGCACAGTCTGCATCTATCACTATCTGTGTGCGAAAGTCTGATCTCGGTCTACCTCTACCTCTCTTTTACTACCTCTGCTTGTAGTATATCCCGTACTATTCCCCAGAAATGCCTTAAAACGTATCCTGTCCTTATATTTCTCCTATTTTTTCTATTTTCCACAGATATCTTTATTCCTCTACTATTTCTACAACCTTTTTGTTATTAACTTTGTCTGTCCATGCTACCATCCTCATAAATCTTAAGCACAACATTCCAGAAGGCTTCTATCTCTTTCTGTCTGCTTTTCCCACTGCCCCTATTTCATAGATGTACCGTGCTGTGCTCCACACTATGCTTTGAACAGTTTTTTTCTTGTATCTATGTTCGTTGTCTTTGAACATAGCTGCTGCTCTTTTTTGTTTGATGCAGTTCGGTCACCTTCTATTGTTTTACAGTTATATACCTTATTTCCCCGATATTCAGTGGTATGTGAAGGCGCGTAAGCATCCTTTGGCTGCAAAGTTTCCTCAGCACCTCAACCTTTGTCGAATTAATAGTTTTTGCAATTTATCTTTTCGCACATACAACATTAGTTGAAAATATTTCACAACCAACACCTGTAGTTGTTTATAATAATCATCAGATTTAAGAGCACTTATTTTTTCGTCATTGGATTTTACGTCTTGAAACTGGTTGGACTTGTACCTCAGCTTATTTATGTTGTGAGCTAGCCTACACAATTCCATGCAATTCTCCCAACAGCCTATATACGTTGCATTTACATTTCCAATGCTCCACCCGAAGGTACTACATTGGCCAGGAGGCGAGTTTTTTGTTGCCTGGAAATTTAGAATTTTGCCGAACCCTTGCCGTTCCAGGCAAGGTAGGGATCTTTAACGTGCATGACAACACTCACACACGGGACCTCCATTTAACCTCTCATCCGAACGAGGGCGTAATTTTTGTGAAAAATGTTCACCTGCCATTTTTCAAGCAGTCGGCCGTGTCGCAAGTCTATATACAACTCGATTCCCTTCTATTGCTTTCTAATTATACGCCCTATTTCACTGAGATTCAGTGGTATGTGAAGGGGTTAAACAGCCTGTGGCTGCCAAGGATCCACCAACACTTAGACATTTGCCGTATTAATAGTTTTTAAGTAAATCCTTTCGCACAACTAACATTAGTTGAGAGTATTGCAAAACCAATATCTGTAGATGCTTATAATAATCACCATGTTTAAACAGTTATTATTTTTGTCATTAGTTTTTCCATTTTGCGACTGGTTGGAAGCGTACCTCCATTGATTTCTATTCTGAGCTAGCCTACACATTTCCCTGAAATTATCACAGCCTACATCTTTCACTATCTGTGTGCAGTAGTCTAACCTAGGTCTACCTCTACTTCTCTTTTTTCCTATCTCTGCTTCTAATATATTCCGCACTATTCCTTCATGTCTTAGTATGTGGCCTATCATCCTATCTCTCCTATTTTTTACTGTTTTCCACATAGTTCTTTTTTCCCCTACCATTTCTAGTACCTCTTTGTTCTTAACTTTGTCTGTCCATGGAATCTTCATCATATGTCTGTAGCGCCACATTTCAAAGGCTTCTACCTTTTTCTTGTCTGCCTCTCCTACAGTCCAGGCTTCACAGCCATACAGTGCTGTGCTCTACACATATGTTTTAAGCAATCTTTTCCTTGCTTCTATGTTACTGGCCTTTGAACACAGTAGTTGCTTTTTCTTGTTAAATGTAGCACGACCTTGTGCTAATTTTTGTTTTATATCTTTTGTGCTTTTCCCATCTTGCGTTATTTGACTTCCTAGGTAGCAGAAATCCTTAACCTCTTGTAAGTTCTTGTTATCTATTTTTATATCCCTAAAATTCATTCTAATTAATTTGTATGCTTCGTCGTTCTTTCCTATTTCCATCTTAGTTTGTACCTCGTTGCACTTTTCCTCAATCCATTGTTCTTTAGCTTTTCTACATTTTCGAATAATTTCCCATTTTATGGCTTTGTATCTCTGTTTTTCTGTTTCGTCTGATTTCTTTTTGTATTTTCGTCTTTCTTCTATTAAATTCAGGATATCCTTTGTTATCCATGGTTTCTTATTTTCTTTTTGTGTATACCCCAGGATATCTCTGGCCGCCATGTCTAAGCTGCATTTAATGTTATTTCATTCTGTTTCTACTTCCTTAGTATCAGAAATTTTCAAGATACCTTTCAGCAATTCATTTGACTTTTTTCAAATCTTTCGTAGATATCTTTATCTTTTAGCTTCTCAAAGTCAAAGTGCCTTTTTCCGTTCCTCTTTTTCAGATTTTTAAATTTAAGTGTGGCTTTCATAATTACGATGTTGTGGTCAGTGTCTATATCTGCTTCCGGGTAGCTTCTACAGTCTTTTACCAGATTTCTGAACCGTTGTCTAATAATAATGTAATATATTTGATATCTTCCTATATCTCATGGCATCTTCCACGTGTATCGTCTTCTAGCATGATGTTGAAATAATGTATTTGTGATGGTTAAGTTGTTCTTGTCGCAAAATTCTACCAGCCTATTTCCCCTGTCATTTCTCGTGCCTAAACCAAATAAACCTACTATCGCTCCTTCCCTACCCTCACCTACCAGTGCATTAAAATTCCCCGTAATTATTAATTTTCATGTTCTTTTACGTATCTTAGTATGTCTTCGATATCTTTGTAGATCGCCTCTATCTCTTTCTCACTGTAGCTAGAGGTGAACATGTATACTTGTGTTATTACTGTATTTACTGGTTCAGATTCAAGTCTAGCCATGAGTACTCTTTCGTTCTTTTGTAGGTAGTTTTCTACATGTCGTCATATCTTTTTTTGCATAACTATCCCCATACCCGAATTTCTTTCCTCTGATCTTGTATGAATTACCCTGAAGTCTCCATTCCAAGAATCCCCCGCCTCTGGCCAGCGGACTTTGCTAATTCCTACTATGTCTAGTGCTAACTTATCTATTTCGAGTTTCAGGTTCTCTAGCTTACCTACTTGTTTCATACTTCTGACATTCCATGCTCCGACTCGCAGAATGTTCACGGATCTTTTTTTATTGTTTCGGATCACATCCCCCGAAGTAGTCCCCTCCCGGAGATCTGAATGGGGGACTATTTTACCTCCGGAATTTTTACCCCAGAGATGCCAGCATCATTAATAACATTTTGAGTACGCTGTGTACTTGGGAGATAATGTGGTGGTTTCCGTTGCCTTCCACATCGCAGTAGTGTCTTAGAATGTCATACCGACTGCTATGGTCTCTGCCACTCTAAGTACCGAAAAAGCTGCTGCCCTCTTTCGGGGACCTGTCTTAGTCTGGTTCCTCACTAAAGACCCCACTAACTTGGTTAAACCTATAGTTCGGCTCTTTAGCTCATTGAATCACGCAAGCCATTCTACCTGTTCTAGTATTCTAGAACGTCGTCAAGGTGCACGTCCGTTCAGAATGGAAGCGAACCTAAATCGCTGAACCGCTGAATTCATGGTAGTAGATGCTAGTAAGAAACCAGAAAGATGTATTTTTCTTTAATATTTTTATTACGTACCGATGTTAAATATTGGAAACTTAAAGCTAGGTTAGTTTTTCAAATAGATTTAATTTTTTAAAAATTAAATGTAAGGGTAAATATTATTTACAATTCTACACAAAATGAAACAAATTTTCCTTAGAGAGGCTACTTTTTTAATGCTCACCGTTATAGATCTCGTATAGCATAAAAATTAGACGCTCGGTTAAATTGAACAAAAGTTGTCTTTTAGAAAGATAATAAAAACGGACTTTGCGAACACAAAATATTCAAGACCGTTCCGTTTTAAACTTAAAAAGAAAATTATGGAATCTGTAAATTTTTTATTTTGACTGACACTATAACTTGAAATCGGCCCTGGATGTGTTTGCTAAGTTTATTTTTATGGGTTTTCTAAAAGACAACTTTTGTTCCATTTAACCAATCGTGTAACTCTTACGGTTTACGAGATCCCAATGGTAAGCATTAAAAAAGTGGTCGCCCTACATTCAAAGACATCTTTGTAAAGAAAGTTTTTATGGAGGTTTAGAACTATAGGTAACAAAAGCAATACATTTTGTTTATTGTTTGGCTATTTACAATTAATGCATATACATTATACAGGAACGTATACCTATATACAAATATACATATATTTTATATTGTGATAATTTCAAGCCCTGATTTAACACTCTCCAAAACAATGACAAGACTTTCCACAGTATCGTCCTTTAGGCGCGCCCTATCTTTACGAGTTATTTTTCTGGCACTAAAAAAACTTCCTTCCGATTGCGATGACGATGCATGTATCACAAATAACCGGCACGCAACTTCACTTAATATTGGGAAAGTATATCTTTGTTTTCCACACCATTTTAATGGGTTGAAGAGCTCACAGTTTTCAACATCTGTATAGAAAGGGTTGCCAAATGGGCTTTCAGTGCAATTGTACTGTCGAATTTCTCTTTTAATATCAATTTCTTTTTTAGTGGTTGTTTTGTTTGCCCCTCCTTCAACTAGTGCACTTCTTGGTTGTAAAATTGACTTATGCGATGAACGGAATTTTGCAAATGGATCATCTTTTTTTCTTTTTGCAACCTGGACAGCGATCTGAAAGACCCCACACGGCATGCTTATTAAACAAAATAAGCTTCCTTGGTTACTTCACTTATTTACTAAAATCGTACCACATCAATATAGGAAAACTGGTGCTAAACTATACATACTATAACGTATTTTACTGAAAATAAACAAATAACATTTTTGAAAAAAAATTACTTCATTTCAAACCCTTTATATTTTATGCAATTTTTACTTTTGTGTAAAAAAATTTTGCCAAACATTATCCAATTGGACTTGATATTTGTAAAGCATCTATACCAACTAAGCTAATAATTTATTGATGATTGAATTCAAATTAAAGCTAGAAGAACACATATAGAAAAAAGATGCAACTTAAACTGACATAAAATCCCCCGTCAGATAAAATGATTAATTTAGTAGGGTAGTTTGGCTGACCAGTTTATTGATATCGTTACTAAGCTCTTCACAAACAGTCATTGCATATTATATAACTATAATAACTATAATAAAAAGCTATTATATGGGCATTTTCAAATTAATAAATAGAAGGTGATTCCGAGATATATCATTGTTGTACCGATAAGTTAAACCTCAAAATCAAATATACCCGCCGGCTATGTGACCAACAGCTATTGTGTTGTTTCTTCTGAAAGGGTAAGAGGTAGTCATTTAAAAGGAATTAGAGTTGACCGGGTAACAAACGATACTGGTTTCTTTTGATTGTATTCGACTTGAGACGTCTTACAAGTTCTGTTAACATTCCTAAAGCAACAAACGAAATACAATAGCTACTTCTCTATGGTTTTGAAGTGGTAAAGTTAAAATATTCTATTTATTTACTAAGAAACATCTCTACCGAATAAATCGAAAACGCCCACAGCAAAACATGCTATACTCAGCTGACAAAATGCAAAGTATAACTGGAAAACGTGTACTTTTATTGTTTGATTGAAATTCTAAATTATTTTACTAACAATAAGCAGCATACAATTACAGTAGAGGATTGACTTGTCAAGTAGGTACCTGCAATTCTATACAGCATGGAAAACGCAATTGCTCATGTTTTTTTAGTAAGCGTTAAACTTAATGCTAATATAAGATCCAAAATTGATTTGAAAACTATTGTAAATGACGATTAGTGTTTGAACTATAAACCATTTAGAGCTTTCTATAATGGAATGTTCGGGAAGTGACATCATACACCGTTCTATACCTATACAGATCGTTTTTTTATGATGGGAACCATTGCGATCTCGAAACCAGTAAGAATTAGAAGAACCGTTAAATTAGAAAAAAGTTGTACATTTGGGAGAATATTAAAGTGGTTTAAAAAAAATTACTACAACGTTTCGTTTCTTCAGGGCCACCATCAACTTCATATTATTAAATACGGACCTGTATTTTTTATTATAAATATGGATAAAGCATTGAAAGACTAATTCAGTGATACATCGCATGTTGAGTTTTCAAGAAGGTTTGGTTCAAAAATAAACATCATGTGTACAACAAACACAAGCAACACTAAAGCAAAAATTAAAAACAGATATTATACATACATTACTTATAATAAACGTTTGAATTTGTGTGCGCTAGTTCCTGTACATTTACATTGCTTCTTTATTCAATGATTGTAACAACTTTATAACATTTCTGCCGTGATAGTATTGTAAAAATGTCTTAATTTGTTGTTTAATTTGCAAGTGTAATCCTGAAAAAATTAATATCTAGCTCTATAAGAGTTACTACATGTATGCCAATTTTTAACCGAGGGGCATACTTTTAGTAATAATTTATAAAATTTTCATATTTTTAAATCAGTAAAAAGTTGTATTTGTAAAAATATTATTCATTTGTTATTTTTGACCATTTCATTTGCAAATGTTAAAGCGTGGCATACACTTTAGGGAAGACGCAAGACCGCATTATCATGTTGACACTGATTATGATTATTTTTGACACAAAACGTTATTGAAACTTAACATGTGATATATCACGGATTTACTCTTTTAATGCTTTATCCATGTTTTATACGAAAAAATGCAGGTCCGTATTTAAAAAATGAAGGTGATGGTGGCCCTGAAGAAACGAAACGTTGTAGTAAAAATTTGATGACACGCCTTTATAGAAAATTTCATGTGAAACACCTTCTTTCTTTACTATTTTTTGATATTTTTTGAAATAAAATTGGTAGGCGAGATAGGGTTTGAGCCCTTTGGAGCGGCTTTATAAAAAAGCTTCTTCCAAAAACGCTTCAATTAATTTATTTAAAACACAAATTTCAATATTAATTTTAATTCCAGGTACATTATATGCAGTAGCGTATTGGGATCAGAAATATTCTAAGTTGACATTCACTCTGAATTAACTAAAATTAGGGTGAGTAGCTGAACAACCAACAATGTTAAAGTTGTTAAGCTCCAGACTGACTGGCCATCTTGAGGTCCTGAGGGTATTTATGCTATCCCTGTCCCTCACATTTCTTATGGGAAGTGCAGATCTTATGTCTGCTATTTCTTTATTCAATACAAAGTATTATTTTTTACGAATCTTAATTCTAACAATAATTTTCTGATAATCTATTGTAACCTGCACCTGCAGTATAATGTTACGTCTGGAATACAAACTATTCACATACGTTCTCATGGCTGGTTTATGAACTTCCATTAACCTTTTGTAATATGTCCTTCAATTTATACATTGTAACTATCTAACTTAAGATTTAATAATTCCATTTGATTACATATATATATCCTAATTTGGGGGATATGTAACTGGCGCCGAAGATGAAAAATGACATTTTTGGACTACCCTGTATAACTTGAGAATGACAAGGGATAATGTAAATATTTTTGCCCCACTTTAATTTTTTCCTAAATGCGCGACTTTTTCTAATTTAAACGTTTTTCTAACTCTAGTTCCGAGATTGCAATGGTGCCGGCCATAAAAAAACGATCTGTAGATTGAATGGTTTATCTAGTGGGGGTGTTTTAGAGTTACAACTGGATCGTGAATTCAAATTAAAACTGATTACCGAAACATCTAATAGAAGTGTACGGGTAGCGAATAAATTTCAAGAAGGAAATACATATAATATAGAAATCACGAAAGACCGAAATGTTATTGTGCTACCTGAGTACGAGTGCTTCACGCTATTACATTTGCGAGAATTAATATGTTATAAAATGGAAGTGTTGGAGAGTAGAAACTTTCCAGAATTTTACGAAAGGTTTGTAGGTGACATAAAAAACGTAAGTAGAAATACGACAGACGAAAAAAGGTTTTAAACGTTATTACATGGAGAGATCCGTGCGAGCAATTTGTTTAATGATTGCAGCACTATAAATTACTTGACAGTGTTGGAAATTATTAAATGTCACCCTGTTCAGTACTTAGAAGATGCGACTGTGGGGCGATCGTTCACGTAAATGTTTAGAGATTTGGCTATCCCAGATTCACCAGACTCTGGTTACCACAGCGGTTTATAGATGTTATTAATATATGTACATATTTTAATAAAATTATAATATTTTTTGATAAAGTTTGTTTTACTTATTTGTGAATGGCAACACTAGGCAAACATTATAAATAAATGTATTAAATAATTTTGTTTTCTTGTTCTCAGGTTGAAGGTGGTAGTACTACTGACAGAAAACGATATACCTAATTACACCAATGGGGGGGGGGGGGAAGCTAAACCTCAAATTGTGACAAAGCAAAGCTGTTTAGAAATAGACTAAAGATGAACACTGTATGGTTTGGTAAAGGGTTATTTTCTAAATCAGGACGGCATGGTTTGACTTGAAAAATTCCAAGAGATTCGTGTAGCTGAGGAAAAAGCAATATTAATGTATATCTTACACGGTGGGTTTATATTAAAAATATCGCTTAGAAGCACCTTTTGGTAAAAATTCTAGAAATGGTGGTGGTGGCTAGAGATCCGCTTCAATTTGAAAAATAATTCTTTCAGATTCGCGTAGGTGGGGAAATTTTTATATAATGTGATAGGTTACTCGACGGAGTTATATTAAAAACAGCGCATAGAGTACCTTTTGGTAAAAAATTTAGAAATGGCGGTTGTGGCTAGAGAGATGGTCCGGTTAAAAAAATTCTTTCAGATTCAGGTAGCTGAGAAAAAAGCAATATTAATTGATGTCTTACTCGACAGAGTTATATTAAAAATACCGTTACGAGTAACTTTTGGCAAAACATTCTAAAGGGCGGTGCTGGCTAGGGACCGGTCCGATTTAAAAAATTCTTTTAGATTTAAGTAGTTGAGAAAAAGCGATATTGATTTATATCTTACACGGTGGGTGTATATTAAAAGTATCGCTAAGAGTAAGTGTAAGTGAAAATTCTAAAAATGACTTTGGTTGCTAATGCGATGGTCCAATTTAATAAATTCGGGTAGTTGAGAAAGTTTAAACATAATTTTATAAGTTACACGACGCATTTATCTCAAAAGACAGAGAACTACTGTTTAGAAATAGATTAAAGATGAACACTGTATGGCTTCGTAAAGGATTATTTTCTAAATCAAAGGTTGGTCTGATTTGAAAAATTCCAAGAGATTCGTGTAGCTCAGGAAAAAGCAATATTATTGTATGCCTTACACGGCGGATTTATATTAAAAATATCGCTAAAAGCACCTTATGGTGAAAATTCTAAAAATTGTGGTGATAGCTAGAGATCCGTTCCGATTTGAAAAATAATTCTTTCAGATTTGCTTAGGTAGGAAAATTTTAATAGAATTTGATAGGTTTCTAGACGGAGTTATATTAAAAACAGCGCAAAGGGTATCTTTTGGTAAAAATTTTAGAAATGGCGGTGGTGGTTAGAGGGATGGTCCGATTTAAAAAATTCTTTCAGATTCGAGTAGCAAAGAAAAGAGCAATATTAATTGATGTCTTACACAACGGAGTTATATTAAAAACACCGTTAAGAGTAACTTTTGGCAAAAATTCTAGAATGGCGGTGCTGGTTAGTGACTGGTCCGATTTAAAAAATTCTTTTAGATTCGGGTAGCTGAGAAAACGCGATATTGATTTATATCTTACACGGTGGGTTTATATTAAAATTATCGCTAAGAGTAACTGTTGGTAAAACTTTTAATAATGACGGTGGTCGCTAATGCGATAGTACAATTTAAAAAAATTCGGGTAGCTGAGAAAATTTTAATATAATTTGATAGGTAGGGGAAGAAAGAAATATCTGGAAAACGGTAAAAAATAAGAGAGATAGGATGATAGGCTACATACTACGACATGAGGGAATAGTGCGGAATATATTAGAAGCAGAGATAGGAAAAAAGAGAGGAAGGGGTAGACCTAGGTTAGACTACTGCACAGACGTAGGCTGTAGGAGTTTCCAACCAGTCCCAAGTCGGATAAATTCATTCCGAAGAAAGTAACTGTACTTAAACATGATGATTATTATAAACAACTACAACTATTGGTTGTGCAATATTCTCGAATAATGTTAATGTGTGAAAGGATTTACTGGGAAACTATTACTTCGGCTAATGTATAAGTGTTGGAGGATCTTGGCAGCCGCAGGCTGCTTAACCCCCTTCACTGAATCTCGGCGAATTAGGGCATAAAATTAAAAAACAAAAGAAGGGGAATCGAGCTGTAAACATGCTGTGTGAGAGTTTCAGGAATGTAGGCTAACTCAGAATATAAATAAGTGCAGGTACGTGGCCAACCAATTTCGAGATGGATAACCTAATGACGAAAAAATAAGCGCAGATAAATCTGATGATTATTATAAACAACTATAGGTGTTGGTTGCGAAATATCTGCCACTAATGTTGACTGTGCGAAAAGATATATTGGAAAAAATATTAAATCGGTAAATGTTTCAGTGCTGGGGGAACTTGGCAGCCACAGGCTGCTTACCCCCCTTCAAAATCATTGAATGTCGGAGAAAAAGGGTATATAATTGTAAAACAATAAAAGGTGACCGAACTGCATCTAACAAGAAAGAACAGCGCCTATGATGAAAGACAACAAACATAGAACAAGAAGAAAATTGTTGAAAGCATATGTGTGGAGCACAGCACTGAAATACGGACAGTAGGAAAAGCAAACAGAAAAACGGTAGCAGCCTTTTGAAATGATGTGCTTCAGATTTATGAGGATGGACAGATAAAGGTAACAACAAATAGGTTATAGAAATATTAGGGGAAGAAGGATATCTGTGGAAAAAAAAATAGGAGAAATTGAAGGGCAGAATATGTTCTAGGGCATTTTTGGGGAATAGTATGGGATATATTACAAGCAGAGATAAGAAAAAAAAGGTAGATGTAGACCTAGATCAGATAGTGATAGATGCATGCTGTGCAAATTTCAGGGAAATGTGTAGGTTAGTTCAGAATAGAAAACAATGAGGGTACGCGTCTAACCAGTTGCAGGACTGAAGACCTAATGATGATGATAGGTTACATACACGATGTATTTATCTCAAAAGATAGAGAATGTTGTTCAGAAATAGATTAAAGATATACACTGTATGGTTTGGTGAAGGGTTGTTTTTTAATTCAGTAAGGGATGTTCGATTGAAAAGTCATAGCACAAAATGGTTGTTCGAAAAAGATTTTTACCAAGAGAAGCCCACATAAGGAGGCTCCGATAACAGAAGTACATAAAGACGATCTGTCCCAGAACTGGTGTCATCCTCTACTATTAAGTTATTTGAAAATATTTTATAAAACAAATATGATTGTGACACAGAGACATTAAACAGCTCAAAAGGGAATTTGAGATACATCAAAAGAGATTTCAACCTTAATTTGTTTATTAAGGACTTTCCAACAATTTGCCCGTGTTGTGATGTTATTTAATACATTACAAAACAAGTTTACTGATATTGGATTTTTTGTTAAGATTGAGGAATCTAAAAATGCTATTAATTTAAATGACTTTTAAGCAATATGAGAAAAACCCAACGAAAACGTTTACCAAGGGACTGCGTTGGCGATATCACAAACTTTTATTTAAAATAATAGATCAGGTTTATAAAGAAATGTAACACAGACTTAAGAATTTTGAAGACCTCTTATTTCTTGAACTTCATAACTTTTCAGAAACTGCTTTCCAGTGTTAAATTTTTCAATTATAAAACTATTTGACGTAAACGAACAGAATTGCATAAATCCTACTGTGACGTATTAAGACTTAAGACTGCGAATTAGTTTTAACAATTCCCGTTACAGCACATTTGTGGATCATAGTTTTTCCGTGTTTAAACGAATTATGAGGGATTTTAAGGGGGTAACTTCAGAACTCTCTCTGTTGTCAGTAGAAAAGCATTTGCTAGACATTTGACTGAACATTGCGGTTTTCAAGACCAAAACTGTATTATCAAAGAGGACAGGAGGATATAATTACCTTATCAATAGCACTTATAAAATTAAGTCGTTAGAACTTGTTGTGGTCTTTAAAATTTTGTAACGTGCTATATATAATAGGAATCTGTGCAAACCCTTTTCAGAAAATCTTAAATTGTTTAAAATTATACGTACAACTCAAGGGGCCACCGTTGAAGGCCAATGTAATTCTTCAACACTAAGTGATAATCACCACAGAGTGCGTTATCCATGTTAAGTTTGGAGAAAGGATTCATAAAAAACGTTAGAAATTTTACTGAAAAAAACTGTAGACAATTTTGCTAACAAAAAATCAGAGGAAAGACCTTAAATATAAACAAATTTAAAGAGCGGGTTTTTAGAATTCACATTTTCGGTAATTTAATGTTATGTACTTGATAATGCTTAAAAAATTTGGGCTGCCAAAATTTAATCCGCGTACCGCCACTGAACTTACTGTTTCACACAGGTATAGCACACCCTAGTTTAACCAATCTTAAAATGTATTTTGTACCTGAAGTTAAAATTCTTTGACAACCTCATTGAACTGTTAATTACATCAGTAGGAGAGAATTGTGATTCAAGTGGTTTATCTGTTTGTTACCTAAATAAAACACCTAGAGTAATTATTTTTTTATACTATTATAGTAATTGTCAGGTTGAATGCGCCATGTAAATATTCAATTTGCTATTTTAAATATATGAAACGAAAATGCAATTATTAAAGATTTTTTAAATTTACCACTAATATTTTGATATTTATTATATTATTGTAAAACTTTTTGATTCACTTTCATTTAAAAAACATAGCCTATAAAATATTTTTTCAATAATTTCCGTATGGTGGTAACCCCTTACGTAGAAAACATAAACTACTAGTATCATTGCTAGCTTAAATGTCGCTCTCTGTAACGCATAAGTTGTTGATGCACCTATAAATCAATATATATATAATTTTGCTCTTCGCCGCTAAAATTTGGGTGCGGCATACAGTTTGCTACAGTATCTACCAAATCCTTTGATATGCAACTTATGTAATAAAACAACGTTTTGGTTGTTCAAGAAACATGCAATTACCTACGTAGAAGGCATAAATTTGTATTAAATGTCACACTGTACCATCAGTATATTAAAATGTGTAGATGCTCTAAAATTTATTAAAATATTACCTAAGCATTATAATAACGTATGTAAAAAGTTCCCCTATAATTTTGACTAGCGGGCTCCTTAAATTTAATTTGTGTGGTATTACGAATATTATTTAATGATGTTTGCAACTTTCTAACAACAGCTTCAATTTATTCCTAATTGTATTTTATTTTTATCGGGTGTTTCATATACACGATCTTTCACAAATAATAACTATACATCATTATCAATAAAAACGCAGTAAGCATTCATCTCAAAGCTTCGGTCGAGATGAAATCTTAGAATTACATTAACACGCATCTCTGTAACAGTGGATCACTAAGTAGAAGGGGTATTAGTATGCAGCTCAAAATTTGCTATTAATTTTACATGGATAGCTTATTTTTCAGGTTATTACGTATATTGTATGTCACTCAAAGAGCTATAAACACAAATTGCTAGTGGCGTAACGCAAAATCATACAACCCCCCCGCCGCAAAATTAGGCATTGGTCCCTTATAAAAGAAACCCTTTGCAGACACTTTCGAAAACATCGATAATTTTAATTACCTTACCTATTAAACATAGTACAAAATATTGATAACGACTGTTGGGAGTAGAGTATTTAGTGACGTTCTGGACCCACATTTGCTCCCAAAACCCACATTTGCTCCCAAATTTACATGTAAATTCCCATAAGGAGCAAATGTGGAGATGTGACTCCCACCTTGCTCTCCGCCTTGCTCGGACACCCCACAACCATTTTGATTACGTCACACCTGCATTCTTTCCACCCGCGATATAAATCTTTCTCCGCATTTCCACCCACAAGATAAATGTACCTTGTTTGGTATCAATTAATATTAGAATTTTTTCAGCTACCCGAATCTCTAAAAATTTCTTAGATATCATCATCCCCCAGGGAACTACCCCAATTTTAAGATTTTTTGCTGGTAGCGATTTTATTTTTGTCCGCATAAATTTTTTATACATGTGGCACATCTTGTTAGTCTAAAATTTTACGCAGAATTTGAATCTGCAAAGAGATTTAAAATCGAACCATCCCTTACAAAGTTACACTTTAAAGCTCTCACACCTCTAAATTTTGCTCTTTGCTCCCACATCTGAACCAAATAGTTTTCTTCGTCTAACCAATGCATCTTTCGAGATAACTCTATCTTGTTTGGTATCAATTAATATTAGAATTTTCTCAGCTACCTGAATCTCTAGGAATTTCTTAGATTGCATCATCCCCCAGGGAGCTACGCCAATTTTAAGATTTTTTTGCCGATAACGATTTTCTGACCGTCCTTATAAATTTTTTTACTATTTGACGCATCTTGTTAGTCTAGAATTTTACGCAGAGTTTGAATCTGCAAACAGATTTAAAATCGGACCATCCATTACCAAGTTACACTTTAAAGCTCTCAAACCTCTTTAAATTGTTTTGCTTATCTATAACATTGCTTTAAACAACCATTTCCCTAGAAATCTAAAACCGCAAGGATTTTAGAAACGGGTTCTTTATAAGCCATAAGTGTATAATATTTAAAACCATTTTTTCAAACAGTAATGTGCTGTTTTCAGAAATAATTACATGCTCAATGCTAAATATGTACTTTGGAAAATACATTCATTTTACAAACTAATTGCTTTACAATTATGTGACGTATAGTGAAAGTAGCCTTTCTTTTTATTAATTAGCGGCTATATGATTTGAAAAATACAATAGATATGCTCAATGATCCCTATAGTAGGGGATAAAGAATATTACTATAGTAAGCCTGCTTATCGTAAAATGCGATTAAAAGGCGCAGCAAGGGGCAGCAGCCTTGCTGGCTAAAAGATATTGGAGGAGGGTCGGTTGGTCTTGGGCGATCCTTAATAATTTACAAGCTTGTTGGGGGTTGGCCGTGATGGATACGGCTTTTTGCTAAAATCTTTAAAAACTGCGTTGTCGAAAGATATGGGAGCCTACCACAATATTTTCCAGGTGTGCGTGGCCTAAAACACGAAATACATATGATGGAGAGCTCACAAGTAAAATTCTTGTCCGGAGGTAAAATACTCCATCATTCGGATCTCCGGGAGGGGGTACTTGGGGCTCGTCATCGTAAGAATATAAAACAACAATTCGATTTAGTGATAGGGACTTGGAATGTAAGGTCATTACTTAGAGTAGATAAGTTAACGAATTTATTAGTCGAAATGAGAAAGGAAAAGCTGGACATTTTAGGTATTAGTGAGATAAGATGGCCAGATAGTAATGACTTTTGGAAAGATAATAACAGAATAATTACAACTTTTTCAACTAATGGACAGGCAGGCGTAGGAATAGTGTTAGGTAAAAGATTAGGGCATAAAGTTAAAGAGTACTTACAATTTAGTGATAGAATAATTATGGTTAGATTGAGTACAAAACCCACAGACACTGTTTTAGTTCAGGTTTACATGCCAACAACTCAGTACGAGGATGAGGAAGTAAAAAAGGTATACGAGGATATAAATAGTATAGTGAGAAAAGTAAAAGGAGATAAGAATTTAATAGTTTTGGGCGATTTTAATGCGTCAGTGGGAGAAGGTAGTGAGGGAAAAATGGTAGGAAAATTTGGGTATGGCAGACGAAATGATAGAGGAGAAAGATTAGTTGAGTTTTGCCAGGAACATAGATTAGTAACTGTAAACACCCTATTCGAACAACATGTTAGGAGAAGATATACCTGGAAAGCGCCAGGTGATAGGGCTAGATACCAAATAGATTATATTTTAGTTAAACAAAGATTTAGAAACTAAGTTAAAAACTGTCGTAGTTATCCAGGGGCTGACATAGATAGCGATCATAACTTAGTTAAAATAAGTGTAAACTAAAATTCAAAAAATTGAGAAAGGTTAAAAGCGAGGGATGGGATCTAGGTAAGCTTAATGATAGTAGGGTAGAACGACTACTTGCCAGCGTACCTGTCTTATGCATCTTTTATGGAAAAATACTACCCGAACAAATCGTCAAATAAATGTTTAATGGACTACAACAGGTTTAAGGACTCACCCGTCTTTGTAATCGACTGTCGTCATCAATTTGAAAGCATCAAGGACGCAACTGTTGATGAAAGAATGGAATTAGAAGCTTCAAGAAATTTTGAACCGTCGATGAAAGCTTATGCTTTAATTATACATGACTCTATGTTTGAATATAATCCGTTTACGGAAATTGTTAATAGATTTATTCACAATTAAATATTTTGTATATATTTTTTTAATAAAACAGTATAAAATCTATGTTGTTTTAATATTAATAAGATTTGTGGTGATCCAACGCAGTTTTTCGCGCATTCCGATGTACGCCTAAGCACGTCTGTGCCCATGCGCACCCCTGCGCGCGCATTCTCTGCCCATGCGCATCCCTGAGCGTGCGCACCCCTGCTCGTGCGCACCCCTGCGCGTGCGCACCCCCCGCGCGTGTGCGTCCCTGCCCATGCGCGTCTCTGTGCGTGCGCGCCCCTGCCCATGCGCACTTCTGCGCGCGCGCACCTTTGTCCATGCGCAGCCATGTGCGTGCGCGCCCTGCCAATGCGCACCCCTGCACGTGCGCACCCCTGCCCATGCGCATTCTTGTAATGCTGGTATATAAGGGGGTATTATTTTCAATTTGAATCAGTTTAAACTTATATATGAAAGATGTACGTCAAGGAATCTTTAGAGAAAGCAATTAGTAAAATACAAAAAGGTATAAGTATTAACTCTGCAAGTAGGTTATATGGTATACCTAGAAGAACGTTAAGCAGATATGTTAAAAGGTTGCAGAACGTGAAGAAATGACATAATTTCAACGATGCATCCAGAGATGTTATACCAGAAGTTAAAATACCTGTGCAGAATTATGATAACTTTGCTATTGCTAGTGCAAAAGAGGATGGTAAACATGGAATTTTGTTCCCGTCTAACATACGAGCTGTATTCCAGGGGCCATCGAGATGTGGGAAGACCAACGCTTTAATATCTCTGATCTTGCACGAGAACGGTCTTAGATTCCAAAATGTATATGTATTTTCGAAGAGTTTATATCAACCGAAATACGAATTGTTAAGAAACGTTTTTACACCATTAAAAGAAGAAATTGGGTACCATGAGTTTGAAAATTACGATGATTTGATCGAACCCGGAGATACCAAAGAAGATTCAATTATGGTTTTTGATGATATACCTGCAAACGAGCAAAGTAAATTCACTCAGTTTTCTCGTTCGGTCGACATAAAGCAATAGATTCGTTCTATCTATGTCAAGCTTACGCTAGTGCCTTAAAACATAGACTCAAAGATAACGCCAATGTAATCGCATTATGGAAACAGGATGAAACCAATCTCAGACATATTTTTGTATTTAATTTTTAATAAAATATTTTGTAAGGAATTGTTTTTTTATTTATCTTAGCTAAAAGCCTATCTTTAAAATTTGAAAGAAAAATATATATATATATATATATATATATATATATATATAAAACAGCGCATTACTTTGAAAAATTAATACCGGTTAATGTGAATCTATACGAGTCTTAGATGTTTTAAAATACAACCAGAAACAATAATTGGTGTTTGCAAATAAATTCAGTTCTAATTTAATAAAAAAAATGTAAACTTACCTTAAATCTTCACAAAAAGTCACTATACGAAACGATTGTTTAAAATTTCGATGTACTTTAACACAAAAGCGTGCGAAACTAATAGAGTTCTACTAATCAGACTGCGTTATATACGGTTTGAAAACCGTTAATTATATTACTAAATGACGTTTGTATTTTCCCCAATCAAGGCCAAAATAGAGCGCTCATTGTATGATTAATAAACCCTCCAGCAATGATGCGTTGATTTTAATGGGTGGCATTGAGCTTATCTATTGTATTTTTCAAATCACATAGCTGCTAATTAATAAAAAGAAAGGCTACTTTCACTTTACGTCACATAATTGTAAAGCAATTAGTTTGTCCTCGTCTACGTATTTTCCAACTATTTAGCATTGAGCATATCTATTGTATTTTTCAAATCATATAGCCGCTAATTAATAAAAAAGAAAGGCTACTTTTACTATACGTCACATAATTGTAAAGCAATTAGTTTGTAAAATGAATGTATTTTCCAAAGTACATATTTAGCATTGAGCATGTAATTATTTCTGAAAACAGCACATTACTGTTTGAAAAAATGGTTTTAAATATTATACACTTATGGCTTATAAAGAACCCGTTTCTAAAATCCTTGCGGTTTTAGATTTCTAGGGAAATGGTTGTTTAAAGCATATGTTATAGATAAGCAAAACAATTTAAAGAGGTTTGAGAGCTTTAAAGTGTAACTTGGTAATGGATGGTCCGATTTTAAATCTGTTTGCAGATTCAAACTCTGCGTAAAATTCTAGACTAACAAGATGCGTCAAATAGTTAAAAAATTTATAAGGACGGTCAGAAAATCGTTATCGGCAAAAAAATCTTAAAATTGGGGTAGCTCCCTGGGGGATGATGCAATCTAAGAAATTCCTAGAGATTCAGGTAGCTGAGAAAATTCTAATATTAATTGATACCAAACAAGATAGAGTTATCTCGAAAGATGCATTGGTTAGACGAAGAAAACTATTTGGTTCAGATGTGGGAGCAAAGAGCAAAATTTAGAGGTTTGAGAGCTTTAAAGTGTAACTTTGTAAGGGATGGTTCGATTTTAAATCTGTTTGCAGATTCAAATTCTGTGTAAAATTTTAGACTAACAAGATGTGCCACATGTATAAAATGCGGACGAAAATAAAATTGCTACCAGCAAAAAATCTTAAAATTGGGGTAGTTCCCTGGGGGATGATGATATTTAAGAAATTTTTAGAGATTCGGGTAGCTGAAAAAATTCTAATATTAATTGATGCCAAACAAGGTACATTTATCTTGTGGGTGGAAATGCGGAGAAAGATTTATATCGCGGGTGGAAAGAATGCAGGTGTGACATAATCAAAATGGTTGTGGGGTGTCCAAGCAAGGCGGAGAGCAAGGTGGGAGTCACATCTCCACATTTGCTGCTTATGGGAATTTACATGTAAATTTGGGAGCAAATGTGGGTTTTGGGAGCAAATGTGGGTCCAGAACGTCACTAAATACTCTACTGTTGGGCATGGAGTGCGTGATCAATATAATTAGGGAATTATTAAAGAAAACTTTACAGAACTTACCACCAATCTGTGATGTAACGACTTATGTACGTTGAATGGACTGTGTAACGACATCCATAAGACACAAAAGTCAATCTAATTTATGCACTGGTAATTAATTGTCTATTTATTATTACCATCACAGCATAACGGACCGCCACGTCCACGTGTATATACGTTTTCAAAGCTCATCGACGACGCACATTACAACCAAGTTTTTGGTTCTCGACAAAGAAACACAATAAGCTCCATGCTCCAACAACGACACTAAACACTATTCTAAATTCGTTACTTAATAGTTAAATGAATACCTTTAAAAAATCTACAAACCTCGCACTTCATGTTTGAGTAAAATCTTACAAAAAAAAGGTATTCTGGGGTATACACAAAAAAGAAACCATGGATAACAAAGGATATCCTGAATTTAATAGAAAAAAGACGAAAATACAAAAATAAATCAGACGAAACAGGAAAACAGAGATACAAAGCTATAAAATGGGAAATTATTCGAAAATGCAGGAAAGCTAAAGAACAATGGATTGATGAAAAGTGCAAAGAGGTACAAACGAAGATGAAAATAGGAAAGACAGACGAAGCATACAAATTAATTAGAATGAATTTTAGGGACATAAAACCGTATAGCAAAAATATAAGGGACGCACAAGGAAACGTCATCATAGAAAACGTAGAGAAAGTGGGTAGATGGCAAGAATATATAGGGAATTTATATGCAGGAGAGGCACTAACTGCATTAGAACAGAAGTCAGACATTGAAAATGATGACTTGGGATATCCTATACTTAGAGAGGAGTTTGAATTAGCATTAAAGAGTCTGAAAAATGGTAAGGCGCCGGGTACAGATAAGGTGCAAGCAGAAACTCTAAAAGTCGCTGGACAAGCAGTAACAGAACGTCTCTTCCAACTTGTAAGCTATATGTATGAGACAGGCGAGATACCCAAAGATTTCAAACGTAGCATCATAGTAACTATACCAAAAAAGAAAGGTGCGGATAGATGTGAAAATTTTCGAACAATAAGTTTGACAGCACACGTGTCAAAAATATTAACTAGAATTGTGCAAAGACGAATGAAAAAAACGGGCGGAAGAAATACTAGGAGAAGACCAATTTGGGTTTAGGCGAAACAGGGGAACACGGAAGGCTATTTTAGCTCTGAGAGTGATAATGGAGAAAACAATAGAAAAAGGGGAAAGCGTGTATATAGGGTTTGTAGATCTGGAAAAAGCATTCGACAATGTAAAATGGAAAAAATGTTTGAAATACTCAAAAAGATTGGAATGAGCTATAGGGATAGACGAATAGTACATAGCTTATACAAAGAGCAAACGCAGTAATAGAATTAGAGCAGGAACGTAGAGAAGTAAACATTAGGAAAGGGGTAAGACAGGGATGTGCCCTATCCCTATTGATTTTTAACTTGTACATAGAAGACGCAATGAATACTGTCAAATGCAGGAAGACATTTGGAATTACTATGCAGGGACAAAAAATTGATATGCTTAGATTTGCAGATGATATAGCGGTATTAGCGGCTAGTAAGAAAGAGTTAGAAGCTGCTCTTAATGAAATCGAAACGGTTCTAACAGAGAGATACGGTATGAAAATTAACAAAACTAAAACTAAAGTTCTAGTATGCAAAGGTGGGGAAAATAAATCAAAAACAAGAATACAAGTATGTAACACGAACTTAGAAGAGGTTAAAGATTTCTGCTACCTAGGAAGCCAAATAACACAATATGGGAAAAGCACAAAAAATATAAAACAAAGGCTAGCACAAGGTCGTGCTACATTTAACAAGAAAAAGCAACTACTGTGCTCAAAGACCACAAACATAGAAACAAGAAAAAGATTGCTTAAAACATATGTGTGGAGCACAGCACTGTACGGCTGTGAAGCCTGGACAGTAGGAAAAGCGGACAAGAAAAAGGTAGAAGCCTTTGAAATGTGGTGCTACAGACGTATGTTGAAGATATCATGGACAGACGAAGTTAAGAACGAAGAGGTACTAAAAATGGTAGGGGGAGAAAGAAATATGTGAAAAACGGTAAAAAATAGGAGAGATAGGGTGATAGGCCACATACTACGGCATGAGGAAATAGTGCGGAATATATTAGAAGCAGAGATAGAAAAAAAAGAGAAGAAGAGGCAGACCTAGGTTAGACTACTGCACACAGATAGTAAAAGATGTAGGCTGTAGGGGTTTCAGGGAAATGTGTATGCTAGCCCAGAGTAGAAATCAATGGAGGTACGCATCCAACCAATCCCAAGATGAATAAACTAAACACGAAAAATAACTGTGCTTAAACATGATGATTATTATACGTAACTACAAGAAGTGGTTGGGCAATATTCTCGAATAAGGTTAAGTGTGTGAAAGGATTTACTGGAAAACCATTATTTCGGTGAAATAAGGCATAAAATTAGAAAACAATAGAAGAGGAACGAGCTGTATACACATGCTGTGTAAGAATTTCAGGGAACTATGTAGGCTAGCTCAGAATATAAATAAGTGCAGGTATGTGTCCAACCAGTTTTGTTACGGAAAACCTAATGACAAAAAAATAAGCGCAGATAAATCTGATGATTAGTATAAACAACTAGTTGTTGGTTGCGAAATATCTGCAACTAATGTTGACTGTGCGAAAAGATATATTGGAAAATATATTAAATCGGTAAATGGTTAAGTGTTGGGGGAACTTGGCATCCACAGGCTGCTTACCTTCCTTCACAACCGTACATTTATATTTCCAATGCTCCACCAGATGGTAATACATTGGCCAGGAGGCGAGTTTTTTTTTTGTTGCCTTGAAATTTTAGAATTTTGCCGAACCCTTGCCGTTCCAAGCAAGGTGGGGATCTTTAACGTGCGTGACAACACTCACACACGGGACCTCCATTTAACCTCTCATCCGAACGAGGGCGTAATTTTTGCGAAAAATGCTCACCTGTCATTTTTCAAGCAGTCGGCCGTGTCGGGATTTGAACCCAGGACCTTGGGATCCGTAGTCTTACGCCTACTACATTGATCTATCACAACCACTGAAGGTCGAAGAAATAGGGTATATAATTGTAAAACAATAGAAGGTGACCGAACTGCATCTAACAAGAAAGAACAGCGCCTATATGGAAAGACAACAAACATAGAACAAGAAGAAAATTGTTGAAAGCATATGTGTGGAGCACAGCACTGAAATACGGGCAGTCGAAAAAGCAAACAGAAAAACGGTAGCAGCCTTTTGAAATGATGTGCTTCAGATTTATGAGGATGGACAGATAAAGGTAATAACAAATAGGTTATAGAAATAGTAGGGGAACAAGGATATCTGTGGAAAAAAATAGGAGAAATATAAAGGGCAGAATACGTTCTAGGGCATTTTTGGGGAATAGTATGGGATATATTACAAGCAGAGATAAGAAAAAAGAGGTAGATGTAAACCTAGATCAGATAGTGATAGATGCATGCTGTGCAAATTTTAGGGAAATGTGTAGCTTAGTTCAAAATAGGAAACAATTATGGTACGCGTCTAACCAGTTCCAGGACTGAAGACCTAATGATGATGAGTGGTAAATGAGAAGAAAACAAGACGCATCAGCTATTCAAAAACAAATAGAAAAATTTGAATTTGTATTTTTACTAATTTTTCAATGCAGTATTTTAGAACATACAAATTTAATTTCAAAAATATTACAGTCCATGGAAGTAGATTTAGAAAAGACGCAAGAACTGTTGAATTCTAGTTTAATTTCTATTCTAAAGCTTCCTAATAATTTTGCAGTTGACTGAATTTTGTCGTTATTTTGAACAACTTTTAAACCACTCCACCTCTTTATGCTGTGTCCAAAAAAATTGTAAATTTTTTTGGCAAATATCATAAAATTGTTTTACACAAATTTACATTGTTCATACAGCTTACCGTTACCACGCGACGTTTTTGTCATCGAAAACATTTTTTGTCCTATCTAGCAAATACGTATATTGTTTTGTTTTTATTACTCGCGACCTCGTATGTAAAATTAAAACCTTACCTTTCAATAAGGTAAATGAGGCTGTTTGGTAGTGAGGCGTTAATAAAATCACTTTTTACAAACTTTCAATCTGTTGTGTTTAAGAAATCTACAGGTACCGTATTCCGCACAATGGTCACAAACTATTTTCTTTATTATCGAGTTCAAGCATTAGTTCACAATGTATAACAATACTATAATATACCTTTTTCGTGAAATGAGTGAATAGAAAATTGTTTGCCTTTCATCTCAAGAAATAAACCACTTAAGCTTAAGTTATTACAGATAAAATTCTGACTATTTTTAAATTCAATAGAAATGTAAAGTGTATTTTGAACACAAATATCGTTATCTCAGCTTAGGATAGCTATCTCTTGAAATAACGACGCAAACAGATAGTATTGCATCCATATCAACAAAAAGTACAGTTTCTTAAGGAAATAATATAAAAATACATTTATCCCTGAAAAAAGTTCCAATTTTACTCTAAAGAATTATGGTCAGCCTAAACATACGTCGTATAAGAGACGTCGGCATATCCATGTCTTTAAATGCGTAAAGACAGCTTGATACACGCCGAAGCAGGACGGAAACTTTGTAAATTGCATGTTCATTTATGTTATCGTTCCCATTCGGAATAATTGATTGATATATTTAATTAGTATTTAAGTTTTTACTTGGTTTCACGAGCAACCACGAAGCCTTCCGAAGAGTTCCGAAAATAACCAAAGACATCCGGACTGCTTCAAACTATATAAACTCTTCATTTTAAACTATTTTCAATTCATATCTATGTGTTTATGAACTTTCTAATACTTTTTGCTTGTACATTATAAACATAATACAGCCAAGTCTACATACATTGTCTAAGGAGCCAGACACCGCCAACCCAAACTGTAACAAGTGGCGTCCAATGTGATTGGGCCATCTTCACAGAAGATTTTGCAAACAGCGCGCTAGCAAAAACCATCAATATGCCCGAGACAAGAAGTCAAACGACATCAAACGTCCAGCCAGACACCAACCAACTGCCTCCAACCCAGGAGGACACACAACCAGCAACAGTTCTTGGACTGCAACAACCCAGTGGCGCTCAACAAACTCAACAAACCAACAAAATAATCGCTATCAAGGCGTTAGTGGAGGACCTTCACCACGTAGCCCCACCAACCTCCGGAACAGAAAAACCTATATTCTCTGACGCCCTCCTGGAAGATCCAGCAGAGTTTCTACGACAAATGGAAACAATGGGAACTGACGTTCCGACGACAACCGCCCAACTACAAGGCCAAGCAGCCACGTGGTGGGCACCATTCGAGGTGTTCCAACCCTGAAGACATACAGTCCAGCTATCAGAGCAAAAATAGCATTAGACTATTACGGACAGAAGCAGACGGCATCTCAGTCAGTAGCCGCCTCCTTCAACACCAAGGCCTAAACAGTAAAATCAACCACGACATAGAGCTGTTTATCGACGTCCTCCTTCCTGCATTGAGAAATCCAATCCAATGCCAGATGCCGACAACACAATGGGAAATGCTCTCCCGCCTCTCCTGGATAGAAGCAAACGAAAAGGAAATAGCAAGAGGGACAACTGTCCCCACGCCAGCAACCAAATTTTTACGCACAACGGAGCAGCTACCAAGATGCGCAGTCTGTCCTCAACGACATTGGTACCTACCATCACTACTAGATACAAAGACCATTTCATGTATGATCAGGAAAGATCAATTACCTATTGGCTTACGGGTAGAACCCTATCATACCTACGCCCATCTAGCTGAAACAGGGACAAAAATGGCAATCGAAAGCAAATTCGCATGCCATTCACCCTCGGACACGTGACGAACCACGAAACCTTCTTGGTAGTAGCAAACATAGCAGAGGAAATCATTTTGGGTAAATCTTAGCTTCAACGCCAGAAAGTGGTGATGGATTACGAACAAGATTCCATACATTTCGGAGCACATAACCGTAAGACGCTCTTCTGGAACCAAACGGTGACACCCGTCACCACCAACAAGCCGCCCACGCTAACTGCCACTCACCAGTTTGCAGCTGAATTCTTGCCCAGCACCCATCGGGAAAAATTCCAACCAGTGATCGATAAGCCAACTCAACCAACTACCACAGCCAGCACCAGCCTATTACCACTGGACACCGAAACATGCAGACCACGAGCTGACCATGCAACCTTCGTCGATCTGCCCAATTATGTGCAAGGCACACAACCAGAAAGGCATACCTGTGGACAAATGTCCCAAGAAGAAGTACCCTTTCAACCCCAATCATCCCATCCAGCAGCAGACGACCACGGAGAAGTCCGACGCCGCCGCACAAAACAAAAACGCAAACGCCGTCATAGCCTCAAATATTTTGATAACAAAGTCCCCACCGCATCCCCGCAACAACCTAACTACGCTACACCCTTCAGCGGGGGGGATGTTACTCTATATCAAAGTACACGTGCTGAACACAGAACAAACTAATGTAAAACAAAAATTTCCAAGTCATTCCTAAAACTAGCAAACCTATTGAATGCCCATCCCATTAACGTTTTTTCAACATCCCCTACATAAGGAAAGAAAACATATAAATACAATTGCAATTCCAACAGAAATCAGTACACTTAATGCTCACCACAGCTTAAGAAATTTGATTGACAGTGCTCACCGTAACCTGCTAACACTTCAGCAGTGCTTCCCATAGCCTGCTTATTCTCTGCCAGTAATGCTACTCAAGGACCGGCCGCTCGCAGCCGCACCTGGGGCACGTCGCTATAGTTCAATACCGTAAACCACGTATAGACAGGAAGCTCCTGTCGCCCAGCTAAAGATACCGTAGTTCTTTACATTCTTAGTTGTCCTCACAAGCAAATCCCAAAGCTTTTCAAAGAGTTTCGAAGACCGCCAAAGACTTCTGAACCTCTTAACACTATACATGTTCAATGTATAGTACATATGTCCCACCATAATTCTTGACATTCTCACGTTGTTCCACACATAAATCACGAAGAGTCCCGAAGACCGCCGAAGATGTCTGGACCTCTTCACACTGTATATATTTTCCATCTATCATTATTCAAGTTTCTACTTGGCTTTACAAGTAAATTCCGAAGCCTTCCGAAGACCGTCGAAAACTTCTGAACCTCTTAACACTGTATACATGTTTAATTTATAGTTGTTATATTAATATAATAATTCTTTACATTCTCACGAAGCCCTCCGAAGACTTCCGAAGACCACCGAAGACGTCTGGACTTCTCAAAACTGAATATATTTTCCATCTATCATTATTCAAGTTCTTACTCAGCCTCACAAGTAAATCCCAAAGCCTTCCGAAGACTACCGAAGACTTATGGACCTCTTTGAATTATTATATATATATATATATATATATATATATATAATTATAAAGAATAAGTAAAATTAATGAGGATTCATTAAATTTACTTATTCTTTATAATTATAATCTTTGGCTATGGAAAAAGGCAGTTGAGCCGGATCTCCTCCGTTCCGACTGCTGATAAAGCCAGCAAAGTCAAATGAAACAGCGCGAAGGCACAAATTGTGGGCTAGGTGATGCTGTACTTTCCATAATGTGTTTGTGTTAAATATTACATCTTTGCTACTCCTGTCCTAACGAGCCCCAATAAGGGCGAAACGCGTCGACAGGATGCTCTTTGTGGCTAATATTGAGTCACTCGCCATTAAATTATATATATATATATATATATATATATATATATTTAATTAGTATCCGATTCGCATATCATCTAAAGGGGCCCAAGCTACGGACGTGTGCGTTTATAGGAGTTCGCGCGTTTACAGAGTTAAGCACCTCTCGCCCTGGTCAGTACTTGGATGGGTGGACCCTTTTTGGTTAAGCACATTACAGCTTGGTAACACCGCGTGTCGTTGTCTTTTTTATCTTGTTACGCCGGATTCTCGTGATTTACCCTGAATTTGTGTTTTTTATTAAAACCACACAACCCCTCCTTTATTCGAAACTGATACAGCCTTTTTTTTCGGGTATCAAGAGCTCCGAGAGGTCGCAGGACAAATTCGCGACTTTATACACAGCATCCGGCAACCCTTCACGATATGCGACCATTCAAGTATCCGATTCGCATATCATCGGATATTTAATTAGTATTTAAGTTTTTACTTGGTTCCACGAGCAGTTCCGAAGGTTACCGAAGTCTTCCGGACTGCTTTAAACTATATAAACTGTTCATTTTAAACTATTTTATATTCATATCTATGTATTTATGAACTTTTTAATTGTTTTTGCTTGTACATATTAAACATAATATAGCCAAGTCTACATACATTGTCTAAGAAGCCAAACACCGCCCTCCCGAACGGTAACAATAGCTACCCAAATGTAGATTGCTCAACCAGTGGTGAAAAGCAATGTGAAAAATATAAATGCAATATTGTCATAAGTGCAATCAGTTCTTTTGCAGTGTTTAAATGATGTAATATTAAACTTGAAGTACAATTAAAATTATAATTCAATTACAAATTCTCGTTAAAAAATAGCAATAATAACCATTATTAATTAGTACTTGTGGACAATGTCAATTTTTTAAGTGGCAGATTGTAAATACAACTTCTCAACTGTCAATCATAGCTATGCGTATTTAACCGGTAATTATAAATTACCATCTTTTATTTAAAAATATAGAGTAGCTTCAAAAGAACATCAGTTAGTCATTTATTGTTTGAAAATCAAATAATATGGTTACGTACGTAATATGAACACCTAAATCTAAAGAAATTTTTTTTATGATAGCGTATGTAGTATTGATGAGACTGCACGTTATCGTGATTTTGGTTTCTGCCTCACCCTTGCGTTTTACCGTACGTCACGTTAGGCGCCAAAAATATGCCTTTGTAAAACGCACGGGTCAGACAGAAACAGAAAGGAAAGTAAAGTAAGGGCCCACACGGATCACAATAATGTATAAAGAGATAAAAAGAACTTAGAGGTGCCATGCTAACTACAAAAGCGGAGAGTGGTTCATATAGACAAAGAAAGAACATTGCCCTCAAATTTCTATTAAAAATAAACACAAAAAATTTCTATTTAAAAAAGAATTACATTCTACATACAATTTTTAATAAATGATATATGAGGTACGTATTGTACGTATTGTAACATGTAAAATGGATCGGTAATAAGCAAAAAAGTAATGCTTATGATTTCTTTTAACCAAACATTTTCATATAAACATCGTACATTTAGAGCAATTTCTAATAAGCGATTTAAGTAAAAAGAAACACTAGTGGGCATAGATTCAAAGCCGGTTTTTGTATACTTGCTCCTCCTGTTGGAGTATAATGTGAATTAAGTCTCTTTTGGTGCATAGGTTACGTATCAACGTCAAACGCTGATAAGCAATAATCCTTGATATAAAACAACATAGTAGCATACCTCCATGTGCCAAAACACTTATCTTGCACCTAAATCAGTTGAGGTATACCAGCAAAAACATCTTTATCTCGCTCACTGAGGAGTCGTCACCACGGAAGCTAGTATCGTTAATGCTTCAAACATAACTAAACCAGCGGGACTGGGCAAAAGAGTAAAGAGGATATAATCTTATCCAGAAAAGCGTGCATTACTCTCAAATTAACAGCATCAGGAACGCAGACAATATATCTTAAAACGAAATGCAGAATAGAAGTGAACCCAGTTTAGAAAATGATATAGTAATCGATTAAAATATTAGGGTACTACATGTTAAAGAACACTTCTAGAGTATTTGTAAGGCATATATAGATAAAGAAACCGACAAATTCGAATTCAATAGCCTTAGCTAATCACACATGTAGAAAGTTTATTCTATACAAACTTGTAGTAATACTATTAATAAAGCAAGCGTATTTTCAGAAAGCAAAGATTGTTGATAACCGATTACATTTGCGCCGTTATATCAAACAATAGAAATAGATTGAGGTATTTTAACTTAAACTAAATATACTAATAACATTCTACAGAGTGATGAAAAAGTACTTATTTCAAATGTACTAAAATAGATTTTATGGAAACAAATCGCGTTATTAAATTATAGTACGTAATCAGGGGTGTCTCCTATAACAGGTAGTTATACAAAATATCGAAGTGAAAGTGTGGAAATATTTGAAAAAGTCGTAAATCGAACAAAAATATTTAGAAATATAAAATTGAACGTAACATGGTATAGGGATAATTATAGGCTATAAGCCCAACTTTTAACGTAAGTATAATTTAAACTTTATTTTATGCTTAACTGTTCAGCGAAATCTTTACTTAATGTTTTTATTGAATAGATTTAAGCCAGATGAGTGAAAAGTAGCTTTATTTGTTAAAACGGACAAGTAACGATGTGTACGAACATCCATACCATCAAGAGAATTAATAATTTCCTGGTTTACACATTGATCGGCAGAATTCCAATTATCTTAAACGTCGTTGGCGCTCTTTAAACTTGACGAATTAAAACTTCAGGCTAAGTGGTAGTATTAACGTAGCTTCAAATTGCATCTTAGTGAAATTTTGATCATCAAGCAAATATGTTTAATTTTCTGCCATTTATACTGTAGGAAACCACTACCGCGCCACTGTATCCACGGTGTATCCTTCTTTTTTACAGGATTCCCGTCCCTTTTGGGCAATTTCAAATTAAAAAGCTTAATGTTTCAAGCACCTGTAACAATTTTTGTCAATCGTATCTGACAGTGTCGAGTTTTAAACTAATGCTATATATAGACACGAAGCGTCGCTATAATTCAATTGTATTGGCCAAATGTTAATTACAAATGTTAATAGTTGCACAACGTAAACTAATTTTCAGTGCTATAGTAGTTAATAAGGTGAAATAATAATTTGGATTTTTATGTAAGTCCTAAATGATTATTTCAAATCAAGCATTTATCTGAATAATGAAAAATATAAGGTCCCGGGCAGGATTTAAACATGCGTCTAAGGCCGTAACTAGGCAGGAGCAACAGGGCGCGTGCCCAGGAGCAGACGAAAGAGGGGCCCCAAGAAGACCCCAGAAAGATAAAAAAAATTGTTCACGTTTTAAAAACCTTTTGGGAATTTGTCCGAAAATAGTAGCCCCCCTTCCCCTCTATAATACTGCCCTGACAACATAGCAGCTAACCAACAGGCAGAAAAATTAAAAGCTTTAAAATCTTTTAGCATAAGTATTGTACGATATAAGGTAGAAGCATTTCCTAATCAGTCTTGTGTTACCATTGTTACTACCTTAATATAGTTAAAAACAGACTTCCTTAGTACAATATATTCAAGCTTGGATAAGTAATGGCTGATACGCCTCTAGCACTTTTAAGCATACAATTGAGCTTCGAACTCGTTTGACGTCATCGATTCCACATGCTTCAGTTAGCACGGATATATTATCGTGTAGGTTATATGTAGAAAGGGATAGATAAGTCAAGAAAGTAATTTTGTAAGGACCTTGTGTATAGAAAACAAGAATACATATATTATTTACGCTTCAAATTAATTAATTTTGACTTTAAAACAACGTATAGTAGCATAAGTTTGTATCAATAAGTCGTAATTTTAAAGTTGCATAGTGTGGAAGCTTTGTAGTGCAAAGACAATTAGCTTTAATATTCTAAGGTTGTAACGTGTAGTACGAAAAGCTTTGCAGTATATAAAATCGATAATGTAAACGCATATATTCATTTAACTAACAAAGCGTCCGTTAAAAACAAATCTCTAGGAAGTCTACAGGCTAAGCAATTTGGGAAAATACAATTTCAAACTAGTAAACAGTTCATAGAAAGGACTTTTAGACAAATAAACAATTCGAGAAATCATAATGTACGTTGAAACATAATTCTTTAGAAATTTGAGCTAACGACCGAAGTGAAGGTTGAGAAACAGCAGGTAGTTTAAAGCAAAGCGGAGACAGAGTATAAATAGCACAGGGTAAAGGAGGATGAAAGATAACAGATGTTGTACAAAACAGCCATTTAAAACACGCGATAATTTGTAGAGGCTAACGACAATATTGATTTCAAGTTGTTATAGTGGGATTTTAACAAAGGCGGCAAATATGGGATAGACAAGGATAATAGAAGTGGAAGATAGACCATGAACGGAGGAAATGTGTTTTGATTTGTTGACAGCGATTGGGGTGAGATACTTTTCTGAAAGAATTGCAACCGTTGAGTATTTTAATCAGTATTTCGGAATAAAGCTACGATGGGGTGAGAAAATTATTGGTTTTGAAAGATCGTTGTGTTTTGAATTTTAAGAATCGGTTAACGTGGTGGTAAAGTTCGGTGAAAATAGGTTACAGGGTGTAGGCTTGGAGGCTTATAAATGCACTAGAAGACATAGTGAGGTTCTGTTATTTTATCTGTTCGCTTCAGACCTACATGGTGTAACATCTAAGCTGAAAATTTGTAGATCGGGTGACAGTGCAGTCCGTTTAATTTAATTACAAGTGTTTAAAAGCACGAGTAGGTCCTATTTCATAAACGGGGCTGTAAGTTTAAATACGCATAAAGAACAAGAGATGTTACAAAGGTAAGCGAGCCAAGTTATTTTTCGGAACGAGGGTGCTGGTTGTATGGTATATTCAGAAACCGACGAAAATATTTGGACGATTATATGGGTAGCCGTATTGAAGGCGTCTACTTAGAATTGAATGAATGAGTGGAAATGAGTTTGCTGTACATGCAGCAGAGGGAAGTTTGACGTAATTCAACGACGAGGATTTGGTGGACGATGTCTACAGAGGTGATGCATACACCAGGTAAAGAAATTTGTTTTCTTTGTTATTGTTTGAACATTTGTGCTGGTATTTTGTGTTAAAGTAATTTGACGTATTTGACGAATATTTTATGACCATAAAATTTATTTTGAGAGGTATATGAAAAAGACAATTTGATTTTATTATTTGAAGATATAAATGCATGTCGTATAATTTTGATGTAAAGAGTAAACGGGTATTTAGAGTAGTTTAAAACAAAATGCAATTTATTTATGCATTCAGAGTAAGAAGGTTTATACTGAGCTTACTATAGACCAGGGTAAATTTCAATTTAGGGTTTTAAGATAGGCCCATCTACTTGAAATGAATATAAAGAAGTGTTGAAATAAATTAAATTTACAAAATTTAAAAAGATTTAATTGGTGATATTGTGAAAATTTAAGGAGAAGTTTTATATCCATTTTTGTAAGCATTGAGCTGGTGTGACGTAATTTTTGATTTGTATGAATAAAAAGGTTGTATGTTTTGTTGAATTATTTGGTTGGTAATTTTTATTGGTAATCTAACTGATAGAAAGTATGTATAGGATGAATATGTGTCTCTGAAGAAGCTGTAAGCAGAGCTAGCCGTGGTATGCTGATTTGGGGGAGCTTTTCAAGAGATAATTGGAATTAAAATTTTTTTTTTTAATTTCGTAGGTATTAACTCGATTGTTCAGGTTTAACCTCACGAATTTTTATTGCGTCCAATCTGTGGGGCACGATTTTAGAGCTTAAACACTGCAATATATATATATATATATATATATATATATATATTGCTGTGTTAATAAGATCATTTAGGGGTAGTCAGGACCAATAGTATAGCGCACTTCATATAAAATACATGAGGGCTCAAAAAATGAGACAGTTTTTTGAAGAAAACAAGAAATACGATAATTAGGCTAAAAAGTAAATGACAACGCCCTGTATATAAACCATAATCATAATTAAGTTAGCTAATGAAAAATATTTTAAACGATTTGTTCGAATAAACAAATTTGCAAATCGTAAAACAACACAAACGCAAGCTGAAACGCGACACGCATGGATAACGCATCATTATTACGACAAGAATCCCAATTAAAACAAGCAAGTTTTAAAATGCGTAAGATAGCAGACGCATATAATTTAATACATAAATTATATTAAGTCTACGTGATTAGAAGGCGAAAATCAGCATTTGATATATTGGAAACAAACACGGCATGGTGATAAAATCAAAGTTCACTAAATTTATTTGGACATACAATGGTCTACGTGATCTAGAAATATGGAAATCCAAGAGAATAAATGCTATTAACTCAAAGTGCTACGTGCCGAAATCAGCGCGCTAATTTTAATATACAACAGAAATACCCAAAACCTGGTATGTAAGGATCACGAATAATAGCTAACTCTGCGCTTGTCAATAGATTGGCGATTTATTTAAATACAACCGGTTTTGTAAACAAATCAGTTCAACATAAATTAAGGCTTAGTCCACATCACTAACAAGAAAATATTTACGAGAAGTTATTTATTGTGAAGTAATAAATGATACAATGGCAATTGTAAAAAATTAAAAGTGGTTTGTCGTTTTAACCCTTTAAAAACGTAAGTAACTAAAAATTATTTAATTTAAATTCTAATATTAACATTAACAACAAGGACTCTAAATAATTACTGGATCCAATAAGGACGTTTAACAAACATTTAATTCAATCATTAATTACCAAGAAGTCTAACTAAAGACGCTAAAATGATTTAAAGCTATGCTAAGAAAAATGCAGACCATATCGAAAGCAGATATGGATTTATTGTTGAGAGTATTAAATCACTAAGCTAAATAGGAGAGCAGTTGGTACAGAGACTGATTCAAGCTGGAAACAACAGGTTAGCTAATCTGAATGTCTTATTATTTTTATTTGTAAATATTTTGTTGTATATTTCTAATTTGAATAATTTAACAATTAATATTTCGTTGCATATTTCTAATTTGAATAATTTAAAAATTGCTTTTATGAAAATTTTATGTGAGGGTCAACAAATATAGTTTTTTTTAATACACGTTATAAATTACGTAAATGTTTAAAGAAGTTGAATAAACGTACATGGGGTTTCAGATAATAATAATGAGGGTGATTTTTGCTGGTTCTTGATTAATTTTGGGAATGATAATTATTAAAAGAATTTTTATTCAATTATTAAAAGTAAGTTCTATTTAGAAAATTCTTAAACATTTCATACATTGTAAATATTTTTGAGAATATTATAATAATTGTGCTTAATGGTGTTTTAGTTTAAAGAAACAGGAAGTAGAGGTAGAAGGAAAATTTAAAGGCCTTGTTTGTCATACTGTCGCAAGCTCCGTGCGTAATTAAAAACTGAGTTAGCCGAGGTAATTAAAATAATATATAAAAAATCAAAAACTTACAGAATAAAAATTTTAACCTTTTTAATTCACAAAAAAAGGGGCACCGGGTTATTGCTACCGCATCACAACAATATATATATATATATATATATATATATATATATATATATATATATATATATATATATATATATAATTATGCTATGATACTACTGGAATTACCGTGCCCCTTGGACTTGGACTGTTATATTAATTATGCTATGTCCCTCTAAATTATTCGCGCTCCATCATTTGGGCGACCATATTAATATTACTATGTATAAACTAGATTGTAATTATCTCCTCCGACGTCGAGCTGTCTTATTAATATTGCTATCAATTCCCTCCAGAAACTTAACTGGATTTTATTTTGAACCAACCTTGTCTACTAATAACAAAATTTGATACGTTACCGCCTTCCTCGTTATCAATTTCCTATTCAACTTGTAGCTCCTCCTTGAACTGTTTAAATTAACAAACTTTATCTTATGACCTCGACTAGCATTTATTTGGAATTATAAAATTCAGGTAATTCGATTTTGTATAATAAAACCAATATTATGTACAGCTTTTGTAAATTATTTGAAATACACTTTTCAATTAGTTAATGTTGTAAATTTCATTTATTAAACATCATATGCTATTTACTCAAAACCCAAAGTCGCCAAAAAACCTATTATCTTTATGAACGAAGTGTAGAACGTTCTAAACCTGTTTTCATATTACGCACTTTATACGTATTCAAATCCTTTGTTAACTTTTTCACATTCATTTATATTAAGCAAATTCAATATTCAAAATAAAAATATATATAGAACAATAAAATGTCTTATAACTAAAAATCTGACCTGGTATTTTCTTTACATCGACGCATCCATTTGAATAAAAATTATCTTCCCCCAATGTAGGATTATTACATGCCCATTCAAAATACTGTCTATCCACACGCTTGAATCATTTCATTTAAATTGTTGCCATCACCCTCTGGACTACCATTAACTTGTACTTATGCACCCCAATTTATTGTCGTTTCATTTCAGACTTATTATTTCTTATTCTCGTCAATTTTCCCAGAATTGTATTATCATCATTTATTTTCCCTATTGCATTTATTCTCCACGTACTCGAATATCGTAGTTTATTTTCTCCCCTTACTCAAAGCCCTATTATTAATATGTTTTAGTTTAAAATAAAATTTCACATACTCTACTTACGTTTAATAGGCAATTATAGTTTTCATCTTGGCACTTAATTTATCTTTTACTGTTAAAATTATTACGTATCACTTTATTTCATAGTGGCGCACTTCGGCCTTTGTTGAGTTGCAAACTGACTTTGTTATCACTGTACCTGCTAATATATTATTCAGTTCCCACTCCGTCAGTGGGTATGTCTACAAACTCGTCGCTCACTTTTAACCAATCAAATAATTACATTCAAAGTAGTTCCTGATGTAATTTTCTATGCTTCCCAATAATTGTAACCTGCTTGCAGCTGTCTTCGTTATCAACATGCGGTGTTTTGATAAATCGAATTGCTTTTCCATAAACAACTGATACAATTCGACCTTTAATTTTCATATCTGCCTGTTGTTTACGCAATTTTTAATCTTCTTTTTTATCAAAAAATGGCCGACTATTTTGTACGCATTTACCTATGCTACCTGAAGCTCTATTTCTATCTCCGTATTAATCTGATTGTATGGAACTCTTTTGAATGCGTGTCTGATTGCACTTTATTATAAATATACGCGTGCTTCCACTGAAAAATATCATTGCTTGCCTTACCTAAATTAACTAAAACTTTATCTACAGGGTATTAAATATTTTCTATTTACCTAATGAATGTGTTCCTGGTTTCTACGCTAACTATGCGTCTTCCTGTGTGTATTTGCGTCGCTTAAAACTATTTATACTTTATAACAGGGTGTTGACTGCTTACTATATACAAACTATCTCTATTTCTCAATTCTTTACTAAATAAATGCAGTTTTCTGCTGCCTATGGTAATTTCTCATTTCTAAACGACCTTTACTATAAAGTACACCCTTAAACAACCCCTTATCACAGCATATATATATATATATATATATATATATATATATGTTTTCACATAGCTCAAATATCCATCATAAGGAAACGACATTGAGTGAACACGTCGCTGTCTCGTACTATATGCAGGGCACAAATTACTGAGACACAATTTACCAATTACGAATTACTTATAGATTTATAAACAGTTTATATATAGTTTTCTTACGGGTAAATATGTATTACAAAAAAGTCGCGTACTTTTCAATTGTCCTCGATGCCTGGCCGTGTCCCCCGCAATATTAAAAAATGCATTGTGTAAAAATGGTTTAATCCCTTGCAACTCAATTTTTGTGAATTCTGTCCCGCAACATCTACAATTTTTATTATCTCGTCTAGAAGTTACATAGCATATTTCAAAGCAACTGTGCCTATGTACTTTTAAGTGAAGCTATTTTTAACCTATAAGGTACAAAGCTTTCCTAAACATTATCTGATGTATTTATGAAAATTTACATTAATAAATATGAGACTCACCCCATTTGTGGTTTGAAAATGATTCGTGACCCGTTTTGTGGTTTCTAAAAATACTTTATTATTATTAAATAGTCGTATCCAAGGTTCATGTGATCAACATTGACTTTCAAGTTTAAAATTGTTGTTCAATTTTGAATTATATGAATTCCTAACCGGTTTCTTAAAAATGCGTAAGTCGGACCCTGCGCAAACATTTTAGGACGACCACTAGCAACTCTCGGGTGTCAGAAAATTATCCCCAATTTAGACAGAAAAAGAATATTGTGGAAAAACCTTTCAATTCAAAGCTGTTGTTCTTAATTTAAACTAAAAAGTTCGTATCCACTTTCTTTAAACTGCGTAAGTCGGTGCCGCTGCAAGCTTTTTGAAACAATCAGTTGCAGGTCGTAAATGAAAGGAACTTACTCGCAATTCACGCATAAAAAGAATATCGCAGTAGAACCTGAGAATGCACAATTGTTCGAAATTTAACTTTACAAATTGGTAACCGGCTTTTTCTTTAAAACTGCGTAAGTCGTATAGGGTGCAAGCTCTTCAGTACAGTCAGTAGTAAGTTTTAATTAAAGAAACTAACCCATAATTCAGGTTGAAAAAGAATATCACTGTATTACCTTCGACCTCAAAATTGTTGTCCAAAATTTAACTTAAAAAACACTTAACCATTTTTTTTCAAACCGCGTAAGTCGTACCTGGGTCAAACTCTTTAGTAGAATCGGCAGCAAGTTCCCAATGGAAGGAGTATCCGTAATTTAGGCATGAAAGGGATATCGCTAAGTTTACCCGCAATTCAATTAGAAAATAAATTGTGCCGGGTTAGAGTTCAAAATTGTTTGCAATTTAGCTTTAAAAATTCGTAGCTGGTTTATATTTTAAACTGCCTAAGTCGGATCCTGTGCAAAGTCTTTACGACGACCAGTATCAAGTCTCGGATGAAGAAAACTTACTCGCAATTCAGGCATAAAAAGAATATCGCGAAAAACCTGCTAATTCTGAATTGTTATTTGAAATTTATCTTTAAAAATATGTAACCGGTTTTTCTATAAAATTCCACAAATTGGATCCGTTGCTAACTCTTTAAGTTGACCAGTAGGTCTTGAATGCAAGAAATTTATACCCAATTTAGGCAGAAAAAGAACGACGCGAAGAAAACCTTAAAAATCAAAATCGTTTATGAAGTTAAACTTAGAAAATTCTTAAACTCCTACTTTTCAATTGCTTAAGTCAGACCCCGTGCAAACTAATTAGGGCAACCCGTAGAACAACTCGAATATATAAAACTTGCCCGCAATTCAGGAAGTGAAGGCATATAGCGGAAAAACTTTCGAATTAAAATTGTGCTTCAAAATTTGACTTTAAATGTTTGTAACCTATTCTTTTTAAACGGTATAAGTCGGTCCCGCGGCAAGACTTTGTAGGACAATCAGCTGCAAGTCATAAATGAAAGGAGCTTACTCGGAATTCAAGCATAAAGAGAATATTGCGGAAAAACCTGCAAATTCAAAATTGTTGTTCGAAATTTAACTATAAAAATTCGTAACCGGTTTTCCTTTAAAACTGCGTAAGTAAGATCCGATGCTAGCTCTAGAAACTTATCCGCAATTTAGTCAGAAAAGAATTACGCGGAAAAAACCTTCAAAATACACACTGATTCAGAAATTTAACTAAAAAAATGTCTAACCCGTTTGTTTTCAATTGCTTAAGTCAGACGCTGTGCAAACTTGTTAGGGCAATCCGTAGGAAGTCTTGAATAAATAAAACTTACCCGCAATTCAGAAAGAAAAAGAATATTGTGGAAAAACCTTTCAATTCAAAGGTGTTGTTCTTAATTTAACCTTAAAAGTTCGTACCCGTTTTTTTTAAACTGCTTAAGTCGGTGCCACTGCAGGCTTTTGAAACATTCAGTTGCAAGTCGTAAATGAAAGGAAGTTTCTCGCAATTCAGGCATGAAAAGAATATCGCAGTAGAATCTGAGAATACAAAATTGTTGTTCGAAATTTAACTTTACAAATTCGTAACCGGCTTTTCTTTAAAACTGCGTAAGTCGTATCGGGTGCAAGCTCTTCAGTACAGTCAGTAGTAAGTTATAATTAAAGAAACTAACCCGTAATTCGGATTGAAAGAACAACTGTATTACCTTCGACCTCAAAATTGTTGTCCGAAATTTAACTTTAAAAACATTTCACAATTTTTTTTCAAACCGCGTAAGTCGTACCTGGGCCAAACTCTTTAGGAGAATCGGCAGCAAGTTCCTAATGAAAGAAGTATCCGTAATTTAGGCATGAAGGGTATATCTCTTGAAAGCCTTTGAATTTAAAAAGTTGATTAAAATTTTAATTTAAAAATTCGTAACGTACTTTTCTTTTTAATTGAAAAGTTGAAATTGATACAAATTCTTTAAGAGAACCCGTTGTAAGTTTCGAATAAAAGAAGCTTACCCGCAATTCAGTTAGAAAATAAATTTTGCCGGATTACAGATCAAAATTGTCAGAAATTTAGCTTTAAAGATTTGTAGCCGGTTTTTTTTAAACTGCGTAAGTCGGACCGATGCAAACTCTTGTCTCGGATGAAGAAAACTTACCCGCAATTCAGGCATAAAAAGAATATCGCGAAAAAACCTGCGAACACAGAATTGTTGTTCGAAGTTTATCTTTAAAAATTTGTAACCGGTTTTTCTATAAAATTGCGTAAATTGCATCCGTTACTAATCTTTAGGTCGACCAGTAGAAGGTCTTGAATGCAAGAAATTTATATGCAACTTAGGCAGAAAAAGAATGTCGCGGGATAAGACCTAGAAAATCAAAATCGTTTATGAAATGTAACTTAAAAAATTCGTAACCCGCTTCTTTTCAATTGCTTCAGTCAGACCCCGTGCAAACTCATTAGGGCAATCCGTAGGAAAACTTGAATATATGAGACGTACCCGCAATTCAGAAAGAGAAGGCATATAGCGGAAAAACTTTCGAATTAAAATTGTTGTTCAAAAATTTGACTTTAAATATTCGTAACAGTCCTGCGCCAGACTTTTTAGGACGATTAGCTGTAAGTCATAAATGAAAGAAGCTTACTCGCAATTCAAGCATAAAAAGAATATTGTGGAAAACCTGCTAAATCAGAACTGTTGTTCGAAATTTAACTTTAAAAATTCATAACCGGCTTTTCTTTAAAACTGCGTAAGTTGTTTCCGGTGCAAACTTTTTAGGACCAATAGTATATCTTGAATGAATAAAACTTACAATTAAGGCATAAAAAGAATATCGCGAAAAACCTAAGGATTCACAATTGTTTTTTGAAATTCATAATTAAAAATTTGTAAAAGGTTTTTCTATAATATTGCTTAAATTAGATCCGTGGCTATCCCTTTATGACGATCAGTAAAAGGTCTCGAATGCAAGAAACTTATACGCAATTTAGGCAGAAAAGGAATATTGCGGAAAAAACCTTGCAATTCAAAAATGTTTAAGAAATATAATTCCAAAAATTCCTAACTTGCTTTTTTTTTCAATTGCTTGAGTCACACCCCCCGTGCAAGTTCGTTAGGACATCCGTAGAAAAACTCGAATAAATGCAATTCAGGAAAACAAAGAATATAGCGGAAAAGTTTTCGAATTAAAATTATTTTTCAAAATTTAACTTTAAATGTTCATAAGCTGTTTTTTCAAACGGTATAAGTCGGTCCCACTGCAGGCTTTTTATGACGATCAACTGCAAGTCATCAGTAAGATGAACTTATTCGCAATTCAAGAATAAAATAAATATAGAGGGAAGACCTGCGAATTCAGAATTATTGTTCGAAATTTAACTTTAAATGTTCGTAACCGGATATTATTTAAACTGCATAAGTTGGACCCAGTGCAAACCCTTTACGAACACCTGTATCGAGTCTCGAATGAAGAAAACTTACCCGCAATTCAGGCATAAAAAAATATCGCAAGAAAACCTGCCAATTCATAATAGTTATTTAAAATTTATCTTTAAAAATCTGTAACTGGTTTTTTTTATAAAACTGCGTAAGTCGGATCCGATGTTAATTCTTTAGGACAATTAGTAGACGCTCTCAAATGCAAGAAACTTATCCGCAATTTGGGCAGAAAAAGAATATCGCGGAAAAAACCTTCAAAATAAAACTGATTAAGAAGTTTAACTGAAAAAATGTTTAACCGTTTTTTATTTTCAATTGTTTAACTCAAACCCGGTGCAAACTCGTAAGGGCAATCCGTAGGAAGTCGCGAATAAATAAAACTTACCCGCAATTTAGGAAGAAAACAAACACAGGGGAAAAACTTTCAAATTCGAATCGTTGATCAAAATTTAACTTTAAATGCTCGTAACCTGTTTTTTTAAAACGGTATAAGTCGGTTCCGCTACAGACTTTTTAGGACGATCTGTTGCAAGTCATAAATGAAAGGTACTTACTCGCAATTCGGGCATAAAGTGAATATTGCAGGAAAACCTGCGAATTCAGAATTGTTGTAATTTAGCTTTAAAAATTGGTGACCGGTTTTTCTATAAAAACCGCGTAAGTCTGATCCGATGCTACTTCTCTAGGACAATCAGTAGACGCTCTGAAATGCAAGAAACATCCGCGATTTAGGCAGAAAAAGAACATCGCGGGAAAAACCTTCTAAATAAAAACTGATTCAGAAATTTAACTAAAAAAATTTCTAACCGGTTTTTTATTTTGAATTCTTTAAGTCAGACCCCGTGCAAACACGTTTGGGAAATTTTTCGGAAGTCTCGAATAAATGAAACTTCACCGCAATTCAGGAAGAAAGAGAATACAGCGAAAAAACTTTCATATTGGAATTGTTGCTCAAAATTTAATTTTAAATGTTCGTAACCTGTTTTTTTCAACGACATTAGTCGGTCTCGCTGCAGTCTTTTTAGGACGATCAGTTGCAAGTCATAATTGAAAAGTACTTACTCGCAATTCAGGCATAAAGGGAACATCGCAAGAAAACATTGTTTGAAATTTATCTTTAAAAATTGGTGACAGATTTTTTTATAAAACTGCGTAAGTCGGATCCGATGCTACTTCTTTAGGACAATCAGTAGACGCTCTCAAATGCAAGAAACTTATCCGCAATTTAGGCAGAAAAACTGCTTCAGAAATTTAACTGAAAAAATGTTTAACCTTTTTTCTTCAATCGCTTAAGTCAGACACCGTACAAACTCGTTAGAGCAATCCGTAAGAAGTTTTGAATAAATGAGACTTACCCGCAATTCAGTAAGAAAGAGAATATAGCGGAAAACTTTCAAATTCGAATTGTCGTTCATAATTTAATTTTAAATGTTTGTAACCTGTTTTTATAAAAGGCATAAGTCGGTCCCGCTGCAGACTTTTAAGAGCGATGTGTTGCAAGTCATAAATGTAAGAAACTTACCCGCAATTCAAATATAAAAGGAATATCGCAAGAAAATCTGCGAATCCAGAATTGTTGTTTAAAATTTATCTTTAAAAATTTGTAGCAGGTTTTTCTATAAAACTGCGTATGTTGTATACGATGCTACTTCTTTAGGACGATCAGTAGACACTCTCTAATGCAAAAAACTTATCCGCAATTTAGGCAGAAAAAGAATGCCCTGGGAATCACCTGCAAAATAATAACTGATTCAGAAATTTAACTGACAAAATTTCTAACCAGTTCTTTAATTTGAATTTTTTAAATCAGTCCCCGTGCAAACTCGTTAGGGCACTTCGTCAAAAGTCTCAAATAAATAAAACTTACCCGCAGTTTAGGAAGAAATAGAATATAACGGAAAAACTTTCATATTCAAATTGTTGCTCAAAATTTAATTTTAAATGTTCGTAACCTGTTCTTTTAAACGGCATTAGTCGGTCCCGCTGCAGTTTTTTTAGGACAATCACATGCAAGTCATAAATGAAAGGTACTTACTCGCAACTTAGGCTTAAAAAGGATATCGCAAGAAAACCTGCGAATTCAGAATTGTTGTTTGAAATTTACGTTTAAAAATTGGTGACCGATTTTTCTAAAAAACTGCATAAGTCGGATATGATGCTACACGATCTCAAATGCAAGAAACTCATCCGTAATTTAGGCAGAAAAACTGATTCAGAAGTTTAAATGAAAAAATTTTGGAGGGGCGTAACTTCCTCCACGTAATTAATTAAGTAAGCGGATGGATTAAACAATTTAGTGTAAAGAAATTATCAGGATACAATATTGCGGGACTAAATTGGAAGCGATAAAGCGGTTGTAATCTGGTTGTCTTGTACAAGTTACAGTATAAATGTTTAATGTTAATTAAGTGCACAAATTCATATAAACAAAAGTCAGAATTTCTTGGCTTTCGGTGCTATAGGTGATTTCGGCACGCACAATCCACGGTTAACACACAATTGCGGTTTATATTATATTTTTAAGCGGTAAAACAAAAGTTTAGACACTTCTTGAGTACTTTGCGGTCACACACGAACCACGTTTTATATAATAATGCACTCTTGCGGACCAAATGTTCGTTCCAAGATAAATTTGGTTCTATTTATCGCGCACTATCATTGTTTATTTTAAATACACAACGATACTTTTGGCGCGAACTAAGGCACTTATAAATTAACTATAAGTCGCCGAACCATACTCCCCGCCTTGAAAGTAGGAAACTTTCAAAGGAATGGAACCCCGCCTTGAAAGTAGGAAACCTTCAAAGGAATGGAACCAAAAAGGAATAAAAAAAAATAAAAAAAAACTCAGTGCTTGCTCAACACACAAGTAGTGCAAGAGTTTATGTAAGCGGTAAAGCATAATGCTATTAAACTAAATCTTTATAAGCGGATGAATAAATGCGGTTGAAGAAATGCTGGTAAGTATAATAGTATTTAATTATTGGGTGGGCAACGGGCAAAGTTTCACAATTGCTCGTTTAAAGGAACTGTTTTTTGTTTTGACAGTGACAACTCTAACAACGCCATCTCGGCCGGGATAAACTTCCTGGATCATACCTAAGGGCCATCGCAGCGGAAGAGTATCGTCTTGATTAATAAGAACTATAGTCCCTACCTTGATGGGATTACTAGAAGTGCACCACTTTTGACGATTTTGTAGCGTATGCAAGTAGTCTGTCTTCCATTTTTTTCAATAAGATCTTACTAATAATTTTTTGCGATTGACCAAGTTAATATTTTCACTTGGTAAATCAAAGGCGGGTAAACATTGTAAGGGCGTAGACATTAAAAAGTGAGCAGGTGTGAGAACCTCAGGGTGAGGGTCTGATGATAATAAACAAAGAGGTCTCGAATTTAACAGACATTCTATTTGAGTAAGGACAGTCAGTAACTCTTCATATGATAATAGTTGACTTCCAATTACTCGAAATAGATGCGTCTTGCAACTCTTTATATTTGACTCCCACATACCTCCAAAATGAAGGACTCGTGGAGCAATCATTTTCCACTCAATACGGTGAATTGCAAGTTCATTTTTTAAAGCGATTTGATAATTTGCGGATACCAAAAACGTATATAATTCCTCTAATTGTGTCTTGGCACCAATAAAATTTGTCCCGTTGTCCGAATATAAACAAGCAACAGGACCTATGTGTATCGCTTTAGTGGTAAGACACACAAAAAGACAAATGTAGGCCTTCTGTGATCGAAAACCTCGCCGTCGCGTTAGCGTAATTTTAATTGGACCTGCATAATCGACGCCAGTATGTACAAATGCCTTTGTTTCTTGTACTCGACATAAAGGCAGATCAGCCATTTTTGGTACGGGATGAACAGGCGATAAACAAAAACAGGAGTTACATTGGTATACTCGTTTTCTAACAATACTTCTAGCGGAAAGTATCCAAAAACGTTGTCGTAATATGGACATCAACAAATTTGGACCCGTATGACAATTTACTTTATGATAATAATCGATAATGAGACTAACGATATGATCATTTTTTGGCAATAAAGCGGGATGCTTAGTTTTAAAACGAAGATCGGAATTAGATAATCGTCTTTGTATTCGTAAAATTTTGTCTTCGTCCAAAAACGGGCAAAGATTCTTAAACTTTTTGGAGCATAATTTAGAGTTACTTAGCTTGCTAATTTCATCACAAAAATGCTCAAATTGAATTGACTGAATAACATATTTTTCAGCAATAATTAGGTCTAATGCTCTCATTTGGTTACAAAGTAGAAGTTTTTAATAAAGCGGAGTACATACACTACTACCCTAAGTAGTTTGACCCATGAGGAACAGCGTTGAGCCAAAATATATAATACTGGTTGTTCACATTGAACAAAGGCGATCAAAGTATTTGATTTACGTTCAGGCAAATTATCAGAGTTATTAGAACTAAATGGCTTAAATGGCCATTCTGATATAGGAAAATGCAACCACTGTGGGCCATGCCACCATAGTTTGTTAATTATTAATTGAGAGGGCAACATGCCTCGCGACAAACTGTCGCTAGGATTTTCTATTCCAGAAATATGATAAAAATGACGAGGATGTAAATTTTCATGACATTGTGCTATGCGGTTACTCACAAATATTGACCATTTATGCGGTGAAGAATGGATCCACGATAATGCTATAGAGTCCGAAAATGCGTAAATACCTGTAATAGGTATTTGATCAATATAAGTATCATAAACTCTTTTAATAAGATTAGACATTAAAACAATTGCGCACAATTCTAGCCGGCCTAAAGTAATTATTTTAACCGGTGATACCTTTGATTTTAAACAAAGCAATCGAACTTTAATATTTCCTGAAGAATCCGTAGTATGCATATAAATAACACAACCATAGGCGTTTAAACTAGCGTCAGAGAATGCTACGAGATTCACAACAGAATTTTTTAGAACACCAACATGGCATGGAATACTTAATTGTGAAAGTAAATGAACTTCCTGGCGTAATAATTTAAAGCGTTGGACAATCACGTCTGGAGGGATATCATCCCAATCAATTTTAATGTTCCACAATTCTTTAATAAGCAATTTCGCATATAAAATTGTAGGCGAAATTAAACCAAGTAAGTACATCAAATAAGCGGGCGATAAAAGACAAAATCGTACGTTTCGTACATTTACCCTCAGTATCAGAAATGGTGATCTTAAATAAATCGAGCGACGGCAACCATGAAAGTCCCAGAATTTTTAAGTTACCATCGTCAGAAAAACTTACGGAAGCGCGGTGGGAGTCTGGAAGGCTAGCCAATAACTCGGGTGGATTTGAAACCCATTTAATTAAATCAAAACCTCCGGACTTAAATAAAGTAATAAGTTCCTGAGCCAGTTTAATAGCGGTTTCATAATCAAGTGCAGAGCAAACCAGATCGTATATGTACAGTTTAGACGTAGCTATTTGTGCTGCATTTGGGAAACGTTTAGCTTCTGCAGAAGCTAATTGGTGAATGGTGCGCATAGCTATGTATGGGCTAGATTTTAACCCGAAAGGGAGACGATTAAATTAAAAAGTTCGTATTTTTTCTTCGCTTGTGAAACGGAATAAAAATTTTAAATATTTGCGGTGAAAATTTGGTACAATTATCTGCAAGTACATCTGACCTATGTCCGCGGTTAAAGCTATTGGGAATAAGCGAAAATTCAACAGAAGCGAAAACAAATCTGCCTGCAAATTAGGCCCACTATAAAGGATATCATTTAACGAATAGCCAGTATGAGTTTGACTACTGGCGTCAAGAACTACACGTACTTTTGTGGTAGACTTGTCCGGGCGCATAACAGGATGATGTGGTATATAGTAACCATCGTGTGTATCATTAGAAGTTTGTACTTCTGATACATACCCCTTAGTTAGATATTCACTAATTATCTGATTATAATTTTTAAACAAGACTGGTTCTTGTTTGAGCTTACGTTCTAAGGATAAAAAGCTTTGACATGCGACAGTATAGGAACTGCCTAAAGCGGAGGGATCTTTACAAAATGGAAGGGCAACAGAGTAGCGGCCCGTCGGGTCTCTTTCGACCGATGAAGTGTATAGATTTTCACATAGCGTTTCTTCGGGACTAAGGAAACGTTTAACGTAAACTTCCTCTAATTCCCAAAATTTATGCAAAGAAGCTTCAATATTATTTAAAGTTGATGCGGTAAAAGAAGAGTAAGAATGGTCGGCATTGACACTGCGAGAGGGAATATCTTCCATGAAAACATAACCAAATACGGTTTGTACAGCGGGCGGTGATGCGGGACCACAATCAATGCGGTTACCTAAGTAGATATATGGAAATAATTGTGCCCCAATTACTAGCTCTATGCCTCCAGGAATATTCCATGAAAGGTCTGCAAGCGGAACATTGTTAAGAAATTGCATATTACAGTTACCAATAAAATATGCTGGCAATTTATCTGTAATAGTGTCAACTACTAGTACTTGTATGTAATATTTGTGATTATACACACGTGATTCAATATTAAGATAAGCGTAGCCTCGTATTGGTCTTTGAGTTGAACCAATACCTTTTATGAATGAATTTTTAAGGGGTTCTATAGACAAGTTGAGTAATTTACAACCCTCTACAGTTATTAAATTGTTTTGTGAACCGTTATCCAGCAAACAACGAATAATTTTGCGTTTGCCGTCAGAACCAGTTGCATAGATTTGTGCGGTAGCTAATAATATTATAGGATTAGACCTTGATTCAGAATTAAATGCTACGGTAATAGCAGGTTCTACCTGAGAACTTGTACCGGGTGAGATAGCGGAATTTGAAATATTATTATTATTCTTGGCGTTCCTTGTGATAAATCACGAGTATTAGAATAGACATTTTTGTCCGATTTCTTCTTGAAACAAAGTAAACTATGATTCCTATTTTGACAATAATTACAAAAATGTCTTGAATTACACGAAGAAAGAGTGTGAGTTACGCTTAAACAATTAACGCATCCATTTTTTGATTTAATAATTTCAAATCTGTCTTGTGGTGAATTCATATTTTTAAACTGCGGACATTAGTATATTTTAAAATGATTATCTTTTTTACACAATATGCACAAAGGCGAACTGGAAACAAATGCTTTAGTCTTAAATGCGGGCGGTTGCGGTTTATGATTATAGTTATAAGACTTCGTATTATCATTTGAGCGTTCTAAAATTTTAACTTGATCTTGAATAAAACTTATCAGCGTTTTATAAGAGGGAATTTTCGTATTTTGAACGGACAATTCAAACGCTTGTGCGGTTTCTGCATCTAGTTTCTTTAAACCCCAATGCAAAAATATAAAATCTTGCAGGTCGGTAATTCCCACCTGTATTAGCGCTGCAATAGACGCAGAATATTTTTCAATAAATGTATTTAAATTGTTAGCGGATCGCGGACAATTTTTTAATTCAAAAATATTATTTAAATAGTGTGCACCTAGCGTACGTTTATCCTGGTACTTTTTTACCAAGCTATCCCACAATATACTGTAAGTTTCAGCACAGGGAACTATACCTGCAGTTATCTGTAGGGCGGAATCTTTTAATTTACTTATAAGGTATTGTACCCTCTGGTCATCAGTAAGTTGAGGGTTTAGGTGAATATTAGTCTTAAAAGACTGGTAAAATACATCCCATTTTAAGATTTCACCGTTAAAATACGGGATTTCTATAGGCGGTAAGAGAATCGAAATTTTAGGGGTAGCACTAGTAGCCCCTTGATGCGGTGGTTTAAATTGAATTATATTATTACGCGAACGTTTGATTCTACTATACATTTTCTCAAATGCATTTAAACTTTGATAATCAGGTTGAAATTCCGGTTTCAATAATAATTGGTATTCATTTATCTTATCCACAATAGATTCAAACTTTGACCTTAATTCATCCATCGTTTCGGTATCTGCCATAAAATTTTCATTAACTCGCGACTCAAATGAAGAAATATTTTTTGAACAATCATATAATGCTGTAAGCCGCTGAAATATACTCTCCTTCTTCTTGTGTAACATTTTTAGCTTATCTTCCATTTTTAATAATACAGGAAAAGAAAGTTCAAAATTTAACTGCAAGCACTAGTAAACTAATTTTTCTTTTTTGCTGGGATATTCGAGCTCTAAGGACCAATTTAATGGAGGGACGTAACTTCCTCCACGTAATTAATTAAGTAAGCGGATGGATTAAACAATTTAGTATAAAGAAATTATCAGGATACAATATTGCGGGACTAAATTGGAAGCGATAAAGCGGTTGTAATCTGGTTGTCTTGTACAAGTTACAGTATAAATGTTTAATGTTAATTAAGTGCACAAATTCATATAAACAAAAGTCAAAACTCACCAGAATTTCTTGGCTTTTGGTGCTATAGGTGATTTCGGCACGCACAATCCACGGTTAACACACAGTTGCGGTTTATATTATATTTTTAAGCGGTAAAACAAAAGTTTAGGCACTTCTTGAGTACTCTGCGGTCACACACGAACCACGTTTTATATAATAATGCACTCTTGCGGACCAGGTGTTCGTTCCAAGATAAATTTCGTTCTATTTATCGCGCACTATCATTGTTTATTTTAAATACACAACGATACTTTTGGCGCGAACTAAGGCACTTATAAATTAACTATAAGTCGCCGAACCAAATTTTTAACCTTTTTTTTTTCAATTGCCAAAGTCAGACCCCGTGCAAACTCGTTAGGGCAATTCGTAGAAAGTCTTAAATAAATTAAACTTACCCGCAATTCAGGAAGAAAGAGAATACAGCGGAAAAACTTTCATATTGGAATTGTTGCTCAGAATTTAATTTTAAATGATCGTAACCTGTTTTTTTAAACGGCAATAGTCGGTCCAGCTGCAGTCTTTTTAGGACAATCAGTTGCAAGTCATAAATGAAAAATACTTACGCGCAATTCGGGCATAAAGGGAATATCGCAAGAAAACATGCGAATTCAGAATTGTTGTTTGAAATTTGTTTTTTAAAATCTGGTGACCGGTTTTTCTATAAAACTGCGTAAGTCGGATCCGATGCTACACGCTCTCAAATGCAAGAAACATCCGCAATTTAGGCAGAAAAACTGATTCAGGAATTTAACTGAAAAAATGTTTAACCTTTTTTCTTCAATCGCTTAAGTCAGACACCGTGCAAACTCGTTAGAGCAATCCGTAGGAAGTCTTGAATATATGAGACTTACCCGCAATTCAGGAAGAAAGACAATATAGCGGATAACTTTCAAATTCGAATTGTCGTTCATAATTTAATTTTAAATGTTTGTAACCTGTTTTTTTTAAAGGCATAAGTCGGTCCGCTGCAGACTTTTAAGGGCGATCTGTTGCAAGTCATAAATGTAAGAAACTTACTCGCAATTCAGGTATAAAAGGAATATCCCTGGAAAACCTGCGAATTAAGAATTGTTGTTTAAAACTTATCTTTAAAAATTTGTAGCCGGTTTTTCTATAAAACTGCTTAAGTCGGATCCGATGCTAATTGTTTAGGACAATCAGTAGACGCTTCCAAATGCAGAAAACTTATCAACAAAAGAATATTGCATGAAAAACTTCAAAATAAAAACAGATTCAGAAATTTAACTGAAAAAATTTCTAACCCGTTTTTATTTTCAATTGTTTAAGACAACTGGTTAGGGCAATCCGTAAAAAGTTTCGAATAAATAAAACTTTCCCGCAATTCAGGAAGAAAAAGTACACAGCGGAAAAACTTTCAAATTCGAATGATTGTTCAAAATTTAACTTTAAATGTTCGTAACCTGCTTTTATTACACTGCATAAGTCGGTTCCGCTGCAGACTTTTTAGGACGATCAGTTGCAAGTCATAAATGAAAGAAACTTACTCGCAATTCAGATATAAAAGGAATATCGCAGGAAAATCTGCGAATTCAGAATTGTTGTTTAAAATTTATCTTTAAAAATTTGTAGCAGGTTTTTCTATAAAACTGCGTATGTTGTATACGATGCTACTTCTTTAGGACGATAAGTAGACGCTCTCTAATGCAAAAAACTTATCCGCAATTTAGACAGAAAAAGAATATCCTGGGAATCACCTGCAAAATAATAACTGATTCAGAAATTTAACTGAAAAAATTTCTAACCCGTTTTTTAATTTGAATTTTTTAAGTCAGTACCCGTGCAAACTCGTTAGAGAAATTCGTTAGAAGTATCGAATAAATAAAACTTACCCGCAGTTTAGGAAGAAAAAGAATATAACGGAAAAACTTTCATATTCAAGTTATTGCTCAAAATTTAATTTTAAATGTTCGTAACCTGTTCTTTTAAACGACATTAGTCGGTCCCGCTGCAGTCTTTTTTGGACAATCACATGCAAGTCATAAATGAAAGGTACTTACTTGCAACTCAGGCTTAAAAAGGATATCGCAAGAAAACCTGCGAATTCAGAATTGTTGTTTGAAATTTACGTTTAAAAATTGGTAACCGATTTTTCTAAAAAACTGCATAAGTCGGATCTGATGCTACACGATCTCAAATGCAAGAAACTCATCCGTAATTTAGGCAGAAAAACTGATTCAGAAGTTTAAATGAAAAAATGTTTAATCTTTTTTTTTCAATTGCCAAAGTCAGACCCCATGCAAACTCGTTAGGGCAATTTGTAGAAAGTCTTAAATAAATGAAACTTACCCGCAATTCAGGAAGAAAGAGAATACAGCGGAATAACTTTCATATTGGAATTGTTGCTCAAAATTTAATTTTAAATGATCGTAACCTGTTTTTTTAAACGGCAATAGTCGGTCCAGCTGCAGTCTTTTTAGGATGATCAGTTGCAAGTCATAAATAAAAGGTAAATGAAAAGTACTTACTCGCAATTCAGGCATAAAGGGAATATCGCAAGAAAACATGCGAATTCAGAATTGTTGTTTGAAATTTATCTTTAAAAACTGGTGACCGGTTTTTTCTATAAAACTACGTAAGTCGGATCTGATGCTACACGCTCTCAAATGCACGATACATCCGCAATTTAGACAGAAAAACTGATTCAGGAATTTAACTGAAAAAATGTTTAACCTTTTTTTTTCAATTGCCTAAGTCAGACCTCAGACAAACTCGTTAGGGCTATTCGTCAAAAGTCTAGGATAAGTGTAATTTACCCGCAATTCAAGAAGAAAAAGAATATAACGGAAAAACTTTCATATTCAAATTGTTGCTCAAAATTTAATTTTAAATGTTCGTAACCTGTTTTTTATTAAACGGCATAAGTCAATTCCGCTGCAGACTTTTAGGACGATCAGTTGTTAGTCATAAATAAAAGAAACTTACTTGCAATTCAGGCATAAAAAGAATATCGCAGAAAAATCTGCGAATTCGGAATTGTTGTTTAAAATTTATCTTTAAAAATTTGTAGCCGGTTTTTCTATAAAACTGCGTATGTTGTATACGACGCAAGTCGTATCTGATGCTATTGTCCTAAAAACAGTCAGTAGACGCTCTCAAATGCAAGAAACTTATCCGTAATTTTGGCAAAAGAAAAATATGGCAGGAAAAACCTTCAAAATAAAAACTGATTCAGAAATTTAATTGAACAAATTTCTTATGCTTTTTTTTTCAATTCTTTAAGTCAGACCTCGTGCAAGCTCGTTAGGACAATCTGTGGGAAGTCGAATGAATGAAACTTCCTCGCAATTCAGAAAGAAAAATAATATAGCAAAAAAACTTTCAAATTCAAATTGTTGTTCAAAATTTAACTTTAAATGTTCGTAACCTGTTTTTTAAACGGCATAAGTTGATCCCGCTGCAGACTTTTTAGGACGATCAGCTGCAATTCATAAATGAAAGATACTTACTCGCAATTCAGGCATAAAAAGAATATCGCAGGAAAACCAGCGAATACAGAATTGTTGTTTAAAATTTATCTTTAAAAATTGGTGATCGGTTTTTCTATAAAACTGCGTAAGTCGCATCCGATGCCAATTTTTGAAAACAATCAGTAGACGCTCTCCAATGCAAGAAACGTATCCGCAATTTAAGCAGAAAAGGAATATCGGGGGAAAAACCTTCAAAATAAGAACTAATTCAGAATTTCTAATGCATTTTTTTTTCAGTTGCTTAAGTCAGGCCCCGTGCACACTCGTTAGGGCAATCCGTAGAAAGTTTCAAATAAATGAAATTTACCCGCAATTCAAGAAGAAAAATAATATAGCGGAAAAACTTTCAAATTTAAATTGTTATTCTAAATTTTACTTTAATAGTTTGTAACCGGTTTTTTTAAACGGTATAAGTCGGTGCCGCAGCAGGCTTTTTAAAAAATAATCAATGGAAGGAACTAACTCGCAATTCAGGCATAAAAAGAATATCGCGGGGAAACCTAGGAAGGAATTGTTATTCAAAATTCAACTTTAAAAATTCGTAACCGGCTTTTCTTTAAAACTGCGTAAATCGCATACGGTGCAAACTCCTTAGTACAATCAGTAGTGTAGCAGAAGTACATATTGAAGTGTTACACCATAGGTCGTTAATGCATGAATATTTTACCTTTATTTATTTACTAATTAAATAATTCTCGAAGGACCAATTAAAAGTTTATTATTATAATGGTTGATTAATAACATTACATCTTTTAGGTAATTTGAAGTTTAATTACATGTAGAAAAACACAACTTGAAGACGCGCCTTCAAGTTCAAAGTATTGAAACGACTTTTGTTTTACAGAAGGCACCACTGAAACGTTATTTCTTCTACGTTGAGGCGCTAGTGAACAAAAATCTTTCGACATAGCTAGGGGTCTATTCCTGGGTAAAGCAATAAGAAGTGGGGGAGGGGGAGTCAAATTCTGTTTACAAACCAAAGCTAAGCTAAATTAAATAGGCGCCACCATGTCCTGAGATAATTACGATAATAGCAGAGCACAGTTCTAAGAGCGGACGTGGAAACCCAAAGATAAAATGATCGCCTTCGTTAACAAAAACCTGTTGTCTTATCAAAATAAGACGCAGCTCCTGTAAGAAATTGCAAAGATTAAATAAATAAAAAAGTAGAACACCATTTGTGTCCTATAAAAGTATAAAAAAAATTAAAAAAATGTATATCCAATATGATATTGGCACCAAATTATTACTCAAAAGAAATTTACCTTTGCGTAATTAGATTTGATCGCATTTGACCAAAATAAAAGCCTCAAAGTTGAACTAATTGTTTACTAAAAAAAAACTCTCTTTTAAAATTTCGGAACTTTTTAACAAGTAACAAAAATTTATCTTTAACATCTATATCAAAGTCAAGGTTTTGACTTTTTAAAACAACCAACTACACTATAAATATGAATCTGCTATAAATATTTGAGTGAAAATAATTTGTAAGCATAATACACTGAATTACGTTCTAAGCTGGGCAGATCTTTTCAGGTAGATTACAATTTCTAGAATCTTATTCTGAGTGTCTTTAAATTTTCAGATTTAAATTTTTATTATCTACATATAAATAAGTGCTAATCACAAAAATAGAAATGTTTGGTTCAAACTCAATGACAGCTGCACGAAGCATTTGTTTTCATGACAACATCTGTCAATTGTGCAACACAAAAAAATATGACTTCGAAAACATACGTTGAAATTATCTAAGGTTCAGATGGAACAAAGCTTGTAATTATAAAAGCCTAATCTGACAAAATTTTGTTCTACGGCTTATAAAACCAGTTCAACAATAATTGAGAATTACACAGATTACATGTTGAAAACATAATAGCAACTTTACGTGCTTTATATGTGATAGTCTGTTTATCAAATTTTTATAACATTCAAAACACATGCATGAAATATCTTATATCTAATAACGAACCAAACTGCTTAATTCATATTCTTCAAGCAAGGTCACTGGCCATTTCTAATTTGGGGACGACTGCAATCAGAACGAACATCCATAATTCTTAGTAGACGAATTTCTTAGTAGACAAATTTTTAGTAGACAAATTCCAAATTAACAAATCTCAATTGATGAATCCTACATGACACGCGTTAGTAGAAACAATCAAAAATAGTTTCAGGTCTAGCACGACCTGACCTGCTTACAAGAATAATTTATACGAAGGTCGCCTGCCTCTAGCTGGGAATACATATTGATAAGGCGATTGCTAGCGGGCGACTAACTTAATGAAACAGGAACCGAATCGTCGCGACGTTAAAGGCGTGGAATACGAAAGAAACAACTAGACATGCGCGTGGAAATAACTTCATGTGACACAGATATTTTAATATATGAAGATTAATAAGGAATAATGCACGCTTAGCGCATTATCCTCGTAATTCAATGCGAATAATTATTACTGAAACTAAACATGTTACACTACCCCTTTCCCAAAAGAAAAAAAATCTTTTATAACAGAAAAATTTTAAACGAAAAACAAAAGATTTTTTTTATAAGAGCTTTTATCAAACTCCTAACTAACATCACAATTATTTGCTAAACATCACAGTTTACGAATTAGAAATACTTATTTAATCAACATCCAGAATAATTACAAAAATTATGAAAATGAGAGGGACTAATATATACTAATTTGAGTGTGCCGGTAACTACGTGTACCAAACGTCCATTGGGAGACAAAATCGGGGAGTCACAACCGGTATAAATCAAAATCGAGAGAGGTCAAATCAAAAAGTCAAACACTCCACGGGACAAAAAAATTAATCCAAGTTTAAATGAACTCTTTTATCATAGCAAAATTTTCTTACTCCTACTGAAGCCAGTACGTACTAACTATAACTAAACACAACATAAAATATCCAAACTTTCCAAAAATAACAACTCCACTTCCTGGAGCTCAAGCAATTTTACCAACCAAAAAGGACGCTACCATATCAAAACAGCATCATAATACAAAATATTATCAGCTCAAAGTGATAACCAAAACCAAAATAAACTAACCAACAGGTTACTTACAAAAATGGCGGTAAGTGCACATCACCACTATAACTCAAAGTGCTAGAAGTTTTGTTTCTACTAAACTTAAACTTCTACACAAATATTTAACAAACCAAAACTCTTAATACAAAACCGAACCAGTCAGGGCTAAAATCTCTTTCACCCTACTGATTATCCTATCACTAATTTTCAAACATCATCACCTATTAGTGATGGATCAAATGGTGAGGTTCACCTTGCAAACCTCTGACCTTACCAAACAAAAAATATTCAAAGAAAGGTCAAAATCAAGGGAAAGAATACGCTAATATTCTCTCTACCTAAATATGTAGAAATCAGGACTAACAATTTATATAGTCGACTTATTTCTACTTTCTAACAATATCTTCTACTAGCGCGCGACAAACTTAACTAGTATGTACATTAACGTACACTACAAAACTACTACTAAATTTTGACTACAAGTTTCCATAACCATACAAAATTTCCAAACAAAATAAGTTGCAAAAGGACAATCTTCATATAGTATAAGTTATAACCATACTAAATCAAAAATCAGAACAAAACGAAACAAGCAAACAACTGATTTACTTATATTCAAAGAAATGACTGAACTGGAACTAATCTTCAGGATCATCATTCTCATCTGGGTCAGATGCAGCAAAGGGCTTCAAGTCCTTAACATGCCATTTCCCTGCTTTTGATCCATCCTCATTCTCTAATTCATATACTAAATTGGAATGTTTTTTACGAACTTTGCACAAAACGAATTTTGGAGCTAACTTAGCAGAGAATTTATCACCAGCACTCGAAAGTACCTTATTAGTCCTCCATACTCTTTCTCCAACTTGAAATGAAATGTCTTTTCTTCTAAGATTGTAACGTTTACTCGAACGCTGATAAGCTACATGTAAATTTTCACGGACATTCTCAAAAATATCAAACAAAGATTGACGATCCAAAACATAGGAAGGTCTACTGCTAGAAACAACATCAACATCTTTACCGGGCTCAAAATTGTCACTATAAGTTTTTCCACTTAAGGGTACCTGACGACCAAAGACTAAAAAATTTGGCGAATAGTTGGTGGATCCGTGTTTCGCTGAATTGACTGCATATTGAATCTTTGATATCTCAAAATCCCACGTATCATGTTCTTCTACGTATGAACGGATTGCAGTACCAACTGTCTTATTAATCCTTTCCACAAAATTGCATTGAGGAGCATAAACAGCATTGTACCAAATCTTTTGGATTTCGTACTTTGCACACAAAGCCTTAAAAACACGACCAATCAACTGTGGACCATTATCACAAATAACAAATTGTGGTACGCCGTAAACAAGAAACACTTTTTCTTCTAAAAGTTTTTCAATCAAATGTGCCTTGGCACTGCGCAAAGGTTGTAGAATCGAATACTTTGAAAACCAATCGCCAACAATTAAGAGCCATTTATGTCCGCGTTTGGAACGAGGGAACGGACCCATCAAATCTAAAGCAATGGTTTGGAACGGAAATCTAACCTCTTTTTCCTTTCCCATCATGCCAAGAGGACCTTTATTTGGTGGTTTTTGAGCACAAATCAAACATTTCCGATAAAACTTACGTACATCAAAAATCATTTTTGGCCAATAATACAATTCTTGGACACGAGACAAAGTTTTCAAAGAACCAAAATGTCCTGCAGTAGGGGGTCATGACATGATCTAATGACATTTTTACATTGAGATTTCGGTACTAAGTGCTTCCACTCTACAATATTCGCCGAATGAGATAATTTGGAAGGAATAAACTTAAAAATAAAACCATCTTCCACTTTCCATTGTGGGTAGCTTTTGGGGGACGACAAAATTTTCTTCCTTAAAGATTCATACCACAAACCTACATTATCAAGTTTGATCGCTACTAAATTAATTTCAGGATTTTCTATAGGAACAGCACGACTAAGACAATCTGGGACTATATTAAATTTTCCTTTCCTATGTACCAAATCAAATGAATGTTGCCTTAATCGAACAGACCATCTGGCAAGTTTTCCAGTGGGATTCTGAAGATTACTCAACCAAAGTAACGAAAAATGATCAGTAACAACTGTAAATCAAACACCTTCCACCCACGGACGAAATTTTTCAATTGCAAAGATGACTGCTAAGCACTCTTTTTCTGTGGTGAAATAATTGCGCTCCGTACGGCTTAGGGTTTTACTTGCGTACGAAGTTACACGTTCTTCTCCTTTTATATTCTGTATCAGAACAGCACCTAACCCAGTGTTACTGGCGTCGCATTCGACAATAAAGGGGGCCGAATAATCTGGCTGCGAAAGAAGAGGTGCAGAAACTAAGGCTTGTTTAATTAACACAAATAAATTTTCTGCCTCCGGGCTCCAAGTTACAGTTTGACCTTTTTTCTTTTTCTTGACGAGATCATTAATGGGCGAAACTAATGACGAAAAATTCTTTATAAAGCGACGATACCAACTGCACATTCCTATGAACCTCTTAACTTCCGTCGTGGTTTTCGGTCGAAAAAAGTTAACCATAGCTGATACTTTATCGGGGTCGGTGCGAAGTGAATTTGAACCTAATAGGATAGGTAGGGTCGGTCCTAATTCAAAACGTGACAGACGTATTTTCCATATGTAAAATACACGTGCACCGTTTTGAATTAGGATCGGCCCTATATAATTTCAATGTAAAATAGTTGTGAAAACATTTCAATGTAAAATAGTTGTGAAAACACAAATTCTTATATACTTTCAATGTAAAATACTTGTGGGCACGTTTTGAATTAGGATCGGCTTTATATTACTTTCAATGAAACATATTTCAAAACACACGTATGTAGAAAAATGTAAGTGCAGAGAAAAAATGTGTGTAGCTGTTTTGAATTCGGTTTTCTAGCGAGAAGTTACACATGCACCGTTTTGAATTAGGATCGGCGTTATATACTTTTAATGTAAAATGTGAAAACATGAATTCTTATATACTTTCAAATGTAAAATACTTGTGGGCACGTTTTGAATTAGGATCGGCTCTATATTACTTTCAATGAAACATATTTCAAAACACACGTATGTTGAAAAATGTAAGTGCAGAGAAAATGTGTGTAGCTGTTTTGAATTCGGTTTTCTAGCGAGAAGTTACACATGCACCGTTTTGAATTAGGATCGGCGTTATATACTTTTAATGTAAAATGTGAAAACATGAATTCTTATATACTTTCAAATGTAAAATACTTGTGGGCACGTTTTGAATTAGGATCGGCTCTATATTACTTTCAATGAAACATATTTCAAAAACACACGTATGTTGAAAAAATGTAAGTGCAGAGAAAAAATGTGTGTAGCTGTTTTGAATTCGGTTTTCTAGCGAGAAGTTACACATGCACGGTTTTGAATTAGGATCGGCGTTATATACTTTTAATGTAAAATACTTGTGGGCACGTTTTGAATTAGGATCGGCTTTATATTACTTTCCATGAAACATACATACTTCAAAACACACGTATGTTGAAAAATGTAAGTGCAGAGAAAATGTGTGTAGATGTTTTGAATTTGGTTTTCTAGCGAGAAGTTATAAAGTATGACAGATGCAAAATATCGCATTCAAGTCAATTGTGTTTAATTAAAGTGGATTCTGATTTATGTTTTTTATTTATGTTTAGAGGCTGCAAATACGTAGTTATTAAATCGGGAGTAATGTGAAATGAAACACACAATGTATTTTTCTTTATTGTAATTTATAAAATACATACATATATATATATATATATATATATATATATATATATATATATATGTTATGTACTCTAGAATAAACATACTATAATTCACTTAAGTTTCCAAATTAAGGAACAGTTCTAACTCACTCCAACTCTGAACGGTAAAAAAAATATTGCATTATCAGTTCTTTGAGGGCTGTCTTCTTCATCTTTGACTCGCGGTCGTTTCTAGTTGTTCTTCTTCTTCGTGTTTACTAAAAAAAGATTCAAATGAATATTAGACCAAGTAAATGCATTAAGAAAATTAAATCTATATATTAAGCTAACGAATACATACTCTGTATTGGTGACATCAGGTCGTACGTTGCAATTGGTGGATCTGCTCACGGCGTCAATGATTTTTTTCTCCGGTACTTAATTTGGATTGACTATAAACTACTCAATAATTTTAACCTAATCACTATTATTATTTTTTCCTGACAAGGATAATTTAAAAAAAAAAAGGTTTTCATTTTTGATTTGTTCTATAAAACACACTACAACTTGGCAATAAAGATTAAACGATTATCACACACACACACACACACACACACACGCACGCACGCACGCACGCTCGCACGCACGCACGCACGCACGCACCCACGCACACACACACGCACGCACGCACGCACGCACGCACGCACGCACGCACCCACGCGCGCACACCACACACACACACGCACGCACGCACGCACGCACGCACGCACGCACCCACGCACACACACACACGCACGCACGCACGCACGCACGCACCACGCGCGCGCGCACACACACACACACACACACACACAACACACACACACACACACACACACATATCTTGAGTATATAAGGATATTAAACAACAAGAACAGCAGAAAATTCAACTCATGTAAGCAAGAGTTTAATGCTAAGGTATTGTCTAGATAGCAATTGTAGAAATATGAAATCTATAGAAAATTTAATAAAGCCAGTCATTTATAAATTTTTTTAATGCTGACATCTACAGAAAAAATAAAAAGCGAGAAATTTAATGCTAACATCAGCAGAATAATAAATAAATCCGCTTAGTCGGCATTAATGGAAGACCGGTCTGGCTTCGAAACGGTGCACGCGTATACACCATATTTTAAAATTAAAGTTGTCAATTGCAAAACAAAAAAAAATAAATTTTTCCTAGACATCATTTGAAATATTTACTTTCTTTCAGTACAACTGAAAGAACTTGACTTTTATACATTTTTTAATCGATATCATAGACTTTTTTTCTATACTGTTGGTAAAATCTACGTGAAGTATTTATATTAAATAATAAACTGACCTGTTAGAAAAAATTAAAAATTTGCATTGTTTTCTGAAAAAAATTGCATACTTTTTCAGTACAACTGAAAGAACTTGACTTTTATACATTTTTTTAATCGATATCAGACTGTACAGAAACAGCAATGTTTAATTAGATCAGTCAAAACATGATGTGTTTACTATTAAACAAAAACAAAAATTGTTCTTAATCCAAGTGATGATAAAAGAATTCTTAGTACCTCAACCACTGATATTAACTATTGCCTATTTTTGTAGTATTGATTACAAAAATTACATACGACAGCGAGTACCGTGTTAAAAATTGTTTTCGTTGCAGAAAGTAACATCAATACCCGTCAATATTACTGTATTAGTCGATTAAGGCATGAGTTAATTTTTTACTACGTTTCTTTTTATTCGCTTAGGGCAATGCAGAGAAGAAGTTTGAATTGGCAACATTTTTTTATAATAAAATAAACTTTGATACAAAAATCACATTCAGTTTTACTGAAAAGTAAATCGGAGGAAATTGCTAACTAAACGGTGTTATAATATTTTTATATATCTGTGTGAATAAACTCACAAAGCGCCAAATGAGCGGTTTGTATAACTGATTTTTTCACTTAAAGCGATTGACATTCATTTCAAACAAGTATTTATTAAGGTCATATAAAAGACCAAAAGTTTTATAATATAAATAACTTTGTGTAATTTAAATTTCATTACGTAGCATTCGTTGAATTTTAAAAAATTATTTTTATACCTTCATCATGAGTTAGGTACTACGTGCTATAATTATGCTAAATAATGAAGAAATGAACTGCTTTAACAAAGTTTTATGGAAAATGTCATGCGTTGCACATTGCATATTCTATAGTGCGTGTAAATTAATAAACAACATTGACGGTTTAATCTGAGACATTTTTTCAAAACTTGCTTTAATTTTTATTAAAATTTTTTATATGTAACCATAAAAAATAGCGCTGTAATGATAGTGTATTTTCTGTACACACAGCATAAATCAAAGGTCGTATAAAAAAAACATTTGATTACTATACTGCAAGCAAGCAAATTTGAGCAAGCAAATTTTTTTCCTTAACGCAGTTGAATGAAAAATGATGTGAGATTGTTGTTATTAGAAATTAAAATTCAGTATTAATTTTTTCTGCTGATGAACGTGCTTTGTTAAGGCAAGATTTCGAATTTGCTTTATTTTTCTGAAAAATTGCAAATGTCTAATTTTATAGCTATTTTGCTTACATCAGAACATATTTATGTATAAAGTAAACATTTTTTTATAATAAAATAAACCTTAATACAAAATCACATTCAGTTTTACTGAAAAGGAAATATTTCACATTGATATTTTTGTATAAATTAAAGTAATTTTTTCCCTATATTTTTAGTTAAACTAACAAAACGCACGAGTTTGATGCAGATTTTTTCTGGGATACTCAAATCTTTAGGAATTTTTTAATTGAAGCAACATTTTGGGAAAATTGTATCATTATTAAAATTTACTGAGATTAAATCCATCTGTTCCAATAAATTAAAAATTGCACGACGTAATTATATTATGATAAAACTGCAGAATGTTTTTCAGAGTTGCCTTCAATATGTAAATATAGAAAAAATGCTTGCATGCGAATTGCTTTGGCGCGAGCAAGCAAATTTTTTCCTTAACGCAGCTGAATGAAAAATGATGTAAGATTGTTGTTATTGGAAATTAAAATTCAGTATTAATTTTTTCTGCTGATGAACGTGCTTTGTTAAGGCAAGATTTCCAATTTGCTTTATTTTTCTGAAAAATTGCAAATATCTAATTTTATAGCTATTTTGCTTACATCAGAACATATTTATGTATAAAGTTATTTAGCTAGTGGCTGAAGTTAGTAGTGGTATTTTAAATTAAACAGTGAAGTGTTACACTCGAAGGTAAATCTAAACAATCATGATCTGGTTAAAGAGTGTGTTCGTTTGTTCCCGTTTCGAACTTTATAGCTATTCACATTTTGATTCAGTATCACGATCTAATTCCAATTGCATTAAAAGACAGAATATTAATTCTAAATATTTAATGTATTTTGATGTTAATAATTTATATGGGGCTGCAATGTCTGAATATCTGCCATATGGAGAATTAGAATTTTTTAGATGACACCATGCTAGAGTTTGTAGGGCTTAGATCTAAAATGTACACTTACAGAGTTCAGGATAGGATAATAAAAAAAGTCAAAGGGATCTTCCTTAGCAAGTATTAAGCAAATTTCTTTTGATGAATATAAGAATGCTTTGTTTTATAAACAGACTGTACAGAAACAGCAATGTTTAATTAGATCAGTCAAAACATGATGTCTTTACTATTAAACAAAAGCAAAATTGTTCTTAATCAAAGTGATGATAAAAGAGTTCTTAGTACCTCAACCATTGATACTAAAACCTTGGGGGTATAACTATACACTCAGAAATGACTTTGTAAAGCTTCAACCACTGGCTCAAATAAAGAATGCAATTTATTTTAGTTATAAAAACTTCAGTGTTATGTTTATACCTGCACAAGTACGCAGTTTTTCGTTTTGGATTTATCTAAAAATAGGATACCTTTCAATCTACCGGAGTTGAACTATATTAGCATAAATGTATTGTAGAGAAAAAATAGTAGTAGTAACCGTTCTGTTTAAAAAAAAATCTAGTTTGTTATTGCTTAAAGATGTGTTAGCATAAGGTTGATGAGTATGTTTTTTTCAATATTAACAATTTCATTGTCGAAGTAAACTTTTTTACGCACGTTCAGTATTTCACTATTCATTTTACATTTTAATTAAATAAATGCAGTCCTAACGATTGTAGAAACAACGGCTGGAATGGTGTTATCATATATAGCGCTTTATTTGAAGCAAATTATCCGACCCGGTGAAGAAGTATTTGTGAAGGGTTTAGAAAATAAGAAATTGATTGAAACCTATCTAAAGCAAAACATTGTAACTGATATGCTTGCACTAGGTTGTCCTAAGCTATCGGAGTTAAAAATCAACAATCGTTTAAAATATATAACATCCATTGTTATAGACACAACAATAATAATCTGCAATGCGCAAAACAAAATACCGTTTTTTTTAATTAAAGGAATGGCTTGATAATAATAATAAACAATAGAAAGATTTTGTCTGTATTATTTATTTTAATATAATTTTTACAATGTTAGCCTTACTATCTATTATTATAACAACTTCTAGCAAACATTATTTTTATCGATCCAGCTATTGTGTACGTTAGAGAAGCCTAACCATTTTACAAAGACTTTACTTCCCCCCTCTCTTAGGACTTTTTCTACCAGGTACATTCCTGGATGTTTAACCTTTTGCAACTCCATTTCATAAAATGCACCTTTGATTTCTTTTTCTTCTTGATCTTCTAATATATATGTTGTCGGATTGGTTACGTTTACTTTTTTAATCTTAAAAATTTCATTTGACCAGTTTGGCGTGTAACCTTTCGTAAATGCTTCCCTGTATTTACTAATCCTCACACTGTCTTTAATTGAAAATTTTGGTATTTTGGTTGCAAGTTTGATGTGGGTAAATGATGATTTAAGAATAGTTTTTCATTTGATTTATTAACTTTTACAGGTTTGACTCCGATAGTATTGTGAACTGTATTGTTGTATTGTTTCACAATATCGCTTAAATTTTTTATCCAATTGTAAGAACCGTTCAGGTTAAACAAGCGCCACATTTTTTTCTTTAAAGTTCTAATTACACGTTCCACAATGCATGCTTTCTTTGTAGAAAAAACGGTTTATGCCATATGTCTGCATTAAGGATTGAAAGTGTTTGTTATAATATTCTTTACCAAAATCAGACTGCAAATTTCTTGGTGGATTTTTTAATTTATTTAAAATTGTTTTCATTGCAGCAGTAACATTAATACCCGTTTTACTTTTAAGTGGTACAGCCCATACGTATTTGGAGAAACAATCAATAACTACTAAAATGTATTTAAATCCTTTGTTTATTTGCGAATATGGTAGCATTTCAATCAAATCGGTCTGAAGAAGGTAATTTAAACCTTTTACTATCACTTTGCGTCTCTTGAAATTTATTCTTGCTGGTTTATGAAGTTCAGTTACTATATCCTCTTTCACTTTTGATTGAGCAACTATCATAATCCTTTTTTCGAATCAGAATTTATTAAATACAATTAATAAATACTTACATGTTTGAATGTCGTGGGCTCCACTTGCTTTGAAAGGAACTTTTAATATAAAATCAAGAAACATTGTGGTATTGTTTATAAGTACGGAACCGGAACAAACGTTGAACACCCTCCTTTAAGTGGATCATGATTGTTTATATTTACCTTCAAGTGTACAACTTCTTGGATTGCCCAACCTGAATCCTTTTCGCTAAATTCCTCTAATCGCTTCGAAATCTTGTCTAATACGTTCTCCTTATACCACCGCTTGAGATTGATATTTATATCGATGTGACGATTTGCAGTAGGAAACGTTTTCAAATCTATTTCACTAGTTGTAGGCTTAACAAAGTTAGCGGTCAATATTACATTAACTTTCAACATTGACTTTTTTAAGCAAGCAACAAGCTTGCGTTTAAAACTAGCAAACGCCTTGTCTAAGAACTGTAGAGGATCTCTATAACTTAAATTGGTAATAAATCCCGTAATTATTCGACTTCCAAAACATGATTGTACATCATGCCAAATCAAATTTTTCGAATATGACCTCTAGAAAGCGTTGCATCAATACCTTTACCTTGATATTCCAAAGAGCGTTTCAAGTGCCTCAATCGTACAAGGTAACTTTTAAGATGTGTCAAATTAGATTCCAGCCTACTAGGATTTTCCTGACGATTGTATTCGTATACCTTATTTCTAATAGCAAGCTTCAATATACTAATATTTGCTTTGATAATTATAATGTGTTTTGTTATTGCATCGACTGATCTGATTAAATTCACGCATTTCACAGTTAATTTCAAAATAGCGCTACTAATCTCGGCCACGGATTCAGAATTCATGATTCTATACAAATCAATACACTACTTAATATATGTACAGCTTTATTTACTATTTATACAAAAATATCATCTGACAAAAGCAAAACAACTGTAAATGAATTAGCATACAACATCATTTTTCATTCAGCTGCGTTTACTGAAAAAATTTGCTTGCTTGCAGTATAGTAATCAAATGTTTTTTATACGACCTTTGATTTATGCTGTGTTTACAGTAAATACACTATCATTACAGCGCTATTTTTTATGGTTATATATAAAAAATATTAATAAAAATTAAAGCAAGTTTTGAAAAAATGTCTCAGATTAAACCGTCAATGTTGTTTATTAATTTACACGCACTATAGAATATGCAATGTGCAACGCATGACATTTTCCATAAAACTTTGTTAAAGCAATTCATTTCTTTTATTATTTAGCATAATTATAGCACGTAGTAACTAACTCATGATGAAGGTATAAAAATAATTTTTTAAAATTCAACGAATGCTACGTAATGAAAGTTATTTATATTATAAAACTTTTGGTCTTTTATATGACCTTAATAAATACTTGTTTGAAATGAATGTCAATCGCTTTAAGTGAAAAAATCAGTTATACAAACCGCTCATTTGGCGCTTTGTGAGTTTATTCACACAGATATATAAAAATATTATAACACCGTTTAGTTAGCAATTTCCTCCGATTTACTTTTCAGTAAAACTGAATGTGATTTTTGTATCAAAGTTTATTTTATTATAAAAAAATGTTGCCAATTCAAACTTCTTCTCTGCATTGCCCTAAGCGAATAAAAAGAAACGTAGTAAAAAATTAACTCATGCCTTAATCGACTAATACAGTAATATTGACGGGTATTGATGTTACTTTCTGCAACGAAAACAATTTTTAACACGGTACTCGCTGTCGTATGTAATTTTTTGTAATCAATACTACAAAAATAGGCAATAGTTAATATCAGTGGTTGAGGTACTAAGAATTCTTTTATCATCACTTGGATTAAGAACAATTTTTGTTTTTGTTTAATAGTAAACACATCATGTTTTGACTGATTTAATTAAACATTGCTGTTTCTGTACAGTCTGATATCGATTAAAAAAATGTATAAAAGTCAAGTTCTTTCAGTTGTACTGAAAAAGTATGCAATTTTTTTCAGAAAACAATGCAAATTTTTAATTTTTTCTAACAGGTCAGTTTATTATTTAATATAAATACTTCACGTAGATTTTACCAACAGTATAGAAAAAAAGTCTATGATATCGATTAAAAAAATGTATAAAAGTCAAGTTCTTTCAGTTGTACTGAAAGAAAGTAAATATTTCAAATGATGTCTAGGAAAAATTTATTTTTTTTTGTTTTGCAATTGACAACTTTAATTTTAAAATATGGTGTATACGCGTGCACCGTTTCGAAGCCAGACCGGTCTTCCATTAATGCCGACTAAGCGGATTTATTTATTATTCTGCTGATGTTAGCATTAAATTTCTCGCTTTTTATTTTTTCTGTAGATGTCAGCATTAAAAAAATTTATACATGACTGGCTTTATTAAATTTTCTATAGATTTCATATTTCTACAATTGCTATCTAGACAATACCTTAGCATTAAATTCTTGCTTACATGAGTTGAATTTTCTGCTGTTCTTGTTGTTTAATATCCTTATATACTCAAGATATGTGTGTGTGTGTGTGTGTGTGTGTGTGATAATCGTTTAATCTTTATTGCCAAGTTGTAGTGTGTTTTATAGAACAAATCAAAAATGAAAACCTTTTTTTTTTAAATTATCCTTGTCAGGAAAAAATAATAATAGTGATTAGGTTAAAATTATTGAGTAGTTTATAGTCAATCCAAATTAAGTACCGGAGAAAAAAATCATTGACGCCGTGAGCAGATCCACCAATTGCAACGTACGACCTGATGTCACCAATACAGAGTATGTATTCGTTAGCTTAATATATAGATTTAATTTTCTTAATGCATTTACTTGGTCTAATATTCATTTGAATCTTTTTTTAGTGAACACGAAGAAGAAGAACAACCAGAAACGACCGCGCGTCAAAGATGAAGAAGACAGCCCTCATAGAACTGATAATGCAATATTTTTTTTACCGTTCAGAGTTGGAGTGAGTTAGAACTGTTCCTTATATTTGGGAACTTAAGTGAATTATAGTATGTTTATTCTAGAGTACATAACATTATATATATATATATATATATATATATATATATACAGGGTGTTTTTTTTAAGTGGGAGGTCACCTGTATATGGAAGACCAATGGTAGAAGGAAGTTGAAAATTTGCACTAAGAAGTTATCGAATGTGCCCTACACGTCTAAAATAGTTTCGATACGTTAGCACATCCGGTTATACCGGAAGTAGGTATTACTATCGTTATTTTAAATAGAACACCCTGTATATTTATGCATTTTCGAATTCCTTGTCGAATTTTATGTGAACTTTATAACACAACCATACCCCTGTCTAATGCCGTTTTCGAGATATTTTGACTTTTAGTAGATTTTTGACATTTGCACGCTGTCACATAAATTGGAATAACTAGAAAGTGAACGAACTTACAAAATTGTTTTTTTGCAATCACATTAATAATACTTGATATTATTTCTACGTGCAAATAAAATCTGATTACAATGTACAGGGTGCTAGAAAATTCATTTATAATTTGACTAATAAAATGTCAAATATTCCGTTTTTAAATGGAACCTACCATATTTTGTTATATTAATCGATTCTATGGAAAAAAGTACTTTAGGTATGTAATTACAACAATCCATTTATTGTAAGCCTTTTGAGTTATTTGCATTAAAAGAGAAATGCACTAGTTCAGTAACATAATAACATTTGCTACTATCAAGTAGCTTTTGTCCGATACATTAACAAAAGAATAATTGGTTATTTTACGAAACGTCAAATGTAGATAATTCTACGCAGGTTGCATTTCCGTACTGTAGTTATTTATGAGGGTTAATCGAAACTTTACAAATCAAGATTATCTCGAAATGATAATTATTTATGGCGAATGCAACAGAATTCTTCAAGGAACTTGCGATGTCTTTCATCAAATATTTCGTTATATTAATCAATTCTATGGAATTAATATCTTAGTACTTAGAAAGCAGGAAATGCTTTTGCACATTTTAGTTGTCAAAAATGGCAGCGCAAGGACATTTTTTGAAAAATAATGTTTAAAAGCTACACAAACATGGAACAATGTATTTCATCTAACAATATTTTACTTAAAGAAAAATAAATAATAATATAAGAGGTTGTTTATAAATGTTCTATTTGGCGGCCATTTTGATCCAAGCATTTTAAAATGCGTCTTATAAACTCTTTATTTGTTGCCTTTTGTATTTGCTCTGGAGTTAAAGAATTTACAGCATTTAATACTCGTCCTTTGCAATCTTCCTCAGTAGTAGGAGCGTAGGAGAAGACCGTATCTTTTACATACCCCATAGAAAAAAAAAATCCAAGGAGTGAGATTGGGTGATCGGGGTGGCCATAAGTGAGGTCCGATATTAGCTATAAATTGGTCTTCAAACAAGGCATGTAAGTACTCGGTTACAACGTTTCCATTGTGCGCAGGAGCACCGTCGTGCTGGTAAAATATTTTGCGTATTTCATTAGGTGGGAGGTTGTTTAAATATGCTACAATTTCTCCATGCACAATTTCTAAATATCGTTCCCCTGTAAAAAGTGTTCATCGAGAAGAAAAAGAATTACTAAAACAATATGTACTTTACCGTTTAAATTTTCCTGGTAAAACACTACACATACAATTCGCGAATCTCTAATAGCACAATAAACGTTAAAAGACCATTTTTCCTAAAAATTTGTTATGTATGCTTGGTGAGGATTTTCTGTGGAACAATGATGTGAATTATGTCGGTTAAACACTCTGTTTTTCGTAAACTTTGCTTCATCGCTCCAAATAATATTTTTCAAAAACTGTTTATCCTCTTGCGTTCTAAGTAATACAAATTCGCAAAACAACATCTTTCTTTCGAAATCGGCTTCCTTAAGGTGCTGAACAGGATAAAGTGGCCAACTTTTAAAATTATTTGCTTTCAAAATATTGTATATGGAACTACGGTTCATTCCTATATCCTGTACAGCATTATTTAGTGAAGCTCTGCTGCATGAAAATATGTCAATGCATTAGTAACTCCAATTACTTCCTCCGTCACGGTGCTGGTCCTGTTCTTCTTTGTAATAAATGATCCATTATTCGCACAGTTTTCAAGAATAGTTTCAAGAAGCCTAACATTCGGCGCTGGCTTTTCAGGAAATTTTTGATGAAAGACATCGCAAGTTCCTTGAAGAATTCTGTTGCATTCGCCATAAATAATTATCATTTCGAGATAATCTTAATTTGTAAAGTTTCGATTAACCTTCCTAAATAACTACAGTACGGGAATTGCAATCTGCGTAGAATTATCTACATTTGACGTTTCGTAAAAATAACCAATTATTCTTTTGTTAATGTATCGGACACAAGCTACTTGATAGTAGCAAATGTTATTATGTTACTGAACTAGTGAATTTACTCTTTTAATGCAAATAACTCAAAAACGGCTTACAATAAATGGATTGTTGTAATTACATACCTAAGGTATTTTTTTCCATAGAATCGATTAGTATAACAAAATATAGTAGGTTCCATTTAAAAAAAACGGAATATTTGACATTTTATTAGCCAAATTATAAAATGAATTTTCTAGCACCCTGTACATTGCAATCAGATTTTCTTTGCACGTAGAAATAATATCAAGTATTATTAATGTGATTGCAAAAAAACAATTTTGTAAGTTCGTTCACTTTCTAGTTATTCCAATTTATGTGACAGCGTGCAAATGTCAAAAATCTACTAAAAATCAAAATATCTCGAAAACGGCATTAGATAGAGGTATGGTTGTGTTATAAAAGTTCACATAAAATTCGACAAGGAATTCGAAAATGCATAAATATACAGGGCGTGCTATATAAAATAACGATAGTAATACCGACTTCCGGTATAACCGGAAGTGCTAACGTATCGAAACTATTTTAGACGTGTAGGGCACATTCGATAACCTCTTAGTGCAAATTTTCAGCTTCCTTCTACCATTGGTCTTCCATATACAGGTGACCTCCCACTTAAAAAAAACACCCTGTATATGTATTTTATAAATTACAATAAAGAAAAATACATTGTGTGTTTCATTTCACATTACTCCCGATTTAATAACTACGTAATCTCAGTTTAAAGAACGGTGTAAAACAATTTTTGACTTTTAATCTGAGTGCATATTTCGAATAGATGCTCTCATTTTTTTTGCGATTAAAGTTAGAAATGCATTTCAAATAGATGCTTTTATATCTTTTTTGCAATTGAAATTAGAAATGCATGTGATCTAAAAATTGCAGAGTTGCCTTCAGTACGTAACTATGGAAATGCAAATGCTGAGGAAGCATTAGACTAGACTATCGTTGATAAGAAAAAAAGCTGTCTGACATGGGTTAAATTTTCTGCTGTTCTTGTTGTTTAATATCTTTATATATACTCAAGATATGTGTGTGATAATCGCTCAATCTTTATTGTCAAGTTGTAGTTGTGTTATATAGAACAAATCAAAAATTAAAACTTTTTTTAAAATTGCCCTTGTCAGGAAAGAATAATGATAGTGGTTAGGTTAAAAATTATTGAGTAGTTTATAGTCAATCCAAATGAAGTGCTTTAAAAAATTGTTTACTCCGTGAGCAGATCCACCAATTGCAACGTTAGCATATATTTCAATAGATTTATTTCTAGTTTCTTTGAAGTTGGAGCATTTCATAAATTTCCTCGTTTATATATTTCTTGCAGATAAACTGAGTTCGCGATTTAATAACTACGACTTGTTATTCTTTAAAAGCGAGAATGAGAAAATTGGTGCAGTCAGTCTGTTTGTCTATTTGTCTGTCTGTCTTTAGCAAAATTTTCGAGATATCTGTACAATTTGTTAAATGGTGTAAAACCAGTAAAGAGCTATTGCGTTGATCAATTATAATTGCTTTCAGGGTTGAGAGTCCCATTCGTGCTGTCTGAGTTTAATTGTTTTTTTCTGCAGACATCAGCATTAAAGATTTCTTACTGACTACAATAATAATACAGACACAATCTTTTCTATTGTTTTTTATTATTATCAAACCATTCTTTTAATAACAAAGTATTTTGTTTTGCAATAGATAGGTTTTTTCCATCTATTTCTTATTCTTTTCTAGACCCTTCACACATACTTCTTCACCGGGTCGGATAATTTGCTTCGGCTAACATTGTAAAATTATATTAAAATAAATAATACAGACACAATCTTTCTATTGTTTTTTATTATTATCAAGCCATTCTTTTAATAACAAGGTATTTTGTTTTGCACATTGCAGATTGTTATTGCTGTGTCTACAACAATAGATGTTATATTTTAAACGGTTGTTGATTTTTAACTCCGATATCTTAGGACAACCTAGTGCAAGCATATCAGTTACAACGTTTTGCATTAGATAGGTTTCAATCAATTTCTTCTTTTCTAGACCTTTCACAAATACTTCTTTACCGGGCAGGATAATTTGCTTCAAATAGAGCGCTATATATGATAAACCCATTCCAGCCGTTGAAGATTCATCCCAAGAAAGACCATGAATATTCTTTGTCACCCAGTCGTTATGTTTTATATGATCTTGGCTCAAACAACTGGACTGCATTGGCAGTTTAAAAATTTGATGCCAATCAACACCTTCCAACAAGTCCAAAACCGCAATTTCTTTGCACACAAACTCGTTTTTCTTGTATTTAAATCCCTGAATATCAATTATATACATGTTTGTATGTAAATATATGCAGTAAACTTCGACTAATTAAATTAATATTAGGAGCAATCTCCTTATATAGCAGATTACCACCATCTGCGTACTTTGCCAACCCACTTTTCAACCTATCACAAGAGTGAACACATTTTGAATTGAAACCGGCCCATGTGTATTTGCAGCCTCTAAACATAAATAAAAAACATAAATCAGAATCCACTTTAATTAAACACAATTGACTTGAATGCGATATTTTGCATCTGTCATACTTTATAACTTCTCGCTAGAAAACCAAATTCAAAACATCTACACATTTCTCTCCACTTACATTTTCAACATACGTGTGTTTTGAAGTATGTATGTTCCATTGAAAGTAATATAAAGCCGATCCTAATTCAAAACGTGCCCACAAGTATTTTACATTAAAAGTATATAACGCCGATCCTAATTCAAAACGGTGCACGTGTAACTTCTCGCTAGAAAACCGAATTCAAAACAGCTACACACATTTTTTCTCTGCACTTACATTTTTTTCAACATATGTGTGTTTTTGAAATATGTTTCATTGAAAGTAATATAAAGCCGATCCTAATTCAAAACGTGCCCACAAGTATTTTACATTGAAAGTATATAAGAATTCATGTTTTCACAACTATTTTACATTGAAATGTTTTCACAACTATTTTACATTGAAATTATATAGGGCCAATCCTAATTCAAAACGATGCACGTGTATTTTACATATGGAAAATACGTCTGTCACGTTTTGAATTAGGACCGGCCCTACCTATCTACTAATCTACTATATAACCCAAAAATTTAAGTGACTTTTTGAAGAATTCACATTTTCCTACATTTATAGTAAGGTTAACCTCTTTTAGACGTTGCTTAACCTCCGACAATAATTTCAAATGTTCTTCAAACGACGACGAACATAGTATTATGTCGTCCAAATAGCAAAATACATGAGGTTCAAAACGTGGACCAAAGATCGCATCTACTAATCGCTGTTGCGTCTGCGCAGCATTCTTCAACCCAAATGGCATACACGTGAATCTATACTGTCCTGGCGAAATAATACTAAAAGCAGTCTTATCTTTAGATGACTCACTAAGAGGGACTTGCCAAAACGATTTTCTCAAATCAAGTGACGAAATATAGTTTGCACCTCTCAGCATATTGAGAATTCTATCTACATTTGCAAGCGGATACGAATCGTGAACAGTTAGGTCGTTCAAGGTTCTACCATCAAAACAGAAACGATATTCTCCATCTGCCTTCTTAACCAACAATACTGGAGATGACCACGGACTAATACACGGTTCGATAACCTTGAGCCTAAGCATGTCGTCCAACTCATCATTCAATATCTTACTCATATACGGTGACATTACATACGGTTTCTTATGGAAGGGCTTAGCATTACCTGTATCTATATCCATTTCGATCAGGTTAGTACGTCCCAACCTATCATCACTGCGAATTTCATTGAATGAATCTATAATCTCTTGTGCTTGCACACACTGAACATCCGAAAGGTCATGCAAATCAAACAAGTAATCATTAGTGCTCAAAGGGATAGAAGATGAACCTAAATACTATTCTCAATATTACTCTGAATAAACTATTTATTGTTCTTAAAATCGACAACTACACCAAATAATTTTGCAAAATCACTACCAAATATAAAAGCATGAGGTAGGGACGGGACCACCAATGCATTAGGAATACGACAATCATTACCCACACAAATTGGTAAATCAACAGAACCTAAAACAGACTTTACTGATCCATCAGCAGTAGTAATACCTGTCTTTGCTGAACTAAAAATTTTTAAGTCTAACTTTTCAATTATCGAAAAAGCTAACGATCCAACTACTGAGGTAGTACATCCGGAATCTAGAAGACCGGTAATATCTCTATCAAACAATTTCACCATAATGTAAGGTCGATTATCACACTCCTTTTCTATGAACAACGAATTAGTCTTAGGCTTCGAAGAAATCTGACAAAAATTTTTTACAACTGTAAGTCATTTCGACCAATCATCTTTGCAAAAATATTTTTCTTGTTTACACAACATAGCTGTAGCCTTATCACGCGAAACAGGATGACGACCACCATGCACCTGCCGCTTTACTAGTTTTTTGAACATTGTGGACACGAAGTTGCCTTAACACCTTTTCGACCACATCCAAAACAAAAAATCCTTTTGAGTGCTCTACAATCCTTAAACCAATGTCCACCACGTGAGCAATTCCAACAAGCAAAATTATTTTTCTTATCAGGACCAAACGAATTAAAAACTGAAGGCTCAGAAGTACCATTATCAACTACTTGTACTTGAGGATTAACTAATTTATTTTGATAAACCCTACTCTTAACTGCATAAACTTTTTCATTCGAAACGGGATGTTTAATCTCAAATGGATGCTTAGAAAAACTACAAGACTTGTTAGGCTTACTAGAAGATGCAGAAACTGAGTTTAGTTTCATCAAAGAAGCTTCTTTTAATTTTTTCACAACCTTACTAAGGTAGGTACATCTTGAATGTCCAACAACGCAAGTGCGGAAATAAAATCAGGAATCAATTTTTTTCTTATCATCCTAACTTTAGTTACTTCTGCTGGCTCATTAGTAAGTCTACTGAATAAGGTTTGCATATGCGCAACAAATAAAACGATACTTTCATCTTTTCCTTGACGACGATTTTTAATTTTTTCCTAAGTATCATCATCTGAAAAATCGGGTAAAAAATCTTCCTTTAAACGTTCTAATAAGGAATTCCAATCCTTCAACGAATTTTTCACAGTTCTAAACCAAATCAAAGCATTTCCCACAAAAAGTTCACATGCTGATCCAAATAAATCAGCTTCGGGTACCTTACGAGATTGCGCTAATTCGCTGACTCTATCTAAAAATGAATATAATTGTTTAGGGTCCCCTGAAAATTTTACGGGCCACGAACCTATAGGTAAAGAAGGTGCTACATACGAAATTGAATAGGTAGGCACACTATCAACTGAAAGTGATACTACAACAGACCGATCAAAATTAGTGGACTCTGTACTCTTATTGACTTTATCATATAACTCAGCTTCTAGGGTAAGTATGGTTGCTACGGTTTCATTTCTGAACTTAATAGCTTCCTCTGAATTTATTACAGGAATTTTCATGCGTTTAACTCGACCAGAAAGGTGAATCAACCTTGAACAAGCTCTCCTAAAAATTGAATCCGACAATCACCGTCAAATTCGGACAAAACATTTTGAACTGACTCAACCGAAACAGAAATCTCTTTACTTTCCGTTGCAAAATCTACTTCATAATTCGAAAGGTTAATCAGACAACCAGGCTTATCGACTTCTTTAGCTAATAGTCTACCTAAAATTTTTCTTTTCTCAAGAACTGGTCTCTCACTCACTACTCCTCTGATTCTCAGTTCATATTCCAGTTCCTCTTTAAGTAAACAAACATTTTGGAATTTTGCAGATATGATTGTGATAGTCTAATATTTTAATGAAATTAAATTGATAAATCTAAATGATTTAAGCCTTACGAAAATTGTCAAAACAAATTGGGCAACGAAAGGTCAAAGTCAAAAAGTGAATTTGGTAAAAATAGGTTTTTGCCAAAACAATATCAAATAAAATCTTTATTAGGCCAAAATAAAATTTAAAGTTAAAAGTAGATTTGGCTAAGGTAATTAACTGACTGAAGGAAGGTCAATGTCTCAACTAAATTTGTGCCAAAACAAATTTCAAGAACAATAGCAAATTTAAGCAAACAAATTTCGAAGCCCTACACGTTGCGGCGTCACTGAAACGACTTTTGTTTTACAGAAGGCACCACTGAAACGTTATTTCTTCTACGTGGAGGCGCTATTGAACAAAAATCTTTCGACATAGCTAGGGGTCTATTCCTGGGTAGAGCAATAAGAAGGGGGGGGGAGTCGAATTCTGTTTGCAAACCAAAGCTAAGCTAAATTAAATAGGCGCCATCATGTCCTGAGATAATTACGATAATAGCAGAGCACAGTTCTAAGAGCGGACGTGGAAACCCAAAGATAAAATGATCGCCTTCGTTAACAAAAACCTGTCTTATCGAAATAAGACGCAGCTCCTGTAAGAAATTGCAAAGATTAAATAAATAAAAAAGTAGAACACCATTTGTGTCCTATAAAAGTATACAAAAAATTAAAAAAATGTATATCCAATATGACATTGGCAAAAAATTATTACTCAAAAAAATTTTACCTTTGTGTAATTAGATTTGATCGCATTTGACCAAAATAAAAGCCTCAAAGTTGAACTAATTGTTTACTAAAAAAAACTCTCTTTTAAAATTTCGGAACTTTTTAACAAGTAACAAAAATTTATCTTTAACATCTATATCAAAGTCAAGGTTTTGACTTTTTAAAACAACCAACTACACTATAAATATGAATCTGCTATAAATATTTGAGTGAAAATAATTTGTAAGCATAATACACTGAATTACGTTCTAACCTGGGCAGATCTTTTCAGGTAGATTACAATTTCTAGAATCTTATTCTGAGTGTCTTTAAATTTTCAGATTTAAATTTTATGATCTACATATAAATAAGTGCTAATCACAAAAATAGAAATGTTTGGTTCAAACTCAATGACAGCTGCACGAAGCATTTGTTTTCATGACAACATCTGTCAATTGTGTAACACAAAAAAATATGACTTCGAAAACATACGTTAAAATTATCTAAGGTTCAGATGGAACAAAGCTTGTAATTATAAAAACCTAATCTGACAAAATTTTGTTCTACGGCTTATAAAACCAGTTCAACAATAATTGAGAATTACACAGATTACATGTTGAAAACATAATAGCAACTTTACGTGCTCTATATGTGATAGTCTGTTTATCAAATTTTTATAACATTCAAAACACATGCATGAAATATCTTATATCTAATAACGAACCAAACTGCTTAATTCATACTCTTCAAGCAAGGTTACTGGCCATTTCTAATTTGGGGACGACTGCAATCAGAACCAACATTCATAATTCTTAGTAGACGAATTTCTTAGTAGACAAATTCCAAATTAACAAATCCCAATTGATGAATCCTACATGACGCGCGTTAGTAGAAGGTATCAAAAATTATTTCAGGTCTAGCACGACCTGACCTGTTTACAAGAATAATTTATACAAAGGTCGCCTGCCTCTAGCCGGGAATACATATTGATAAGGCGATTGCTAGCGGGCGACTAACTTAACGAAACAGGAACCGAATCGTCGCGACGTTAGAGGCGTGGAATACGAAAGAAACTACTCGAGATGCGCGTGGAAATAACTTTATGTGACACAGATATTTTAATATATGAAGATTAATAAGGAATAATGCACGCTTAGCGCATTATCCTCGTAATTCAATGCGAATAATTATTACTGAAACTAAACATGTTACAGTATAAACATGAACTAACTTTACACACACTTTCTTAAGAAACATTTTACCTTAGTCCTGTTCATAAAACCCATTACTTGTCTTAGAAATTCCACAAACCCCTTTGTTAGAAAACATTAAAGTATTACTCATACATTCCTGGTTTACCTGAGACTAACGGCAATAGATTAAAACATGTGATAGGATACTTTGCAAGTTGAAGGAAGATTGAAAAACTTTCACTGTGTTAGTCATACATTCAGTCTGCTAAATAATATGACCCTAATTTTAAACTAAAATATTATTTAATGGTTCGATTTCTCAAACAAGTAGTAAGTTTTAATTAAAGAAACTAACCCATATTTCAGGTTGAAAAAGAATATCACTGTATTATTTTTGTTGTCAAAAATGTAACTTTAAAAACTTTTAGCCAGTTTTTCTTATAACCGCGTAGTCGTACCCGGGTCAAACTCTTTAGGAGAATTGGCAGCAAGTCCTCAATGAAAAAAATATCCGTAATTAATCAGTAAAGTGAAGGTGCGTGAAGTTAGCGAAATAATATTGGCAGGAATAATTTAAATTGGAGTAAATGTTAGTGCTTCGTTAGTGCTTTTTAGTGCCCAAATATGAAAGTCAGCGGACTCTTCAAACAATAGTTATAAGCAGTTAAAGTTATTCCGCCAACTTCACGCCTGGCGGAAAAGTGAAGGCAGGAATATCTGTAGCAGGTGTAATGGTTAGTGCTTCGTTAGTGCTCTTTAGTGCCCAAATAAGAATGCCAGCGGACTACTCCAAAAAAAGTTATATGCAGTTAAAGTTATTCCGCCAACTTCACGTCTGGCGAAAAAGTGTAGGCAGGAATAATTGTAGCAGGTGCAATAGTTAGTGCTTTGTTAGTGCTCTTTATTGCCCAAATAAGAATGCCAGCGGACTACTCCAAAAAAAGTTATATGCAGTTAAAGTTATTCCACCAACTTCACACCTGGCGGAAAAGTAAAGGCAGGAATAATTGTAGCAGGTGTAATAGTTAGTGCTTCGTTAGTGCTCGTTAGTGCCCAAATAAGAATGCCAGCGGACTACTCAAAAAATAGTTATACGCAGTTAAAGTGATTCCGCCAACTTCACGCCTGGCGGAAAAGTGAAGGCAAGAATAATTGTAGCAGGTGTAATGGTTAGTGCTTCGTTAGTGCTCTTTAGTGGCCAAATAAGAATGCCAGCGGACTACTCCAAAAAAAGTTATATGCAGTTAAAGTTATTCCGCCAACTTCACGTTTGGCGGAAAAGTGAAGGCAGGAATAATTGTAGCAGGTGCAATGGTTAGTGTTTCTTTAGTGCTCTTTAGGGCCCAAATAAGAATTCCAGCGGACTACTCAAAAAATAGTTATACGCAGTTAAAGTTATTCCGCCAACTTCACGCCTGGCGGAAAAGTGAAGGCAGGAATAATTGTAGCAGGTATAATGGTTAGTGCTTCGTTAGTGCTCGTTAGTGCCCAAATAAGAATGCCAGCGGACTACTCAAAAAATAGTTATAAGCAGTTAAAGTTATTCCGCCAACTTCACGCCTGGCGGAAAAGTGAAGGCAGGAATATCTGTAGCATGTGTAATGGTTAGTGCTTCGTTAGTGCTCTTTAGTGCCCAAATAAGAATGCCAGCGGACTACTCAAAAAGTTATATGCAGTTAAAGTTATTCCGCCAACTTCACGCCTGGCGGAAAAGTGCAGGCAGGAATATCTGTAGCAGGTGTAATGGTTAGTGCTTCGTTAGTGCTCTTTAGTGGCCAAATAAGAATGCCAGCGGACTACTCCAAAAAAAGTTATATTCAGTTAAAGTTATTCCGCCAACTTCACGTTTGGCGGAAAAGTGAAGGCAGGAATAATTGTAGCAGGTGCAATGGTTAGTGTTTCTTTAGTGCTCTTTAGGGCCCAAATAAGAATTCCAGCGGACTACTCAAAAAATAGTTATACGCAGTTAAAGTTATTCCGCCAACTTCACGCCTGGCGGAAAAGTGAAGGCAGGAATAATTGTAGCAGGTATAATGGTTAGTGCTTCGTTAGTGCTCTTTAGGGCCCAAATAAGAATGCCAGCGGACTACTCAAAAAATAGTTATACGCAGTTAAAGTTATTCCGCCAACTTCACACCTGGCGGAAAAGTGAAGGCAGTAATAATTGTAGCAGGTGTAGTGGTTAGTGCTTCCTTAGTGCTCGTTAGTGCCCAAATAAGAATGCCAGCGGACTACTCAAAAAATAGTTATACGCCGTTAAAGTTATTCCGCCAACTTCACGCCTGGCGGAAAAGTGAAGGCAGGAATAATTGTAGCAGGTGTAATGGCTAGTGCTTCGTTAGTGCTCTTTAGTGCCCAAATAAGAATGCCACCGAACTACTCTAAAAAAAGTTATATGCAGTTAAAATTATTCCGCCAACTTCACGCCTGGCGAAAAAGTGAAGGCAGGAATAATTGTAGCAGGTGTAATGGTTAGTGTTTCGTTAGTGCTCTTTAGGGCCCAAATAAGAATTCCAGCGGACTACTCAAAAAATAGTTATACGCAGTTAAAGTTATTCCGCCAACTTCACGCCTGGCGGAAAAGTGAAGGCAGGAATAATTGTAGCAGGTGTAATGGTTAGTGCTTCGTTAGTGCTCTGTAGGGCCCAAATAAGAATGCCAGCGGACCACTCAAAAAATAGTTATACGCAGTTAAAGTTATTCCGCCAACTTCACGCTCGGCGGAAAAGTAAAGGCAGAAATAATTGTAGCAGGTGTACTGGTTAGTGCTTCGTTAGTGCTCTATAGGGCCCAAATAAGAATGCCAGCGGATTACTCAAAAAATAGCTATACGCATTTAAATTTATTCTGCCAACTTCACGCCTGGCGGAAAAGTGAAGGCAGGAATATCTGTAGCAGGTGTAATGGTTAGTGCTCTTTAGGGCCCAAATAAGAATGCCAGCGGATTACTCAAAAAATAGCTATACGCATTTAAATTTATTCTGCCAACTTCACGCCTGGCGGAAAAGTGAAGGCAGGAATATCTGTAGCAGGTGTAATGGTTAGAACTTCGTTAGTGCTCTTTAGGGCCCAAATAAGAATGTCAGCGGACTACTCAAAAAATAGTTATGCGCAGTTAAAGTGATTCCGCCAACTTCACGTCTGGCGGAAAAGTGAAGGCAGGAATAATTGTAGCAGGTGTAATGGTTAGTGCTTCGTTAGTGCTCTTTAGGGTTCAAATAAGAATGCCAGCGGACTACTCAAAAAATAGTTATATGCAGTTAAGTTAATCTGCCAACTTCACGCCTGGTGGGAAAGTGAAGTGTCGGCAAGAATGATTGTAGCAGGTGTACTGGTTAGTGCTTCGTTAGTGCTTTTTAATGCCCAAATATGAATGCCAGTGGACTACTCAAAAAATAGTTATATGCAGTTAATCACACCGAATTCAATAACCATTGTATTACATAATGACATTACCAAAAATTATTTATTAAAAAGCATTCAGTAGAAAAATTTTTTGCAAAACACTTGCTTCACTCGATTTTGTTGGAGAGCTAAATATGTGGCAGGATTGTTTAACTGAAAATGTCTTTTTATTATGGGGAGTTATAAATTGGGTTTAAATTTTTTAATTTAAAATCACCTTAATTTAAAAAGAATTATGTCATTCAAAAATTGTATAAAAATATATTGATCAAGAAATATAACAATATTTACGGGTTACGACACAGAGATTTTCCTAACTTTTCTACGTGATGCACGTCCATTATTTTTCTTAAATGGAGGTGTTACTTAAATTTTTGGTCCGCGAGTAGTTCAAGGTTAAATCTATTATATTTAATGAAAGATATACGAATATTCCCATTGGTAAGAGGAATTGGCGCCAACGCCGAACAGAACCGCCAACCTTTATTGTGTTAATAACAGTATTCTTCAAGCGCAATTCTAGGTATTCATTTGCATTCGTTGCCTCTTTATTACTACATCCTAAAGTTAAAACGAATGCGCTATATCTGGTAAAGTCCATCCTATATAACTTTAGGAAGACATCAAATGTTGCAAATTAATATCTAGAATTACGCTTGAAGGATACTGCTATTTAATACTATAAAATTTGGCAGTTCTGTACGGTTTTGCCACCAATATCCAGTTGTAACGACATCCTAAAGTTAAAGCGGATGTACTTACTATACAACGCATTTACAAGGTGAATGGGTGAAAATTTGCCTTATTTCTTAGTGTCATATTCCGTGTTGTTAGCTTTAAAATGTTAAGTACACGATAAAGTACATATTTCACCAAGTCCTAAAAGATGGCAAGCAGTTAGACTGTAACTTTATTCAATTACTTGGATTTGATAAATATAAAACAAAACAGTTTCATTCTTAGTCAGATTTTTTATCGGATAAATATTAAAAAACTTATGTGTGCCTGATATATTGGTATATAAAACGGCACGCGAAATTCATAGAGCGTTTGTACGATTTTATCTCATTTGTATACTGCTTACTAAAAAAAAGCTACCAGAGGTTTCAATTAGCATTTAGTTGGCTTATACAAAATTAAGTCCCAACGCCTCTAATTGTTCGATAATACCTACTAGTAAATTCGCTACTTTAAAAAAAATTTGTGTTCGCTCCGGTTTGAAACTGGAACATTCACTACTCCCACACCTAATTTATAGTTATTTAAAATAAAAAAACTTACCCCTTAAACTTCCAGGTGCTTTTTCAATCTTGTAGCTTAAAAAGCTCAGGTTTTCGGAATTCATATTTTAGATGCAGTGTTATTAACCAAATTCTTACACTAAACAAAATTCAAGACCGAAAATATTTACCATTAGGGAAACCAATAGCTGATTTATTTTTTATTGCACCAAAGCGTAAGGTGAGCAACTGTGTGAAAATAAAACCGTTACGAAATACACGAAATTATCTGTTGTCTTATCCTCTGTTTGGGCAGCGCGCAAACTCTCCGACTTACGAATCCACAATGATACTCTTATATGAAAGTGTTAATATTCGGAAGCCTATGCCGAAGTTATCGTTAGATGTCAGTCAGACCACGTGCAAGATTATGCGGGATCTTTGAATATGAAATTTCAACAGTTTTTTATCGACTATCGTCACTTATTGCTTAAAAAGATATGTTGAAAAATCTTAGATCTTTTATTTAACGTTTTGTGGCCGAATTTACATTCCTAACCATGTGTTTTAAACGCCTAGTTGTATCAACATACGGTAAATTTAAAAAATCCTTATACAAATAGCTACTTAACGTCATAGAAAAACAAGCGCCTCGACGGGTGAATAAATGTGTTAGCTAGATACCCCAGTTATTGAAAAATTCGTAACTTCTAAACGGTGCATTGTATTAACTAGCGGTAAATTGCTTAATAATCATTATACAATAGGCACTTAGACTAATAAGAGCAGGCAATTGGAAAGACGATGAAAGGGTAGTTGAATACCCCAATTATTGAAAATTTCAAAGCTTTTAAACGGTGCATTGTATCACCTAGCGGCAAATTGCATAGAAATCACTATATAATTAGAAACCTAGCATAAAAAGAGCTTGCGGCTACAAAGGGATGAAGGAGGTAGTTGACTAGTTTTATTATTAAAAAAACCCATACCCTCTAAACTGTGAATTATATCATCATTATTTTGTTTTCGACCTCTAACTTCTTTTCTATTCTGAGCTAATCTAAAAAATTCTACCTATCCTTCACAACCTAAATTTCTAATAATTTAACTAATATAGCTTGGTGTAGGTCTTCCTATACTCTTCTATCTTTTTCTTATCTACCTGGCTCTACATAGATTATTAGCAACCTGATGGTTGTTAAAGAACTCCAACATGTTTACATGATTCCCATTTATAAGGAAATGAAATATTACCTGGTTATCCTTTCCAAAAACGGAAAAGTATTAAATTATATCAACTAGAAGTAATTTCCAAAAATTCTTATGCAATTGGGTACTCACCTTAAAAAGGACCAGCGACTGGAAAAAGAATAAGAAAGGTACATGGATACCACAATTATGGAAAATTTTTATCTTCTAAGCGATGTTTTGTATCAAAATTGCAAAAAGTGCCAAAAAATTCTTATACAATTAGGTACTTAGCATAAAATGAGCAGGCGGTTGGAAAAGGGACGAAGGGGTTAGTTAGATACCCCGATTATTGAAAAATTCATAACTTGTAAACGGTGCGTTGTATTAACTAGTGGTAAATTACAGGAAATTCTGATGCATTTAAGTACTTAGAATAAAAAAACAAGCAGCTGGGAAGGAGATGAAGAGAGTAGTTAGATACGCCATCTATTGAAAAATTCATATCATGTAAACGGTGTGCTGTATCAGCTAGTGGTAAAATCCAAAAAAACTCGTATACAGCTAGATAGTTAGTATAAATAGAATAGGCGGCTGGAACGGAGATGAAGAAGGTAGTTGCATTCCTCAATTATTAAAAAGTTATATTTTATAAAGTACTGTAAAAAATTGTAACGTTTATTTTCAACATAATTAATAATAAATATGCTCTGGAATAAATTCCTCAACTCAAATCCCTTTTGCTTTTAAAACAAAAATTTATTCGATTTAAATAGTCTATGTCTTGTTTTAGGTATCCGGAATCTTTTAAATCCTTCAACATAATTAATAATAAATACGCTTTTTACAAATTTTCATTTTGAACTTATTTATTTCGAAACGACAAGTTTATGCTACAATTAAATAGTTTATCTACAGTTTAAAGTACCTGTTATCTTGATATACATTACAACCGCATATAATGGTTTTTCTATTGTTCCGATGTACAGACTTGTTAAAATAAAATTGTGCACTATTTGATAAAACCCGGGTTTTCCAGTTTTAATCGCGCTTCGATAAGCGAGGGTTTGCAGTTCAAATTTGTGTTAGTTGAAACATTGTTGAATTTGATTCTACAGCTTGTACGTCGAAATATTTTCTACATTAATCGTCACCGTATTTCAAGAGCAATACACGTTTGTTTTTTTCTGTTCGACAACTAGGAGGTATCTAGCGTGGATTGGTGAGTTTCACCGCGCGTACTTATTCTAATCAGATTCTCTTTTTAACTTTTGTTTAGCTGGAGGCCAAATGAGTTCTTTCTTTATGTAGAACAACTGCTTTTGTTTGTAGACCAACTACTTTTGTCCGTAGACCGCTGTTGAAATTATGGTAGCAGAGTAAATGTATGCTGACAACCATGGCGTTCTTGTGTTGAATCACCCCCGACGACTTGCGAGCTAAGTATCTGAACACCTACAGGTATACAACTCGTTTTCTTTTGTGTGTGACAATGGCATATTCCGTATCAACGTTTGGTGTAGAAGCGTGACATCGGAAAACTATACAGAACTCTACAGGTGCGATGTACTATTTTTAAAGATGCGTGTCAAAAGAACGCACACGTTTATTCGGTCTCTAATTAGTTATTTTACAAAAATTCTTAGGTGAAATTTTAAAAACATTCGACAAAAACTCTTACACGTTAATTCTTTCCTACTAATTAGTTACTTTATAAAAAGTATGAGATGAAATTTTAAAAACAGTTGACAAAAGCTCTCACAGTTTTTTTTTTGCTACTGATTAATTTTATTTTGTGTAAATACGAGATGCACACTTCGTATCTAGATTTCTAAATTGTCCGTATAATATAATTGTTTGCTGTAAAATAGTAACGCTTAATTTATTTTCTGTTTGCTTGTTTGTACAGAAACCTTTATTAATTTTTTTATGTTAGTAGATAATCGTGGGCGATGTACTTTTTTTTGGTTTCTTCTTTATATGTAAGCGAATCCTCCCACTCTCCGAGTTTGATAGTTAGCCTGGTATTTACTTTTCTTCCGGCTACGTCTAGCTACGTAGTATAATTTCTGACGCCCTGGCGTGAGGCTGCAAGTATGTTTTAGTTAATTTTTTTTGTGCCCCGATTTTGTTTTGTGTAACGTTAACATAACTTTTGCTTCGATTTTGGTTTTGGTTAGCGTTCGCTTCAATTTTGTTTCGCTTAATTTCTGTCCCAATTTTTGTTTTTCTTCTCGGCCTGATACTACTTATGTTTTCTTCCTTTACGCTGAAACTAGTATCTTTTCTTTCCGTTATTTCTGGTGTGGATTCGATCTTCTTAAATTTTAGTTTTCTTTTCTTTTCTAATCGCTCAATATTATCGGTTGGTTAATTTCAGATTATTGGACTTGTGTTTTCGCCAATAATCCTAGTCCGTTGAAAATGCTGGCGCCCAAAATTTTCTTTTGGCTTCTATCGAGTTACGATTAACCTTTATTTAGTTACTTTCTACCAATTTCTTTCTAGTGCGTATTTAAAATGACTTCTTTTTGACTTCCCACCAAGACCTCCCAGTGTGGAAGTGAAATTTAAAATTTTCTGATGCCCCAAAAACTCTTACCATACACGATTTTTTGAGATGGGTCGGAAAACTCCGACAAACTCACCATGTGTCAGAATTGCAGCTATTTGAGTCTGCAGTGGACTTGTTCGAGGCTAAAGCGTTACTTTAGTATCGTGGTTACAGGCATAGATTTTCTGACTGGAAGTCGTTTTATAATTTACTGATCCAACATTTTGAACCTCCGGATTTTGTTTATAAGTCCGCTAATATTCAGAAAAATACTTTTGCTTCACATGACCGAGTTGTTAAGGTTTCTCCTACGCCTACGGGTAGATCGGATACTTCTTCCGTACGTTCTACTGTTCTTTCTCCAAGTCCAACTTCTACTCGTCAGGTCGTATGCTTTAATTGCGATAAACCTGGTCATGTTTCGACACGTTGTACTCGTCCTCAAGTACTCCATTGTTATGGTTGCGGATATAAGAGAATTTCTCGCCGTAACTGCCCAAACTGTCATCCTACTACTAACAGGTCTTTGAATCATACTTCCAATTCTGTTCTCAGCTCTAAGAGACAAACTTCTTCGGTTTCTTACTCTACGTTCTCTTCTGTCCCTCATCTAGGTCATCCGGCTTCTACTATCAAGACATACCCTTTTTCGGCAAATATAACTTGGTACAAAATTTCTTCCGTTTCTAGTTCTACATTCTATTCTACACCTCCTTCTGCTCGCCCTACTTATTCACTCTCACTCCAAATTGTGCGTTCACTAGAGTTTCAACCCCTACTTCAAATTAGTGACTTGCAGCTAGCTTCTCAAGAGTTTGTTCCCGCTTTCTTAAACGATTCTACTCGAGAAATTTTTGCCGTACCCACAACAACAACCGTAGCTGAAATGACGATAACTTCTAATTCAGTCTGCGAAGATCCTGTTGAAGATCATGAACCTGTATCTTTAATGTCTGTTGCTGTTGCTGTAAAAATTTTACATGTTCCTGCTTTCTTAAATGGTTTTACTCAAGAAATTTCTGTCATGTCGGCAATAATAGCCGTAGCTGAAGTGAAGATAATTTCTAATATGGATAGAGAAGCTTCTGTTGAAATTAGGTAAGCCGTAGGTGTGATGCCTGTTGCTGTCGTCGTCAAAGTTTTACCTGATCCTGTTTCGTTATCTACTCTTGTTAAGGAACCAGTTCCTATTGTGGCTGAAGTTTTTCTGTTCCTACTCCGTTGTTTAACGGTGATGCAGTCTTACTTGATTCTACTTCTTTATCGGACGTTGATAAAACGTTACCTGCTCTTACTCATTCTTCTGATGTTGACAAAATTCTTTCTGATTGTGTTCCTTTATCTCATGCTGACAAACTTCTACTTGCTTAGGTTCTTTTAACTAAGGTTTATGAACTTCTAGCTGATGTTCCTTTATCTACTGTTGTTAAAGTTCTACCTGATGCTGTTTGTTTTTGTAAGGTTGATGAAGTTCTACCTGATTTTGTTCCTTTATGTAATGTTACTGAAGTGTTAGCGGATTCTGCTCCTTTTCCTAAGCTTGATATTCCTACAGTCAATGCTGTTTTCTGTCCTAACTGTGATACTTCTAGTCTTTTATCTAACATCGTTGAAATTTTATCTACTTCTGTCCCTCTAGTTAACGTAACTGAAGTGTGCTCCGCTTGTGTTTCTCTTCGTAAAGTTAATTCTCGTATAGCCAATACTTTTTCTCTTCCTACCGTGGATATTCTGACCACCCATAATGTTTCCTTCTTTACCGTTGACTTTCTTACCTCCAATCCTGACAACAAACAACTTTCTTTCTTAACTCGTTTCAAGTTTCTTTAACTACCCTCGTTACCTCCTACACCGTGTGCTACAACTGCTACATCCTCTGCTGTTCCTGTTTGACGGGAGCTGCCTCTAAGAGGCAGAAATTGGTTTATACTCCTTCCAAACCGGAAGATGTATGGCGGCGAAGTCATAATGTCCTTGATCTCGTTTCGTTCTCCTTCTGGTGGCGTAAACGTCTTAAGCTCAATATCTAGTCCTCGCGCCCGTTTCTTATACCGACTTTGCTCTCCTTAAGACTTGATTTTTGGACTTTACGATTCTTTTATTTACTTGCCTGTTTTGCTAGGTTTTCTTTCGTTTTCTTGCTTTTTCTTACCCGTGTGGGTTCGGAAATAGAATAGCCCTACAGTACGACCTGCCTGTCGTAAGAACTGACTACAACGGTTCAACGCATACACACACGCACTTTATACACGTCCGATCTACACCCACACACTACATACACTCACACATATACCCACACATCATAAACACACAGTCCTACTTGGTTCTCCTTTTTTCCATTCTCTACTTCGTTCTTCTTTCTTTCGTTTACTCCTAGTACTCCTTGAACCCATGTGGGTCCGGGAATAGAATAGCCACATGGTACGACCTGCCTGTTGTCAGAGGCGACTACAGCGGTTCAATAAAACACATACACACACGCACACTTTATACACGCATAACACATACACACATCCTTCTTACACCCCCCCCACACACACACCCACACACATGTATGCACATGCCTACACCTACTCATACATAACTACACTGAGATTTCGTTTTATTTTGTTTTGTACGATTTTAGTTTCATTTTGGGTTTTGTACTTGGTGTTGGTGTTATTCTGTTTGGGTTTTCTTTTTTTTCTCGTTCTTTTCGTTCCACATTCCTCCCCTTTTTACTGTTGCTGGTCTTCTTTGCTGTCAGTTCTTAGACTGATTGTGTTTCGTCTACCCGCTCCTGCGGTAGGTGCTTTCTAGTCTGTTCTTCGTTCTTCGAAAATCACGCCTTGGTCGACTTTAAGTCTAGTTAGCTTTTCTCTTCTTTTGGTTCTTCGTTTGTTGAGATTTTTGGTTACCACAGTTTGTAGTGCATCGTTTCCTTTTACCAGAGTTCCTCCTCCTTTCGTCTCGTTCTCCCTTGTTGGCCCTTTGTTTATTTGAGGTTTGACCGTTGGGTCCTGTTTTGACTATTGGTTTTCTTCCTCGTTTCTTTTCTTATTTTGTTTTTTTCGCGGGAAACCAATTTCTTTTTCTGAGGTTGAAGATTTTACTGCTTTTTCACTAGAAACATCCGTCCACCGACGACTTTTTCAGTGTCAATGCCGTTCCATCTTAGCCTTCGTTGCTTGTTTCCCTTCTTTCCTTCCTTTTTTCTCTCTTCTATTATTGGTACTTCAAGCCGGGTGAGAGTTCTTTTTTGTGTTTTGTTAGGTGGTTCTTTTTTTTTTGGTTTCTTTTGTTTTCGCAAGTGTTTTCTTTTAGTTTTGAAGCGATTTCTTTTCTTTTTCATTTTGTTTGGGTTTTTTTTGTCCTGCCTACTCCCATTACTTTTGTTTTCCCACCCCGACCTGTTAATTTTGCTGGAAGGAAAATTTGTTACGTATATTTTCAAAATAATTAATAATAAACATGCTCTCGAATAAATTCTTCAACTCAAATCCCTTTTGCTTTTAAAACGAAAATTTATTCAATAAATTAAATAGTTTATGCCTTGATTTAGGTATCCGGAATCTTTTAAATTTTTCGACATAATTAATAATAAATACGCTTTCTACAAATTTTTATTTGGAACCTATTTATTTCGAAACGACAAGTTTATGCTACAATTAAATAGTTTATCTCCTGTTTTAGGTACCTGTTATTATGATATACTTAACAACCGCATATAATGGTTTTTCTATTGTTCCAATGTAAAGACTTGTTGAAATAAGGTCACGCACTATCTGATAAAACCCGGATTTTCAAGTTTCAATCGCGCTTCGATAAGCGAGGGTTTGCAGTTTGAATTCGTGTTAGTTGAAACATTGTTGAATTTGATTCTACAGTTTGTACGTCGAAATATTTTCTATATTATTCGTCACCGTATTTTAAGAGCAATAAACGTTTGTTTTTTTCTGTTCGACAACTAGGAGATATCTAGCGTGAATTGGTGAGTTTCCCCGCGCGTACTCATTCTAATCAGATTTTTTTTAGCTTTTTTTTAGCTGGAGGACAAATGAGTTCTTTCTTTATGTAGAACAACTGCTTTTGTTTGTAGACCAACTTCTTTTGTCCGTAGACCGCTGCTGCAATTATGGTAGCAGAGTAAATGTATGTTGACGACCATGACGTTCCTGTGTTGACTCACTCCCGACGACTTGCGAGCTAGGTATCTGAACACCTACAGGTATACAACTCGTTTTCTTATTGTGTGTGTCAATGGCATACTCCGTAATAACGTTTGGGCGAAACGTCGACCTTAATTTATAAAATGACACGGTTTAAACCCGAACCCATATATAATTATAATGACTCCGGCCGTGAAAGCCTCCGACAATATCACAAAAACCTTTACGGAGAGGATATTGTAAACCAAACAAAAACTTTCAGTAACCTTAGACACTCGCTAGCAAAATTACTTTGTACACTCACATTTTTGTTACGGTGTCGTGATTCTGACATAGACCCAAATTTTCTTAAAATAAAATACCACATTAAAACATATTCCAGCCGAAAATTTTTCACAGAGCAGAACTTTCACTTCTTCGCGAACGAATCTCCAACACTCGAAAAGAAATAGACGATATTTCTAAACAACTCCTACAGCTCCATCTAACATTATCCGCCACGCTTAACTACAATGACTGGACTCTGTTTGACCGAATTTCATAGTTGCAAGCCCAAAAAACCACCGAACTCACCACAAAAACCCACTTACGCAAATTCCTGCAACTTTCCAAGAACCATTCACACTCTGAAAAAACATCTTACCCGAAAACTTTGTCTTCAAATACCGTTATAAACCGATCAGAACATATCCTATCCGAAAACGAACTAAATATCCCGTCTAAAAGACTAAACTTCTCAATTGCACCCAGAAAAATTCCTGCAGAGTAAATTATTAGCTCTGTAGAATCAGCGATCCGATCTCTAACCCAAGACGATGCCAATTTAGTTCGCTTTGAAACGACTAAATGTCTCCGATATGCCAAAACTCCTAACAAAAATGTGACAAAGCAAGAAATGACGGCCTTAAAACACCTACGACCAAACAAGAAAATTGTTATACTCCCTGCAGACAAAGGTAATGCGACTGTAATTCTAAACCGTACAGAATACAAGAAAAAGATTAAACAATTACTACAAGACGGTTCCTACACTTCTATAACAAAAGACCCAACTTTAAAGCTTGAACGGGAAATTTCAGCGCTTATCAAATCCTCCAATATTCTCAAAATTATCCAAAAACGCATAATATCTCGCAAATCCAAACCACCTCGCTTGTACGGCCTTCCTAAATTCCATAAACCTGATGTCCCTCTCCGTCCGATAGTTAGCACAATTGACTCGCCAACCTACCATCTGGCAAAATACTTAGCAAATTTTTTAAAACTATATTCCGGTAACATCCCTACTAATGTTTTAAACTGCACTCATTTCATAGAACTAATTGCAAATATTGAGCTAGGCCTTAATGATATACTAGTCAGTTTTGACGTAACATCCCTATTTACAAACGTACCTGTAATAGACACTGTCTCTATTATTAAACAACTACTACCTCAAGAAAACGAATTTGAGCACCTGGCCACGCTCATAAAAAAATGTTTAACTTCTACCTATTTTGTTTTCGACGGACAATTTTACAAACAAACTTCGGGCACACCAATGGGCTTACCTCTGTCCCCTATTGTGTCCAATATATTCATGGAGTCTTTGGAATCCATGGCTCTAGAATCCACAGACCTTATACCAAAAACTTGGCTCTGTTATGTAGATGACACTTTTGTAATCTGGCCCCATGGACACCACACGCTCAATAATTTTCTAGATCACATAAACAATCAACATAAAAATATTAAGTTCATTATAGAAATTGAAAAGAACGGAACTCTGCCATTCCTTGACGTTCTGGTAGAGCGCAAACATAACGGACGACTAGGTCATTCCGTATATCGAAAAACCACACACACAGACAGATACCTACATGCATTGTCACATCATCATCCCTCACAAAAATCATCGGTAATCAACTCTCTAGTCCACCTTGCAATTAAGATTTCACAACCAGAAAACTTATCTAATAAACTGACCAATCTTAAAACTAGTCCTATAAAAACGGTTATCGTAACTCAGATATTGGCAGAGTAATAAACTGGCATCTGCATCCTACACGAACCCCCAAACCACGCTGTAATCCCGATACACGATCTTTAGCAATCCTTCCATATATACACAGAGTAACAGACCGAATTAGCAAAATTCTACATAAACACAACATCAAAACAATCTATAAACCCACTAATAAAATTTCACAAATATTACCAACCCCGAAAGATTCCGAAAATAGTCTTAAAGCCCCAGGTGTATATAGTAGACCTTGCGGTTGCGGTTTAGTATACATAGGAGAAACAGGACGGTCCGTACAGACTAGACTAAACGAGCATAAGCGATGCTTAAGAACAAGCCAGTACAATCGCTCAGCGGTGGCCGAACACCAACATGAAACGGGCCATACCATTAACTTTAACAAGACGAACTTTGTTGATCCCTCCTATGTCTAGTGCTAACCTATTTATTTCAATTTTTAGGTTTTCTAGCTTACCTACTTCATACTTCTAACCTTCCCGCTCCGACTCGCAAAATGATCCCGACTCTTATTCTAAAGTTTTCAATTGCATCCTCAGAAGTAGTCCCCCTCCTGGAGATTTGTATGGGGAACTATTTTATTTCCGGAATTTTTTACCCCAGAGAATGCAACCATGTTTCTTACAATTCAAGTACATTGAATGTACCCAGAATGAAATAACATTAAATCCAGCCTAGACATGCCGGCCAGAGATATCCTGGGGTGTACACAAAAAGAAAATAAGAAACCATGGATAACAAAGGATATCCTGAATTTAATAAAGGAAAGACAAAATACAACAATAAATCAGTCGAAACAAAAAACAGAGACACAAAGCCATAAAATGGGAAAATATTCGCAAATGCAGGAAAGCTAAAGAACAATGAATTGATGAAAAGTGCAAAGAGGTACAAACTAAGATGGAAATAGGAAAGACAGACGAAGCACACAAACTAATTAGAATGAATTTTATGGATATAAAATCGTATAGCAAAAATATAAAAGACGCGGGAGGAAACATCATTATAGAAAGTGGTTAGATGGCAGGAATATACAGGGGACTATGTATGCAGGAGAGGAACTAACAGCTTTAGAACAGGAATGAGACATTGAAAATGAGGACTTGTAATATCCTATAATTAGAGATGAGAAAAATGGTAAGGCACCGGGTACAGATAAGTTGCAAACAGAAACTCTAAAAGCCACTGAACATGCAGTAACAAAACTTCTCTTCCAACTTGTAAGCTATATGTATGAGACGGGCGAAATACCCAAACATTTCAAACGTAACATCATAGTAACTATACCAAAAAAGAAAGACGTGGATAGATGTGAAAATTTTCGAACAATAAGTTTGACAGCACACGTGTCAAAAATATTAACTAGAATTGTACAAAGACGAATATAAAAACAAGTTAAAGAAATACTAGGAAGGATCAATTTGGGTTTAGGCGAAACAGGGGAACTGGGGAGGCTATTTTAACTTTGAAAGTGATAATGGAGAAAACAATAGAAAAAGGGGAAAGCGTGTATATAGGGTTTGTAGATATGAGAAAAGTATTCGACAATGTAAAATGGAAAAAAAATGTTCGAAATACTCAAACAGATTGGAATGAGTTATAGGGATAGGCGAATAGTACATAGCTTATACAAAAGGCAAACAGCAGTAATAGAATTAGAGCAGGAACGTAGAGAAATAGACATTAGGAAAAATGTGAGACAAGGATGTGCCCTATCCCCGTTAGTTTTTAACTTGTACATTGAAAGGCAATGAATACTGTCAAATGCAGGAAAACGTTTGGAATTAAGATTGATATGCCTAGATTTGCATACGATATAGTGGCATTAGCATCTAGCAAGGAAAAGTTAGAAGCTGCTCTTAATAAAATGGAAACGGTTCTAACAGAAAGATACGGTATGAAAATTAACAAAAATAAAACTAAAGTACTATTATGCAAAGAAGGAGAAAATAAATAAAAAACAAGAATACAAATAGGTAACAAGAACTTCAAGAGGTTAAGAATTTCTGCTACCTAGGAAACCAAATAACGCAAGATCGGAAAAGCGCAAAAGATATAAAACAAAGACTAGCAGCAAAGAAAAGATTGCTTAAAACATATGTGTAGAGCACAGCACTGTACGGCTGTAAAACCTGGACGGTAGGAAGAGCGGACTAGAATAAGGTAGAAGCCTTTAAAGTGTGGTGTTACAGACGTATGATGAAAATATTATGGACAGACAAAATTAAGAAAAAAGAGGTACTAAAAATGGTAGGGAAAGGTAGAAATATGTGGAAAACGGTAAAAAATAGGAAAGATAAGATGATAGGCCACATACTACGACATGGGGGAATAGTGCGGAATATATTAGACGCAGAAATAGGAAAAAAGAGAAGTAGAGGTAGACCTAAGTTAGACTACTGCACACAGATAATTAAAGATGTAGGCTGCAGGAATTCCAGGGAAATTTGTAAACTAGCTCGGAATAGACATCCATGGAGGTACGCATCCAATCTTTCCCAAGATGGATAAACTAATGACGAAAAAAATAACTGTACTTAGACATGATGATTATTATAAGCAACTACAGGTATTGGTTGTGCAATATTCTCGAATTATGTTAATTGTGTGAAAGGATTAACTGGGAAACTATTAATTCGGCAAATGGATAAGTGTTGGGGATCTTGGCAGCCACAGGCTGCATAACCCCCTTTACATACCACTGAATCTCGGTGAAATAGGGCATATAATTAGAAAACAATAGAAGGGAAACCGAGCTGTATATAGGCTGTGTGGGAATTTCAGGGAACTGTGTTGGCTAGCTCAGAATATAAATAAGTGGAGGTACGTGTCCAACCAGTTTTGAGATAAAAAACCTAGTTACGAAAAAATAAGCGTAGATAAATCTGATAATTGTTATAAACAACTACAAGTGTTGATTGTGAAATATCTGCTCTAATGTTAACTGTGCGAAAGATATATTGGAAAAAATATCAATGCGGCAAATGTTCAAGTGCTGGGGGAACTTGGCAGTCACAGACGGTTTACCCCCCTTCAAAACCACTTAATGTCGGAGAAATAGGGTATATAATTGTAAAGCAATAAAAGGGGACCGAACTTCATCTAACAAGAAAGAACAGCGCCAATGATCAAAAACAACAAACGTAGAAACAAGAAGAAAATTGTTGAAAGCACATGTGTGGAGCACAGCACAGTATAAGTATGAAATGCGGTCAGTAGAAAAAAACAGACAAAAAACGGTAGCAGCCTTTTGGAATGCTGTGCTTCAAATGTATGAGGATGATAGCATGAACAGACAAAGTTCATAACAAATAAGTTATACAAATAGTAGGGGAACAAAGATATCGGTGGCAAAAGATAAGAGGAATAGAAGAACAGAATACGTTCTAATGCATTTTTGGAAAATAGTATGGGATATATTACAAGCAGCGATAGAAAAAAGGAGGTAGGTGTAGACTAAGGATGACCACGGGCCCGGGCTTTGGCCCGGCCCGGCCCAATGCCGGGCCCGAATATCAAGCCGAGCTTTGGGCCGAACCGGGAATTTTTTTTTTCGGACCCAAGCCGGGCCAAGCACATGTCGGGCCCGGACCGGGCCGGGCCAGACTCCTTAAGCTTTTTGGGTTTTTCGGGCTCTTTCGGGCCGGCCCGAAGTTTATGTAACGATATATAAAATTTATTGATTTAGCAAAAGATTCCATTTAAAGATTTCTTTAATTGCCTCTTAAGCAAATATAATTAATGTTCCTTTTGATATATCACCCACGTACAGCTACACACATATTGGTAGGTGTGTGATAATGGAAGAAAACGAATATGTGTTGCGGTACGATTTGTCAGCAGGCGGCTTAGTTGGTATGTGTGTGACTACTACGCCCAAGATCCCGGGTTCGAATCCCGACACGGTATGCTTGAAAAATGTTAGGCGAGCATTTTTCACAAAAATATACCCTCGTTTAGATGAGAGGTAAAATGGAGGTCCCGTGTGTGAGTGTTGTCACGCACGTTAAAGATCCCTACTTTGCTTGGAACAGCAAGGGTTCGGCAAAATTCCAAATTTTACATGTAAAAAAACTCGCTTCCTGGCCAATGTAGTATTTTCGGGTGGAGCATTGGAAAATCACATGTAAGGTACGATTTGTGAACTTCGATTTTTTTTTCGATAAGTAATATTCACTTCTTTCCAATTTTTCAAGAAATTTGAAATAAAAATTGTCCGTATTATATTTAATTAATTTGAAGGAGTATTGCAACGTATGTTAATTGAGCTGGTTTATTTTATAATACTTATTAATTAACTTAATTTTGTGGTCCCGCACTGAAGATTATTTATGAATAAATCGAAACCACTCTGTATATGTAAATACTAAAAGCTGCACGATTACAAAAAACCAGTGCAATTATATTTAATTATTTGAATGTATCTTTTGTTGAAAAACATACCGAATACAATATGCGATTAGTTTTTTATATTTTTAAATAACAGATGGATATAGAAAATTAAAAAGTAAATCCTAAATAATATTCTACGTTGCGGCTCCTAAAAAGGTATAAAGAAAAATCGTGATATTATAAAGGGTATATACAAAAATAACAAAATACAGTAAATATTATATTAACAGAAGCATCTCTAGCTCCTACTATCTGCAGAGCTTAGGGCAATAATGGGTACCCATAAAATTTATAATTTATATTTTAGGTCGCATATTTTAAACAGCTGTAGTAGTTGGTACATGCGGTAGTAGTTTAATTTTAGAGGCTTTTGCTCCATCGAACAAAAGCTGTGTAAATTTGAATTTGTCATTTCAAACGGTTTTATTATTCCTTTTACGCATTAAGCGGCATGCGTCTGTGTTTAATGCTGGAATTTATTCTTATCTTGGTAAGTCTTTGCAATTTTTTTACTTCCTTTGCACTTAAAATTGCTTGACCCATGAGACATATTTATTAGAGGTGCGGCTATTTCGGCTTCTTTCTTGAGAAATATAAATAAGCCGAATTCCGTTTCTGCACTCTGATTTAAATCATAAAGATTTCTTTATTTAGTGCACTGTTTTAAAAATATTATAACCAAGATTCTAAGTTTTGAGCTATCCGTTTTTAATCACAATGACGGATTTCAATAGTAATGATAGCGTAGGGGATCCGGATTATCAAGCTCGACGAAGCGAATCGGTAACGGACAACACACAATTTCTAGACATAGATGAAAGTTCGCGAAATATACATTTAGTGTCAGACAATTCTAAAACACGGAGCAAATTTAATAAGCTTTTGAGTTTACCAATTTCAAAAAATGGTAAAACTGCAAAATGTAAAATATGCTAAAAGAAAACGTACGGTCAAGAATTTAAAGTGAAAAATTCAACTACATCCAATCTTAAAAGGCACTCAAAAACAAAACATTTAAAAGAATATCGAGATCTCTACCCGCAGACTGAAGACAGCTGAAAATGTGGATCTAGTACAGTGTCTCACCAAAAACCACACATGTGGGTAGTAACTAACACTGTTAAGATGTCAGGTCAAAGAACTTCATTTTTAAATTGGTTTTATTTTTGTTTTCATTTTAATATTAGTTTTAATTGAACATTTTTTACTTCCGTTTTAAAGCAATCGCCAGCATAGTAAAAGCCTTTAAGTGAACCTAAACAAAAAACCATTGACAAAACCTGGAGAAACAGCCGCAGAAAAACCTACGGATAAAAAAGTTGTAAAACTGAAAAAAGTCCCTGATATGAGAAATTAATGATTATCGTTTAAACTGTTTAAAATTTTTATATTGCATTCGAATTGTCTAAATTCGCTTTAACACCGACATCAACCGAGAAGAGCAGTGAGCAATAAAAAATGTTTTTTTTGAATATCGCGACATATTCCATTGTGAAGGAATACCCTTAAACTTAACCAACACAGTTAAGCATAATATCGAAATAACAGACAACAAACTTATATTTACAAAAGCATACCGACTACCTCAGGCAAGTCAAGAAGAAGCTGGCAGACAAGTAGCAGACTTTATAGAACAGGATATCATACAACACTGCAACTCACCATGGAGCAGCCCCGTACTAATAGTACCTAAGAAGTTAGACGCCTCAGGCAAGAGAAAATACAGAATGGTAATAGACTACAGAAAGCTAAGCGAAAAAACGGTAGATGACAAATATCCACTACCCAATATCACTGAAATCTTAGACAAATTAAATAAATGTCAATATTTTTCAACATTAAACCTAGCCTCAGGTTACCATTAAGTAGAAATGGATGAGAAAGATACATCGAAAACCGCCTTTAGCACACCTAGAGGACATTACAAAATACAAACGAATGCCATTTGAATTATAGAACGCATCCGCAACTTTTCAGAGAGTCATGGACGATATATTACTAGGAATACACAACGAAAAATGCCTTATATACTTAGACAAGATCATAGTTTATTCAACATCATTAGTAAAACATATAGAAAGACTAAGAGAAGTATTTGAAAGACTGAGGAAAGTACATTTTAAAGTACAATTAGATAAGAGCGAATTTTTACAGAAAGAAGTATCATTTTTCGGACATATAATAACACCTCAAGGAGTACTGCCAAACCCTGATAAAACGAACGCAGTACTAAATTACCCCATACCAAAAACAAACAAAAAAATTAAAGGATTTTTAGGACTTAGTGGTTACTACCACAAATTAATTAAAGGTTATGCACAAATAACCAAACTCTTGACAACTTGTTTAAAGAAAGGAAATAAAATTGAACACACCCCGGAATTCATTAAAGCCGAATACAAAATTAAAAATAATACTAACAAATCACCCCGTATTAGAATACCCAGACTTTTTGAAACCATTTATATTAACGACAGACGCATCAAATGTAGCATTAGGCGCAGTATTGAACCAAGGAAAAGTAGGTAGCGATAAACCAATCAGTTACGCATTCAGCACCCTAAACGAAACCGAACGAAATATAGTACCATAGAGAAAGAATTATTAGCCATAATTTGGACAACAGAATATTTTAGACCATACCTATACGGAAGAAAATTTTATATATACATCGACCATAGACCATTAGTATGGCTATGCAAACTTAAAGAACCAAATTCAAAATTACAACGATGGAGAATCAGACTAGAGGAATACGATTATGAAATTATATACAAGAAAGGAATTTATAATAACAACGCTGACGCTCTAAGTAGAATACAGCTCAATGCACTAGAAACAGAATCGATTATAGAAAACGTAGATAAAACAGAAATAAGGAAAGGCCCAGAAGAAATCGACACAATACACTCGACACAAAAGAAAAACCGAAGAACTGAAAACCGTGATTAAAGTTTTAAACGAAGCCATCAATATAAAACCCAATCAATTTATAATTACGGAAGTTTTGAATAACCCTAATCTCGTAAGATATACAAAAGTAGACAATAAGAAGATATACCAAATTCAAAAACTAAAGATGACAACGAGGATCAAATAATTGGAATTCTAAAAGAATACACTCCCGAGAAAAAACTATTTTATTTTTATTTTAACACCGAACATTTATACAAATGATTTTCAGAACTATATGTTAAATCATTTAATAACTTTGGCCATGAACTTATCAGGTCCACAAGAAAACTAATAACATTAGACGACCCTGATGAAATAAACGACGTAATTAGGAATCATCACATAGGAAAAACTTATCATCGTGGAAGTAATGAGACAATAAAGCAACTTATAAGACGATACTATTTTAAAGACATGAAAGCATTGACCACAGATTTTAATAGCCAATGTGAATTATGCGATAAAGCAAAATACGACAGAAAACCCCCAAAGATACCCTTAATGTTAACTTAAACACCTAACAAACTCTTTAAAAAATTACATGCCGATACCCTAGTATTAGAAGCCCAAAACTATTTAACAATTTTAGATGCATTTACAAAAATAGGTCAAGCAATACCCATTACTTCTAAAAAACAGCATTGACGTAACACAAAATTTTTACAATATTTTACATTTTATGGAACACCCGAAACAATAACCTTAGACAACGACAGCGAATTTAAAAAGAAACGATACAAAACACTTTAGAACTCCACAAAATAAAAATTCATTATATAACGCAAAACCATCCTGAATCAAATGGACTAATTGAACGACTACATTCAACTATGTTAGAACAAATCCGATTACTAAGAATAACTTATCAGAAAAAACATATCGCCAATTTAATGTCATATGCACTAATCGCCTACAATAATACAATCCACTCATAAACAAATTTTACACCATTAGAATTAACTTTAAGACATTCAGATTCACGCAACCCTTACGATATACATTATAATAAAGAAGTATATCAACAATACGCTAAAGATCACAAAGAAAAATTAAAAATAACCTATAACAAAGTAAAATATAAATTAGATAATGACAAAGAACGTATTACCACAACCCATAATAAAAATACGGACGCAAATAAATTTTCAATAAGACAAACCGTGTACACAAAAAATTTCCAAAGTAAACGACATAAAACAGCATCCAGAAATTTAAGCCTATTTAAAATTAAGAGAATATCCGACAAAAATATAGCCGTAGTAGACAACGGCAAAATAACGAAGTATATTTACTTGAAAAACTTAAGACACCCTGTAATTTCAGATGGACGATCATCACCCTTACGGTCAATCTCCGCCCAGGTAGAACGGACAACGAAATAGTAATTGAAGATATGAAAAGTAACTTCGGTATACTACTAATAAAATTGGGAAGTATGCAAAATACAATAGACTATTGAAAATTCGCACAAAAATTCGATTTAACACAACTAAAACAAGAATTTCAAACAATCAAAAATAATTAGTACCGATTAAAAAAATCAATGGACACAGCAAAATTCGGAAAGGAATACGCTATAGAAATGATGAATTATAACAGCATAATGAAAGGTATTTTAAGAAACATAGAAGATAAATTTAACAGATTAATACCCACAGAACAAACTACAAGACGAAAAAGAGGTCTAATCAACGGATTAGGCAACATAATAAAAGCTATCACAGGCAACTTAGATAATCAAGACGCAGAACGATATAAACGATATAAAAACCATAATTAGCAACCAAATATCACTAACCCAATCAACAATTAAAAAATTCAGCAAAACATTAAGAGAGCTAGTAAGAAACCAAGATAGTATAGTCAACAGAATACGAAACCTTGAAACCAACATGCAAACTACCATGTTAGACATGCGAGATTTAATTAGATTCAATACAATATACACTCAAATAATATCAACCCTTACTTTAATTCAACAAATTTTAGCCACATTAGAAAACGCAGTATTATTTGCAAAATTAAATACCTTACACTATAGAACCAACTGATTTATTAAAGGAATTATTAAGAATTAGATCATTCATACCCAATAATAAATTACCCTTTGATGTAATAGAATCAAACATTCTTATATTTGAAAAAATAGCTATAGTTAAAGGCTATATAAAGAACAACGAAATAATATTTTTAATTGAAATCCCAATAGTAGAGAGTAACAATTATAATTATTATTATTTATTTGCTTTTCAAGTTATCATACCCAAAACAAAATTCCTATCCTTAAATGAACTAAGATATGGTTATACAAACGAAAAATGTACCGAAATAACACCAAACCAGTATTTATGCCAATCACTGACAACAACAACTATTCAAGAAGACAGCCCTTGCGAAGTACAATTATTAAAATTTTCAAATCATTACGAAAACTGTAAAACCAAACCCGTGCAAATAAACAACATGAAAATTCAAAAGGTTACAGAAATCAAATGGATTGCCATTTTCCCAACAGAAGTAATAGCAACCGACCACTGCAATCAAGACGAAAACAACCTTGCACTAACAGGAAGCAAATTAATCACCCTCAAAGAAGACCGTTATTTGACACCGAAAAACGAAATCAAGATCCCATAGAAAAGAAGAAACTCGCAAACTTACCAGAACTACAGTTTAAGATAGAACAACTAGAAGACGAAGAAATAATCAAAAAACCCATGCAGCTAGAACATCTAGACTTAGACGACCTCAACCACGCCATGAAATTAATGGAACATTTAAGTGAACTTAAAGTGCCAAGTTACACTACGATAAAATAAGCGTTTGGACAATTGTATTAATCATTTTAATCATTTTTCTAATTATATATGTATTTTACAAAATGTATCTCAGATATAAAAATAAAAAAACAGTTTTAGATTTAAGGAAACAAAGAATAATAAAGAAATAATGAGTATACCATTAGAAACAATGCAATTTAAAAAATAAAAATTTTGAATTTTAAAAATTAAGCAAGAAGAACCTTAATTTTTCATTTACGTCGAGAGGAGTTATGTATCCTTCAATTTATATATATATATATATATATATATATATATATATATTAAATAATAGAATCTAATAGGAAATATTAGAAATTGTTAAAGAAATCATAAGTCGAGTACAATGTAACTCAAGGATAAATATAAAAAGCTTGTTAACAGTTCATGAGAACGGATGCAATACGTTGTATCCAAGACGATAGTGACACTGCAGGTGGCAGGTCACAGACGGTTAAGATACCGTAATTACCTAGAAAGTAAGATTGTAAGAATGTATTAATAAATAGAATTAAGAATATGCAGATATGAGCTCTGCAAGTTTCCACAGAATTGTGAGGGGCAGGAACAACATAGAAAGCCCGGGAGCCCAGATCTCAGCAGTCAGTCAGTCATAAGTACTTCCGCTTTAGCATTGCAGTTTGCTTAAGGCTACTCACTCATATTAGTTCAATTATTAATTATTTTTTGATTTAAGTTTAATTTAATTCAAGAGTGTCCAAATTCCATGTTAACCTCTGTTTAACCAAATAAATTTGTTACAAAGTTTTGGCAACGTTTTTAAGAAGACCGCTCCCAAGGCCCGAAACGGTAGTTAGTAATACCTGCTGTAAGTCAGCAGGAAAACTAGAAAGAGTAGTTAGCTCGCTACTTCCGGAAGTGCTGGGAACGTTGTTAACTGTCGAATTAGTATTGGTATTGTTTGTTTTGAAATGGAGTGTGCTGTGCCTCTTGTTGCAGCGTTTACAACCTAGTTTAGAAGGGCACAGTGTTTGTTTAGAATAGCGAAGACAATTTACACATACATTTAAACCAGAAGCCTTGTCAAATCGTTGCCGGTCGGTGAGTTTTAGAAAAGCCGAACACTGTGTTATAAAGTGATTTAGCTTTATAATTTGTAAGGGGCTTCATCAGGACAATAAAATAAAAAAAAATTTTTTATTTTATTGTCCTGATGATGCCCCTTACAAAAGTGGGCGAAACGTCGACCTTAATTTATAAAATGACACGGTCCCAACCCGGAACCATAAATAATTATAATGACTCCGGCCGTGAAAGACTCTGACAGTGATTTAGCTTGCATATCGGGCATGATTGAGAATTGCTGTTAGTAGCGACAAATGCTTGATGGTAATTTAGTTTTATTTTTGGTTGATGATTTTTAGGAGTATTTGTGTTAGCGGAAGTTTGTTTGTCATTTTTGATATTTTCCAACAACTGACAACGATTTTTAAGGAAGTCAACTATTTCAGTTAAGTTTAAGATTGCATTAGGTTTATATTTTGAAAGCTCTGTTCTAGAGTTGTCATCAAGTTTTGACATTAAATGTGTGATATTAACATTATAATTTTATTTTATACACCGATCGGTAACATATTACGGGTTCTTTTTATCCCCTAATGTGACCAGTGACCTTTAAGGAAGGATTTCCTTAAAATGGTGGAACGCAAATATCTTCCGACTATGCTAGGGGTCTATTCCTTGGGCAGAGCTTATGAGGATTGGTCGTGGTTCTTTTTACAAAGCATTATTTTCTTACTAGAGCTAGATTCTTAACAAAACAGGGGTTTAAATAGGGCGCCACCAAGTCATTAACTTTAAACACAGGATTTCCCTAAGGGGGACTTAGGCGTCCTTAGGGAGGAATACCGTATTAACTGCTAACGCAGAAGCTATAAAGAAAATTTAATTAAATTTACAAAAATGAGGACACAAAAGGTATTCTCTTGTTACCTCATATAAAAAACAACAAAGATTAATCAGACAACAATAATATGAACACAGATTTTATGCTTCAAATTCTGAAAAGGCTATCAAAGCTTCTTGTTAAATTGGGTTTACCACTTTACGCTATTTGATCTTATACGTTATTACCCTATGTTTGAACGTACTTGTTCAGAATGAAACAATTAATTAAGAAAATTAAATGTTGCTTCTTTAATTAAAAATGTTCTTTCATAAAAATTGTAAATATAAAATTCATGTTTAAGAAAAGATAATACAAGTTTCATCTACTCATAAGGTAGAATTATATATTCAAAAAAAATATTAAAAACTTTAAATGTTGCTTTCGTTACAAAAGTTTAACTTGAACTTATACCAGAAATATCAGATCTGTTTTTTCTGTTTACATATTTATAAAACTTTAACTACATTGTCTATTAATTCATCATTCAGAAATTGTAAGTGAAATCATGCATATATGAAACACCAATAAGAACTCTTTAGGTTTGCCTAACTTCATAAAATTTAGTAACTGTGATTACACTGTACTAGTATTGACAATAAAAGTTTACTAAGGTCCTTCTTAATTTGCTAAACGGATAAATGATAATAGATGGTTACAAAAATATTTTTCGAAACAGCCTCGTATCAAAGATCACCAAATGAAGACGTGGTGTAAGAATAATTCTAATCTCTTACCTTGGTTCAGCAGGTGTTGTTTACATGTTGGCGTAACAGCATGTTAAGGCAGGTGTTAAAACATACGTTTTTCAGAAAAACAAGTGACGTAAAATCCACATGTTCTACAAGACTCGAACAGCTGCGTGATCCTTGGACCGGACCATACAAACTTTCATGCGTTTTTCTTATACGCACAATCTGGACCAACCAAACTCCAATACCAAATTTAGATGTTCTACTGTGTGTAGATCTTGACCAAAAACTTCAAAGGTACCATTTCAATTCACCATCGGACTTAATTTCCAAACCATAAAATTTTTACGTACTTTGTAGAACGTTTCCTTAAAATTCAAACTTATTGTTTTCTCGCATAACATTACATAAAATCTAACTATTCATCATACGGTTGAAGGACGTTCATCTTGAATCGATATTTTATCGCAAAGTTGACGTGAATGAACTATAAGTTGATACTCGCAGGTGCGAAAGTAGAATTTATATCCTCTTTAAATACAGCATACAGACTGCCTTATTTTTATAAAACCAGATAAGGCGTGTTCATTCTTACAAATGAATATACGGCGGAGCCTTACAATTGGTATACAAAACGACTTCTTAAAAGTTGAGAATTATAAAATAAAAATCTAATTGAATATTTTCAAACGAAGCGTTGAAAAACATGTTTTATCGTAACTTTTACGAAATTATTAAAGGAATATTTTAAGTGGTATTTAGACAAATGTCCAAAGAATTATTAAATGAGTTTATCAAAAGAATTATCCAAACGAAGTTATTTATTAAAAGTCATTTAAAGACGTCGTTAAAAAGACGTTATATAAAAAAAGAAAAGCGCTACAACAAAATTATTCAGTTTGTCTAATAACTTATTTTTTTTCTTACCATCGTTAAAACCACAAAGCCTAGTGTTCAGCGCACAAGGGCTCTACTACCGCACAAGGCCAGACGCAAGTTACATGCCAGAACCCTTATTATTTCTATAATGGTTCTCGACGAGAGCTCTAGCTAATGTGAGTGCAGATGTGATATGCACAAAACTGGAAAGCTGCTTGGCCTTGATAATATTTATTCTAACATTCGGTGCCTGATGTTAGCAACCAAACTAGCACTTCTGTATGGCGGTTAGCACGCATAATACCAATACTGGTATTTATTTATTTAAAAATGGTTTGCATAATATTAAGGACTATACAAGAGTTTGTAAAACTAAAAATTCGTTGATGTTCTGCAGTGGTCAAAAAAACTGTTACAACATACCGGAATCGTCAATAGGTGTTTCTAATTTTTGTAATGCTCGTACATGTTTGAATAAATTGTCGTATAAACAACGAAGTTCGGAGGCATTTGTTTTGGTAATGGGTTTTTAATCAAAAATAGCCTTAATATGATTTTGTATTATTAATTTAGGATTATCAAAACGTTCACAAAGCAACTGAAAAGCGATATGGTAATTATCCCCAGACGGAGCGATATTGGCGATTAATTCGCTAGCCAAGCATTTCATGCTGCTTTTTAGATGCAAGAAGCGGTCAATATCAGTTAAATTGGGATTATTATGTACTAATGCGGTAAAAATCTCTAGATAAGACGGCAATTCTGTATAGATTCCGGAAAAATTAGGTATAAGCAATTTTGCCAATTTGACATTTAGACGTCCTACTGCCGCTGAAATACTTTTGTGGGTAGCTCCTAAGTTTGAACATTCAGAAGAATTAGAACTAGAAGCAATAGATGTCTTTTTAACAAATAAGTAACTTTAGTAGTTAGGTTTATATATTTATCAAAAAAGTCATTGTCAGTTAGTAGTTCTTCGGAAGAAACCGAGCAGCACTTAATTCTATACACAACTCCCAATATTTTGCCAAAGAAGGTCTAATAATATCTAGTCGTAGACTTAGGTTAGTTAAAATAGTTTTGGTAAGTGCTCCCTCTCTAATTGAATCTAAATATCTCTCAAAATATTCTAATTCATCAATTAGAGTGCGAGCTGTAGCTAGAATTACCGTTATTCCATTTTGCTTAGTCATTGCGATACGTATTTTAAATAGTTTAGATTGCTGAATAAAGCGTATTTGTCAATAAAATATAGAACTATAATTATTGTTTATGTATACAAAACGCTTATAAGCCAACAATAAATAATTAGAAATAGAGATCAAACTCCAACCTTATGGTAAATGATCCATTTAATTTATTTAATCATAAGCGATTGCAGTAAAGGTAATCAAAAATAAGAAATAGTTAATGTATAGTTTAATCTTGTTTACATTATAAATGAAGGTGGAAATGGGTTATTAAAAGGTGCTTGGAACAGCAAATAAATGGTTAATAGGGTAGGTCCGGTAGGTATAGGAACTTGTTATTGTGTACAAAAATAAACAGGAAACTGACTTGAGTATCCTTAGGTTTCTAAACAATTAGCATTTCAAGTTGAACAATGCATCAGGTGGAGATGACTCCTTAAACGATGCGCTCTTCGTTTCATAGAAACAGGTTCGTTTAGGGTTTGCAAGCTAGTATATTTACACTTTAGTAAAAATGAGCGCGAAATTTTCTAGATTTTTAATTAATTGTTTATGAAACTATTGTTTTGGCACTGATAAATCCGGCTCGAAGGACCATGGTTTTTATTGTTTAAAGTAAAACAATGCATATTTTTTAAGTAGTTTTAATAATAACTGATTGAACATTAATTTTAGCCTGCATAAACCCTTTCATAGCAAATTTTAGAACCGGACTGACTTTTCACCTCAGAGAGGAGAAAGCTTTATCCCTTACTTAACTATAATGTCATGTAGGTGGGAATGACCGCAAAGGCTAAGATTCTTGCACATTATATTTATACGATTTACATTAGTTAGGTAACTATTGAAATTATAACATAAGTAATTCTTGACATTATAACAAATATATAAAATGTAGGATCTCACAGGACTGCGTTTATTTATAACAAGTTTCGAGATATCGAGTAAGAATTGTGAAAAAGGGGCTTGAATGTAAAAATCGATATAATATAGTGATAAACACGAACTACGTTCGGTTCGGTTGAAGGTTCGGTTCAATTCTTTGAACCGAATCAGACTTTTTTTCTAACTGAACATAGAACCACACTGGTAGCTAAACTTTTCAAACCGAACCACATCCTCAAGGTTCGGTTTCTATTCAGGGCAAAAGCTTTGATTTCTAAATACAAATTTAGTTTAAAAATTTTCACTTTGAGCGTCGCAATCTTAATATTCCCACAAATGCACATTTTAAAAGTCACTACAGTCGGAAGCATAATGCTTCAAGCATTTAAGAAATATAACGATTTTTAAATGCAAGTTGATAAGACACTGACCACAACATCGTAATTATGAAGGCCGCACATAAATTTAAAAATTTGAAAAAAGAAACGGAAAAAGGCACTTTGACTTAGAGAAACTAAAAGATAAAGATATTCAAGAAAGATTCGAAAAAGTCAAATAAATTGTTCAAAATACCAGAAAAATATCTGATACTAAGGAAGTAGAAACAGAATAAAATAACATTAAATCCAGCCTAGACATGGCGGCCAGAGATATTCTAGGGTATACACAAAAAGAAAATAAGAAACCATGGATAACAAAGGATATCCTGAATTTAATTGAAAAAAGACGAAAATACAAAAATAAATCAGACGAAACAGGAAAACTGAGATACAAAGCCATAAAATGGGAAGTTATTCGCAAGTGCAGAAGAGCTAAAGAACAATGGATTGATAAAAAGTGCATAGATGTACAAACTAAGATGGAAGTAGGAAAAACAGGTGAAGCATACAAACTAATTAGAATGAATTTTAATGATATAAAACCGTATAGCAAAAATATAAGGGACGCGGGAGGAAACGTCATTATAGCAAATGTAGAGAAAGTAGGTAGATGGCAAAAATATATAGAAAATTTATATGCAGGAGAGGAACTAACTGCATTAGAACAGAAACCAGATTTTGAAAATGATGACTTGGGATATCCTATACTTAAAGATGAGTTTGAATTAGCATTAAAGGGTCTGAAAAATGGTAAGGCGCCGGGTACAGATAAGGTGCAAGCAGAAACTCTAAAAGCCGCTGGACAAGCAGTAACAGAACGTCTCTTCCAACTTGTAAGCTATATGTATGAGACAGGCGAGATACCCAAACGTTTCAAACGTAACATCATAGTAACTATACCAAAAAAGAAAGGCGCGGAAAGATGCGAAAATTTTCGAACAATAAGTTTGACAGCAAGTGCCAAAAATATTAACTAGAATTGTACAAAGACGACTGGAAAAACGAACTGAAGAAATACTAGAAAGGATCAATTTGGGTTTAGGCGAAACAGGGGAACACTGGAACCTATTTTAGAGAATAATAATGGAGAATACAATAGAAAAAGAGAAAAGCGTGTATATAGGGTTTGTAGATCTGGAAAAAGCATTCGACAATGTAGAATGGAAAAAGATGTTCGAAATACTCAAAAAAATTTGAATGAGTAATAGGGATAGGCGAATAGTACATACCTTATACAAAGAGCAAACAGCAGTAATAGAATTACAGAAGTAAACATTATGAAAAGGGCGAAACAGGGATGTGCTTTATTCCCATCAATTTTTAACTTGTAGATTGAAGAGGCAATGAATACTGTAAAATGCAGGAAGGCATTTGGAATTACTATGCAGAGACAAAAAATTGATTTGCTTAGATTTGCAGATAATATAGCGGTATTAGCATCTAGTAAGGAAGAGTTAGAAGCTGCTCTTAATGAAATAGAAATGGTTCTAACAGAGAGATACGGTATAAAAATTAACAAAACTAAAACTAAAGTACTAGTATGCAAAGGAGGGGAAAATATATCAAAAACAAAAATACAAATATGTAACACGAACTTACAAGAGGTTAAGGATTTCTGCTACGTAGGAAGCTAAATAACGCAAGATGGAAAAAGCGCAAAAGATTTAAAACAAAGATTAGCAAAAAGTCGTGCTACATTTAACAAGAAAAAGCAACTACTGTGTTCAAAGACAACAAACATAAAAACATAGAAAAGATTACTTAAAACATATGTGTGGAGCACAACACTGTACGGTTGTGAAGCCTGGACTGTAGGAGAAGCGGAAAAGAAAAAGGTAGAAGCCTTTGAAATGTGGTGCTACACACGTATGATGAAGCTATCTTGGACAGACAAAGTTAAGAACGAAAAGGTAATAAAAATGGTAGGGGAAAAAAGAAATATGTGGAAAACTGTAAAAAATAGAGGAGATAGGATGATAGGCCACTTACTACGGCATGAGGGAATAGTGTGGAATATATTAGAAGCAGAGATAGGAAAAAAGAGAGGTAGAGATAGACCTAGGTTAGACTACTGCACACAGATAGTGAAAGATGTAGGCTGTAGGAATTTCAGGGAAATGTGTAAGCTTGCTCAAAATAGAAACCAATGGAGGTACGCATCCAACCAGTTCCAAAATAGATAAATTAATGACGAAGGAAGTAATTGTACTTAAACATGATGATTATTATAAGAAACTACAAATATTGGTTGGGCAATATTCTCGAATAATGTCAATTGTGTGAAAAGATTTACTGAAAAACTATTAATTCGGCAAATGTCTAAGTGTTGGAGGATCTTGGCAGCCACAGGCTGCTTAACCTTCTTCACTGAATCTCGGTGAAATATGGCATAAAATTAGAAAACAATAGAAGGGGAATCGAGCTGTATACAGGCTGTGTGAGAATTTCAGGGAACTGAATAGGGTAGCTCAGAATATAAATAAGTGCAAGTACGTGGCCAACGAGTTTTGAGACGGAAAACCTAATGACGAAAAAATAAGCGCAGCTAAATCTTATGATTATTATAAACAACTACAGGTGTTGGTTATGAAATATCTGCAACCAATGTTGACTGTGCGAAAAGATATATTGGAAAAAATATTAAATTGGTAAATGTTCAAGTGCTGGGGGAACTTGGCAGCCACAGGCTTCTTACCCCCCTTCACAACCACCGAATGTCGGAGAAGTAGGGTATATAATTGTAAAGCAATAGAAGGGGACCGAACTGCATCTAACAAGAAAAAACAGCGCCTATGGTGAAAGACAACAAACATAGAAACAAGAAGAAAATTGTTGAAAGCATATGTGTGGAGCACAGTAGAGTAGGTCTATGAAATACGGGCAGTCGGAAAAACAGGCAGAAAAACGGTAGCAGCCTTTTGGATTGCTGTGCTTCAGATGTATGAGGATGATAGCATGAACAGACAAAGTTAATAACAAAGAGGTTATAGAAATAGTAGGGGAACAAGGATATCTGTGGAAAAAAATAGGAGAAGTAGAAAAGCAGAATACGTTCTAGGATATTTTTGGGGAATAGTATGAGATATATTACAAGCAGAGATAGGAAAAAAAGAGGTAAATGTAAACGTAGATTAGATAGTGACAGATGCCGACTGTGCAAATTTCAGGGAATTGTGTAGGTTGGTTCAGAATAGGAAATAATGATGGTACGCGTCTAACCAGTTCCAGGACTGAAGACCTAATGATGATGATGATGATTGGTAATCGAGTCTTATAAGTCAGTAGAGACAAAATGTATCAGGTATTAATGTTACACATCTAGTGCTACAAAATAAATTTTCACATCCAAGCCGCAAGCAGCACGCTGGTGGGTCAAAAAAGTTTTTTTTCAAACACAGTATTAGAAAATAAACAAACTTAAAGCTTACTTTATTTAACTAACAGAAGTGGTGTCGAAACCATTTTAAACGGTGGCGCGGTTACGGGGGAGGATGGGGTAATCCCCCAAGAGATGTATGCTCTATTTACAATGATTCGTAAGAAACTAAGAAATAATCTAAAAACATTTCTAATTTCAACCATAAGTAAGGTTTAATAATTGCATTCGATTATTTGCTTTTATACTATCTTTTGTTCCTATGTTAATATAAATATAGTGTGTCTACTTAAGTTGGCGGCATATAGAAAACTTTTTTATTTATAGTTCTAGGAAAAAAAGTGATTTCTTATAAAAGTTCTGCATGGTTCAAAACCTAAAATGAAACCATCGAATTTCAAAATTTATCAGTCATAACTGAGATTTGTCAATTGTCAATAAATATGAATTTTGTGCAAGTGTAAAATACCTTCATTTTTGACAATTTGGAAAATTATTATTATGAAATGTTTTTCAGAATTTAAAACCACATTCAAGTATGTAATTATGTATATCCATCGATCCTAAATAAAAATTTTCGCACTTTTCTCTACAATAAAAATTTATTTAAGCTAACCCGTTATAATATTATATTTAATCTAGGATGCACTGACTATAGTATTATTTTTGAAATAGTATTTCTCAACATTTCTAAACATTTTTTATTAAAAAGTTCAAATACCGAACAGTAATCTTCTTTTTTATTGAACAGTTGATGACATTTGAATCGTTACTTAATCGATGTTGTAACATTTCAGCTTAAATAAATTTTTATTTTAGAGAAAAGTTTGAAAATGATTTTTTTAGGATCGATGGATATAATACTTATTTGAACGCGGTTTTTAATTCTGAATCACATTTCATAATAACAATTTTCGAAATAGTCAAAAATAAAGATACTTTACTCTTGTACCAAATTCATATTTATTGACAAACCCCAATTATGTCACTGATAAATTTTGAGATTCGATGGTTTCAGTTTAGGTTTTGGACCATGCAGAACTTTTTATAAAGAATAACTTTTTTCTTAAAACTAAAAATAAAAAAGTTATACATATGCCGCCATGCCAGACATACTGTATATTAAAAAAAAATACACGAGTATAAAATACAAAAATTTACCCACCTCCCCAGTGATTGCCTCAATCCGCCCCTGCTTAAACGTATACAAACCACAAACGATGCCGCAGTCTAGAAACTAGAGATATACATGCTTTCAGAAAAAAATGTTACATCACGTTTCAAATAAAATTTAATTATTAATCAAGTATGTATTACTAATCTATCATTTTAAATTTTTTACTTTTATTTGAAACGGACTTACCAACGAGGCACTAACATTCAAACATGTGCCTTATCGGTAGCATGTATCAAAAATTATTCTCCTTTCCTTAGGTACCTAATCGCCCAACTTTTGCTGTTACAAGACGCAGGTGGCCTATATATTTACTGTTACTTTAGTGATCATTTTACCACAAGCGTCTTTAGAAGTAGCCGATCCAATATTCTTGAAAGAATGACCCCGCGCGAACTTTCCCTAGAACCAAGGGTTGAGGTGTATGACTCATGGCGGTACAAGCTTATCGTCGGCGTAACATAACACTATATAATATCTATAATAAACAGACCCAAATAATAGTCGTGTCATAAATATTGTTCTACTATATTCTGACAAACATAAAAGCTGATCGAGAATGTCGATTCTTTCTAAGAACCATCTGACTTTACCTCTATACAAACGGTATATTTCTTACAATAGTTTTACATGTTTCCTATAGATGTGGTTTTTGGTGTTTCTAATGTGTATTAAAGATCTTTCCAACAGTTTTAATTTTATTTTTATTGCTGTTTTATTTGTCCGTTTGGACCGAGAATGAGCGATCAAAATTACGCGAGACCAATCAATTGATATTTGTTTCTTTATTGAAAAATATTTAAACAGTATGGTGGACCTAAATTATACAGGGTGACCCACGCTCAACGGGACGTAACCTGCTAGTGGGTAAACAATAACTGATTTCAAAAAACCGTTACGCAGAAGTACATGGACCGGTGATTGATACAATTAAAAATTTGTTTGACACATATAGGGTGTCCCAAATTCGAACAACAACATACAGTTAGATATTTTTTAATGGGTTCTTGAAAAAATATAATTACATTGGATTACGTACATTTAAATCAACGCATTTTTGTCTGTTAATTCTACATTATTGAGGCATTGTATTAATATAATTAAAATATTAATGTTCAGGGCGTTTGTAATTCGGAGTGTAAATGCAATAAAATATTTTGTTTAATTACTATCGTAACTTAAATTGAACAACCTGTATTTTATTGTTGCAATAGTACGTAAAATTAATTTTCCTTTAAACTGCTATAAGGTTCCCTATACCAATATTCACTCATTTCGGACTTATTTGCATTAGTTTAACTGAATCAATAAAATTCATTAATATAATATAGCACATTTTTTACTAGTAAACCTTGAACTAGACTAAAACTAGTTTACTGTTAAAATAAATATATTTACAATAAATGTTTAAAATGGTGGTAATTTTTTCCCACTCATAAGCGCATTTTATATTTTTTAAAATATCTTTAGTTATATTTGCAAATGCATCACGAAAACGTAATTTCATAATTCATATCTTCATTGGTCATAGGTGGAGTACGATGCATCATGTTTTACATATTTCCGAAATAGGAAGTCATTGTCGCAATTATTAGGACCACTCCTACTATTCTACGTTTCAAAAAATTTGAGTGTAGCTAGAAATAATGACTACTCTTGTTCCATACCTAAATTTTCGCATATATTCTATGCTTGATCACAGGTTTAACTAAAAAGTAGGTGCAACCACTGATGGAAGCTACATGTAGGAAATGTTTAAATTACTTACGAGTTGTGATAGTTGTGAAAGTTATTCAACATGAAATGGCAAGTGTATTTATTCAAATTTTTAATAGTAGGTCTATGTAGTGAAACGGTTGGTTTTTTAAATTTTTACATTTGTCATTATTTATGTAATTTAATATTATTTCCGTGCTCAGATCTTTATGGTCCGTAATACCTTTTATGTTGGCTAAATTGATAACTTCAATTTGGAGGTGGTTGATAAGAACCTGTCGACGAAGCCATTGTCCTTCTTTCAACGAACGCCGCTTTGGCAAGCAGTCTTTTAATGCATCCATCTTCATCTCGCCTTATAGCGGTTTTGGCTGTATTAAATGATATATTTGTGGAGTAGATTTTGGTATTGCATTGGTATATACGTTTAGTTTTCTACTAACAATACCGCTTTGCGGATATTTCCTGCTTTTACTTATATTAGGTGAGCCACGTTTTTCCTGTTTTGTGTTTTCTGATATTAATTATTTATCTTTCAGAATCTTGTATTGTACGAATATCAAAGATGTTCTTTGTTAGCTATTAATACATTGAAACCAACTTCTGTGGTAAAGTATATCCTCCTGAAATTTCAGCACTATCATTATTTATTTCAGGGTCCTTAATCTTGGTATTAAGCCTGGTCCTGAATCTTGGTTATAATCTTGGTATCAATCCTGTTTCATGTAAACAGATCCTTATGTCAGCCCGTGGATGCTCCTTGTGAGCTCACTTTAATTCTGTACTAATCATCCGTTTGGATTTCCGTTTAAATTCAATATTAAATATTACTTCATTCTGTGGCTTATGTACTGAAGACTCGTTGAAAGCGGAAAGCATTGATTTATGATCCAGACTCCAGGTTGTATACTTAGAAGTTAGTGATACCTATTGCTGTATTTGATTGTGTGTTGCGTTACGCAAGAATTGGCGTAATTATTGTTTATTGTTGATTGAATCCGTGTAATTAGCCGTATGCTCGTTATATTTTGCATTATTATTGGTAAACTATATCAATTTCTTGGTATCCTATCACCAGCTGTTTGTGTGTCTACTCATGTTACAGGTCAGCACTGGCGCACAGCGATTCACTAGCTAGTGATTGCATCGTCCAGGTATGCTCAATTTATGCCTCTTTCTGGTGAGTAATCATTTACATTAATTATTATTTATTGCTAACCTGTAGGTGAAAAGCCATTTGTGTGTATTTTTTTGTAAGGCCTTTCTCCTCTGTGTTTTTGAAGATTACTTACTAGCAAGAAACATTTTGCGGCTAGTTTAATGTCAATTTGTACTCGCCAACAGGCGAAAGATACCTTAAATTCATTGCTTTTAGTGGGATACCGGTTTATATATTACCCTTTATGTGCGTTATTAAAATACGTTTATATTTGCATTGCCACTGTGGTGTGTAGTTAATTCCAGATAAATTGCTTGTGCTTGTAATTCAGTTATTTTGAAATATAGTTATATGATTGTAGTGGCTACCGTTGTTATATTTATTTTGCTCTTTAGGTGTGATATTATCCGAAACCATTGGGACTTGGGGTTTCGTAGTTCTTTCGGCATTTTAATCAAGTCTCTGGCGCCTTTTATACTGTATTTACTTGTAGGTCTGTTCGGGTTCTTAACGACCTACTTGCAGGAATCAAGATCCACCCCTGCAGAAGAGTCTTTATTAGCCGAGGTGCAAAAAGTTACCGTATCTACCCTAAAGATCCCACCTTTGTAGCTTTCATCAAATTACCGTTACAGTAGATTCAAAAAGACTACATTTTAAAAATATTTTGAAAATGTACAGGGTGTCTGAAGAATAACACAATCAAAGTTATGTTATTTCTTATGGAACACCTTGTTTTTCGTTGCATTTTTAAATTGTACGTGAAAAATAAACTAGACTTTTATAAGGGTTCCATATACATACTTAAATACAGAGCGTTTTTATTTAATTCACTTTTTCTAAAATTTTATGCGTTTGGTAAAAATTAAATAACTCTAAAATCAATTTACCTAAGCAAATTCGTTTTAACCCTTAATATTAGATTGTACACCGATTAAGTAACTTACTGAAAGCAAATTTATTACAGGGTATTTAGAAACTTTAGTTTCAAGATTGACACATTCAAAGTATAATATTGTTGTTATTTTAAATGAAACGTCCTGTATGTTATCCGTTAGGCTTATAGTAATTTTAATTTTCTTTCAAACTGTATTAGGGTTGCCTATACCTATCTCTTCGAACTTTGACGTAATTTGCAAATTTTTGAAATTTAACCTGCATTTTCATGTTATTCAATACTATTTTTCATACAAAATGCCTATAAACGATAGCTATTATGATTTTGAGGAGCAGATATTTAGTTAATGATCGTTTATATACAAAAATTAAATTCATTTATGTAAACATGAAGATATGAAATTACGTATTTGTGATGCATTTCCAAATGTAACTCCAGATATTTTTAAGAAATGTAAAATACGCATATGAAAAGGAAACAATTGTGTTGTACCAGTACTATACTAATAATTGTGAAACATAACTGTACTATTATAAAAATTGCAAATTTATTTATCTTGACAGTAAACAAGTTTTATTTAATCTAGTTCAAGGCTTACCTAATAAAAACTGCGTTATGTTATGTCCGTAAACGACATTTACTGACCTCATATCGTAATATACTATTACATAATCCAGTGTAATTAATTTTTTCAAGAACACTGTACCTGTACTTTAAAAAAGAATCGACTAAATAACATTATTTTTGAAGTGGATTTCTAAAATAAAATACAGGGTGTCCCATTAAAAAATATGTACTGTATATTGTTATTCAAATTTGGGACACCCTGTATGTGTCAATTAAATTTTTAATTGTAGCCATCACTGATCTATGTACTACTGTCAAAGAATTTTTTGATATCACTTATTGTTTCGCCACTAGGTTTCCTCTCGTTGAACTTGGATCACTCAACACCTGGTACAGAAAATATAGCAAAGTCAGAAGTACGTTAAGTAATTATGATTATTATTGTAGTTAAACGCACTAGTTGTTTGAAATATTAAAATGTCGAACCGCTTTGGTTCGAGGTTCGGTTAATTTTTTCGTTAAGTTTTTCAAACCGAACCTCCAAAGGGAACCGGACTAAAAGTTTTCGAACCAAACCAAACCTAGCGCCAGGTTCGTTTCGATTCGGTTCGAATCCATCACTATTATATTATGTTGCTCACGTAAAAAATGGACAAAAAAATTGTGAAAAATTATTTAATTGTTTTAGAACGAATAACTGTAAAAAGTGATTATAAAACACGTAATATTGAAGTATTGATTTAATCTGCCGTGCAATTTTTTTCCTTTTTTATTGTTGTGTGGTTTTATAACAAATTTTCTTGTTATGTTATAGGTCGCTACCGAAAAGCAAGGAAACACGGGATGTGTTAAAGACGTCGTCGTTGATTGGGTTGAAACAAAATACCTACCGTTTTCATTTTGTGATGACGAACCTACAAAGAAGTTTTTTTCTCATATCAATCCCTCATTCAAATTACCAGGACACAAGGTTTTAAAAAGACTGGTTCTCAATCGTTATAGCACTCTTCGCGAAATAGTAATGCATATTCTTGCAAGTACTAAGTCAAAAAATATCTATTACGGTAGACGGATGACTGCTGTTAGCCGGAATTCGTATTATGGCATAGCAGCTCACTTTATATATATATATATATATATATATATTGTAGTGGATTTAAAGGGTTAAATTTGGGGGTAAACAATGCAATTTCAAACACCCTGTATAGAGGAAGGAATATAATATTTACGCGCCAAATGTATTTCATTTATTTAATTTAAATTAACAAGTATTGACATAATGTTATAATTAGGGATTAAAAGGTAATAAGTTCATAAAAAAAATCAGTTTTATAAGCCAATAGAAATGCATAAATAATTTAATTTAGTTTAATTCAACGGGTAACAACGTCATAAAACGCATCAGAGCATGTAAAATCAATAATCCCAAGGCGAAAAGCTTTCGTAACGAACAAACAGACATCTGTTGTACAGAATACCGTGAAAAAAAGCTCCGAGAATTGTAATTGTAAACGATCAATAATTGAGCACACCTGCATGTTGGAAAGGTCATCTTCCGCTTATTTGTGAGCATAATAAAGCGAGCTTCAAGGAAATATTGTTCAACCGTCGGTGGCTTCGCATAAACGCTAACAAAAGTTTCTTAAAGAGCAGAAGGGATGCACAATCAATAATGTGCTACAGAATGGGACGGGTATAAAAGCATTCGATTGAGTACGCACGTATTCGCTCCACGTGGAGTCTATTAGATGCGGTCAGCAATATCGATTTTCTACAACGCAAGCAAGGTTAGAATGCGACATCAAATATGCATAAGACAGGAATAAAGATATTACAGGCGGAGTTTTGTGACGTCACTGAACTGTATCATTGGTCGAAATAGATAGTTTTAGAACAGACGATCACGCGACAGGTGGATGCGATAGTTGGTATGATATAGCGTGTTGACGAGGGAATATTTCTGGACGTTTTAAGACGGTTATCCAAAATTTGCGAAATATTATTTTCAATTAAGAATTTCAAGTAAAGTGTGGCCAAGAGGGGCCTGTTTTTATGGTATAAATACGGGAAGAAAATTAATAGGGCTCTCTTTAATTTCGCATCGCTTAACGACGTATAATAATCAACCGACGAAGCTTGTAAGTATTAAAAATTTGTAAAATTAGTATTAGATTATTTGGGGCCTTATAGTTAGTAACGCGAGTAGTGGCGAGTGAGTTTTAAATTTAACTGAGGTCTCACGACTACTTTAAGAAGCTCGTAAATTAATAATACATTAATAAACAAGTGTAATATACATGGATTTGGATGTTGGAATTGATATTGAATAGATAGCACTTAGCTCAGCTTAGACTGAGTTTTCATCTATAAACATCTGGTGGAGCAGCGCGCATAATCACGAAGCCGAGAGGTTCAGGAATATAAAGCATCTTCAACGGAGATGGAGCCTTAAAGCTTTTTCCAGGTAACTCATTTGAATTTGCTGGTTTTTTTTTATAAACTGTTGAAATTATTTGTGATGTGTGAGTGAACTTTGATGGTTATTTCTGGTTACTAAACGTATAACTGATTATTATTATAATATTTTGAATATAAAACAAAAGGTGTACGTAAAGTTTATTAAATTTCATGATGAATTTAAATTTAATTGTTAAGAGTACATGGATTTATTAAGTTTGTAGTAATAGTATGCAAAGTGGAAAGCATACATTAACAAACTGGGTTATCATGAGCTCACCATACTCCAGTGTGCAGTAATAAATAAAGATAAGGTATCATTTGGGGCCTATTTACTCCTGTTGCATTAAACGTGTTTGAAATTACAATTTTAAAACAAGGACTTTACAAAGATAGCATTTATTGAAGTGTAACTAGAGCACCGAACTGTAGATATCTATGAATTATTATTTGTAAATAGCGGTAAATAAATATGGTGTGATTGTTGTATTATTTTGTGATCTTATTGAATGGTGTGTGAATGGTAAAGAGAATGATAGTAAATTTAGGTATCCGAGAGGAGGCACAGCTGAGCTAGCCAGGGAAGAGGATGAAGAAATCAATTTGATGAAGCAGAATCCGGGTAAGAAATTTTGGTGAAAATTTTATATTTTTGAAAATTAATTTTTTTTTTTGACACTGGCGATGTTAAAAGGTTTTAAAAGCTAAGTTCCACGGCAATTTATGACGCCCAATCCGTGGGGCTTAAATGTTTTTTCAGAAAGTACCAGAGCATAAATTGCCAGATCCATGGCAATTTATATTAATTGGAACCTACATTCCATTGTTTTTGACTTCGTTTCTTCAAATGGACGCCATTCTGGAAGAGATATTGCCCAGATGTTTATTGAAACATTGCGTGAATACAAAATAGAAGACAAAATCCAAGGTATTACAGTTGATGACGCTGCAGCAAATACTGCTTTAATGCAGGAACTTGGGAAATTTTTACCACGTTTTGACTATGAGAATCAACACTCTCGGGGCATGCCACATATAATAAACCTCGCTGTGCAAGATATGCTTAAAAGTTTAAATCTTCAGAGCAAGCCTTTCATAGAAAATTAGTTTGTTGAAGATAGTGAGACCGAATCGTATGAGAAAGATGAAACAACCATAAATTATGTCCAGAAAGTTCGAACAATTTCTAAAAAAGTGAGGAAGTCCGAGCAACTGAAAATTCGGTTAAAGAGTGCATGTTGTACAGCAGGAACTTCCTAGTGATATAACTCCAATTTTAGATGTACCGACTAGATGGCACTCCGCCCATGATATGTTGGAGGTTGCACTAACATTACGAAATGGCATAAATTGCGACAGTGATCCAAACTTAAAACACTTAAAGCTAACCGATGAAGAATGGTCATTGTTGGAAAACGTTCAGAAATTATTGAAAGTATTCAAAAAAGTGTCAGTAAAACTAGGAGGCGAAATATATGTTACGCTTCCATCTGTCATAGTAAGTATTAATTTGTTTCTAGACTATTGACGAAATTATGATAATAGCGATTCAAAGTGCCAGAGACAAAATTTTAAAGCATTATCATAAAACAAACTGGATCTACTGCGCAATTCTTATACTAGACTCTCGCTATAAATTAGAGGTATTCGACAAGACACCTTGGGGAAGGGAATTGAAAGACAAATCTTTCACAATCTTCAAGGACTTGTGCAAACAATATACAAATAGCATACAGTCAGGTTTGCAATCACATGTTGAAAGAATATTGTTATCAGACGAAGGTACTGAAACTGATGATGACTTTGATCTAAATTCGTTGTACACAAAACGATCGAAGAGAGATAATGGTGAATATGAAATAGAGAAATACCCTCGCCGCTCCTCGCTGTGACAGCCAAGAGGATATTCTGAAATGATGGAAAATGCATGAATTTACCTTTCCCGTATTAAGTGTAATGGCAAAATATTTTTTGAGTATTACGGCAACTTCGGTGCCAGTCGAAAAATTGTTTTCGAAAACAGGATTAGTTATAAAAAAAACAAAGAAGTAGGTTAGGTCGCGATTCTGCTAAAAGTCTAATGTGCATCAATTCTTGGATGGCAGATAAATTTCTATTTGACACTCTGCAGGATTTATAATTAATTGCTTGCTTGATATTTGCTTAGATAACCATATAGAAACACTTCATTATACAAGATGTGCCCAACGACAAACTTTCATTAAAGATATCTCAAAACTTACAATTCCTGAAAAACTGAAACTTTGCATGTAGGGGTTACCCAATAAGGCAAATTTAGCTAAAATATTTTCAACGTTATGTAACTTTCGGTTAAATCAAAAGTAACTGTCAATTTCATTATTTTAAATGGCATACTCCACATTTCATTGCTTATTTGAATAGTGCGCGAGTAGATTATTATTTTGATATTAGGGTTTGTAAAACTATTTTCAAATGTTTTGCTTTCAGGAATTTTTTCTTTTAAATAGTGCACTTTGGAGGATCGGAGAAATGGTATTAATAAACATTTTATTAAAACGGTTTGTACGTTATGTTTGCGTAACACCGTAACAAATGTTTCCCAATCTCAATAACAACAATAACATAGTTTTTACAATTTAATAACGCAAATTTTAAAAATAATAATAAGTAAGAAGAATAAGCAATGAAATTCGTTAACAAATATTTGTACTTTGCTTGAACTCAATTTATTAAAAAAATTATGCATAACCTTAATTTCAGCAATACCATAAACGAAAACAAAATTTAAAAAATTAAGGAACTCGAAATTTTCCCTATACTTAATTATACTTTTATGCTCGTTCATGTCAAGATTTAAAAATGGGGGTCCAATTAAAAAAATTGTTGTGGGACATCCTGTATACATGTCTTTTTCATATTAAAGAGCTAGATTCTTTGTAATTATATGTTATTGTTTTACTCAATACGTTGCACATTCTTTATATACGGCGAACGCAGCGTTTCCATACTTTCGAAGAACCCTGCATATATTAATATTGAATATTTTTATAGATAAGATTGTCGGCCTTTCTTTCATGATAATTAAAATTCCCAGTAAAGCATACGATAAAAGAATATTCATAGACAACAAAGTAATGTCTACCTGATACTAGAGAGACTTGAATAGTCAGTTCTCTGAACGGATGCTAGCACATTCTCAAAATGTAGACCTATACACAAGCAATCTGTAAAATGGGAATTGACAACGTTCTTTGTTTAGAATATGGAGGAAAAAAAATTCAGTCAAATTTTGAATACTTTCCTTTAAATATGTTACTAAATACTAGTAGTAGTACATGAGTTCTAAAATGCATTTTGTTACTTAAAGTTAAAGTTTGACGCAAACCACCTTCTATTTCGGATTGCCTGTGCAAGTGTGCATCATCTCAAATACCTTTGGGATTCTTCGAGGTTAAAATGATACTATAAACTATAATTAAAATTGATATATTCAACTTTTGTAGAAAAGCATAATAATAGTAAAAAAGTATTTTATACAATTGAAAATACATATTTTAACAAATGATACTTTCCATTTGGCTGTTGAAAAATCTATACATTACTTAAAGTTTTAGTTACATTACGGTTCAAATCGGCCCAGCCCAGCCCGAAACCCGGACCAAAATTCAAGTCGGGCCTCAAACCGTGCCGGGCCGGAACGAATTATTTCGGGCCGGGCCGAGCTCCACCTAAAAGCCTGGCCCGGCCCAGTCCGAATCTATCCTTAATGTAGACCGAAATCAGATAGTGATAGATGTGTGTACCAAAAAAAAGAAACGATTTCTGGTGTTATAGATGCAGCGTGAACTCCAACTAAATTTAGATTATGTGCAGCACAAAGGTACTAATATCCCAAATACAAGCTCTAACCTCTTTATTTGTCAGGCATGTTGGCACCGTTATCGTAACCCTTGTCCTCTAATATCGTGTATATTTAATTTGTTAGTGTGTAGTGTATTGAAAATCTAAGTCCTTAAAATTTCTCTAGCTTTTTCGTAAGATGGAATAAAGTCAATATAACTTTCATCGCTTATTATTCTACCAATAGAATCAATATAAACGTATATTGTAATCTCACTCATTCGTTCCTTTCTTGAAGCATCAGGGGCACAACCAAATAAAATTGAATAATACTTTATTTTCTTAATTCAATTTAAAATTTCGCTCCGTGATTTTTACCTACTAAATTTATTATTATAGTTCGAATTGCTGGTGAAAAATATGAAACGGAGCCTTTTTCATGTATTTCAATATGCTCTTTGCTTACATTGTACTGACTCATAAGTTGAATTAAATTTAAAAATATGCCACAGTTGAATTCTCTTGTACCTCGAAGAGCAATATTATCTTTTGAACAAATTAAAATAACATCTATTATAAGTTTCAATACTTCACGCCAATTAATTGTTTCCTACTTGACAACTTTAAGAATATAATCATCTAGAGCATTACATGGTTTAATACTTTCTCCATAATTTTACATAATTGTTTTTGTGTTCAAACAAATTTTCATGTTGTAAAATGACAGGATGAAACGTTTTCCAATCTTGAAATTCTTTCTTTGGGTTTGAAACGTTATGGGATTTGTTTCCGAATATCATGCAAGGAAAACAGAATACTGCGTTTTCATTAACACAGTATATGATCCACTCTTTTTTAATCGTTTTATTATGAAGGGATTATTAAGGGATTTTGTTCTATGCTTTTTTGGCATAGAACAAAATCCCTTGTAAATTTCTGGGTTGAATCATTTGACATCACTATTAAAATTTAGTCATCGCCCTGATTTGGACCGTGCTTGACAAAAAGGCATATTATTTTCGTTGAAATTGGAGACTAAAAAGGAGAATTATTGTAATTCAAAGAGAGGTATTTTATTTGAAATAATATCTTCATCACTATCAACGCCACTGAAGCTTTCCTTTTTAACAAGAGTTTATTCTTTCTCAATATTATCAATATATGAAGTGCTGGCGATATGTTCTTGTGAAATAGTAAAAGTGAAATCGTAGATCCTTCGGTTTTCTTTCTTGAACAATTTAGATAATTTTTCCGACACAATTACTTTCTTCCAATTTCCTACTTCAAATTTTCCTCTTTCGTGCACCTGATTTAGGTTTAAGCATAGACATTTTTGGTCTGTAAAAATAATTATATATTAATTTTTCTATATTAAAAATTAAAATTTTAAAATTATACATTTTTAAAATTCATGCAGAGTAATAAAGATATTAGAGTAAGACGAATACTTACGCTGTAATATATACACACAAACTGCAACGCTTTACATTACGCTAGGCGCTAGGTTACATTAGAAGTCAGAAGAAAATCTTTAATTAAAGCAAAATAAATATGACGCACCTTGTATAATTAGATTTCATGAATAAACATTGAATTTTCTTAAAGTAAATTGTTAGCATTTAATAATGCTAAGAATCAGCTAACTTCATTAATACGTATTGCTAAGAATACTTATTACCAAAATAAGCTTAATTATACGTGTGGCGACAATAGAAAGACATGACGTATTATTAAAGACGCTAAAGGTGATATATCTCCCAAGCAAAATATATCAGTATTGAATACTGAAACTGATGGTGTAGTTACTAATACAGAAATGATAGCTTCCTTGTTTAATAAGCATTTTAATTCTGTTGGAAAGAACTTCGATAAATTAAAAGATACTTGCAAGAATGCTAATTCTAATAAAAATTGAGTCTATTATTAATCAATTAAAACATCAGTCTTTTACAATGTCTAGTATTTTAAATTCCAATATAACAGTTAAACAAACAAAAAACCAAATTCTTGTGTTTTTGAATATAAAATTTAACGTGTTTTAGTTCTGGTGTTTTTCCTACAGTCCTCAAAAATTTGTTTGTAATCCCACTATGCAAAAATGGTGATAAAACTATTATCAACAACTATTGTTCAATTTCTTTAACTTCTGTTTTCGGTAGAATTCTCGAAAAATGCATTAAAATCCTCCTTTCATCTTTCTTCAAAAAATTTAACATTTTGACTACGCAACAATTTGACTTCAGAAAAAATTCATCCATGGAACGTGCTTTATATGAAGTAACCAATGCGATCTACTCAAAAATGGAAAATAGTTCCAAGCAAGTAGCAGTTTTCCTTGATTTGTGTAAAGCATTCGATAGTTTCTCACAGCAAATTATTGCAGAAACTACATAAACTAGGGGAACTGTACGTCTACTTTTGGAGGACTGCCTTAAAGATAGATGTCAAAGTGTTTTTGTTTAATGGTATACTAAGTAATTCTGTGACGGTAGAGTTTAGCATTCTGCAAGGAACTGTATTAGGTCCACTTTTATTTCTTGTATACATTAATGATCTAGCTTTACTCGACACCGGCGGAAAACTATTTTTATTTGCAGACGATGCAGTTATTCTTTTTGAAGGCAATAATTGGCTTGAAGTTAACAAGAAATCTGTTGTTGGCATAGAGCTTGTTAATGCATGGTTAGTCAATAACTTGGCTAACTTTAAGTTTACATAAAAGAAAATATATTACATTTTGCCCTAGCTTGGCTGGTATGCCATCTTCTTGGATCAAATTAGCCATTCATAAAATAGACAGTATAAAAACTACATGTTCGTGTCTTGTTATTGAGATAGTTAGCAAAATTAAATTTGGGTGTAATGTTAGACCAACCTTTAAGATGGCACGCACATATTGCATACATTACATCTAAAATCAGATACTGATTTATAAATTCTACCAATTAAGAAGTATTTTCTCTTAAGATGATTTACTATGCATTTGTAGAGTCTATAATTAGATACGGTATTTTATTTGGGGTGGTACTTTTTCAACTACTTTTTTGCCTTCACTAATAGCACACAAGTTTATTATCAAAGTCATGCCTAAAAAGGATATATATTTTCCGTCAGATATCCTATTTTCGGAGACTAATTTACTACCATTTAGAATACTTTAATGTACTTTACTGTTTCTGTACAAAAATCTCCACCCTAAAAAATGTATATACATTCTTATTACACTAGATTAATAGATAAAAAACCAATCAGAACTTATACGACCTCTTATGACATTAGTTCAACATTATGTTTCTTATTTAGGTCCAAGGCATTTCAATACTTTACCTGCTTGCTATAAAACTATAAACAGCATTTAGATTATATGAAAAACGAGTTACAAAATATTTACTTGATAATATGAAAAAATATAATTTTACATTTACTAATGCTTCAAGATTCAATTTTAAGTTGAACTTGACCATTTTTTTTTGTCAGTTTCTAGATAAATATTTTTTATTTTTTTGCAATTTTTTATAAATGTATTATACTTATAACTTAGTTTACTATTCACAGTTTTCTGTTGAACTATTTATGTATTCAGTCTCACAGACTTTGGTTAGGTGCTGAATCTCTGTCATATATATCTCTCTGTACTAACAAAACTATTTAATACAATACAAAAAAAGATTGAAACTTCAAAATTAGCTCTTATAGATATTGACTAATGCATGTCTATAATGGATTTAATTAATTAACAAACGGAATTTCTTTATATTCTAATTATTTGTGTTTAATTATTTATTTAATTAAACTTGATATAATGATTGCATCTGTATTATATTTATGATACATTAAGGTTATTTATTGATTTGTTATTTTGTACTGTTGCTGAGTGTGATGTATAATAAAGAATATTTACATCAATAAATCATTATTAATTTTTTGTTTGGTCCCACCAATAAATTTATCTAAAAACTTATTTTCAAAACTCAACAATATGTATGAAACAGGTTTAATTAAAATTCATTTAAGCATATACAGTAAATAAATGAATTTTAATTCAACCTGTTTCATACATATTGTTGAATTTTGAAAATAAGTTTTTAGGTAAATCCTATAGTGTCACTATTTTGAATTTCCCGTTATTAGCTCTTGTTTTCATTGGTAGTCTCTAGAAGCGCCACCGGTTTTAGCCGCTATTGTTGTCCCCACTTTTTTACATTGGATTGGTGGCTTTCTTACTGTATGTTCTCTATGGCCCCACCCCAATCTGCGACTGAAGTTAACCGGTATACTTTTCGTAATGGTAAGGTCGAGCTGTACGTAATATACTTTGTCTAAGTCTAGTACAAACTGTCTTTAAAAACAGAGGAATGTTGTAACGTATTATTGTTTCCAATAAGCTTCTCCAACATTTCGTTAAATGTTTCATTCCTAATGTGCAATATTGAATTCATTCAGCGATAATAGAAAATGTAGAAACTTAATTTTATCAAATAGAACACCCTGTATATTACTACATACTTGGATTTCTTGAAAAATTTTAACACTACTTCATGTAACCTGTCCTATACCTAAACTGAGTTGTTGATGAGATATATAAAAATATCGGCGGTTTTGTTCCGCGAAACAAAAAAACACTAGAATGTAGTTAACTTAAAGATTTTGGTTTAGATGTTCTAAAATTTAAAATAAAGTTAACAAATTTAAACATTTATTTCAAAAATTGTTCAAATGTGTCATTAAAAAATTTACCGGAACCGGATCATCAATGTTCTTGGTACAAGTATGGTAGCTTGCCAGATGGGTGTGAACTTAGCGATGAGAATGAGCCATGAAAAGGTCGAACTGGCAACATCACTAGTCTCGTGGCAGGTAACTCCATCCAAGTTTATTGTATTAAGATAAACATTGCGAGGGCTACGCATAAATGCCATGCAATCAAAAATAGTCTATAATGGAATGAATCAAAACTAAGTGTTATAAATAAGTTTACTGCAAAAGCTTTAATACCGTTATTTAAATATATAGAATGTTACGGAACAACTGTATCCTTATTTTTATTATTGTTACAAGTATCTAGTGCCTACCTACTGAAAGTATATATCATTACCCAAACAAAAAAAAATAGTATTATACGGTGTAATGTTAGACATCTGTTACAGCCTTTGCTTCACGGTCAACGAAAGAAATAAATCAATTATTCTGATCGAACGTACTACGCGAGATAGGTTTTGAGTCTTTGGAAGCTTTTTCTAAAAACATTTATTTCCCAAAAAGCTCTTCTATTGATTTTATTCTCAATTATACGATTACAAAAATGATTTCTTTCTGTTACAATCAACTTAAAGGTTTATATTCACTAAACTAATTGAATTTGACAAAATACATGGAAGTTGTTAATCAATAATCAATAATTAAAAATTATGGTAAATAGCTTGAACCACCAACAATGTTAAAGTTATGAAGTTCGAGACTGACTGGCCATCAGCCGTTCCTCAGGCTATTACTATGTAATCCCTGCTTTCACATCATCTTGTAAGAAATGCAGATCTCACCGTCTGCTATTTCTTGTTAACGTACAATGTCTTACTTCTTAGTAATTTTAATTAAGTCTGCTTTTATTGCAGTTCATTGTGTCCTGCACCTGCAGTATCAGGTTGCGCCTGGAATACAAAGTAGTTGCTTCCGTTCTCATGTCTGATATGAACTTTCGTTAACCTTTTATATTATTACCTTCAATTATACGATATAACATTCTATTTCCTAAGACATAATAATTGCATTTAAATTTATATACATATTAATTGGGAGATATATAACTCGCTTCCTAAATAAAATTTCCACTTTTAAACAGTAAAAAAAGTGTTAAACCTTTTTGAGACAGGTTGAAATATAAACTAAAACCTCGAGCGTTCAATAGGCTTGCATTAAGCCATTATTTTCAACATATGCTCCACGAAGTAAGAGTGAAAAATTTACTTGCACGGATCGAACATATACGCGAGTTATGTATCCCCCAATTTATATATATATATATATATATATATATATATATATATATAAAATAAGATGTATCTGTATACAAACTCTATGGTAGTTATATAGCCATTAACAAAACATTAGCTTATTACTTCATAGGGAGGAAGCATCCACTGACCGACGGTCTTTTTTATATATTGTTCTACACAATTTCTTATTGCGAACTGCAAATAACTTGTCTTTTATATATATATATATATATATATATATATATATATATATATATATATATATATATATATATAATGATATTAAAATAATTGCTTTTAACAAATTTAATAAATAAAACAGTATATACGATGTATAAATAAACACCCACTTTACAAAGAATCGAAAAAGAGAGTTTTTAACTTTATGAAACAAACAAATTCTTTTATTTATGGCTATGCAAGATACTAGCTTGCTTTGTATAGTTCAAAACTTTTTTTTTTTGATTCTTCGTAAAGTGGGTGTTTACTTATACATCGTATATACTGTTTTGTTTATTTAATTTGCTAAAAGCAATTATTTTAATATCATTTTTACTTTGATCTTTACTCCTCTAGCGTATTATGCCGAGCGTCGCCAAGAGACGGTGTGTTATATTTTTGCAAAAATTCTTGCATTTAGCACATCGAACAAGCTCAAAAGTGAAACGTATTTGTTATGGGCATCTATGAAATATCGATTTAATTTCGAATTTACTTCTGTACTTGACTAGTCTAATACTAGTGAATACTCACCTGATGGCGTTTTTATTTTACTTTTGCCATCTTACAGAAGTTCTTTCAAAATTATTTTTGCCTATTGTTTTTAGTTGTTTCATAAGGGTTATAAACCACTTCATCCTGATGAGATCCAGTAAGATCGAAACTAGTAGATGAATGTTTATTCCCTTTATGAAACAAACAAATTCTTTCATTTATGGCTATGCAAATTACTAACTTGCTTTGTATAGATAAAAACTATCTTTTTCGATTCTTTGTAAAGTGGGTGTTTATTTATACATCGTATATACTGTTATATATATATATATATATATATATATATTAAATAATAGAATCTAACAGGAAAATATTAGAAATTGTTAAAGAAATCATAAGTCGAGTAAAACAATGTAACCCAAGGATAGATATAAAAAGGTTATTAACAGTTTATGAGAATGGATGCAATATAATGTATTGCAGACGATACTGATACTGTAGGTGGCAGGTCACACACGGTTAAGATACCGCAATTATCTAGAAAGTAAGATTGTAACAATATTAATGAATAGAATTAAGAATAAGCAGACATGACATCTGCAAGTTCTCACAGAATTGTGAGGAGCAGGGACAACATAAATATCCTTAGAGCCCCCAAGCCAGTCAGTCAATTTGAGTATTACAGCTCTAGCATTGTTGTTTACCTAGGCTACTCACTCTAATAATAGTTGAAATAATATTTTATTTTCGACTTACAATAATTAATACCAAGTTGGCAAAGTTCCATATTAATTTCTGTTTAAACAAATAAATTGTTACGAAGAATTGGAAGTAGTTTTTAAAAACGTTTAAAAACGTAGCTGGCGCAGCGTACGGATGTCAAAAGGTCACTATGGAATCCAAAAATCAAAGAACTGGTGGTCTTAAATTTCAATTCTCAATTTGGCAGAACCCAAACAAAGTTGGAGGAAGTACAAGCATCGACCAAATCCAGCAAATCAAACAAACTTGGAGAAGATACAGGCATCGATCGAATCCAAACCAAACCAACGTGGACGAAGGACAAAATCGACCAAACCCACAGCCAGAAAACAAAAGAAACAGATGATAAATTTATTGTAAGTTCATTTCCTTAAAACCAATTTATTTTTATAAATTTATTGATATTTGCTAGTATAAAAAGAATTTTTTTATTTTATTACCTTATGTATGTACAGATTTTTTATTATTATTGCAATTTTATGCCATTTAATGAAAATAATTTACAAAGAGAAGTTATTTTTAAGATTTATTTTGAAAAATTGTATGTAAAGCAAAAGAGAATTCGTTTTGAAACAAGAGAATTTTTTAGAACAAACTAGTACATCTATCACAATTATTAAAAAAACAAAACGTAACTGACGTACGACTAATTATTAATACGAAAACGCAACGATCTAATTCAGCACACATAAAAATAGAACGTAACTAACTTTACTATTTAATACCGAAAACTTATGTAAAAACTCAATCTTTATAAACAATTAATTACAGAAAAGATTATTTAAAACTTGACCTTCATCTCACTTTATAAATGATAGAAACGCACTTTACAATCTATTAATAAATTAATCCATTACAAATTAAAACAAAGCGTATAAAATTACGACCATTATTGAATAGAAATCATTCACTTATCGCAACTTCATAAAAAGTTATTTCAGTACGAACAACTAATTATAGTGAAATAATTACTGAATAAAAGCTTCAGAAACGTTCATCATAAAACTTTATGTTTACATTACTGAAAACGCACATTGCAACTGTATAAAAAGCAATTATTAAACGTAACATTTTATGCAGCAATTAACGAGATAAAAGAAGCGATTTATTTAATTATCACAAGACTGACAATAAGACCTTTCAGCAGACTTAAAACTTTGTAATTTAAACAAGTTTATGGTATAAATTATAAAGGAAACTGATGCACATATTGTAACAACGTAATTAACTGAAAACTTGCAACTATAAAATTAAAATATTCAAGGTAACTAGACAATATAATTACCAAGAAACATCTTACAATCATCAAATTACAACGCCCATAGAGAGGAGATAATTAAAGCAAATTCAATTAATCAGCAGGAATAAAATAAAAATCATAACCGACACAAAAACCTACAAAGTAAAGTAATCACTACGAGAAATTATTAATTTACACCAAAACCGTTCAAAAATTAAAACCGTAATAAAATTAACATTCGCGAAATAAAAATAAACAAATTCAAGGCTACAGCAAGCAACCAGACATTACCGAGCATAAATTCAGCAAATTAATTACCGCACCATGTAACTAAGTATAAATATAAGCAACTACGATTCTTTAAATAAGTCAACACACTTCAAACTGAAAATTACCAAACCAAACTAAAAAGTAACAATACAAACCGCGAAATAAATCTCAATTTTACAACATTTGAAATTAATTAAAAGCAAAAGCAACCCTTAACAAAAATGAGTTTATATATAAAGATTTATCTTGAAACCATGCTCAGCTTCAACGGAGAGCGAGCCCTGTTAGTGAATTACATTACAGCATGTGAAATATTTTTGAAAACCTTCTACAAACCCGGAGATAACGAAAGAAATGTATTACTTTTACGCCTCATAATAAGTAAACTGACCGGACGGGCACTAACACTAATTGCCAGCCGAGATGACTTTGAAGAATGGCAGGACTTTAAAAAGATACTAATTGCATAGTTTGGACACCAAAGAAACATAAAATGTCTCATCCGCTACCTAACAAACCTCAGAATAAAAAATTAAAAAAAGAAAATTAAAAATCTAAGAACCCAACCAAAACATCCAACATTTAAAAACAAAAATGTATAACAAAATGGCACTGGACACCTACATAAACGCATTACCAAAACGACTATCAGATAAAATAACATTCTAACGTTCCCAGAATTTAGAAGAAGCCATGAACATGATAATAGAAGAAAAAATGTAATGTATTATCGAAACAGATTATACAACCCCAACGCAAATAAAAGTTATTTACCAACAAAAACCATACAAGCCGCGAGACAAACAATCCCCCAACAAAAATGTATTCCGTTCAATGCACAAACAAATCAACCGCGAATTAATAACTCAAATTCTAATAACACGAATTTTAATAATCAATTTAAACAATTTCCAAAACCAACGTTTAACTCAAATTTTACGAAACCTGCATTTCAAACAAGGATTCAACCAAAACGTAAACCAACAAAGACCAGCATTCAGCGCGAACCCTATTAAAAATACACAAATGACAAATAACAATATCAACCCTAACAGCTATTACAAACCAACGCCCATGGATACCTCATCTGGTAACACCAGACAAAATACAAAAGTATCGCCCATCCAACCAAGTCACAATCAAAAACGCAACTTTATATCGGAAGAACTATTTCATAAAAAGTAAAAAAATTTGACAATGACCAGAATAATTACATTCATCCCAGTACGGACGATGCATCAAACCATTTAGACAATTATAAACGCGACGAACCATGCGAAAACTACGACGAGGACGACGAAGAAAACGCGTGCTCAAATTTTCAGATAGACCGATTTATAAACGATCAAACTTAATAAATTTAAATAATATTAATCACTTAGTACTACCATACATAGAAATACCCCATGCCAAACTTAAACTATTAATCGATACCGGATCCTCAAAAACACTAATTAGTCTCAAAACCGTAAAAACACTATTTAGATTACGTAGAGAGAGACCATATAAAATTGAAACAGCCCATCAATATTTTAAATTGTAAATTTGTACGTGCAAACTTTGTCCGCGAATAGACCGGTATTCGATTTACTGAAACTACCAACCGACCACCTGCTGTCACCCTTGTTGCCTGGTGGCTGTTTGCCGCGATCCTTTTAGAAGTGTGTTACACAATTTTTCTATATAGATTTATATAGTGTATTTACTCTACCTTATAGGCGGCAGAGCCTCAATAGATTATGAGGCGTTCCTGTTTAAGGTTTAAGTCCAGGGTAGAGAGGATGGTAAATGGCTTTGAGTAAAAAAAGGACCCTCTAAAGAGATCTTCCAGCCAGCTAAGCTTCTTCAACTTAGGGCAGAACTATGAGCTAGGGTCGTAGGATGGTATACGATAATAAAAGAATTTTTAATGGACGCCACCGTATCTTAATAATTATTATACTAAGGATCAATCCGAAGATCAAATACGGAAATCTTCGAAAAGAAAAAAAATATCCTTGACGAGCAACACATAGAAAAATAATACTTACTTATGACTCTGCAAACTGGAATAAGAACGACGATCTCGTACTATCTGAAAATTTAATCACTTCTAAACATTTTTGAACAAGGACTACGTTAGAGCCTAGTCACTTTATCACAAAAAATAAATTATAAAAAAATCAACTAGTCAAAATTATACTACAAAAAAATTTTAAACTTTACACCAATAATATATCTTTCTCCACTACAAAACTTTCATAAATGTGGTTGTTTATTTCTATAGAAAAATTATTGATGACTTCAATGAAAGAAAGCTTTAAGACAACTTAGTACTCTTTCTATTGATTTACAAAAAATATATATATACATCATTTGTACAATTTTATACGTACTGAAACTTTCAAGATAATTACTTTTATTAAGGTCTAGTATTAGTCACTGATTATTTATATGAATTTTATAAGTGAAAATTTATTATAATTTTCTATAAGAAATATAGTGTCTTCATTATTATTTCATGTATGATTTCATGTATGATAGTTGAATAGAATCCTTTTCGGGCTTACAATTAATTGATTAAATGCTCTGACTTTCCGTAGATTACAGAACTACATTTTTATTTGATTTAATTGATGGAATCAAAGATCAAAAACACTTATTGTTTGAATTAAACTATACTTCAAGTGTACTGCCAAAAAAAATTATATTTTATGTGACAAACAAATATCAACGTGTCACGTGTTTAGTTACGAATACATTTTAGTATAACTTTGTAAATTCAAAAATTATTTTATGGAAATTTCTTTGTGTTTATAAGAGCATTTATGAAATATCCAACTATTAAATCCTGAACAAAATATAACGTGTCTAATTTAAATGACCATATAAATTTTACAAAAATTTTGTGTACCAATTTAAATAAACATGTAGAATTTACAAAAATTATTTGTACATTTTAAGTAATGGTTCCATGAAATGAAAATTGATGTAAAATTGGAGGTGACTCACCACAAACAATTTGATAGGCATCCGAGTTTGTCAACCATCTTGAGTACTTACAAAAGCAGATGTGCACGGCTGGCAAGTGCTTGGCCTTGACTTCTATACAAAACAACATCTGCAGAAACTTTCACCATCCTGCATAGCTACATTTGTGACTTTGTACTTTCAATACAACTAACAACCAATTGTGCTTCTGTGTTCCATAACAAATATACAAAAGATTTATCGCTCCACAATTTGATACATTACGTGCTTACATAAAATTTGAGTTCCAATACTATAAATTTTGCGTTTCAAAATTGGACTTGAAATTTGGCTTCGATATTATTTTTTACTTTTACTTTAACTTTTACTTGCGCTGAAAAGAATTGAGGAAATCATTTGGATGCAAACTTGAAAACTATTTACCTACCGTAGATATGTCTTTCTTGGTCTCACTAGGTCGATATAACAACTAATCGAGGCCATGGTCCCTATCGACACCATTGCACCTCTCTTTGGGACAGCATGTTTTTTTCAAACCTGCTAGCCCACGTTTCAACACTTGCTTCGCTGATTGCATTCAGATGGTAAATGATGAACCTTGGCCACGAGACAACTTTATTATCCAAGCACGCGCAGAATGGGAATATTGTATTAATACACATACAGATAGAAAAAATCTTAAATTTTACTTCGAGTCTTTAATAGGTGGAGCTCTATGTATGAATTGGTAATATATTGTTACTATCGGAATTTAATATTTTCTGTCTAATAATGGATATTTGTTAAATAGATATTTGGAACAAAAACGTAGATTTATGAAGCAAGTAATTGTATTCGTTACAAGTGAAGACGTGTTGTGTTTTGTCGAAATTACATTTGATGTTTTGTCGAGGTGAGTGGTTCTTGACTTTTAATATAAATTGATATACTAGGCCACGTGGGTATATAATTATTTATGTACTGGTCCTTCGACTATGAATTATTGCTACTTGATTAATTAGAAATTCTATTTGGTCTTCGAGCTAAATTTTTGAATTAATCAAGTGTATTATAGTCCATAAAAATGCGTAATTTGGCATTGCGTGTTTTTATTCTGTGCTGACGCGTTAATTTACGGCGATCATTAACGTAAATATCTGCATAAATATTAGCGTAAATGACCGCGAATTTCGTTAGAAAGTATTGAAAAAGCTCAATTGATTTGACATTACCGCTCACTAAATAATATTTGCTGTAATTATACTATTATATCTGTGCTTATTGACTACAAAAATATTTAACGTGTTATAATTACAGTGTATAATTACATATGGGTCAACCCTCTTTGTGGTTAACTACCTAGTTAGCAGAATAAAGGGTATGACATCCTTTTGTCGGTTGCTATCTTTTCTAAATATCTTGAAAACTGCAAGGGATCACACCCGATGTATCTCTAAGTGCATTCCATTGAATATAGGTGTAGCAGAAGTACATATTGAAGTGTTACACCATAGGTCGTTAATGCATGAATATTTTACTTTTATTTATTTACTAATTAAATAATTCTCGAAAGACCAATTAAAAGTTTATTATTATAATGGTTGATTAAAAACATTACATTTTTTAGGTAACTTGAAGTTTAATTACATGTAGAAAAACACAACTTGAAGACGTACCTTCAAGTTTAAAGTATAAACATGAACTAACTTTACACACACTTTCTTAAGAAACATTTCACCTTAGTCCTGTTCATAAAACCCATTGCCTGTCTTAGAAATTCCACAAACCCCTTTGTTAGAAAACATTAAAGTATTACTCGTACATTCCTGGTTTACCTGAAACTGACGGCAATAGATTAAAACGTGTGATAGGACTCTTTGGAAGTTGAAGGAAGATTGAAAAACTTTCACTGTGTTAGTTATACATTCGGTCTGCTAAATAATATGACCCTAATTTTAAACTGAAATATTATTTAATGGTTCGATTTCTCGAACAATAGGGTTTAGCCTTATAAAATTACAAAATTGTTATCTTCTTGGTAATTAAAAGGTGAATGATATTGTTGCGAGCTACTATTAGGCAACCCGTCAAACACACAAGCGCCGTAAGCACTGTATACTCCATGGACCGAGAATCTTCTAGCAATTACTGGAGCATGAATCATCCTTTTTAATTCAGGGTATAAATAAGACCGATGAGAAAGTACAGAGTTTAGTCTATATCAAAATATCGAATATAAATTATATCGTGTAAAGTTAAATAGTTGAGCTTTTGGAGTCCAAGAGTAAACACAAATGTTATATTATGTGAACGTGTCTAATGTACATGCAGGTTGTAGAATACATAAATAGACAAAAGTGTAAATAAATAGTTGTGTTAGTGTTGTTAATGGACCTATGGTTAAGAAGTTAGTTTAAAAAGATATTAGTGCTTGTAAATTCATTAGTGTGATAGTGCTTCATTGTTAATTGGACTGAAAACATCTATAAATAAGGCATATACTGTTAATTAGACTTGTGAGCAGTGAGTAATAAAGACTCTTGTTATTACTTGTTTTAAATTAGTGAAACGCGGTAGTAGTAGCCTGCTGCACTGGTGTACAGGCCTGTGTGGGATATATAGTGATTAATTTAAAAGGAAAAACACACAAGTCTAAAGACATTTAAGTAGTGTGAATATGTCTGTAACAAGAAGCCAAAGTAAGATGGACGCAGAAACATTAATGAATTTCCTTAAGGATTTTAAATCCGGTATGGAAGAAAAGTTAACGAGAATACTGCGAAAATGCAAGAAAAGTTAAGTGAAAATGCTGCGGAAATAGATGAAAAGCTTAGTGCAAATGCTGAGAAAATGGAGGAGAGGTCGGCTAAACTGGAAGTGACACTAAATGAAAACGTAGTGAGGTCAGTTGAACTGGAATCAAACCTTTCAGAAAGGTTACGTGAAAATGCTAAGAAAATGGAATAAAGGTTTAGTGAAAATGCTGAGAAAATGGAAAGGTTAAGTGAAAATCCTGCCAAAATGAAAGAAAAGTTGAATGAAAGTACAGCCACATTAGAGCAAAGATTAATGGAAAGCTCCATTGCATTGAAAGAAGATTTCGCTGAACAGGTAAATACAGTTGAGCAAAAGCTGGACAGTAAATTGGTAAAAATGGAAGAAGATGTGTTGAGGCTGCAAGAACAAGTGATTTCACTAACAACGCGGCCACTTGAATTAGCAAACCACGTTGTAAATCAGAACATTCCATAAATAAGAAACATGGTAGAAAGCGAGTCAATACCGTCAAAATTTAAAGTGAAACCACCCACATTCGATGGTTAAACACCTTGACCCACATATTTGAAACAATTTGAAGCTGCTGCAATAACCAACGGTTGGTGCAACAAAGAGAAGGCTATCTCTCTAATAGTGGCCCTACAGGGGGAAGCTTTTAACATCTCACAAACGATTCCCGATCACCAGCAGAATGATTACGGCCTCTTAACATCGAAACTTGAGATGAGATATGGAGACGCTCATCTTTAACAGGTTTACCATGCACAAGTTAAGAACCGCTCGCAAAAGACAAATGAAAGCCTGCAAGAATTCGAAGCTGACATTGCCAGATTAGTTAGATTGGCATATCCAACGGCACCAGATAGTTTCCTCAAACAACTGGCTGTTCAAACATTTGTGGATGGCGTTAAAGATGGCGAAATACAGCAAGCACTAAGACTGGCACGGCCAAAAATGCTAAATGAGGCATTGGCTCATGCGCTTGAATTTGAAGCAGCTAAGCAGACATCACACAGGATGAGTCACAAAGTTCGGTCTGCCTTAGAAGAACCTGGCCAATCGCAGAGCAGCATAGAAGAAATAATCAACCGTGTGTGTGAAAAGCAAAATGCGGAGAAGCTTGAAAGACAACTACCGCGGAGATGGAGTCTGCTATGCTGGAACTGTGGTGAAGTTGGTTTTATACAGAGACGCTGTACTCAACCAAAAAAACAACTGGTTAGGCAGCAGGAAAACTAGAGCAAGTCGACGTAAGGGGCGAACGTCGACAGCCCAACGTAGTGCTCCGGAGATTATCATCCGTTTTGCATCGTCGATGGGAAGCCGGGACAGCATTTATATCGATGGCAGAATTAATGTTAGGGTTGTCCGATTACTCGTGGACACAGGAGCGACAAAGACTATTGTGAGACCAGATTTGGTTGGTCGTGGTAAAATGCTACCTGTATCGGTATGTCTTCGAACGGCAAGTGGTGAGAAAATTTCTATTCACGGAGAGACTGCCGTAACGTTGGGAATTGGAGACAAACTAATTAATCATCGGGTGTTGGTAGCTGGAATTACAGAAGAAATGATCTTGGGAATGGATCTCATGGGAGAATATGGGTTTCATGTAAACATGAAAGAAAATGTGCTACGGATAGATGATGATGAGATTCCATTTCAAGGGACGAATAACCAGACGATGCAAGTTCGAATGATTTGTGATATGAAAATACCCGAGAAGGCGAAAATAATAGTAATGGGACGGCCGGATGGCACGTTCCGGGAAGGACAAATATGCATGATGTAAGCAACTGAATCGGGTATGGGCCAGGCGGGATTACTGATTGGAAGAACGCTGGTAAAGTTTTGAAATATGATACCAATAAGAGTGCTGAACATTAATCCGCATACGGTGACCCTGAAGAAGTTGCATTCCAGTATGCCATATTAAACGTTGTGTGTGTTACGTTACCTGTTGGATGGCTCATTTAATAGATCGACAATACATTTTATATTAATTTATTCAATGATTCTTTAAGATACAGAATTAGTTGCAGTGCCCTTATTGCCTGCCATTCACGTCACCTCGCACTCTGGTTGTGTCTCGCCTACCAGTATACTAAACATTATGACATCTTCCCCTTTTTGGAGAATAAAATTTACATTCAGTCGCTATTCTAAATAAACAAAGTATTAGTTTAAACATAATCTTTTAAGTATAAAGGTTTCTTAATGCTTCGTCCAAAACGCGAACAATGTCTTCTATCAACTATATTTTCTTCTTTCACTAGTTGGCGATCACTATCTCCGATATCACTTCTAGTTGCGACATCACTACTTACACTTTCTTCATTTACAACATGTGGTTTACTATTAACATTACTAGTAGAATTCATAATATAGTGGTCTAAAATTTCGTCATATTTGTTATCAGGTAAGTATTGAAAATTGTCTTGATTAAATTTTTTTAAAAATCTCCTATTGCGAATAAACACCTTATTATTTTTAAGTAATTTGACTAAATATGATCGAGGTCTATAAGGATCAACTTTAATAACCTGTGCAGGTTCCCAGATCTTATCAAACTGGACCATTACAAAATCATCAACTTCAAGATCAGGTAAGCTTTTAGCTCGTTCATCATAATATTTTTTATGTCTATTCTGATTATTTCTAAAAATTTTGTATAATAATTCTTTATTGGTTTCAATAAACTTTCTTTTACAGGTACATGACCTTTAATTTTTCGATTAAACAATAGTTCAGCTGGTGAAGGAATGTTGTGACTTATTGGAGTATTTCTATATTCTAATAATGTTAAATAAAGATCTTTATTATCATGACATGATTTCTTCATTATTTTCTTTATTGTTTGAATATGTCTCTCTATAAAACCATTTGATTGAGAATAAGTAGGTCAACTAGTTTTATGTATGATTTCCCATTCTTTCAAGAATTGTTGAATTGCAACATTAGCAAATTGCGGACCGTTGTCTGTATATAGAATTTTGGGTTTCCCATGAATTGCAAAAATTGATTTTATAGCATCTATAACTTTAATATGTGTAGTATTATTTTCTAAACAACGAATTTCTGGAAATTTTAAATAGCTGTCTACAACAATTAAATATTGCTTACCATTTAAATAAAAGAAATCTGCTGCAACAGTATGCCAAGAGCGACAAGGCACATCGTGATTTATTAAAGGCTCTTTTGCATTAGCGTTTTGATATTTTAAACATGTTGGACAATTTTTTATAACATCTGTAAGTTCTTTATACATAAAAGACCAATAAACTAGATCTCTAGCACGTAACGATGTTTTATCAATTCCCATGTGATTATAATGCAACCTGTTAATTATTTCCTGTCTCATTTTCTTTGGTATTACCATCTGATTACCTTTAAATATTACACCATTCTGCTCAACAAGTTCATCTCTTACATTCCAGTACAATGAAGCATACTGGCTTACTTCACTTTTTTGTACTGGCCACCCATTTTTGACATAGTTCAGTACTTCATTTAATTCGTTATCACTTTTGGTTTGTATTTTAAGCATGTCATATTTTTGAGGGCTTATATTATTATATTCAATAAGATTTACTTGTGCTTCAATATCGTTTTCAATTATGTCAAAATTTGTATCATTATAGCTAGCACGAGATAAAGTATCTGCACAATATAGTAAAACGCCTGGCTTATATTTAACTTGAAAATCATAATTTTGTAAAGTTATTCGTAATCTTTGCAATCGAAGAGGACATTTATTAAGCGGCTTTTTGAATATCATTTCTAACGGTTTATGATCAGTTTCGACAAGAAATTGTTTACCATACAAATATTGGTGAAACCTTTGACAACCAAAAACTATCCCTAGCATTTCTTTTTCTATTTGAGCATAGTTAAGTTGTGTTTCCGTTAAACTTTTTGAAGCATATGCGACTGGAGCTGCATTTTGAAGAATAACTGCTCCAAGCCCATCCTTAGAACTGTCTACTGAAAGAACCATAGGTTTGCTTTCATCATAATATTGTAACACTGGTCTGTTCATTAATAATTTTTTTAAATGATCAAATTCTCTTTGATGAACTTGATTCCAATCCCATAACACATCTTTTTTTAATAGTTTTCTCAGATTAACAGTTAACTGTGACAAATTAGGTATAAACTTAGCAACGTAAGTTATCATTCCCAAAAATCTACTTAAATCTTTACAATTTTTTGGCACTTCAATTTGCTTTATTGCTTCAACTTTATCACTATCCACTACTATACCTTTATCAGTTAGTATATGACCTACATACTTAACTTCATTTTGTCTAAACTTACATTTATTTTTATTAAATTTAACACCTTTTTCTTTTGCCCGTACAAGAACATTTTCTGATATTTCATCATGTTCGTTTTTGCATGAATTACTACATCAACAATATAAATCTTAACACTTTGAATTCCTTCAAAAATTTCTGAAAATGTTCTATGAAATATTTCGGCTGAATTTTTTAACCCATAAGGTAATCGTAAAAACCTAAACCTACCATAAGGCGAAGCGAATGTAGTTAGTTTAGACAATTCGTCTGATAGCTCTAATTGCCAAAACCCTTTATTAGCATCTAACGTCGTAAACCATTTTGATCCACACATATCCCTTGTAATTTCATCAAAAGTGGGAAGTTTATAATGCTCCCTCATCAGCACTTCATTTAAATATAAGGGATCAAGACAAATTCTTATATTATTGTCAAACTTTTTAACAAGTACTATTGGATTAACAAATTCTGTGGGCTCTATCACCTTTGTAATAATTTTGTCTGACAACATTCTATCTAATTCTATTTTAAGTTTGTTCATTAGCTGAAATGGTACCCTACGACATGGAACAATTTGTGGTTGATAGCCCTGTTTAAGTTTAAATTCTATCGGATTATTAGAAATTTTTCCAATACCTGTAAACAAATCTTTATATTTTAACAATATTTCCTGACTATTTTGAATATTATATACATTTCCTTTGATAAGATTTAGGTCCTGCACAGCTTTCACGCCCAAAATCGGCGCTGCATTATAATCAGTTTTTACTATAACAAATTTCAGTAACCTACTTGTATCATTATTATTACAGATTACATTTAAATTACAAGAACCAAGTACTTCCAATTTTTGACCACCATAATTAGTTAAACAAGTATTGACTACATCTAAATTATTTAGCTATAAACGCTCATAAACATTTTGTGGTATGACGTTAACTTGCGCACCCGTGTCAAGTTTAAATTTAACAAATTTATTACATTCTTTAATAAAAAGAGTTGTGTACCAATCATCTACTCCATTATTTATCATATTAATCTGAATAGTCCCTAACACATAATCATTGTTAGTATCTACTCTACTATTGTTAGCTATTGATAATGTTGCCTTTTCTGGCGTATCAACTACTGCATGTACGTTAGAATTAATTTTATGCCTACACATTGATGCAAAATGATTAAATTTAAAACATTTTTTGCATAATTTACCTATAGCTGGACATTTTCTTGAAAAATGCTTCATTCCACATCGGCTACAACCTCTTGGTGAATCAGTTGACTCAATTTGCTTGTGTTCAACCTGGTTATTTCCACCCCAAGCACCTTCAGTATGAACAGCTGATTTGTCTGCAGTTTTCTTCTGAACACTTTCACCGCCTCTACCATAATATCGACCCATATTACCTTGGTAACGTTGAAAATTAGTTTTTCTAACTGTACCAACCTCAAGTGATTTCGCTTTGTCTGCCAAATCTTTTATATGCTGCTCAGTTTGTTCTGCTGCTCTACAAATTTCTATTGCTTTATTTAAATCTAAAGCATGTTCTCTTAACAAACGATCTTTAATCTTTGGATTATATACTCCACTCACAATTCTATCTTTAATTAATCTTTCTTTGAAATTATCAAAATCACAATTACCTGCCAATCTCTTTAAATCGCTTAAATAATTGTCGAATGACTCCTCCGGTAGCTGAGTTCTAGCATTAAATTTATGAGTTTCAACACTTACGTTTGACTTAGGTATAAAATGTTGCTCTAGTTTTTGTATAATCTTTATGGGATTTTTTTTATCATCCTCTGATAAATCTAATGTTTCGTAGACTTCATATGCTTGCTCACCTATGAAATGCAAGAAAACCGCTATCTGGACATTATTGGATTTTTCTTTACAGCCTGTGGCTACTGAATATAATTCAAAATTATTTTTAAATTTCTTCCAATTCGCACCCAAATCACCTTCCATTAGCATTGGTTTTGGTTGGTTTAGAAATTCCATTTTATTTTTACCATGTGGTTATAACCGCACATATATGATTATCCACTTTATTATTTTTGCACGTAAATTCTTTCAAATATAAGACTGCGCCATGTTACGTTACCTGTTGGATGGCTCATTTAATAGATCGACAATACATTTTATATTAATTTATTCAATGATTCTTTAAGATACAGAATTAGTTGCAGTGCCCTTATTGCCTGCCATTCACGTCACCTCGCACTCTGGTCGTGTCTCGCCTACCAGTATACTAAACATTATGACAGTGTGGACGACACGAAAGATAAACCAGGCAACGGTTGCTCAAAGAAATTGCGGGATATGTTGATACCTTCGTGTCAAGGATTAAACGGCGACCAACTGGGCAAGGTAAAAGAACTGGTCGGACGATATCGAGGTGTGTTTGCACTGGATGATAGTGAGAAAGGAAGGACGAATGTTGTGCAACATAAGATCAATACTGGAGATGCGCAACCGATAAGACAACACCCCAGGCGGCTTCCTTTGGCAAAACGTAAGGAAACCGATCAAATTATCGCCGATATGGAAGAACAGGAAGTGATTGAACCCTCGAATAGTCCATCGGCATCCCCGGTAGTGCTTGTCAAGAAAAAGGACGGATCGACAAGGTTTTGTGTGGACTACCGGCGGCTTAACAATGTGACAAAGAAGGACAGCTATCTTTTGCCCAGAATTGATGACACCTAGTAAGTAAGTAAGTAGATTTATTGCATAACTCAATATAGGTTATTAAAGTATAAAAACAAAATATTATACTATAAAGCAAATTATTAAAATATAGTTAATAATATACTTAGTTTTCATTTCTACAACTTAAAATATATTTTTTTAAATTACTCTTAAATTTTCTTTGAGAAGGCTGATTTGTAACTGATTTTGGTAATGTATTATATATCTTAACGCCATAATGAAATACATTTTTTGTGGTTATCGTTTTATTCTTCTTGTATATATAGTAATTGTCTGCTTGTCTTGTGCTGTAGTTATGTACACTTTAATTAAGTTGTTAACCAAGTACGAAGGCAGCAAACCATTTATAATTTTATATATAAAAACCATACTATTATATTTCATTTATTCCTGAACATTTAAAAAATTAAGGCATTCTAACATTTTACGGACTTTGGCAAATCTGCTACATGTTAATAAAAATCTCATTGCACGATCAGAACAATAGTTCTTCTCTCATAATGTATTTAAATGTATCTGTATCCACTTCTACAATAATGTTCAATAACCCTTTAACAATTTTGCTTTCATACTTAATATTCATTTGAAAATTTTGTTTATGCTCATCTAACTTATTTTGATTTATTATTTTTTTGTAAATGCCTTCTTTGTCACTTTCATCTACTCCTATAATTTTTATCATTGGAAGTCTTTTTAATGGAATCTTTACTGTATATTCTTCTCCCATTTTTTGTGATATAGTTTTCTTCATCACTTCTACTGCCCTATTATTTTCACATTCAATAACAATACCACCCTTTTTGGTAGGTTTCTCTACACTTACTCCAATTTCTAAACTAACAGGGTCAATATTATCTTTCAATTTTTTAAGGATTTCCTTAGAGTCTGTTTTTCCACCAATTTTATCTATTATTACTATAGGAGGTTGAGATACATTCTGTTTAGTGACTGCACTGTACAATTTATTAACATTGAGTTCTGCCTCTGGACACTTTTGTTCGAATAATTTATTTTTTATTTCTACCAAGTCTTTACTCTGTTCATCAAACTTTTTTAAAAATTCCTCATGAGTTCTTTCCAGGGATTGTAATTTTTGCATAACTTCCCCAAGTACATATTTCGTCTCAGTCACTTGCTTTTCACACTTTAAACAATAAAATTTTAAAACTCTTCCTTTTTTTAACTATACATCTTATTTCAGAACTTGATAAGTCTGTACAGTCAAAATGTACTATTTTTGTACACCCATCACACTCACAACATTTGTCATCTTCTATATTTAGATTACATTCCTAACAAACTTGCATATTATACCCTTATTATTAATACTTTTACCAAAAATATGTTTGCATATTTTTCAAAATAACTTTCTTTCAATTTGCTGGGTTCAGTTCTGTACAATAACAAAACAATGTGGCAATTGTAATTGCAGAGATAAGAGCTAGTTATTGTGAAGATAACTGTTGATAATAACCAAAAGTTTGTATACTACCTTGGATACTCTATCCGGATCTAAATGGTTTTTGACCTTGGACTTGAAAAGCGGATACTGGAAGGTAGGCTTGGAGCCAAACGATAAAGAAAAAACTGCGTTTACAATTGGAACTGGATTATGGCAGTTCAAGGTCATGCCATTTGGATTATGCAATGCCCTGCTATTTTTGAACGATTGATGGAGTCGATACTGCGTGGACTGTTCTGGAAAACATGTCTGGTGTACCTAGACGACGTGATAGTGTTAGCTCAGTCTTTTGAAGAACATCTTAAGAACTTAGAGGAGATATTCCAAAGATTACGCGGGGCAAACTTTACATTAAGCCCCAAGAAGTGTCACCTATTTGGAAAAGAGGTGAAATACTTAGGACATGTCGCTTCGGAGACCGGAATAAGAGCTGACCCTGACAAAATAAAAACGGTACAAAAGTGGCCTACACCAGCAGATATACACCAACTACGCAGTTTTCTAGCATTGTAAACATATTACTGACGTTTTATACTTGGTTTTGCGAACATTGCCAAACCGTTAACGAAATTAACCGAAGATGAACAAAAATATTATTGGAATGACGACTGCCACAGTGCACCTGAACAACTGAAACGACCACTAGTTACAGCACCAATTTTAAGTTATTCATGGATGGAGGAGAAATTTGTGTTGGATACCAATGCCAGTAACACAGCTATAGAAAGCGTTCTTTCTCAAGTGCAGGACGGACAAGAAAAAGTTATTGGGTATTTCAGCAAGGTCTTGTCGCGGCCAGAAAGGAACTATTGTGTGACAAGAAGGGAGCTGTTGGCCGTCGTTAAATCCGTAGAGCACTTTTATAGGTACTTATACGGCCGTAAATTCCTGTTGAGAACAGACCATGCTGCACTAAAATGGTTGCTGCAGTTTCGAAATCCTAAAGGGCAAGTTGCAAGGTGGATAGAGCGGCTGCAGGAATATGACTTTGACACAGAACATTGTGTAGGCACTAGCCATCGGAATGCAGACGCTCTATCAAGAAGACCTTGTCCGGTAGAGTGCAATCATTGCTCCAAGATAGAAGAAAAAATAAGTGTAATCCATAGAATGACGGTAACCGATGATACTTGGCAACCCGAAATAATAAGAGAAGATCAGGAGAATGACGCCGAATTGAAACGTATTATTGAGTGGAAAAGTAGAGGACAACGACCAGCTTGGGAAGAAATTAGTATTTCAAGTAGGAGCCTGAAGGCATACTGGGCACAGTGGGACTCCTTGGTGATTGAAAATAGAATCTTGAAACGACGCCTGGAATGTGAAAGTGGCACTGAGAGACTCAAGTGATAGTGCCGAGAAGCAGAGTGCCGGAAGTGTTGCAGCACTTGCACGATAGTATTTCCGGACGGCACTTTGGCATGAAAAGAACTCTCGAAAGAGTGAGAGAAAGATTTTATTGGGTAAACTGCAAAGAAAATGTGAAGGAGTGGTGCCAAATATGTGAGTTGTGTGTCTCTAGAAATGGCCCGGTCACAAAACGAAAAGCCCCAATGAGACAGTATAACGTGGGAAATCCTTTTGAGAAGGTGGCCATTGATATAGCTGGTCCGTTTCCTAAATCAGAGAAAAGAAATAAATACATCTTGGTTGCAATGGATTATTTTACCAAATGGCCGAAGGCGTATGCTATACCTAACCAAGAAACCGACACGGTTGCAGATGTACTAGTGAGGGAGTTGTTTTGTCGCTTTGGAGTTCCGTTGGAATTACACTCCGACCAAGTTCAGAACTTCGAATCAGCGTTGTTTCAAAACGTCTGCAAGCATCTTGGAATCAGGAAGACTAGAACCACGCCATCCTCAATCGGATGGAATAGTTGAAAGAATGAACAGGGCGTTAGGAAAGTACCTAGCCAAAGTTGTCTCTGAACATCAACGAGACTGGGATCAATATTTACATTTGCTACTACTGGCGTACCGATCTTCGGTACATGATAGCACAGGATATTCTCCCGCTTGCGTGATGTTAGGACGTGAATTGCGGCTACCATTTAATCTTCAGTTTGGATTTAAACCTGGAGAAGAGATTGCAGGTGAAGATTACGTTAGTAAGCTTTGTGAAAGGTCAAATAGCATTCACGAAAACGTCCGAAAGAATATCCAGGCAGCAAGCGATCGAATGAAATCACAATATGACACGAGAGCACAAGAAGGTGGTCATCAACCTGGAGATTTAGTGTGGTTGTATAATCCACAAGGAAAACGTGGGTTGTCGCCAAAATTACAAAGACAATAGGAAGGCCCGTACGAAGTGATGAAAAGGATTAATGATGTACTGTACCGGATCAGAAGATCTCCCCGTGGTAAACCGAAAGTGGTACACTTTGACCGTTTAACATCCTACGCTGGCAACAACCAGGAAGGCTCGAATAATGAGAATGGTGTTCGACAAGTTACCAATCTTGAGCCAAATGTAGATTTCGAGAGTTTTATGGCGGCGAGATTTGGCGTTGTTGTTGAAAAACACCAAGATCTGTTTAGAGCACCAGAAGAGTATTCCCTTGCACATTGCGTAGCTCAAGATTTGGAAATGTCAAGGGGAATAGCTGTTGTTTTCAGGAAAAAGTTTGGATGTGTGAATGAATTAGTACAACAGCAGCCAACTGTAGAGAAAGCTTTGGTTCTTCAGGATAACAATCCTTATGTTTAGTATCTGGTCACCAAAAATTCTTCAATGCAGAGACCTAGTTATAGACATCTATGAGAGGCTTTGCTAAATCTTAAAGGTCAAATGATGGAAAATGGAGTAACGAGACTAGCGGTGCACAAGCTAAGCTGTGGACTGGATCGCTTAGATTGGAGGATTATCCGAAATATGCTAGAAGTAGTTTTCCAGGGAACCAACGTCCAGGTCTTTGTTTGTTGTTATCAACCGGTTGCCTAACAAGACCAAGAAAAGAGTATTGACTGTTATTTCCAACGACGCGGTGGATGCACCAGAGGAGATAGCTGCCGATACCGTCATCAGTCATCGCATTGGCGTCGAAATGTATATACAGTTACGAGACGTAACGGTTTTAAAGAGGGGCAGTGTTGCGAGCTACTATTAGGCAACCCGTCAAACACACAAGCGCCGTAAGCACTGTATATTCTCCATAGCCCGAGAGTCTTCTAGCAAATACTGGAGGATGAGTCATACTTTTTAATTCACGGTATAAATAAGACCGATTATGAAGTTCAGAGTTAGTCTATATCAGAATGTCAAATATAAATTATATCGTGTAAAGTTAAATAGTTGAGCTTTTGGAAGTCCAAGAGCATACATTAATGTTATATTATGTGTCTAATGTACATGCAGCTTGTAGAATACATAAATAGACAAAAGTGTAATAAATAAATAGTTGTGTTAGTGTTGTTAATGGACCTATGGTTAAGTATTTAGTTTAAGAAGATATTAGTGCTTGTAAATTCATTAGTGTGATAGTGCTTCATAGTTAATTGGAGTGAAACCATCTATAAATAAGGCATATACTGTTAATTAGACTTGTGAACAGTGAGTAATAAAGACTCTGGTTATAACTTGTTTTAAATTAGTGAAACGCAGTAGAGTAGCGCGCTACAATATTTTTTTTTGTAAAAATCACCAATGAAAACAAATTCTTTTTTTATTTTTAATTTACACATTCAAGTTTTAGATCATTGATTCCAATTCACTAATTCAGTTTATATAGGTATTTGTAGTGCACCTCACCCTAAATCTAAGTACCGGTATATGTTTGTGACATTGAATCGCCCTCTTATCATCGTCATTTACTAATTCAAATATGTTATCGTTTGCAAAATTCCGGTTTATCCGATATAGACATTCAAATGGAAACATCAATTTAAAGCAATTTTTTATTACAGGGTTCGAAATTCTTAAACATTTAATCATCACTCTATCTCCCACCTGAAATACCATTCGCTTCCGTATTCTTCTACCCGCTGCTCTATTGACCTGCGTTGCCCTTTTTGCAATAACTTTCCTAGCTCCAGTGATCAAGTCCGTAAGGTTTTCCAGCTCTTCAGTGTCCCTTCGAGTTCTACTTGGTTTGATATCCTTAATCAACGTAAATGGACACATCCCTGTTACCTAGCTTTACACATTGTTAATAAAGTATTCTATCTCCTGCATATACTTTATCCATCGTTCATGGTGTTCCTGCGTCAAGATCCTCAAGAATTTGATCAACTCCTGCACATATTTCTCATACGGATTTGCTTGCGGATTCCTGGTACTGCAAAATTCCGTTTTAATTTCTAACCTATGCATCGCCTCTACGATTATGAAAATATGTCACATTATCTACCAATATCAATTTCATTTGTCCTGCATTCCTCACCAACTCTTGTATCAAAGACAACGCATGCTTTATATTACACCTCCTGCTTGGATATAACCTAACAAACTTCGTAAATACATCCAATACCAATAACACATGCTGAAATCTATACTGCCCTTACAACCCACTTAAATAGTCTATTGCCAGTACATCCAACGGTGCTGCCTTCTCCAGGCTTCTTGCTGTATTCTAACACGTATTTCTTGCCTTTCCCATCTTGCATGCTTCACACGTCCTAATTTTATTTTTGATCAACGCTATGTTATTTCAAATGTAAAATCACTCTAAATGTAAACAAAGATTTGTACTATACATAAAACCGTACAAAACGTGAACGTCTCTAATCAACTATACGCTCTGTCTCTCTGTCCACCACCAACGACTCATCTTAATCGACCTGCTTAACCAAAAATCCATCTTCAATCCGATAATCTCTCTGCTTATACATACTGCCTACCTCTAAACTTTTTCGAATCTCAACTATCTCTGCCTCCGCTTACATCTCCAAAAACCTCAACCTGGTCCATTTGCTTTTTTCCGTGACTTGCTGCACTGTTAATAGGTATTGCTCTGTATCTCTACTCAGATACACTCGATCTTTTCGACTTAAAAAATTCGCAGTCACTTTCTTCTTCCTTGGCTTATGCTTTATTTCGAAATCATATGCTTGTAAATACAACGCCCATCTATACAAACGACTTTGATAATCTCCTTTTTCTTTAGAAACCATATAGCCTTCTCCTAATTGCATCTGCACCAGTTCAGCTCCAACTGCACTCTCCTACGTATCTGTCCTTAAGATAAATTTATTTTTGAAATTTGGGTACTTTAACGTTAAATGATTATGAAACTGTCCCTCTGATTCTTGAAATGCCTGCTCTCGTTCTGCTGTTCACTTCCACGTCTCATTCTTTTTTAATAATTTAATCAACGGTACACATAGTTCAGAGTATTTAGGTACAAACCTCTTATAATAATTTAGAACCCCTAAGAATTCTCTCTACATATTAACGTACTTTGGTTGCTTTAATTCTTTCAAATCCTTTAACCTGTTATTATTAATGCAAACCTAATACGCTACTTTTGTCTTAAAAAACTCACATTCCTTAATATTTAGCACGAGGCCACCTTTATCCAACTGCAACCCTACTTTCTGTAAATGCAACAAATGTTCAGCCTCGTTCCTCAAAAAGATCAAAACGTCATTCTCGTAATGCATGCAGAAATCTTCTAACGCGTTTAACAATTTTTGCCTGGTCTTTACCAAATGGTACTACAAGGAACGCATATATCTCCCCTTCAATATTGAATCCGGTATGCTTCCTGCTATTCCATGCAATGGAATTAACTAGAACGAATTTTTTAAATCGAATTTACTAAATATTTTCATTCACTAAACTTATATAACAAATTATCTTACGACTGCGGCTGTTCCTGTTGCAGCCTCATAATCGAATTCAACTTACTGGCATCCAAATATATCCTTAAATTTAATTTATCTGCCTAAAGTACAATAACTATTGGATCTACAAAATGAATGTTTGCTTTCGCAATGATACCATTTTTGAGCATCTTACCTATTTCAACTTCCACGCGTTCTCTCATGGAATAAGAAATTAGATATATTGTAGTATAAAATACCTTTTCATCTATAACTTCTAACTTACACATTTGGCAACTTTTGGCTCGTCACCAATTAAGGCTATATGATCGTCAAATAAATTAACCAATTGTCAACGTATTTCCCTTCCTGTCGACCCAATCTGCTTCTTTAAACAACCTTTCAAATAAGCCATGCAATAACGGAAAACCCTCACCACTATCCTTACTCGACCATCTGCCTATTCGTAACCACCCAACTGCATTTCCAGTTAAATATTTCCACACATTTATCTGCATTCCATATCGTTCAATAAAATCAATTCTTAATATAAAACATGAATATAAATCTCCTACGATCCAAAAATTCCACTTCATCGAGCCTTTTTTTCACCTATTAATAACTGTACACATATAACCTTATTTATTGTCAATAATTTTTTCCTCATAGCTAACATTACATTCACCTGGTTTGTTCTACGTATATTCATATCTACATTACCTCGATGATCAAAAATAACATTTTCCTTCACAATGATATTTCGCCACAACTACTATATATAGCCTATCATTAAATATATGGCAGTTGGCGTTGAATGACAACTGTATTATCATTTAAATTTTCACATTTACTGTAACTACTTACTCTACCTAAGTTTACTAAAATACCTACACTTGATAAATTGAAGTTCTTTTTTGGCATGCATGCTCTGCATGCATTTCTGTTACTGTTATTTTATCTTCGTCTCGTCTTCTGTTTTCAGCCCTGACGTGTTGCATTCTCATATTTCCTGTGGGGTCTCTACTTTCAAATCCCGACATGGCCTACTGCTTGAAAAATGGCAGGTGAGCATTTTTCACAAATATTACGCCCTCGTTCGGATGAGAGGTTAAATGGAGGTCCCGTGTATGAGTGTTGTCACGCACGTTAAAGTTCCCTACCTTGCCTGGAACGGCAAGGGTTTGGCAAAATTCTAAATTTCGAGGCAACAAAAAACTCGCCTCCTGGCCAATGTAGTACCTTTGGGTGGAGCATTGGAAATGTAAATGAACGGGGTCTCTACTATCATGCTCTTGATCTGCTAGTACTGGCCTTTTGTAGCTGTCATTGTAGTATCTGTTATCGTTTCTGTGCTTATACAACCTGTTATGCCCCCGGAAATCTGTCAAACCTAATTCTTCTCTAATTATCTTAGCTACAATCGCGCTTGGGGTTGTCATTACAAAGTTCGGACCGAAAATTCGTTCATGACGTCCCATAACCATGTCGTTCAGTCCCACACCAAGTCACAAATTTTCCCCTCGGGTCATGTCTCCGATATGCGTCACTGTGTACATTACTAAAACCTTTTCGATATGTGTGTTTAACAAAGTTACTTTTCCTGGTATCCATTGTTCTATCGTCTCGACCTATGTCGCAGTTCCGTAAAATGCTGAGAAAATCCTTCAACATCTTTATATTTTGTATCGTTACAGCGCGTGTCAATTCGTTCTCAAGATATCAGACCAAAATTTGTATAATTTCCTCTTCGAGTAGTTTCGGTGTCAAATGTTGTGTCATATTCTAATTGTTTATGATGTAGTCTTCTCTAGAACCGTCTTGTTCTGAATAAGTATGATTAGGTTTGAATTCATCTGTTGTTAAATGTTAATTTATTTATTTTATCTAATTGACTGTGTTGTTTTTTAATTGTGTTTGCCGTAACCATTTTTAAAAAATTAATCTAAGTTGTATGTCATGAATAAGTGTTGTTTTTTAAATATAAATCAGGTATGTCAGAGTAATTTATATAAGTAGAGAGTTATGAGCACTTGCATTTGTGCATGCGTGCATACAGTTGCACATACATGCGTTCGCGTGCGCATCTAGAATCATACGTGTGTGTACCTAAAAAGGAGATGACAACCTCAACTCGAAATTGTGATAAAAATGTCATTACAAAGTTCTGAAATACAATTTATTTTACACTTGACAAAAATAGTTGGCGATTATAATGTATTACATATTATTAGCAAATTGTTAAAGTAGTTAGTACGAAATAATTAAATTTCCTAGACTCATGTACTACAGATCCTAATAAAGAAATTAATTATAAAAATAGTTTGTGAATGTAGTATATTATTACACACAAATATCAGCAGTTTGATTAAATATATAGGTATAGTATTATACAACAATATCATAAGATCCTTAAGATAGATAATTGAAAATAGTTGAATTTCACATATAAATATACCCTACTGTCCAGTATAATTTACTATAAGTTGAGAAGTTTCTCATTTGTGAACTTAAAATATACTTAAAATATACAAAATATCTAGATAGATATAGCATGCACACAAAAAGCTTGTAAAAGTTAACATTTTTATAATTTCTTAATAACACTTTAAAGTTGCACTATAACATAAAGATTAATATATTGATAAATACAATAATACAAGATAGAAGCACAGAATAGAATATTTAAGTATATAATAGACAATCCGTTATTTAAGTAACTTTATGTTAATACAAATACATCTTAAGAAACTTCAGTTAAAGAACTTCTTGATATATTAATACATGCAAAAATTGTGGATCATTGAATTTAACATGATTCTTCAACTTTATTGTGTGATTAGTAGGTATGAATTAACAAACATTTGAAGTAAATAAAGAAATGCCTAAGTTGCCGTAATTCTACCGTGATTTTAAAAATCTATTACACTTTTATAATGTGTTTGTACATATAATTGATGTATGTAATGATGATTAATTATTATTAAGTACACAGATATTTCTATCCCATTTCTCTAATGCTATGATCAACAATAAAAATGAATAAAATGAATGAATTTAGGAACATATCCTTTTCACCGCTTTTCATTGCTGCGTTTAATTTTGAAAAGAAATATAATAAAAATTACTTAATTCTTGGCATGCCACACTGTTCAATATTTTTACACATAAATGTTAAATATCTGAATATAAATGTTGTTTCTTCGTTCTTTAAGAAAAGTTGTAGTATCTGAGCATACTACATTTTATATAATTGAAACACGGAAATCACACACATATACACACACACACACACACATGTGCATGCACACACACACACATATGCATGCACACACACACACACACTCACACAATGCTGTTACAGTTTTGTTGTATGTCTAAATTTAAACCATGTGTTAAGTAGTGAACAAAAATTGCCTGCGGTGCTATTATTTTAATTTTTGCCTGGAAACCATATAAGTTCCCAGGCATCACGTTTGCCCCATTAATGCACTGGGGATTTAGTTTTGATTTATAGTTAAACTATTCTAAGCAAGTTGATACAGCTTTGAGTAATGTGTCAGCTATCCAACTTTCACAAACATAATAAAATCCTATAAACCGTTCCACGTATTTTTCCAGAAATAATGCACCTAATTGTAATACTACACTGGTATTTTTGCACATCTGCGAAATCGGCTACTTGAATAGAAAAATAATTAAAATTGTTGACCTTGTTTTTAGCGTATTCATCAATATATTGGGAAACACAATAAATCACTTTGTTTTGTATAATGTTAGAACTGCCAGCTAAAACTGGTGCAAACATTTTATAATGCTCTTGAATATCTACTTGATCTATCAAAATGAAAGCGTTCGAGTTCTTTAAAGTTGCCACGGTTAATAGATGAAACGCTTATGATAACCACAAAGTGATGATTTATGTCTATTTAAATAAAGAACCGCTGGGATAAGTTGTTTGCTTAAAGCGCCTGTTCAAATGCACGTTGTTAGTAAACTTTTTATATACAGCCTGGAATTCTTTTTTAAGGTTTACCCAATTCTGTTTAAATTTTTTTCAATCTAGCACAACCTAAATCATTAGGAATGTGTTCAGAAAAACTTCCATGTTTGTGAAAAGTGCTAGTCGCATTACCAAAATCATCAAAACCTGTCTAATTCCAAGCACCTAGTTCAACACTAATTACTAAGCATGACAAACAGAAAGGTTTATTTAAATAATAACTACCACACAAACACTCATATTGTGAATACCACGATTTATTAAAGTTTTTAGTATATTCTTTATCCATATTTTTACAATCTTACTTATACTTAAAAGAGTCACTTATAGGTCTTTTACAACTAAAAAAGTCTTTCTTGTCATCGTTTCTCTATTTGGAAAAAAGCGCTTCGAGTAAGATACACACTGGATCATTTATAGGATTCACAATCGAACAAATAATTACACAGCAGTGGCCAGAAATTAATTAACTAGCAAAGCAAACAATATCAGATTATCGGCATAAATGCACTAAAGATAAACCACACAAGAACCCCAAACGGGAAAAGCAAAATATTTCTCCTACAATGCTTCACTCACTGGAATACCTACCAAATTTCAACGTCCTACATGCTGTTGTCATAGCAACAATATTATAAGGCGCAGCAAAACGAATAGATATATAAAACTGTATCACCATAGTGTGTGCATTTCTAAAAGCCATTGCGATATGGGTAAAAAAAGAAGTGAAGTATACATAAATGAATGTATATAGGCAATGTATTTAGCCGTTAAAGAAACTGAATTAATTTATTGTTATGTACATATTATTTGCAACCCATTGAAGTATGATTATAAAAGAACGACATTTTTTTAAGTATATTAAGTTGAAAGCTGCTTTAGACAAACATAGAGCTCTGAATACTATGATTTATTACAATATATGTATAATTCCGTGATGACATATTTCTTAACTGATAGTAGTGGCCTGGCCAGTAGTATTATTTTTTACTTATTCAATATATACATCAGGTTAATTGTGATTGCTTGAATGATAATAATAATTATAAGCATATTCTAATCTTGTAAAAGTCATCTTTATGTGTTTCTAAGTTTTTAAATCTAGGTAAAGCAACGCTTCATCTGCGTCATCCAACAACCCACCACTGATAGGCACAAGTTTAACAAAAGTTGATGTGCATGTTTTCAAAAATTGACATATGGCTAAATAGCTTGATTACAAATAAACTTCTTGAATTGTAAATTTTTAATTTGTATTGCAAATTAGAATAACAGGTACTTATTGAGGATTTTCTAAATTATGTGCATATAAGATTACCATTCAAGGTAAGAGTACAGTAATATTGTGTTTGCAATACATTAAAAATGTGTTTATACGAACATTGATTACACCATCAATAAGGTCTGAATTATATACCAGAATATCCGTACTGTGCATAATTTTGGCAGTATAATAAAAAATTTAATAAATTATAAATATAAGAAACTTTTGTCTGTTGGTCTTAATTACTAATAATTAAAAACCCCAACTCCAACTGTTTGATATATGAATATAACATTTTAGAAGATCCAATTCATGTAAAGCATAAGACGTATAAGTAACATGTCTACTTGAAATTAGTACCACTATGCTCTATATAAATTTAATTAAAAAATTTGTATGTATACATTTGGGAAGAAGTGAATCCTAATAACAATTGCTCAACTTTTAATAGAATTTTGGTATGTTTTGATTTTGAATGTTGTTTAAAGTAACTTATAATATGTTTTATCATTGTTGTTGATATTGATGCATACCTGAAGTCATCCACACTTGTATTTTATTGTAATATAGAATAAGATAAAAGATTTTGTTGTAAATCATAACATGAATTGGAAAGAGGATTTACTAGATCTATTGAAAACAACAAATGTTGCAGGATAAGTGTAGGATATTTGAAACAGATGACTACTTAGAATTAATCTTTTAGTGATTATCAATTGTCTACGAAAGTTTATAATTCGTAAAACATTTATGAAGGTATGAACCTATATACCGAAATTATATTTGGAGTTTAAAGCCATCTATGTAATGACCTTTCATAATGTTAACATCAAACCTGAAATTTGGTATAAAATATTTCTTATAAGTAATTTTGTAGATCAGACCATTGATCACTATAAAATTACAAATAAATTTGACTTTATAATGCAAATATTTGTTCTAATAAAGCGTTTACATATTTGTTATTACCGGTTTAGTTAAAATTCTAGCAATTTTTATTTCATATAATTATCAGTAACTACGTGTAACGTAAACCAGAAGAGGTTAGCAGATTTTGTATAGTAATTACAAATATTTATAGAGAATTGGGTGTTTCAAGTTCTAGTCTTAAAGTATTTATTTTTTAGAACACAGAAATAGAACTACGTTCAAGGCATAGGATTAAGGTATATCCTTTTATGAAAGGATGAAGTATTCAAAGAAACTGCTTGATAATATTTTTTGAGTCACAACCTATGGTAACCGTTAATACTTATATTAAATTTAGATTTTTCTTGCAGGAATAGTCGTAAACGTGATTCCCTTGGTAATTCTAGTCTTTCTTTTATGGATCTTGTGACTCCTGTAATTAATGCTTCTATTTCTTTTGTATTTGCATACGTGCACTTGCGAAGGGGTAATCAACTAGCAAAAAAAGTTGATTAACAACGCACTTTACCCTGGACTTATAGTTATTAAAAATGAACCATTCTTCGTCACATAATCTTTAAGCATTATTCACTAGAAATAGTAATTATTATATTTTAACTATTTTTGTATCTTCGTACCCTACTAAACAAGTTTTACCATCCTGACATCAGATAAAAGTGTTTTTCTGTTACAAGGGAACCTGGTTAATGTTTTACTTGCATACCAAACTAAAATAATTAGCAAAGACCATGAAACAACAAATTAGACTTGCAGTTTGTTATAACCTAATCCTTTTGTTGCTTTTGGCATTTCCTAGGTGCATTCCTTGGGAGTAATTACGTTAGAAAGGAATGTCATGCAGTTGGGCAATGAGCGTACTGGAAACAATGTGCTACGTCCATGCAGTCATTATTGTCAACATTTTGTCTTAAATTATATTTGTAGATAAACACATAAGAACTGGTGACCTTAGAACTACAACTACAAAATAGTATAAATTTTGTTCTTACATGGGCCTCTTAAGGTTAAGCATTTGCAATAGTTACAGTCGTTGTTCCTTCTTACTGACAGTCCCAAATGTAGATCAAGACAGCTGTTTGTAATAGATCGAATTTGATACTGGATGTGTATTAAAACTATCGCCTATATAACAATGAACAAGATTTTTATTCTATAAAAGCAAACCTGGCTTCTTTTTTATGAACAAATTAATAATTCTAATGTTTCAAATAATAAACCTTCTACTTCTACATGATGTCAAACACGATACATTTTCATATAATAGCCGCATCCTGTAGCGTTTAAGTGTGTCTTTGTTCAAAACTATATTTTAAGAACTTCTCTTTATAAATTAATAAAAACTTGAGATTCTATAAAGATAATTGTTCATCCCTAACAATGTAATCCAAGAAATTGCAGTTATTATAAGTGAGTAATATGTTAAAGTAAATAGAGAAGATTTTTAAACCCAGCATTTAAAACATTTTTTGCAAAACGTACTAAGTGATAATCAAAAAATGATGGGTCAAAAGTTAAACAACGCATAAACGTAAACATGAAGAATTTAGGTCTTTTTTAAATAAGTCTTCAATTCAGGTTGAATTCTGATTCCAAACTAAAGTGCATAATGTTGTGAATTAAATACTAAATTATATACTAATGCTTTCCTTGTTGGTTGTTTATTACTTACATTATAGTATGTCTAATTTAAGTTAGATGGCGCTGTTAAAAAAATAATAAGGTTTTAGTTCTGTTAGTAATTATAGTTCTACTTTCTCCTCTCTGATGCATGAAGAGTTTTATGAAACATGTAATGTAGTGAAAAGTAATATAAGGAAATAGATATGAGTGGTATTACATGTAACAATATTAATTAATCTAAATGCATCTGTTTATATTAAATTGACTTTATGTTTAACAATAAAACAGTTTACAAAGAAGGTATTTTTCTTTGTATTGGAATAACATAACAACAGATTATGGGCCCAGAAGATAAACAGGCGTGGAATTAATTTTGAATAGAAAATTAAAAAGTGTATCAATATTAGATAGATAAGAAGTTTTGTTAAAAATGGCAGTGAACATGAACAAAAATAGTTATAATGTAGAATTGCTAAATTCTTGGAAATTTAGAATGTGCACATTGTTAGAAGAAAAGGAAGTTTTAAAATGGATTAAAAAGGAATTTAAAGAAGCCGAATATACAAATTATAAAAAATGCAAGGAAGATAAGAAAAGTGAAAATAAGTGCAAATCTATTATAGTTCAATATTTAGATGATTCACAAATTGATTTAATACGAGAAAAAAGTACTGCTTTTAATATGTGGAAGACTCTAGAAGAAAGATGCAAAATGAAGGGTATACCAGGTCAATTAATGTTACGAAGGAAGTTGATTAGCATAAAACTAGAAGAAGGTGGAAATCTTGAAGTATTTGTAAGCGAATTCAATGAGCTGGTGAGACAATTAAAAGCAACAAGGGCTGAAATGAAACAGCAAGATATTGTATGCAATTTAATGTTAGCTATGCCTCAAACTTTTGAAACTGTTATTACAATACTTGAAAATCTTCCTGCAAAAAGTTTATCGTTAGATTTAGCAAAATCTAAATTAAGGGCCGAAGTCGAAAAAAGGAAAGCAAGTGGAAATTTAGATGTTGCCACTTGTTCCAATTTTAAACCTGCTGCATTTTTAGTGAAGAAGAATGTAACATGTTACGGATGTGGTGGAAAAGGCCATTATAAAAGGGATTGTAAAAAACCAGTCAACATTATTCGAACGGTGGTCATGGAAGATTTAATGATGGCAATCAACATACATATTATAGAGGTAGAAACAAAGGCAGAGGTAGAAATAATTATCGAGGTGTTGCTGAAAGAAGTTCAACCATGTCAAATGCTCGAGAAGGAAATTCCAGTGGTGGTAATTATTCAGAAGGCGCTGAAGATGAAGCCGGTAGTAGTAAACAAGGTATTTGTTCCATGACGGGTACAATCCAAGAAAAATCAGAGAATGTAAGTAATAACCTTATTAAATTTTGTATTGATTCTGCATGTACTGATCACTTAGTGAATAAAAAAGAATATTGTACTGATTTGATTATGTTAAATAGCCCAATAAAATTAGCTGTTGCTAAGGATAATCATTACATAGAGGCTATTACCGTAGGCAACATTAACGTTGTAAGTATGGTCAATGATCATGAAATTAAATGCTTAATAAAAAACGTTCTTTTTGTACCCAATTTAAGACGTAATTTATTGTCTGTTAAAAGAGTGGAAATGTCAAATATTAAAGTAGTTTTTGATAGTGGTAAAGTTATTTATTTATTTATTTATAATGAAACATGTGTGAATCACTAATGTGAATAACAATTTGTCACATACAATAAAAGTATGTTTACAATATACAATTTTAAAAAAAATCACCAAAAAGATGGAAATTATGTTATAAATCTTCAGAGGACAACCTTAAAGAACCAACTGAAGCTAAAAACTCAGGTACTGTATAGAAAGCATTTTCTAATAAGAATCTTTTTATATTATATTTAAATTGATGAAGAGGCAAATCTTTTATGCTAGAATGAAGTGCATTATAAAAAAATACAGCCAAAGTAGTTAGAACCATTTCTGCTTCTACTTAGTCTATGGTAAAGTACAACCAATTTTCCCTTGTTACGAGTGTCAAAGTGATGAATATCGGTGTTGTGTTGATATTGCAAGATTTGTTTTTTGACGTAAAGCAGACATTGTAAAATAAACAGACAAGGCAAAGTTAAAATTTTAAATTTAATAAAAGATTCACGGCAGTTAGTTTGTATAATGCAAGTGATATTATAGGAATTGGTATTAGAAACAATCTTTATGAAATATCGTTTAAAATAAATAATGAAAATTGTTTGAATGTAGAAGTAGAGCAGGAAACTATGTTTTTGTGGCATAAAAAATTAGGTCGTATCTGTAACGCTAATTTAAAGAAATTAATAAAGAGAAATATGGTTGTAGGTTTAGAAAATGTTCCAGTAAGTAAAATTGATTTTTGTGAAGCTTGTGTTTGTGGAAAAATGTTAAGGTTAAGTTTTGGAAAAAGAACTAAAGCTAAACGTTTATTAGAAAATATACATAGTGACGTTATAGGTCCCATATCACCTATTTCTCATGAAGGAGGCAAATACTTTGGCACTTTAATTGACGATTTTTCTCATTGTACTAATGTCTATATTATTAAATACAAAAGTGATATATTAAATTGTATTAAAACTTATATACGAATGGTTTAGGAAAAGTTTAGTGTAAAAGTTTCTACGCTTAGATGTGATATTGGCGGAGAATACATTTCATACAAATTAAAAAAATTGTGTAATAAAAATGGCATATATCTTGATTACTGTACTCCTTATACACCCAAACAAAACGGTAAAGCAGAGCGCTTTAATAGAAGTCTGCTTGATAAAGCGTGAACAATGCTAAAAGAATGTGGCATGCCGAAAATGTTTTGGAACGAAGCCATTAGGGTAGCGGCATACACAGTAAATAGAAGTTCAAGTAGTAATTTAGAAAATATGACCCCAGCCGAGATTTGGAATGGGACAAAGCCAAATGTTAGTAAGATGAAAGTATTTGGGTCAACTGCATACGCTTATAAACCAAAACAGTTTAGGGATAAATTTGATAGTAAATCAGATATATGCATAATGACAGGTTATTCTACAACCGGGTATAGATTGTGGCACATAACAAAAGAAAAGGTTATTGATTCTAGAGATGTGATTTTTAACGAGAAAAATTTTTATTACTTAAATGAATGTGCACCTGTAATTGTAAATCCGATTGAAAGCAATGAAGAAATGATTGAACATATTGATGCAAAAGAGGAATCTGTTGAACAAATTGTTGATGAAATGAAATCAACAGCAAAAAGAGAGACAAAATTATCAGGTAAATTTGAAGATTATGAAATGTACATGGCATTTGATGTGACGTCTTTTGTTGGAGAAGTTCCACTAATATGAAAGATTTAGAAAACAGAGTGGATTTTAGGTTTTGAGAAGAAGCTGTAAGGAAAGAAATGGAGTCAATAGAACAAAACAATGTTTGATCAGAAGTAAAACCATCTGCAAACGTAGAAATTCTAAGTACAAAGTGGGTGTTTGCTTTGAAATCCTTCGAAGAAAAGAGGGAAAATAAATATAAGGCACGTTTAGTGGTAAGGGGTTTGCCCAAAATGAAACATTTAACTTTGATCAGATTTATGCACCCGTTGCCAAAATGCCTACTATTAGGACATTATTGGCAATTGGATGTGAATTGGGATATCACTTCGCTCAATTAGATGTGAAGGCATCATTTTTAAATGGGGAACTTAAGGAGAATATCTATATTTATCCGCCAGATAGGGTTAAATGTAAAGAGGGATGTATTTTAAAATTAAATAAGGCACTTTATGGCCTTAAACAAGCATCACATTGTTGGAATCAAACCATAAATAATTATTTAATAAATTTAGGCTTTCTAAGGTCTATTTTCTAAAAATTTTAGTGATCATTACGTATACTTACTGTTGTACATGGATGATATAATTTTAGCTGGTCCTAAATTAGAAACTATTGAGTATAGCAAAAATGCCTCGATAAAAAATTTTAGGATTGTGGACAAAGGTAATTTAAAAAATTTTTTAGGTCTGGAAATTAATTACGATCGAGATATAGGTATTTTATATATTAATCAAACACGGTACCTAAATGCGATTTTAAAACGTTTTAATTTCAAAAATTGTAGTCATCCAAGATTCCAATAAATCCCAAACTAAAGATTGAAAGAAACAAACCTTTTAAAATTGATGATACTAAAAAGCCAGTGAAACGTTTGATTGGCTGCCTCATGTACTTAATGTTAGGGTCTCGACCGGACATTAGCTTTACTGCTAATTATTTTAGCTGATATCAAGATCATTCTCCAAGTGAAGTATGGATAGGTCTCAAACGATTACTGGGATATTTAAAAAGAACATCTGAAATAAATTTAACATATATACGAAAAAGGTGTAAGTCCCCTTAATTTGTTATGTAGATTCAGATTGGGGAGGAGATTTAGTGGACAGGAAGTCTGTGTCAGGTTTCTTAATTCAAGTTTTTGAGATTACTGTAGCAAGGGTTACCAAAAAACAAACATGCCTCACTTTATCAAGGACAGAAGCTGAATTAGAAGCTTTATGTACAGCTACACAAGACTGTATCTGATTTTGTAAACTATTAATAAACATGTACATAAATGTAACACAATTTAAGATCTTAGAAGATAATCAGGGGTGTATTTATTTAACTAAACATCCAGAAAACAACAGACGTATAAACATATTGATTTGAAATACAACTTTGTGTGTGAAATTGTAAATTCCAAATTGATGGTATTACAATATTTAGAAACAAAATTTCAATTGGCAGACGTGTTAACTAAAGGACTAAACCGAAGTCAATTTTACTTGCTATGTAAAGGCTTAGGACTAGACTTAAAAGAGGATAAATGATTATTTTGTATTGCTCTTTGGGATTGTCTATTAATTTTTTTTTTATAACATTATTTTATTTATTAGTGAAACTTCAAGGAAAACATTAAGAGAGGGTCCTGTGAATTAAATACTAAATCATATACTAATGCTTTCCTTGTTGGTGGAACATAAAGTGAAATCGTAGTGTACGGACGTGCATTTCTGTTGCTCTTCATTACCAATTAGAGTATATACATACTATAATGCCTATCATGGTAAATTGTGTTATTTGCATTGAAAGTGCACATAAAGATAGCGACCTTAACTGCGATAAATGTCGGTTACCGGTGCATACCACCTGTTCAAGATTGTCTCGTGCTGAAGTCCAACAATTATTAATTGCTAGTGATAAATGATGACCTGTATATCATTGCGATAATTGTGTGGCCAAGAAGGATACCATTAAACATTTAAATAAAGTTATTAACACTCTTACTAAGGAAATCGATAATCTTAAACAGGGCGCTATGCTTGACTCACTATCGCCCGTTTTTGTTGAATCTTTATTAAGCGAACTTGAAGATCGTAACTATAAGTCAAAAAATGTCATTCTATTTAACCTAGAGGAACATCAATCAACAGATCGTAATGCTTGTGTCATGGCTGATAAAACAAATGCTACTAAGATTTTGTCGCAAATTCCAGATGTTGATATGTCTACTATTAAAGTTGTTAGAATTGGTGCAATCGTTACAGGAAAAATGTGTCCACATAAAATTATATTTAATTCAGAAGAAGAGGTGCGATCTGTGTTAAAATATTAATATTTGCTACTAAAAAATTCCACGTTCAGGATTGTTGCTGACTTAAGTGCTACCCAACGGAAATTTTTAACCAATTTACAAGAAACATTAAATAACAGAATCAAGAATGGTGAGGTAAACCTAACCATAAAATACATTAGGAACGTTCCCACGATTGTTACAAAAAACTAAGTAGTTGTCAACAAAAACTCTCTATTACCAACTGCAATAATAAGTATAATTTAGACCATCCAAACTTAACAGATCTTTCTTATCAAAGCTTAAAACTAAATTCCTTGCACTGTTATTATCAGTACATTCGTGGTCTGAGAACTAAAGTAAGTCAATTCTATATTTCAATATGTGCTAGCCATTACGATGTAATTGGTATTACAGAAACAGTACTGCTCGATTCTATTAACAATTGTGAACTGTTTCCAGATACTTACATCGTTTTTAGATGTGACAGACAATATACAACTATCGGCTTAAAGTGGGGAGGCGGAGTATTACTTGCTGCTAGAAATAAAATCTTTTGTTCTGCTCTTGATCTATCAGACATTACCAATAAGATAACCAACATTGATATTACTAGCTGTAAATGTTTAATTGGTAGCAATGTCCTGAATATTTTTGTAATTTATATACCACCTGCCACTCATCATGTGGCGGTTGAAATATTTTTGGAACTATTTGAGGAAAGGTATTGTTTGAGTAGTGCAAAGGTTTTAATTGTTGGAAATTTTAATTGCACAAACTATATTTGTACTGATACTAGTGATGCCTATTATAATTTGCTTAAAAGCTTTTTTGATTTGTGTGGATATTCTCAATTTAATGGAATTACTAACAATAACCATAGGCTACTTGACCTGGTGGTAAGTGACCTTAACTGTACTGTTGAACGTGATGAATTACCATTGCTTAGTGAAGACGGCCACCATGCCTCATTACATATATTCCTTTACTACAATCACTCTTATATTAACCATTTTAAAACCAATAAGGTGACTATGAGCTATAATTACAAGAAAGCTGACTACTTATGCCTATACAATCATCTTTGTGCCATTGATTGGACTAATCTCTATCTACTGAATGATATAAACAAGGTATCGTAATACACGATAAAGGAAATATCCTATGTGGTTCACACCAGAAATAATCACCACTATTAAACTAAAGAGTAAGTATTTAAACTTATGCAATAAGTATAACCGTGTAGACGACCGTCAATATTTTAAAGCACTTCGCTCTACTTGCAAAGCAGCAATATCACAAGCCTACACTGTTTATTTAAAAAACATCCAAGATTCGCTTGGTATTAATCCTAAACAAATCTGGAAATATGTTCGTTCTAAACAAGGTGCTACTCGTATACCTGGATCACTTGCTAATAATAATATCAAGTATAAAACTTCAGAAAATATAATGAATGCCTTCAAGGAATATTTTAGCAGTGTATATGTTAAAGCTGACTCGTCAGATGCTCAACATGTGAATATTCCCACCGTTAGCAATTCACAAATTACTATCAATTCCTTAACGTTAGAGGAAGTTGTAAAGTCCATTGAAAGGCAAAATAAATCTACTTCTGGGTCAGATCAAATTCCCTCGTTTCTTATACGCGACTGTAAAATGGTGTTTGCGGAGCCCCTGTTGTACCTGTTTAATTTATCACTTAGTACTTGTACTTTTCTGGAGGAATGGAAAATAGGCAAAATCTGTCATATCCATAAGGGAGGTAATGCAACTACTATATCAAACTACAGACCAATTAACATCCTATGTAATTTTGCCAAATTGTTCGAGATTATTTTGCATCAGCGTATTTATCCATTAGTAAAAAAACTATATTTTTGTCGCTCAGCATGGATTCATGGAGAACAGATCTACATTGACAAATCTTACATGCTTAAAACAGGATGTGTCCGAAGTTCTAGATGATCAAGGTCAAGTAGATGTTATCTACACGGATTTTGCCAAGGCGTTCGACCGAATTCTCCACAAAATTATTATACCAAAATTTGAGAGCTTTGCTTTTTCTACGAATTTAATTCAATTTTTTACCTCTTACTTGCATAACCGAAAGCAGTACGTTTCCTACAATGGATATAACTCAGATTACTTTGTTGCCGATTCAGGTGTACCGCAAGGATCAAACTTGGGCCCGCTTTTATTCTTACTCTTCATCAATGACGTTGTTGATCATTTAGACTGCCATTTATTACTATTTGCTGATGATCTTAAACTGTATGCTAATATTTTGCATGATGACGATTGCCATAAGCTTCAATTGCAATTCAATAAACTACAGAACTGGTGCACACTAACTACCTGCAACTTAACACTAGTAAATGCAAAATTATCTCCACGCGTAAACATCAACCAATTATATTTAACTATACTCTTAACAGTGTTATTTTGACACGTGTTACGAGTGTTAAGGATGTTGAGTGCTATTTGATTCAAAACTATCATTTTTGGAACATATCATATTGTCTGCATCTGGTGCTTTCAAACTTTGTGGCTTTATTATTCGTAACTGTAAGTCGATTACCAACATTCGTGTATTGAGAACGTTGTATTTAACTTTAGTACGGCCAAAATTAGAATACTGCGCTCTTATTTGGAACCCTCACTATAAAGTTTATATAGCTCTATTAGAAAAAGTGCAATGTAAGTATTTTAAATTTGTTGCGTTTGTTGAGACCCATGCGTACCCATGCCAAGGTATAAGTCAGATTTTGTTACTATCTAAATATAACGTTCTACAGTTCGATGTGCGGCGCGGAATTAATGGTCAGTTGTTTCTGTATAGAATTATTCAAGGACTTATTGATGCATCATATATTTTAGCAAAGTTAAATTTTAATGTTCCGGCTGTTAATTCACGTACAAGTATAACATTCTATAACAAAATATCAAATACTAATCTATTATTCAATTCTCCAATATATGTTATAACACAAACATTGAACATGCTATTTAATAATTGCAACATCTTTGCAATGTCATTGTTAGAATTTTTGGCTTATACTTATACGCACTTTTCACTTGACGGATTGCCTTAGTTTTGATCATTACTTTTACTAACGTAATCTATTATAAATGTTGTCTCTGTATATGTAAATTTGTATTTTCTTATTTTTCTTTCTTTGTTAATTTTATCCTGTAATTGGATTCATTCTGTTGGATAATAAAGCATAATAATAATAATAATAATAATAATAATAATTACTTGCATTATAGTATGTCTAATTTAAGTTAGATGGCGCTGTTAAGAAAATAATAGGGTTTTAGTTCTGTTAGTAATTATAGTTCTACTTTCTCCTCTCTGATGCATGAAGTGTTTTTTGAAGCAAGTAGTGTAGTGAAAAGTAATATAAAAAAACAGATATGACTAGTATTACATGTAACAATAATAATTAATCTAAATGCATCTGTTTATATTAAATTGACTTTATGTTTTACAATAAAACAGTTTACAAAGAAGGTATTTTTCTTTGTATTGGAATAAAATAACAACACATAAAAATTTTTTAATGCATAATTATGCTCAATCGAATTCTTAAGAAACGAAGGTTCACACAAGTCGATTAAAGTAAATGACTATAAATCAATTTCAAAAACTATTTAAAAATTTGGAAGCTACATTAAATCAAATGGTAAAGCATGATAGTGACAACAAAAATAAGATTGTTTCTGTGTTCATAGAAACCGATTAATAAAATAAGTATTTGCCCCAATGAAACTATATTATTAATATTATCTATAATATTATCCATAATGGTAACTGGTACAACACAAAGTTTTTGAAAATCCAAATACTTTGAATAGAGTCTAGATTTGCAATAAAAGGTGTAAATTATGGGTATGCTAAAGGGTGGATTTACAAATTTCAATTAAGGAATTTTCTTATACAAAAGACCTGAGATGTTCTCTTTTCTAATAGTCTACCATACATAACGATTTATACAATAGCCAATGCGCTATTTAAATTTATGGGAGAGCCTATCCATACAAGAAGTACCTTGGAAGTAATTTCATCAATGCATTTGCTAAGGCTAAAAATAGATCCATAGAATTTCCTACAATCGCCATATCAATGGCTGATATCAAAATCTAGAGGAACATTTTTTAATGAAGAGATTCTACATAATTATGGCATGTAGGTCTTCTACAACATAAAAGTAGCATTAATAACTATAAGAAATACATACAAAAACTAGGTTTTCATTCAGTGTGAACACATATTCATTCTGATTTCACACTAAACGAATTAAAACAAAATTTTAAGTAACAAGCATATGAATAAATTCAGTTGCTTTAAAACATGTAACTTGTAGGCCTACAGATGGTACCAATCTGCAAGATGTTTTGGCGGTATACATTTTCCAATTTTGAAGTGTTTTGTAATTACAAAAGAAATATCATCGAGCGCAGATTTATTTTCATATTGAATCTGTTGTCGTTTAGCACTAGCCAATAAGCTTCTCAGGTTTTCTAAATGTTCATCTTCATTTAGTTGATCGTGAATGATTTGTCCATTTTCAACATTTACATTATTTTCCATTTGATCATTTGCGAGGTTGATTTCATAGTTACGTATCATCCGGGCTACACTGATTGTTATATCTTCAAAGTTGGCAGCTATCTCCTCTACAAGTGCTCTTTTGCGCTGAAAAAGTTAAAAGCATTAATTTCAGAACTATAAATAGTTCAGTAGTTTAGTAAAAAGCAATTACCGTAGTAAACGGCCATGTTTTGTTTTGCTCCAGAAATGCTATGTTGTTATTATTATTGAATATGTTCAGTTAAGTTAGTACATAATAGTATATGACATAAGATTCAGCACTTAAACAAAGTTTGTGAGGCTGAATACACAAAACTCTATACTTCGACAAATAGCTAGCAAAATGAAAAATATTCATAAATTGACAAAAAAAATGGCTACATTCAATTTAAGACAGAGTTTGGAAAAGTTTTAGAAAATATACGGTTAAAATTTTTCATATTATTAATTAAGTATTTCGTAACCTTTTTACATAAAGTTTAATGCTGTCTAATGTTATGTAGTAAGCAGATATGTGTTAAAAATCCTTGGAGCAAAATAGGAACCTTAATTTTGAGTTATTGTCAAAAGAGGTCGAATAGTTCTGATTGATTTATTGTCTATTAATCTAGTGCAATGTGATTGCTGCATGAATCCATCAAAGTGGTGACTTCTATACAAGAACAGTAAAATACATTTTACATACAGTATTGAGAGAGGTAGTAAATTGGTCTCCTTAAATAAGTTTGATAAACAGCATATGCTTGTTAAGCATTACTTTAATAACAAACTTTTGTGCCATCGGTAACGGCAGCAAAGTAGTTGGAAAAGTACCACCCCGAATCACAATACCATATTTAATGCCACAAATGCATGACATATCATCTTAAGATTGGATTGAGATAAAATGTTTCTTAGTTGATAGAATTTCTAGATACAGTATCTGATTTTTGATGAAATATATACAATATGAGAACGCTATCTTGGATGTTGGTCTAAGATTGCATCCAGATACTTAATTTTGCTACCCTCTCAAAGACATGGCAGCAGCAAGTAGAACACATACGGTCAATTTTATAAATAATTATGTCAGTACAAGCAGAAAGCATGCAACCTAAACTCAGGAGCAACGTAATATCTTTAATTTTATGTAAATTTACGTTAACAAGTTGTTGATTAACCAAGAACTAACAAATCTAATGTCAACAGCATATTCCTTGTTGACTTCTTGCCCATTACTGCTTTCCAAAAGACTAACTGCAATATCTGCAAAAAAAAAACTTTATGCCAATATAAGACAAGCAAGAAAGCAAGATCATTAATATATACAAGATAGAACCGGGTCTAATATGGTGCTTTACGCAACACCAAACTCGACAGAGAAAGGTAAGAATCGGAATTCTGACGCACAATTACTTTCTTCCACCACTTTCTTCTCATAAGGGCACATGCAAATAGGCTCCGCATTCATTCACAAGTCCTTTGAAAGAATCTCTGATTACCTCCTTTCACTACTTTAGGCTCAAAGGTCGCCCTAGTAGATGATACCATCCGGTCAGCCAATCGGCATACAGGGACGTCTTAGTGAATGTCGTCCCCGTTTTACGGGGATACAGGAGCGAATGAAACACCGGGATAACGGGAAATTACCCGGTGGGCCGTCAGTATTTTAGGCCGGCAGGTCCTAGTTTTACCCTTGTGCTTATTCTAACTATAACAACAAAAGTACACCCAAACGCCAATTATTAATCATAGTAATTCACGAATTAGCATTATGCATGCAAACTGCTAGTACCTACCAATATATACAAATACAACAATACACAATTGGTTATTTACAACTTCCAAAACAAAACGGTTTGTTGTACATTTATCAGTATTTTAGCTTAAAGGTGGCCAAAGTGGATTTCTTAGTCTTAGATCGTATTTTTGTATTCTGCAGCGGAATGCAAGCAATGGTCTATAAAGAATACACCTACTACTTACATTCAGTGTCCTGCAGTCTATGAACTTCAGGAGGCTCCGTGGTGTAGTTAGTATGCATGTGACTACTATGCCCAAGGTCCCGGGTTCAAATCCCGACACGGTCCGTTTGAAAAATGTTAGGCAAGCATGTTTCACAAAAATGGAGGTCCCGTGTGTGAATGTTGTGATGCACGTTAAAGATCCCTACCTTGCTCGCAACAGTAAGGGTTCGGCAAAATTAAAAAATTTCCAGGTAAAAGAAAACTCGCTTCCTGGCCAATGTAGTACCTTCGGGTGGAGCATTGGAAAATCAAATGTAGGTCTGTGAACTTCGCACCCCGCACGCCACATTCAAGTGCATAGTAGGGAGCCTCTAACAAGGAAACACACCTTAACTGTTAAACCCAACAGGATCAAGGTGCTGGTTAATAATAATTGTTCTGTTTTTCAGGTAGCAAAGTCAGATTTCGATTATTGGCATATGGTAGGAAGTGTCGATAGTGTCGTGCCTATAACGTTGTGAACGTCTGAATTCTACTTGTATTATAGTAGTGCATAGTGGGGCTGTTTTTTTGACTATATTACTTTTATTATAAATTAGTAGTCTTAAGTAGTTTAATGGTGTTTGTAATATAATATAAACCAATAATATATTCAATAGTGATAGATTACTGGCAAAAGTAGTAGATTGACTTTGTATACAACATACGAGACACTTCATTTAATTAATGCTAAGAGTGGAAAATACATTTTGTAGATAGTTAGAGGATCACTGTATTATATCAATATTAGACCTATAAAACAGTTCAGTTATGCCACCAAAACGAAAAGGAGGGCAAGAAAAAAACTTGAAAGGCAGAAGTAAAAAAAGAGGTAAAATAGCAAAAACATGCCAGTCTTTGGATAATATATTTGGCAATTTCCCTTCTCCTTCTACTTCAAGGACAGAAAATGTAAGTAACGAAGACGAAGAGCAACAAAATCGGTTTTCTTTACCAGTCCCAGAGATTGCAAATCAAACTGACAAGACAGAAATGACAATAGAAGACTCAGACTTGGAGCTATGGAATGTAAGCGATGATGATATAGAAAAGGTAGTGGAGGACGATAAGCAGCAGCTGGAACTACTACAGGAACAGCCATAGTCCGCCCCTTCTGATATCAATAAGTTAAAATTATTTTTTGAATACCATCTTATGGTCCCCATTTCGACCGAACAAAAAGATATACCTTTCAATCTGGAAAAGGCTTTCATGTGTAAGAATAAATCAAAGAGAGTGTGATTAAGTTATAGCAAAAAAAAAGCACTTTTCTGTACAGCTTGTCTTGCATATGATAAAGATCAAAGTTCTGCTTTTGAAAAAGGCATGTATGATTGAAAACATGTTTATCAGCAAATAGAAGAACATGGAAGTGCCATCAGTCATGGAAGAAACGGTGAAACATGTTTTATGTACACCAAAAATCAAACAATTGAAAAATTAGTTTTTGGAAACGTTGTTGACATAAGAAACAAAAAAGGTGCAAATAGCCGTCATGTTTTGGATGTGTTATCGATGTTATAAAACTAATTGACAAACGAGGACTTTCCTATCGAGGCACAACAAATGCTTATAATTTGAAAAAGAAAAACCTGAATCATAAAAATTTTCTGGAAATTATTTTACATTTGTCCAAATTTGATGTTGTTTTGCGACAACATTTGGATATTGCAAGAAGCAAAACGTTTCACGAGAAAAAATTAAACATCGAACTGGAAATTTCTACACATTTTTATCAAAAACTACTGTAAATTCAATCATTACCATAATTACGGAAATAATGCGAAACAAAATTTCTTCAGAGATTCAAGCTGCCACAATATTTTCTATACAAATAGACAGCACTTAAGATATTTCAGTAACAGACCAATGTTCGGGTGTTATAGGCTATGTTAAATACTCTAAAAGAGCTTTACTTTTCTCTACTCGAGTTTATTTCAGAAATGTTTACAAAGGAGCAATTCATGAACGTCTTTTTGCAGTGGTTCCTTGCCACGATAGAACAGGAAAGGGGTTTCATACCATGATTCATGTTATATGGACCAGATAAAAACTGTATTGCCGATTTTACTGACGCAGCCGCTAATATGCAAGGAAGTGTTTTCACAAACATCGTTAAATCTCACATCGAGGCAGGATCATTTTTTTCATTATTAAATTCAATAGCCGTAAACTTAAAAGAATCTCATCAACCTATGGATTACTGATTAAATATTGAAAACAACTCTAGATCAAAGAAACTCCAATTGATCGGAGAAACACGCAGGTGGTCAAAAAGAACAGCACAACAAAATTTTTGGTAATTACAACGAACCAAATAAAGCAATATATGTCGGTCTAATCAATGTTCTTAACACACTTATAAATACGCCAAAAATTAAGCCGGATGTAGGAGCGACTGCTGAAAATTAAAAGTTACAATTACTGAAATATGAAAATGTTTTAATTGCACATGTATTTCTAAAACTGTTCTATTTAACCGGCCCTCTATCAAGGTATTTACAAACAGCAGAACTAGATTTATTAAAATGTAATTCCATGGTTGACATATCCATATTCAATTAGTTGTATGTTCTTTTGCATAGTTATTCTACAAGGTTACTTGTTTTTAAATTATAGCTTCTATTAACTCATCTTCATTGACTTTCCGCTTTCAAGCCTTCACCCTCCAGGTTTTGCCTTACCTCCCAAAGTGACCTGGCGCCAACCCCTATTCATACCTCAGCGTGTCTAATACCCTGGTTACGTCGTATCTTTCCTGAGCTGTTTCAACCCTAGACCTCCCACGCCAAATAGTTTGCGCTCAGTGTAAGGCGCCTGGCCTGGGATACATAGGGTTTATTTAATTTCAAGCACAATGTACTGATTGCTAGAAAAAGGAAAGAACAAACGTACCTCAACTGCCTGAAGTATTCGACGCCATGATGCATCATAAATTGCATATGCAAGTCTCCTTTCCTCGGCGTTCGCATAAATGCTTGTTTCACCCTCCAACACTGAACTGATATTTGGTTTTCCCAATCTAGAGAGTTTATGCAGCCATTTCTTCTTCTTTGCCAACCGCCTTGCTTTCAAAACTTTTTTGATAGACTCGAATATAGAATTAGGTTGATCAGTTGAATTTTCGGTTTCCATTGTTAGCAATTTAACCTATAAGTTAAGAAATATACATTAGAGCAATCATACGTACTTATTACATTTACTAAATATTCACTTTTAAATACTTAGCAAAAAAGAAACAGAAGCTTTTTAACTAATTAGGATTAACTAGCACGCAAATGTTTAAACAAATAATGCCTATTTTAAGAGCTACACAAAATAAAAAGTATTAGCTGCAGCGGGGACGAACTTAACAACTAAATGTGGTTATATTAGTTTTATTAGGAAGATTGACTTTAAATATTATTCAGCATATACATTGACGTAAAACATGAAAATGGTTAAGTGATTTAAAATGGTTTGTAGCAATGATTGACTTCAGATCGTTCGTTCGTCGAAGTACCTACAGCATTTCCAGAAAAGGTGAGACACTTTTTTGTTCCGGTTGCAGCTCCTCTTTTCCAGAAGTTTCTTCCGAATATAATACCAAATTTTTACTTTCAACATTTACCCTTATGTAGAATCAAATACATTTTCCACAAAATCTAATAATTTTGGAACTTATAAGTATTCTGCTGCTTTTTAGGTTTTGCGTACCAGCCTAATTTCAGGTATTTATTTTTGTGGTTTCTTTCCTAGGGCTCAATTAAATCGTCTGAAAATTATAGTTTTTTGTCTCCTAAGATTTTGTAGAAGTTTCTCTTTTGTAATATATCTGATTTGTTCCAGCAAGACGGATAGAATGAAAGAAGAATATAAAAGAAATGGGTGCTAAATTTGATAAAGATACTCAGGAGTTACGAGCGGAATTGGGAGAGAATATAGCAAAATTGGGGAAAGTTTAAGATTAGAAAGTGAAAAGAATGAGAAGAAATTTAGAGAGCTAAGTTAAAAACTAACTTAGGGTTTAAAAGAGACTAATAAAACCAAATCTGATATTAGAGGAAAAGTGGGATAAATTTTAGGGGATATGAACGACGTTAAAGGGAAATTGTTCAAATAAAAAAGAATTAGGACGCAAGTGAAAAAAACTAATGAGAAAATTAAAAATTCATATCAAAAGGTAAACGAAATCGAAGAAAGTTGTCAGGCTGGATTTAAAACATTCAAAAAAACTTAGCGAATTTTGAAAATTTAGAAGATAGAGTTAAAAATATTCTTGGAGTCCAACCAGTGTTTCGTTGGAACAACATTCGAAATTTTACGGGGGTAATAAACTCACGCTAACATATTTTTAAGTAACAAAATTTTTAATACAGGAGAGTTGTGATGAACAAACCAAGTTAAATATTTTGAGGTTCATGCTGAAAAGTAGTGCAGAAATTTGGTTTGGACTGATTGAAAGTGAGTTGGTTTCTTTTAAAGATTACAAGATTAAATTTTTAAAATATTTCTGGGAAAGAACAGCAATTTAAAGTTAGAGATAATTTTCTTATGGGCAAGTATAGTAGTGATGCAGGCATGACAAGGAGTTGCATGCCATAAAGAAATTTAGCATTGCCAAGCAACTTGAACCTCTTTTAGAAAACAAGCAAATTATAAAATACTTAACAGGACACTTTGAAAGCAAGGTAAGGCAATGCATCGCCTTACAAAACATAGTAGATAGAGATGTAATTTTGGAATATCTTCAACGATAGGATGAGATGGGTCAACAAAGGAGAATGGAGACCAGACCAAGGAGTCACTCCATGAATGCATTTAGATTTCAAATGAATAATAGACAGGAGAGGTACCAAGGCAGGACATTATTCAAAAGAGGGAATATCCAGAGAAGTAATTGGAGGAGAAGAAATGTCATCAGGAGAAACTGGGGAAAGGAGAACAATAAATTTCGTACCATTGAGAATAGATCCGTAACTCAAAGAAGTAAGAATATGACAAATTTACAAAGAGATGGCAAGAATAATAACAATGATAATAAGAGGACATACGCAAAGATAGTAAATCAACCTGGAACGTCAAGTAGGCAGGAGTTTTAGAAACATACAAATCAAACGACAAAAGTATATAAATTAATAAATATGAACATGTGCATGAATTTATAAAACTTGATTAGAAAAATGATTTAAAAGTTAATGGGAGAAATGATTTAGTACCTATAATAAAATTGTAAGTAGAGGGAAAAGAGATTAAATTAATTTTAAACACAAAAGCGGAAGCAACATTAGTAAGTGAAGGTTTTACAAAAGATAATTCAGAGGAGTTTCTGCAGGAAGCCATACCTATTAAAAGAAATAATTTAGTATCGCCGAATAACAAGAAGTTTGCAGTAATCAACATTATCATAATTCTGAAAATTAAGTTGGAAAGGATAGAGCTTGAATAAAAATTTTTAATAGTGCCAGGGTTAAGAGTTGATGCCATTCTGGGAATAGATTTTATTAGTAAGATGAAGAGTATAATAGATACAGAGAATAAAGTGAAAATTATGGGGAAAAAAATATTAAATGGGACGAGGAAGTCCATAAAGATTTAGAAAAAGATTGTCTGAATTTGAATCAATTTGAGAAGGAGATGGAAGGCAAAGGAGATAAGAGTTTGTGTTAGGTGCCCTGGTGAAGTTAGAAAAGAAGTTATATCGTTTTTAGAGAAAGGGTCAGAATTATTGGATAGTGCAGAAGATAATGTTGAAGAGATGGAAATAATAGATAAAACTGATGTAAATAGTATGCTTGCAGGAGTTGAAGAGGAGATAAAGAAGCTTTCTGTGCATGCAGCTTTTTAAAAAAAAGTGAGTAAAGGCAGTAAAATATTAGATAATGATAAAATAATTTGGAAAAGAGAACTTAATCATTCGTTTGGAATAACTACGATTAAAGAGTTATATTTTTCTGTGAAATGGCGTGTGTACAAATATGGAGGAATGGCATTTGGTTTTTCGAAACATTTATTTAATTATGCAGATGTGAGAAAGAGTTGGACGAGTAGGAAAAAGAAAAGAGATTGGTAAAGTAAAAGAGGACGAGGGAGTTGAGAGAATAAATAAACCAGTTTGAGAGGGTATTAGAGGTTAATGTAGCGAGTAGTAAGAATTGTTGCTAAATATCCAGGTGATGTTAACAGTGAAGTAAAGTCATTATTAAAGAAGGAATATTATAAATTGAAAAATAGAGAGTCAAGAATTGCTATGGAGTGTGAAAACAAGTTAGAAGTTATTAATCCTGAACTATTTAAGACTAAAGTTTATCCATATACTGAAGATTGATTGAAAGATGTCCAATTTGAGAATAACGTAAGTAGACTAGATAGGGAGATTCTAGGCAATATTTTTATGACATGAGTAGTATATCTAGTTAGGTGCTGGCACAACTTCACGAAAATTGTATTCCTAATATTTCACAGAGATTGTGATTCTTTAGAGAAGAATTTGCTACAGGATGATGAGTAGTGTATGCAAATAAGAGGAATTCTGTTTGAAATAGAACTTGATGTAACCGTGTGTAAATATGAAAAAGTTAGAAATAAAAGATATTAATGTTAGATTATAGTTTATGTTAGAATAGAGTTCAAAAAAGTTTAGTGAATTTTAAGATAGAATTAGTGAATTAAAAACTAAAAGCCACAGTAAGAAAAGGATCATGCGTGTGTATTATAAATCTTATAGAAATAGTTGTAAATACACATAGTTAGAAATAAAATTAATAAAATTACTCATCCATGTGGAAAAATGGGCGAATTTCAGATTTTATATTCTAATTTGGGGAAAAATAATGTGATAAAGAGGTCATAAGGGCACATTCAAGCCCAAATTTTTATGGAAAAAAACCCTATAAAAAGAAGAAAACCAGAAATTTTAACATTTTCTAATATTTAATTATTCTACCCTGTACAAAAATAGGCGTATTTAATTATGTGATCAAATTCGGTGTATTGCATTTATTACAAGGTATGAAAAGATTTCCAATTTTTAAATCCATTTCAGCCTCATATGTAAAAATAATTATTCTTGAGATACATTAAAACGCGTTCTAAAATACTGAAATCCGTACCTTATCGGAATACAAACTAATAATTGAAAATGCTATAATAAGTGTTATAACTAATTGCGAATGCACCCTCATAAAAGCAATTTTTCCGTTTATAAAATATTCGCTAGGACAATTTTTATTGCATTTTAAAAAAGCCTTCAATAAAAATAGTTTAGCTCATCTTTAATTTTTCGTGTGTAGATTTTAATATTCATTCTTGTTATAAACTTCCAGAATTTTCTTTATAAATAAATGAATTTGTCACGTTACTACGAAATGTTGTATAAGTCAATTATTTTTAATAAATGAATAAACGCGCCAATACAAAGAACGCGCTATCAGGAAAGCCATAAAATAAAACCGAGAGAAAGTAAACAAATTTAATAGTCTTACGTATTGCAATAAAAAACAAGGTGACAGCGAACTTTAACTTTGTGCATTAGAAAAGGACGGACTACATGTTTTATGATAAACATAAATCATAGCTTTACACTAATTAGATCATTAAACGCTCACATTCTCGTAAATATTTCATCACCTAAATGTGTCATCCTTCGAAATAAATGTGCAATCGTATGGTAAAAAGTGATTATATAAACCGGAACTAAATTAGAACGATTCATACATGCTTTAGTAGATCAAACAATGTGTAAGATTTGAGATTCTACATTCAGAATTAATTCATTTTACGACACAGAGCTGAGTAAATTCGAGCCAATTTATAATTCATTTTATGACGTACAATAATTTATGTAGAACTTTGCATAAATATGTTACATAATTATTTTGTAAAACACTACGAGAATTGAACAATCTTCGACATAGATAATCGTGATGCAAGAGAACACGCTGAGTTTAATTGATTAACAATAAAGATGCACCTTGCAAACTGATGTTCTAACCTTAAATGGAGATTAAATATGGGACCAGGAAATACGGGGGTGGTTTGAATAGTTCGCAAAACAAAGGGGAAAATGAAAAATTTGTTTTTAAAATATAATTTATTTTTCAACATAATCTCCGTCATGTTAAATACAGTTCATCCAGCGATGTTCCAAGCCATTATGCCATCACGAAAATGCGATTCTTCAAGGCCTGCAAAATAGTCGTCGACAGCTGCTTTTACTTCTTCGTCCGTAAAACGTAACGCATGCACGTCGTTCCGTCACAAAAATAAATAAGATAAACTCGTACCTATATTCCAGATATATCAAAGAAACGTATACTTAAATGTTGAGCTTACGGTTTGTTCAGAACTATAACATCTTCTTAATGTTTGTTGAGACAAACACCAACGTTGATTATTTTGGTTGTTAACCTCAAACTTCTAATTTGTAAGAGCCAATCCTTGTTTGTTCCACAGCCATATGTTTCATAAATGCACATTTAATTTATTTTAGAAGATACATAAAACGTCAACACAACATTCTTGAACAATAAAAGATAATATTTGTAGGTAGTAAAATTAATGCAAAGGCTTAGATAGCTTAGCACAGACAATTAGATACTTCAAAGGAATTTGCTACCAGAAGATATGCTACGGTAGAACACGCCATCCAACGATATGCTACGGGAAGATATGCCACCAGAGGATGTGCTACGGTAGGACATGCCTTCAGAAGACCCTAAAAAATAAACGTGTTACAAAAACGAAATATTACAATACGCCACGAGGAACAGTCTAAAAATTTATCTAAAAACAGCTTACCATCCATTAATATTTTGAACGGGTTATTCAAGTAGGCTTTCTTAATAAGCATTTTGCTTATATTCTAAAATGATATTTATGTATCTTAGGAAGAATAAAAGCAAAGACACCTTTTACATACCAGGTACGACATCATGGCCTTAGAAAGGACATCTTTATAGGAAGGCGGCATGTGCTCAAAAATCCGTTAGATATCAAGATAAACAAAAATTTTTGTTCTGGTTTACAGATAACCACACTTTTTGAGAGGGGTGAGAAAACCAAAAAACTATCCTGAATGCTGGATTCATATATACACCAGTTGTGTATTTATGGATATTATTCAAAGGTTAACCAATAGAAAAATTACATCTGATCTTAATTATTTATATTATTTATACAAAAGAAAGAATATTAAATTAAAACTAAAGATAGATGTATATAGTGTATTATTTAATAATACTAAAGGAAAATGTTACACAAATCAAAACTGACTTGTGATTGTAAACGGTATTAGTATGAAATTAAGACGAATTATGCTTATATATTGAAGGAAATGGGACCACAACATGGCAAGAGAATGATAAATTGACATGTTACACTATTAATTTCAAAAATAGGGTTAAAGATAAAAATCGTTCAATTCTTGAGATATACTAAAACAATTAAATTATTTACAACAAATGTTATTCCAATTAGACAGGCCTGCTTGTTTGGATCAGAAATAAACTAGTCACGGACAGCACAAGCTATTTGGTACATAATAAAATAAGACAGTTAATTTTGTAAAAATCAAATTCTGCTTAAAGAAGCTGCAAAACCTATAATTTTAAAATTTATTTCACTTGGCCAAACCAAAGGCAAGTTCACTCATAACAGGTAATAAACTTAAAGTTACATATAGGCCAGTTTGTTCTGCCAACAAACATTTTTGGATACTAAAGCGGCAAACAAAGGCGCGGAACTCTTAATAGTCAGTAAAACAAACAGCAACATATATTAATGCCGTCAATCCTAAAACTACAGTGGAAAATCTTGTACATCTAAGTAAAACCATATGCTTGCAGAAATCAAGCGGTTTGCTGAATCTCTGAAAATTCGTATACATACCACAAGGACAATATGTTTGAATAAAAATACATACACTGCCATTGCTAGCATCGGGAATGCAGCAAATATAGTTGGATTTCAATTTAAGTAGATCAATGCATATTTATTTAAAAATGGAGTAGATCCACTGAAAACATACCACAATAACAAGAATGGAATCGCCCCACCATTTAAGAGACTCGTATTAGAAAGCAATACATTAGTTCTGCACTCACTTTTAATATAATTATCACTGTTTGTAGTCCTGAAGTTAAAAAGCAAATTTATCATATCTAGGAACAAATCTTTCCTTTTAAAGGAAAGGCTCCATTCTAATACCTAATTTTGCACCACGCCAGTATGTGTATATATATATATATATATATATATATATATATATATATATATATATATATATATATATATTACTCAAATTTAGACCAGGGTAGAAAATTAATTAACGACATCAAATAATTTTAATCACCCTGTATAAAGAAACAAATAGAAATTACGTGCGAAATTTATATTAATTAATTCAATTTTTAAGTAACGGGTATTAAACAAAGTGTACAAATAATAATTAATATTTAATTGGTATTCGCTAAAAATTAAAGGGTAGAAGTCAATGCCATTCATTATTATTTTAATTGGAGTTAATTGAACCATTAGTAATATATAATAAGCATAAAAGCCTGTGAAAATCCAAGGTTGGTAACAAACAGCTAAAAGGAAGGTTAAAATACCATGAAACAAAGCTCGGAGAATTATATTAAAACGTTCATTAGGAGCGCACACCTGCAAACTTTTAAATGTCAAGTTCTAATAAATTTGAATAGATTAACATGCAGCCTCTACGTATATTGGAAACGGTCGAATGTTTTAACAGGAAATGCTAGATGAGGGGTCATTTTATTCACGTAGGAATCCACGTGGATTTAAATAGCATATAGACTGGAATATTGATTTGTACCACTCAGACCAGGGTAGGAAGGGATGGATAAAACGCGTAAAGCAGAGACACTGATAATAAAAGGCGTGATTTGTGAAGCGTCACAAGGTCTACGATTGGTTGAAATAAGATGCAGATATGAGAGGGGAAGCATATCAGTTGGTGTGTAAAATTAATTAGTTGTTCTCGGACGTGTTGCGAGCCGTGCGGAAATTTCTTAGATTTTCAACTTGGACGTGTGCAAATTTTTAGTAGAATCGCTGTGCCGAGCCGTCGGAAGGGAAAATAGAATGCGAAATTCTAAAAATTGTCCGTTGCGGGACAAATTCGACTTGCAAGCGGGCCATTATATAAACCCGGGCTAATAGGAGTTTCGCTCTCTTAGATTTTTGATTTTATTCAATACTTTAAACAGTTTTGCTCTTTATTTTTTTGATTATTCGATACTTTAAGTAGAATACGTGGTGATTACGTGCTACAATAAAAGTTATTAGTGCACTTAGAAAAGATACAAGGTAATAAAGTCTAGTTATATTTGTGAGTATTACTGTAGCGATTATCCAAATTAGTAACGATAAATAAATAAATAGAAGTAGGCAGTTTTGGGTATGGCGTGAAAGAATTATGAATTTCAGTGCTATTTTTCGGAGGTGTTAATAATCAAATGTTATTCGTAAACGTGATTGGATCCACAAAACAAGATTTAGATATACATAGATGAATTCCTGAGAAGCCCTGAAACCTTTTTAGACGAATGGTGGTGTACAAAAATTTTAAAAGCGGTCAGAATCTGAAGCCGTAAACATAAACCAGCTGGAATGGTCGAATTAGCAAGGACGATGTACATTGGAGCCACGAGTGCAGTAACCTTCAGGTAACTTATGCTTTGTTGTTCGATCTTTGATGTTTTGGTGTGTGTTGAATATCTTTATAATTTGTTTGATAAAAATGGACAGTAGTAAATTTGTATAAACAACAAATTTTTAATTTTAAGGTAAAATTTTCGTGTATAAGTAGAAAAGAGTATTTATCAGGTTTATGTTTTTGATTATAATGAAAATTTGGGTCTGTCTTTGAGCTCAATTAGACTAACCTGTTAAATTAACGTAAAGGGATGGGAGATGCTCCCTTTTATTCAGACTTAGGTCTGCACATATTGTTAACTTAATTAATATGCATCCTACAAGGACTCTAATTCTGGATGCAAATTAAAATGATGACAAATTTTAACTTGAAATTTTATGATGCTGAAATTTAATTTTGAAATTTTAATGTATTATGAATATTGATACATTTGGAATTACTATGCAGGGACAAAAAATTGATATGCTTAGATTTGCAGATGATATAGCGGTATTAGCGTCTAGCAAGGAAGAGTTAGAAGCTGCTCTTAATGAAAAGGAAACGGTTCTGACAGAGAGATACGGTATGAAAATTAACAAAACTAAAACTAAAGTTCTAGTTTGCAAAGGTGGGGAAAATAAATCAAAAACAAGAATACAAGTATCTAACACGAACTTACAAGAGGTTAAGGATTTCTGCTACCTAGGAAGCCAAATAACGCAAGATGGGAAAAGCACAAAAGATATAAAACAAAGATTAGCACAAGGTCGTGCTACATTTAACAAGAAAAGCAACTACTGTGCTCAAAGACCACAAACATAGAAACAAGAAAAAGATTGCTTAAAACATATGTGTGGAGCACAGCACTGTACGGCTGTGAAGCCTGGACAGTAGGAGAAGAGGACAAAAAAAAGGTAGAAGCCTTTGAAATGTGGTGCTACAGGCGTATGATGAAGATATCATGGACAGACAAAGTTAAGAACGAAGAGGTACTAAAAATGGTAGGGGAAGAAAGAAATATGTGAAAAACGGTAAAAAATAGGATAGATAGGATGATAGGCCACATACTACGGCATGAGGGAATAGTGCGGAATATATTAGAAGCAGAGATAGGAAAAAAGAGAAGAAGAGGCAGACCTAGATTAGACTACTGCACACAGATAGTAAAAGATGTAGGCTGTAGAGGTTTCAGGGAGATGTGTAAGCTAGCCCAGAATAGAAATCAATGGAGGTACGCATCCAACCAATCCCAAGATGGATAAACTAATGACGAAAAGATAACTGTGCTTAAACATGATGATTATTATAAGTAACTACAAGAATTGGTTGGGCAATATTCTCGAATAATGTTGAGTGTGTGAAAGGATTTACTGGAAAACCATTATTTCGGCAAATGTCTAAGTGTTGGGGGATCTTGGTAGCCACAGGTTGCTTAACCTCCTTCACTGAATCTCGGTAAAATAGGGTATAAAATTAGAAAACAATAGAAAGGGAACGAGCTGAATACACATGCTGTGTGAGAATTTCAGGGAACTATGTAGGCTAGCTCAGAATATAAATAAGTGCAGGTGCGTGTCCAACCAGTTTTGAGACGGAAAACCTAATGACGAAAAAATAAGCGCAGATAAATCTGATGATTAGTATAAACAACTAGTTGTTGGTTGCGAAATACCTGCAACTAATGTTGACTGTGCGAAAAGATAAATTGGAAAATATATTAAATCGCCAAATGGTTAAGTGTTGGGGGAACTTGGCAGCCACAGGCTGCTTACCTCCCTTCACAACCATTGAAGGTCGGAGAAATAGGGCATGTAACTGTAAAACAATAGAAAGTGATCGAACTGCATCTAACAAGAAAGAACAGCGCCTATGAAGAAAGACAACAAACATAGAATAAGAAGAAAATTGTTGAAAGCATATGTGTGGAGCACAGCACAGTATGCGTAGGAAATACGGGCAGTCTGAAACGCAGACAGAAAAACGGTAGCAGCCTTTTGAAATGCTGTGCTTCAGATGTATGAGGACGATAGCATGGACAGACAAAGATAATAAAAGTTACAGAAATAGTAGGAGAACAAGGATATCTGGGGAAAAAGAGAAATAGTAGGGCGGAATACGTTCTAAGGCATTTTTGGGGAATAGTATGTGATATATTACAAGCAGAGATAGGAAAAAAGAGGTAGATGTAGACCTAGATCAGACAGTTATAGATGCAAACTGCATATTTCAGGGAAATCTGTAGGTTAGTTCAGAATAGGGAACAATGATGGTACGCGTCTAACCAGTTCTAGGACTGAAGACCTAATGATGATGATGAATATTGATGTAAATAGAGTAACGTTGATGTTTGTGGTAGGAATGTGTTGGTTTTTTTTTTATGAATGAGGATGAAAGTTTTAACTAGGTGAGCAGCCGAGGCGGAGAGAGTAAAGAGGCGATTATCAGAAGAGAATCACAGCAATCTGGACGGCCCAACGTTGGGGCTCGAGTGTTTTTTTTTACTCTGGTGAGTTTTTTTGTAGGTTTCACAGAAATATATATATATATATATATATATATATATATATATGTTTATTTATTTATAACAATAAATTAAAAATAATCTGCCACATTCTGTTGTTCATTGTGTTATATATCTAACCCCACTTCCGTACGCTTGCGCTAACACCTGACAAGACGTACAACTCAAAGGTGATAATGTTTAATGCACTTTAAAATACACCTTACTTGAGACGCAATTAAAATAAGAACCAATAGCATATTATGATAATATTAGTATTTATATTAATTGTTTAATACTTAAGACGAACAATGAAACCAAATTAGCATAATTTAATGTAGCGACAGCGCAGTTATATACCAGAGTTTGCCCCAAGATTTTAACATGTTTCAATATTACTAAATGTATTGAAGATCCAAAAATTACCAACTGTGTGTTGTGGTTTGATGAAACTAGGTTTACTAAGTGTGGAGTTTTTAATAAACATAATAAAGATCATTGGGCAATAGAATATCCGCATGAAGTAACTGGGAGGCGTTTACAAACCAGATTAAGATTTAACGTAAGATGTGGAATTATTGGTTATTTTGTTTAAGTACAATATTTGGTATTTGTTCCTTATCGGAACCCTATGAAAAAATTTACAATTTTAAAATATTATTTTCTTAGTAGTAAAACATTTCCAACACAAGCCTCCACCATCGTGTCAATACGTGTTCGTTTTTAAAAAGGCCGGAAATTCCTTAACTATAAATACTGTGAAGTTTGATTATTATTAGAAAAATTTTATTACTACTAAAAATATGCTATAATTTATTTCTCGGGGATATGATAATGAACAACTATGCAATAATTTACTTTTATAAAATAAATTAACCAGTTTTTATATCAGACAATCGACTCATAATCCCATTTCTGTATGATTATAATCTAAAGGAAGAAAGATATTTGTACCTTCTAAAAAATTAAATTTTGCCCGTTCTTCAAGCAGTGATGACAGAAGTTGAATTTGGTAAAATTTGGTTACAACAGGATGGTTGCCCTGCACACAATACAATTGAAGTTAAAAACTATTTAAGAGAACAGTTCGAAGGAAGGGTTATATCATCTAATGGCCTAATTCCATGGCCAGCCATATCACCTGAGCTGACACCCCTGGATTTATATCTGTGGGGTCATATTAAACATAAAATCTATGTATTTAATCCTCCCCAGAACGTAGATGTTCTTAGAAAGGAAGTGGTGGACAGGTTTTCTACGGTCTACAAAAATACACCTTCCAGGATTGTAAATAAGTTTTGAAAAATTGTCAAGAATGCCAAAAAGTCAACGGTAGACATTTTACACATTTCACAATAGTCAGTTAAGTTAGTTAGGTATTAGAGTACCAACTGAGAAAAAATATTATGGAGCCGCGTCAGGCATAAACCGCAAGTTTTGTCTTATGGCAAGTGGTATATCTTCTAGAAGTTCATTCATATCGAGCTCAAAGAAGTTTAAATAAAGAACTTCATTTATATTGGATGGCAGTTCATAAGGACCAATGAAGAATTAGATATCACACTACAACAAATACGTAGTTTAAACTGATATTGAAAATGCTTTTCTCTTACAGCATGTCAATTCCCAGAAACCCTACAAATGATTGTTTTTTTAATTAAAAATTCCACGTTTACAGATAGAGGGTTGAATTATAGCTGTTGCCGCACTTAATCGGCGTGTGCTCATCTGGTTTCTTCAAAACCACTTCTTCTTCATCGAGGGTGATAGTTTTGTAACCGAAACGTTATGGACAATAGATTTACTTTAGTATCGCAGCGGCATCACTTCTCAATCCATCTTAAAACGTAACCTTAGTTGTTAAAAGAACACAAAAACAAAAATATTCTTACCGACAGTGATACTGGAAACCCAAGAGTTGCATTTGACAACGAAAAACTCTAGTGTCCCAAAAAACAAAAAAGCATAAAAGGTGTCTAACTTCTTGTACTATGCATGAACGACCTTTAATCAGCGCTGCCAGTGAAATGCCAGAAGTAATAGAATTTACAATAAAAGAAATGAGTGGAGGTAGAAAAGCAATTGAGGCATGAAAAGATTCTTTGCTTCTCCACCTCCACCATCACCACCACCACCTCCACCTCAGCTCCGATTTCGCCTCCACTCTCGTCTCCACACTAGTATCCTCGGCCAATGCTCCCGCACTCTTCCACCTCAACCGTCCAGTCCTTGCCCCCCGCCACGCCGCCACCATCGTCCGGCTCCACCAGCGCGGTCTCCACATCCATCTTTGTCTCTGCCTCCACCCTCATCTACAACCCTCCCACCTCACATTCACCCCACACACCTTTGCCCCCACCTCCACCCCATCTTCACTTCCACATCCGCATCCACCACCGTCACCGTCCCAGCCATCACCATCGACTCCACCCCCACCCCCACCTCCAGATCTACCAACCCCACCCCAACCTACTATTTCACCTCCACTTCCGTCTTTGCCTCCGCCCTCGTCACCACCCTCGTCTCCCTGGCCCTCGTCCATCATGCCTCCACAGCCCAACCTCAACCTCCGCATCCACCTTCATCTACAATCCCCACCCACTCCCTCTACCTTCATCACACCTCCCACCACTACCTCCGCATCCGCCCCCCAACCCCGTTTCCGCCTTGGCCTCCGCATCCGCCCCCACCTCCTAACCACTCATCTTCACCACCACCCCCACCACTGCCAACTCCGCCGTCGCCTCCGCTATCGCTTCCGACATTGCCTCCGCCTCCAACAAAATCCTCACCCCACCCCCCTTTCGCCGCCACTTCTACCCTCATTCCCACCCCCATCTCCACCAAAACCCCCACCGTACCTTCACCCCAGTGTAAATGTGAATGGAACTGAGGTGATATTTATTTTAAACATTTAACGTAAGCGATTGCATCTCCGCCATTTTATATTTATGGAAGTTTACTGACAAATTCACTACGTATTACAGTAAGTTTGCGAAATCGCTTAGCTTTGATAAATTCTTAAAACATTTCACACGAAACGCCAAAAATGAACAATACGAGGTTAAGGGCAATTTATTAATAGAAAAATTCAATAGCGGCTTTAGACAGATGATGAAGTAATTTACCGTCGCAATGCAACTTGACACTAGATGACAAACAAATATTGAGGTATCTAAATAACCATTTTGAACAGGAGGTGAGACAATACTTGACACTGCTGGATACTATTCATAGACACCTTTTCTTCCAATTCAGAAGACATGACAGTCTAGGACAAGTACTACCAACAAAAAACAAGAGAGAAAGTAAAAACAGGAGTAATTAAATAAATAACTTTAGATTAAACTTGTACACAGTACAACAAATAAACTTGGACGAACTTTAGAGACCGGACACTAAGACAAAGATACAGGTATAATCATGATCTCGGGCTAGGGAAAATACAAGTCGAGAACGAGTTATGGAACATGCAAATCGGGAACAAATTAGGAAAACACAAAACAGCAAATCACGGCAGAAGAAACAAGAAGACACGCGAACCAGACTACGTACGCGGACAAAGTTAATCGACTAGACCACCTGTGAGACAGGATTTTCAGTAAGAGGCGAGCCATGTAATAACTTTATCAGTAAGAATTCTTTTAAATTTGATAGTAAAAATGGAAATGAAACTAGTTATGAAAATGTATATCCGAATAGTACTTTCAAAAAAATAATTTGGTAGCACCAAACAATAAAAAGTCTGTTACAGATAATAGCATGGTAATATATAAAGGGGGTTTAAATGTACTTCTAAAAATGATTAAACTAGTTTACTAAAAGGTTATTAAATTTGATTAATGAAATAGGTTTGTGACATAAAGATGGTGTGTATGCCTCTACTGATTTAAAAGCGTCCTTATTAGCCTAATATATATATATATATATATATATATATATATATATATATTGCTGTGATAACGCCTCGCGTTGGGCGTCGTAAAGGTGCTATGATACAGGTACAGCAAATTGTAAAATTTGAAATTACTTTCCTTTTTAACTTTTCGTTGCCTGGTTTGCTTAATGAAAGTAATAGAGTTAAAAAAATGAAATCAAACACAGCAATATCATGAAGCATCTATACAGTCAAAAAATTTTTTCTCATACAAAAGAATATAAACCATTTACAGTATAGTTTCTTTTAAATATAAAATTACTTCTAATATGTACTTATTTACTTAACTATCAAAATGTTCACCTTATCTAGATTAAAATTTACAGAACTCTAGTCTCTTGTCTTGTAGATAGTTTACCTAGCTTTTATTCCCACGCCTGTAAGGTTTTTTTGGCCAAAAAGTCCTTGACAGATAGTCTATTTAAAAAGTCAAAGTGTTTCGAACTCTGACCACAAACTTTCTGGTTAATATTCTTACAAAATTCTTAAAATTCTTAAATTCAAATGACAAAAATTCAAATATCAGTTACAAACAAACAACCTAAAATTAAACTTGCAAAATCCATCAAGCGGATATCCAATTCGTAATTAACAGCATTAAGTACCCTCTGCTGCTATTTTTAAATTGACGTCAAAATCCCAGTTAACAATAATTTTTCATATACAATCTCCATTTAGAACATTCGTTACCAAAAGTGCATTTAATTATTAATTTAATGTAGCATTGTATCCAAGATGTTACATCGTTATTGTATTTTGCAAAATCAAAAAACTGCATTTGACAACTTCCATATTTCAAACTATTTCATATTTAAACTTGGCACGTTATTTTAGCGTCCTAATCAACGTTACACTTACTTGGTTGACGCGAAATTATGACTTATTACATTGTCAATCCCGTAGATCGACATGTTTCGAATTACTTAATCGCATCACTGAAATCGAATAAATGAATCCTCTTTAATAACGTTCCCGTTTATATACAATTTATTTTGACTACGTCACTCCCTCTAGATTGTACGGGATTCCAATCGAAGCATTATACCTAACTGACGCAAGATTTCTGGAAATTCTTCATTCTATTACCTCATTAGCGTCGACTAGCCGCGTTCATTTGTCCTTGTCCAACATATAAGTTTATGGTCGTGTCTCATTTCTCTCCTATAGCAATTGCAAAAGCAATAAAATTAATTCTGATCAATTTTATGGATATTTAACGTTCCTGCGGCTTATTAGAATAAACATTTGTTCTATTTAATGAGTTTATACTACATTCCATATTAAATGACGTATTCTCTCGAAATTTCAAAAAATAATTCTTTATTTAAAAATGAATTTATGTTGTACATACACGGGAGTCAATAATTACATCTTTACTTATAACTTTAATTGCGTTATAATGCAAACGATTTGCATTTTTATAATTGTAATAAAAGATATTGGTTTTTAAACGAATATTTTACACATGGGTAGTTATTTATTACATAAATAACCAAAGCTTTTAATTGCTTTATCAACGGGTATTGCAAAAAATCCGCATCTTCATAATTGTAATAAAAGATTGGTTTGTTACGTTTGAAATCTTTGGGTATCTCGCCTGTCTCACACATATAGCTTACAAGTTGGAAAAGACGTTCTGTTACTGCTTGTCCAGCGGCTTGCACCTTATCTGTACCCGGCGCCTTACCATTTTTCAGACCCTTTAATGCTAATTCAAACTCATCTCTAAGTATAGGATATCCCAAGTCATCATTTTCAATGTCTGATTTCTGTTCTAATGCTGTTAGTTCCTCTCCTGCATATAAATTCCCTATATATCCCTGCCATCTATCCACTTTCTCTACATTTTCTATAATGAAGTTTCCTCCTGCGTTCTTTGTATTTTTGCAATACGGTCTTATATCCCTAAAATTGATTCTAATTAGTTCGTATGCTTCATCTGTCTTTCGTATTTCCATTTTAGTTTGTACCTCTTTGCACTTTTCATCAATCCATTGTTCTTTAGCTTTCCTGCATTTGCGAATAATTTCCAATTTTATGGCTTTGTATCCTTGTTTTCCTGTTTCGTTTGATTTATATTTGTATTTTCGTCTTTCTTCTATTAAATTCAGGATATCCTTTGTTATCCATGGTTTCTTATTTTCTTTTTGTGTATACCCCAGAATGTCTCTGGCCGACATGTCTAAGCTGCATTTAATGTTATTTCATTCTGTTTCTACTTCCTTAGTATCAGATATTTTCCCGATATCTTTGAGCAATTCATTTGACTTTTTTTCGAATCTTTCTTGAATATCTTTATCTTTTAGTTTCTCAAAGTCAAAGTGCCTTTTTTCCTTTCTTTTTTAAAATTTTTAAATTTAAGTGTGGCCTCATAATTACGATGTTGTGGTCTGTCTATATCTGCTTCTGGGTAGCTTCAACAGTCTTTTACTTGATTCCTAAACCGTTGTCTAACAAAAATGTAATCTATTTATATCTTCTTATATCTCTCGACATCTTCCACGTGTATCGTCTTCTAGTATGATTTCAAAATTATGTGTTTGTGCTGATTAAATTGAGGCATTTTGCTTTTCCTCTCCAGCAGCAACGCATATAAATTCTGTATTGTGTTACAAAAATCTTAAATTCCCTTTTATAATTGGATACATTTCGTATTCCTAGAACTTATGCATAATTAAAAGAAAGTTATCATAATTTTGAAACACCCTATTTATTGTTCTTTTATTCTATTTATCTGGTAAATAAATTCATCGTTATAGATATTCCAGATTGTATTTAAAATCATGTTAAAAGTCCTACATGCAATTTAGAATTTCCATAAGTTATATTGAACGTATTTTAGTGCGATTATGCACAGCTGATGTTTTCTTTACTCAAGTATTGAGGTCTCGATTGCTTCCGACCTCCGACAGTCCACCTTTTATCGTCCTAGTGATAAGATGCAGAAGTTAATATTAAAGGGTGACCTGAGACTAGCAATTTATTTGTGCACTAAATCGATCCGTGTGTGTTAGAAAATTCATAATGCGCAACATAAAAAAGTTTTGATTTAATAATGGCTATGCGTATCAGCTATGTGGCCTCTGAATGGCAAACCTCTTTCCGGTAAGAATTTGATTACAGCAACAACATGCATTAACATATTATAAACATATTCGGTCTCATATTTTATCTGTTCTTGAAACAGTCTATCAATGACATTTTTGTTTTCTTTTCTGCTTAACCAGGTCAACTAGCTTTTTTTTGATCAATTGATTAGTCGTGATTGTTTAAAGCTCTTATTCTATTAACCCAGACAGAACATCCAGTGGTTACAAGAGTTAGTTGTAATTTCTAAAATACCTTACATACTGAACAGTACACACAGTCCAAATTATTTGAGTAGCACAACCAAGATCTAATTACCTTTTGCCCATTTCTTAAAAGTTTTTTGAAATATTTATTGGTAAATTGTCTAATATGGTTTTTACATAGTTTAGTTGAGTCATTGTAACAATTGCTTTCCTTTATATTCTGAAAAAAACGTCTCTTTTGACAATAATTATTAATAAATACTTGATTAATTTAGTATGAGCATAATGCTAAATAAAATTAAATAAAAACCCTTATCCACAAAAAATATTTAAATTACTAGATACGTATTTCGACCACTATGTGGTCATCATCAGTAGGAAATCTGTAATTAAATAATAATTAGCTGTTGTTCTGGAACACTTCAGAGGATATTCTCCTCACCACTTAGGTTGAGTGAACCTTCCCAACATACAATTTATTATATTGCTAAACACTATCAGGATATTCCTCACGCAGGCTGGTTATCACAACAAACAAGTGAATTGATAATTCACTTGTTTGTTGTAGATAACACCAGCCTGCGGATGAGGAGAATATCCTCGATAGTGTTTAAAGCAACAATATAGTAAGTTGTATGTTGGGAAGGTTAAGTTCTTAGAAAAGGGTAGATAATATATAGAAACAAAACTTTATGTTACACAGAAAATTAAACTAAATTCTATTAAGTAGCGAGTAAAGGCTTGGGGGCCTTTTTGTGGGTCCATATAATCGGGGGCCTGATGCTCCAACATCATAGGCATCTCTATAAATCAGTCCATGGTTAACTTGTTAATTCGTCAAGGTGTTAATCTGCCACTACAACGTTGGAAATCGAGGCGATAATTGTACAAACTTACTAACCCAATTTTACATCACGAATCACGATCGGGCTTCCTCAAGCACCTGCAAAACTAGTCAAATAAGAGGAGAGTGCTTCTTTGAGATTTTTCTGATAATATGGCAAAGCCTTTAACTTTTCTAGGCTCAAAGTATGCTTCATGGAACATAATATGATAATTTTTAACGAAGGTACACTACGTCATGGTGAAACTTTAATATTACTGAGACGAGTCCCCATGATTTAATTGTTTAGCTAATAGATACTGTTACGTTAATCGGGGCAGTCACGTTGGGCGCCAAAAATATATGTTACGTTATTCGAGGCAGCCACATTGGGCGCCAAATTTATGCTACGTTAGCTCGTAGCCGTGCGTAACACAAAGAAAATCAAGGAATGACCGGGCTCAATCGGAGATTAGGGGGGGTTGTAGAAAGCAGACTAACATATAATGTATACGGCGGTAAGGAGTTAGTGACAATACCTGCAAAAAAAATAGTTAAGCAAACCTGAAATAAATAAAAGAATAAGCATAGCAGCAATGATAAGTCTAAATTATTCAGTACTTTGTAGAATGTAAATAAAACTGTTTGGATAATCTATATAATATAATCACGATAAAAGCGTTACAAAAATTTTTATTACAAAGTGAGGTAATATTGGGGAGTAGCAGAAACGTTTCCTCACACACCAATTAAACATAAATCAGACAAAATGTTAACAAAAGATAAATAGGTAAGACACAATAGATATGAGTAATTCAGTAGTATTGATTTTTTTCTTTTTTTTTTTTTCTTAATAGCAGGCAAGTCTATTGTAAAAGGTATCGGAACGACGAAGATATGGCAAAACAACGGATAAATATTTAAAGTAATAACAAGTAGAAAATAGTTCAACTTACAAAAAGTCCTTCCGTAACGCTTCCTTGCAGTTGAAGTGTGGGATTCACGATGTCCTGCACTAACGAAGCACTTCACCCTTGACTGTGAGGGTGTTGATGGAATTTCTTACACTTTACACTAATCACACCTACGTATTTCACTGGTGTTAGCAGCAGACATTATCATGCTGATGGAACTATGTAGCATTGATAAATTTCTTGTTAATTCTATTTCCTGAGACAATAATTTTGAAATATTTTGTAACACAAATCGTAAAAAAAATGGTAATAAAAATTTAGAATCACGGGCTTCCAAGGCACGACGTAATGCATTAAACTAACAGTAACGCGAGGTGTTTTATTTGCTACCTATGGTAACAAAGAAAAATCTAATGCTTTTGAATAACGAAATTTGCGCAAACAACGATCTATTTTAGATTCGTTGGGGTTAGAAAATTCAGAAACTACAGTATCCACGGTCTTTACATGTGAATGAGATACCTGTTTATAAGAAGCAACCTCTTTTTCTACTAAACCTGCTACAACTGTATCATCATTTTTTTTTTGAAACACTCAAGCTTAAAACTATATTTGGATAATCCAAAGTATGCACTACTCTGATAACAAAAGGACCACGAAAACTAGATCGCACACACAGTTCAAATATAAAAAGACAAATCAACTAAAAAAACACGATTAGTAAAGCAACGCGTATCACTAAGTCAATGTTCCGTAACACGCACGACAAGTTCTATCACTTTTATTTCCAACAGAAAAGCAACAAAAAAACCAATTAGTGAAGCACGCGTAAGCAATAAAACCGTCCGTCAAAGACCTTACCACAACACTTGTGGTCAATCAAACACGTTACATATAAAGCATACTTCCTTCAAAAGTAATCAGAACTACACTGCTCTCAAATCTGTTTATATAAAATAGTTGTTACCCATAACATCTGAGCGTCTGTTATCTCGACTTCGATAATACATAAAGAACAAAATTTATACGAACGGCAAGCCAAGAACGATGCAATTTAGAATTAATTCCAAGCGGTTTATAATTTTCAATAAGTTGGAAAACAATTTATGAATAATCCTATTTAAAACTCGTTCTTTGCAATTTATTTATTAATGAAAATCAATCTTCAATTAAACTACTTTTAAAATTAATACACGCGAGTTAAATTGCATACAAATCTGAAAACTATTCGAAAGTATTTACTAATTGGGAAAAAAAGCGTAAAATGTTAAGCTATTAAAAATGCCCGTTACAGATTCCCCCCTAGCAAAATAAAGAGGTCGGGGTGAGAAAAAAAACGACAGACAGGGAACCAAACAAAAAAAAATTTTTTTTTTATCCGGTTCGAAGGACCAATACCAGTATAAGAAAAAGAACATTTTTCTAAAAGAAGACAAAGTCATCTATCGTAACCAACAACGACAGAACAGGTAAAGAAAGCATCAAGTAGACACCCAATGAGGATTAAAGGTTATAGCTACTTTCAAAAACGTCAAAAGACGGATGTCTCCAAAAGGGACATTTCTGTTCTCCACCTCAAAGAAAAGTTTTAGCTTCCCGCGGAGAAACCAAGAGGAAAGGAAAAAGAACGAGGAAGAAAACTCGTAGCAAACCAACTAGACGACACAACTGTCAACCTCAAGTGTGCAGCAAAGAAAGAACCAAGACAAAGAAAAGGGCAAAGGCAAGCTAGTACACAATCTAGAATACTTCCAACTGAGGTAACACAGATTCGTATGAAACGATTACTCAAGCAAAGTATGGCTAACAGACCTACAAAAGCGACAAAGTCGAAATACCTAAAGGAAAAGGAAATAGATCTGAAGCCTACCTCAAGGAATGGATGTAGCAAGCGACTATAATAGTCAAATAGTGAACAAATGGTGAAACTAGCCAGAAGAAAAAGTCACGGGATGGGCTAGCTACAAAAATATGAATAGGAATACGAAATGGGAGCCAGTGTTTTCAGACACAAGCTTATCAGAGAAAACACAAGACCAATAAGCCAAAAAAAAATTACAAGTCATTAGGGATAGCGACACGTAGGGGTCAAAATAGAATCAGCCGTAGGGAGCCCTTTAGGATCCGGAGGTTCAGGATCAATGTCTGGAGGGTCTAAAGTTTTATCGGGTTTGAGGTCCTTAATATGCCAAGTACCCAGATCGTTACCAGAATCATCCGCTAAGATATAGGTCCACGGAGAAAGTTTAGTTCTAATAGTAAAGGGACCCACATATTTGGGAGCAAGTTTAGCATTGAAGTAGCGAGTAGCATCCGAAAGAACATAATTGCGTTTCCACACGCGATCGCCAGGAGATAAAGTTAAGGGACAACGACAAAGATCGTAGTGTTTAGCATTTTTCTTGTATGCTAAGGAAAGGCGTTTCGAAATTTCTTCACGAAGTGACTCAAATTTGACTAAGTCAGTAGGAGGAGTAGGACGTTCGGGATCCATAAGAACATCATCAGGATCAAGAGGTTTTCCAAAATGATCGCCGTAGAGAACATGTTCACGACCATATAAAGCAAAATACGGGGAGTAACCAATAACCTCATGTTTAAGCGTTCGAATAGCGCAACCAACTTTTGCTAAATTAACGTCCCACCGACGTTGATTATCAGAAACGTAAGAAGAAATCATAGTTTTCAGGACTCTATTAATACGTTCGGCCGGATTCGCCTGAGGATGATAGCGAGCATTAATCAGAATTTTTGTTCGATAAGAATCACAGAGTTTAGTGAAAATATTACTACGAAATTGTACACCATTGTCCGCAATTAGATACTGAGGAGTACCATACACCAGGAAAATATTTTTCTCAATGGTTCGAGCAACAGCAGCGGCCGTAGACGCACGTAGAGAAAAGAAACAAGCATATTTTGTAAAACAATCGGCAACAACTAAAATGAAAGAATTTTTAGAGGATCTAGGAAGAGGTCTGACAATATCAGTACATAGGACTTGCCAAGGACGAGTGGCAGTAGCACGAGGAGACATAAAGCCAGGAGGTTTCTTTTGTTCGACTTTGTGTGCAGAGCAAATTTTACAACGACGGACGTATCGAGCAACAGCGGCTCTAAGTTTAGGCCAATAGTAACGCATGGAAATTTTAGAGACAGTTTTGTGGACACCAGGGTGACCTGAAGTAGGTAGATCATGATTTTCGTATAGAACCCTATTCCGTTGTTCGCTGGGAACTACTAACTTCCAATCGTCTTGAGGAGGTTGGAGCAAAGACTGTTTAGATTTTACATGTTTATATAGTAATTCGTTTTCCACATGCCAGTTACTGTATAGTTTAGGATTGGAATTAACACGAGTCCGTAGCTTAAGATACCAAGGATCCAAAATTGGCAGAGTAATAGAATATTTAGAAAAGTCATCAATTAAGTCAATTTTAGGTACTGAGCGAGATAAGGCATCGGGGACGATGTTTTCTTTACCTTTACGATGTACGATGGTGAAGTTATATTGTTGAAGTCGTACAGACCAACGAGCTAAACGCCCGTTGGGGCTTTGTAGATTATTCAGCCAGATAAGCGAGTGGTGATCCGTGATCACAGTAAAGTGAGAACCCTCGATATAGGGACAAAATTTCTCAATTGCCCATATAACACCAAGACATTCTTTTTCGGTGGCGCTATAGTTGCGTTCCGCCTTTTTAAGAGAACAGCTAATGTAGCTAATGACTTTTTCGTCCTCACCCTGTTGTTGAGTCAGCACAGCACCCAGACCAAAATCAGAGGCATCAGTCTGTATAGTAAAGGACAAAGAAAAATCAGGACAACTCATCACTGGAGCCGTTACCAAGTGTTCTTTCAGCAGCTTAAACGCCTGCTGACATTCCAAAGACCAATCAAATTTAGAATTTTTCTTAGTCAAAGCAGTAATTGGAGCAGTAAGAGCAGAAAAATTTGGGATAAAGCGACGATACCACGAGCACATACCAACTATGCGTCGTACTTCAGTTACAGTAGTAGGAGGAGGAAGATTAAGAATGGCCGAAACTTTTTCTGAGTCGACATGGAGTCCATGACGATTTACTACGTATCCCAGATAACGGAGTTCCGGTCGGCATATAATGCATTTATCTCTGCTAAGAGTAAGACCTGCAGAATTTAAACGAAAAAGCACTTTCTTTAGTACCACCAAATGTTGTTCGAAAGTAGGGGTAGCGATGATCACATCATCTAAGTATGCGAAACAGAAAGGTTCGAGATCAGCACCAAGCCACGATCTATAAGTCGCTGAAATGTCGCTGGAGAATTATGAAGACCAAATGGCATTTTAGTAAACTGGTATAAACCTCTACCAGGCACCGTAAATGCAGTAATCGCTTTAGAATTAGAAGAAAGAGGTATTTGCCAATAAGCAGAGCGAATGTCCAAACTAGTTAAGAATTTTGCGTCTCTAAGACGGTCTAGAATCGTAGAAATATAAGGAAGGGGATAGGCATCTTTTTCTGTAGCATCATTGACCTTCCTAAAATCGATGCAGAAACGATATGTGCCATCTTTCTTAGGCACCATAACAATAGGGCTAGACCAAGCGCTATTAGGTGGTTCTACAACACCATTTTCTAGCATCTCATCCAGCGCTTGATTGACATGTCGAAGTACCGTAGGGGACATGGGATAATATCGTTGCTTGATAGGACTAGATGTAATACGGATCTGATGTTCAATGAGATTAGTACAGCCCAAAGGTAAAGTATCATTTTTAGGAAACATCTGTTGGACTATACGAGACAATTCGGATTGTTGCATGATCGACAGATCGGAAAGAGCATTGATCTGACTGATCGACACAGTAGAAGAAGAACCGAAAGTCCATTGACCCGTTCGAAAATCTGGGACAACACCCATAGATTTCCAGAAGTCAATGCCTAAGATCAGCGACTGAGAAATAGAAGGAACGACTAGGACGTCAAGAAGAATAGTTTTATTTTCGACCGACATGGGTAAAGTAAGTGACCCGAGAATGTCACAAGCTTGACCATTGGCTACCGTACAGCTGTGGATCTCCGTTTGGGACAAAGGCAAAGAAAGAGAATAGAGGATATCCCAACCAGGACCACCAATAATAGTACGAGAAGCGTCAGAATTAAGCAAGCCCTTAAATTCGATGTCGAAAATAGTAACAGTAACATAAGGTCTGTCGTCCTCACGAGAACTAGCTAAAATAAAATCCAGAACATATTTAGATCGGTCATCAAGACCAGAGAAAGGATTTTCTGAGGAAATAATAGGTACCGAGACAACTGTAGAAGGAATCGGGCCGGTATCTCGGCTTAGCGACTCGATCGGTAGTTTAGAATCTTGTTACAACTCGTACAATTGGTACGGGTAACATTAGGTTTACCACAACCATAGCAATGAAGTATTTGAGGTTTAGTACAGGAAGGAGACTTGTGTCCTCGTTGGCCACAGTTCCAACAGACGACCTGTTTACTTGTAGTAGGGGTAGCTGGAGTAGGAATAGAAGAAGGATTATTTCTATTCGCGGGAGTTGGGTGTGATTTAGAAAAATTAGACCCACGAGGTTAGACCAAAGAGGGTAACGGAGGGTTTGGTTTATAGGCTAGATCAGGTTCCACATACGAGTGGGTATTTCTATTAGGGGGTACGTAATTGTCAACCCTAAATTTTGTTAATTCTAATTTTTGACACTCATTTTCCAACTCTTCCCAAGAATGTACGGTAGGCAGCCGGGCTAAATAGAAAGGGGACAGGTTACCAGAAACTATATCAAGTTGTACATCGGCCGGTACACTCCCATGGCGCCTGAACAATGCCCTCATGCAGGACAAATATTCAACAATACCTTCCGACGGGTCCTGGGTCCTTGCTCGGATGTCGTCATTTAACCGACGATAGTAATCTGGGGGTGCAAAATGACGTATCAGCAGGCTAGATAGTGATGTCCAATCGGAACAACGGTGATAATTACCCCGGAACCAACAGAGCGCTTTGGATTCGAACAACTCAACCGCGGAGTCAAATAATTCACTCTCCGGGATATTTCGGGCTTTCCGGAGCTCTTCCACTCTTTCAAGGAAACTATGTACCGTTAGGGTTTGAGAATCACCTGAGAATTTTAGACCAAGTTTCGAGACTCTGTTACGTTTGGAGGAAGCACCACACGACTTAGAAAAGACGGATTCGGATTCCTCTTCCTCTTCGGAATCGGATGTAAGTAGAGGGGGTCCATCCGGGTCTACAGGAGGAGTAGGAGAAAGAAAAATACTAGAGGTAGCTAATGGGATACCGGATGTGGCAGTAGGGTGTCGAAACTTTTTAATCTTTTTATCATAGTCGCGGCGGAGATTATTTACCGTAAGAAGTAATTGACGTTGTATTTTCTGATCATCGTCTTTTGGGGACAAATTTGCGCAACGACGCTCGAGATGTATCCACAAGGCACTAATACGTCGAAACGTATCTGAGGACTTATCACCATCAAAGGGGGGAAGTGAGGTTTCTAACTCTTGAATAGCGACTTCGATGGCCCACATTCAGAATCAAAATCTGCTTTTACAGGGATGGAGGAAGTTTTCTCTCGTTCGATGCTAAGAGCACTTCGAACGGATCTACGTAATTTGTTCACATTGTCTTCAGGAGTGTAACCACGAGAAGATAATTCGTACTGAAGCTCAGTCTTCCGTAACCGGTTGACCGTCATACGCCAATAAGCCATTATGAAATGAGATTTTTAAGTATTATAAGTATTATAAGTATTATATATTAAGGATTATATTTAAGTGAGGTAGCGAAAGTGACGTGAAGAAAAAAAAAAGTGGTGTAAAGAAAACTTGGGCGCCAGTGTTTTCCAGAACCAAATTACCAGCGAAAACACAACTCTGATAATTCACAAAACAACAAAAAAAAGAAAATCGAGCCGATACACAAAAAAAAAATCAATGCCAAATACATCAAGGTTATAAAAAAAATTTAAAAAAAATCAAGAGCAGACCAAAAAAAAAATCGAGGGCAAATCAAAAAAATCGAGAGCAAATCAAAAAAAAATCGAGAACAAATCAAAAAAAATCAGGAGCAAATAAAAAAAAATCGAGCCCCACGTTGGGCGCCAAAAATATATGTTACGTTAAAAGGTTGGGCGCCAAATTTAGGCTACGTTGGCTCGTAGCCGTGCGTAACACAAAGAAAATCAAGGAATGACCGGGCTCAATCGGAGATTAGGGAGGGTTGTAGAAAGCAGACTAACATATAATGTATACGGCGGTAAGGAGTTAGTGACAATACCTGCAAGAAAAATAGTTAAGCAAACCTGAAATAAATAAAAGAATAAGCATAGCAGCAATGATAAGTCTAAATTATTCAGTACTTTGTAGAATGTAAATAAAACTGTTTGAATAATCTATATAATATAATCACGATAAAAGCGTTACAAAAATTTTTATTACAAAGTGAGGTAATATTGGGGAGTAGCAGAAACGTTTCCTCACAAAATTAAACATAAATCAGACAAAATGTTAACAAAAGATAAATAGGTAAGACACAATAGATATGAGTAATTCAGTAGTATTGATTTTTTTTCTTTCTTTTTTTTTTCTTAATAGCAGGCAAGTCTATTGTAAAAGGTATCAGAACGACGAAGATATGGCAAAACAACGGATAGATATTTAAAGTAATAACAAGTAGGAAATAGTTCAACTTACAAAAAGTCCTTCCGTAACGCTTCCTTGCAGTTGAAGTGTGGGATTCACGATGCCCACTAACGAAGCACTTCACCCTTGACTGTGAGGGTGTTGATGGAATTTCTTACACTTTACACTAATCACACCTACGTAGTTCACTGGTGTTAGCAGAACATTATCATGCTGATGGAACTATGTAGCATTGATAAATTTCTTGTTAATTCTATTTCCTGAGACAATAATTTCGAAATATTTTTAACACAAATCGTAAAAAATGGTAATAAAATTTAGAATCACGGGCTTCCAAGGCACGACGTAATGCATTAAACTAACAGTAACGCGAGGTGTTTTATTTGCTACCTATGGTAAAAAGAAAAATCTAATGCTTTTGAATAACGAAATTTGCGCAAACAACGATCTATTTTAGATTCGTTGGGGTTAGAAAATTCAGAAACTACAGTATCCACGGTCTTTACATGTGAATGAGATACCTGTTTATAAGAAGCAACCTCTTTTTCTACTAAACCTGCTACAACTGTACCATCATTTTTTTGAAACACTCAAGCTTAAAACTGTATTTGGATAATCCAAAGTATGCACTACTCTGATAACAAAAGGACCACGAAAACTAGATCGCACACGCAGTTCAAATATACAAAGACAAATCAACTAAAAAAACACAATTAGTAAAGCAACGCGTATCACTAAGTCAATGTTCCGTAACACGTACGACAAGTTCTATCACTTTTATTTCCAACAGAAAAGCAACAAAAAAACCAATTAGTGAAGCACGCGTAAGCAATAAAACCGTCCGTCAAAGACCTTACCACAACACTTGTGGTCAATCAAACACGTTACATATAAAGCATACTTCCTTCAAAAGTAATCAGAACTACACTGCTCTCTAATCTGTTTATATAAAATAGTTGTTACCCATAACATCTGAGCGTCTGTTATCTCGACTTCGATAATACATAAGGAACAAAATTTATACGAACGGCAAGCCAAGAACGATGCAATTTAGAATTAATTCCAAGCGGTTTATAATTTTCAATAAGTTGGAAAACAATTTATGAATAATCCTATTTAAAACTCGTTCTTTGCAATTTATTTATTAATGAAAATCAATCTTCAATTAAACTACTTTTAAAATTAATACACGCGAGTTAAATTGCATACAAATCTGAAAACTATTCGAAAGTATTTACTAATTGGGAAAAAGCGTAAAATGTTAAGCTATTAAAATGCCGTTACAGATTCCCCTAGCAAAATAAAGAGGTCGGGGTGAGAAAAAAACGACAGACAGGGAACCAAACAAAAAAATTTTTTTATCCGGTTCGAAGGACCAATACCAGTATAAGAAAAGAACATTTTTCAAAAGAAGACAAAGTCATCTATCGTAACCAACAACGACAGAACAGGTAAAGAAAGCATCAAGTAGACACCCAATGAGGATTAAAGGTTATAGCTACTTTCAAAAACGTCAAAAGACGGATGTCTCCAAAGGACATTTCTGTTCTCCACCTCAAAGAAAAGTTTTAGCTTCCGCGGAGAAACCAAGAGGAAAGGAAAAAGAACGAGGAAGAAAACTCGTAGCAAACCAACTAGACGACACAACTGTCAACCTCAAGTGTGCAGCAAAGAAAGAACCAAGACAAAGAAAAGGGCAAAGGCCTAGTACACAATCTAGAATACTTCCAACTGAGGTAACACAGATTCGTATGAAACGATTACTCAAGCAAAGTATGGCTAACAGACCTACAAAAGCGACAAAGTCGAAATACCTAAAGGAAAAGGAAATAGATCTGAAGCCTACCCGGAATGGATGTAGCGGACTATAATAGTCAAATAGTGAACAAATGGTGAAACTAGCCAGAAGAAAAAGTCACGGGATGGGCTAGCTACAAAATATGAATAGGAATACGAAATGGGAGCCAGTGTTTTCAGACACAAGCTTATCAGAGAAAACACAAGACCAATAAGCCAAAAAAAAATTACAAGTCATTAGGGATAGCGACACGTAGGGGTCAAAATAGAATCAGCCGTAGGGAGCCCTTTAGGATCCGGAGGTTCAGGATCAATGTCTGGAGGGTCTAAAGTTTTATCGGGTTTGAGGTCCTTAATATGCCAAGTACCCAGATCGTTACCAGAATCATCCGCTAAGATATAGGTCCACGGAGAAAGTTTAGTTCTAATAGTAAAGGGACCCACATATTTGGGAGCAAGTTTAGCATTGAAGTAGCGAGTAGCATCCGAAAGAACATAATTGCGTTTCCACACGCGATCGCCAGGAGATAAAGTTAAGGGACAACGACGAAGATCGTAGTGTTTAGCATTTTTCTTGTATGCTAAGGAAAGGCGTTTCGAAATTTCTTCACGAAGTGACTCAAATTTGACTAAGTCAGTAGGAGGAGTAGGACGTTCGGGATCCATAAGAACATCATCAGGATCAAGAGGTTTTCCAAAATGATCGCCGTAGAGAACATGTTCACGACCATATAAAGCAAAATACGGGGAGTAACCAATAACCTCATGTTTAAGCATTCGAATAGCGCAACCAACTTTTGCTAAATTAACGTCCCACCGACGTTGATTATCAGAAACGTACGAAGAAATCATAGTTTTCAGGACTCTATTAATACGTTCGGCCGGATTCGCCTGAGGATGATAGCGAGCATTAATCAGAATTTTTGTTCGATAAGAATCACAGAGTTTAGTGAAAATATTACTACGAAATTGTACACCATTGTCCGCAATTAGATACTGAGGAGTACCATACACCAGGAAAATATTTTCCTCAATGGTTCGAGCAACAGCAGCGGCCGTAGACGCACGTAGAGAAAAGAAACAAGCATATTTTGTAAAACAATCGGCAACAACTAAAATGAAAGAATTACCTTTAGAGGATCTAGGAAGAGGTCTGACAATATCAGTACATAGGACTTGCCAAGGACGAGTGGCAGTAGCACGAGGAGACATAAAGCCAGGAGGTTTCTTTTGTTCGACTTTGTGTGCAGAGCAAATTTTACAACGACGGACGTATCGAGCAACAGCGGCTCTAAGTTTAGGCCAATAGTAACGCATGGAAATTTTAGAGACAGTTTTGTGGACACCAGGGTGACCTGAAGTAGGTAGATCATGATTTTCGTATAGAACCCTATTCCGTTGTTCGCTGGGAACTACTAACTTCCAATCGTCTTGAGGAGGTTGGAGCAAAGACTGTTTAGATTTTACATGTTTATATAGTAATTCGTTTTCCACATGCCAGTTACTGTATAGTTTAGGATTGGAATTAACACGAGTCCGTAGCTTAAGATACCAAGGATCCAAAATTGGCAGAGTAATAGAATATTTAGAAAAGTCATCAATTAAGTCAATTTTAGGTACTGAGCGAGATAAGGCATCGGGGACGATGTTTTCTTTACCTTTACGATGTACGATGGTGAAGTTATATTGTTGAAGTCGTACAGACCAACGAGCTAAACGCCCGTTGGGGCTTTGTAGATTATTCAGCCAGATAAGCGAGTGGTGATCCGTGATCACAGTAAAGTGAGAACCCTCGATATAGGGACAAAATTTCTCAATTGCCCATATAACACCAAGACATTCTTTTTCGGTGGCGCTATAGTTGCGTTCCGCCTTTTTAAGAGAACAGCTAATGTAGCTAATGACTTTTTCGTCCTCACCCTGTTGTTGAGTCAGCACAGCACCCAGACCAAAATCAGAGGCATCAGTCTGTATAGTAAAGGACAAAGAAAAATCAGGACAACTCATCACTGGAGCCGTTACCAAGTGTTCTTTCAGCAGCTTAAACGCCTGCTGACATTCCAAAGACCAATCAAATTTAGAATTTTTCTTAGTCAAAGCAGTAATTGGAGCAGTAAGAGCAGAAAAATTTGGGATAAAGCGACGATACCACGAGCACATACCAACTATGCGTCGTACTTCAGTTACAGTAGTAGGAGGAGGAAGATTAAGAATGGCCGAAACTTTTTCTGAGTCGACATGGAGTCCATGACGATTTACTACGTATCCCAGATAACGGAGTTCCGGTCGGCATATAATGCATTTATCTCTGCTAAGAGTAAGACCTGCAGAATTTAAACGAAAAAGCACTTTCTTTAGTACCACCAAATGTTGTTCGAAAGTAGGGGTAGCGATGATCACATCATCTAAGTATGCGAAACAGAAAGGTTCGAGATCAGCACCAAGCACACGATCTATAAGTCGCTGAAATGTCGCTGGAGAATTATGAAGACCAAATGGCATTTTAGTAAACTGGTATAAACCTCTACCAGGCACCGTAAATGCAGTAATCGCTTTAGAATTAGAAGAAAGAGGTATTTGCCAATAAGCAGAGCGAATGTCCAAACTAGTTAAGAATTTTGCGTCTCTAAGACGGTCTAGAATCGTAGAAATATAAGGAAGGGGATAGGCATCTTTTTCTGTAGCATCATTGACCTTCCTAAAATCGATGCAGAAACGATATGTGCCATCTTTCTTAGGCACCATAACAATAGGGCTAGACCAAGCGCTATTAGGTGGTTCTACAACACCACTTTCTAGCATCTCATCCAGCGCTTGATTGACATGTCGAAGTACCGTAGGGGACATGGGATAATATCGTTGCTTGATAGGACTAGATGTAATACGGATCTGATGTTCAATGAGATTAGTACAGCCCAAAGGTAAAGTATCATTTTTAGGAAACATCTGTTGGACTATACGAGACAATTCGGATTGTTGCATGATCGACAGATCGGAAAGAGCATTGAATTGACTGATCAACACAGTAGAAGAAGAACCGAAAGTCCATTGACCCGTTCGAAAATCTGGGACAACACCCATAGATTTCCAGAAGTCAATGCCTAAGATCAGCGACTGAGAAATAGAAGGAACGACTAGGACGTCAAGAAGAATAGTTTTATTTTCGACCGACATGGGTAAAGTAAGTGACCCGAGAATGTCACAAGCTTGACCATTGGCTACCGTACAGCTGTGGATCTCCGTTTGGGACAAAGGCAAAGAAAGAGAATAGAGGATATCCCAACCAGGACCACCAATAATAGTACGAGAAGCGTCAGAATTAAGCAAGCCCTTAAATTCGATGTCGAAAATAGTAACAGTAACATAAGGTCTGTCGTCCTCACGAGAACTAGCTAAAATAAAATCCAGAACATATTTAGATCGGTCATCAAGACCAGAGAAAGGATTTTCTGAGGAAATAATAGGTACCGAGACAACTGTAGAAGGAATCGGGCCGGTATCTCGGCTTAGCGACTCGATCGGTAGTTTAAATTCTTGTTACAACTCGTACAATTGGTACGGGTAACATTAGGTTTACCACAACCATAGCAATGAAGTATTTGAGGTTTAGTACAGGAAGGAGACTTGTGTCCTCGTTGGCCACAGTTCCAACAGACGACCTGTTTACTTGTAGTAGGGGTAGCTGGAGTAGGAATAGAAGAAGGATTATTTCTATTCGCGGGAGTTGGGTGTGATTTAGAAAAATTAGACCCACGAGGTTAGACCAAAGAGGGTAACGGAGGGTTTGGTTTATAGGCTAGATCAGGTTCCACATACGAGTGGGTATTTCTATTAGGGGGTACGTAATTGTCAACCCTAAATTTTGTTAATTCTAATTTTTGACACTCATTTTCCAACTCTTCCCAAGAATGTACGGTAGGCAGCCGGGCTAAATAGAAAGTGGGACAGGTTACCAGAAACTATATCAAGTTGTACATCGGCTGGTACACTCCCAGGGCGCCTGAACAATGCCCTCATGCAGGACAAATATTCAACAATACCTTCCGACGGGTCCTGGGTCCTTGCTCGGATGTCGTCATTTAACCGACGATAGTAATCTGGGGGTGCAAAATGACGTATCAGCAGGCTAGATAGTGATGTCCAATCGGAACAACGGTGATAATTACCCCGGAACCAACAGAGCGCTTTGGATTCGAACAACTCAAGCGGAGTCAAATAATTCACTCTCCGGGATATTTCGGGCTTTCCGGAGCTCTTCCACTCTTTCAAGGAAACTATGTACCGTTAGGGTTTGAGAATCACCTGAGAATTTTAGACCAAGTTTCGAGACTCTGTTACGTTTGGAGGAAGCACCACACGACTTAGAAAAGACGGATTCGGATTCCTCTTCCTCTTCGGAATCGGATGTAAGTAGAGGGTCCATCCGGGTCTACAGGAGGAGTAGGAGAAAGAAAATACTAGAGGTAGCTAATGGGATACCGGATGTGGCAGTAGGGTGTCGAAACTTTTAATCTTTTATCATAGTCGCGGCGGAGATTATTTACCGTAAGAAGTAATTGACGTTGTATTTTCTGCTCATCGTCTTTTGGGGACAAATTTGCGCAACGACGCTCGAGATGTATCCACAAGGCACTAATACGTCGAAACGTATCTGAGGACTTATCACCATCAAAGGGGGGAAGTGAGGTTTTTAACTCTTGAATAGCGACTTCGATGGCCCTACATTCAGAATCAAAATCTGCTTTTACAGGGATGGAGGGAAGCCTTTTCTCTCGTTCAATGCTAAGAGCACTTCGAACGGATCTACGTAATTTTTCACATTGTCTTCAGGAGTGTAACCACGAGAAGATAATTCGTACTGAAGCTCAGTCTTCCGTAACCGGTTGACCGTCATACGCCAATAAGCCACTATGAAATGAGATTTTTAAGTATTATAAGTATTATAAGTATTATATATTAAGGATTATATTTAAGTGAGGTAGCGAAAGTGACGTGAAGAAAAAAAAAAGTGGTGTAAAGAAAACTTGGGCGCCAGTGTTTTCCAGAACCAAATTACCAGCGAAAACACAACTCTGATAATTCACAAAACAACAAAAAAAAGAAAATCGAGCCGATACACAAAAAAAAAATCAATGCCAAATACATCAAGGTTATAAAAAAATTTAAAAAAAATCAAGAGCAGACCAAAAAAAATCGAGGGCAAATCAAAAAAATCGAGAGCAAATCAAAAAAAAATCGAGAACAAATAAAAAAAATCAGGAGCAAATAAAAAAAAATCGAGCCCCACGTTGGGCGCCAAAAATATATGTTACGTTAATCGGGGCAGCCAAGTTGGGCGCCAAATTTAGGCTACGTTGGCTCGTAGCCGTGCGTAACACAAAGAAAATCAAGGAATGACCGGGCTCAATCGGAGATTAGGGAGGGTTGTAGAAAGCAGACTAACATATAATGTATACGGCGGTAAAGAGTTAGTGACAATACCTGCAAGAAAAATAGTTAAGCAAACCTGAAATAAATAAAAGAATAAGCATAGCAGCAATGATAAGTCTAAATTATTCAGTACTTTGTAGAATGTAAATAAAACTGTTTGGATAATCTATATAATATAATCACGATAAAAGCGTTACAAAAATTTTTATTACAAAGTGAGGTAATATTGGGGAGTAGCAGAAACGTTTCCTCACACACCAATTAAACATAAATCAGACAAAATGTTAACAAAAGATAAATAGGTAAGACACAATAGATATGAGTAATTCAGTAGTATTGATTTTTTTTCTTTCTTTTTTTTTTCTTAATAGCAGGCAAGTCTATTGTAAAAGGTATCAGAACGACGAAGATATGGCAAAACAACGGATAGATATTTAAAGTAATAACAAGTAGGAAATAGTTCAACTTACAAAAAGTCCTTCCGTAACGCTTCCTTGCAGTTGAAGTGTGGGATTCACGATGTCCTGCACTAACGAAGCACTTCACCCTTGACTGTGAGGGTGTTGATGGAATTTCTTACACTTTACACTAATCACACCTACGTAGTTCACTGGTGTTAGCAGCAGACATTATCATGCTGATGGAACTATGTAGCATTGATAAATTTCTTGTTAATTCTATTTCCTGAGACAATAATTTCGAAATATTTTGTAACACAAATCGTAAAAAAAATGGTAATAAAAATTTAGAATCACGGGCTTCCAAGGCACGACGTAATGCATTAAACTAACAGTAACGCGAGGTGTTTTATTTGCTACCTATGGTAACAAAGAAAAATCTAATGCTTTTGAATAACGAAATTTGCGCAAACAACGATCTATTTTAGATTCGTTGGGGTTAGAAAATTCAGAAACTACAGTATCCACGGTCTTTACATGTGAATGAGATACCTGTTTATAAGAAGCAACCTCTTTTTCTACTAAACCTGCTACAACTGTACCATCATTTTTTTTTGAAACACTCAAGCTTAAAACTGTATTTGGATAATCCAAAGTATGCACTACTCTGATAACAAAAGGACCACGAAAACTAGATCGCACACGCAGTTCAAATATACAAAGACAAATCAACTAAAAAAACACAATTAGTAAAGCAACGCGTATCACTAAGTCAATGTTCCGTAACACGTACGACAAGTTCTATCACTTTTATTTCCAACAGAAAAGCAACAAAAAAACCAATTAGTGAAGCACGCGTAAGCAATAAAACCGTCCGTCAAAGACCTTACCACAACACTTGTGGTCAATCAAACACGTTACATATAAAGCATACTTCCTTCAAAAGTAATCAGAACTACACTGCTCTCTAATCTGTTTATATAAAATAGTTGTTACCCATAACATCTGAGCGTCTGTTATCTCGACTTCGATAATACATAAGGAACAAAATTTATACGAACGGCAAGCCAAGAACGATGCAATTTAGAATTAATTCCAAGCGGTTTATAATTTTCAATAAGTTGGAAAACAATTTACGAATAATCCTATTTAAAACTCGTTCCTTGCAATTTATTTATTAATGAAAATCAATCTTCATTTAAACTACTTTTAAAATTAATACACGCGAGTTAAATTGCATACAAATCTGAAAACTATTCGAAAGTATTTACTAATTGGGAAAAAAAAGAGTAAAATGTTAAGCTATTAATAATGCCCGTTACAATACGCCTATCGTATGGCTTATCCGACAGTTATTCTACTTTGAAAATAATTTTACAATATTTTACATTTAATGTCGACAACCGATTGTGACTCAGGATTTTAGTAAGGCAGAGTGTTGTTATCTTATCAATCTTTGTATTTTTGCTATGGTTAGTTGTATGTTCTTTTGCATAGTTATTTTACAGGGTTATTTGTTTTTAAATTGTAGCTTTTATTAACTTATCTTCATTGACTTTCCGCTTTCAAGCCTTCACCCTCCAGGTTTTGCCTTACCTCCCAAAGTGACCTAGCGCCAACCCCTATTCATACATCAGTGTGTCTAATACCTTGGTTACGTCGTATCTTTCCTGAGCTGTTTCAACCCTAGACCTCCCACGCCAAATAGTTGCGCTCAGTGTGAGGCGCCTGGTCTGAGATACATAAGGTTTATTTAATTTCAAGCACAATGTACTGATTGCTAAAAAAAAAGAACAAACGTACCTCAACTTCCTTAAGTAATCGACGCCATGATACGTCATGATTTGCATTTTCAATTCTCCTTTCTTCGGCGTTCTCAAAAATGCTTGATTCACCCTCCATCACTGAACTGGATGTGCCAGGTTGTTCAAATATATCAGCGTCAGCAGCCCTGATATTTCGTTTTTCCAATCTAGAGAGTTTATCCAGCGATTTCTTCTTCTTTGCCAACAACCGCTCTGCTTTAAAATTTTTTCTGATAGACTCGTTTACAGAATTAGGTTGATTAGTTGAATTTTCGGTTTCCATTGTCAGCAATTTATCCTATAAGTTAAGAAATATACATTAGAGCAATCATTATACGTACTTATTACATTTACTAAATATTCACTTTTAAATACTTAGCAAAAAAGAAACGGAAGCTTTTTAACTAATTAGGATTAACTAGCACGCAAATGTTTAAACAAATAATGCCAATTCTAAGAGCTACACAAAATAAAAAGTATGAGCTGCAGCGGGGACGAACTTAACAACTAAATGTGGTTATATTGGTTTTATTAGAAAGATTGACTTTAAATATTATTCAGCATATGCATTGACGTAAAACATGAAAATGATTAAGTGATTTAAAATATTTTGTAGCAATGAGTGACATCAGATCGTTCGTTCGTTGAAGTACAGCATTTCCAGAAAAAGTGGGTTCCAGCTCCTCTTTTCCAGAATTTTCTTCCGAATATAATACCAAATTTTTACTTTCAATATTTACCCTTATGTAGAATCAAATACATTTTCCACAAAATCTAATAATTTTGGAACTTATAAGTATTCTGCTGCTTTATAGGTTTTGCGTACCAGCCTAATCTCAGGTATTTATTTTTGTGGTTTCTTTCCTAGGGCTCAATTAAATCGTCTGAAAATTACAGTTTCTTGTCTCCTAAGATTTTGTGGAAGCTTCTCTTTTGTAATATATCTGATTTGTTGCAGCATGACATATAGAATGAAGGAAGTTCGTAAGAGTTTGAGAACTGCGGGAGTGGAAGTTGGTTCTCAGGAAAGCGTTTTTATGGAAGAAGGGAAAAAGGAGAATCCAGAGACCAAGGAAAAACAAGGTGTAAGAAAGACTTAGAAATCAAACATGATGGTCCTTCTATTAAATTTAAATAAAAATATGCATGAAATAAGTCACAAAACATGAAGAATATAAAAGAAGTGGGTGCTAAATTTGATAAAAATACTCAGGAATTACGAGCGGAGTTGGGAGAGAATATAGCAAAATTGGGGGAGAGTTTAAGATTAGAAAGTGAAAAAAATAAGAAGAAATTTAAAGAGCTGAGTGAAAAACTAACTTCGGGTTTAAAAGAGACTAATAAAACCATTGAGGAGAGGAAATCTGAAATTAGTGGAAAAGTGGGATAAATTTTAGGGGTTATGGACGACGTTAAAAGGAAATTGTTCAAATAATGGAGAATCAGGACGCGAGTGAAAAAAACTAATGAGAAAATAAAAAATTCATATCAAAAGGTAAACGAAATCGAGAAAAGTTGTCAGGCTGGATTTAAAACTTTCAAAAAAACTTAGGAAATTTTGAAAATTTAGAAGATAGAGTTAAAAATATTTTTTGTGGGGCACCGACGACATGGAGATCAATCAGTGGTCCGTTGAAACAACATTCAAAATTTTATGGGGATTATAAACTCACGCTAACATATTTTTAAATAACAAAAACTTTAATACAGGGGAGTTGTGATGAACAAACCAAGTTAAATATTGTGAGGTTCAAGCAGAAAAGTAGTGCGGAAATTTGGTTTAGACTGATTGGAAGTGAGTTGATTTCTCTTAAATACAACAGCAATTTAAAGTTAGAGATAATTTACTTATGAGCAAGTATAGTAGTGATGCAGGCATGACAAGGGAGTTGTATGCCACAAAGAAATTTAGCATTGCCAAACAACTTGATCCTCCTTTAGAAAACAAGCAAATTATAAAATACTTAACAGAACACTTTGAAAGCAAGGTAAGGCAATGCATCGCCTTACAAAACATAGAAGATGGAGATGTAATTTTGGAATAATTTCAACGATAGGATGAGATGGGTCAACCAAGAAGAATAGAGACCAGACCGAGGAGTCAGTCCATGAATACATTTAGATTTCAAAGGAATAATAGACAGCAGAGGTACCAAGGCAGGATATTATTCAAAAGGGGGAATACCCAGAGAAGTAATTGAAGTAGAAGAAATGTCATCAGAAGAAACGTGGAAAAGGAGAACAATAAATTTTGTATCATTGAGAATAGATCCGTAACTCAAAGAAGTGAGAATATGACAAATTTACAAAGAGATGGCATGAATAACAGCAATGATAATAATGGGACATGCGCAGAGATAGTGAATCAACCTGGAACGTCAAGTAGGCAGGAGTTTTAGAAACAGACAAATCAAACGACGAAAGTATAGAAATTAATAAATATGAACATGCACATGAATTTATAAAACTTGATTTGAAAAATGATTTGAAAGTTAATGGGAGAAATGATTTAGTACCTATAATAAAATTGCAAGTAGAGGGAAAAGAGATTAAATTACTTTTAAACACAAAAGCTGAAGCAACATTAGTAAGTGAAGGTTTTATAAAAGATAATTCAGAGGAGTTTCTGCAGAAAGTCATACCTATTAAAAGAAATAATTTAGTATCGTCGAATAACAAGAAGTTTGCAGTAATCAACGCTATCATAATCCTGAAAATTAAGTTGGGAAGGATAGAGGTTGAATAAGAATTTTTAAGATGATTAAGTGTTGATGCCACTCTGGAAATAGATTTTATTAGTAAGATGAAGAGTATAATAGATACAGAGAATAAAGTGAAAATTATGGGAAAGAAAGGATTAAATGGGACGAGGAAGTTCATAAAGATTTAGAAAAAGATTGTATGAATTTGAATCAATTTGAGAAGGAGATGAAAGGCAAAGGAGATAAGAGTTTGTGTTAGGTGCCCTGGTGAAGTTAGAAAAGAAGTTATATCGTTTTTAGAGAAAGGGTCAGAATTATTGGATAGTGCAGAAGATAATGTTGAAGAGATGGAAATAATAGATAAAACTGATGAAAATAGTATGATTGCAGGAGTTGAAGAGGAGATAATGAAGATTTCTGTGCATGCAGATTTTAAAAAGAAAGTGAGTAAAGGTAGTAAAATATTAGATAATGATAAAATAGTTTGGAAAAAAGAGCTTAATCATTCGTTTGGAATAACTACGATTAAAGAGTTATATTTTTTTGTGAAATGGCGTGTGTATAAATATGGAGGAATGGCATTTGGTTTTTCGAAACATTTATTTAATTATGCAAATGTGAGAAAGAATTGGAAGAGTAGGAAAAAGAAAAGAGATTGGTAAAGTAAAAGAGGACGAGAGAGTTAAAAGTATAAAGAAACCAGTTTGAGAGGGTATTAGAGGATAATGTAGGGAGTAGTAAGAATTGTTGCTAAATATCCAGGTGAGGTTAAGAGTGAAGTAGGGTCATTATTAAAGAAGGAATATTATAAATGGAAAAATAGAGTCAAGAATTTCTTGTGAAAACAAGTTAGAAGTTATTAATCCTGAACCATTTAAGACAGAAGCTTATCCATATAATGAAGATTGATTGAAAGATGTCCAATTTGAGAATAACGTAAGTAGACTAGATGGGGAAATTCTAGGCCACATTTTTATGACATGAGTAGTTTAGCTAGGTAGATGCTGGCACAACATCACGAAAATTTTATTCCCAATATTTCACCGAGATTGTAATAGTTTAGAGAAAAATTTGCTACAGGATGATGAGTGGTGTATGCAAATAAGAGGAATTCTGTTTGAAATAGAACTTGATGTAACCGTGTGTAAATATGAGAAAGTTAGAAATTAAAGATATTAATGTTAGATTATAGATGATGTTAGAATACAGTTCAAAGAAGTTTAGTAAATTTTAAGATAGAAATAGCAAATTAAAAACTAAAAGCCACAGTAGGACAAGGATTATGCGTGTGTATTATAAATCTTATAGAAATAGTTGTAAATACACATAGTTTGAAATAAAATTAATAAAATTAGTCATCCATGTGGAAAAATGGAGCGGATTTCAGATTTTATATTCTAATTTGGGGAAAAATAATGTGATAAAGATGTCATAAGGGCACATTCAAGCCCAAATTTTATGAAAAAACCCTCCAAAAAGAAGAAAATGACAAATTTCAGATTTTATATTCTAATTTGGGGAAAAATAATGTGATAAAGATGTCATAAGGGCACATTCAAGCCCAAATTTTATGAAAAAACCCTCCAAAAAGAAGAAAATGACAAATATTAAAATTTTCCAATATTTAATTGTTCTACCCTGTACAAAATAAGCATATTTAATTATGTGATTAAATTCGGTGTATTGCATTTATTACAAGGTATCATAAGATTCCCAATGTTTAAATCCATTTCAGCGTCATATGTAAAAGTAAGTATTCTTGAGATGCATTAAAACGCGTTCAAAAATACTGAAATCTGTACCTTATTGGAATACAAACTAATAATTGAGAATGCTATAATAAGTGTTATAACTAATTGCAAATGCACCATCATAAAAGCAATTTTTCCGTTTATAAAATATTCGCTAGAACAAGTTTTATTGCATTTTAAAAAATCCCTAATTAAAAATAGATTAACTCATCTTTAATTTTTCGTGTGTAGAGTTTAATATTCATTCTTGTTATGAACTTCCAGAATTTTCTTTATGAATAAATGAATTTGTTACGTTACTAAAAAACGTTGTATAAGTCAATTATTTTTAATAAATGAATAAACGCGCCAATACAAAGAACACGTTATCAGGAAAGCCATAAAATAAAACCGAGAGAAATTAAATGAATTTAATAGTCTTACGTATTGCAATAAAAACAAAGACATCGAACTTTAAACTTTGTGCATTAGAAAAGGATAGACATGTTTTATGATAAACATAAATCATAGCTTTATACTAATTAGATCATGAAACGCTCACATTCTTGTAAATATTACATCACCCGAATGTATCATCCTTCGAAATAAATCTGCAATCGATATCGAAACTGAATTAGAATGATTCATACATGCTTTAGTAGGTCAAACAATGTGTAAGATTTGAGATTCTACATTCAGAATTAATTCATTTCACGACATAGAGCTGAGTAAGTTCGAGCAATTTATAATTCAGTTTATGACATGCAATAATGTACGTAGAACTTTGCATAAATATATAACATAATTATTTTGTAAAACACTACGAGAATTGAACAATCTTCGACATAGATAGTCGTGATGCAAAAGAATACGATGAGTTTAATTAATTAACAATAAAGATGCATCTTGCAAACTGACGTTCTAACCTTAAATGGAGATTAAGTATGAAACCAGAAAGTATATAATACCGTTGATAATAATGGAAATCAGGTTTTGATAAGCGCTATTTTAGCAAGTATGAATTATGCTTCTTGGTTTGTAACTGTTAGACATTTAAATATTTGTAAGCTAGAACAAGTTCTTAATCTTATATAAAAATTATTTTGTGAAGAGAATAATTGCCAGAAAATTTAAAGGTCAGAGTTCGAGGAATTTTAAGCTTTACTATATAATCTGTGCAGTGTCATTAGTCAGTCAAACTCACAAGCGTGATAATAAAGGATCGGTAAATTATCCACATAAAAATTAAAGAGGATTTTTTTTCTGTTAACAAAGATTATGTAAGGATTATTTTAATAAATAGCTAATTTTAGGAATAATTTTCGTATGAGCTTAAGCTGTAAACTGTTTTATAAATTCCTTTGTCTGAAAGAAAAATGTTTTTGAACACATAGATGCATCTTGAAATTTTTGTGTTCTATTTCATTTTCAAAAGTTTCACAGCATAATTCCCGTTGAACTAGCCAGGCAAAGAAAAGTAACAGGAAGGTGAGACAATAATTTCATATTTTCTACTGCATCCACAAGCATTAGGCTCGATCACAGCACCCTTTAGTAGCGCTGCAACAGGAGATTTACTCAAAGCAATATATATATATATATATATATATATATATATATATATATATATATATATATATTGCTATGTAGTTTTCTCCCCTCGTTGTTGCGTCATAAAATTTATATGATAACGCCGTACTCGGTGTAATAAACGTTCTACTGAACGCCACCGCTCTGTGTTTCTCTCAAATTAAACTTCTAATTTATTATTATGCCATGGCTAGCCCTTTTTAATCTACACAGAGTGCACAACGTTACGATGATCAATATTCATATAATGAAAAGAAATAATATTTACAATTTTTGAAATTCTTTAAATACACCCATCAATCAATTAATATCATATGGATTATTTATCCCAAAATTTATTTACTTTTAATTCAATATAAAGTCACCAAAAACTGTACCTTTACAAAAAAATCTGGAACGTTCGAGAACTCTTTATGATTTATTACGTAAGTTTAAACGTATGCAATGTTCCTGTTGACTCTTTACAAGTTTTGGATAAATTTAATAAATTTAGTATTAAAATTTAAATTGAAAAGATTCCTTAAAATTAAGTAGATCTGGCCTGTGATCTCTTGATATGTTGTTTCGTGTTGTGGATCAACACCCCCTTGTTATCCTCAATCGAAACCAATGCTCTGCTTTGTTGAACCAATATTTCAGTACAGTTACCCCTTGCTTTCCAAAAATCACCTCGTGCTTTATTCTATATTTCTCTGCATATGCTTTGAATCTCTTCCCTTAAATACCACTTGAAATTCCAGGCCTCGGATCATAAGTTAACATCGTATTAGAATTGTCCCATAATTAGAATTATCGCCTTAGGACCATGGATTCGAATTAGAATTATTTTCGACGCGGATTAGAATAGTCCAAAAATATAGCAGAAGTATTGTTTTCGACGCAGATTAGAATTGAACCAGAAATAGTCCATAAATATACCAGAAGTATTGTTTTCGACGCAGATTAGCATTGAACCAGAAATAGTCCATAAATATACCAGAAGTATTGTTTTCGACGCAGATTAGAAGCCCTATATCATTATAAATATTTAATTTAAATCAATTAACCAATTTCTACTCACGTTTTCTTAAAAAACGGCAAAAACTTTTCATATATTCTTAACACAATTTTTATACAGCACTATTTTCACTATATTATAAATTTCATTTATCTTACGCGTAGATTTCTCGTTAAAAGTGATATGGATTCAAAGTGCTGCAAGTGGAAACTGAGCTGCCTTATCATCAGTGAGCGTTAAATAGCTTTTCCGACTACCTTTGGATTGGGTTTCCAAGCAGTTTTACAGATTGTTTCAACCAACCAGGTTTGTCTTTAATATTCCCTGTATTTTTAAGCTGTTTTCTGATGAAACTCTTTCGGATTTCCGTGTCTGGTGTTTATTTGCGATCTTTGATTGTCTTATTGTTTGTTATCACGGCCAGACTTTTAATTTACGTTTGTTGTTTTGTATAGATAAAGCTTTTGGAGAATTGTACAAATTAAATGATGTTACATGAATGCTGTTTTCGTATTTATTTAAACTGATCTTTGAAAGTGCGTTTTCTTATCAAAGCGTTCATGGTTCCAGCGTAATTACTTAAAGATTTATTAGGTTTCATCTTATCTTCTGCGTATTTATTTTATAAACTTGTAGAACACCTCAACGTCGTTTAATTACATGTACGATTATTTCTTTGCTGAATACGCGTTCTATTGTTGAAAGATATGCTTACTGGCATCACTTAAAGTTAATTACGGTCTATATACAGAGTGTTAAATGCTTGCTATTTACATAATGTACGAATTACTTATTTTTCTGCTAAATAAATGCAGTTTTCTGATTCCCATTGCTATTCATAGTTACTACACGACCCTTACTACTCAATACACCCCTAAACAACCCCTTATCACAACAATATATATATATATATATATATATATATATACAGTGTGCCCCAAATTCTTTTTCTCTACATGAGAGTCTCGCTTTTTATAACAGATACAGCAAAGGTTAAAAGCGGAAAGCTTTGAAGAACTTAGTGTTGAATTTATTTCCGGTTTAATACTCAAGTTATCTTTATCCGTTTCATAGATAATTAAAACAAACTGAAAAGGTTTATTTTAAATTTCCACTGTATTTTCTAAGCTATTAATTTGACAGTTGTCAAAGTATGTCAGTATTAAGACACTTTCACGACGCATAAGTTGATGTGCACGATAGGTCGCGATCGTCATTTGTTTTTTGTAATGCACTACAACTTTAGTTTTTCTTATGGCGGCCATATTGGATTTTTTAATTTTTAGATACAGCGCAAAAATACCGTTCCAAGAGCACCCCACAAGTACGTAAAAATGATAGTTACTAAGCAAAAATGATGTTTTTCGGAAAATTGTTGTAAATTTAATAAACTGTGGTGTCTTTGAACACAGCCACGGCATCAGTACAATACCGAAACTGAAAATCGTATCCGAAATATTTTAAAGGCTGTTAGTGAAAATCTTAAGCCGTCTGTAAGAACTGTAGAGCGTGAACTAAATGTATTGAAATCTACTAAACACGGAATTTTAAAAATAAATAAATATCCGTATAAACCTACAATTGTACAGGGACTTAATGAAACTGATTTTCCTAGAAGGGTACGCTTCTCTGAATGGTATATTGTTACAAGGTTTAAGCCAAAGCGTCAAACGTCATTATAGACACTTAGGGTTCCTAACAATCAGAGATGAGCTTAGGTATGAAGAATTAAAGGAACACTTGTTACTTGCGGGCTAAACTTAAGAATTACTTTATGCGGAGAGACATGAGCTAGGGTCATGGGCAATTTTGTTGACCAAAAAAATTTAGGCGCCACTGCGTTTATGAAAATACCAACAAAGGAGAAACCACAAGAGAAACACAGGAAACTTCTGGTATGACCAAAAAAAATTAATTACTAACCCACCTCATCCATGGACCCACAGCTAGAGTGCATCTAAATACATATCAATTTTAAACCTGAAAAATAAACAACATAATAAAATTATCAATGAGAGAACATTATATGCGTTCAAACAATAAATATTTCCTTTAAGAAATCATTCGCACTCAGAAATAAAAATTAGACGTTTAAAGTGGAAAATATGTTTACTAGAATATTTATTTTATAAGCATTATTAATTTCAAAAATAAGGTTAAGGATAAAAATCGTTCAATTCTTGAGATATGCTAAAACAATTAAATTATTTACAACAAATGTTATTCCAATTAGACAAGCTTGCTTGTTTGGATCAAAAATGAGATTTAATGTAAGGTGTGGAATCGATGGTTATTTTGTTTAAGTACAATATTTGGTACTTGTTCCTTATTGGAACCCTGTGAAAAAATTTACAATTTTAAAATATTATTTTCTTAGTAGTAAAACATTTCCAACACAAACCTTTACCATCATGTCAATACGTGTTTGTTTTTAAAAAGGCAAGAAATACTGCGGAGATCAGATTATTGTTAGAAATATTTTATTACTAATAAAAATATGCTATAATTTGTTTCTCGGGGATCTGATAATGACAACTACTCAATAATTTTACTTTTTTAAAATAAATTAACCAGTTTTTATATTAGGCAATCGACTCATAAGCCCATTTCTGTATGATTATAATCTAAACGAAGAAAGATATTTGAACCTTCTAAGAAATCAAATTTTGCCTGTTCTTCAAGCAGTGATGACAGAAGATGAATTTGGTAAAATTTGGTTTCAACAGGACGTTTGTTCTGCAAACAATACATTTGAAGTTAGAAACTATTTAAGAGAACAGTTCGAAGGAAGAGTTGTATCATCTAATGGCCCAATTCCATGGCCAGCCAGATCACCTGACCTGACACCCCCGAATTTATATCTGTGGGACCATATTAAACATGAAATCTATGCATTTAATCCTCCCCAGAACGTATATGTTACTTAGAAACGGAGTGGAGGACAGGTTTTCTACGGTTTACAAAAATACACATAGGATTGTAAAGAAAGTTTTGAAAAATTGTCAAGAATGCCAAGGGGTCAACGGTAGACATTTTACACATTTCTCTCACAATAGTTAGTTAAGTTAGTTAGGTATTCGAGCACCAACAGAGAAATATATGATAGAGCCGCGTCATGCACAAACCGCAAGTTTTGTCTTATGGCAAGTGGTATATCTTCTAGAAGTTCATTCATATCGTGCTCAAAGAAGTTTAAATAAAGAACTTCATTTATATTGGATGGCAGTTCAAAAGGATCAATGAAATACCAGATATCACACTACAACAAATATGTACTTTAAACTCATCTTGAAAATGCTTTTCTCTTACAGCATGTCAATTCCCGGAAACCCTACAAATGATGGTTTTTTTAATTAAAAGTTCCTCGTCTACAGATAGAGGGTTGAATTATAGCTGTTACCGCACTTAATCGGCGTGTGCTCATCTGGTTTTTTCAAAACCACTTCTTCTTTATCGACGGTGATAGTTTTGTAACCGAAACGTTATGGACAATAGATTTACTTTAGTATCGCAGCGGCAGCACTTCTCAATCCGTCTTAAAACGTAACCTTAGTTGTTAAAATATAAAAACAAAAATATTCTTACCGACAATGATACTGGAAACCCAAGAGTTGCATTTGACAACGAAAAACTCAAGTGCCCCAAAAACAAAAAAGTTAAACGGTGTTTAACTTCTTGTACTATGCATGAACGACCTTTAATCAGCACTCCCAGTGAAATGCTACAAGTAATAGAATTTACAATAAAACAAATGAGTGGAGGTAGAAAAGTAATTGAGGCATGAAGAGATCCTTTGCTTCTCCACCTCCACCATCACCACCACCTCAGCTCCGACTTTGCCTCCACTCTCGTCCCCACCCTAGTATCCTCGGCCAACGCTCCTGCACTCTTGCACTTCTACCGTCCCGCCCTTGCCCCCGCCCCGTCCCCACCACCGTCCCAGCTCCACCACCACGGTCTCCATCACCACCTTTATCTCTGACTCGCTCCACTCGCCCCACCCACTTTTGCCCCACCTTCACCTCCACCTCCGTCATGGTTCCAGTCTCCACCATCGCGTCCACTCCCACCACCACCTCCAGATCTACCACCCCCACCCAGACCTCTATTTTCACCCTTACCTCTGTCTTCGCCGCCGCCTACGTCACCACCCTCGTCTCCTCGGCTCACGCTTCCGCCCTTGGCCCCTATCACGCCTCCACAGCCCCAGCCTCCACCTCCGCATCCACCTTCATCTACCACCCCAACCCACTCCTCTACCTTTCTCCCTCCCCCAACACTACCTCCGCATCAGCCACCGTCACCGCTTCCGCCGCTACCACCGCATCCGCCGCCACCTTCAGCCCCAACCCCGCTTTCACCCGCACCTTCACACACCCCCCCCCCACCTCCTCCAACAACTACCATTCACCAACACCCCTATCTTCACCAACACTACCGACTCCGCAATTGTCCCCGCTTCCGCTTCCGTCATTGCCCCCGCCTCCGACAAAATACTTACCACCACCCCCACTTTTACCACCACCTTCACCACCGCCCACATCCCGACGCCCACCAAAACCACCACCGTACCTTCACCTTCCTCGTCATCCCCATTGTAAATGTGAATGAAACTTAGGTAATATTTATGTTAAACATTTAACGTAAGCGATTGCATCTCTGCCATTTTCTATTTATAGAAGTTGACTAACATAAATTCACTACGAATAACAGTAAGTTTGCGAAACCGCTTAGCTCATAAATTTTACACGAAACACCAAAAATGAACAATACGAGGTTAAGGGCAATTTATTAATAGAAAAATTCAATAGCGGTTTTAGACAGATGAGGGAATAATTTAGCGTCGCAGTGCAACTTGACACTAGATGACAAACAAATAGTGAGGTACCTAGCTAACCATTTTGAACAGGAGGTGAGGCAATACTTGACACTGCTGGATATTATTGATAGACACATTTTTTTTCAACTCAGGAGACATGACAGTCTAGAACAAGTACGACCAACAAAAAACAAAACAAAAAGTAAGAACAGAGGTAATTAAATAAGTAACTTTAGATTAAACTTGCACACAGGATGACAAAAGAACTTGGACGAACTCTAGAGACCGGACACTAAGACAAAGATACAGGTATAATCATGATCTCGGGCTAGGGAAAATACAAGTCGAGAACGAGTTATGGAACATACAAATCGGGAACAAATTAGGAAAACACAAAACAGCAAATCACGGCAGAAGAAACAAGAAGACACGCGAACCAGACTACGTACGCGGACAAAGTTAATCGACTAGACCACCGGCGAGACAGGATTTTCATTAAGAGGCGAGCCAGGTAATACCTTTATCAGTAAGAATTTTTTAAGTTTGATAGTAAAAATGGAAATGAAACTAGTAATGAAAATGTATACCCGAATAGTACTTTAAAAAAATAATTTGGTAGCGCCAAACAATAAAAAGTCAGTTACAGTTAATAGCATGGCAATATATAAGAATTGGGGGGGACTATACTTACTTCAAAAATGATTAAACTAGTTTGCTAAAAAGTTATTAAATTTGATTAATGAAATAGGTTTCTGGCATAGCGATTGTGTGTATGCCTGTCGCCCATGCACTCACACAACTGTCATCTACAAACAGTCACATGTAAACTCTACTGATTTAAAAGTGTTCTTTTATTATATGTATATATATATATATATATATATATATATATATATATACATATATATTGCTGTGATAACGTCTCGCGTTGGACATCGCTAAAAGGGTGCTGTGATACAGGTACAGCAAATTGTATAATTTGAAATTACTTTGCTTTCAAACTTTTCTTTGCCTGATTTACTTAATGGAAGTAATGGAGTTCAAAAAATGAAATCAAACTTTCTGGTAAATATTCTTACAAAATATTATATGATTAAGACCTATTCTACTTTCAATTTGAACGACAAAAATTCAAATATCAGTTACAAACAAACAACCTAAAATTAAACTTGCAAAATCCATCAAGTGCATATCCAATTCGTAATTAACAGCATTAAGTACTTTCTGCTTCTATTTTTAAATTGACGTCAAAATCCCAGTCAACAATAATTTTTCATATACAATCTCCATTTAGAACATTCGTTGCCAAAAGTGCATTTAATTATTAATTTAATGTAGCATTGTATCCATGGAACCATCGTTATTGTATTTTGCAAAATCATATAACTGCATTTGACAACTTCCATATTTCAAACTATTTCAAATGCAAACTTTGCACGTTATTTTAGCGTCCGAATTAATGTTACACTTACTTGGTTGAGGCGAAAATATGACTTAATACATTCTCAATCAGGTAAATTGACATGTTTCAAATTACTAAATCGCATCACTGAAATCGAATAAATAAATCCCCTTTAAAAACGTTCCCGCGTATATAGAATTTATTTTGACTACGTCACTCCTTCTTTTAATCAAAGCATTACACCTACCTGATGCAAGATTTCTGAGAATTCATCATTTTATTACCTCATTAGCGTCGACTCGCCACGTTCATTTGTCTTTGTCCAACATATAAGGTTTATGGTCGTATCGCATTTCTCTTCTATAGCAATTGCAAAAGCAATAAAATTAATTCTTATCGATTTTATGGATATTGAATGTTCCTGCGGCTTCTTAGAATAAACATTTGTTCTATTTAATAAGTTTATACTACATTCCTTAGTAATTGACGTATTCTCTCGAAATTCTGAGAATAATTTTTTATATAAAAATGAATTTATGTTGTACATACACGGGAGTCAATAATTATATGTTTACTTAAAGCTTTAATGGCGTTACAATGCAAACGATTTGCATTTTTATAATTGTAATAAAAGATATAGGTTTTTAAACGGATATTTTACACATGGGTAATTATTTATTTCATAAATAACCAATGCTTTTAATTGCTTTACCAACGGGTTTTGCAAAAAATCCGCATCTTCATAAGCGTAATACAGGATTGGTTTGTTACGTTTGAAATCTTTGGGTATCTCGCCTGTCTCATACATATAGCTTGCAAGTTGGAAGAGACGTTCTGTTACTGCTTGTCCAGCGGCTTTTAGAGTTTCTGCTTGCACCTTATCTGTACCCGGTGCCCTACCATTTTTCAAACTTTTTAATGCTAATTCAAAATCATCTCTAAGTATAGGATATCCCAAGTAGTCATTTTCAATGTCTAGTTCCTGTTCTAATGCTGTTAGTTCCTCTCCTGCATATAAATTCCGTATATATTCCTGCCATCTACCCACATTCTCTACATTTTCTATAATGACGTTTCCTCCCGCGTCCTTTGTATTTTTGCAATTCGGTTTTATATCCCTAAAATTGATTCTAATTAGTTTATATGCTTCATCTGTCTTTCATATTTCCATCTTAGTTTGTACCTCTTTGCACTTTTCATCAATCCATTGTTCTTTAGCTTCCCTGCATTTGTGAATAATTTCCCATTTTATGGCTTGGTATCTCTGTTTTCCTGTTCCGTTTGATTTATATTTGTATTTTCGTCTTTTTTCTATTAAATTCAGGATATCCTTTGTTATTCATGGTTTCTTATTTTCTTTTTGTGTATACCTCAAAATATCTCTGGACGCCATGTCTAAGCTGGATTTAATGTTTTTCATTCTGTTTCTACTTCCTTAGTATTAGATATTTTCCCGATATCTTTGAGCAATTCATTTGGCTTTTTCTCGAATCTTTCTTGAATATCTTTATCTTTTAGTTTCTCAAAGTCAAAGTGCCTTTTTTAGTCTCTTTTCTTCAAATTTTTAAATTTAAGTGTGGCCTTCATAATAACGATGTTGTGGTCAGTGTCTATATCTGCTTCTGCGTAGCTTCAACAGTCTTTTACTTGATTTCTAAACCGTTGTCTAACAAGAATGTTATCTATTTGATATCTTCCTATATCTCCTGACACCTTCCACGTATATCGTCTTCTACCATGATTTTGAAATAATGTGCTTGTGCTGATTAAATTGTTCTTGTCGCAAAATTCTACCAACCCATTTCCCCTGTCGTTTTTCGTGCCTAAACCAAATAAACCTCCTACCGCTCCTTCCCTACCCTCACCTACCGCTGCATTAATATCTCCGTAATTATTAAATTTTCATGTCCTTTTACATATTTTAATATGTCTTTGATTTCTTTGTAGATCGCTTCTACCTCTTTGTCACTATAGCTAGAGGTGGGCATGTATACTTGTATTATTACTATGTTTACCGGTTTTGATTCTAATCTAACCATAAATACTCTTTCTCCGCACCCGAATTTCTTTCCTCTGCTCCTGTATGAATTACCCTGAAGTCTCCACTCTAAAAATCCCGCCTCTGGCCACTGAACTTCGATGATCCCAACTATGTCTAGTGCAAACCTATTCATTTCAATTTTCAGGTTCTCGAGCTTACCTACTTGCTTCATACTTCTAACATTCCACGCTCCGACTCGTAAAATGTTCCCGACTCTTATTCTGAACTTTCCGATCGCATTCTCCAAAGTACTCCCTCCCGGAGATCCGAATAGGAGACTATTTTAACTACGGAATCTTTTACCCCAGTGAATGCCATCATTTTATTATAATTTAGGTACGCTGTGTACTTGGGAGATAATGTGATGATTTCTCGTTGCCTTCCACATCGCGGTAGTGTGTCTTACACTACCATACCGACTGTTCGGCGTGTATCGTGGAAAGAAATGTTTGTTGAACGAGGAGGTCACGGTAGACCTAATTTAAACGAGTTTCCTTCACACTACCGGTGTAATGCAAGCCAGAGGAGTGGACTGTATATCGAGAAGCTTACGAAGCTTGCTGTGATTGATAACACTGACATACAAAAATAATAATGAATTTATTAATAGCTGAACACCAATGTTACAATTTACAATTGCGGGAGCGCGTCTTTTTAAATGCATCCTCTTTCGCGGTCTAACAACTTCTCCTAGCTTTAACACTGCCCAGAGGTGGGGCGAGACTGATTGTGGCGCGCAGGCCGTTTCAATCAAATGTTTGTAAATATATATATATATATATATATATATATATATATATATATTTTCCTACTTGTGTCGTAACACCGACCCCTATGGTATCTTCCAATCTAAGTACCCGCTTTCGGGGACCTGTCTTAGTTTGGTTCCTCACTAACAACCCTACTACTTTGGTTGGACCTGTAGTTTGGCTCTTTAGTTCATTAAAACACGCAAGCCATTTCACCTGTTCTAGTAATCTAGAGCTTCGGCAAGGTACAGGTCCATTCGAAATGGTACTTTTATTTAACAAACTATATTAAATCGAAGATAAAATAGTTATAAAAATGTAACAACAAAATAAATGTTTCTTAACGTAATTTTGATAACTTTCCGGTTCATGCAGCTGGCCGGGGCACAAGTCGAATAAGTGCAATGCCGGCGTACACAATAATAACTTGCGGACTAGTATGGTCACATTAAATTCTAAGAGCACAACTCTTACTGTGTGCTATGGATCATGCTACTAGACAATGCCAAGGTGTCAAACTAAAATCCTTTAAACAAACTTTATTAACGTGTGTTAGAGTGATACTTGAATATATTCCAAACTAAATTCAATTATTACCACACACTGCATATGTAATGGGGGTCTCCTCTTATCATCTATACAACAGGTTCCCAAGTATATTGGTACCAAATATCTATACGTACACAAACAACAAAAGTGAATGACAATGCACCTAAAATAGGATAATCAAGCACGCCCGGAAAATAAAACATTACAAAAAGCATTTGATAGCTCAGCACCTGTACTATATGTTTATTGCTTCATTAAACAATTTAATTACTCAGCTTGTAATAAACAATCTTATGTAGAACGTAGTACTTTTACAACTTGTTAACTCAGTGGCGGATCTTGACTTTTTGGAGCCTGATGCTAATTACATTTCAGAAACTTGTAGTAGCATATTATTGGAAGAGGAGTTGTCGATTGTCTAAGAATGAAGACGATTTATCAAAAAATAATGTATTATGTAATAGGTGAGAAAAAATTGTTCTTAGTAACATACAAATATTAATTGAAAAAATATATAACTATAAAAGTATAAACAAATATAGTATGCAATAAATTATCTTCTACTTTTGAGTCTGGCATATTCTCTAAGTGCTTCGTCATAAGTAATTCATCCGCCTATGTCATTTTTTATAGATACAATAGATAAATAATTCAGTCCTTCATCTTTCATAGTCGATCTGAATTTTTACTTTTTATGACTATTATTTTAGAGAAAGCCCTTCCAGCTTCACAACTAGTTATCGACATTGTTAAATAGATTTTTAGAATAGTACACAAATTTGGAAAATATCTATGATATTTGTTATGCATTAAATTTAGTATAGCGGAACATTTTAATTTGAAACATTCGCTTTTATTAGAATTTATGATTAATTTAAGACATTCTTTGAGTTGGCGACAGTCGTTTTTTAATACCTTTCCTATGTCAACACTATAATTATCTGAAATATATTTAATACTTTCTTCACCTATATTTTTAAAATTTATTTGTCTACTACATCTATTAGAAATTTAAAAATTTTTCCTAATAGTTCGTAAACCTTACCTTTTCTACTTAATTCTGATATTAAACATTTTAACAAAACATTTGGTACAAAAACACAAAATCTATCTTGTCCTACAAGTGGAAATCCGCTTTTCTCGCCATTGCAATATTTTTGTTGTAACCTTCTTATTCCCGCCTCTGTCATTTTCCTGAGTTTGGTTACTTTTCTTTATATTTAATTCATATTCTGTTGATTTTTCATTACAATTATTTCTTATACTCTTTATAAAACCTTCTAGTGATATATATAATTAGCACAAAGCCTTTATGTAAATCTAAACCAGAAGTTTGTAATTATTTGCTAGTTTTATTAAACCTTTCAAGGATTACATCCTAACGATGGTTAAAGTAGCGGTCTTTAATTTTATACGATGATTGTATAAGTATTTTATTTCTATTTTGTAATCAGGTTTTTCTAAATCACTGTTAAATACACTAGTTAGAATATCTAACATTGTGTTATAGCTTATTTTTAAAAATATAAACTGCATCATGATGGCTAGACCATCTGTTTTGACTGAGATTTTTTATAGAAAGTCAATGTTACTTGTTGATTTAATGGATCCCTTCTGTGTGTAGATGTCAAAAAAATTCATAGAGTTGCTGAACAGTTCCAAAAAAATTTGTGATATCAGGTACAACATTTACAGCTTCTAGGCCCACTGAATTTAAACAGTACGTGGCACATGGTATATAATCAGCAAATTTGCTTATTTCTTTAAAATGTGCTTAAAGCCCATTATATTTGCCGCTCATGTTTGCAGCGTTATCGTGGACTGACCACAGCAATTGTCAATTGGAAGTCTAGTCTAATTTCTTGTAAAAATTTTTTAGAACGTTAAATAATGAGAAACCCGCGTGATTATGAATAAGTATAAAACATCAAAACGGTTCGTATACCTTTCCTTTGGCACAATACCATATAATAATTGCCAATTGATCTCTATGAGACAAATCTGACGTGAAATCAAGAATTACCGAACAATGGTATCACCGTCATTGATTTTATCTATAATTTTTTTAGAACTGTTTTCCTATTGGATTGATAATTTCTTCATACACTGTTTCCAATAAATAACTAGCAACATTATTTTGTGAAGACTTAGATTCTTTTATATGCTGTCGTGAAAAAAGATAAAATTCCACAATCGATTTAATTTTTCTATGCGGCCTCTGAATGGCAAACCTCTTTCCGGTAAGAATTTGATGACAGCAACAACATGCATTAACATATTATAAACATATTCGGTCTCATATTTTATCTGTTCTCGAAACAGTCTATCAATGACATTTTTGTTTTCCTTTCTGCTTAACCAGGTCAACATTGCATTTTTTGACCAATTGATACCTCATGATTGTTTAAAGCCCTTATTCTATTAACCCAGACAGAACATCCAGTAGTTACAAGAGTTATTTGTAATTTTGAAAATACCTTGCATACTGAACAGTACACACAGCCCAAATTATTTAAGTAGCACAACCAAGGTCTAATTACCTTTTGTCCATTTCTTAAAAGTTTTTTGAAATATTTATTGGTAAATGGTCTAATATGGTCTTTACATAGTTTAGTTGAGTCATTGTAACAATTGCTTTCCTTTATATTCTGAAAAAACGTTTTTCTTTTGAAAAACAATTATTAGTAAATTCTTGATTAATTAAGTATGAGCATAATGCTAAATCTTTATATTTATCAAATTCTTCAATTTTTTCAATTACATCAGAGGAATGGTTTTCAATAGATAATGTATCTGTTGCACAGATTTCTTTGTTATATTTTGTTAGTAGTAATATAATGCAACTATGAGCCCAAAATTGGTCAGTAGGTCAACTGGTCCTAAAGTCAATGTGACTATGGACCCAAAGTAGGTCAGTAGGTCAAACTGGTCCCAATGTCAATGCGACTATGGACCCAAAGTAGGTCAGGAGGTTAAACTGGTCCCAAAGTCAATCGACTAAAAACAACGTGATTATGGACCTAAAGTAGGTCATTCAACTAAAAGAGTGTAATATTTTGGTTCCAAAGTCAATGCGACTATGGATTCAAAGTAGGTCATCCAACTGAGAGTGTCATACTTTGGTCCCAAAGTCTATGTGACTATGAACCCAATGTAGATCAATGGTCGCCTAATAACTGCGTTAATTTAAAACTGCTGCAAGTGCAAATACAGTTGCATAATTTTGGTAGCCACTTAGTCAGCAGTATTCAGGCAAGGTTGCATAAAAGAGGAAAAAGGAAAAGTGCTGCGCCAAGAGTATTCATTTCTGATTGAATAAGCAAATTTGTTATCAATATGAAGCTTTAATTTGTTCGTCATTAAGATAAGAAGTGTAATTTAAGCATCATAAGTATAGATTTCGGCCATTTTAACAAAAGTACCTACCGCAAACCATTCACACATTGTAAAAATCTTATAGTGTACCAAAAGTATAAGGTTTTGAAAATGGAATCATTAAAAACAAAATTTGGTGATCGAGTAATGACAGAAACAGAGGAATTTAAATGTATTTTACAGCTACGGTACTTTGAATATTTCCAAGCTGATAGAATTAAGAAGTTAAATAATAGTATGGGTCCAAACAAAGATGTCTACATAATTAGTAAAGGTACTGCAGGAGTTACTGTCAATATATAATTTTCCGAGTAATGTGAAATGAAAACAAACGAAAGAAGAACACAATGTATTTTTCTTTATTGTAATTTATAATATATATATATATATATATATATATATATATATAATTAGAAAATATAGTGTTATCTACTCTAGAATAAACATACTATAATTCACCTAAGTTGTTTATATCTCGTTTTCCAAATGAGCAAGCATCCCAAATATAAAGAACAGTTCTAACTCGCTCCAAATTTTTTTTAAAAGTTTTCATTTCTGATTTGTTTTACGGAACACTCACAACTACAACTGTGAACGGTAAAATATTACCTTATCAGTTCTGTGAGGGCTGTCATCTTTATCTTTGAAGCGCGGTCGTTACTGGTTGTTTTTCTTCTTATTCACTAAAAAAATTCAGATGAAGATTAGATCAAGTAAATGCATTAAGAGAATTAAATCTATATTAAGCCAACGGATACATACTGTATTGGTGTAATCAGCTCGTACGTTGCAATTGGCGGATCAGCTCACGGAACCAACAATTTTTCCAGCACTTCAATTGCATTGACTATAAACTGCTCAATAATTTTAACCCGACCACTATTATTATTCTTTCCTGAACATTTAACAAATTGCACAGATATCTCGAAATTTGCCAAAGACAGCCAGACAGACAGACAGACAGACTGATTGCATCAATTTTTTCATTCTCGCTTTTAAAGAATAACAAGTCGTAGTTATTAAATCACAAACTCAGTTATCTGCAAGAAATATAAACTGAAAAATGTATGAAATGCTTCAACTTCAAAACTAGAAATAAAACCTATTGAAATATATGCTATGAGTTATGTACTGGTTATTGGTTTCCCAACACTTAACAAATTTCACAGATATCTCGAAATTTGCCAAAGACAGATGGACAGACAGACAGACAGACTGATTGCATCAATTTTTTCATTGTCGCTTTTAAAGAATAACAAGTCGTAGTTATTGAATCGCGAACTCAGTTGTCTGCAATAAATATAAACTGTACAATTTATGAAATGCTCCTACTTCAAAGCTAGAAATAAAATCTATTGAAATATATGCTACAAGTTATTTACTGGTTACTGGTTCCCAACATTTAACAAATTGCACAGGTATCTCAAAATTTGCCAAAGACAGACATCCAGAGACAGACTGATTGTATCAATTTTTCATTCTCGCTTTTAAAAAATAACAAGTCGTAGTTATTAAATCGCGAACTCAGTTGTCTGCAAGAAATATAAACTGGAAAATTTATGAAATCCTCCAACTTCAAAACTAGAAATAAAATCTATTGAAATATATGCTATGAGTTATTTACTGGTTACTGGTTTCCCAACATTTAACAAATTGCACAGATATCTCGAAATTTGCCAAATACAGACAGACAGACAGACAGACGCGAGTAATGTGAAATGAAAACAACCAAAAGAAGAACACAATGTGTTTTTCTTTATTGTAATTTATAAAATATATATATATAATTAGAAAACATACTATAATTCACCTAAGTTGTTTATATCTTCGTTTTCCAAATGAGCAAGCATCCCAAATATAAAGAACAGTTCTAACTCACTCCGAACTTTTTCTTTCATCATTAAACTTTTCGCTGCCTTTCTAACTCGCTCCAAACGTTCATTTCTGATTTGTTTACAGAACACTCACAACTACAACTTGACATAAAAATTCTGCCAGCGCTTCATTTGCATTGACTATAAACTGTTCAATAATTTTTTAACCCGACCACTATCATTATTATTATTCTTTCCTGACAAGGACAATTTTGAAAAAACTTTTTCATTTTTTGATTTGTATACAGAACACAATTACAACTTGACAAAGAAATCGAACGATTATCACACACATCTTGGGTATATAAAGTTATTAAACAACAAGAACAGCAGAAAATTCAATCCATGTCAACAAGAATTTTGATGCTAATGTATTGTCTAGATAACAATTGTAGAAATATGACATCTGCAGAAAAATAAATAAATCCAGGCAGCAAAAAATTAATGCTGATATATTCAAAAATGAATAAATCAAATCAGCAAGAAAATTAATGCTGACTTCCACAGAAAAAAGTAATAAACTCAGTCAGCGAGAACTTTAATGCTCACATCCGCAGAAACAGTAATAAACCCAGTCATCAAGAAATTGAATGCTGACGTCTCCAGAAAAATAAATAAATTTAATCATCAAGAAATTTAATGCTGACATCCGCAGAAACAGTAATAAACCCAGTCATCAAGAAATTTAATGCTGACATCCACAGAATAATAAATAAACCCACTCGACAAGAAATTTAATGCTGATATCTACAACAAATGAATAAACCCAGTCATCAAGAAATTGAATGCTGATATCTGCAAAAAAAATAAATAAACGTAGTCAGCAAGAAATTTAATGCTGTCTGCAGAAAAAAAAACGAGTGAACCCAGTCAGCACAAATGAGAACCCTGAAAGTGATTATAATTGATCAACGCAATCTAAGACAAGCTGGTTACTAGTTTCCCATAGATTTTAAACACATTAATTTCAGAAAAATAAATATTGCATGAGTTCGTATCTCAGTTATAAATTATTATACCATGTTTAAAATTTTTTAAGAGTGCTATTCATTAAGAAATGCCAAATTAATGTTGTCAATTGCAAAACCACAATTTTTTTATATTTAATTAGGGGCGCAAAATATAAAAATTATACATATATATATATATATATATATATATATATATATATATAACTCTAATTTAAACCAGGGTAGAAAATTAATTAACGACATCAAATAATTTTAATCACCGTGTATAAGGACGCTTTGGGTAATACGCTTCATTTAAAGGCATATTAGATAAATTCGTAATTTACTTCTAAACATAGGGTTTATATTGTTTAGATAATGTTAAACACCGTGTATATTAAAGCAGTAGAAAATAGTACGCTTAATTAAAGGCCTACTGTGTAGATTTAAATCATTCAATTAGAATGTAGAGTTTGTATATAATCATAATCAACGTGTAGAAGGAAGTAATGTAGAATTTCATTAGATAATACGCATTATTAAAACCATGGAGCATAAAAATTTATTCGTTTTGTTAAAAATAAGGGGTTTAGATTATTCACTGGACGCTTTCTATAAAAAGAAGCTGAGTTAAAATGTTCAACTTGTATTTAATTTAATCTTTCCAAGTACTAAAGCTATCGAGAAATTATAACGACGTGGGGAAGTCACGTAAAAGCCTTCAGCGTATTAGAACTAAGAACACCTGCAAAAATAACGATGTATATGATATGAGTGCAAGTAAGAAAGCAAGTTTGTGGTATAAAGACAAGCGAGAGGGAATGCGTTGGTAGTTAAATGAGGAGAAATATGTAAAACAAGAGCACAGGTTGTAGATAGAACGAACAGACTAGATTGGCGAATAAGGTTGAAATAAGATGCAAACATGAGAGGTGGAAGCATAACAATTTCTATGTAAAATTAATTAGTTGTTCGCGGACGTGATGCGAGGCGTGTGGAAATTTCTTAGATTTCAACTCGGACGAGTGCAAATTTCAGAAGAATCATTGTGCCGAGCCATCGGTTGGGAAAATAGAATGCGAATTTCTGAAAATCGTCCGTCGCGGGACAAATTCGACTTGCAAGCGAGCCATTATATAAACCCGTGCTAATAGGAGTTGAGCTCTCTTTTATTTTTGATTTTATTCGATACTTCAAGCAGAATACATGATGATTACGTGCTACGATAAAAGTTATTATGCATTAGTGCACTTAGAGAAGATAGATAAAGGTAATAAAGTCTAGTTATATTTGCGGGTATTACTGTACCAATTATTCAAATTAGTAACGATAAATAAATAAATAGAAGTATGCAGTTTTGGTATAGCGTGAAAGTATTATGAATTTCATTGCTATTTTTCGGGAGTGTTATTAATCAAGTGTTATTCGTAAACGTGATTGAATCCACAAAACAAGATTTAGATATACATAGATGAGTTCCTGAAAAGCCCTGAAACCTTTTAAACGAATGGTGGTGTAGAAAATTTTTAAAGGCGGCCAGAAATCCGAGGACGTAAACATAATCCAGCTGGAATGGTGGGATTAGCAAGGACGATGTACATTGGAGCCACGAGTGCATTAACCTTCAGGTAACTTATGCATTGTTGTTCGATCTTAGATGTTTTGGTGTGTGTTGAATATCTTTATAATTTGTTTGATAAAGATGGACAGTAGTAAATTTGTATAAACAACAAATTTTGAATTTTAAGGTAAAATTTTCTTGTATAAGTAGAAAGGAGTATTTATCAAGTTTATGTTTTGGATTATGATGAAAATTTGGGTCTGTCTTTGAGCTCAATTAGACTAACCTGTTAAATTAACGTAAAGGGGTGGGAGATGCTCCCTTTTATTCAGACTCAGGTCTGCAAATATTGTTTACTTAAGGACTCTAATTCTGGATGCAAATTAAAATGATGACAAATTTAATCTTGAAATTTTATGATACTGAAATTTATGCTACAATTTAATTTTGAAATTTTAATGTATTGTGAATATTAATGTAGAGTTAACGTTGATGTTTGCGGTAGGAATGTGTTTGTTTTTTTTATGAATGAGGATGAAAGTTTTAACTAGGTGAGCAGCCGAGGCGGAAGGAAAGAGTCAAGAGGCGATTATCAGAAGAGATTCAACGGACAAGAGAATCACAGCAATTCTTGGCACAGAACGTGGGCAATTCAAAAACGGAAAGAGAATCACAGCAATATATACAGCGTGTCCCAAAAAGTTTTATACAAATGGAGAAAAAGTTTATCTTACATTTCACAAAAAAAAATATTCTTGATAAAAAGCTCTGCATGACTTGTAGATTCATAATTAAGTACAAAATTTTTAAAACATTGGCTGGAATACAGGGAAAATCAAAATCATGATTTGGAGTGATAGTAAAATACACTCAAATTGTATTGGAGAGCAAAATGTTCATTTAAATTTTTATTAAATAGCAATAAATTATGCCCTTTTTGTAGATTTGTGATTTTCTCAGAAAATAATTACAAGATATTAATTAGATTATTTATTGAATAAAGGAATAAGATATGATAAAAAATTGATAACCTCCTATCAATTTATCAACAATGAATAATCACAACTAATAAATTCTATTGAGAACATGTAAAATTACTTAAATACTACGGAACTTCAACATATCCACCGTTCTTTCTAAACAGGTGATTGTTCGTTGATTAAATTCATTCATGACATTTCTACCATCTGGAGTTATAGATTCACATGCATCTTTAATGATTCTTTCCAGATGATCAGCATCTTGAAATGGCCTCTGAAGGTATACTTTTTCTTTTAAGTAGCCCCACAACAAGAAGTCTAGAGGGATTATGTCCGGCGACCTTGGTGGCCAAAGAAACTCCATGTCCCTTCCGATCACTTTACTGTGTGGACGAGAAAATCCCTAATAGTTCTCTTACAGTGATATGGTACTCTATCCTGTTCGTACCATATTTTTTCTCGCTCATCTAGCGGTAGTTCATCAAGAAAGTCTGACAACTGATTATTTAAAAATTGTAGGTATCTTTCTCCATTCATGTTATTTCGAAAAAAGGAATGGTCCAACAATTCTGTCTTTGTAAATGCCACACCATACATTAGTTTTAAATGAATATTGATCTCTGGTTTAGACTTGGAAATTGGGATTTACATCGCTCCACCATCGACAATTTTGCGAACTTATTGTACCATTAGACGTAAACATTGCTTCGTCACAAAACAGTACTTGTCATGTCATAAATCTGTTATTTTCCAATTCTCCTTGCATACGAGCACAAAATTCAAACCTTCATACAATATCTCCTTCTTTTAGAGTATGGGTAAATTGGTGTTTGTATGGTTTAAATTTACTTGACTTTAAAATTCGTGCAACTGTGTTTTTACTTACATTCAATAAATTGGACCTTCGTTGAAGTGAATATTTTGGATTTTCCACGACTGATAGCATCACAGCAGTTTCAATTTCTTCATTTCGAACCCATGCCCGATGTTTCTTTCTAAATTTATTTTCAACACTTTCAGAACTCATAAAATTATTTATTACATATCTGACTATTGTGAAATGTATTATTTTATAGGGGCGTCAATTACTAAAGATTTCTGCTGGCTCTCTACATGTTTTATAATTTTCTCCAACAATGAGAACAATTTCAATTTTATCGTTAATACTCAATTTTACTGGCATTTCTAATTATTGCAAACACACACTTATATAACAATTGACATTTACTGACAGTTCTTAAATATTCCAAAGTACTCTATCAAGAACGTGTGTAAAAAGGATGAGTAACATGAAACCAGGTGCTTACGATGTTTCGTACTGCGCATTAATTTAACAATTGCTCATGTGTTTATTGAATATCTTTTAATTTTTATCTACAAAGTGCGCATAATTTATTGCTATTTAATAAAATTTTCAGTGAACATTTTGCTCTCCAATACAATTTGAGCGTATTTTACTATCACTCCAAATCATGATTTTGATTTTCTCTGTATTCCAGCCAATGTTTTATAAAAATTTTGTACTTAATTGTGGATCTACAAGTCATGCAGAGCTTTTTATCAAGAATTTTTTTTGTGAAATGTAAGATAAACTTTCTCTCCATTTGTATAAAACTTTTTGGGACACACTGTATATATATATATATATATATATATATATATATATTGAATTTAGACCAGGGTAGAAAATTAATTAACGACATCACATAATTTTAATCACCGTGTATAAGGAATTTTATTAGATAATACGCGTTATTAAAAAGAACGTGGAACATACAAATTTATTCGTTTCATTAAAAATAAGGGATTTAAATTATTCACTAGACGCTTTTTATAAAAAGAAGCAGAATTAAAATGTTCAACTTGTATGTAATTTAATTATTCCAAGTAAAGAAACAAATAGAAATTACGTGCAAAATTTATATTAATTAACTCAATTTTTAAGTAACCGGTATTACACAAAATGTACAAATAATAATTAATATTTAATTAGGATTCACTAAAAATTAAAGGGTAGAAGTCAACGCCATTCATTATTATTTTAATTGGAGTTAATTGAACCATTAGTAACATATAATATGTATAAAAGCTTGTAAAAACCCAATAATATTCAAATCGTGGAAGTGTTATTTAAAACCTTACGATTGAACACCTGCGTATTTTAAAAGTCAATTTCAGTTTAATTTGTATGGATAAACATGTAGATTCTACGTATATTGGAAACGGTCGGATGCTTTAGCACGAAATACAAAACAGCGTTTATTTAAAAGTCACGTCGCGAGTCCACGTGGATAGTAAAGAATATCGATTTGTACCACTCACACCAAGGTAGAAAAGGAAAGAGAAAATGCGTCAAGCAGAGACACTAATAATTAAAGGCGTGATTTGTGTAGCGTCACGAGAGCTACGATTGGTTGTAATCAGATGCAGATATGAGAGGTGTAAACGTAACGATTTCGATACAAAATTAATTAGTTATTCTCGGACGTGGTTGCGTGCCGTGTGGAAAATTTCTCAGATTTTCAACTGGCGCGTGTGCAAATTTTGTAGAACCGCGTGCCTGACTGTCGAAAAGGGAACAGAGTATGCGAAATTCTGGAAATTGTCCGTTGCGGGACTAAACCGACGCACGGGCGGGCTATTATATAAACCCGGACTTTAAACAGTTTCGCTCTCTTAGATTTTCAATTTTGATTCAATACTTTAAACAGTTTGCTCTTATATTTTGTGATTATTGAATACTTTAAAACAGTTTGCTCTTTACGTGCTACGATACAAGTTAGTATGCGTTAGTGCACTTAGAAAAGAAGATACAAGGTAATAAAGTTTAGTTATACTTGCGAGTATTACTGTACTAAGTATCCAAATTTGTAACAATAAATGAATAAACAAAAGTAGGCAGTTTTCGGTATAGCGTGAAAGAAGTATGAATTTCTCTGCTATTTTTCGGGGGTGTTAATAATCAAATGTTATTCGTAATCGTGATTGGATCCACAAAACAAGTTTTTGATATACTTAGATGAGTTTCTGAGAAGCCCTGAAACAACTTTAGATGAATGGTGATGTAGAAAATTTTAAAAACGTTCAGAATCAGAAGCCGTAAACAGAACCCAGTTGGAATGGTGTGATTAACAAAGGACGATGTACATTGGAGCCACGAGTGCATTAACCTTCAGGTAACTTATGCTTTGTTGTTCGATTTTTGATGTTTTGGTGTGTGTTGAATAAGTTTATAATTTGTTTACTTAAAATGGACAGTAGTGAATTTGTACAAACAACAAATTTTTAATTTTAAGGTGAAATTTTCTTGTTTAAGTAGAAAGGAGTATTTTAGCATTTATGTTCTTGATTATGATGAAAATTTGGGTCTGTCTTTGAGCTCAATTAGACTAACCTGTTTGATTAACGTAAAGGGGTGGGAGATGCTCCCTTTGTACTCAGACTCAGGTCTGCAAATATCGTTAAATTAATTAGTAGGCATCCTACAAGGACTTTAATTCTGGATGCAAATTAAAATGATGACAAATTTAATCTTGAAATTTTATGATACTGAAATTTATGCTACAATTTAATTTTGAAATTTTAATGTATTATGAATATTGATGTAAATAGAGTTAACGTTGATGTTTGTGGTAGGAATGTGTTTGTTTTTTTTATGAATGAGGATGAAAGATTTATCTAGGTGAGCAGCCGAGGTGGAAAGAGTAAAAAGGCGACTATCTGAAGAGATTCAACAGGGCGAGAATCACTGCAAATCGAGAGGTGCCCAATTCCAGAGGCGCGAATATTCTTTTTTACTCAGGTGAGGCTTTTTGTAGGTTTCACAGCAAATATGACGGCCCAACGCTGGGGCTCGATTCAAAAACCGTAGTTCACAGATAATGGTGAGGATTCACAGAAATATATATATATATATATATATATATATGTATATACACAGGGTGAGTTTTTAGTGTGGCAACGGTCGATAACTCCGTTATTATAAAAGCTACATAAACCAAATTTGGAGGCATATTAGGCATACCTAAAGTGCACATTTTAAAAATATTTGGAAGCATACAGGGTGTTTCATAATTTCAGGGCATATTAAACTTATATTTTTTTAAACGGAACACCCTATATATTATTACATTTTTGAAAAGCCCATAAAAAGACCTTTAATTTGATATCAAATTGTATCTGTCTATTCCTTTTAGTTTTTGAGATATTCAACTGTTTTTAGAAAAAATGACCCCGATTAGATACATTGCCACTGCACTAATACACAACTTATGTTAATTTTCAAGATGCAGAAAATTTTACCATATACCATAGTATATTTGTAAATATCACTTTTTTGAAATTTCTTCACAGTATACAGGGTGTATCAGGTTTCGCAAAATGCAATTTTTAAAATTTTTTTTAAATGGCACCCTACCAATTTTATTGCTACAATAGATAGTTCATTAAGTGTCCTTTCATTTTTGTTAAGCATTCCCTATACCTAAATCCATTACTTTCTGAGATATTTTTGATTTTCTTCAAATTTTATGAATGTTTTTAATTTACATAACTAAAAATAACTTACTGTTGGAGAATATTATAAAACAATTAATACATTTTGATTACCAATCAACTACAGTTATCCAATAACAATTTTCACTAAAGATATAACAACCTACAATAATACGCTATCAACAGAATTCTGTCAGATCAACAATATGCATTTTATAGAAAATGTTCAAGCAGGAAATCAGGCAGGCTTTGAAAAAATAACTATTACATGTAAAGTGTCATTTATGTTTATTAATTGTAGTGTCTTGTCATTTAACAGGATATCTCTCTTGGTATATTCTTGATGCAAGTAGGAGATTTTTTAAACTTGCTCCCAATACCCAAATCATATTTATTTGTTCTTCCACTGTAAAATTCATTTTGAAAACTCCTTCAAAGATTACATTTAAAACAGAACTGATAATGTGTTAATAGACAGATACAATTTGATATCAAATTAAAGCTCTTTTTATGGGCTTTTCAAAAATGTAATAATATATAGGGTGTTCCATTTAAAAAAATATAAGTTTAATATGCCCTGGAATTATGAAACACCCTGTATGCTTCCAAATATTTTTAAAATGTGCACTTTAGGTATGCCTAATATGCCTCCAAATTTGGTTTACGTAGCTTTTACAATAACGGAGTTATCGACCGTTGCCACACTAAAAACTCACCCTGTATATGTATATATATATATATATATATATATATATATATATATATAGTGGTTTTAAAAGATCAAAAATAAATATAAGCGAAGCAATTTCAAAACACCCTGTATATAGGAACAACCAGAAATTACGTGCGAAAGTTATATTAGTTAATTCATTTTTAAGTATCTGGTATTAACGAAATTTTATAAATAATTAATAAAATTTAAGTAGGTTTGCAAAAAAATTAAATGATAGAAGCCAATGACGTTAATTTATTAATTAATCTGAATTTAATTGAACGATTATAAGTTAAAAACCCAATAATACCAAAGATGAGACGCGTTGCTAGCGTACAAATATATCAGGAGGGTTGAAATACGTGAAAAATCCAAATCGTAGAAGTGTTATTTAAAATGTTGGGATTGAACACCTGCGTATTTTTAAATGTCACGTTCCAATAATTTTTGTAGATAACCAACAAAGATTCTACGTATATTGTAAAACCGTCGCTTATATTCACGGGAAATGCTAATAAGGGGGTTATTTAACGCACGCAGACGGTCCACGTGTGTAAACAGCGCACAAACAAAGATATCGATTTTTCAACCACTCAGACTAGGTTAGACTGAGACGGAGAAAACGTATAAGCATGCGACCACAATAGTAAAGGAGGGATATGAGAAACGTCATTAAGTCTACGATTGGTCAATATGTTAGTTCAACTTGGCATAGACACGAGGATAGTGTAGCGTGATTTTCTTGAAATTTTATAACGAGGTATTGAAATTCGCAGATTTGAAATTGGGGTTAAGTGCAAAATTGTGGGAATGTGTGTGGTGTGTAGGGGATTTCGGATAACTGGGGTCCTGGAGAGGTTACAGTCGAACGACATAAATACTCTAGAGAACGAGGACTCTCTCTCTTGTCTTTTAACTTCGTGTCTTATTATTTCGATCGTCCAGAAAACACGAGTTGTAAATATTAACAAATAATTTAAAGTGTATTGCTTAGTGATAGCCTCTAAATTAAGTAAAACGCGGTTAGTGTGCCGAAATAACTTATTTTAATAGAGGTATCACCTATAATTTATTATCAACTCGTGTCGGGACATTAAATAACGTAGGTTACTGTGAAATACAATTTGGAATTTGGTTACACCGAGAAGGAGGCGTTGGTGAATCTATTTCGATGGAGTTCGTCTAGTAATAGCGAGGATGGCCTGCAGACCTGGTAGGAAATTACATGGCATCATCTACAGAGCGAAGATCTTCTAGAAATTCCAGGTAACGATTTGACATTGTGATTCCTATAAACTGTAAATATTGGGGTAGAGTATAAAAGTGTTTTTCAAGGTAGTGTGAATTGTTTACGTATTGAACAGAATATGTGTAAATAACTTTATTACGGTATTCAACTAGAAATTGAAGGTGTCTAGAAAGCTTTTAAAAGTTCCATCAGAACGTGAAATTTAATTGGGTTATTATGAGCTCACCATATCCCACAGTTTACATAGAGTATTAAAATAAATAAATAAATTATAATAAAGGAGTTTTAGAGAAGGTATTATTCAAGGTCCATTTACTCCACGTACATTTTTTGTGTTTGATGAGTTTAAAATTAAATAAAGGACATTACAAAATAAGGGTTACTGAAGTGTAACGTGAACAATAAAATAATAATGAATTGCATTTGTAAATAGGAATAAATAGAAGATTGTATGTTTGTTATATTTTGTGGTTTTATTGGGCGTGTGCGTGAATGATAGGATTTATGAATGAATATAGCTATCCAAAAGGAGGTCCAAATGAGCTAGCCGGAAGCAGTTGAAGAAGGCCATTCAACCGAGGAAGAGAGGAAAACGGGTAAGCAATATCTTTTTTGACTTATTAAAATAAAATTTGGAAATTTTTCTATTTTCGAATTTGAAAATTTTATATTATTTTCGAAAATAATTTTGTTGGTAAGGATTTACCCGAGTTACACGGCAATATATATATATATATATATATATATATATATATATAAACAACTCGTTCGTAAGTCATATTGCAGCATCTTGACAATAAAAAAATTCCTGACGGTGCGTGGCTCATGTATGTTAAATGTGATGAACTCGGTTGTTATCAAAAGTAAGATACAAACTGCTTTCGATGTAAACACTACCTGTATATGTTAATTTAAATTTTTATTATTTTGTTGGGAATTAAATGTAGTCAGTATGCATATACTCAACTGTCCTAGACATTGAAATTGTTATAAACAACAAAAAAGCTACAAAATTGCACGGTCGTATAGATTTTTCCATAGGCGTATGGATGTCATTAACTTTTATAAAAACTGTGCTAACATAAACAATGTAACACTAGATTTTAAAGTTTCCGTTCAAAATGGCGCCGGATTTTTGATCCACGCATCTTCACCATGTGGATAAATTCTTTGACACCACCTTCTTTTTCTTCTCCTTCTTCTTCTACTACTTCTCCGGTCTCATCATCATCCTCCTCACACATCCTTTTCAGCATTGAAAAATTCTTCCCTGATCTATAAATATAACTAGATTTAGCGCATAAAACTCTGAACGGTAAAATATTGCCTTATCGGTTCTGTGAGGGCTGTCATCTTCATCTTTGATGCCTCAGAGACCGTGGAACTAGTCGCGGCCATTTTCTGGTTGTTTTTTCTTCTTGTTCACTAAAAAATTCAGATAAAGATTAGATCGAGTAAATGCATTAAGAGAATTAAATCTATATTAAGCCAACAAATACATACTGTATTGGTGTCATCGGGTTGTACGTAGCAATTGGCGGATCTGCCCACAAAGCCAACGATTTTTCCAGCACTTCATTTGGATTCACTATAAATTGCTCAATAATTTTCATTTTTTGATTTTTGTTTACAACACAATTACAACTTGACAAAAAAAGATCGAACGATTATGACACATCTTAGGTATATAAAGTTATTAAACAACAAGAACGGCAGAAAATTCAACCCATGTCGGCAAGAATTTTAATGCTAATGTATTGTCTAGATAACAATTGTAGAAATATGAAATCTACAGAAAATTTAATAAACCCAGTCAAAAAGAAGTTAAATGCTGATGGAGACCTGAGAGCTTGGTTATGCCGTTTCGTGGTAATGTGAAGGACTTATAGTTATCGGGTGTAGAATTATTGGATCACGCACAATAGGGATTTCCATGTTAAATTCCTAATGTTTAAATATTGCCCCACCCAAATTATTTTAGAGAAATAGTGTAAATATGTTTCTTGTAGAGAAAAACATACTGAATTCAGCCATATCACGACTTATTTTTCTACAAGGAAATTAAAATTAATATTTTAACAAAAAGTAGGTTATGACTTGTAATTGTTGAAACACTGGTAATATTTTAACCACAACGTTAGACGTATTTTAAGTATAGATTTGCGTTTAGACAATGCATACTAATGCCGAAAATTTATTTCCCTTTCTTAAAACTACTTTAAATACGTTTAAATTTGTGATTGAAACACTACCATTGTTTCAATAATTCTAAGCTACATTCTATTTTTCGCCATTTTTGCTAAAATAGTAATTTTGATTTCCTCAATTTAACCGTGTAGAAAAATAAGTGATGATATGATTGTATTCAGTATTTTTTTCTCTACAAGAAACATATGTACACTTTTTTCCTAAAATAATTTCATCATTAGGTCTTCAGTCCTAGAACTGGTTGGACGCATACCCTCATTGTTTCCTAGTCTGAACCAGCCTACACATTTCGCTGAAATTTGCTCAGTCTGCATCTATCCCTATCTGTGTGTGAATGTGTGATCTCAGTCTACCCCTACCTATCTTTTCTTATCTCTGCTTGTAATATATCCTGCACTATTTCTCAAAAATGCCTTTGAAGATACCCTGCCTTTCTATTTCTCCTATCCCGTACCATTCCCCAAAAATGCCTTAGAATGTATCCTGTCCTTGTATTTCTCCTATTTTTTTTCGTTTTCCACAGATATCTTTATTCCTCTACTATTTCTACAACCAATTTGTTATTAACTTTGTCTGCCCATTCTACCAACACAACATTCCAGAAGGCTTATATCTCTTTCTGTCCGCTTTTCCTACTACCCCTATTTCATAGATGTACTGTGCTGTGCTCCACACTATGCTTTGAACAGTTTTCTTCTTGTATTTATGTTCATTGTCTTTGAAATAACTGCTGTTTTTCTTGTTTGATGCAGTTCGGTCACCCTTTATTGTTTTACAGTTATATATCCTATTTCCCTGATACTCAGGTATGTGAAGGGGGGTAAGCAGCCTTTAGCTGCCAAGTTCCCCAGCACTTGAACCTTTGTCTAATTAATAGTTTTTCCAATTTATTTTTTTGCACAATCAACATTAGTTGAAAATATTTCACAATCAACACCAGTAGTTGTTTCTAATAATCATCAGATTTAACAGCACTTATTTTTTCATCATTGGGCTTTACGTCTTGAAACTGGTTGGACTTGTACCTCATCTTATTTATGTTCTGAGCTAGCCTACCCAGTTCCTGCAATTCTCACAACAGCCTATATACAGCTCGATTCCCTTCTATTATTTTCTAATTATATGCCCTATTTCACCTAGATTCAGTGGTATGTGAAGGGGGCTAAGCAGCCTGTGGCTGGCAAGGATCCCCACCTTTCGCACAATTAACATTAATTGAGAGTATTGCAAAACCAATATCTGTAGTTGTTTATAGTAATCACCATGTTTAAGTACAGTTACTATTTTTGTCATTAGTTTTTCCATCTTGCGACTGGCTGGAAGTGTACCTCTATTGATTTCTATTCTGAGCTAGCTTACACATTTCCCTGAAATTCTCACAGCCTACATCTTTCACTATCTGTGTGCAGTAGTCTAACCTAGGTCTACCTCTACTTCTCTTTTTTCCTATCTCTGCTTCTAATGTATTCCGCACTATTCCCTCATGTCTTAGTATGTGGCTATCATCCTATCTCTCCTATTTTTTACTGTTTTTCACATATTTCTTTCTTCCCCTACCATTTATAGTACCTCTTTGTTTTTACTTTGTTCATGATATCTTCATCATACATCCATAGCACCACATTTCAAAGGCTTCTACCTTTTTCTTATCTGCTTCTCCTACTGTCCAGGCTTCATAGCCATACAGTGTTGTGCTCCACGCATATGTTTTAAGTAATCTTTTCCTTGTTTCAATGTTTGTAGTCTTTGAACACAATAGTTGTTTTTTCTTGTAAAATGTAGCACAACCTTGTGCTAATCTTTCTTTTATATCTTTTGTGCTTTTCCCATCTTGCGTTATGTGACTTCCTAGGTAGCAGAAATCCTTAACCTCTTGTAAGTTCTCGTTACCTATCTGTAATCTTGTTTTTAATTTATTTTCCCCTCTTTTACATACTAAAACTTTAGTTCTATTTTTGTTGATTTGCATACCATATCTTTCTGTTAGAACTGTTTTCATTTCGTTAAGAGCAGCTTCTAACTCTTCTTTGTTAGATGCTAATACCGCTATATCATCTGCAAATCTAAGCGTATCAATCTTTGGTCCCTGCATATTAATTCCAAATGTCTTCCTGCATTTGACAATATGCCTTGCCTCTTCTATGTACAAGTTAATAATTAATGAGGATAAGGCACATCCCTGTCTCACCCCTTTCGTCATATATACTTCTCTACTTTCTTGCTCTAGTTCTATTACCGCCTTTTGCTCTTTGTATAAGCTATGTACTATCCGTCTGTCCTTAAAACTCATTCCAATCTTTTTGAGAATTTCGAACACTTTTTTCCATTTTCATTGTCGAATGCTTTTTCCAGATCTACAAACCCTTATATATACGCTTTCCCCCTTCTCTATTGTTTTCTCCATTATCACCCTTAGAACTAAAATAGCCTCCCGCGTTCCCCTGTTGTGCCTAAACCCAAATTGATCGTCCCCCAGTATTTCTTCAGCTCGTTTTTCCATTCGTCTTTGTACAATTCTAGTTATTATTTTTGAAACATGTGCTGTCAAACTTATTCTTCGAAAATTTTCACATCTATCCGTGCCTTTTTTTTGTATAGTTATTATGATGTTACGTTTGAAATCTTTGGATATCTCGCCTCTCTCATACATATAGCTTACAAGTTGGAACAGACGTTCTGTTACTGCTTGTCCAGCGGCTTTTAAAGTTTCTGCTTGCACCTTATCTGTACCCGGCGCCTTACCATTTTTCAGACTCTTTAATGCTAATTCAAACTCATTTCTAAGTATAGGATATCCCAGGTCATCATTTTCAATGTCTGATTCCTGTTCTAATGTTGTTAGTTCCTCTCCCAAATATAAATTCCTTATATATTCCTGCCATCTACCCACTTTCTCTACATTTCCTATAATGATGTTTCCTCCCGCGTCCATTATATTTTTGCTATACTGTTTTATATTCCTAAAATTCATTCTAATTAATTTGTATGCTTCGTCTGTCTTTCCTATTTCCATCTTAGTTTGTACCTCTTGCACTTTTCATCAATCCATTGTTCTTTAGCTTTCCCGCATTTGCATATAATTTCCCATTTTATGGCTTTGTATCTCTGTTTTCCCGTTTCGTCTGATCTAACTTTGTATTTTCGTCTTTCTTCTATTAGATTCAGGCTATCTTTTGTTATCCATGATTTCTTATTTTCTTTTTGCATATACCACAGAATATCTTTGGTCGCCATGTCTAAGCTGGATTTAATGTTATTCCATTCTGTTACTACTTCCTTAGTATCAGAAATTTTCCCGATATCTTTCAGCAATTCATTTGACTTCTTTCAAATCTTTCGCGGATATGTTTATCTTTTAGCTTCTCAAAGTCAAAGTACCTTTTTCCATTCCTCCTTTTCAGATTTTTAAATTTAAGTGCGGCCTTCATAATTACGATGTTGTGGTCAATGTCTATATCTGCTTCCGGGTAGCTTCTAAGGTATTTTACTTGATTTCTAAACCGTTGTCTAACAATCATGTAATCTATTTGATATCTTCCTATATTTCCTGGCATCTTCCACGTGTATCGTCTTCTAGCATGATGTTGAAATAATGTATTTGTGATGGTTAAGTTGTTCTTGTTGCAAAATTCTGCCAGCCTATTTTCCCCTGTCATTTCTCGTGCCTAAACCAAATAAACCTACTATCGCTCCTTCCATATCCTCACCTACCGCTGCATTAAAATCCCCCATAATTATTAAATTTTCATATCCTTTTAGGTATCTTAGTATGTCTTCAATATCTTTGTAGATCGCCTCTACCTCTTCCTCACTGTAGCTAGAGGTGGCCATGTATACTTGTATTATTGTTGTATTTACGGGTTTAGATTCAAATCTAACCATGAGTACTCTTTCGTTCTTTTGTAAGTAGTTTTCTACACGTCGTCCTATCTTTTTTCGCATAACTATCCCCACACCCGAATTTCCTTCCTCTGATCCTGTATGAATTACCCTGAAGTCTCCACTCCAAAAATCCCCCGCCTCAGGCCAGCGGACTTCGCTGATTCCTACTATGTCTAGTGCTAACCTATCCATTTCGAGTTTCAGGTTCTCTGGCTTACCTACTTGTATCATACTTCTGAAATTCCACTCTCCAACTCGCAGAATGTTCACGGATCTATTTCTATACTTTCGGATCACATCCTCCGAAGTAGTCCCCTCCCGGAGATCCGAATGGAGGACTATTTTACCTCCAAAATATTTTACCCCAGAGGATGCCATCATGTTTACTACCAATTTCTGTACGCAGTGTACTTGGGAGGTAATGTGGTGGTTTCCCGTTGCCTTCCACATCGCAGTAGTGTGTCTTAGAATGTCATACCGACCCCTATGGTCTCCGCCTCTCCAAGTACCAAAGAAGCTGCTGCCCTCTTTCAAGGACCTGTCTTAGTCTGGTTCCTCACTAAAGATCCCACTAGTTTGGTTAAACCTATAGTTCGACTCTTTAGCTCATTGAAACGCGCAAGCCATTTTACCTGTTCTAGTATTTTAGAGCGTCGTCAAGGTGCAGGTCTGTTCGCGGTAATTTTTTTCTTAACCATCCTCCCGAGTCTTTACGCTCAAACGAGTCCTTACGTAGGTTACTGTTAGAAATAGATATTATTATTAAAAAACACAAAACACAAATCACTTAACACGCATATCAGAACAGTCTGCAATAGTTTTAGCAACAGAAAAAACATTCCTTACTGAATAACAATGGCATTGCAAAAGTGTATTAGAAAATATGATAGGTATAATTTATAACTGAGGTACGAACTCATGCAATATTTATTTTTCTGTCATACAACGTTACATTAAATTAATGTGTTTAAAATCTATGGGAGACCAGCAACCAGATAATTGGGATGCTTGGTCATTTGGAAAATGAAAATGTGAACAGCGCAGGTGATTTATAGCATGTTTATTATAAAGTACATAACATATTTTTTTTTCTAATTACAACTATTACAAATTTCCATAAAGAAAATACATTGTGTTCTTCTTTCTTGTTAAAATCAACAAATAGTGTGACATTGTTTATGTTAGCACAGCTTTTACAAAAGTTAATGACATCCATACGCCTATGGAAAATTTTTTGTAACCGTGCAATTTCGTAGCTGTTTCGTTGTTTATAACAATTTCAATATCTAGGACAGTTGAGTATAAGCATACTGACTACATTTAATTCCCAACAAAATTATAAAAATTTAAATTAACATATACAGGTAGCGTTTACATCGAAAGCAGTTTGTGTCTTATTTTTAATAACAAACAGAGTTCATTACATTTAACGCACATGAGTTACACATCGTCAGAAATTTTTTCATTGTCAAGATGCTGCAATATGGCTTACGAACTTGTTGTTTAGATATAAAAAAATTGTGGTTTTGCAATTGACAACATTAATTTGACATTTCTTAACGAATAGCACTTTTAAAAAATTTTAAAATATGGTATAATAATAACAAGGGTATTGCGAAAGTGTATCAGAGAATGAGAGGTATAGTTTATAACTGAGGTACGAATTCATGCAATATTTATTTTTCTGAAACTAATGTGTTTAAAATCTATGGGAAACCAGTAACCAGCTAATCTTAGATTGCGTTGATCAATTATAATAGCTTTTAGAGTTGAGAGTACCATTCGTGCTGGTTGGGTTCAATCGTTTTTTTTCTGCAGACAGAATTAAATTTCTTGCTAAATACGTTTATTTATTCTTCCTGCGGACGTCAGCATTCAATTTCTTGATGACTGGGTTTATTAATTTTTTGTTGACATCAGCATTAAATTTCTTTATGACTGGGTTTATTACTTTTTCTGCGGATGCGAGCATAAAATTTCTTGCTGATTAGGTTTATTTATTTTTCTGCAGACGTTAGCATTCAATTTCTTGATGACTGGGTTTATTACTGTTTCTGCGGATGTGAGTATTAAATTTCATGCTGATTAGGTTTATTTATTTTACTGCAGACATCAGCATTAAAGTTCTCGCTGACTGGGATTATTACTTTTTTCTGTGGATGTCACAATAAATTTCTTGCTGATTTGGTTTATTCATTTTTGAATATATTAACATTAAATTTCTTACTGCCTGGGTTTATTTATTTTTCTGCGGACGTCAGCATTAAGTTTCTTCATGACTGGGTTTATTAAATTTTCTGCAGATTTCATATCTCTACGATTGTTATATAGACAAAGCATTAGCATTAAAATTCTTGCTGACATAGGTTGAATTTTCTGCTGTTCTTGTTGTTTAATAACTTTATATACCCAAGATGTGTGCGATAATTGTTTAATTTTTTTGTCAAGTTGTAATTGAGTTCTGTAAACAAATCAAAAGATGAAAAACTTTTTTCAAAATTGTCCTTGTCAGGAAAGAATAATAATAATGATAGTGCTCAGGTTAAAAAATTATTGAGCAGTTTATAGTCAATGCAAATGAAGTGCTGGCAGAGTTTTTTATGCCAAGATGTGTGATAATCGTTCAATCTTTTTTTTGTCAAGCTGTAGTTGTGAGTGTTCTTGAAAGTTTGCAGCGAATTAAAAAGGCAGCGAAAAGTTTAATGCTGAAAGAAAAAAGTTTGGAGTTTGTTAAAACTGTTCTTTATATTTGGGATGCTTGCTCATTTGGAAAACGAAGATATAAACAACTTAGATGTCTGTCTGTCTGTCTTTGGCAAATTTCGAGATATTTGTGCAATTTGTTAAATGTTGGGAAACCAGTAACCAGTAAATAATTCATAGCACATATTTCAATAGATTTTATTTCTAGTTTTGAAGTTAGAGGATTTCATAAATTTTCTAGTTTATATTTCTTGCAGATAACTGAGTTCGCGATTTAATAACTACGCCTTGTTATTCTTTAAAAGCGAGAATGAAAAAATTGACGCAATCAGTCTGTCTGTTTGTCTTTGGCAAATTTCGAGATATCTGTGCAATTTGTTAAATGTTGGGAAACCAATAACCAGTAAATAACTCATAGCATATATTTCACTAGATTTTATTTCTAGTTTTAAAGTTGGAGCATTTCTTAAATTTTCCAGTTTATATTTCTTGTTGATAACAAAGTTCGCGATTTAATAACTACGACTTGTTATTCTTTAAAAGCGAGAATGAAAAAATTGATGCAATCAGACTGTCTGCCTGTCTGCCTTTAACAAATTTCGAGATATCTGTGCAATTTGTTAAATGTTGGGAAACCAGTAACCAGTAAATAACTCATAGCATATATTTAAATAGATTTTATTTCTAGTTATATGATTAACACTTATTATTCTATCTTAAACTGAATACAAATAATCTAATATCAGTTAAAAATAAATAAAAGCAATACTTGCAGAATCCACAAAAACACTCTTCGTAATTGAAATATCACTTATTTGAAATTGATGTTCAATCAGTTTACAAAATTTTTCATACTAAAAATCCTCATTTTAAATAGCAATTACCAAAGTACATTTTTGGTTAAATCGTCCTTTCAATTATTTAATAAAATCTTTAAAATAACGTTATATTGACGAATTTTCCTTATTCATTGTAATTAATAATTCCATTTGTGTATATAATTTGCGTTTAAAAGCATCACTTCTATATTCATTGTATCATAATAATTATTAAATTACAGTATGCTTACTGCATACTTCAAATATCGTCCTCGCGACGCAACAACTCGCGCTTAAATCAAAATAACAGTACGCGATCTAACTTAAAAAATCGAATGACCCCCGTTTTTAATAAACGCTTCCTTATATACTCCAAATTGTCTATATTCAGAAGGTTGTAGAATAGTATGGAACATCATAATGCAAGGTTCTCAGAAAAACTCATTAGCGTCTAAATCGCGGCGTTTATTACTTGTAATGTCGTTCTAGTTATTTGTGCTGTTTGTCCTTGTTTAACACATATACTTATTATAGTGGCGTCTCATACTAATGCAAAAGATAATCAATTTTATCGGATATTTCATGGATTTTTGTGTGTTTTTCGTGTTCCGGCCGCTTCTTAAAATAAAATGTTTATTTATTAACGAGATCTTTACGTAGTTCTAAATATCGATGACTGATCCTTTCGTATTCTAAAAAACTCTTTATTTAAAATAAATTTCTGTAATCCACAGGGTAATTAATTTAAACTTAATTGCTTTTTAATGCAAAAACAGCGGTATTTATAGAAAATATTTTTAAATACACTTCGATTGCAGTTTATAAAACTGGTACTTTTCTATGCTATTTACAGCAAATGAAATTCATGTTTATCAAAAACGTGTTGATAATTAATAAGTGAAAATAAATGGCTTGGTATTTATCTTAAAACGATCGATTTGCGTTCGCATTGACTTTCAGCTTTCAAGCCTTGACCCTCCAGGTTTTGCCTTACCTCCCAAAGTGACCTGGCGCCAACCCCTATTCATACCTCAGCAAGTCTAATACCCCGGTTACGTCGTATCTTTCTTGAGCTGTTTCAAGCCTAGACCTCCCACGCCAAATAGTTTGCGCTCAGTGTGAGGCGCCTGGTCTGGGATACATAGGGTTTATTTAATTTCAAGCACAATGTACTGATTACTAAAAAAAGAAAGAACAAACGTACCTCAACTTCCTCAAGTAATCGACGCCATGATGCACCATGATTTGCATTTGCAATTCTTCTTTCTTCGGCGTTCGCAAAAATACTTGTTTCTCCTTCCAACACTGAACTGGATGTGCCAGGTTGTTCAAATATATCAGCCTCAGCAGCCCTGATATTTTCCAATCTAGAGAGTTTATCCAGCGATTTCTTCTTCTTTGCCAACCGCCTTGCTTTCAAAACATTGCTGATAGACTCGTATATAGAATTAGGTTGATTAGTTGAATTTTCGGTTTCCATTGTCGGCAATTTAACCTATAAGTTAAGAAATATACATAAGAGCAATCATTATAAGTACTTATTACATTTACTAAATATTCACTTTAAATACTTAGCAAAAAAAAACGGAACCTTTTTAACTAATTAGGATTAACTAGCACGCAAATGTTTAAACAAATAATGCCAATTCTAAGAGCTACACAACATAAAAAGTATGAGCTGCAGCAGGGACGAACAACTAAATGTGGTTATATTGGTTTTATTATGAAGATTGACTTTAAATATTATTCAACATATGCATTGACGTAAAACATGAAAATGTTAAGTGATTTAAAATGGTTTGTAGCAATGGTTGCCATCAGATCGTTCGTTCATCGAAGTACAGCATTTCAAAGAAAGGTGGGACACTTTCTTGTTCCGGTTCCAGTTCCTCTTTTACAGAATTTTCTTCCAAATATAATACCAAATTTTTACTTTCGACATTTACCCTTATGTAGAGTCAAATAGATTTTCCACAAAATTTAATAATTTTGGAACTTATAAGTATTCTGCTGCTTTTTAGGTTTTTCGTACCAGCCTAATCTCGGGTATTTATTTTTGTGGTTTCTTTTCCTAGGGCTCAATTAAATCATCTGAAAATTGCAGTTTCTTGTGTCCTAAGATTTTGTGGATATCTCTTTTGTAATATATCTTATTTGTTCCAGCATGACAGATAGAATGAAAGAAGTTCGTGAGAGTCTGAGAGCTGAGGGAGTGGAAATTGGTTCCCAGGAAAGCGTTTTTGTGGAAGAAGGGAAAAAGGAGAATCCAGAGGCCAAGAAAGAACAAAGTGAAGAAAGACTTAGAAATCAAATATCATGGCCCTTCTATTAAATTTAAATAAAATATGCATGACATGAGTCACAAAACACGAAGGAAATAAAAGAGAATATAAAAGAAATGGGTGCTACATTTTATAAAAATACTCAGGAGTTAAGAGCGGAGTTGGGAAAGAATATTGCAAAATTGGTGGAGAGTTTAAGATTAGAAAGCAAAAAGAATGAGAAGAAATTTAAAAAGCTGAGTGAAAAACTAACTTCGGGTTTAAAAGAGACTAATAAAACCATTGAGGAGAGGAAATCTGAAATTAGAGGAAAAGTGGGATAAATTTTAGGGGTTATGGACGACGTTAAAAGGAAATTGTTCAAATAATGGAGAATCAGGACGCGAGTGAAAAAAACTAATGAGAAAATTAAAAATTCATATCAAAAGGTAAACGAAATCGAGGAAAGTTGTCAGGCTGGATTTAAAACATTCAAAAACTTAGGGAATTTTAAAAATTTAGAAGATGGAGTTAAAAATATTCGTAGTGGGGAACCGATAACATGGAGTCCAACCAGTGTTCCGTTGGAACAACATTCGAAATTTAGCATTGTCAAACAATTTGATTCTCCTTTATAAAACAAACAAATTATAAAATACTTAACAGAACACTTTGAAAGCAAGGTAAGGCAATACATCGCCTTACAAAACATAGTAGATAGAGATGTAATTTTGGAATATCTTCAACGATAGGATGAGATGGGTCAACCAAGGAGAATGGAGACCAGGCCAAGGAGTCAGTTCATGAATGCATTTAGATTTCAAAGAAATAATAGACAGGAGAGGTACCAAGGCAAGACATTATCCAAAAGGGGGAATACCCAGAGAAGTAATTGGAGTAAAAGAAATGTCATCAGGAGAAACGGGAGAATATGACAAAATTTACAAAGAGATGGCATGAATAATAGCAATGATAATTAGAGGACATACGCAGAGATAGTGAATCAACCTGGAATGTCAAGTAGGCAGGAGTTTTATAAACAGACAAATCAAACGACAAAAGTATAGAAATTAATAAATATGAACATGCACTTGAATTTATAAAACTTGATTAGAAAAATGATTTGAAAGTTAATGGGAGAAATGATTTAGTACCTATAATAAAATTGTAAGTAGAGGGAAAAGAGATTAAATTACTTTTAAATATAAGAACTGAAGCAACATTAGTAAGTGAAGGTTTTATAAAAGATAATTCAGAGGAGTTTCTGCAGAACGTCATACCTTTTAAAAGAAATAATTTAGTATCGCCGAATAACAAGAAGTTTGCAGTAATCAACATTATCATAATCCTGAAAATTAAGTTGGAAAGGATAGAGGTTGAATAAGAATTTTTAATAGTGCCAGGGTTAAGAGTTGATGCCATTCCGGGAATAGATTTTATTAGTAAGATGAAGGGTATAATAGATACAGAGAATAAAGTAAAAATTATGAGGAAGAAAGGATTAAATGGGACGAGGAAGCCCATAAAGATTTAGAAAAAGATTGTATGAATTTGAATCAATTTGAGGTGATGGAAGGCAAAGGAGATAAGAGTTTGTGTTAGGTGCCCTGGTAAAGTTAGAAAAGAAGTTATATCGTTTTTAGAGAAAAGGTCAGAATTATTGGATAGTGCAGAAGATAATGTTGAAAAGATGGAAATAATAGATAAAACTTATGTAAATAGTATGCTTGCAGGAGTTGAAAAAAAGATCATGAAGCTTTCTGTGCATGCAGCTTTTAAAAAAAAGTGAGTAAAGGTGGTAAAATATTAGATAATGATAAAATAATTTGGAAAAAAGAGCTTAATCATTCGTTTGGAATAACTACGATTAAAGAGTTATATTTTTCTGTGAAATGGCGTGTGTATAAATATGGAGGAATGGCATTTGGTTTTTCGAAACATTTATTTAATTATGCAAATGTGAGAAAGAATTGGAAGAGCAGGAAAATGAAAAGAGATTGGTAAAGTAAAAGAGGACGAGAGAGTTAAGAGTATAAAGAGACCAGTTTGAGAGGGTATTAGAGGATATTGTAGGGAGTAGTAAGAATTGTTGCTAAATATCCAGGTGAGGTTAAGAGTGACAAAGAGTCATTATTAAAGAAGGAATATTATAAATGGAAAAATAGAGAGTCAAGAACTGCTATGGAGTGTGAAAACAAGTTAGAAGCTATTAATCCTGAAGCATTTAAAACAAAAGCTTATCCATATAATAAAGATTAATTGAAAGATGTCCAAATTTGAGAATAACGTAAGTAGACTAAATGGGGTGATTCTAGGCCATATTTTTATGTCATGAGTAGTATAGCTAGGTAGATGCTGGCACAACTTCACAAAAATTTTATTCCCAATGTTTTACCGAGATTGCGATAGTTTAGAGAAGAATTTGCTACAAGATGATAATTAGTGTATGCAAATGAAAAGAATTTTGTTTGAAATGGAACTTGATGTAACCGTGTGTAAATATGAGAAAGTTAGAAATAAATGATATTAATGTTAGATTTTAGATGATGTTAGAATAGAGTTTAGGGAAGTTTAGTGAATTTGCTACAAGATGATAATTAGTGTATGCAAATGAGAAGAATTCTGTTTGAAATGGAACTTGATGTAACCGTTTGTAAATATGAGAAAGTTAGAAATAAATGATATTAATGTTAGATTTTAGATGATGTTAGAATAAAGTTCAGGAAAGTTTACTGAATTTTAAAATAGAAATAGTGAATTAAAAACTAAAAGCTTGTAACAAAATTTTTTGTTACATTAAATATCTCTAAAGAAAAACAGTTCTAACTGTTGTTATTTTACGAATTTGTCATTTAGCGTGAAATCGTTAAATAATTTAATGTACTATAAGGAAGAACACCTCTTTCCGTTTACATTATTTTCACCTATAAGGAGTATTTAATAGGGACTCCTATGCTTTCGATATCCGCGAATACCTTGAACGTAACTTGAGTTACATAAGCTACAGGCGTTCTGACGTCCACTAGTGCAATTGCTAAACACAACGCCTGCGCGAAAAGTGACGCGATAGCTAGGGTGTTGGCAAGGAAGCGAACACAGCCATCTTGCAAGCAACTACGTGTAGGTACACTTCATTTTGAAGATGGGAAACTTTGGTTGTAAGTGGGAGCTGAGAACAGCTCTAGGATAATGGAAGGGCTTTTGGTTGCCGCGTGGAGGCATCACGATTGAGCTCTCGTGAAGCTGCCCAGACAACCTAGAGCCGTAACAACACGTGGTGAGGAAGTCCATTAGTGGTGAGCATTGTGTAATTAACCAGCATTGTATAAAACTAATACATGGTTCAATTTCTCTAGCACATTTAAGAAACACGCTTGACAATGGGAGTGGAATTTGGTCGTGTATTGCAAAATTGCTTATTTTGAAGCTGCCTGAGGGATTGCAACTAGTAAGGGCATGTTTCGTATCTTTCTGAATTGCAAGGAGATGGAATGTTATGTGTCTTAGTTGATCTATTACGTTCGTCAGCATCGCCGTTGTACAATTAAAACAAAATCAATCAGGTACTTATAAAGCTATTTACTGAAAATTAATTTTACGTACTAATTACGGTTAAAGCTTTGATTTAACATTTACTAAATCATAAGAAACCTTTGTTAAAGAATGTAAATTTCAAGTTTGTTTGCAAGATGTGTTTATGCTCAAATCTCACGTAAAAATCAGTTAAAAAATTATACCCTAGAAATTTAATAGGTCAAATGCTTTTTGTTCAGAACTAAATTTTTTTATAAGAGAAATTTTTGAACCTTTAGATAATTTAAAAGTTGTTATTCAAAGCACGTATATAATGCACATGTTAATTGATAAAAATATGTATAAAGTCCACTTTTGATTGAAAGATGTTTTCTTGCAATATGTTATGTGATTAGTAGAATACCTATGCTGCTTCTAACATATGGTTGAACTGACTTTCTTTAATTCTATATAATGCTTAAGCCATATGAACTGTTTATGTAACAAGTTCTTTAGATAAATTTTGTAAGCCAGAACAGATCTGTTTTATGGATGTTTAAGAACCCAGACTGTATTAAATAATTTATAAATGCTAAGACCTCTCTATGCAGAGAAGCAAATTCACAGATTTTTTGAAACTTACTTTATGCTGATTATTTTGATTATAGAGAAACACATTAAGAAATTTTTAAAACTTATTATATATGGATTATTAAATTTTTTTATAAATAATTTTTGCAACAAAAGAGAATTACATTTAAATTAAACTTTGAATTAATACCTTCGTCTTTTTATTTCAGTAATTGAAATTAACACTGTCCAAATTAGATCAGCAAAATTTTGAATGTAGAAAAGGTTGATACAGTACCAGGTAATAGAAACGGAATAAGTAATTTCCAGTAGAGTATTTTTTCATAGGTAAGGTGTTATTGAGATTTTGAATTCAGGCCAATCGATCTATATAGATCGAAATATTTTGTTGTAAGGCACAAACAGTGTCTTATATTTTATTTTTTTTGTGTGACATTTTCTTGCAGGTCCGACATCACAGAAGCTGGAGCAGAGGTCCAAGAGGTTTCCAGAGGTATCGTTTATTGTAATTTGTATGTTTTTTGGTAATCATTATATCCTATAGGTTTCTGCGTCTTCCTGTAGGATACTTTAGTTTTGTTTATTGTCTATATAGATGCAGTGGCGTCCATTTACGTTTTTTTTGTTCTCGTTTGTAGTCGAGCCCACCTTATATCCACGCCCAAACTCATTGCTCACCCTTGGGGTAATTCCCAGACTAAGCCGCGAATATAGTAAAGCTCGTGGGTCCACCGAGGTTTTGTTCACTAATTGACTCACTCCATAATTAAATTAAATAAAGAAAAAAATTATAAGTCCACATAAAGTTTTACTACTAATATGTTTCACTGGCGCCCATGCGTGAGGCTAGCCTTGTAACCAATTAGAGAAAGAAAAAAAAACTAAGTTTTACTGGCGCACAACGTGTGAGGCTCGATTTTGTTGGTGCTCGATTTGTAAAAATAAGTTATTTCAATATCACTTCATGTGTTGGTTTAGTTGGTAAACTCAAAATTAAATTGGTTATAAATTTTCATAGGATTTATATCGTGTCTGGAACCTCAAGTCTTTTAAGCGTTAGTTATTTGAATGTCCCAACAGGTTTGATTCGCATTAAAGAAATTTTTTTGTCATATTGAGTTGGTCAAGAAATAAAATACTTTTAGGTTGTCATAATAAATTTTTTAAAATGGCCGTTCCTTCTCAAAAGGCAGCAGTTATGATTTGTGAGCAGAAGAATTATTTTAGTAAAAAGATTGGTTCGGTGTAGTTAAAATTTTTTTGTCATACTAATTCACAACCCAAGGCTGATTCGTTATTTATTGAAAAATCTGGTGATAATCGACCATATGTGATAGTAAAGTTGTTTGATATAGATAGTTTAGGTTTATTTGATTCTGGATGTACTATATCGATAGTAGGTTCATCTTCCATTCATATTAGTTATAATAGTTGTTGTTTAATTTCTTGATTTAAAAAATAATGCTTTAAGAATTTGGTACACTGGTTTTTGCTGTTGAAGTATTGTTTGAAAATTTGCTCTTGTGCATCGGCACGTTTTTGATTTGATTTCGATTTGCTAGCAATTTTTTTATTTTATATCCGCATTGCAACGCAGTATGTTAAGTTGTTTGTATGTCTAAGCGAGACTTGTCGTAGTAGTTTGTCGGATAGCGGTATTTTAGTCTAGACGGGACTCGTGGAGAGTTGGCCGCTCAGCATTACATTAGTCTAAACGAGACTCGTGGTAAGTTTGTCGCTCTAGCAGTTTGGTCATCATTATTTGAGGTTAGTTATGATGTAATTTTTTGTTTATTAGTCTAGGTGAGGCTCATAGAGGAGTTTGTCATTCTAGCAAGTTTATGCGTTGTGAAGCACTTTAGTTTTTCTTAACAGTTTGATTATGAGTAGTGTAAGAGTGTACCAAAATATTTAGTTATTGTTATTCTCAATGGAAGGTTGAAAGCAATTTAATATATAAATCTATTACGTCTAAAGTTATCATTGTTTGCGAAGTTCATAGAAGAAGTAGAGTTAATGTTGATAATATACAATTCTACATCCTTTACGCAGTGCAAAGTCACATGTTGTTGAACAGTTTATGGAACAGAAAGTTTTTTTTTTAATGTTTGGTGTGCCCCAATTTATTATTTGCGATAATGGTTCAAATTTAGCTGGTCGAATATTTAAGTCATTATGTAATAGGTTTGAAATTCAAAAGATATGGTATAACGCTGTTTATGCGCCACAATGTAATTTTGTTGAGAGGATTAATAGGACAGTAGGGACAGCTATTCGATCCTATCTCGAAGAACATGATACCTGGGATACTGAGTTAGCGCAGATTCAATTTGCTATTAATTCTGCTAAGCATGAGTCGACGGGTTATACTCCGAATTTTTTGGTTTTTGGCCGACACGTCCCCATATCCGGTAAATTTTACGGTAGTGGATTTATTCCTAAAGCTGACGTTGAAATCATTCCTGGTAGTCGCCCATTATATGCTTCAGACCATCAAGGTATATTTAAGGTATTTGAAGACGTTCGTGCGAAGTTGCATGTAGCTTATCAAAGGTCGAGCAATCGATATAATCTAAGGAGGAGGAACATTTCTTTTGAGGTTGGTAATAAAGTATGGAGGGCCAATAAAGTGTTGTCGAGTGCGGCTAATAAATTTACTGCTAAACTGGCTCCAAAATTTGTTTTGAGTGTAGTCAAGAAGAAGTGCTCGAATGTGGTGTACGACCTAATTAATTTAGATGGATCAAAGGCAGGCAGGTGGCATGTCAAGGATCTAAAACCCTATTCTGTCGTAGATCCAGAATATGTACCAAAGGACTGATTGGTCGTCTTTAGTATTTGTGTCGCAAAGGATATATTATAAATTTAGTTATGGGATAGAATGGTGATGACTAATTGAAGGCTTTTACCAGTATTTCGTTGCTGGTAGAGATTGAAAAATTTCTCAAATAGTGTTGTTTTGAATGTGCATTAATGGAATATTTAGTAGTAATAGATGAGAGAGACAAAAATGTTATTTTGCCCGTGTTGTTGTTATAGCTCGTAGTGGAGCGAAACAAATATTTGTTGCTTCATGTTTGTGGACGTATTTTGATCACGTCATGTGGTGTTATATTTAGAGTTAGTGAGGAAGATAGGTGCTGTTTGTTTTGTTGAAGTAAGTTGGAATAAGCTAGTTGGTGAGGCCATTGTAGTACTGGGTAGCTTGTGGTTCGAGATGTTTGGTGTGGCCACAGTAGAGTTGAGGATTTTTTTGAGACTGGAGTGTCCCAAAGAGAAGAGTAGCGATAGGGCTATGAATGGGTATGAGCTGGAGAAGCCAAGTATTCATTAGTAAGCTACAATGAGTATGGAATATTGGCTTGATGAGTGGTTTATTTTTAGTAGAAGCAATAATCAAGTTTTGCTGAATGTGTTGAGCTGGAATTTTTGAGACCAGCGAATACATATACATTGTTGGAAGATTATCGATATTTATGTATATAGGTGTGAGTTTTCGATTTACTATTAATATTAGTAAGGTTATCGTGTCAAGGGTAATAGTAAGAAAGTAAATCTTTTTGTTGTTATTTTGCGATAGTTCTTGTCAAGCTTTCTGTTTGAATTTCAGTTTATATTTTGAAAAGTAGGTTAGTTTTTTTAGTTCCCCCGTTTGGTTGCAACTCGAGAGTTAGACTACAATATTTTGACTTTTACCGATTATGACTTTTTACCGATTACGACTTACCTATACTGACTCCTGACGGATGTGTGGTACGCAGAGTTACCTACACACTCATTTGGTTGCGCCCCATTTTCCTCTTCTTAATTCAAGAGGTCACTCATGATTTTTTTGGTTCAGAGATCAAAGTGCGAACTTACTTTGTTCTTACTTAGATTAGTAATAATGCTTCTTTTTTGTATTTATCTTTTGGTTAAGGCGATAGTTTTCGTCTATAAAAAAAAAATCTTCTCGGTTATGTATATATTAAGATATAATTAACCTCAAAGTTTTTTTTTTTTTGGTCGGAGGCAGTGTAACAAAATTTTTTGTTACATTAAATATCTCTAAAGAAAAACAGTTCTAACTGTTGTTATTTTACGAATTTGTCATTAGCGTGAAATCGTTAAATAATTTAATGTACTATAAGGAAGAACACCTCTTTCCGTTTACATAATTTTTACCTATAAGGAGTATTTAATAGGGACTCCTATGCTTTCGATATCCGCGAATACCTTGAACGTAACTTGAGTTACATGAGCTACAGGCGTTCTGACGTCCACTAGTGCAATTGCTAAACACAACGCCTGCGCGAAAAGTGACGCGATAGCTAGGGTGTTGGCAAGGAAGCGAACACAGCCATCTTGCAAGCAACTACGTGTAGGTACACTTCATTTTGAAGATGGGAAACTTTGGTTGTAAGTGGGAGCTGAGAACAGCTCTAGGATAATGGAAGGGCTTTTGGTTGCCGCGTGGAGGCATCACGATTGAGCTCTCGTGAAGCTGCCCAGACAACCTAGAGCCGTAACAACACGTGGTGAGAAAGTCCATTAGTGGTGAGCATTGTGTAATTAACCAGCATTGTATAAAACTAATACATGGTTCAATTTCTCTAGCACATTTAAGAAACACGCTTGACAATGGGAGTGGAATTTGGTCGTGTATTGCAAAATTGCTTATTTTGAAGCTGCCCGAGGATTGCAACTAGTAAGGGCATGTTTCGTATCTTTCTGAATTGCAAGGAGATGGAATGTTATGTGTCTTAGTTGATCTATTACGTTCGTCAGCATCGCCGTTGTACAATTAAAACAAAATCAATCAGGTACTTATAAAGCTATTTACTGAAAATTAATTTTACGTACTAATTACGGTTAAAGCTTTGATTTAACATTTACTAAATCATAAGAAACCTTTGTTAAAGAATGTAAATTTCAAGTTTGTTTGCAAGATGTGTTTATGCTCAAATCTCACGTAAAAATCAGTTAAAAAATTATACCCTAGAAATTTAATAGGTCAAATGCTTTTTGTTCAGAACTAAATTTTTTTATAAGAGAAATTTTTGAACCTTTAGATAATTTAAAAGTTGTTATTCAAAGCACGTATATAATGCACATGTTAATTGATAAAAATATGTATAAAGTCCACTTTTGATTGAAAGATGTTTTCTTGCAATATGTTATGTGATTAGTAGAATACCTATGCTGCTTCTAACATATGGTTGAACTGACTTTCTTTAATTCTATATAATGCTTAAGCCATATGAACTGTTTATGTAACAAGTTCTTTAGATAAATTTTGTAAGCCAGAACAGATCTGTTTTATGGATGTTTAAGAACCCAGACTGTATTAAATAATTTATAAATGCTAAGACCTCTCTATGCAGAGAAGCAAATTCGCAGATTTTTTGAAACTTACTTTATGCTGATTATTTTGATTATAGAGAAACACATTAAAAAATTTTTAAAACTTATTATATATGGATTATTAAATTTTTTTATAAATAATTTTTGCAACAAAAGAGAATTACATTTAAATTAAACTTTGAATTAATACCTTCGTCTTTTTATTTCACTAATTGAAATTAACACTGTCCAAATTAGATCAGCAAAATTTTGAATGTAGAAAAGGTTGATACAGTACCAGGTAATAGAAACGGAATAAGTAATTTCCAGTAGAGTATTTTTTCATAGGTAAGGTGTTATTGAGATTTTGAATTCAGGCCAATCGATCTATATAGATCGAAATATTTTGTTGTTGTAAGGCACAAACAGTGTCTTATATTATTTTTTTTTTTTTGACATTTTCTTGCAGGTCCGACATCACAGAAGCTGGAGCAGAGGTCCAAGAGGTTTCCAGAGGTATCGTTTATTGTAATTTGTATGTTTTTTGGTAATCATTATATCCTATAGGTTTCTGCGTCTTCCTGTAGGATACTTTAGTTTTGTTTATTGTCTATATAGATGCAGTGGCGTCCATTTACGTTTTTTTTGTTCTCGTTTGTAGTCGAGCCCACCCTATATCCACGCCCAAACTCATTGCTCACCCTTGGGGTAATTCCCAGACTAAGCCGCGAATATAGTAAAGCTCGTGGGTCCACCGAGGTTTTGTTCACTAATTGACTCACTCCATAATTAAATTAAATAAAGAAAAAAATTATAAGTCCACATAAAGTTTTACTACTAATATGTTTCACTGGCGCCCATGCGTGAGGCTAGCCTTGTAACCAATTAGAGAGAGAAAAAAAAACTAAGTTTTAAGCTACAGTAAGAAAAGGATTATACATGTGTATTATAAATCTTATAGAAATAGTTGTAAATACGCATAGTTAGAAATAAAAATAATGAAATTACTCATCCATGTAGAAAATGGTGCGGATTTCAAATTTTATACTTTAATTTGGAGGAAAATAATGTGATAAAAAGGTCATAAGGGCACATTCAAGCCAAATTTTATGAAAAAAAACCCTCCAAAAAGAAGAAAACGAAAAATATAAAAATTTTCCAATATTTAATTGTTCTACCCTGTACAAAAATAAGCGTATTTAATTATGTGATTAAATTCGGTGTATTGCATTTATTACAAGGTATAAAAAGATTCCCAATTTTTAAATCTATTTCAGCCTCATATGTAAAAGTAAGTATTCTTGAGAGACATTAAAACGCGTTCAAAAATACTGAAATCCCTACCTTATTGGAATACAAACTAATAATTGAGAATGCCATAATAAGTGTTATAACTAATTGCAAATGCACCATCATAAAAACAATTTTTCCGTTTATAAAATATTCGCTAGGACAAGTTTTATTACATTTTAAAAAATCCCTCATTAAAAATAGTTTAACTCATCTTTAATTTTTCGTGTGTAGATTTTGATATTCATTCTTGTTATAAACTTCCACAATTTTCTTTATGAATTAATGAATTTGTCACGTTACTAAGAAATATTGTATAAGTCAATTATTTTTAATAAATGAATAAACGCGCCAATACAAAGAACACGCTATCATATCAGGAAAGTCATAAAATAAAACCGAGAGAAGGTAGACGAATTTATTAGTCTTACGTATTGCAATAAAGAAACAAGGAGACAGCAAACTTTAACTTTGTGCATTAAAAAATGATAGACTACATGTTTTATGATAAACATAAATCATAGCTTTACACTAATTAGATCATTAAACGCTCACATTCTCGTAAATATTACATCACCCGAATGTGTCATCCCTGGAAATAAATCTGCAATCGTATGGTAAAAAGGGACGTATATAAACCGGAACTGAATTAGAACGATTCATACATGCTTTAGTAGGTCAAACAATGTGTAAGATTTGAGATTCTATATTCAGAATTAATTCATTTTACGACATAGAGCTGAGTAAATTCGAGACAATTTATAATTCATTTTATGACATACAATAATTTACGTAGAACTTTGCATAAATATGTAACATAGTTATTTTGTAAAACACGATGAGAATTGAACAATCTTCGATATAGATAATCGTGATGCGAGAATACGGTGAGTTTAATCGATTAACAATAAAAATGCATCTTGCAAACTGACGTTCTAACCTTATATGGAGATTAAGTATGAAACCAAAAAGTATAGAATACCGTTATGATAATAGAAATCAGGTTTTGATAAGAGCTATTTTAGCAAGTATAAATTATGGTTCTTGGTTTGTAACTGATAAAAACATTTAAATATTTGTAAGCTAGAATCAGTTCCTAATCTGATATAAAAATTATTTTATGACGAGAATAATTACCAGAAAATTTAAAGGTCAGAGTTCGAGGAATTTTAAGCTTTACTAAATGATCTGTGCAGTGTCATTAGTCAGTCCCAGTCACAAGCGTGATAATAAAGGATCGGTAAATTATCCATATATAAATTAAAGAGGATTTTGTTTCTGTTAACAAAGATTATGTAAGGATTATGTTAATTAATAACTAATTTTAAGAATAATTTCCTGTATGAACTTAAACTGTAAACTGTTTTTTGAATACATAGATGCATCTTGAGATCTTTGTGTTCTATTTCATTTTCAAAAATTTCACCGTATAATTCCCGTTGAACTAGCCAGGCAAAAAAAAAGTAACAGGAAGGTGAAACAATAATTTCATATTTTCTACTGCATCCACAAGCATTAGGCCCGATCACAACAACCTTTAGTAGCGCTGCAACGCGAGGCTTACTCAAAGCAATATATATATATATATATATATATATTTTATATAAAGACAAGTTATTTGCAGTCCGCAATAAGAAATAGTATATAAAGTAAGATGTATCTGTAAACAAACTCTTATGAAAATAATAAGAGCTATTGACAAATACAAATCGGGCTAGTAGTTATATAGCCATTAACAAAACATTAGCTTTATTACTTCACAGGGGAGGAAACATCCTTCAAAATAAATACGCTTCGGAAACGCAACAATGTAAACAGAAATATGTTAATTTACATCACTTGGTCTACGTGATTTTCTACATGACGTTAGTGCAGATCCCAAAAGTATTATCTTGACAAACAAAGCCATAAGTGAAATTACGTGCCAAAGCGAATTAAAAATTCCTGTAACAACATCAAAACAGACGCTATAAATTAAATACAATTAAATACAAACCAGAAACATACAAGTACCTACGTGATCAACGGATCGATTCTATAAAGCAATATCAGTGATAAACCTGTTAAAGCCCAAGAATATCCATAGCAACCGATGGTTCGTCATACGCTTTGAACAATAGCTCAAATAAACCAATGAATTTAAATGGGGCGTAGCCTATATAATGTGACAGGTTTGATAAGCGCACAGTCTTAGTTTGAACCACGTATAATCTGCATCACTAAAACTTAAGAATTTACGCGTCGGGTAAATATTCGAATTAAACAATGAAAAGCTTGTGAAAAGTGATGTTATAAAACATTTTGAATTAATTATAGTGAAAATATATGAGACAAAGCTTGGTCGTTTGCTAGAAAACGTAAGTAGAAATTTATTAATTAATTTAGCTAAAATATTTATAACTCAGGGCTCTAAGTACGAAATTCTAAGAATAAATCAAAGGATAACTCTAAGTACAAAACTCTAAGGAAAAACCTAAGGACAATCTAAGGGCACTCTACGAAAACGCTAAGAATAAATTTAAGGACATTATGACGTTATGATAATTTAAAGCAGATTACATTAAACAGGGTAAAACTTGGAGACTAAGCAAGTCAACTAAAAGCAATATTGGGGTACTGATCCACGGCACGCAGCTGAAAGACGCTCAAGAAAAACTACAAGTCAGAACTATTTTGCATAAGACATTATTTACTATTTATTATATTTGAACATTGATCATATTAAGGCATTATTTTCTATTTATTAATTTTAAACATATTTTAAACTTGAATAATTTATGTAAAGAGTCAACAAAAATTTATTTTGATACGTGAAAAATTTCGTAAACAAGAAAAAATCTTGAACGTTCAGTGAAATTTCCAGTAGAGTACAACGGCATTTTGCTGGCTTTAAAATAAGAAAAGAGAGATTTAATTTTTGGCGATAAACAATTTATAATTTATTGTAATTTGATTCAGGATTTAATTTTATCATAGAGTCAAACAGATTAAGCTGTGAAGTGTAAATTATTTTTATTTTCTCATTATACAAATATTAATCGACTTCGTTTTATCATTCAAAGCAGATAAAGTTTTCAGGGAAAAAGGTGTGAACTATTTGATTATCGTAACGTTGTGAACTCTGTGTGAATTAAACTGGGCTAGTCGAGGCAGATTTTAAATTTCAGGAGATTAAAATACACAGAGCGGTGGTGGTCAGAAGAAGACTATTTAAATAATCACATGGACGTGCAGCGTTATCATATCAATATATATATATATATTATATATATATATATATATATATATATATATTATAGTGGTTTTTATATTGTTAAAAATAAAAATAAACGCAGCAATTTCAAAACACCCTGTATAAAGAAACAAATAGAAATTACGTGCGAAATTTATATTAATTAATTCGATTAAGTTTAGGATACACGGCATTAATTTAGCGACCCATAAGTGAGGCTCGATTTCCAGATAAAATTTTAAGGATTTTATTCCAGGAAACTGGCGATCTGAGAGAGAGAGTTTCAGTTTTTTTGTGTATAAAAGAGTATTTTAGTGTGTGTGAGTGATTTGAACGTATGCAGAGAAAGGAGTGGTTAAGGAGTCAATGAGTGGAAATTGGAAGTGACGATAGTGCCTTGTGTGATAAAAATTCAAAAATGGAGGAAGCTGGAGGTAGTAGGGATCAGTCGAGGACGGAATCAGGAGAAGCTGGAAATGAATTAATTTTAAGAATGCTAGAGAGGATAAATGAAGAATCTAATAGGAAGTTTGAGGAGATTAGAGAAATGGGTGAAGAATCAAAAAAAAGAGTAGAGCAGATGAATGATACCTTAAGTGAGAAAATTGACAAACCGACGAAAGAATTTTCCGATTTTAAGAATAGTCTAACGGTAAAAATGGGGGAAGTTGAGAATAGGGTTGATAAAAATGAGCGGGATATTCGAGATTTAAATTTAGAAATGGGACAATTAAGAACTGATGTAAGGATTTTCTGTGAGGATGAAATTAATGTGAAAATGACTGAGGTAACGGACTCGTGTAAGGATCAGTTAGGTCGAGTTGAGAGAGAAGTGACAGGGATTAAGCATAATGTAGCGACTTTAATGGGGGATGGCCCAAGGTTGGTAACAGGAAATATTTCTTTAGAGCAGCAAATGAAATTTTATGGGGATAATAGAGTAAACCCACAAATATTTATCAATAATGTTAGAGGACTAATAAATAATGTGTACGACGAACAGGCAAAACTGAATATTGTAAAAGCTTTATTAAAAGACCATGCAGAAGCTTGGTATAATTTAATAGGACTGGAGATTGACACATACAGGGACTTCGAAGACAGATTTTTAAAACACTATTGGAGTGACCACAGACAAGACTAGGTAAGAGACGACTTAATTACGGGGAAATTTAAGGGAGAATTTGCAGGAAGTAGGGAGCAATATGCTATACGAAAGTATAGCATAGCTAAGCAACTGAACCCACCACTGACGGATCGACAAATAATTAAATATCTATCAAGACACTTTGAGGTAGAGGTACGACAACACGTTGCACTACAGAATATAGTGGACAGGGAATTATTTTTGGAATACTTGCAGAGGTACGACGATGTAAGTAGTGGACGACCGCGAGAGCATAGGGAAAGACAAATCAATACGGTTAGGTTTGACAACAGACGGGACAACTATGCTAGACGGAATAATTACCAATACCAGCGACAAAATTGGGAACAGCGACGACCATATTTCCGAAGTAACAGTGTAGGAAGGGGACCAGCACCGAGACCTGGACCGAACAGTTCATCGGACATTCGGGGGACTGAGAATACAAACACGGAAAAAGTAGAAACGCCTAGGACTTAGGCTGAGGTGACGGCTAGAACAGGACCGAGTACGGAAAATCGACCTGGACAGGATTTTTAAAAACGGACACACCACTAGACATCACTGTGTACAAGTATGAGCATGCTAGGGAATTTTTAAAAATTGAAGAGAAAATTGAGCCAGAAGTAGTTGAAAAATTTTGTTTGCCCATAATAGAAATTAAAATTTTTGAGAAAAATTTAGGAGTTTTATTAGATTCAGAAGCTGAGGCGAGTTTGATATCGGAGGAATTCGTCGATGAAATTAAAAATAAAGTGTTTGATAGGATTATGCCAATAAAAGAAGTCACCTGGTTGCGCCGAATAAAAAACGATTTGCTGTTGTAAATAGCGTAGTTATTTTGAAAGTAGAGTTAGGTTCAGTAAGCTGTGAACAAGAATTTATCATTGTACCTGGGTTAAAGTTTAAAGGGATATATATATATTAGGGGTCGATTGCATGATGAAGTTAGGGGTTATAATTGATATGGAGAGGAGAATAGTTAGGATTGGGAATAGGATATTGCCCTGGAAGGCAAGTTATGATGTCACGGTAGATGACATGGGATTATGTATAAATAGTATAGAGGGAGATGATGAAGAAGTGAGACAGATCGACTCAGGAGGATATAGTGAGGAAAGGTTAGACGAGGTACAATGGATAGTGGAAGAAGCTGAACACGTAGAGGTAGAGTCAGGCGCAGAATTACTAGTGGATAATGAGTCAGAATTAAGAGAGGTAGAAGTAAAAATAGCGTTATGTGACACACAAGAAGTAAATATAGGCATAAGTGAGTTAAGGGGCAAAAATAATTTTGATAATTTAAATTTTGATTTAAATGATTTTTATAAAATGAATATTGTACATGAAGGGTCTAGAAGAGATGAAAAGTTTTGTATAGAAGGGAAAGATAAAGAGGTTGAGGTAGTATCGTTTGGTTTGTCCACAGAAAGAGAAAGTATAATAAATGAGAAACAGACAAGTATAGGGAATGAAGAAGAAATATTTAAAAGTCAAGATAATGGGGATAAGTTTATTTTATGTGAAATAACAAGGATGATAAGTATAGAAATAGAAGGAAGAGAGATAGGGATGAAGAATATTAGGATGGTTAGAAGAAAGACATGGAGGATTAAGAAAAGAGTCAGATTTAAATAACAAGAGGAAGAATAATGACAAAAGATAGAGATAGATGAATTTTAATGGTGAATTGTAGTATAGACAAAAGAATAGAGAGATAGCGATAAGTGTATATAGAAAAGTAGATGTAGAAATAAGATAAATAGGGATAGGTGTATATAGAAAAGTAGAGATAGGTGTATAATAGAGTAAAATTTAAATAAATAGGGATAGAAATAGGTGTATATAGAAGATTAGGTATAGGATAAATATGGGAGAAGGTTAGATATAGGTATAGAATTAGGTATGTATAGGTAGGATAGGAATAAATAGGGATAATAAGTGAGGTGAAAGACATGAAGATGGAAAATAAAGGAGAAATACAAAAAGGATGTATGTAAAAAGTCAATAAAGGACTAAAGGGGAAATAAAAGGAGAAAAGACAATGAAATAAGAGGGTGAAGAGTTAATAATAGATAGAAATAGTTAGGTAAAAGATAGTGATAGGTGTGAATAGTTAATTAGAAAGAAAGATAGGTGTAGATAGATAGAAATAAGTAGAGAAAGGTGTAGAAATAAATAGAAATAGATAGAAAAGTAGGGATAGGTTAGATAAATAGGTATAGGTAGTGTTAAGTGAGTAGAGAGGTGTTTAGAAATAGTAGATAAAATTAAATTAGAATGTAGGTATTTAAATTCAGAAAAACCGGGGATAGTTTTCCTTAAAATTGAAATAGGGGGATTATATAGTGGTTTTTATATTGTTAAAAATAAAAATAAACGCAGCAATTTAAAAACACCCTGTATAAAGAAACAAATAGAAATTACGTGCGAAATTTATATTAATTAATTCGATTAAGTTTAGGATACACTTCAATATATATATATATATATATATATATATATATAAATATTTGATATGATAACGTCGCACGCCTATGTAATAAACGTCCAGTTTCCTGCTGTCCGCCGCCGCTCTGTGTTTTTTCTAATATTCTAATTTTAATTATGCCACGGCTAGCACAGTTTAATTCACACAGAGTACACAACGTTACGATGATCAAATAATTTACCCCTTCAAACCTTACCTGCTTAGAATGATAAAACGAAGTCGATCAATATTCGTATAATGAAAGGAAATAATATCTACACTTCACAATTTTGTAATCTGACAAATAAACCCTTCAATCAATTAATATTATTTAGATTATTCACCCCAAAAATTGTACCTCCCTTTCTTTAGTTTAAAGTCACTAAAAACGTCACCTTTTACTGAAAAAATCTAGAACGTTCAAGACCTTTTATCCTCTATACGTAAATTTCTACATATTCAAATATTTTTGTTGACTCCTTACAAATTAGAAAAATATAGTCAGTGTTTAAATTTAAATTTGAAATGATTCCTTATACTAGTTAGCCCTGACCTGTGATTTCCTGGTGAGTCCTTTTCCCCTTTGGTCTGCTGTTGCGTGTTGTGGATCAACGCCCCTTTATTATCTTCAATCGAAAAACAATGCTCTGTTTTGTGCTCCTTCACGTGAGTTTGACCCAATAATTTTATTCAGTATTGTTAATCTTTTGTTTCCAAAATTCACCTCGTGCTTTGCTTTATATTTTTCTGGATACGACTTAAATTTTTCGATACCACTTAGATCTCTCAATTTAGATCTCTCAACTTAGATACAACTTAGATCTCTCCCCTTAGATACAACTTAGATACACCATAGATCTCTCCACTTAGATACAACTTAGAGTCCTACATTATTATAAACATTCAATTTAAATTGATTAACAAATTTTTACTCACATTTTCAGCAAACGGCGACAGCTTTTTCATACATCTTCAATGTAAATTATCATCAAATATTATACAACACCACTTTTCACAAATTTTAATAATTTAATTTGAAGTTTATTTCGATGCGTAAATTTTTGAGTAACAGTGATTCAGGTTCCACGTGGTACAAATTGAGACCGGCCTCCTTATCAAACTCTGGGCGTTATATAGTTTGCGCTATCTAAATTTTGACTGGTTTATCGGAACTATCATACAAAGTCTTGTAACCAACCATGATTGTTTTGGATATTCCTAGGAGTTTACAAGTTAATTCTGATCAAACTATTCCGTGATTACATATTATGCCCGTATTTCTATTATTTCACGATCTTTGAACGCTTGTTTTGTTATTATTACAGGAAATTTTAATTTACCTTGGTCTTTAATTTAACTTATGGCTTTTGTTTGTGTAGATAAAGGTTTTGGGAATTGAATAAATAACGGATGTAACATGAGTGATGTTAATCCACATGTTTCAGTTTATGTCTTGTATTTAACTTATTTTGAAAGTGCGTTCCTTATCAAAGCGCTGTACTACATTCTTTCTTTATCGCATGCTTAATTGCGTGAAGACTTACTAGATTTTATCTTATTCCATGCGTATCTATTTTATAAACTTATTGAACGCTTTTTGAAGTACTTTAATTGCATGTATAATTATCTCTCTGCTGAATACGTGTTCCATTATTGAAAGATATGCTTACTGGCATTGATTAAAGTTAATTGCTGTCCTTATACAGGGTGTTAAATGTTTGCTCTTTGCCTAATATGCAAATTATTTATTTTTCGTGCTAAATAAATGCAGTTTTCTAATTTCTATTGCTATGTACATTTATTACGCGCCTTTTACGACACAATACACCCCTAAACAACACCCTTTTCATAGCAATATACAGTGTGCCCCAAATTCTTTTTCTCTACATGGGAATCTCGCTAATTATAACAGATACAGCAAACTTTAAAAGGAGAAACCTTTGGAAAATTTAGTGTTGAATTTATTTCCCGTTTAAGACTTAAGTTATCTTTATCCGTTTCATGAATAATTGAAACAAACTGAAAAGGTTTATTTTTGAATTTCCACTGTATTTTATAAGCTATTAATTTGACAGTTGTTAAAGTGTGTCAGTATTACGAAACTTTCACGACGCATAAGTTGATGTGCACGGTAAGTCGCGATCGTCATTTGTTTTTTGTAAAGCCCTATAACTTTTGTTTTTTTTATGGCGACCACATTGGATTTTTTAATTTTTATATAGAGCGCAAAAATGCCGTTCCAACAGCACCCCACAAGTACGTAAAATTGACAGTTACTAAGCAAGAATGATGTTTTTCGGAAAATCGTTGTAAATTTAATAAACTATGGTGTCTTTGAACAGCCACGGCATTAGTACAACACCGAAAATAAAAATCGTATTTAAAATATTTTGAAAGCTGTTAGTGAAAATCCTAAGACGTCTGTAAGAACTGTAGAGCGTAAACTATATGTATTGAAATCTACTATACAAGGAGTTCTAAAAATAAATAAGTATCATCCGTACAAACCTACATTTGTACAGGGACTTAAAGAAACTGATTGTCCTAGAAGGGTACGCTTCTCTGAATAGTATATTGTTACAAGGTTTAAGCCAAAGCGTCAAACGCTATTATAGACACTTAGGGTTCGTAACAATCAGAGATGAGCTTAGGTATGAAGTGTTAAAGGGCGGCTAGAAAAAATTATAGGAACACTTGTTACTTGCAGGCTAAGCTTAAAAATTACCTTATGCGGAGAGACATGAGTTAGGGTCATAGGCGATTTAGTGGACCAAAAAAATTTAAGCGCCACTGCGTTTACGAAAATACCAACAAAGGAGAAACTACAAGAGAAACCCAGAGAACTTCTGGTATGACCAAAAAAATTAATTACTAACCCACCTCATCGATGGTCCCATAGCTAGAGTGCATCTAAATACATATTAATTTTAAACCTGAAAAATAAACAACATAATAAAATTAACAATGAGAGAACACTATATGCGTTCAAATAATAAATATTTTCTATAAGAAATCATTCGCACTCAAAAATAAAAATTAGACATTTAAAGAGGAAAATATGTTTACTAGAATATTTATTTTATAAGCATTATTAATTTCAAAACTAAGGTTAAGGGGGAAAAATCGTTCAATTCTTGAGATATACTAAAACAATTAAATTATTTACAACAAATTTTATTCCAATTAGACAGGCCTGCTTGTTTGGATCAGAAATAAACTAGTCACGAACAGCACAAGCTATTTGGTACATGATAAAATTTAACATTTGAACAACAAATAGGAAAGTTTTTATTGGAAATTTTTATAATAAAATAAGACAGTTAATTTTGTAAAAAGAAAATTCTGCTAAAGGCAGTTGCAAAACCTCTAACTTCAAAACTTATTTCACTTGGCCGAACCTCAAAGGCAAGTTCACTCATAACAGGTAGTAAACTTAAAGTTATATATAGGCCATTCTGTTCAGCCAACAAACATTTTTGGATATTAAAGCGGCTAACAAAAGCGCAGAACTCTTGATAGTCTGTAAAACAAACAGCAACATAATTTAATGCCGCTAATCCTAAAACGACAGTGGTAAATCTTGTACATCTAAGTAAAACCATACGCTTGCAGAAACCAAGCGGTTTGCTGAATCTCTGAAAAGTCGTATACATACCACAAGGACAATACGATTGAATAAAAATGCACACACTGCTATTGCTAGCATCGGGAATGAAGCAACTATAGTTGGATTTCCATTTAAGTAAATTAATGCATATTTATTTAAAAGTGGAGTAGATCCACTGAAAACATACCACAATAACAAGAGTGGAATCGCTCCACCATTTAAGGGACTCGTATTAGAAACCAATACATTAGTTCTGCACTCTTTTAATATAATTATCACTGCTTGTTGTACCGAAGTTAACAAGCAAATTTATCATATCTAGGAACCAATCCTTCCTTTTATAGGAAAGGCTCCATTCTAATACCTAATTTTGCACCACGTCAGTATGTATGTATATATATATATATATATATATATATATATATATATATATATATTTATATCAATAATAAATTAAAAATGATCTGCCATTCTGTTGTTCATTGTTTTATATATCTAACCCCACTTACGTACGCTTGCGCTAACGCCTGACAAGACGTACAACTCAAAGGTCATAATGTTTAATGCACTTTAAAATGCATTCTACTTGAGACGCAATTAAAATAAGAACCAATAGCATATTACGATAATATTATTTATATTAATTGTTTAATACTTAAGACGAACTGTGAAACTAAATTAGCATAATTTAATGTAGCGACAGCGCAGTTATATACCAGAATTTGTCCCAAGATTTTAACATGTTTCAATATTACTAAATGTATTGAAGATCCAAAATTTACCAACTGTGTGTTGTGGTTTGATGAAACTAGGTTAACTAAGTGTGGGGTTTTTAATAAACATAATAAAGATCATTGGGCATTAGAAAATCCACATGAAGTAGCTGGGAGGCGTTTACAAAGCAGATTAAGATTTAATGTAAGATGTGGAATTATTGGTTATTTTGTTTAAGTACAATATTTGATACTTGTTCCTTATCAGAACCCTGTGAAAAAATTTACAATTCTAAAATATTATTTTCTTAGTAGTAAAACATTTCCAACACAAGCCTCCACCATCATGTCAATACGTGTTCGTTTTTAAAAAGGCAGGAAATTTCTTAACTATAAAACACTGTGAAGATTAGCTTATCGTTAGAAATATTTTATTATTTCTAAAAATATGATATAATTTGTTTCTCGGGGATATGATAATGAACAAGTACGCAATAATTTTACTTTTATAAAATAAATTAACCAGTTTTTATATCAGGCAATCGACTTATAGTCCCATTTCTGTGTGATTATAATCTAAACGAAGAAAGATATTTGTACCTTCTAAAAAATTAAATTTTGCCCGTTCTTCAAGCAGTGATGACAGAAGATGAACTTGGTAAAATTTGGTTGCAACAGGATAGTTGACCTGTACACAATACAATTGAAGTTAAAAACTATTTAAGAGAACAGTTCGAAGAAAAGATTTTATCATTCCATGGCCAGCCAGATCACCTGACCTGACACCCCTGGATTTATATCTGTGGGGCCATATTAAACATGAAATCTATGCATTTAATCCTCCCCAGAACGTAGATGTTCTTAGAAACGGAGTGGTGACAGGTTTTCTACGGTTTACAAAAATACACCTTCCAGGATTGTAAAAAAGTTTTGAAAAATTATCAAGAATGCCAAGGGGTTAACGGTAGACATTTTACACATTTCTCTCACAATAGTCAGTTAAGTTAGTTAGGTATTCGAGCACCAACAGAGAAAAAATATTATGGAGCCGCGTCATGCATAAACCGCAAGTTTCGTCTTATGGCAAGGTATATCTTCTAGAAGTTCATTCATAACGTGCTCAAAGAAGTTTAAATAAAGAACTTTATTTATGTTGGATGGCAGTTCAAAACGACCAACGAAAAACTAGATATCACACTACAACAAATATGTACTTTAAACTCATCTTGAAAATGCTTTTCTCTTATAGCATGTCAATTCCCGGAAACCCTACAAATGATTGTTTTTTTAATTAAAAATTCCTCGTCTTCAGATAGCGGGTTGAATTATAGCTGTTGCCGCACTTAATTGGCGTGTGCTCATCTGGTTTTTTCAGAACCACTTTTTCTTCCTCGACGGTGGTATTTTTGTAACCGAAACGTTATGGACAATAAATTTACTTTAGTATCGCAGCGGTAGCACTTCTCAATCCGTCTTAAAACGTAACCTCAGTTGTTAAAATACCACAAAAACAAAAATATTCTTACCGACAGTGATACTGGAAACCCAAGAGTTGCATTTAACAACGAAAAACTCTAGTGTCCCAAAAACCAAAAAAGCATAAAATGTGTCTAACTTCTTGTACTACACATGAACGACCTTTAATCAGCACTACCAGTGAAATGCTAGAAGTAATAGAATTTACAATAAAAGAAATGAGTGGAGGTAGAAAAGCAATTGAGGCATGAGGAGATCCTTTGCTTCTCCACCTCCACCATCGCCACCACCACCTCCACCTCAGCTACGACTTCGCCTCCACTCTCGTCCCCACCCTAGTATCCTCGACCAACGCTCCCGCACTCTTCCACCTCTACAGTCCCGCCCTTGCCCCTGCCACCACCGCCCCGGCTCCCCCATCTTTATCTCTGCCTCCACCCTCATCTATCCCCCACAATCAATCCACCCACCTTCGCACCCACCTCCACCCCATCTTCACCTCCACATCCGCATCCACCTCCGTCACCGTCCCAGCCTCCACCATCGCCTCCACCCCCACCACCACCACCAGATCTACCACCCTTACCCACACCTACTCTTTCACCCCCACTTCCGTCTTTGCCTCCGCTCTCGTCACACCCTCGTCTCCCTGGCCCTCGCTTCCGCCCTCGTCGCCCACCAGGCCTCTACAGCCCCAAACCTCCACCTCCGCATCCACCTTCATCTACAAACCCCACCCACTCCCTTTATCTTCATCCCACCCCCACCACTACCTCCGCATCTGCCCCCGTTTCCGCCTTTCCTCCGCATTCGCCGCAACCTCCATCTCCATCCCCGCTTTCACCCCCACCATCACATCCACCCCCACCTCCTTCAACTACTCATCTTCACCACTCGCTTCCGTCATTGCCTCCGCCTCCGACAAAATCTTCACCCCCACCCCCACTTTTGCCTCCACTACAACCCTCATCCCCACCCCCACCTCCACCAAAACCCCCACCGTACCTTCATCGCCATTGTAAATGAGAATGAAACTGAGATGATATTTATTTAAAACATTGCACGTAAGCGATTCCATCTCCACCATTTTCTATTTATGGAAGTTTACTAACATAATTTACTACAAATTACAGTAAGTTTGCGAAATCGCTTAGCTGTTATAAATTCTTAAAACATTTTTCACGAAACGCCTAAAATGAACAACACAAGGTCAAAGGCCATTTATTAATAGAAAAATTCAACAGCAGCTTTAGACAGATGAGGGCGTAATTTACCGTCGCAATGCAACTTGACACTAGATGACAAACAAATAGTGAGGTATCTAGCTAACCATTTTGAACAGGAGGTGAGACAATACCTGACACTGCTGGATATTATTGATAGACACCTTTTCTTTCAACTCAGGAGACATGACAGTCTAGGACAAGTACTACCAACAAAAAACAGAACAGAAAGTAAAAACAGGAGTAATTAAATAAATAACTTTAGATTAAACTTGCACACGGGACGACAAAAGAACTTGAACGAACTTTAGAAACCGGACACTAAGACAAAGATACAGGTATAATCATGATCTCGGGCTAGGAAAATGGAAAATACAAGTCAGGAACGAGCTATGGAACATATAAATCTGGAACAAATTAGGAAGACACAAAACAGCAAATCGCAACAGAAGAAACAAGAAGACACGCGAACCAGACTACGTACGCGGACAAAGATAATTGACTAGACCACCGGCGAGACAGGATTTTCAGTAAGGGGCGAACCATGTAATTTTATCAGTAAGAATTTTTTTAAGTGTGATAGTAAAAATAGAAATGAAATTAGTTATGAAAATGTATACCCGAATAGTACTTTCAAAAAAATAATTTGGTAGCGCCAAACAATAAAAAGTCTGTTACAGATAATAGCATGGTAATATATAAGAGGGGAAGACTAAACGTACTTCTAAAAGTGATTAAACTAGTTTACTAAAGGTTTATTTTATTTGATTAATGAAATAGGTTTGTGGCATAAAGATGGTGTGTATGCCTGTCGCCCATGCACTCACACAACTGTCATCTACAAACAGTTACATGTAAACCCTACTGATTTAAAAGCGCCCTTAATAGCTCAATATATATATATATATATATATATATATATATATATATATATACAGGGTGAGTTTTTAGTGTGGCAACGGTCGATAACTCCGTTATTATAAAAGCTATGCAAACCAAATTTGGAGGCATATTAGGCAAGTCTAAAGTGCACATTTTAAAAATATTTGGAAGCATACAGGGTGTTTCATAATTCCAGGGCATATTAAACTTATATTTTTTTAAATGGAACACCCTATATATTATTACATTTTTGGAAAGCCCATAAAAAGAGCTTTAATTTGATGTGAAATTATATCTGTCTATTCCTTTTAGTTTTTGAGATATTCAACTGTTTTTAGAAAAAATGACCCTCATTAAATACATTGCCACTCCACTAATACACCACTTACGTTAATTTTCAATAATTTTACTATATACCATAGTATATTTGTAAATATCACTCTTTTAAAATTTCTTCACAGTATACAGGGTGTGTCAGGTTTTGTAAAATGTAATTTTTAAAACTTTTTTTAAATAGTACCCTACCAATTTTATTTCTACAATGGGATAGCTCATTAAGTGTCCTTTCATTTTTGTTAAGCATTCCCTATACCTAAATCCAATACTTTTTGAGATATTTTTGATTTTGTTCAAATTTTATGAATGTTTTTAATTTACATAACTAAAAATAACTTACTATTGGAGAATATTATAAAACAATTAAAACATTTTGATTAACAATTAACTACACTTATCCAATAACAATTTTCACTAAAGATATAACAACCTACAATAATACGCTATCAACAGAATTCTACCAGATCAACAATATGTATTTTATAGAAAATTTTCAAACAGGAAATCAGGCAGGCTTTGAAAAATATAACAATTACAATTAAAATGTCATTTAGGTTTATTAATAGTAGTGTGTTGTCATTTAACACATTATCAGTTCTGTTTTAAATGTAATCTTTAAAGGAGTTCGCAAAATGAATTTTACCGTGGAAGAACAAATAGATATGATTTGGATATTGGGAGAAAATTTAAGAAATTGCCTACTTGCACCAAGAGAGATATCCTGTTAAATGTCAACACACTACAATTAATAAACCTAAATGACATTTTAATTGTAATTGTTATTTTTTTCAAAGCCTGCCTGATTTCCTGTTTAAACATTTTCTATAAATGCATACTCTTGATCTGGTAGAATTCTGTTGATAGCGTATTATTGTAGCTTGTTATATCTTTAGTGAAAATTGTTATTGGATAAGTGTAGTTAATTGTTAATCAAAATGTTTTAACTGTTTTATAATATTCTCCAATAGTAAGTTATTTTTAGTTATGTAAATTAAAAACATTCATAAAATTTGAACAAAATCAAAAATATCTCAAAAAGTATTGGATTTAGGTATAGGGAATGCTTAACAAAAATGAAAGGACACTTAATGAGCTATCCATTGTAGAAATAAAATTGGTAGGGTACTATTTAAAAAAAGTTTTAAAAATTACATTTTGCGAAACCTGACACACCCTGTATACTGTGAAGAAATTTCAAACGTGTGATATTTACAAATATACTATGGTATATAGTAAAATTTTCTGCATCTTGAAAATTAACATAGGTGGTGTATTAGTGGAGTGGCAATGTATTTAATCAGGGTCATTTTCTAAAAACAGTTGAATATCTCAAAAACTAAAAAGAATAGACAAATACAATTTCACATCAAATTAAAGCTCTTTTTATGGGCTTTCCAAAAATGTAATAATATATAGGGTGTTCCATTTAAAAAAATATAAGTTTAATATGCCCTGGAATTATGAAACACCCTGTATGCTTTTAAATATTTTTAAAATGTGCACTTTAGGCATACCTAATATGCCTCTAAATTTGGTTTACGTAGCTTTTATAATAACGGAGTTATCGACCGTTGCCACACTAAAAACTCACCCTGTATATATATATATATATATATATATATATATATATATATAAATTTTTACCACCAGTTCGATTTTAGTAATGTTAAAATTTTAGGGACGGAGGTAAATGATAATACAAGAAACATAATTGAACCAATAGAAATTCAAAAAAACCCTAAAGCTATAAACTCAAAAATAGACCAAGACGGGTTTATAAATATTTACCACAATTTAATACAACAGAAATAATCTAAATATCACATACGTCAATATCCTCTCACACTGTATATTGGCATAAGTATGTAATAATTCATATGTATAATTCAATAGCATTATCACTGATAAGGTATTAGTTGTATAAAGGTATATTAATCCAAATGTTAGGTATAAATTGACAAGGAAAGCAAGTTTTAAATAAAAAACATATCCAAAACAGTATTATCAGGATGTATTGTTGCTTATCCTAAAATGTTAAAAATAATTTATTTAGTTTGTAAGTTTTAATAGTTTGACTTTACATTAAATGGTATGTATGCAATTTAAATTTTAAAAAAAATCAATATTTAATTAGAGATATTTAATTAGAGATATTTTATAGTTTCCACATTTGAAAATGGTTGTTTAACCGAAACGCGTAATATGAAAATAAAATTACAATAGCAAGGCAAACGAGTTTATTATACATGTAGAAAACATTCAATATCGAGATATTACCAATGACCAGTTCCAAGAAAAGTTTTGCATAATATATATATATATATATATATATATATATATATATATATAACCAGTATATACGATGTATAGATAAACACCCACTTTACGAAAAATCGGAAGAGGGTTTTTAACTATACAAAACAAGCTAGTAATTTGCATAGCCATAAATGAAAGAATTTGTTTGTTTCATAAAGGGAATAAATATTCATCGACTAGTTTCGATCTCACTGGATCTCATCAGGATGAAGTGGTTTATATCCCTTATGAAACAACCAAAAACAATAGGCAAAAATAACTTCGGAAGAACTTCTGTAAGATGGCAAGAGTAAAATAAGAACGCCATCAGTTGAGAAACCATTAGTATTAAACTAGTCAAGTAGAGAAGTAAATTCGAAATTAAGTCGCTAATTCATACATGGCCATAACAAATACGTTTCACCTTTAAGCTTGTTCGATGTGTTAAACGCAAGAATTTTTGCAAAAATATAACACACCGTCCCTTGGCGGCAGTCGGCATAATACCCTAGAGGGGTAACGATCAAATTCAACAATGATATTAAAAATAATTGCTTATAGCAAATTTAATAAATAAAACAGTATATACGATGTTATATAAACACCCGCTTTACGAAAAATCGAAAGAGGGTTTTTAACTATACAAAGCAAGCTAGTAATTTGCATAGCCATAAATGAAAAAATTTGTTTGCTTCATAAAGAGAAAAATTACTAGCTTGTTTTGTATAGTTAAAACCCTCTTTCGATTTTTCGTAAAGTGGGTGTTTATCTATACATCGTATATACTGTTTTATTTATTAAATTTGCTATAAGCAATTATTTTTAGTATCATTATATATATATATATATATATATATATATATATATATATATTCCAATTTCCACTCCTTGACTCCTTAACCACTCCTTTCTCTGCATACGTTCAAATCACTCACACACACTAAAATACTCTTTTATACACAAAAAAAACTGAAACTCTCTCACGTAATTTCTATTTGTTCCTTTATACAGGGTATTTTGAAATTGCTGCGTTTATTTTTATTTTTAACAATATAAAACCACTATAATATATATATATATATATATATATAATACATATATATATATATATATATATATATATATATTGCTGTGATAACGCCTCGCGTTGGGCGTCGCTAAAAGGGTGCTGTGATACAGGTATAGCAAATTGTATAATTTGAAATTACTTTCCTTTCTAACTTTTCTTTGCCTGGCTTGCTCAATGGAAGTAATGGAGTTCAAAAAATAAAATCAAACATAGCAATATCATAAAGCATCTATACAGTCAAAAAAAATATTCTCTCTAATACAAAAGAATATAGACCATTTACAGTAAAGTTTCTTTCAAATATAAAATTATTTCTAATATGTACTTATTTACTTAACTATCAAAATGTTCTTCACCTTAACTAGGTTAAAATTTACAGAACTCTAATCTCTTGTCTTGTAGATAGTTTACCTAGCTTCTATTCCCACGCCTGTAAGGTTTGTTTGGCCAAGAAGTCCTTGTCAGATAGTCTATTTAAAAAGTGAAAGTGTTTCGAACTCTGACCACAAACTTTCTGGTTAATATTCTTACAAAATATTATATGATTAACACCTATTCTACCTTAAATTCGGATGACAAAAAGTCAAATATCAGTTACAAACAAACAACCTAAAATTAAACTTACGAAATCCATCAAGAGGATATCCAATTCGTAATTAACAGTATTAAGTACCCTCTGCTGCTATTTTTAAATTGACGTCAAAATACCAATTCAGAATAATTTTCCATATACAATCTCCATTTAGAACATTTGTTACCAAAAGTGCATTTAATTATTAATTTAATGTAGCATTGTATCGAAGATGTTCCATCTTTATTGTATTTTGCAAAATCAAATAACTGCATTTAACAACTTCCATATTTCAAACTATCTCATATGTAAACTTTGCATGATATTTTAGCGTCCTAATCAACGTTACACTTACTTGGTTGACGCGAAATTATGACTTATTACATTGTCGATCACGTAAATCGACATGTTTCGAATTACTTAATCGCATCACTGAAATCGAATAAACGAATCCTCTTTAATAACGTTCCCGTTTATATATAACTTATTTTGACTACGTGACTCCTTCTAGGTTGTACGCTATTTCAATCAAAGCATTACACCGACCTGACACCAGATTTCTGGGAATTTCTCATTTTATTACCTCATTAGCGTCGACTAGCTGCGTTCATTTGTCCTTGTCCAACATATAAGGTTTATTGTCGAGTCGCATTTATCTCCTATAGCAATTGCAAAAGCAATAAAATTAATTCTTATCGATTTTATGGATATTAAATGTTCCTGCGGCTTCTTAGAATAAACATTTATTCTATTTAATGAGTTTATACTACATTCCTCATTAAATGACATATTCTATCAAAATTTCAAAAATAATTCTTTATTTAAAAAGGAATTTGTTGTACACACACGGGAGTCAATAATTACATCTTTACTTAAAGCTTTAATTGCGTTATAATGCAAACGATTTGCATTTTTATAATTGTAATAAAAGATATTGGTTTTAAAACGAATATTTTACACATGGGTAATTATTTATTACTTAAATAACCAAAGCTTTTAATTGCTTTATCAACGGGTTTTGCAAAAATTCCGCTTCTTCATAATTGTAATAAAAGATTGGTTTGTTACGTTTGAAATCTTTGGGTATCTCGCCTGTCTCATACATATAGCTTACAAGTTGGGACAGACGTTCTGTTACTGCTTGTCCAGCGGTTTTTAGAGTTTCTGCTTGCACCTTATCTGTACCCGGCGCCCTACCATTTTTCAGACTTTTAAGCGAATTCAAAATCATCTCTAAATATAGGATGTCCCAAGTCATCATTTTCAATGTCTGATTCCTGTTCTAATGCTGTTAGTTCCTCTTCTGCAAATAAATTCCGTATATATTCTTGCCATCTACCCCCTTTCTCTACATTTTCTATAATGACGTTTCCTCCCGCGTCCTTTATATTTTTGCTATACGGTTGTATCTCCCTAAAATTGATTCTAATTAGTTTGTATGCTACATCTGTCTTTCCTATTTCCATTTTAGTTTGTACCTCTTTGCACTTTTCATCAATCCATTTTTCTTTAGCTTCCCTACATTTGCGAATAATTTCCAATTTTATGGCTTTGTATCCCTGTTTTCCTGTTTCGTTTGATTTATATTTGTATTTTCGTCTTTCTTCTATTAAATTCAGGATATCCTTTGTTATCCATGGTTTCTTATTTTCTTTTGTGTATACCTCAGAATATCTCTGGCCGCCATGTCTAAACTGGATTTAATGTTATTCCATTCTGTTTCTACTTCCTTAGTATCAGATATTTTCCCGATATCTTTGAGCAATTCATTTGACTTTTTTTCGAATCTTTCTTGAATATCTTTATCGTTTAGTTTCTCAAAGTCAAAGTGCCTTTTTTCGTTTCTTTTTCAAATTTTTAAATTTAAGTGTGGCCTTCATAATTACGATGTTGTGGTCTGTCTATATCTGCTTCTAGGTAGCTTTAACAGTCTTTTACTCGATTCCTAAACCGTTGTCTAACAAGAATGTAATCTATTTATATCTTCTTATATTTCCTGACATCTTCCACGTGTATCGTCTTCTAGCATGATTTTGAAATTATGTGTTTGTGCTGATTAAATTGAAGCATTTTGCTTTTCCTCTCCAGCAGTAACGCATATAAATTCTGTATTGTGTTACAAAAATCTTAAATTATCTTTTATAATTGGATACGTTTCGTATTCCTAGAACTTATGCATAATTAAAAGAAAGTTATCATAATTTTGATACACCCAGTTTTTTTTTTTATTCTATTTATCTGGTAAATAAATTCATCGTTATAAATATTCCAGATTGTATTTAAAATCATGTTAAAAGTCCTACATGCTATTTAGAATTTCCATAAGTTATCTTCAAGATAACCTATTTTAGTGCGATTATACGCAGCTGTTGTTTTCTTTACTCAAGTATTAAGGTCTCGATTGTTTCCGAACTCCGACAGTCCACCTTTTATCGTCCTAGTAATAAGATGCAGAAGTTAATATTAAAGGGTGACTTGCGACTAGCAATTTATTTGTGCACTAAATCGATCCGTGTGTGTTAGAAAATTCATAATGCGCAACACTGAAGTTTTGATTTAATAATGGCTATGCGTAACAGCCAATTTATAGAGTATAAAATGTATACGTATGGAAACCTACAGTAATGGAATTTGCAGTTTAAGCTACTGATTGATGTGGTATACTTTTCTTGGTTAGAGATTTCGACGATGGCTCTCCCCAACGGTGGATTCCACCCTTTATTTTATGGTTCTGACCTTCAGGACATTGCAGTAACAAGATAGACAACAAGTTTTTGCTGTCCTTATCCAGTATTAGAGGCGCATATATGGTTCGAGTTTATCTACTAAATGGTGTGTAGAAATTTGAATTCTATGTTGGATGTCGGTAAGTCGATTTTGCTTTGTTATGAAAATCATCTGTTTGACTTACAACGTTTCGTGGTTATTTTTATCCAATTAGAAAATACCCAAAGTTAAGCCGTAATCTTTGTAGTTTAAATTATTGAAACTAATACCTGAATAATTATATTTAAAATTTAGATCTTTAAATTTTACACTAAATTAAATTCTTGCTTTAAAGAATTGTTTACCTAAACGATCTGTTTAAGCACTTTGATTATGAATCATACTTAGTACACATTGTTAATAGAAATATTTGTTCATACTGATTAATTATCATACAGTTGAATACTTTCTTTTACATCATATTTTTTAACAAGCTTTAAATTTACTAATTAAACGACCCTATTACAAAGGTAATTTAATGAAATGTATGTCGTTTGATTAGTACTGGCAAAATGACGAAAGCTAATAATTTTGTTAATGAAACAAATAATGCCTATTTATGTTAAAGGCTCTGATATAATTAACTTTATTAACAGTAATAGAAATGGTTAAATAACACTTACTAAATTCACTGTAAATACCTGTGGGTTTGAAATACAATTATTTTCAGTTAATATATGTGTTGATATCTAAAAAGTCTAATCTTTTTATAAATTTAGAATTAGTTAACCACACTTTAAGATATATTAAAGAAGGTGAATTTATTCAACTTCATACAAATTTTTGGATTCTATAAATTTAATAAGTAAAGTGTCCATGCACCAGTGGTCACAAGCAAATTCTATAAGTGCATATAACTTGTCTGATTTATTGATTTTATTATTTTGAAACGCAAACTGCTGTTTTCAATGTATTTTTATGTGCTTTATTTTATTTCAGGATAAACGTTTGTACCATCTATGAATACAAAATCTTTATTCCAATAACAGAATATATTCGTTGAGGTTCCTGTATTTTTCTTGGCGATATTCCTTGCTCTAATATATTGCATCAGTACAGTGGCGCCTGACCCATTCGTATTTATTTAACGACTCCACTGATTGTCTCTAAAAACCGCTGAAGATAGAGTTCAGAGTTAGTCCGGGAGTCTACAAAAGTCATTTTGTGTTAGTACAGATAAATCTACATCTTCTGCATGACTTTTGTTAGAAATATGTTCGCCTAGGTATCCCCTAAGTCTAACATATTAAATGTTTCACTCTCACTGCATAATGTGCCTTGACAACGCTTAAAAATAATATTGTTTCAAAATTGTTCTTGTCGCAAAATTCTACTAGCCTATTTCCCCTGTCGTTTCTCGTGCCTAAACCAAATAAACCTACAACTGCTCATTCCCTACCCTCACCTACCGCTGCATTAAAATCCCCCGTAATTACTAAATTTTCATGTCCTTATACGTATCTTAATATGTCTTTGATATCTTTGTAGATCGCTTCTACCTCTTCGTCACTGTAGCTAGAGGTGGGCATGTATACTTGTATTATTACTATGTTTACCGGTTTAGATTCTAATCTAACCATGAGTACTATTTCGTTCTTTTGTAAGTAGTTTTCTACACGGTATCCTATCTTTTTTCGCATAACTATCCCCGCACCCGAATTTCCTTCCTCTGCTTCTGTATGAATAACCCTGAAATCTCCGCTCCAAAAATCCCGCCTCTAGCCACCGCACTTCGCTGATCTCTAATATGTCTAGTACTAACCTATACAGTTCAATTTTCAGGTTCTCTAACTTACCTACTTGCTTCATAATTCTAACATTCCATGCTCCGACTCGCAAAATGTTTCCGACTCTTAAGCTAAACTGTTCGATCGCATCCTCCAAAGTAGTCCCCTCCCGGAGATTTGAATAGGGGACTATTTTAACTACGGAATCTTTTACCCCAGAGAATGCCATCATGTTTATTACAATTTAAGTACGCTGTGTACTTGGGAGGTAATGTAGTGGTTTCCCGTTGCCTTCCAGATAGCGGTAGTGTGGCTTAGACTGCCATACCGACCCCTATGGTATCTACCAATGTAAGTACCTTCTTTCGGGGACCTGTTTTAGTTTGGTTCCTCTCTAACGACCCTACTACTTTGGTTGGACCTGTAGTTTGGTTCTTTAGTGCATTAGAACACGCAAGCCATTTCACCTGTTCTAGTAATCTAGAGCTTCGGCAAGGTACAGGTCCATTCGAAATGGTACTTTTATTTAACAAATTATATTAAATCGAAGATAAAATAGTTATAAAAATGTAACAACAAAATAAATGTTTCTTAACGTAATTTTGATAACTTTCCGGTTCATGCAGCTGGCCGAGGCACAAGTCGAATAAGTGCAATGCCGACGTACACAATAATAACTTACGGACAAGTTTGGCCACATTAAATTCTAATAGCACAACTCTTACCGTGTGCTATGGATCATGCTACTAGACAATGCCGGTGTCAAACTAAAACCCTTTAAACAAACTTTATTAACGTGTGTTAGAGTGATACTTGAATATATTCCAAACTAAATTCAATTATTACCACACACTGCATACGTAATGGGGGTCTCCTCTTATCATCTATACAACAGGTTCCCAAGGATATTGGTATCAAATATCTTTACGTACACAAACAACGAAAGTGAACGACATAATGCACCTAAAATAGTATAATCAAGCATGCCCGGAAGATAAAACATTACAAAAAGCATTTGATAATTCAGCACCTGCACTATATGTTTATTGCTTCATTTAACAATTTAATAACTCAGTTTGTGATAATAAACAATCTTATGTAGAACGTAGTACTTTTATAACTTGTTAACTCAGTGGCGGAGCCTGATGCTAATTACATTTCAGAAAGCTCCTAGTAGCATATTATTGGAAGAGGAGCTGTCGATTGTCTAAGGATGAAGACGAATTAGCAAAAAATTATGTATTATGTAATAGGTGAGAAAAAATTGTTCTTAGTAACATACAAATATCAAGAGAAAAAATATATAACTATAAAGGTATAAACAAATATAGTATGCAATAAATTATCTTCTACTTTTGAGTCTGGCATATTCTCTAAGTGCTTCGTCATAAATTCATTCGCCTATGCCATTTTTTATAGAAACAATAGATAAATAATTCAGTCCTTCATCTCTCATAGTCGATCTGTATTTTTACTTTTTACGACTATTACTTAAGAGAAAGCTCTTCCAGCTTCACAACTAGTTATTGGCATTGTTAAATAGATTTTTAAAATAGTATACAAATTTGGGAAATATCTATGATATTTGTTATGCATTAAATTATTTAATATAGCTGGACATTTTAATTTGAAACTTTTGCTTTTATTTGAATTTATGATTAATTTAAGACATTCTTCGAGTTGGTGACAGACGTTTTTTAATACCTCTCCTATGTCAACACTATAATGATCTGACATATATTTAATACTTTCTTCACTTATATTTTTAAAATTTATTTGTCTACTACATCTATTAGAAATTTAAAATTTTTCCTAATAGTTCGTAAACCTTACCTTTTCTACTTAATTCTGATATTAAACACTCCAACAAAACATTTGGTACAAAAACACAAAATCTATCTTGTCCTACAAGTAAAAATCCGTTTTTCTCGACATCGGAATATTTTTGTTGTAATCTTCTTATTCCCGTCACTGTCATTTTCCTGAATTTGGTTACTTTTCTTTGTACTTAATTCATATTGTGTTGATTTTTCATTACAATTATTTCTTATACTCTTTATAAAACCTTCTGGTGATATATATATATATATATATATATATATATATATATATAATTAGCACAAAGCCTTCGTGTAAATCTAAACCAGAAGTTTGTAATTATTTGCTAGTTTTATTAAACCTTTCAAGGATTACATCCCAAATGATGGTTAAAGTAGCGGTCTCTAATTTTATACGATAATTGTATAAGTATTTGATTTCTATTTGGTAATCAAATTTTTCTAAATCACTGTTAAATACACTAGTTCGAATATCTAACATTGTGTTATAGCTTATTTTTAAAAATATAAACTGTGTCATGATGGCTAGACCATCTGGTTTGACTGAGATTTTTTATAGAAAAAGGCAGTGTTACTTGTTGATTTAATAGATTCCTTCTGTGAGTAGATGCCAAAAAATTCAGAGAGTTGGTGAACAGTTCCAAAATAATTTGTGATATCAAGTACAACATTTACAGCTTCTACGCCCACTAAATTTAGAGAGTACGTCGCACATGGTATATAATCAGCAAATTTGCTTATTTCTTTAAATGTGTGTTTGAAGCCCATTATATTTGCCGCCTATGTTTGCAAGCGTTATCGTGGACTGACCACAGCAGTTGTCAATTGGAAGTCAAATTTTTTAAAACATTAAATAATGAGAAACCCTCGTGATTATGAATAAGTATAAAACATCAAAATGGTTCGTATACCTTTCCTTTGGCACAATACCTTATAATAATTGCCAATTGATCTATATGAGACAAATCTGGCGTGAAATCAATAGTTACCGAATAATACTTGGTATCATCGTCATTGATTTCATTAATAATTTTTTTATAACTGTTTTCATATTGGTTTGATTATTTCTTGATACACTGTTTCCGATAAATAGCTAACAACATTATTTTGCGAAGATTTAGATCTTTTTATATACTGTCATGAAAAAGGATAAAATTCCACAATCGATTTAATTTTTCTATGCGGTCTCTGAATGACAAACCTCTTTCCGGTAAGAATTTGATTGCAGCAACAACATGCATTAACATATTATAAACATATTTAATCTCGTATTTTATCTGTTCTTGAAACAATCTATCAATGACATTTTTGTTTTCCTTTCTGCTTAACCAAGTCAACATTGCATTTTATGATCAATTGATTCCTCGTGATTGTTTAAAGCTCTTATTCTATTGACCCAGACAGAACATCCAGTGGTTACAAAAGTTATTTGTAATTTTGAAAATAGCTTACATACTGAACAGTACACACAGCCCAAATTATTGGAGTAGCACAACCAAGATCTAATTACCTTTTGTCCATTTCTTAAAAGTTTTTCGAAATATTTATTGGTAAATGGTCTAATATGGTCTTTACATAGTTTAGTTGAGTCATTGTAACAATTGCTTTCCTTTATATTATGAAAAACAATTATTAATAAATTCTTGATTAATTTAGTACGAGCATAATGCTAAATCTTCATATTTATCAAATTCTTCAATTTTCAATCGGAGGAATGGCTTTCAGTAGATAATGTATTTTATATCAACTGTTTATTTGTCAGTACCTCATTATATACCAAAGAATTTTGAATTATGGTGTTTATTTATTTTAATTACTAATATTTTCTTTCAGCTAGCGTTGTCCTTCGATGAACACTATTTTTCTATCTTCTGTGCTTTCTTCCCCCGCAGTGTTATGGATCTTGTTTCTACGGCGTCCGTGGCGCCATCCAAGTTTCTATTCCTTACTTGCGGTTGACCAATCTGACCTGGCCTCCGTCACGAGTGGTTATCTATCCACCCCACTCTCCGCAAGTAGCTAAGCCGTATAGCTGGGCACATACCACTCGACCCCATGCTATTTATATCTTTACCTATACATTCTTTCCCTTCAATTATTCTATTCATCTGTCTCAACACCCGTAATTCTTTTGTACGGTGCTTTTAGGAACGTCCTCCCCCAAATGACCGTTACAAATCTTCTACCTAAAAATGGTTTCTTGTTTGAGAGTTTTCTACAACAGATGTTAACTCGAGTTGTTTTCTTTTCATGGTCTACCTTACCGACCTCACACTTTCTTCAGGCAGTAAACTCTCCACCAAAGTAAAGAATTAATCGAGAGAAATGCACTTAAAATCACTGAAAGCGATGTTGCAACAAGGATTCAATTTTTGAACCTCAAGCAGGATACTAGTAGTATTTTGTAGCAATATCTAGGTTAGCAGTTATAGCAAATAGGCAACCGTAGATTACATAGCGTTTGGCAGTGTTTCGGCTACAATCAAATCCAAAGTTGTAATCCATTATATCGCCACAATAAAAAATTCCTTTCCCAGCAGATGTGAACTGTAAAATTTTTCAGTACTTTAAAATAACAGTACGTTCAGCCAGTAAAGCGCTCCTTCCGAAAGTTTTACCATTTCCGAACCCTTAGGTGCGTGTTCTTTTTAGGTTAAGTATGTATTTCCTGAATTCGAATAAAATCTACAATTTAACTAAAGTTTTTAGTAGGACGAAAGTTTTTTAAGCCAACCCAGTTGCACTGATTTCTTCGTTATATTTTGTTTCATCTTTCTTGTTTTCTTCAGTAAATTAGTTTCTAAATTTTTTTCTTGGAATTCATCATTAATTACATTACTTTCCATGCTTCTTTCTGAAGTTGAAGTAGTAGGAACGGGGGGTTTAAAAGTTTGTGGCATTTTTGTATTTTGTATTTTGTATTCCTGAAATTTGTAAAACGAAGAATGTCTGGGTATCGACTGTCGTTGGTCATTCAATGTAGTATCTTCGGATGGAGCACTGGGGACGTGGCCGCAAGTGTAGTGGCCCTTACGTACATTATACTGTCGTTGGTTATTGCACTGTAGCTGTTTATAACAGCTTAGTGAAAGCAAAGAGGTCAAACCCACAACAGTTATACCATAAAGTTCGAAAGAATTTGCTGTTAAGTTCTTAGAAAAGGGTAGATAATATATAGAAACAAAATATCAGTGTCCTATTAGTTAAAATATAATACCAAATAAATACAGGGACGGACTTAAGAAATTCTTTATTTATTCTTACTAAAGTAATAATGTAAGCGGGACGATACAATTTGTGTAGCTACGAGCGCTTCTTTTAGATTTTTCTCATAATATGGCAAAGCCTTTAACTTTTTTAGGCTCAAAGTATGCTTCATGGAACATAATATGATAATTTTTAACGGAGGTATACTACGTCATGGTGAAACTTTAACCTTATGAGACGTGTCCCCATGATTTAATTGTTTACCTAATAGATACGCCTATCGTATGGCTTATCCGACAGTTATTCTACTTTGAAAAATAATTTTACAATATTTTACATTTAATGTCTACAACCGATTGTGACTCAGGATTTTAGTAAGGCAGAGTGTTGTTATCTTATCAATCTTTGTATTTTTGCTATGGTTAGTTGTATGTTCTTTTGCATTGTTATTTCACAGGGTTATTTGTTTTTAAATTGTAGCTTTTATTAACTCATCTTTATTGACTTTCCGCTTTTTCAAGCCTTCACCCTCCAGGTTTTGCCTTACCTCCCAAAGTGACCTGGCGCCAACCCCTATTCATACCTCAGTGTGTCTAATACCCCGGTTACGTCGTATCTTTCGTGAGCTGTTTCAACCCTAGACCTCCCACGCCAAATAGTTGCGCTCAGTGTGAGGCGCCTGGTCTGGGATACATACGGTTAATTTAATTTCAAGCACAATGTACTGATTGCTAAAAAAAGAAAGAACAAACGTACCTCAACTTCCTGAAGTAATCGTCGCCATGATGTATCATGATCTGCATTTTCAATTCTCCCTTCTTCGGCGTTCGCAAAAATGCTTGTTTCACCTTCCAACACTGAACTGGATGTGCCAGGTTGGTTAAATATATCAGTGTCAGCAGCCCTGATATTTCGTTTTTCCAATCTATAAAGTTTATCCAGCGATTTCTTCTTCTTTGCCAACAACCGCTCTGCTTTAAAAATTTTTCTGATAGACTCGTTTACAGAATTAGGTTGATTAGTTGAATTTTCGGTTTCCATTGTCAGCAATTTATCCTATAAGTTAAGAAATATACATTAGAGCAATCATTATACGTACTTATTACATTTACTAAATATTCACTTTTAAATACTTAGCAAAAAAGAAACGGAAGCTTTTTAACTAATTAGGATTAACTAGCACGCAAATGTTTAAACAAATAATGCCAATTCTAAGAGCTACACAAAATAAAAAGTATGAGCTGCAGCGGGGACGAACTTAACAACTAAATGTAGTTATATTGGTTTTATTAGAAAGACTGACTTTAAATATTATTCAGCATATGCATTGACGTAAAACATGAAAATGTTAAGTGATTTAAAATGGTTTGTAGCAATGGTTGACATCAGAACGTTCGTTCATCGAAGTACAGCATTTCTAGGAAAGGTGGGTCACTTTCTTGTTTCGGTTCCAGTTCCTCTTTTCCAGAATTTTTTTCGGAATATAATACCAAATTTTTACTTTCGACATTTGCCCTTATGTAGAGTCAAATATACTCTCAACAAAATTTAATAATTTTGGAACTTATAAGTATTCTGCTGCTTTTTAGGTTTTGCGTACCAGCCTAATCTCAGGTATTTATTTTTGTGGTTTCTTTCCTAGGGCTCAATTAAATCGTCTGAAAATTACAGTTTCTTGTCTCCTAAGTTTTTGTGGAAGTTTCTCTTTTGTAATATATCTGATTTGTTCCAGCATGACAGATAGAATGAAAGAAGTTCGTGAGAGTCTGAGAACTGAGGGAGTGGAAATTGGTTCTCAGGAATGCGTTTTTATGGAAGAAGGGGAAAAGGAGAATCCAGAGGCCAAGAAAGAACAAGGTGTAAGAAAGACTTAGAAATCAAACATGATGGCCCTTCTATTAAATTTAAATAAAAATATGAATAAAATGAGTCACGAAACATGAAGGAAATGAAAAAGAATATAAAAGGAGTAGGTGCTAAATTTGATAAAAATACTCAGGAGTTACGAGCGGAGTTGGGAGAGAATATAGCAAAATTGGGGGAGAGTTTAAGATTAGAAAATGAAAAGAATGAGAAGAAATTTAAAGAGCTGAGTGAAAAACTAACTTCGAGTTTAAAAGAGACTAATAAAACCATTGAGGAGAGAAAATTTGAAATTAGAGGAAAAGTGGGATAAATTTTAGGGGTTATGGACGACGTTAAAGGGAAATTGTTCAAAGAAAGGAAGAACAGGACGCGAGTGAAAAAACTAACGGAGAAAATTAAAAATTCATATCAAAAGGTAAACGAAATCGAGGACAGTTGTCAGGCTGGATTTAAAACATTCAACAAAGAATTTTGAAAATTTAGAAAATTAAAAATATTCTTGGTGGAGAACCGACGACAAGGAGTTCAACCAGTGTTCCTTTAAAACAACATTCGAAATTTTACGGGGATAATAAACTCACGCTAACATATTTTGAAATAACAAAAACTTTAATACAGGGGAGTTGTGATGAACAAACCAAAATAAATACTGTGAGGTTCATGCTGAAAAGTAGTGCAGAAATTTGGTTTAGACTGATTGAAAGTGAGTTGATTTCTCTTAAAGATTTCAATATTAAATTTTTAAAATATTTTTGGGATACTACAGCAATTTAAAGTTAGAGATAATTTACTTATGGGCAAGTATAGCAGTGATGCAGGCATGACAAAAGTGTTGCATGCCACAAAGAAATTTAGCATTGCCAAACAACTTGATCCTCCTTTAGAAAACAAGCAAATTATAAAATACTTAACAGGACACTTTGAAAGCAAGGTAAGGCAATGCATCGCCTTACAAAACATAGAAGATGGAGATGTAATTTTGGAATATCTTCAACGATAGGATGAGATGGCTCAACCAAGGAGAATGGAGACCAGACCGAGGAGTCAGTCCATGAATGCATTTAGATTTCAAAGGAATAATAGACAGGAGAGGTACCAAGGCAAAACATTATTCAAAAGGGGGAACACCCAGAGAAGTAATTGGAGTAGAAGAAATGTTATGAAGAGAAACGGGGAAAAGAAAAACAATAAATTTCGTACCATTGAGAATAGATCCGTAACTCAAAGAAGTGAGAATATGACAAATTTACAAAGACATGGCATGAATAATAGCAATGATAATAAAAGGACATGCGCAGAGATAGTGAATCAACCTGGAACATCAAGTAGGCAGGAGTTTTAGACACAGACAAATCAAACGACGAAAGTATAGAAATTAATAAATACGAACATGTGCATGAATTTATAAAACTTGATTTAAAAAATGATTTGAAGGTTAAAGGGAGAAATGATTTAGTACCTATAATAAAATTGCAAGTAGAAGGAAAAAAGATTAAATTACTTTTAAACACAAAAGCTGAAGCAACATTAGTAAGTGAAGGTTTTATAAAAGATAATTCAGAGGAGTTTCTGTAGAAAGTCATACCTATTAAAAGAAATAATTTAGTATCGCCGAATAACAAGAAGTTTGCAGTAATCAACACTATCATAATCCTGAAAATTCAGTTGGGAAGGATAGAGATTGAATAAGAATTTTTAAGAGTGCCAGGGTTAAGTGTTGATGCCAATCTGGAAATAGATTTTATTAGTAAGATGAAGAGTATAATGGATACAGAGAATAAAGTGAAAATTATGGGGAAAAAAGGATTAAATGGGATGAGGAAGTCCATAAAGATATAGAAAAAGATTGTATCAATTTGAATCAATTTGAGAAGGAGATGGAAGGCAAAGGAGATAAGAGTTTGTGTTAGGTGCCCTGGTAAAGTTAGAAAAGAAGTTATATCGTTTTTAGAGAAAAGGTCAGAATTATTGAATAATGCAGAAGATAATGATAAAGAGATGGAAATAATAGATAAAACTGATGTAAATAGTATGCTTGCAGAAGTTGAAGAGAAGATAAAGAAGCTTTCTGTGCATGCAGCTTTTAAAAAGAAAGTGAGTAAAGGTAGTAAAATATTAGATAATGATAAAATAATTTGGAAAAAAGAGCTTAATCATTCGTTTGGAATAACTACGATTAAAGAGTTATATTTTCTGTGAAATGGCGTGTGTATAAATATAGAGGAATGGCATTTGGTTTTTCGAAACATTTATTTAATTATGCAAATGTGAGAAAGAATTGAAAGAGTAGGAAAAGGAAAAGAGATTGGTAAAGTAAAAGAGGACGAGAGAGTTAAGAGTATAAAGAGACCGGTTTGAGAGGGTATTAGAGGATATTGTAGGGAGTAGTAAGAATTGTTGCTAAATATCCAGGTGAGGTTAAGAGTGACGTAGAGTCATTATTAAAGAAGGAATATTATAAATGGAAAATAGAGAGTCAATAATTGCTATAGAGTGTGAAAACAAGTTAGAAGTTATTAATCCTGAACCATTTAAGACTAAAGTTTATCCATATAATGAAGATTGATTAAAAGATGTTCAATTTGAGAATAACCTAAGTAGACTAAATGGGGAGATTCTAGGCCACATTTTTATGACGTGAGTAGTATATCTAGGTACGTGCTGGCACAACTTCACGAAAATTTTATTCCCAATATTTCACCAAGATTGTGATAGTTTAGAGAAAAATTTGGTACAGGATGATGAGTAGTGTATGCAAATGAGAGGAATTGTTTGAAATGGAACTTGATGTAACCGTGTGTAAATATGAGAAAGTTAGAAATAAAAGATATTAATGTTAGATTATAGATGATGTTAGAATATAGTTCAGGGAAGTTTAGTGAATTTTAAGAATTTCAAGCCCAAATTTTATGAAACAAAACCCTCCAAAAAGAAGAAAACGAGAAATATTAAAATTTTCCAATATTTAATTGTTCTACCCTGTACAAAAATAAGCGTATTTAATTATGTGATTAAATTCGGTGTATTGCATTAATTGTAAGGTATGAAAAGGTTCCCAATTTTTAAATCCATTTCAGGTCATATGTAAAAGTAATTATTCTTAAGATACATTAAAACGCGTTCAAAAATACTGAAATGCGTACCTTATTGGAATACAAACTAATAATTGAAAATGCTATAATAAGTGTCATAACTAATTGCAAATGCACCATTAAAAAAGCAATTTTTGTCGTGCCTAAACCAAATAAACCTACTACTGCTCATTCCCTACCCTCACCTACCGCTGCATTAAAATCCCCCGTAATTACTAAATTTTCATGTCCTTATACGTATCTTAATATGTCTTTGATATCTTTGTAGATCGCTTCTACCTCTTCGTCACTGTAGCTAGAGGTGGGCATGTATACTTGTATTATTACTATGTTTACCGGTTTAGATTCTAATCTAACCATGAGTACTATTTCGTTCTTTTGTAAGTAGTTTTCTACACGGTATCCTATCTTTTTTCGCATAACTATCCCCGCACCCGAATTTCCTGCCTCTGCTTAGTTGAGTCATTGTAACTATTGCTTTCCTTTATATTCTGAAAAACAATTATTAATAAATTCTTGATTAATTTAGTACGAGCATAATGCTAAATCTTCATATTTATCAAATTCTTCAATTTTCAATCGGAGGAATAGCTTTCAATAGATAATGTATCTGTTGCACTGATTTCTTCGTTATATTTTGTTTCATCTTTCTTGTTTTCTTCAGTAAATTAGTTTCTAAATTTTTTTCTTGGAATTCATCATTAATTACATTACTTTCCATGCTTCTTTCTGAAGTTGAAGTAGTAAGAACGGGGGGTTTAAAAGTTTGTGACATTTTTGTATTTTGTATTTTGTATTCCTGGAATTTGGAAAACAAAGAATGTCTGGGTATCGACTGTCGTTGGTCATTTAATGTAGTATCTTCGGATGGAGCACTGGGGACGTGGCCGCAAGTGTAGCGGCCCTTACGTACATTATACTGTCATTGGTTATTGAACTGTAGCTGTTTATAACAGCTTAGTGAAAGCAAAGAGGTCAAACCCACAACTGTTATACCATAAAGTTCGAAAGAATTTGCTGTTAAGTTCTTAGGAAAGGGTAGATAATATATAGAAACAAAATATCAGTGTCCTATTAGTTAAAATATAATACCAAATAAATACAGGGACGGACTTAAGAAATTCTTTATTTATTCTTACTAAAGTAATAATGTAAGCGGGACGATACAATTTGTGTAGCTACGAGCGCTTTTTTTAGATTTTCCTCATAATATGGCAAAGCCTTTAACTTTTTTAGGCTCAAAGTATGCTTCATGGAACATAATATGATAATTTTTAACGGAGGTATACTACGTCATGGTGAAACTTTAACCTTATGAGACGTGTCCCCACGATTTAATTGTTTACTTAATAGATACGCCTATCGTATGGTTTATCCGACAGTTATTCTACTTTGAAAAATAATTTTACAATATTTTACATTTAATGTCTACAACCGATTGTGACTCAAGATTTTAGTAAGGCAGAGTGTTGTTATCTTATCAATCTTTGTATTTTTGCTATGGTTAGTTGTATGTTCTTTTGCATTGTTATTTCACAGAGTTATTTGTTTTTAAATTGTAGCTTTTATTAACTCATCTTCATTGACTTTCCGCTTTTTCAAGCCTTCACCCTCTAGGTTTTGCCTTACCTCCCAAAGTGACCTGGCGCCAACCCCTATTCATACCTCAGCGTGTCTAATACCCCGGTTACGTCGTATCTTTCGTGAGCTGTTTCAACCCTAGACCTCCCACGCCAAATAGTTGCGCTCAGTGTGAGGCGCCTGGTCTGGGATACATACGGTTAATTTAATTTCAAGCACAATGTACTGATTGCTAAAAAAAGAAAGAACAAACGTACCTCAATTTCATTTTCAATTCTCCCTTCTTCGGCGTTCGCAAAAATGCTTGTTTCACCCTCCAACACTGAACTGGATGTGCCAGGTTGGTTAAATATATCAGTGTCAGCAGCCCTGATATTTCGTTTTTCCAATCTATAAAGTTTATCCAGCGATTTCTTCTTCTTTGCCAACAACCGCTCTGCTTTAAAAATTTTTCTGATAGACTCGTTTACAGAATTAGGTTGATTAGTTGAATTTTCGGTTTCCATTGTTAGCAATTTATCCTATAAGTTAAGAAATATACATTAGAGCAATCATTATACGTACTTATTACATTTACTAAATATTCACTTTTAAATACTTAGCAAAAAAGAAACGGAAGCTTTTTAACTAATTAGGATTAACTAGCACGCAAATGTTTAAACAAATAATGCCAATTCTAAGAGCTACACAAAATAAAAAGTATGAGCTGCAGCGGGGACGAACTTAACAACTAAATGTAGTTATATTGGTTTTATTAGAAAGACTGACTTTAAATATTATTCAGCATATGCATTGACGTAAAACATGAAAATGTTAAGTGATTTAAAATGGTTTGTAGCAATGGTTGACATCAGAACGTTCGTTCATCAAAGTACAGCATTTCTAGGAAAGGTGGGTCACTTTCTTGTTTCGGTTCCAGTTCCTCTTTTCCAGAATTTTTTTCGGAATATAATACCAAATTTTTACTTTCGACATTTGCCCTTATGTAGAATCAAATATATTCTCAACAACATTTAATAATTTTGGAACTTATAAGTATTCTGCTGCTTTTTAGGTTTTGCGTACCAGCCTAATCTCAGGTATTTATTTTTGTGGTTTCTTTCCTAGGGCTCAATTAAATCGTCTGAAAATTACAGTTTCTTGTCTCCTAAGTTTTTGTGGAAGTTTCTCTTTTGTAATATATCTGATTTGTTCCAGCATGACAGATAGAATGAAAGAAGTTCGTGAGAGTCTGAGAACTGAGGGAGTGGAAATTGGTTCTCAGGAATGCGTTTTTATGGAAGAAGGGGAAAAGGAGAATCCAGAGGCCAAGAAAGAACAAGGTGTAAGAAAGACTTAGAAATCAAACATGATGGCCCTTCTATTAAATTTAAATAAAAATATGAATAAAATGAGTCACAAAACATGAAGGAAATGAAAAAGAATATAAAAGGAGTAGGTGCTAAATTTGATAAAAATACTCAGGAGTTACGAGCGGAGTTTGGAGAGAATATAGCAAAATTGGGGGAGAGTTTAAGATTAGAAAATGAAAAGAATGAGAAGAAATTTAAAGAGCTGAGTGAAAAACTAACTTCGAGTTTAAAAGAGACTAATAAAACCATTGAGGAGAGAAAATTTGAAATTAGAGGAAAAGTGGGATAAATTTTAGGGGTTATGGACGACGTTAAAGGGAAATTGTTCAAAGAAAGGAAGAACAGGACGCGAGTGAAAAAACTAACGGAGAAAATTAAAAATTCATATCAAAAGGTAAACGAAATCGAGGACAGTTGTCAGGCTGGATTTAAAACATTCAACAAAGAATTTTGAAAATTTAGAAAATTAAAAATATTCTTGGTGGAGAACCGACGACAAGGAGTTCAACCAGTGTTCCTTTAAAACAACATTCGAAATTTTACGGGGATAATAAACTCACGCTAACATATTTTGAAATAACAAAAACTTTAATACAGGGGAGTTGTGATGAACAAACCAAAATAAATATTGTGAGGTTCATGCTGAAAAGTAGTGCAGAAATTTGGTTTAGACTGATTGAAAGTGAGTTGATTTCTCTTAAAGATTTCAATATTAAATTTTTAAAATATTTTTGGGATACTACAGCAATTTAAAGTTAGAGATAATTTACTTATGGGCAAGTATAGCAGTGATGCAGGCATGACAAGAGTGTTGTATGCCACAAAGAAATTTAGCATTGCCAAACAACTTGATCCTCCTTTAGAAAACAAGCAAATTATAAAATACTTAACAGGACACTTTAAAAGCAAGGTAAGGCAATGCATCGCCTTATAAAACATAGAAGATGGAGATGTAATTTTGGAATATCTTCAACGATAGGATGAGATGGCTCAACCAAGGAGAATGGAGACCAGACCGAGGAGTCAGTCCATGAATGCATTTAGATTTCAAAGGAATAATAGACAGGAGAGGTACCAAGGCAAAACATTATTCAAAAGGGGGAACACCCAGAGAAGTAATTGGAGTAGAAGAAATGTCATGAAGAGAAACGGGGAAAAGAAAAACAATAAATTTCGTACCATTGAGAATAGATCCGTAACTCAAAGAAGTGAGAATATGACAAATTTACAAAGACATGGCATGAATAATAGCAATGATAATAAGAGGACATGCGCAGAGATAGTGAATCAACCTGGAACATCAAGTAGGCAGGAGTTTATAAAACTTGATTTAAAAAATGATTTGAAAGTTAAAGGGAGAAATGATTTAGTACCTATAATAAAATTGCAAGTAGAAGGAAAAGAGATTAAATTACTTTTAAACACAAAAACTGAAGCAACATTAGCAAGTGAAGGTTTTATAAAAGATAATTCAGAGGAGTTTCTGTAGAAAGTCATACCTATTAAAAGAAATAATTTAGTATCGCCGAATAACAAGAAGTTTGCAGTAATCAACACTATCATAATCCTGAAAATTCAGTTGAGAAGGATAGAGATTGAATAAGAATTTTTAAGAGTGCCAGGGTTAAGTGTTGATGCCAATCTGGAAATAGATTTTATTAGTAAGATGAAGAGTATAATGGATACAGAGAATAAAGTGAAAATTATGGGGAAGAAAGGATTAAATGGGATGAGGAAGTCCATAAAGATATAGAGAAAGATTGTATCAATTTGAATCAATTTGAGAAGGAGATGGAAGGCAAAGGAGATAAGAGTTTGTGTTAGGTGCCCTGGTAAAGTTAGAAAAGAAGTTATATCGTTTTTAGAGAAAAGGTCAGAATTATTGAATAATGCAGAAGATAATGATAAAGAGATGGAAATAATAGATAAAACTGATGAAAATAGTATGCTTGCAGGAGTTGAAGAGAAGATAAAGAAGCTTTCTGTGCATGCAGCTTTTAAAAAGAAAGTGAGTAAAGGTAGTAAAATATTAGATAATGATAAAATAATTTGGAAAAAGAGCTTAATCATTCGTTTGGAATAACTACGATTAAAGAGTTATATTTTCTGTGAAATGGCGTGTGTATAAATATAGAGGAATGGCATTTGGTTTTTCGAAACATTTATTTAATTATGCAAATGTGAGAAAGAATTGAAAGAGTAGGAAAAGGGAAAGAGATTGGTAAAGTAAAAGAGGACGAGAGAGTTAAGAGTATAAAGAAACCAGTTTGAGAGGGTACTAGAGGATAATGTAGGTAGTAGTAAGAATTGTTGCTAAATATCCAGGTGAGGTTAAGAGTGAAGTAGAGTCATTACTAAAGAAGGAATATTATAAATGGAAAAATAGAGAGTCAAGAATTGCTATACAGTGTGAAAACAAGTTAGAAGTTATTAATCCTGAACCATTTAAGACTAAAGTTTATCCATATAATGAAGATTGATTGAAAGATATTCAATTTGAGAATAACGTAAGTAGACTAAATGGGGAGATTCTAGGCCACATTTTTATGACGTGAGTAGTATATCTAGGTAGGTGCTGGCACAACTTCACGAAAATTTTATTCCCAATATTTCACCAAGATTGTGATAGTTTAGAGAAGAATTTGCTACAGGATGATGAGTAGTGTATGCAAATGAGAGGAATTGTTTGAAATGGAACTTGATGTAACCGTGTGTAAATATGAGAAAGTTAGAAATAAAAGATATTAATGTTAGATTATAGATGATGTTAGAATATAGTTCAGGGAAGTTTTGTGAATTTTAAAATTTCAAGCCCAAATTTTATGAAAAAAACCCTCCAAAAAGAAGAAAACGAGAAATATTAAAATTTTCCAATATTTAATTGTTCTACCCTGTACAAAAATAAGCGTATTTAATTACGTGATTAAGTTCGGTGTATTGCATTTATTGTAAGGTATGAAAAGGTTCCCAATTTTTAAATCCATTTCAGGTCATATGTAAAAGTAATTATTCTTAAGATACATTAAAACGCGTTCAAAAATACTGAAATCCCTACCTTATTGGAATACAAACTAATAATTGAAAATGCTATAATAAGTGTTATAACTAATTGCAAATGCACCATTATAAAAGCAATTTTTCCGTTTATAAAATATTCGCTAGAACAAGTTTTATTGCATTTTAAAAAAGCCCTCGTTAAAAATAGTTTAACTCATCTTTAATTTTTCGTGTGTATATTTAAATATTCATTCTTGTTATAAACTTCCAGAATTTTCTTTATAAATAAATAAATTTGTCACGTTTCTAAGAAATGTTTAATAAGTCAATTATTTTTAATAAATGAATAGACGCGCCAATACAAAGAACGCCATAAAATAACACCGAGAGAAGGTAAACGAATTTAATAGTCTTACGTGTTGCAATAAGAAACAAGGAGACAGGGAACTTTAACTTTGTGCATTACAAAAAGATCTTTGTGTTCTATTTCATTTTCAAAAGTTTCACAGCATAATTCCTGTTGAACTAGCCAGGCAAAGAAAAGTAACAGGAAGGTGAGACAATAATTTCATATTTTCCACTGCATCCACAAGCATTAGGCTCGATCACAGCACCCTTTAGTAGCGCTGCAACGCGAGGTTTACTCAAAGCAATATATATATATATATATATATATATATATATATGAGATATGAGATAACAGGGATGATAAGTATAGATATAAAAGGAGGAGAAATAGGGATGAAGAGTATTAGGATGGTGAGAAGAAAGACTTGGAGGGTCAAGAAGAGAGTTAGATTTAAATAACTTGATGAACAAAGGATAGAGATAGGTGAATTTTAGTATAGATATAGAATAGAGAGTAGATAGGTGTACAATAGAGTAAAATTTAAATAGGATAGGAGTAGGAATAGGTGTATATAAAAGAGTAGAAGTAGGTGTTGATAGAAAATAGGATAGGTATATAGGATTAGGTAGGGGGAAGTGAAGATTAGTTAAAAGAATAGAAATAGGATAGGTATATAGGATGTATATAGGATGTTTATAAAATTAAGTGAGAGTTAGGAATAGGATAGGGATATAGGATAGGTGTAAATATTTTTTTTGGATTGGATATAAGTTAGGTAAGTTAGATAGATAAGGGTAGAGAGAGATAGGCAATTTTTTTATAAATTTTTTTTGGCAGTCTAAATGCTTTATATTTGCATTCAAATAAGTGGGATTATTTGTATTCAAATAGGGGGAAAATACTCATATTTAGACAAGGGTAGAAAATTAAATAATCACATCAAATAATTTTAATCACCGTGTAGAAGCTTTGGGAAAAGGTACGCGTTATTAAAAAACCGTGAAGCATAAAAATTCATTCGCTTCATTAAAAATAAGGGAGTTAAATTATGTACAAAACGCTTGCTATAAAAAAAGGAAGCAGTATTAAAAAGCTCTGCGTGTAATTTAATTATTCCTAGTAAAGAAACAAATAGAAAATTACGTGCAAAATTTATATTAATTAACTCAATTTTAAGTAACCGGTATTAAACAAAATGTACAAATAATAATTGAATATTTAATTAGGATTCACTAAAAATTAAAGGGTATTATTTTAATTGGAGTTAATTGAACCATTAGTAACATATAATATGCATAAAAGCTTGTAAAAACCCAATAATATTCAAATCGTAGAAGTGTTAGTTAGAAGTAGGACGATTGAACACCTGCGTATTTTTAAAAGTCTCGTTCTGCGTAAATTTTGCAGATAACAAATGGTTACAGAGAATGTTGGAGAAACCGTCGCTTAATATTCACGAGAAATGCTAATAAGGTGGGTTATTTCACAGTCCACGTGGGCTGAAAATAACCGATACTAAGGAATATCGATTAGTACCACTCAGAACAGGGTAGTTAGAGACAGATAATATGCGCAAGACAGAGACACATATAGTAAAAGGCGTGATTTGAGCAACGTCACTGGGTTGCGATTGGTTGAAAATAAGAGGCAAACATGAGAGGTAAAAATAACATTTCTGTATAAAAATTAATTTGTTCTCAGACGTTGCGTGCCGTGTGTAAAATTTCTGAGATTTAACTGGTGCGAGTGCAAATTTAATAAGAACCGCGTGCCGGGCGGTCGAGATGGCTCATAGTATGCGAAATTCTAGAAACTGTCCGTTTTGGGGACAAAAGCGACGTATAGGCTAGCGATTATATATACCCGTGTTAATATGAGTTTCGCTCTCTTAGTTTTTCGATTTTGATTGAATAATTTAAACAGTTTGCTCGTATCTTTTGGTGATTATTTAATACTTTAAAACAGTTTGTTCTTTACGTGCTACAATGAAAGTAATTTAGTGCACTTAGAAAAGAAGATGCAAGGTAATAAAGTCTAGTTATAATTGCGAAGTACTGTACCAATTATTCAAATTTGCAACGACAAATGAATACACAAAAGTAGGCATTTTTGGCGTATAGCGTGAAAGAAGTATGAATTTCTTTGCTATTTTCGGGGGTGTTAATAATTAAATGATTCATAAACGTGACTGGATCCACAAAACAAGATACAGATATACACAGATGAGTTCCGGAAAAGCACTGAAACAACTTTAGATGAATGGTGGTGTAGAAAATTTTAAAGGCGACCAGTAATCCGAGGACCTAAACATAACCCAGTTGGAATGGTGTGATTAACAGAGGACGATGTACATTGGTGCCACGAGTGCATTAACCTTCAGGTAACTTATGCTTTGTTGTTCGATTTTTGATGTTTTGGTGTGTGTTGAATAACTTTATAATTTATTTACTTAAAATGGACAATAGTGAATTTGTACTAACAACAAATTTTTAATTTTAAGGTGAAATTTTCTTGTTTAAGTAGAAAGGGGTATTTAGTATTTATGTTCTTGATTATGATGAAAATTTGGGTATGTCTTTGAGCTCAATTAGACGAACCTGGTTAATTAACGTAAAGGGGTGGGAGATGCTCCCTTTGTACTCAGACTCAGGTCTGCATATATTGTTAAATTAATTAGTAGGCATCCTACAAGGACTTTAATTCAGGATGCACATTAAAATGATAACAAATTTAATCTTGAAATTTTCTGATACTGAAATTTATGCTAAATTTTAATTTTGAAATTTTAATGTATTGTGAATATTGATGTAAATAGAGTTAACGTAGGTGTTTGTGGTAGGAATGTGTTTGTTTTTTTTTATGAATGAGGATGTAAGTTATCTAGGGGAGCAGCCGAGGCGAAAAGAGTAAAGAGGCGATTAACAGAAGAAAGTCAACGGACCAGGTAATTTAATAGGCTCTTTGTAGGTGTTCACAGCATTCTTGACGCCCAATCTATGGGGCTCGAATGTTTTTTTTTTTGAAAGGGCCAGTTCCTGCAGATATGAGAGGATTCACAGCATTCTTGGCGACCCAAAAGTGAGGCTCGAGTTCCAAATAAAATTTTTGTGATTTTATTCCAGGAAACTGGCGATCTGAGAGAGAGAGAGAGAGTTTCTGTATGTGTATAAATTTAAGAGTATTTTTAGAGTGTGTGTGAGTGATTTGAACGTATGCAGCGAAAGGAGTGGTTAAGGAATCAAGGAGTGGAAATTGTAAGTGACGATAGTGCATTGTGTGAGAAAAATTCGAAAATGGAAGAAGCTGGAGGCAGTAGAGATCAGTCGAGGACGGAATCAGGGGATGATAATGAGGATGCTTGAAAGAATGAATGAGACGTTAAGCGGGGTTAGAGAGGACTCAAATCGAAAATTTGAGCAAATGAGTGAGGAATCGAACAGGAAGTTAGAGGAGATTAGTCAGATTAGTCAGTTCACAGCAATATATATATACAGTGTGCCCCAAATTCTTTTTCTCTACTTGAGAATCTCGCTTTTTATAACAGATACAGCATAGGTTAAAAGGGGAAAGCTTTGGAGAACTTAGTGTTAAATTTATTTCCGGTTTAAGACTTAAGTTATCTTTATCCGTTTCATAGATAATTGAAACAAACTGAAAAGGTTTATTTTTGAATTTCCATTGTATTTTCTAAGCTATTAACAGTTTTCAAAGTGTGTCAGTATTAAGGCACTTTCACGATGCATAAGTTGATGAGCACGATAAGTCGCGATCGTCATTTGTTTTTTGTAATGCACTATAACTTTAGTTTTTCTTATGGCGGCCGTATTGGATTTTTAATTTTTAGATAGAGCGCAAAAATGCCGTTCCAACAGCACCCCACAAGTACGTAAAATTGACAGTTACTAAGCAAAAATGATGCTTCTCGGAAAATTGTTGTAAATTTAATAAACTGTGGTGTCTTTGAACAGCCACGGCATCAGTACAATACCGAAAATAAAAATCGTATCTGAAATATTTTGAAGGCTGTTAGTGAAAATCTTAAGACGTCTGTAAGAACTGTAGAGCGTGAACTAAATGTATTGAAATCTACTAAACAAGGAATTTTAAAAATAAATAAATATCATCCGTACAAACCTACAATTGTACAGGGACTTAAAGAAACTGATTTTCTTAGAAGGGTACGCTTCTCTGAATGGTGTTTTGTTACAAGGTTTAAGCAAAAGCGTCAAACGCTATTATAGACCCTTAGGGTTCCTAACAATCAGAGATGAGCTTAGGTATGAAGAGTTAAAGGGTGGCTAGAAAAAACTATAGGAACACCTGTTACTTGCGGGTTAAACTTAAGAATTACCTTATGCGGAGAGACATGAGCTAGGGTCATGGGCGATTTTGTTGACCAAAAAAATTTAGGCGCCACTGCGTTTATGAAAATACCAACAAAGGAGAAACCACAAGAGAAACACAGAAAACTTTTAGTATGACCAAAAAATTAATTGGTAACCCACCTCATCGATGGACCCACAGCTAGAGTGCATCTAAATACATATTAATTTTAAACCTGAAAAATAAACAACATAATAAAATTATCAATGAGAGAACATTATATGCGTTCAAACAATAAATATTTCCTTTAAGAAATCATTCGCACTCAGAAATAAAAATTAGACATATAAAGTAGAAAATATGTTTACTAGAATATTTATTTTATAAGCATTATTAATTTCAAAAATAAGGTTAAGGGGAAAAAATCGTTCAATTCTTGAGATATACTGAAGCAATTAAATTATTTACAACAAATGTTATTCCAATTAGACAGGCCTGGCTTGTTTGGATCAGAAATAAACTAGTCACGGACAGCACAAGCTATTGTTACATGATAAATTTAGCATCTGAACAACAAATAGAAAAGTTTTTATTGGAAACTTTTATAAAAAATAAGACAGTTAATTTTGTAAAAATAAAATTCTGCTTAAGGCAGCTGCAAAACCTCTATGGTTGAATTTCCATTTAAGTAGATTAATGCATATTTATTTAAGAGTGGAGTAGATCCACTAAAAACATACCACAATAACAAGAATGAAATCGCTCCACTATTTAAAAGACTCGTATTAGAAACCAATACATTAGTTCTGCACTCATTTTTAATATAATTATCACTGTTTGTAGTACCGAACTTAAAAAGTAAATTCATCATATCTAGGAACCAATCCTTTCTTTTAAAGGAAAGGCTCCATTCTAATACCAAATTTTGCACCAAGCCAGTATATATATATATATATATATATATATATATACAAAATAAGATGTATCTGTAAATAAACTCTTAAGAAAATAATAAGAGCTTATTGACTTATACAAATCGAGCTATTAGTTGTATAGCCATTAACAAAACAATAACCCTATTATTTCACAAGGGGAGGAAACATCCACTTACCGGTTTCAGCTTCTTTAAGCTTCGTCAGAGTAGATTAGTTTCCAACAACCCTATGAAGTAATCGAAGCTATTATACTGATATAATTTCAGCCAAACTGGCCAAACTTACTTGTATAGCAATCTATAGAACCACGATGTAGTTTCGGATCAATTTTTGTACTTCCACGTTTAGTAGTGTTGGTGTTTTACCACCTGATGGCGATATTATTTACTTTTGCCATAGTACAAAAATTCCTTCGAAATTATATCAGTATAATAGCTTCGATTACTTCATAAGGTTGATGAAAACTAATCTACTCTGACAAAGCTTTAAAGAAGCTGAAACCGGTAAGTGGATGTTTCCTCCCCTTGTGAAATAATAAGGCTACTGTTTTGTTAATGGCTATGCAACTAATAGCTCGATTTGTATAAGTAAATAAGCTCTTATAACAGTTTATTTACAAATATATCTTATTTTTTATTGTGTTCTACACAAATTCCTTATTGCGGACTGCAAATAACTTGTCTTATTATATACATATATATATATATATATATATATTTATAAATCAAAAATAAAATAAAAATGATTTGCCACATTCTGTTGTTCATTGTTTTATATATAACCCCACTTCCGTACGCTTGCGCTAACACCTGACAAGACGTAAAACTCAAAAGTGATAATGTTTACTGCACTTTAAAATAAACCTTACTTGAGACACAATTAAAATAAGAACCAATAGCATATAACCATAATATTAGTATTTATATTAACTGCTTAATGTTTAAGACAAACTGTGAAACCAAATTAGTGTAATTTAATGTGGCGACAGCGCAGTTATATACCAGAATTTGCCTCAAGATTTTAACATGTTGCAATATTACTAAATGTATTGAAAATCTAGAATTTTCCAATTGTGTGTTGTGGTTTGATGAAAGTAGGTTTACTAAGTGTAGAGTTTTTAATAAACATAATAAAGATCATTGGGCATTAGAAAATCCACATGAAGTAGCTGGAAAGCGTTTACAAACCAGATTGAGATTTAACGTAAGGTGTGGAATCAATGGTTATTTTTTTAAGTACAATATTTGATACTTGTTCCTTATCGGAACCCTGTAAAAAAATTTACAATTTTAAAATATTATTTTCTTAGTAGTAAAAAATTTCCAACAAAAACCTTCACCATCATGTCAATACGTGTTCGTTTTTAAAAAGGCAGGATATTCCTTAACTATAAAATACTGTGGAGATTCAATTATCGTTAGAAATATTTTATTACTAATATAAATATGCTATATTTTGTTTCTCAGGGATCTGATAATGACAAGTACTCAATAATTTTACTTTTTTAAAATAAATTAACCAGTTTTTATATCAAGCACTCGACTCATAAGACCATTTCTGTATGATTATAATCTAAATGAAGAAAATTATTTGAACCTTCTAAGAAATCAAATTTTGCCTGTTCTTCAAGCAGTGATGACAGAAATTAAATTTGGTAAAATTTGGTTTCAACAGGATGTCTGCCCTGCAAACAATACAGTTGAAGTTAGAAACTATTGAAGAGAACAGTTCGAGGAAAGGGTTATATCATCTAATAGCCCAATTCCATGGCCAGCGAGATCACCTGACCTGACACCCCTGGATTTATATCTGTGGGGCCATATTAAACATGAAATCTATGCATTTAATCCTCCCCACAACGTAGATGTAGTTAGAAACAGAGTGGTGGACAGGTTTTCTACGGTTTACAGAAATACACTTTCCAGGATTGTAAAAAAAGTTTTGAAAACTTCTCAAGAATGCCAAGGGGTCAACGGTAGACATTTTACACATTTCTCTCACAATAGTTAGTTAAGTTAGTTAGGTATTAGTACACCAATAGAGAAAAAATATTATGGAGCCGCTTCATGCACAAACCGCAAGTTTTGTCTTATGGCAAGTGGTATATCTTCTAGAAGTTCATTCATATCGTGCTCAAAGAAGTTTAAATAAAGAACTTCATTTATATTGGATGGCAGTTCAAAAGAACCAATGAAAAACCAGATATCACACTACAACAAATATGTACTTTAAACTGATCTTGAAAATGCTTTTCTCTTACAGCATGTAGATTCCCGGAAACCCCACAACTGGTTGTTTTTTTAATTAAAAATTCCTCGTCTACAGATAGAGGGTTGAATTATACCTGTTGCCGCACTTAATCGGCGTGTGCTCATCTGGTTTTTTCAGAACCACTTTTTCTTCCTCGACGGTGGTATTTTTGTAACCGAAACGTTATGGACAATAAATTTACTTTAGTATCGCAGCGGTAGCACTTCTCAATCCGTCTTAAAACGTAACCTCAGTTGTTAAAATAACACAAAAACAAAAATATTCTTACCGACAGTGATACTGGAAACCGAAAAGTTGCATTTGACAACAAAAAACTCTAGTGTCCCAAAAAATAAAAAAGCATAAAAGGTGACTAACTTTTTGTACTATGCATGGACGACCTTTAATCGGCACTACCAGTGAAATGCTATAAGTAATAGAATTTACAATAAAACAAATGAGTGAAGGTAGAAAAGGAATTGAGGCATGAGGAGATCCTTTGCTTCTCCACCTCCACCAACACCACTTCCACCTCAGTCCCGAATTCGCCGCCACTCTCGTCCCCACCCTAGTATCCTCGGCCCCCTCCCCCGCACTCTTTTAACTCTACCGTCCCGCCCTTGCCCCCGCCACGCCATCACCACCGCCTCAACTCCACCACCTCGGCTCCACCACCTCGGCTCCAACCTCCATTTCTATCTCTGCCTCCACTCTCATCTGCAAGCCCCCTCCCCACATTCCGCCACCGACAAAATCCTCACCCCACCCCACTTCCAAATCAGCTCCACCCCCACCCCCACCTCCCCCAAAACCCCCTACCCTACCTTCACCCTCATCTTCATCACCATTGTAAATGTGAATGAAACTAAAGTGATATTTATTTTAAACATTTAACGTAAGCGATTGCATCTCCTTTTCTATTTATGGAAGTTTACTGACAAATTCACTACGAATAACAGTAAGTTTGCGAAATCGCTTTGCTCTTATAAATTCTTAAAACATTTTACACGAAACACCAAAAAATTGTTTCAATTTGATTTCGAACGTTGCACAATCTTCTGGTTTATTGTATGGAATCAAAGATGTCTACTTTCTAAAACTTAGCTTGTACGATATACACAAAGCATTCACTTTTCTCCTTGATAATAAGTTTTCTGCTACCTCTAACTATTGTACTTACTTCGTGCTTCTGCAAGTATACTTTTAGAGTTGTTCTAGACAGTATGGTTTTAATTAAAACACTACATCTATTAATTTGGCCACGACAAGCACTATACTTCAAAAGAATCAGTCTACACGTCCGTATTGCTATACAAGCACTGCAGAGGTAAGTAATACTTAGCAGCGCTGCATTTAATCAATGTATGAAGAGGGCACACATCAATACTGCATAGTGATCCTATAAGCAGGGATGTTAATACAAATACCTTGAGTGATTTGCGTTTTGGAACTTTGCATATAATTGCAATGCTAAATCTTATATAGAAAACACGAAAGCAGCTAAGCTCTATCTTCGTATCATATTGAAAGCTTAATTTTACTTGAATTTCCTTATGGAAAGCTCCATGGGGGGTTTTGATCATTTGTATTAGACAAAGGTTATTCCAAGATTATATTTTATGGAACTATAAAGGTTGGGAGAAAAACACTTATATCTTATAACTAGTGAAATAGAGAAAGAAATTTTAGATTTACACTTGGTTGTTATAAAAATAGCATAGTTGCCATTTTTCATTTTGACAAAACTGTACAGTCATAATATTACTATGAGTAACATAACTTGCCGTTCGATGAAGCTTTTAGAGCTCATCATGTAAATACGTATAGTTGTTAATTAGTATTCGTATGGATGGCGCCACTCACTTGTCATCATTGTGTTTTCACGTCAGTGGAAAATTACCAATTTCGGTCAATCCATTTGATTGAATCGACGTGTAATAACTTATGTAAGCTAGAATGATTTTCTTAACCGTTAAAATATTTATCTTTAATTCTATTTTAAATTCGTGAGAATTCAGATCCACATACTTCAGTTTCTTGTTCCAAAGACCATTTGATTCTTCGTCGTACTACTAAAAATTTGTTTGAAGGTTAATTCTTGGAATAGACGTTCGTAAGCTGTTTAACTGGACCTATTTTTAGAATACTACAATCAAGGTCAGATTAAGTTTTATGTTTTCTATAAAAGGCAATTGGAAATGTGCATTGCGTATTTAATAATTTTAGAATAAAATTTTGTATTTGTAAGATATTATTAATTCAATATTTATCTTGGAAATGATTTATAGCGAAGAAAAATTTACACAAATTTTTGGTTCAACTGTACATTTTTAAAGTAATAATTTGAGGTAAGAGTAATATAACCCTGAAAGGTTATTATCAGTATATGCCAAGTGTAAACTGATACAAGGATAAATTCTTTGAAAACTTCGTGTGATTTGCTTTGCTCTGCTTATTTTTGTTAATAATTGGCATCAACTGAAAATATTTATATTTCTGAAATTTTTGTGAGATGAGGCGGAGAGAGCTTATGTTCTACCCGCTGAATTTTCGTGGAAATGGTTGCTCTTATTTATGTAATAGATTCTGCGACTGTTGGATAGAGGAAATGACTACGTGTTAAGAAAAAAAAAGAAAATTGACGCTCCATGTAAGGAAACATCTTCATAACGCTCCCAAAAGCACGACAGGAAAGTGTAACTCGATAAAATTGGTGAAACAAGTTTAAAATTTTTGTTAGTCTTGGTAAATTTATTTTTTCGAAAACTTATTTGATAAAATGAAAGGAAGAAAATATACTAATGATTTGCTTAGATCAGAGGGAGTGCTAATAGTTTTCGTATTGTGGAGGCAGAAAGGAAAGGAATTGACCATCTAACTAGGTAAACTAAAGAAAGAGAAGTTCAATAAAAAGCAAAACCTATTATGCTGGACATGATAAACTTTCTAAAAAAAATCAGGTAATGTTAGTCAAAAATCCAACGCAGACTTGGAAGCGTTAGGTCAAAAAGTAGATCAGAAGTTAGAGGAAAATGACAAAAAATTCCGTCACGAATTAATATATAATAGAAAGAAATTCCGTTAAGAAATCAAGTGAATTTGCGATAAATTCGACAATTTTACATTGCTCACGAAACAAGACATTCTAAAAGTGTTAACTCGAATATGTAGGAGGCGAGAACAGAAATAAATATGAGGATGGATAATGTTGATCATTCTATAGGTAATATACAAGAAGCGATAGAATGAAACAAGCAAAATACAAGCGTAGCATTTGAAGAAGTTAGTAAAAATCTTAGTAAATTGTAGGTAGAAGTAGAAATTTTGAAAAATGGGCAGAACAATCACATTTAAATGATGTCAAGTATAGCATTAATGTCATTCCTTTGGCGCAATTTTCAAAATTTTATGGTGATGAGAAAATTAAACCGAAAATACTTTAAAACAACTTAAAAGCTATACTAGTGACTATCAGAGATGTACAACAGAAATTAAATTTCGTGCGCTGAATGTTAAAAGGCAACGCGGAAATTTGTGTAGTCTAGTGAATGAGGGGGTGGTGGAGGGAGAAAGAGGGAGGAAGAGAAAGAGACAGAATAAGAGAGGGAGGGATACTGAGAGGGTGAGGGAAAAAGAGATGAAAAGGAAGAGGGCGAGGGAAAGGAAGAGGGAGAGGGAGAGGGAAATATAGGAAAGAGAGAGAGACCTTCGAAAAATTGGAGAGAAAGAGTTTGAAGTGTTACTAGAAAGAATGATGAACAATACAAGGTCAAGGGTCATTTATTGATAGAAAAATTCAATAACGGCTTTACACAGATGAGGAAGTAATTTAGCGTCGCAATGCAACTTGAATAGTGAGGTATCTAGCTAACCATTTTGAACAGGAGGTAAGACAATACTTGACACTGCTAGATATTATTAATAGACATATTTTCTTCCACCTCAGGAGACATGACAGTCTAGGACAAGTACAGCCAACAAAAAACAGGACAAAGTAAAAACAAGGGTAATTCAATAAATAACTTAGATTAAACTTGCACACAGGACGACAAAAGAACTTGGACGAACTTTAGAAACCGGACACTAAGATAAGGATACAGGTATAATCATGATCTCTTGCTAAGAAAAGTATACGTCGGAACTAGCTATGGAACATATAAATCTGGAACAAATTAGGAAAACACAAAACAGCAAATCGCGACAGAAGAAACAAGAAGACACGCGAATCAGACTACTTACGCGGACAAAGTTAATCGACTAGACCACCGGCGAGACAGGATTTTCAGTAAGAGGCGAGGCATGTAATACCTTTATCAGCAAGAATTTTTTAAGTTTGTTAGTAAAAATGGAAATGAAACTAGTTATGAAAATGTATACCCGAATAGTATTTTAAAAAAAAAATTTGGTAGCGCCAAGCAATAGAAAGTCTGTTACAGTTAATAACATGGTAATACATGAGGGTGGGGACGTACTTCTAAAAATGATTAAACTAGTTTACTAAAGGGTTATTAAATTTGATTAATGAAATAGATTTGTGGCATAGCGATTGTGTGTATGCCTGTCGCCTATACACCCACACAAATGTCATCTACAAACAGTTACATGTAAACTCTACTGATTTAAAAGCGTCCTTATTAGCCTAATATATATATATATATATATATATATACAAAGTGTACACATAATAATTAATATTTAACTTGTATTCGCTAAAAATGAAAGGATAGAAGTCAATTTTAATTGGAGTTAATTAAACCATTATTAATAATAAGCATAAAAGTCTGTGAAAACCCAAGATTATAATACCAGAAAATAAAGCTCTGAGAATTAATATTATTTTGAACACCTGCGTAGTTTAAATATCACGTACGGCGAAAATTGTGTAGATAACAAATGGTTTCAAAGAATCTTGAAGAAACCGTGGCTTAATATTCACGAGAAGGTGCGATACGGGGTTATTAAACCCAGATAGTCCACATGGACTAAAATAAAATCGATAATAAAGAATATCAATTTGCACCAATGCGAACAGGTTAGAAAAGGAAAGAGAAAATGCGTCAAGCAAAGACACATATAGTAAAAGGCGTGATTTAAGCAACGTCACGAGGGTCACAAATGGTTGAAAATAGGATGCAAATATCAGAGGTAGAAACAACGATTTCTGTACAAAATTAATTAGCTTTTCTCGGACATGTTTGCGTGCCGTGTGAGAATTTCTGAGATTTTAAATGGGGCGAGTGAAAAATTCGTAAAAACCGATGCGCGAGCGACGGACTGGGAACATGGCATGAGAAATTCTTTAGAATTACCCGTTTTGGGGAACAGACCGACAGACAGGCTTTTTGCTATATATACCGGTGGTAATATGAATTTCGGCCTCTTAGACTTTTGACTATTCGATGCGTTAAAAGCTCTTACATCCGCGACTTGATTGAAGATGTTAAACAGTGCATTTTAGTTTGATAAAATAATTTAAAATTTTGCTCGTATATTTTAGTGATTCAAAATAGTTTGTTATTTACGTGCTAACATGAATGTACTTCAGTGCACTTAGATACAAGGTAATGAAATTTAGTATCACTGTACCAATTAGCAAAATTTACAACGACAAATGTATACACAAAAGTAGGCAGTTTTGGCGTATATTGGTGAAAGACGCATGAATTTCTTGGCTATTTTTCGGGGTGTTAATAATTAAATGGTTCAAATACGTGTCTGGATCCACGAAACAAGGGTCAGATATACACAGATGAGTTCCGGAAAAGCCCAGAAACAACTTTAAATAAATGGTGATGGAGAAAATTTTAAAAGCGTTGAGAATTAGAAGCCGTAAATATAATCCTGTTGGAATGGTGTGATTAACTAAAGGGACGATGTACATTGAAGCTACGAGGACAGTGACCTTCAGGTAAATTATACTATTTTGTTTGACATTTTGTGTGTTGAATTACTTTATAATTGATTTACTTTAAATGGACATTAGTGAAATTGTACTAACAATAATATTTTAATTTTAAGGTGAAATTTGCTTGTTTAAGTAGAAAGGGGTATTAGTATTGATGTTCTGGATTATGATAAAAATATGGGAATGTCTTTGAGCTCAATTAGACGAACCTGGTTAATTAACGTAAAGGGGTGGTAGATGCTCCCTTTGTACTCTGCATATATTGTTATAGTAATTAGTAGGCATCCTACAAGGACTTTAATTCTGGATGCACATTAAAATGAAAATAAATTCAATTTTGAAAGTTTCCGATATTAAAATTTATGCTGCATATTAATTTTGAAATTTTAATGTATTGTGAATATTGATGTAAATAGAGTTGACGTTGATATTAAGGGTAGGAATGTGTTGTTTAATTTTATGAATGAGGAGGTTTATAAAATTAGGTGAGCAGCCGAGGCGAAAACAGGATCACAGCAGTTTATGACGCCCAATCGGTGGGACTAGAATTTTTTTGTTGAAAGGACCCAGTTCCCGCATTCAAAGGAGTATATCACAGCAGTTTATGACGCCCAATTCGTAGGGGCTCGATTAGAAAGAGGAGTACCCGAAAGATGGATATATCACAGCAGTTTATGGCGACCACAACGTGAGGGCTCGAGTTCCAAATAAAATTTTTGTGATTTTATTCCAGGAAACTGGCGATCTGAGAGAGAGAGTTTTTGTGTGTGTATAAATTTAAGAGTATTTTAGAGTGTGTGAGAGTGATTAGAACGTATGCAGAGAAAAGAGTGGTTAAGGAGTCAAGGAGTGGAAATTGGAAGTGACGATAGTGCATTGTGAGAAAAATTCTAAAATGGAAGAAGCTGGAGGCAGTAGAGATCAGTCGAGGACGGAATCAGGGGATCAAGGAAACGAGATGATATTGAGAATGTTAGAGAGGATGAGTGAAGAATCCAATAGAAAATTAGAACAGCTAAGCGATGAATCTAATAGAGCTAGGGAAGAATCGAATAAAAATTTGACCAATTAAATCAGGAATTAGGGAATAAAATAGAAAAATCGACGAGAGAATTTACAGAATTTAAAATAGTCTTACCGTGAAAATGGGGAAGTTGAAAATAAGGTAGATAAAAATGAGCGGGATATTACAGGTCTTCGACAGGAAATGGGAAAAAAAGGGAAAAGGGATAAAAAATAAAAGGGAGGGAAAAAAAAGTAGTTAAAAATTAAAAAAAGGGGGAAAGAAATTTTAGTAAAAAAAATGTTTTAAAAATAAAAAAGGTAAAAGGGGAAAAAATAAAGGGAAAGATAAAAAAGGGGAAAGGGGGTGAAGGGTAAATAAAGTAAAAAAAATTTTAAAAAAATTTTAAGAAAGAATGGAGGTTAAAAGGGAAATAAAGGGAAAGGGAAAAAGAAAAGAAGGGAAAAAGGGAAAATAGGAAAGAAAAAGTAAAGGAAGGAAAAATAAAAGGATTTAGAAAAAAATTTAAAGGAAATTAAAGGGAAAATTTAAAAATAAATGGGAGAAATAAAAAATTTGAAATTATTAAAAATTTAAATAAAAGGGTTGGGAACAAGAGGGAAAGGAAAGTAGAAAATTAGGAAAATTTTTGAAAATTTGAAAGGATTTTATCCCAAAAAAGGGAATTTTGGATAAATGGGGAAAATTTAAAGGGGAGGAAAAAATACCTAAATTTTAAAGGGAAAGTTTGGAAATGTTTTATAAAATGAAAAAAAGGGAAAGTTTAAAAACTAAGAAAAATTTAATTTATTAAAGAAATTTAAAAAAAAAAAAAGGGGAAGGGTTTAAAAGGGCCCTAAAATTAAAATTATCCAAAAGGAAATTAGTAAAAAAATTTTTTTAATAATATTTTTAAAAATTTTTTAAAAAATTACCTAAAATTTAAATTTAATGTTTGTAAGAAAAGGGGGTAATTAAAGGGGTAAAAAAAAAATAAATAGGGAAAAACAAGTTTAAAAAAGAATAAATTTAAGATAATAAAATGAAATTTTAGTTTAAAAATTTAAGTTTTAAAAAAAAGGGGTAGGGGAAAGGTTTAAAGGATGGGAAGAAAAAGGGGTTTTAAAAGGAAAAGGTTTTGGATAAATTTAAAAAAGGGTTAGGGGAAAAAAGGGAAAAAAATAAAAATGGGTTTTAAAAGGGAAAAATAATTTGGGAAAAAAGGGGGAAAAAAAAAAGAAAGAAAAAAAAAGGGAAATTAATTTAAAGGGTGGGAATTTAAGAAGAGAAGGGGAAAGGTAAAATTAGGAGGGAAAAAAAGGAGGGTAAAAAAGTTTTTTAAAAAAAAATTTTAAAAATAGTTTTTGGGAAAATTTGTTTAAAAATTGGGGGGAAAAATTTTAATGGGAAAATAAATTTTTAAAAAAAGAGGAAGAGAAATGGGTGAGGAAAATTTTTGAATTTTTTGGGGAAAGGAAAAATTTTTGTTAAATAGGGGTTTAATTGAAATTTTTAGGGTTTTATTTTGAAAGGTAAAATTAAATTAAAATTAAAAATTTTAAAATTTTTTTTGGGAAAAAAATTTAAAAAATTTGGGGTTTTTTTTTCAAAATATTTGAAAAGGTTTTTTAAAAGGGCTTTTCAAGGGTTAATAAAAAAAATGGAAATTTGGGAAAATTTCCAATTAAAAATTTAAAAAATTATAAACAAAAAATAAAAATTTCCGGCTTTAAATTAAAAAGAAGCATTTAAAAGGGGTTTAATTTTTTTTAAAAAAAAATTTAAAAAATTTATTCCATAAAGGGAAAAATAAAATTTATTTTAACAGATTTAAAAAGAAACAAAATTTTTAAATAAAAATTTTAAAAAGAAAAATTTAAAACCCAAGAATTTCCGTAAAAATTAAAATTTTTGAAGGATTTAAAAAACTAAAAGGGAAAATTTTAAAAACAAAAATTTAGAAAAAATTGGGTTAAAATTTTTTGGTAAAATTTTAAATGAAAATTTTATAAAGGAAAAAAAAATTTCAAAAAATTTTTTTTTTGGGGAAATTTCGGGAAAAGGGGGAAAAATTTAAAAAAGGGAAAAGGGGAAAAAAATTTTTTTTTTAACCCCAAAATTTTGGAAATGGTTAAAATTAAGGGGGTTTAATTTTTTTTCTTTAAAAAAAGGTTTTAAATTTAGGGGATTTTTGGTTTAATTTTCTGTTTAAAAGAAAATTTAAATTTTGGAAAGTTTTTTATTTTATTTAAAAATTTAAAATTTTTTAAAAAAATTTTTTTTAAAAAATGTTTTAAAAATTTGGGTTTTAAATAGGGAAAAAAATTTGGGTGGGTTTTTTAATTTTTAAATTGGGAAAAGGAAAAATTTTTTTTAAAAATTGGAAAACCACAAAAAAAGGGGATAAAAAAAGTTAAAAACCCCAAAAATTTTAAAAGGGTTAAATTTTTAAAGGGGTTGCCAAAATCCGGGAATTTATTAAGGTGTAATTTTAAAAACTTTCCTTAAAAAATTTCTATTTTTAATTTTGGGGTTTTTTTTAAAATTTATTTAAAATTTTAAAATAAAAAAAAATTTTTTTCCCTTTTTTAAAATTTTTTTTTCGATATTAAAATTTTTAAATTTTTAGTAAAAAACGGTTTTAAAAAAATAAAAATTTTTAAATTTCCCTTTTATTGCAAAATTTTAAATTTTTTTGGATTTTAAAAAACTTTTAAAGGGGAGGGTTTTTTAAAAAAATTTTTTGAAACCAAATTTAAAATTTAGCCAAAATTTAAAATTTTTTTTGAAAAAAAAATTTTAAATTAAAAAAAATTTTTTTTATTTAAAATTTTTTGGGCGGGAAAACCCTTTAACTGGTAAATTTTTGGGTAAAAAATTTTTCCCCCCACCAAAATTAAAAAAAAAAATTTCCCAAAAATTCCTCAACCAAAAATTCAGCTTTTTTAATTTTTTCCCCATAAAATTCTTTTAAAAAAAATTTTTAATTTTTTCATTTAAATTTAAATTTTTTTTTCAAAAATTTTTAAAAATTAAAATTTTTTAAATCAAATTTTTGAAATTTTTTTCCCCAAAAAAAACAAAAAACAACCTCAAAAAAATGCCCTTTTTTAAAGGGTTTTTAAAAAAATTTTAATTGTAAAAATACTTCCTTTAAAAAAATTATAAAATTTAAAAACACAAAAAAAAAATTTTAATTTATAAAATTCCCAAACCAAAATTAAACAAAAATTTTTAAAAATTTTACGTCCTTAAGCTTTTAAAACCCATCCCTTTTTAAAAATTAAACCCGGAAATTTTTAATTTCCCCTTTTTTTAAAATTTTTCCTTTTTTTAAAACCCCGAAAAAAATTTTTATTTTTTTTAGGAAAACCCTTTTTTTCAAAGAAAAATTTTTTAAAAAATTTAACCCGAAATGCCGGAAAAACTTTAATAAAAAGGGTTTTCACTTAAATAAGGGAAATTTTAAAATTTAAAACTAAAAATTTTAACCTTTAACAATGGGGGCTTTTTCCCAAATTCTTTTAAAAATTTTCATTTCCCAAATGAAATTTTTCTTTTTTCCAAAAAACAATTTTTGATTGTGTTTAAAATCTTTTTTCATTTTATTTGACTTTTTACCCTTTAAAATTTCCAAATTTTTTAAAACCTTTTTTAAATTTCCCTTTTAAAACCCCTTTAAAATTTCCCTTTTAAATTGGGTTTTTTTTAAATTTTAAATTTATTGAGTTTTGTTCAAACCTTACTTAAATAAAATTTAAATTTTGTTAATTTTTTTTTTTTTTAAAAATTTTAAAAAATTTTTAAAGGGTTTTTTTTTAAAACTTTTTTGTATGGGTTTTTAAAATTTTTAAATTTTTTTTTTAAAACCCAAAAGAAATTTAAAATTTTTTTATTTCCTTTTTAAAGGGTTTTAAAATTATTTTTAATAAAATTTTTCCTTTAAAATTTAAAATTTAATTTATTTTTTTTTTAAAAATTTTAACCCCAAAAAAATAAAAAAGAAAAATTTTTTAAAAATCAAAATCCCTTTATTTTCCAAATTTAAAAAAATTTTTCCCCCAAAAAATTCAATTTTCTAAATTTATCCTACCCTTTTAAATTTCCATTAAAACCCTTTAAACTTTTTAATCCAATTTATTTAACCCCACCCTATCCTTTTTCCCTAACCTTTCCTATTCTAAAATTTTCCCTAATCCCTTAAATTTTAAACCAAATTCTTTTTTTTCCTCATTTCTTTTATTTCCTCCTAAAAAATATTCTCACTAACTTAATCCCCTAAACCCTAAATCCTATATAACCAACCTAAAACCCTACTTTTTAAACCCCCACTAATTTATGAAATTATTAACTCCACTAATTTTTCTTTAACCAAAACTAAAAAATTATTTTCCAATTATTAATTTAGAAATTTTTGAGAATAATGTAGAAGTATTACTTGATACAGGGCAGAGGCGAGTTTAATATCGGAGGAATTCGTCAGCAAAATTAGGGATAAGGTTTGTGATAGAATTATGCCTATAAAGCGTAGCCATTTAGTAGCTCAAATAAAAGAAGTTTGCTGTAGTAAATAGTGTTGTGGTGCTTAGGATAGATATAGGAGGTTTAAGCTGTGAACAGGAGTTTGTAATTGTACCTGGACTGAAGTTTCAGAGCATTTTAGGTGTTGACTGTATGATGAAGTTAGGGTTTTGATAGATATGGAAAGGAAGGTAGTAAGGTTTAAAGATAGGGTAGTGCCATGGAAGGGCAGTTATGAAGTCACAGAGGATGACACGGGGTTTAGTATTAATGTAGTAGAGGTAGAGGATGATGAAGGTAAACAGATCAACACAATAAGATGTCCAGAGGATAGGATAGTAGAGGTTCAAGCTTTATTACAAAAACATGCAGAAGTAGTGGGGTAGAAGCAGCATATCAGGAGCAGGTGAAGGCGAAATTAAGTAAAGATGGCAAGTTTGTTTTAATCAAGTAGATTTAAATTCATTCTGGCGGATTCCATTACATAAGAATTCTAGAAGGTACATAGGATTTTCCGTAGAGGAAAAATCGAAATTGTAAAGTAGTATCGTTTGGTTTGTCGGCAGAAAGGGAAACAACAATAAATGAGAAACAGACAAGTGTAGGGACTGAAGAAGAAAATTTGTAAGAGTCAGGATAAGAGGGATGATAAGTTTATTGTATTTGAGATAATAGAGATGTTAAGTATAGATATAGAAGGGGGAGAGATAGGGATGAAGAGTATTAGGATGGTAAGAAGAAAGACATGGAGGGTCAAGAAGAGAGTTAGATTTAAATAGGATAGGGATAGAATAGGTGTAGATAGAAGAGTAGAAGTAAGTGTTTATAGAAAATAAAGCTAGGTATAGGATAAATATGGGAGATAATTAGGAATAGGTTTAGGATGAGAATAAAGAGTAAATGTAGGAAGAAAAGAAGATAGGTTAAGTATAGATATTTCATAGAAGATTAGTAGAGAGTTAGGAATAGAGTAAGAGTAGGATAGGCATATAGGATTAGGTAGGGGGAAGTAAAGTATAGTGAAGATTAGTTAAAAGTTAGGAATAGGATAGGTATATAGAATGTATATAGGATTAGATGGATAAGTAGGATGAAGTTAGGGATAATTTCAGTTTATAGAATTAGGTGAGAGTTAGGAATAGGATAGGGATATAGGATAGGTGTAAATATTTTTTTTGGATTGGAGACAAAGTAGGTAAGTTAGATAGATAAGGGTAGAGAGTGATAGGCAATTTTTTGTAATTTTTTTGGTCTAAAGGCTTTTATTTGCATTCAAATAAGTGGGATTATTTGTATTCAAATAGGGGGAAAATACTCATATTTAGACCAGGGTAGAAAATTAAATAATCACATCAAATAATTTTAATCACCGTGTAGAAGCTTTGGGAAGAGGTACGCTTTATTAAAACCGTGAAGCATAAAAGGTTATTAGTTTCATTAAACATAAGAGATTTAAATCATGTACAAGACGCTTTATATCAAAAGAAGCAGTATTAACAAGCTCTACGGGTAATGTAATTATTCCTAAACAAATGGAAATTACGTGCAAAATTTATCTTAATTAACTCTATTTCAAGTAACCGGTAGTAAAACAAAGTGTACACATAATAATTAATATTTAACTTGTATTCGCTAAAAATGAAAGGATAGAAGTCAATTTTAATTGGAGTTAATTAAACCATTATTAATAATAAGCATAAAGTCTGTGAAAACCCAAGATTATAATACCAGAAAATAAAGCTCTGAGAATTAATATTATTTTGAACACCTGCGTAGTTTAAATATCACGTACGGCGAAAATTGTGTAGATAACAAATGGTTTCAAAGAATCTTGAAGAAACCGTGGCTTAATATTCACGAGAAGGTGCGATACGGGGTTATTAAACCCAGATAGTCCACATGGACTAAAATAAAATCGATAATAAAGAATATCAATTTGCACCAATGCGAACAGGTTAGAAAAGGAAAGAGAAAATGCGTCAAGCAAAGACACATATAGTAAAAGGCGTGATTTAAGCAACGTCACGAGGGTCACAAATGGTTGAAAATAGGATGCAAATATCAGAGGTAGAAACAACGATTTCTGTACAAAATTAATTAGCTTTTCTCGGACATGTTTGCGTGGTGTGAAATTTCTGAGATTTTAAATGGGGCAGTGAAAATTCGTAAAACCGATGCGCGAGCGACGGACTGGGAACATGGCATGAGAAATTCTTTAGAATTACCCGTTTTGGGGAACAGACCGACAGACAGGCTTTTGCTATATATACCGGTGGTAATATGAATTTCGGCCTCTTAGACTTTTGACTATTCGATGCGTTAAAAGCTCTTACATCCGCGACTTGATTGAAGATGTTAAACAGTGCATTTTAGTTTGATAAAATAATTTAAAATTTTGCTCGTATATTTTAGTGATTCAAAATAGTTTGTTATTTACGTGCTAACATGAATGTACTTCAGTGCACTTAGATACAAGGTAATGAAATTTAGTATCACTGTACCAATTAGCAAAATTTACAACGACAAATGTATACACAAAAGTAGGCAGTTTTGGCGTATATTGGTGAAAGACCATGAATTTCTTGGCTATTTTTCGGGGTGTTAATAATTAAATGGTTCAAATACGTGTCTGGATCCACGAAACAAGGGTCAGATATACACAGATGAGTTCCGGAAAAGCCCAGAAACAACTTTAAATAAATGGTGATGGAGAAAATTTTAAAAGCGTTGAGAATTAGAAGCCGTAAATATAATCCTGTTGGAATGGTGTGATTAACTAAAGGGACGATGTACATTGAAGCTACGAGGACAGTGACCTTCAGGTAAATTATACTATTTTGTTTGACATTTTTGTGTGTGTTGAATTACTTTATAATTGATTTACTTTAAATGGACATTAGTGAAATTGTACTAACAATAATATTTTAATTTTAAGGTGAAATTTGCTTGTTTAAGTAGAAAGGGGTATTAGTATTGATGTTCTGGATTATGATAAAAATATGGGTATGTCTTTGAGCTCAATTAGACGAACCTGGTTAATTAACGTAAAGGGGTGGTAGATGCTCCCTTTGTACTCTGCATATATTGTTATAGTAATTAGTAGGCATCCTACAAGGACTTTAATTCTGGATGCACATTAAAATGAAAATAAATTCAATTTTGAAAGTTTCGATATTAAAATTTATGCTGCATATTAATTTTGAAATTTTAATGTATTGTGAATATTGATGTAAATAGAGTTGACGTTGATATTAAGGGTAAGAATGTGTTGTTTAATTTTATGAATGAGGAGGTTTATAAAATTAGGTGAGCAGCCGAGGCGAAAACAGGATCACAGCAGTTTATGACGCCCAATCGGTGGGACTAAATTTTTTGTTGAAAGGACCCAGTTCCGCATTCAAAGGAGTATATCACAGCAGTTTATGACGCCCAATTCGTAGGGGCTCGATTAGAAAGGGAGTACCCGAAAGATGGATATATCACAGCAGTTTATGGCGACCACAACGTGAGGGCTCGAGTTCCAAATAAAATTTTGTGATTTTATTCCAGGAAACTGGCGATCTGAGAGAGAGGTTTTTGTGTGTATAAATTTAAGAGTATTTTAGAGTGTGTGGAGTGATTAGAACGTATGCAGAGAAAAGAGTGGTTAAGGAGTCAAGGGGGAAATTGGAAGTGACGATAGTGCATTGTGGAGAAAAATTCTAAAATGGAAGAAGCTGGAGGCAGTAGAGATCAGTCGAGGACGGAATCAGGGATCAAGGAAACGAGATGATATTGAGAATGTTAGAGAGGATGAAAGAATCCAATAGAAAATTAGAACAGCTAAGCGATGAATCTAATAGAGCTAGGAAGAATCGAATAAGAAATTTGACCAATTAAATCAGGAATTAGGGAATAAAATAGAAAAATCGACGAGAGAATTTACAGAATTTAAAAATAGTCTTACCGTGAAAATGGGGGAAGTTGAAAATAAGGTAGATAAAAATGAGCGGGATATTACAGGTCTTCGACAGGAAATGGGACATTTAAGGTCCGAAGTACGCATTTTTTGTGAAGAAGAGATTAATGTAAAAATGACTGAAGTGACGGACTCATGTAGGGATCAGTTAGGCAGGGTAGAACGCGAAGTTAGTAGTATCAAATATAACATGTCAAATTTAACGGGGGATGGTCCCAGATTTTCTACAGGTGGAGTATCATTAGACCAACACATGAAGTTTTATGGCGATAACAGGGTAAATCCACAAATTTTTATTAATAGTGTAAGAAATCTAGTGGGAAATTTATTTGACGAACAGACTAAACTGAATACGATAAAGGCTTTATTAAAGGACAATGCGGAAGCATGGTACAATTTAGTAGGACAGGACATAGACACGTATCAGGACTTTGAAAACAAATTTTTAAAGCACTACTGGAGTGACCACAGACAAGACCAGGTACGAGACGACTTAATCACAGGGAAATTTAAGGGAGAATTTTCAGGAAGTAGGGAGCAATATGCTATACGCAAGTATAGCATAGCAAAGCAACTGAACCCACCACTGACGGACCGACAAATTATTAAGTATGTATCACGACACTTCGAGGCAGAAATAAGACAGCACGTAGCACTACAGAACATAGTGGACAGAGAAATGTTTCTAGAATACCTGCAGAGGTACGACGACGTAAGTAGTGGACGACCTCGGGATAATAGGGAAAGACAGATCAATACAGTTAGGTTTGACAATAGACGGGACAACTATGCTAGAAGGGGGAATAATTACGGATACCAGCGACAGAATTGGGAACAGAGACGACCATACGTTAGGAGTAATAGTTTAGGAAGGGGATCTGCACCGAGACCGGAACCTACCAGAAGGAATAGTTCATCGGACATGAGGGGGACTGCTAATACAGACACGGAACGAGTGGAAACGCCTAGGACATACGCTGAGGTGACGGCTAGACCAGGACCGAGTAGGGAAAACAGACCTGGACAGGATTTTTAGAACGCGACAGACCACTAGATTTCAGTGTAAATGTATATGAACATCCACGTGAATTTTTCAAAATTGAGGAAGAAGTAGAGCCAGAAACTAAGGAAAAATTATGTTTGCCAATTATTAATTTAGAAATTTTTGAGAATAATGTAGAAGTATTACTTGATACAGGGGCAGAGGCGAGTTTAATATCGGAGGAATTCGTCAGCAAAATTAGGGATAAGGTTTGTGATAGAATTATGCCTATAAAGCGTAGCCATTTAGTAGCTCCAAATAAAAAGAAGTTTGCTGTAGTAAATAGTGTTGTGGTGCTTAGGATAGATATAGGAGGTTTAAGCTGTGAACAGGAGTTTGTAATTGTACCTGGACTGAAGTTTCAGAGCATTTTAGGTGTTGACTGTATGATGAAGTTAGGGGTTTTGATAGATATGGAAAGGAAGGTAGTAAGGTTTAAAGATAGGGTAGTGCCATGGAAGGGCAGTTATGAAGTCACAGAGGATGACACGGGGTTTAGTATTAATGTAGTAGAGGTAGAGGATGATGAAGGTAAACAGATCAACACAATAAGATGTCCAGAGGATAGGATAGTAGAGGTTCAAGCTTTATTACAAAAACATGCAGAAGTAGTGGGGGTAGAAGCAGCATATCAGGAGCAGGTGAAGGCGAAATTAAGTAAAGATGGCAAGTTTGTTTTAATCAAGTAGATTTAAGGATTCATTCGGGGATTCCATTACATAAGAATTCTAGAAGGTACATAGGATTTTCCGTAGAGGAAAAATCGAGTTTAAAGTAGTATCGTTTGGTTTGTCGGCAGAAAGGGAAACAACAATAAATGAGAAACAGACAAGTGTAGGGACTGAAGAAGAAGTAATATGTAAGAGTCAGGATAAGAGGGATGATAAGTTTATTGTATTTGAGATAATAGAGATGTTAAGTATAGATATAGAAGGGGGAGAGATAGGGATGAAGAGTATTAGGATGGTAAGAAGAAAGACATGGAGGGTCAAGAAGAGAGTTAGATTTAAATAGGATAGGGATAGAATAGGTGTAGATAGAAGAGTAGAAGTAAGTGTTTATAGAAAATAAAGCTAGGTATAGGATAAATATGGGAGATAATTAGGAATAGGTTTAGGATGAGAATAAAGAGTAAATGTAGGAAGAAAAGAAGATAGGTTAAGTATAGATATTTCATAGAAGATTAGTGGAGAGTTAGGAATAGAGTAAGAGTAGGATAGGCATATAGGATTAGGTAGGGGGAAGTAAAGTATAGTGAGGATTAGTTAAAAGTTAGGAATAGGATAGGTATATAGAATGTATATAGGATTAGATGGATAAGTAGGATGAAGTTAGGGATAATTTCAGTTTATAGAATTAGGTGAGAGTTAGGAATAGGATAGGGATATAGGATAGGTGTAAATATTTTTTTTGGATTGGAGACAAAGTAGGTAAGTTAGATAGATAAGGGTAGAGAGTGATAGGCAATTTTTTTTGTAATTTTTTTTTTGGTCTAAAGGCTTTATATTTGCATTCAAATAAGTGGGATTATTTGTATTCAAATAGGGGGAAAATACTCATATTTAGACCAGGGTAGAAAATTAAATAATCACATCAAATAATTTTAATCACCGTGTAGAAGCTTTGGGAAGAGGTACGCTTTATTAAAACCGTGAAGCATAAAAGGTTATTAGTTTCATTAAACATAAGAGATTTAAATCATGTACAAGACGCTTTATATCAAAAGAAGCAGTATTAACAAGCTCTACGGGTAATGTAATTATTCCTAAACAAATGGAAATTACGTGCAAAATTTATCTTAATTAACTCTATTTCAAGTAACCGGTAGTAAAACAAAGTGTACACATAATAATTAATATTTAACTTGTATTCGCTAAAAATGAAAGGATAGAAGTCAATTTTAATTGGAGTTAATTAAACCATTATTAATAATAAGCATAAAAGTCTGTGAAAACCCAAGATTATAATACCAGAAAATAAAGCTCTGAGAATTAATATTATTTTGAACACCTGCGTAGTTTAAATATCACGTACGGCGAAAATTGTGTAGATAACAAATGGTTTCAAAGAATCTTGAAGAAACCGTGGCTTAATATTCACGAGAAGGTGCGATACGGGGTTATTAAACCCAGATAGTCCACATGGACTAAAATAAAATCGATAATAAAGAATATCAATTTGCACCAATGCGAACAGGTTAGAAAAGGAAAGAAAATGCGTCAAGCAAAGACACATATAGTAAAAGGCGTGATTTAAGCAACGTCACGAGGGTCACAAATGGTTGAAAATAGGATGCAAATATCAGAGGTAGAAACAACGATTTCTGTACAAAATTAATTAGTTTTCTCGGACATGTTTGCGTGCCGTGGAGAATTTCTGAGATTTTAAATGGGGCGAGTGAAAATTCGTAAAACCGATGCGCGAGCGACGGACTGGGAACATGGCATGAGAAATTCTTTAGAATTACCCGTTTTGGGGAACAGACCGACAGACAGGCTTTTTGCTATATATACCGGTGGTAATATGAATTTCGGCCTCTTAGACTTTTGACTATTCGATGCGTTAAAAGCTCTTACATCCGCGACTTGATTGAAGATGTTAAACAGTGCATTTTAGTTTGATAAAATAATTTAAAATTTTGCTCGTATATTTTAGTGATTCAAAATAGTTTGTTATTTACGTGCTAACATGAATGTACTTCAGTGCACTTAGATACAAGGTAATGAAATTTAGTATCACTGTACCAATTAGCAAAATTTACAACGACAAATGTATACACAAAAGTAGGCAGTTTTGGCGTATATTGGTGAAAGACGCATGAATTTCTTGGCTATTTTTCGGGGGTGTTAATAATTAAATGGTTCAAATACGTGTCTGGATCCACGAAACAAGGGTCAGATATACACAGATGAGTTCCGGAAAAGCCCAGAAACAACTTTAAATAAATGGTGATGGAGAAAATTTTAAAAGCGTTGAGAATTAGAAGCCGTAAATATAATCCTGTTGGAATGGTGTGATTAACTAAAGGGACGATGTACATTGAAGCTACGAGGACAGTGACCTTCAGGTAAATTATACTATTTTGTTTGACATTTTTGTGTGTGTTGAATTACTTTATAATTGATTTACTTTAAATGGACATTAGTGAAATTGTACTAACAATAATATTTTAATTTTAAGGTGAAATTTGCTTGTTTAAGTAGAAAGGGGTATTAGTATTGATGTTCTGGATTATGATAAAAATATGGGTATGTCTTTGAGCTCAATTAGACGAACCTGGTTAATTAACGTAAAGGGGTGGTAGATGCTCCCTTTGTACTCTGCATATATTGTTATAGTAATTAGTAGGCATCCTACAAGGACTTTAATTCTGGATGCACATTAAAATGAAAATAAATTCAATTTTGAAAGTTTCCGATATTAAAATTTATGCTGCATATTAATTTTGAAATTTTAATGTATTGTGAATATTGATGTAAATAGAGTTGACGTTGATATTAAGGGTAGGAATGTGTTGTTTAATTTTATGAATGAGGAGGTTTATAAAATTAGGTGAGCAGCCGAGGCGAAAACAGGATCACAGCAGTTTATGACGCCCAATCGGTGGGACTAGAATTTTTTTGTTGAAAGGACCCAGTTCCCGCATTCAAAGGAGTATATCACAGCAGTTTATGACGCCCAATTCGTAGGGGCTCGATTAGAAAGAGGAGTACCCGAAAGATGGATATATCACAGCAGTTTATGGCGACCACAACGTGAGGGCTCGAGTTCCAAATAAAATTTTTGTGATTTTATTCCAGGAAACTGGCGATCTGAGAGAGAGTTTTTGTGTGTATAAATTTAGAGTATTTTAGAGTGTGTGAGGTGATTAGAACGTATGCAGAGAAAAAGTGGTTAAGGAGTCAAGGGTGGAAATTGGAAGTGACGATAGTGCATTGTGTGAAAAAATTCTAAAATGGAAGAAGCTGGAGGCAGTAGAGATCAGTCGAGGACGGAATCAGGGATCAAGGAAACGAGATGATATTGAGAATGTTAGAGAGGATGAGTGAAGAATCCAATAGAAAATTAGAACAGCTAAGCGATGAATCTAATAGAGCTAGGGAAGAATCGAATAAAAATTTGACCAATTAAATCAGGAATTAGGAATAAAATAGAAAAATCGACGAGAGAATTTACAGAATTTAAAATAGTCTTACCGTGAAAATGGGGAAGTTGAAAATAAGGTAGATAAAAATGAGCGGGATATTACAGGTCTTCGACAGGAAATGGGACATTTAAGGTCCGAAGTACGCATTTTTGAAGAAGAGATTAATGTAAAATGACTGAAGTGACGGACTCATGTAGGGATCAGTTAGGCAGGGTAGAACGGAAGTTAGTAGTATCAAATATAACATGTCAAATTTAACGGGGATGGTCCCAGATTTTCTACAGGTGGAGTATCATTGGACCAACACATGAAGTTTTATGGCGATAACAGGGTAAATCCACAAATTTTTATTAATAGTGTAAGAAATCTAGTGGGAAATTTATTTGACGAACAGACTAAACTGAATACGATAAAGGCTTTATTAAAGGACAATGCGGAAGCATGGTACAATTTAGTAGGACAGGACATAGACACGTATCAGAACTTTGAAAACAAATTTTAAAGCACTACTGGGTGACCACAGACAAGACCAGGTACGAGACGACTTAATCACAGGAAATTTAAGGAGAATTTTCAGGAAGTAGGGAGCAATATGCTATACGCAAGTATAGCATAGCAAAGCAACTGAACCCACCACTGACGGACCGACAAATTATTAAGTATGTATCACGACACTTCGAGGCAGAAATAAGACAGCACGTAGCACTACAGAACATAGTGGACAGAGAAATGTTTCTAGAATACCTGCAGAGGTACGACGACGTAAGTAGTGGACGACCTCGGGATAATAGGGAAAGACAGATCAATACAGTTAGGTTTGACAATAGACGGGACAACTATGCTAGAAGGGGGAATAATTACGGATACCAGCGACAGAATTGGGAACAGAGACGACCATACGTTAGAGTAATAGTTTAGAAGGGATCTGCACCGAGACCGGAACCTACCAGAAGGAATAGTTCATCGGACATGAGGGGGACTGCTAATACAGACACGGAACGAGTGGAAACGCCTAGGACATACGCTGAGGTGACGGCTAGACCAGGACCGAGTAGGGAAAATAGACCTGGACAGGATTTTTAGAACGCGACAGACCACTAGATTTCAGTGTAAATGTATATGAACATCCACGTGAATTTTTCAAAATTGAGGAAGAAGTAGAGCCAGAAACTAAGGAAAAATTATGTTTGCCAATTATTAATTTAGAAATTTTGAGAATAATGTAGAAGTATTACTTGATACAGGGGCAGAGGCGAGTTTAATATCGGAGGAATTCGTCAGCAAAATTAGGGATAAGGTTTGTGATAGAATTATGCCTATAAAGCGTAGCCATTTAGTAGCTCAAATAAAAAAGTTTGCTGTAGTAAATAGTGTTGTGGTGCTTAGGATAGATATAGGAGGTTTAAGCTGTGAACAGGAGTTTGTAATTGTACCTGGACTGAAGTTTCAGAGCATTTTAGGTGTTGACTGTATGATGAAGTTAGGGTTTTGATAGATATGGAAAGGAAGGTAGTAAGGTTTAAAGATAGGGTAGTGCCATGGAAGGGCAGTTATGAAGTCACAGAGGATGACACGGGGTTTAGTATTAATGTAGAGGGTAGAGGATGATGAAGGTAAACAGATCAACACAATAAGATGTCCAGAGGATAGGATAGTAGAGGTTCAAGCTTTATTACAAAACATGCAGAAGTAGTGGGGTAGAAGCAGCATATCAGGAGCAGGTGAAGGCGAAATTAAGTAAAGATGGCAAGTTTGTTTTAATCAAGTAGATTTAAGGATTCATTCTGGCGGATTCCATTACATAAGAATTCTAGAAGGTACATAGGATTTTCCGTAGAGGGAAAAATCGAGAATTGTAAAGTAGTATCGTTTGGTTTGTCGGCAGAAAGGGAAACAACAATAAATGAGAAACAGACAAGTGTAGGGACTGAAGAAGAAGTAATATGTAAGAGTCAGGATAAGAGGGATGCTAAGTTTATTGTATTTGAGATAATAGAGATGTTAAGTATAGATATAGAAGGGGGAGAGATAGGGATGAAGAGTATTAGGATGGTAAGAAGAAAGACATGGAGGGTCAAGAAGAGAGTTAGATTTAAATAGGATAGGGATAGAATAGGTGTAGATAGAAGAGTAGAAGTAAGTGTTTATAGAAAATAAAGCTAGGTATAGGATAAATATGGGAGATAATTAGGAATGGTTTAATGAAATAAAAGTAAATTAGGAAAAAAAAATATTAATAAAACATAAAGTTGTGGAAAAAAGATAAATAGGAAATAAGGTTGGAGGGAATAAATATTGAAATTAGTTAAAAGTTAGGAAAATGGTAATAAAAATGGTTTAAAGAATTTAGGGAAACGTTTTAAATTAGGGAGAAGGTGGATAGGGTATAAAGGTGTAAAATTTTTGGATTAAAAATAAATTGATAATAAAGGGGAATATCAATTTTTTGAATTTTTTTGGCAAAGGTTTAAGAAAAAAGGGGAAGAAAATGGGGAAAAACCATATTTAAAGGGTGAAAATTAAAAATCACATCAAAAATTTTAATAGTGAAATTTAAGAGGTAGAAAAACCTGAACAAAATTATTAGTTTCTTAAACATGGTTTTCTGTAAAGAGTTTTAAAAAGGCAGTTTAAAAATTTGTAAACCAAACAAATGGAAATTCTGAAAATTTTTTAATTAACCTTTTGGGGAAAACAAAGGACCAAAAAAAAACTTTTTGCTAAAATAAAGGTGGTAATTTTAATTGGGTTTTAAACCTTTTAATAATAAGCTAAAAGTCTTAAAACCCGATTATTAAGAAAATAAACCTTGGAAATTTTTATTTTGAAATTATTTAAAATGCCGAAAATTTGTGATAAAAATGGTTTGAATTTAAAACCGTGGCTTAAATTGAAATGGTACTTATTAAACCCAGATACCAAGGTAAAATAAAATTTAAAGTATCAATTTACCAATGCAAATTAGAAAAGGAAAAAAATGCGTGCAAAGCCAATATGTAAAGGCGTGATTTGCAATCCGGGGTAAAATTTAAAATGGTCAAATATCGGGTAGAAACAAGTTTCGTAAAAAAATTAGTTTTCCGGAAGGCCCGGGAAACAATTTTAAATGGGGGAGGAAAATTTTAAAAGCGGGAGGAATGGGAAAGGCTAAAATTCTTTGAATTGTTTTAACAAGACAGACATTTTTGCTAAATACCTGGTAATATAATTTGGTTTGACTTTTGTTTGTGGTTAAAACTTTAAATTGATTAAATTTAAAAGGCATTTTAGTTTGATAAAATAATTTAAAATTTTGTGAATTTTGTTTAAAAAGTTTTATTTAGTTTGAATGTCTTGGATTAGATAAAAATAAATTTGTATTGTCCTTAGCAAAATTTAAACGAAAATGTTAAAAAAGTAGGGTTTTGGGTAATTGGTCCTTTTCTTGGCTATTTTTGGGTTTAATAATTAAAGGTTCAAATATTCTGGATCCACAAAAAGGGAATAAACAATGAGTTCCGGAAAAGCCCAAAAAATTTAAATAAATGGTATGGGAAAATTTTAAAAGGTTGAGTTGAATAAATTAAGTTGGAATGGTTGTTAATAAAGGGAGTTAATTTAAGCACGAGGACAGGACCCAGGTTTATACATTTTGTTTGAATTTTTGTTGGAAACTTTTTGATTTCAAAGGCATTAGGAAATTGTATAAAATAATTTTTAATTTTAAGGGAAATTTGGTTTAAAAAATTTAGTATTGTGTTCTGGATTATTAAAAAATTTATTCTTTAAATTAACAACCTTTAAAACTAAAGGGGTTAACTCCCTTTTACCTTCAATATTGAATAATTAAATTCAAATTTAATTTAGCAATTAAAATGAAAAAAATTCAATTTTAAATTTTATTAAAATTTATGTGTTTAAATTTTAAATTTTAATGTATTTAATATTAAAATAGAGGAGTTGATATTAAGGGGGAATTGGTTTAATTTTATAAAGGGGTTTTAAAATTGGGAGCCCAAAAACAACCAATTTATACCCCAATCTTAAATTTTTTTTAAAGGCCCTTCCCTTAAATTAAAATTTATTGCTGTAATTTCCAATGCAATTTTTAACAAAAAATTTTCCCCACCATTGGGGTCAAAATGTTATCCTGTTTTCCCTGGGCTCAATTAAAACCTCCCTTTAAAATTAAACCAAACAAAAACGTTTCTATTTCTCAAACGTTTAAATTTTCAAATTAAATTTAATAAAATTGTTTTGTTTCAAATTAATTTTTATCATTTTTGTGATCCAGAAAAAGTTTTTGAACCATTTAATTAAAATTAACAACCGATTTAAAAAGGGGATTCCATTTACTTTTCCACCAATTAGCCAAAACTCCCAAATTTTATCATTTCCCGTTTAAATTTTCTTTAAAAAAGAATTTTAAAATTAAAATTTTATTTAGTAAATTTACATTCCATTTTGAGTAAATAATTAAAATTTTAAACCACCAAAATTAAACAAAAGAAATTTAAATTATTTTATTCAATTAATGCCTTTTTAACAACCCTTCAAAATTAATTTCGGTTTCTAAAAGCTTTTAAAACCATCAATTTATTTAAAGGTTTTGGGCCGGAATTCATATTACCCGGTTTTTATCCGCCGTTTTTGTTTAAAAACAGAAATCGAAATTTACTTTTCCCAAAACGAAAGCCTGTGCGTCGTTTAAATTTTGAATTTACATTTAAAATTTTAAATTTTACGGCCGAAACATGTCCAAAAAACAAAAATTTTTTAAGGGAAAATTTTTTTTACCTAAAAGCATTTTAACCAATTTAAATCGTGCGGCTAAAAGTTTTAAAATATGTGTCTGGGCGTTTTCCCCTTTCAAACCGGCCGTTTTTTCAAAAAGTTTTCTTTAAAATTTTTTTTCCCAGCCGTGGGCCCTTTTTTAACCCCTTTTTTATTTCTGTAAACTCTGACCGTTTCCAATATCCTTAGAATCGACATGTTTATCTAAACAAATTAAACTGAAATTGCCTTTTAAAATACGCAGGTGTGTTCAAACATCCTACTTCTAACTAACACTTCTAGGATTTGCATTTTATTGGGTTTTACAAGTTTCTATAGATATTATCTGTACGTTTTGTTCAATACCGGTTACTTGAAATAGAGTTAATTAAGATAAATTTTGCATGTAATTTCTCTTTGTTTGTTTATTAGGAATAAATAAATTAAACGCAGAGCTTTTTAATACTGTTTCTTTTGATATAAAGCGTCTTGTACATGATTTAAATTTCTTATTTTTACTGAAACGACCGAATTTATTTATGCTTCAAGGTTTTAATAAAGCGTATTATTTAATAAAATTCCTTATACACGGTGATTAAAATTATTTGATGTGATTATTTAATTTTCTACCCTGGTCTAAATTGAGTATTTTCCCCTATTTGAATACAAATAATCCCACTTATTTGAATGCAAATATAAACATTTAGACCAAAAAAAATTACAAAAAAATTGCCTATCACTCTCTACCCTTATCTATCTAACACCTACTTTGTCTCCAATCCAAAAAATATTTACACCTACCCTATATCCTATCTTATTCTAACTCTCACCTACTTCTATAAACTGAAATTATCCCTAACTTCATCCTACTTATCCATCTTATCCTATATACATCCTATATACCTATCCTATTCCTAACTTTTAACTAATCTTCACTATACTTTACTTCCCCTAAATCCTATATCCTATCCTACCCTTACTCTATTCATAACTCTCCACTAATCTTATATGAAATATCTACACTTAACCTATCTTATTTTCTTCCTACATTTACTATTTATTCTCATCCTAAACCTATTTCTAATTTTCTCCCATATTTATCCTATACCTAGCTTCATTTTCTACACACACTTACTTCTACTTTTCTATATACACCTATTCTATCTCTATCCTATTTCTTATTTAAATCTGACTCTTTTCTTAACCCTCCAGGTCTTCCTTCTAACTATCCTAATACTCTTCATCCCTATTTCTCCCCCTTCTATATCTATACTTAAATTCCTTATTATCTCACATACAATAAACTTATCATCCCTATTATCCTGACTCTTAAATACTGCTTCTTCTTCAGTCCCTACACTTGTCTGTTTCTCATTTATTATTGTTTCCCTTTCTCCCGACAAACCAAACGATACTACTTTAAAATTATCGATTTTTCCCTCTATGGAAAATCCTGTGTACCTTCTAGAATTCTTATGTAATGGAATCCGCCAGAATGAATTCCCTAAATCTACTTTATTAAAAACAAAATTGCCAATTAACCTCGTCAAAAGTGTGTCCATGGATGTTGGACAATGGAATTGCGGTTTGGTCCGTTGATTAATTTTTCGTGCATCTAAACATAAACGAATGCTATCATCCTTTTTCTTCACTACCACCAACGGATTTATGAAATGAGTGTTTGATACCTCTATTATGCCATCTTCCAACATTTTATTTAATTCTGCCTTCACCTGCTCCCGATATGCTGCTGGAATTGGATAAACCTTTGCGTTGAACGGTTCTGAATTATCCACTTCCAATCTGTGCTCATAGCTAACGCTGTTGCTTCTACCCCACTAATTCTGCATGTTTTTGTAATAAAGCTTGAACCTCTACTCTCCTATCCTCTGGACATCTTATTGTGTTGATCTGATTACCTTCATCATCCTCTACCTCTACTACATTAATACTCAACCCCGTGTCATCCTCTGTGACTTCATAACTGCCCTTCCATGGCACTACCCTATCTTTAATCCTTTACCTTCCTTTCCATATCTATCAAAACCCTAACTTCATCATACAGTCAACACCTAAAATGCTCTGAAACTTCAGTCCAGGTACAATTCAAACTCCTGTTCACAGCTTAAACCTCCTATATCTATCCTAAGCACCACAACACTATTTACTACAGCAAACTTCTTTTTATTTGGAGCTACTAAATGGCTACGCTTTATAGGCATAATTCTATCACAAACCTTATCCTAATTTTGCTGACGAATTCCTCCGATATTAAACTCGCCTCTGCCCCAGTAATACTTCTACATTATTCTCAAAATCTCTATATTAATAATTGGCAAACATAATTTTCCTTAGTTTCTGGCTCTACTTCCTCCTCAATTTTGAAAAATTCACGTGGATGTTCATATACATTTACACTGAAATCTAGTGGTCTGTCGCGTTCTAAAAATCCTGTCCAGGTCTGTGTTCCCTACTTGGTCCTGGTCTAGCCGTCACCTCAGCGTATGTCCTAGGTGTTTCCACTCGTTCCGTGTCTGTATTAGCTGTCCCCTCATGTCCGGTGAACTATTCCTTCTGGTAGGTTCCGGTCTCGGTGCAGGTCCCCTTCCTAAACTATTACTCTAACGTATGGTCGTCGCTGTTCCCAATTCTGTCGCTGGTATCCGTAACTATTCCCCGTCTAGCGTAGTTGTCCTTCTATTGTCAAACCTAACTGTGTTGATCTGTCTTTCCTATTATCCGAGGTCGTCCACTACTTACGTCGTCGTACCTCTGCAGGTATTCCAAAACATTTCTCTGTCCACTATGTTCTGTAGTGCTACGTGTTGTCTTATTTCTGCCTCGAAGTGTCGTGATAAATACTTAATAATTTGTCGGTCCGTCAGTGGTGGGTTCAGTTGCTGCTATGCTATACTTGCGTATAACATATTGCTCCCTACTTCCTGAAAATTCTCCCTTAAATTTCCTGTGATTAAGTCGTCTCGTACCTGGTCTTGTCTGTGGTCACTCAGTAGTGCTTTAAAATTTGTTTTCAAAGTCCTGATACGTGTCTATGTCCTGTCCTACTAAATTGTACCATGCTTCCGCGTTGTCCTTTAATAAAGCCTTTATCGTATTCAGTTTAGTCTGTTCGTCAAATAAATTTCCCACTAGATTTCTTACACTATTAATAAAAATTTGTGGATTTACCCTGTTATCGCCATAAAACTTCATGTGTTGGTCCAATGATACTCCACCTGTAGAAAATCTGGGACCATCCCCGTTAAATTTGACATGTTGTATTTAATACTACTAACTTCGCGTTCTACCCTGCCTAACTGATCCCTACATGAGTCCGTCACTTCAGTCATTTTACATTAATCTCTTCTTCACAAAAATGCGTACTTCGGACTTTAAATGTCCCATTTCCTGTCGAAGACCTGTAATGTCACGCTCATTTTATCAACCCTATTTTCTACTTCCCCATCTTTACGGTAAGACTATTTTAAATTCTGAAAATTCTCTCGTCGATTTTTCTATTTTATCCCCCCTGATTTAATTGGTCAAATTTCCGATTTGAGTCCCTCTCGCTCTATTCGATTCATCGCTTAGCTGTTCTAATTTTCTATTGGATTCCTCCCTAGCTAATCGCATTTCCTCTAACATTCTCATCATTAACTCATTTCCTTGATCCCTGATTCCGTCCTCGACTGATCTCTACTGCCTCCTGCTTCTTCCATTTTCGAATTTTTCCCACAATGCATTATCGTCACTTCAATTTCCACTCCTTGACTCCTTAACCACTCCTTTCTCTGCATACGTTCTAATCACTCTCCACACTCTAAAATACTCTTAAATTTATACACACAGAAACTCTCTCTCTCAGATCGCCAGTTTCCTGGAATAAAATCACAAAAATTTTATTTGGAACTCGAGCCCTCACGTTGTGGTCGCCATAAACTGCTGTGATATGCTCCTTTGAATGCGGGAACTGGGTCCTTTCAACAAAAAAATTCTAGTCCCACCGATTGGGCGTCATAAACTGCTGTGATCCTGTTTTCGCCTCGGCTGCTCACCTAATTTTATAAACCTCCTCATTCATAAAATTAAACAACACATTCCTACCACAAACATCAACGTTAACTCTATTTACATCAATATTCAGAATACATTAAATTTTTAAATTAAATTTCAGCATAAAATTCAGTTTTAAAAAGAATTTCAAGATTAATTTTATTATCATTTTACTGTGCATCCAGAATTAAAGTCCTTGTTGGATGCCTACTAATTAATATAACAATATAAGCAGACCGGAGTCTGAATATAAAGGGAGCATCTACCACCCCTTTACGTTAATTAACCAGGTTCGTCTAATTGAGCTCAAAGACATACCCAAATTTTCATCATATTCCCGAACATCAATACTAAATACCCCTTTCTACTTAAACAAGCAAATTTCACCTTAAAATTAAAATTTTATTGCTAGTACAATTTCACTACTGTCCATTTTGAGTAAATCAATTATAAAGTTATTCAACACACACCAAAATGTCAAACAAAATAGTATAATTTACCTGAAGGTTACTGTCCTCGTAGCTTCAATGTACATCGTCCCTTTAGTTAATTACACCATTCCAACAGGATTATATTTACGGCTTCTAATTCTCAACGCTTTTAAAATTTTCTCCATCACCATTTATTTAAAGTTGTTTCTGGGCTTTTCCGGAACTCATCTGTGTATATCTGACCCTGGTTTTGTGGATCCAGACACGTTTTTGAACCATTTAATTATTAACACCCCGAAAAATAACAAAAATTCATACTTCTTTCACCAATATACGCCAAAACTGCCTACTTTTGTGTATACATTTGTCGTTGTAAATTTTGCTAATTGGTACAGTGATACTAAATTTTATTACCTTGTATCTAAGTGCACTGAAGTACATTCATGTTAGCACGTAAATAACAAACTATTTTGAATCACTAAAATATACGAGCAAACTTTAAATTATTTTATCAAACTAAAATGCACTGTTTAACATCTTCAATCAAGTCGCGGATCTAAGAGCTTTTAACGCATCGAATAGTCAAAAGTCTAAGAGGCCGAAATTCATATTACCACCGGTATATATAGCGAATAGGGCACGTCGCTTTTGTCCTCAAAACAGACAATTCTTAAGAATTTCTTATGCTATGTTCCCAGTCCGTAGCCTGTGCGTCGGTTTTACAATTTGTACTCACCCATTTAAATCTCAGAAATTCTCACCACGCAAACATGTCCGAAAAACTAATTAATTTTGTACAGAAATTGTTTCTACCTCTGATATTTGCATCCTATTTTCAACCAATTGTGACCCTCGTGACGTTGCTTAAATCACGCCTTTTACTATATGTGTCTTTGCTTGACGCATTTTCTCTTTCCTTTTCTAACCTGTTCGTATTGGTGCAAATTGATATTCTTTATTATCGATTATTTTCCAGTCCATGTGGACTATCTGGGTTAAATAACCCCTATCGCACCTTCTCGTGAATATTAAGCCCCGGTTTCTCCAAGATTTTTGTAAACATTAATTATCTGCAAAATTTTCGCCGAATGAGCTTTTTAAATAAACCCTGTTTTGTATTTCGTGCTAAAGCATCTGACCGTTTCCAATATCCTTAGAATCGACATGTTTATCTAAACAAATTAAACTGAAATTGCCTTTTAAAATACGCAGGTGTGTTCAAACATCCTACTTCTAACTAACACTTCTAGGATTTGCATTTTATTGGGTTTTACAAGTTTCTATAGATATTATCTGTACGTTTTGTTCAATACCGGTTACTTGAAATAGAGTTAATTAAGATAAATTTTGCATGTAATTTCTCTTTGTTTCTTTATTAGGAATAAATAAATTACACGCAGAGCTTTTTAATACTGTTTCTTTTGATATAAAGCGTCTTGTACATGATTTAAATTTCTTATTTTACTGAAACGACCGAATTTATTTATGCTTCAAGGTTTTAATAAAGCGTATTATTTAATAAAATTCTTATACACGGTGATTAAAATTATTTGATGTGATTATTTAATTTTCTACCCTGGTCTAAATATGAGTATATATATATATATATATATATATATATATATATATAATATATATATATATATATATTGCTGTGATAGAGGTTGTTTAAGGGTGTATTTTATAGCAATGGTCGTTTAGTAACCATAAATTATAATAGGAAGCAGAAAACTGCATTTATTTAGGAGAAAATTTAATAATTCTTATATTATGTAAATAGTAAGCATTTAACACCCTGTATATAGAGTATAATTAGTTTTAAGCGACGCAAATAAACACATCTTATAACAATAGGACGCATATTTAGCATAGAAATAAGTAGTGGATTTACCCTGTTATCGCCATAAAATTTCATATGTTGATCCAATGATACGCCACCTGTATAAAATCTGGGACCATCCACCGTTAAACTTAACATGTTGTATTTGATACTACTAACTTCGCGTTCTACCCTGCCTAACTGATCCCTACATGAATCCGTTACTTCAGTCATTTTTATATTTATTTCTTCTTCACAGAAAATGCGTACTTCGGACCTTAAATTTCCCATTTCCTGTTGAAGACCTGTAATGTGTTTCTCATTTCTATCAACCCTACTTTCTACTTCCCCCATTTTCACGGTAAGACTATTTTTAAATTCTGCAACTTCTTGATTCGTCTTATCTATTTTCTGACTAATTTGCTCAAACCTACGATTTGATTCCTCACTCATTTCTCTAATCTCCTCTAACTTCCTGTTCGATTCTTCACTCATTTGCTCAAATTTTCGATTTGAGTCTTCTCTAACACCGCTTAACGTCTCATTCATTCTTTCAAGCATCCTCATTATTATCTCGTTTCCTTGATCCCCTGATTCCGTCCTCGACTGATCTCTACTGCCTCCAGCTTCTTCCATTTTCGAATTTTTTTCACACAATGCACTATCGTCACTCCCAATTTCCACTCCTTGACTCCTTAACCACTCCTTTCTCTGCATACGTTCTAATCACTCTCACACACTCTAAAATACTCTTAAATTTATACACAAACAGAAACTCTCTCTCTCAGATCGCCAGTTTCCTGGAATAAAATCACAAAAATTTTATTTGGAACTCGAGCCTCACCTTTGGGTCGCCAAGAAAATGCTGTGAAACCTACAAAAAGCCTCACCAGAGTAAAAAAAAAATATTCGAGCCTCTCGAATTGGGCATCAAGATTTGCTGTGATTCTCGCCCTGTTGAATCTCTTTTGATAGTCGCCTTTTTATTCTTTCCGTCTCGGCTGCTCACCTAGTTAAAACTTTCATCCTCATTCATAAAAAAAAAAAAAACACATTCCTACCACAAACATCAACGTTAACTCTATTTACATCAATATTCATAATACATTAAAATTTCAAAATTAAATTTCAGCCTAAATTTCAGTATCATAAAATTTCAAGTTTAAATTTGTCATCATTTTAATTTGCATCCAGAATTAAAGTCCTGGTAGGATGCATACTACTTAATTTAACAATATTTGCAGACCTGAGTCTGAATAAAAGGGAGCATCTCCCACCCCTTTACGTTAATTAAACAGGTTACTCTAATTGAGCTCAAAGACAGACCCACATTTTCATCATAATCAAAACATAAACTGCTAAATACTCCTTTCTACTTAAACAAGAAAATTTTACCTTAAAATTCAAAATTTGATGTTTATACAAATTCACTACTGTTCATTTTTTTATCAAACAAATTATAAAGATATTCAACACACACCAAAACATCTAAGCTCGAACAAAATTGTATAATTTACCTGAAGGTTACTGCACTCGTGGCTTCAATGTACATCGTCCTTTGTTAATCACACCATTCCAACTGGGTTATGTTTACGTCCTCGGATTTCTGGTTGCCTTTAAAAAATTTTCTACACCACCATTCAACTAAAATTGTTTCAGGGCTTTTCAGGAACTCATCTATGTATATCCAAATCTTGTTTTGTGGATCCAATCACAATTACGAATAACACTTAATTACTCACTCCCGAAAATTAGCAAGGCAATTCATAATTCGTTCACGCTATACAAAGCGGCATACTTCAATGTATTTATTTATCGCTACTTATCTATCTCTTGTAAGTGCACTAATGCATACTAACTTGTATCGTAGCACGAATTCTGCTTGCAGTATCGTATAACATCAAAAAATAATGAGCAAACTGTTTTAAAGTATTGAATAAAAATCGAAAATCTAAGAGAGCGAAACTCCTATAAACACGGGTTTATATAATAGCGCGCCTGCACGTCGGTTTTGTCCCTCAACGGACAATTTCCAGAATTTCGCATTCTATGTTCCTTTTCGACAGTCCGGCACAGTGATTCCACAAAATTTGCACACGTACAAGTTGAAATTCTAAGAAATTTTCACACGACACGCAACGCGTCTGCCAACTAATTAATTTTATACAGCAATCGTTACGTTTACACCTCTCATATCTGCATCTTATTTTCACCAATCGTAAACCTCGTGACATTGCTCAAATCCCGCCTTTTATTATTCGTGTCTCGGCTTGACGCGTTTTTCCATCCCTTTCTACCTTGGTCTGAGTGGTACAAATCGATATTCTTTATTATCGGTTATTTGAATCCACGTGGATTCGCGACGTGACTTACTTGAGCTAAATAATTCCTCAACTAGCCTGTCTCGTTAATATAAGCTACGGTTTATCCGACCGTTTGCAATATACGTAGACTCTGCATGTTTATCTATTCCAAACAAATTAAACAGAACGTGACATTTAAAATACGCAGGTGTTCAATCGTAATACTTTTACGATTTGGATATTCCACGTATTTTAACTTTCTTGATAGATTTGTATGCTAGCAACGCGTCTCATATTTGGTATTATTGGGTTTTTAAAAGCTTTTATGCATATTATGTATTACTAATGGTTCAATTAACTCCAATTAAAATAATGGCATTGACTTCTACCCTTTAATTTTTAGCGAATACTAATTAAATATTAATTATTAATTGTACACTTTGTTTAATACTCGTTACTTAAAAATTGAATTAATTAATATAAAGTTCGCACGTAATTTCTATTTGTTTCTTGGAACAATTAAATTAAATACACGTTGAGCATTTTAATTCTGCTTCTTTTTTATAGAAAGCGTCTAGTGAATAATTTAAATCCCTTATTTTTAATGAAACAAATAAATTTTTATGCTCCACGGTTTTAATAACGCGTATTATCTAATAAAATTATATACAAACCCTACATTCTAATTGAATGATTTAAATCTTCACACTAGGCATTTTAATTACGCGTACTTTTTCCCAAAGCTTTCTTATACACGGTGATTAAAATTATTTGATGTCGTTAATTAATTTTCTACCCTGGTCTAAATTTGAGTAATATATATAGAAATAGAATAATTAGGAAATTATTAGAAAGTGTAAGAAAATGTTAGGTGAAGTGCAACAAAGTAAATACAAGGACAATTTATAAAAGTTTATTAACGTTCATGAGAATGGATGCGCTACTTTGTACCGCAGACAATAGTGACACTGCAGATGTCAGGTCACAGACGGTCAGGTACCGTGATTACTTAAAAATTAATATTACAACATTGTAATTATGAATAGTATTAAGAATAAGCAGACATGAGATCTGCAAGTTCCCACAGCCATGTGAGGGGGTAGGAACATTATAAAAAGCCCATAAGCTCAAGGACCCGGCAGTCAGTCTTCAAACTCCATACTTTGTTGTTCAAGCTACTCAAATGAGTCAGTCAAGTATCCCGCTTTAGCATTGCAGTTTGCTTAGACTACTCAAAATAGTACATTTATTAATTAATTTTGAATTTAGAATAATATTAATTAACTTTTCAAAATTCCACAATTAATTTCTGTATAAATAAATTTGTTAAGTTTTAAAACTGGTTTTTAGAAAGGCACCTCCCAAGGCCCGAACCTTTACTGGCGCAGTCAGTAGGATGTCAAAAGGTCACTAAGAAACCCAAATTTGAAGAAATGGTGATCTGGAATTTCAATTCCGCATTTGACAGAACCAAACAAAAGTTGGAGGCGAAACAAGAATTGTTCAAACCCAACAAACAAACAGAAGTTGGGGCGAAACAAAAATCGTTCAAATTCAACAAAACACTAACGTGGAGGACGTACAAAATCGACAGAATCCATGAAATCAACAAAACAGTTAGTGTAAGTTCATTTCCTTAAACCAATTGAATTTATTTTACAAACATTTGATATTTGCTAGTATAAGAAAATTTTATGATTTATATATGTATATTGACTATTATTACCACTATTTTATGCAATTTAATGAAAATAATTGACTTAGGTACTAAGAGAATTATTTTCAAATTTATTTTTGTTTAAAATTGACCTATTAAAATGAGAGAACCAAGAAGACGCATTACATGCGCACTTGAAACAATTATTACAAAAGTTAACTGACTCAAAAATTATAAAAAGAAAACAAAAACGAATTCTTAATTAACAATACGAAATAAACTGGCGCACAAAATAATTTAAAAATACCAAAAACAAAACGAAATTAAATTACAATTTAACACCGAGATCTTTGTATATAACGCAAAAAGAATATCGAAACGAATTACTCAGACGCAAACCTATCGCATTCCATAAATAATAAACACACCTTGCAATCTATTATTAACCTAAATTCTTATTAAAAGTTAAACACAAAGCCCAATTTCAAACGCAAAAATTCATCATCAAAAGTGAATAATTTAAAGCTCAACCTTGAACGCAACAAATACAAAGCTATTCAAAACGCATCGCGATATCTAAAATATAACCTTAAGAAACCTATACATAATCACGCTATTAAAAACGTGCATCGCAACTGTATAAAACGTATAAATTACATTCATTCTAAACGCGACATTGTACGATTAACTACTTCAAGACGAGATAATTAATTATAGAAAAACACAATCTAATTAAAGTATCACAAACTGAATAAAAATTTCAGAAAGATCAAATAAAGTATAATTGCATATTTAGTTAAACCAAAGCATTCACAGAGAGTGAATTACACCTACAGTAGATTTAAAAAGAACCTTGTAATTAAAGTACAAGGGAGACACTGATGCAAACAATTAACTAAAAAGCAACAATCTTACAGCAGTTTAAAACATTGTAATTAAAACAAGCTCATTGTATTAATTATAAAAAAAAACTTTTATGCAACTTTTAACAACGCAAAAGACGAAACCTTGCAACCTCTATATTTAACACCTAGGTTACAAAATGGGAAGCATCATAGACACACTTATAAATTACACACACACCCACGGGAAGAGATAAGTGTAACAGACAATTAAATCAGCAGAAATAAACGAAGAATAAGTTTTAACTGACGCAAAGCAAACAAAGTAAAATAAATTACCACAAAAGTTATTCAGTCACATCGAAACTTTCAGAGACCAAACCTACAATAAAATTAACATCAGTAAATTAAAAATAAACGTAACCAATACAGTATCAAGCGTAAACCACATAAATTAATTACAGCACCATACAACTAAATACAATACAAGCACCTCAACTCTTTAAATAATCTAAAACGACCCAAACTAAAAACAGCAAGTAATCCGACGCAATCCAAACTGAAAATGAATAAACCTAAGCAAAGAATAACGATATAAACCGCGAAATAAATCTCAATTTTTACAAAATTTGAAACTAATTAAAATCAACACTAAATATCAATTATCAGAACAAACCCCTCCCCCCCTCCCAGCCACAATGAGTTCAGATATGAAGATTTACTTGAAAACAATTTCAACGTATAATGGAGACCAATGTCTTTTTGGTAATTATTTCAACGCGTGTGAACTATTTTTGAAAACCTTCTATAAAACCGGAGACAACGAAAGCAACGCATTACTCCTACACCTGCTTATTAGTAAGCTAACCGGATGAACACTAACATTAACAGCCAGCTGGAATGACTTAGAACAGTGGGAAGACTTCAAACAAATATCGATTGCATATTTTGGCGATCAACGTAACGTAAAATGCCTAGTACGCGACTTAATAAACCTTAGAATAGAAAACAACCAATCCTCATACCAATTTGGAATGGAATGCCAAGATGTAAGAAGTTTAATCTTGACGAAATTAAAAATTGGAAAACTCGACCAAAATATCAGACTTTTAAAAACAAAAATGTATGACGAAATGACATTAGACACATATTTAAATGCACTACCAAAACGACTATCAGACAAAATCAGATTCCAACGTCCTCAAAACTTAGAAACAGCCATGAACATGATAATCGAAGAAGAAAACATAAAGTATTACAGAAACAGATTATACAACCCCAACGCGAATAGAAGTTATTCACCAATAAAAACTATACAAGCCGCGAGACCAACAATTCCCCATCATTCAATACACAAACAAACCAACCGCGAACCAATAATCCACATTTTAATAACGCAAACTTTAATAATCAATATAAACAATTTTCAAAACCAACGTTTAATCCGAGTTTCACAAAACCCGCATTTCAACCAAGATTTAACCAAAAATAAACCAACAAAGACCAGCATTCAACGCGAACCCTGTTAGAAATTCACCAATGACCAACAATAATAGGAATCCTAATAACTATTATAAACCCACACCAATGGATACCTCATCTGGCAACACCAGACCAAATACAAAAATAACACACATTCGACCAAACCCTAACCAAAAATGCACTTTTACATCGGAAGAACTATTTCATCAAGAAGTAGAGGAATTTGATAATGACCAGAATAATAACATTCACTCAAGTACAAACAATAAACAAACCATGTAGAAACTTATGACGAGGACGACGAAGAAAACGCGTGCTCAAATTTTCAGATAGACCGTTTTAAAACGACCAAACTTAATAAATTTAAATAATATAAATCACCTAGTACTACCCTATAAAAAATACCCCATGCCGAATTTAAATTATTAATCGATGCGGGATCTTCAAAAACATTAATTAGCCCCCGAACTGTAAAGAAACACTATTTAGACTATGTAGAAAAAGAACCGTTTAAAATTAAAACAGCCCACCAAACAACCCTACACCAATTCATAGCTAATATACCCTTACCGAGAACATTTAATGTACAAATGAAACATAAATTTTGTATTATCGAATTCATTGACAAATATGACGGACTATTAGGAATGGACCTTCTAAGAAAATTAGAAGCCAACATCGACATAAAGAACCGTTTATTAAGAACGAAATGTGGATGAATCCCCATTAAATTTCAAAATACCCAAGTTGAACAAAAATACACAATAGAACCCCGAACAGAGAAAAAAATTAAAATCTCAGTAAATTCTAACAACAAAGTAGGAATCATTAATCACATAACATTTCAATAAGGAGTAGAGACCCCAACCGCAGTAGTACAAATAAAAGATAATTATGTTGCAACGACGATTTTAAATTCAAATGACTACCCCGTAGAACTATCATTAACCAACCCAATTAATGTAAAAGAATTAAATTTTAACGAGATGGAAATAGACTAAAATTTAAGCGACAATTACAACCCCGTAGAAAACGACGAAATGTTAAGAGAAAATTTAAGTAACATTCTCTTTAATACCGACATCAATCAAAAAGAAGAAAGAGCAAGTAAAAATTTATGTTTTGAATACCGCGACATATTCCATCGTGAAGGAATACCCCTAACATTTACCAATACAGTCAAACATAATATCGAACTAACGGATAACAAACCCATATTTACAAAAGCATACCGACTACCTCGAGCAAGTCAGGAAGAAGCTGACAGACAAGTAGCAGACTTATTAGACCAAGATATCATACAACACTCCAACTCCCCACGGAGCAACCCCGTATTAATAGTACCCAAGAAATTGGACGCATCAGGAAAAAGAAAATATAGAATGGTAATAGATTATAGAAAACTAAATGAAAAAACGGTAGACGACAAACCCCCACTACCAAATATAACCGAAATTTTAGATAAATTAGGCAAGTGCCAATATTTTTCAACATTAGACCTAGCCTCAGGATACCATCAAGTAGAAATGGATGAAAAGGATACACCAAAAACAGCTTTTAGCACACCTAGAGGACATTACGAATATAAAAGAATACCATTTGGATTAAAAAACGCACCCGCAACTTTTCAACGAGTTATGGATAATATACTACGTGGGATACACAACGAAAAATGTCTTGTATACCTAGAAGATATAGTTTATTCAACATCATTAGCGGAACATATAGAAAGATTAAGAGAAGTGTTCGAAAGATTGAGAAAAGCACAATTTAAAGTACAATTAGACAAAAGCGAATTTTTACAAAAAGAAGTAGCATTTTTAGGATCAGCTACGCATCCAGAACCTTAAATGAAACCGAACAGAAATACAGCACCATAGAGAAAGAATTGTTAGTCATAATTTGGGCAACAAAGTATTTAGACCATACCTATACGGACGAAAATTTTATATATACACCGATCATAGACCATTAGTATGGCTATGCAAACTTAAAGAGACAAATTCAAAATTACAACGATGGAGAATCCGATTAGAGGAATATGACTACGAGATCACATACAAGAAAGGAATTTATAATAATAACGCAGACGCTTTAAGTAGAATACAGCTCAACGCACTGGAGACGGAATCAATTATAGGAAACGTAGACGAAACGGAAATCAGAGAAGATCCAGACGAGATGGATACCATACATTCAACACAAAATGAAGTGCCAAAAACCGCGGTTAAAAAGTTTTAAATGAAGCCATCGATATGAAACCCAATCAGTTTATAATCACCGAAGTTTTAACCAACCCCAACCCTGTAAAATATACAAAAGTAGATAACAAAAAGATATACCAAAATCAGATAACCAAAGACGACAATGAAGAACAAATAACTAAAATTCGAAAGAAATACACCCCCGAGAAAAAACGATTTTACTTTTACTTTAACACCGAAAACTTGTATAAACGATTTTCAGAATTATATGTTAAATCATTTAATAACTCTGGCCCTAAACTCATAAGATGCACAAGAAAATTAATAACCTTAGACGACCCTGACGAAATAAATGATGTAATCCGAAACCAACACGAAGGAAAAACCAACCATCGTAAAATAAATGAAGCCCTAAAGCAAATCATGAAACGATATCATTTCAAGGACATGAAAGTATTAACTACAGCCTTTATTAATCAATGTGAACTATGCGACAAAGCAAAATGCGACAGGAAACCCCCAAAATGCCCTTAATGTTAACTAAAACACCTGACAAACCCTTTCAGAAATTACATGCCGATACCCCAATAGTACAAGCACAAAGCTATTTGACAATTTTAGACGCATTTACAAAAATAGGCCAAGCAATACCAATCACCTCTAAAAATAGTATTGACGTAACCCAAGGACTTTTACAGTACTTTACATTTTATGGAACGCCCGAAACAATAACGTTAGATAACGGCAGCGAACTTTAAAATGAAATGATACGGAACACTTTAAAACTCCACAAAATAAAAATTCATTTTACAACTGAAAACCACCCTGAATCCAACGGACTAATCGAAAGACTACCTTCAACCCTGCTAGAACAAATCAGATTACTAAGAATAACCTACAAGAAAGAACACATTACTAATTTAATGTCATAAGCACTAATCGTCTATAACACAATTCATTCATCAACCAATTTTATGCCATTAGAATTAATTTTAGGACATTTAGATTCACCCAACCCCTATGACATACATTATAACAAAGAAGTATTTCAGCAATATGCCAAGGATCATAAAGAAAAACTAAAAATAACTTATGAGAATGTAAAAGATAAACTAGATAACGACAAGGAACGTATTACCACAACCAATAATAAAAATACCGACGCAAATAAATTCTCAATAGGATAAACCGTATGCGAGAAAAATTTCCAAAGCAAACGACACAAAACGGCACCCAGAAATTTAGGCCCTTTTAAAATTAAAAGAATATCGGACAAAAACATAGCCGTAGTAGACAACGGCAAGATAACAAAATATATTCACTTGAAAAACTTAAGACACCCTGTACTTTCAGATGGACAATCATCACCCTTACCGTTAACCTCCACCCGGGTAGAACGGACACCGAAATAATAATTGAAAGCATAAAAAACAACCCCGGTATACTACCAATAAAATTAGGCAGTATGCAGAATACCATAGACTATTGGACCTTTGCACAAAAATTCGACTTAACAGAATTAAAACAAGAATTTCAAATAATCAAAAACAATCATTACCGATTAAAACAATCAATGGACACAACAAAATTCGGAAAGGAATACGCAATAGAAATGATGAATTATGACAGCATAATAGAAAGTATTTTGAGAAACATAGAAGATAAATTTAACCGACTAATACCAACAGAACAAACGGCAAGACGAAAAAGAAAACAAATCAACGGATTAGGAAACATAATAAAAGCTATCACAGGCAATTTAGATAATCAAGACAAAGAACGTTATGACGACGCAATACAACAGCTAATCGAAAACAAAAACGATATAAAAACCATAATTAGCAACCAAATATCATTGACTCAATCAACTATTATAAAATTCAACGAAACGCTAAGAAAATTAGTTAGAAACCAAGATAATATAGCCAACCGAATACAAACCCTTGAAAATACCATGCAAACCACCATGTTAAGCATGCGAGATTTAATTAGATTTAACACGATATACACCCAAATAATATCAACCCTTACCTTAATTCAACAAATTTTAGCCACGTTAAAAAATGCAGTAACATTTCTAAAATTAAATACCCTACATTCCAGTATCATAGAACGAATTGATTTATTAAAAAAATTATTAAGAATTAAATCATTTATAACCAACAGTAAATTACCTTTTGATGTAGTAAAATCAAACATTTTAATATTTGAAAAAATAGCTATAGTTAAAGGCTATGTAAAAAATAACGACAACATTTTTAATAGAAATCCCAATAGTAGAGATTAACAATTATAATTATTATCATTTATTTGCTTTTCCAATGAAAATTACTAGCACAAACCAAGTTATTATACCCAAAACCAAATTCCTATCCTTAAATGAACTAAGATATGGTTATACAAACGAAAAATGTGATGAAATCACACCAAATCAATATTTATGCCAATCGTTGACAACGGCAACCATTCAAGAAGACAGCCCTTGCGAAGTACAATTATTAAAATTTTCAAATCATTACGAGAACTGTGAAGCCAAACCCGTACAAATCACCAATATGAAAATTCAAAAAGTTACAGAGAATAAATGGATAGCCATTTTTCCCACAGAGGTAATAGCAACAATCCACTACAATCAAGACAAAAACAACTTAGCAATAACCGGAAGTAAATTAAACACCCTTAAGGAAGATTGTTATTTAAAACTGAAAAATGAAGTAATCAGAGTTTTACCGAGATCCCGTACAAACCAAGAAATTAGCAAACTTACGCGAAATACAAATCAAGATAACGCAAAACGAAGACGAAGAAATACTTCAAAAACCCATGCAACTCAAACATCTAGAACTAGACAACCTCATATGGAAAATTATTAAGTACATTTGAGTGAATTAAAAACGACCAAAGTGCACTACGATAACATTAGTGTTTGGACAATTATATTAATTATTTTGACTATTTTATTAATCATTTATGTAATTTACAAAATGTATATTAGGTATAAAAATAAAGAAAGCAGTTTTAGATTTAAGGCAACAAAGGTAAACAAAAAAACAAATGTACCATTAGGAACGATGAATTTTAAGAAATGAAATTAAATGAATTTAATGAATTTTAAATTAAAAATCAAGAAAAGGAACACCCTTGATTTTTAATGTACGTCGGGAGGAGTTATGTATCCCCCAATTTATATATTGCTGTGATAAGGGGTTGTTTAGGGGTGTATTGAGTAGCAAGGGTCGTGTAGCAACTATAAATAGCAATAGGAATCAGAAAACTGCATTTATTTAGAAGAAAAATAGGTAATTCATACATTATGTAAATAGCAAGCATTTAACACCCTGTATATAGACCGTAATTAACTTTAAACGATGCAAGTAAGCATATCTTACAACAATAGAACGCGTATTCAGCAAAAAATAAGTAATTCATACATTATGTAAATAGCAAGCATTTAACACTCTGTATATAGACTATTAATTTTAAGTAATGCCAGTAAGAATATCTTTCAACAATAAAACGCGTATTCAGAAGAGAAATAATCGTACATGTAATTAAACACGCGTTGAGAAGTGCTCTAATTAGTTATAAAACAAATACGCAGTAAAGTAGATAAAAACTAACAAAACTTTATGCAATTACGCTGAAAAGATGAGCATTTTGATAAGAAAACGCAGTTTCAAAGATGCAAAAATACATGAACGAAAACAGCATTAAAGTTACATCATTTATTTTGTACAATTATCGAAAAGGCGATATCTACACAAAACAACGTATGGCAAAAATAACGAATAATAATGTATCAATAGCATAAACACCATTACACGGAAATCCGAATTAATTACATCAGACACCACTTCAAAATACCGGAAATGTTGAAGACAGGGCCTGGTTGGTTGAGATAATCGGCAAAACTGCTTGAAAACCCAGCCCACATGTAGTGTAAAAAGGCTATTTAACACACAGCAGTGATAAGACGGGTCAGTTGACAACTGATGCACGTCGAAGCTGCAACACTGTTAACCAAAAATCTACGCGTAAAATAAGTAAAGTATAATAGAATATCAAGATTATGTTACGGTGATAATAGTGCAACAATTACGAAGAGTTTTGCCGTTTTTATACAGAAAAAGTGGGTAGAATTTGGGAAATTGATTTAAATTAAATATTTATAATAATAGGGCTTCAAATCAGCGTCGACAATAATATTTCAAGGCTGTGTCGACCATAATACTTCAAATCTGGGTCGACAATAATTCTGGACAATTCAAATCAGCGTCGACAATAATACTTCTGGCACATTTCTGAATATTTCAAGGCGGTGTCGACAATAATACTGGACATTTCAAATCTGTATTGACAATAAAACTGCTGGTATATTTTTGGACATTTCAAGTCTGTCCACAATAATACTTCTGAATTCTAAGGGGACAATTCTAATCAAATTTTGGTACAATTCTGGTACAATTTTAAGCTGCGTCGAAAGCATTTGAGAGAAGAGATTCAAAGCATTTACAGACAAATATAAAATAAAGAAGCACGAAGTAATTTTTTGAAAACAAGGGGTAACTGTACTCGAATACTGGTTCAACTAAGCAGAGCATTGGTATACGAAGAAAGAGGGGGTGTTGATCCACAACACAAACAGCCTATCACAGGTCAGATCTATTTAATTTTATGATATTTTTCCAATTTAAATTTTAATACTGAATTTATTCAATTTATACAAAACTAGTAATCAAGTCAACAAGAAACGTTGCATACGTTGCATGCGTAATATATCATAAAGAGGTCTAGAACATTCCAGATTTTTTTGTAAGGAGGTAGTTTTCAGTGACTTTAGATTGAATTCAAAGTATATAAATTTTGGGATAAATGATACATATGATATTGATTGATTGAGGAGTGTATTTAAAAAATTTCAAAAATTGTAAATAATATTTCTTTTCATTATACGAAATTAATTGACTTCGTTTTATCAATTCAAACAAATAATGAGAAAGGGATGGAAAGAGAAAATTGATCATCGTAACGTTGTCCACTCTGTGTAGATTAAAAAGGGCTAGCCGTGGCATAATAATAAAATTAGTAAGATTGAAGTGAGAACACAGAGCGGTGGGGTTAAGTAAAACGTTCATTACACCGAGTACGGCGTTATCATATCAATATATATATATATATATATATATATATATATATATATATATAGAAATAGAATAATTAGGAAATTATTAGAAAGTGTAAGAAAATGTTAGGTGAAGTGCAACAAAGTAAATACAAGGACAATTTATAAAAGTTTATTAACGTTCATGAGAATGGATGCGCTACTTTGTACCGCAGACAATAGTGACACTGCAGATGTCAGGTCACAGACGGTCAGGTACCGTGATTACTTAAAAATTAATATTACAACATTGTAATTGTGAATAGTATTAAGAATAAGCACACATGAGATCTGCAAGTTCCCACAGCCATGTGAGGGGGTAGGAACATTATAAAAATCCCGTAAGCTCAAGGACCCGGCAGTCAGTCTTCAAACTCCATACTTTGTTGTTCAAGCTACTCAAATGAGTCAGTCAAGTATCCCGCTTTAGCATTGCAGTTTGCTTAGACTACTCAAAATAGTACATTCATTAATTAATTTTGAAATTAGAATAATATTAATTAACTTGTCAAAATTCCACCATTAGTTTCTGTATAAGTAAAATAAATTTGTTAAGAAGTTTTGGAACTGGTTTTTAAAAAGGCAGCTTCCAAGGCCCGAACCTTAACTCGCGTCAACTGATGGTGCATACTGTTGAACAGGTTGTACAGATGATGGTTGCGTCGTAGAAATAGGTATAATTGGAATAGTGCAAGGAGATGTTAGTGGAGAAGAGTTTGCGAATTTATTAAGGTCAGGATCGTAAGACATGATGGGTATTTTATATTTTAGAATGAGTAGGTGTTTGTCTAGGTTATTGTTAGTAGGATCAGGTTTCTTAATAACACCTGCTCTTTCGATTACAGGTTATCTGCTTGTTTGTTAACAAATGGTGCTGTTTGCATAAGTTCTGTGTATTTTACATATTCTTTCATATGTTATATTTATACCTATAAGCCAAAGTGTTATCTCAACTTGAGGGTTTACACCATGCAACTACTATCGTGTTAACGCACTTTTGTTCGTATAGCACTAGATTATACACACACGCTCTAATAAATTATGTATTGTATATTTTACTCAGATGACGTTGTAAAACTAAAGAAACTTGCTTTTGGGACGTCCAACCTTGCCTATACGGCTGATCGGATTGTCCGTAACTATTCGAATAACGATGCATACGATTAAGACTTTGTAACAACTGATTTAAAGTATTTTATATCCAGTTGGTTGTGAAAGCGTTTGGCCTGATAAAAAAAACGTTGTTGAGGAAACGCAGTTGGCGATTGTTTAGTAAAAAAACCGTGTAAAAAACATAAGGGTGGTAATCACCTACTTTCTTTTCGAACACAATATTAGTTTCTGAACTAAGTACAGCTTTACAAAGATTTTTCACCACGTTGAGCCAATCCCAATCTTTACAAAATAATTCCCAACTTCACTTAAAAAGGTAGGAAGTGGAGTAACTTGTTTACTTCAAATTTAAATTGAGTTTATTAAAGATTGCAAAATAAACTAATTATGGGGTACATTAAAAACGATGGTAATGTAATTGCTTATGTACAAAAAAATAATAAAATAAATTACATACCAGTATTAATCAATAAAACACAAAATAATATGGAGCCACTAAATATCGCGTTTACGCACGATGCGCCATCTTGTGCCACTGTTCATCAAGGAGTATACCGCATAGATAAATAAGAGGAGATCCTCCGTTGGATATTGAAGAATGGTAACTAAATTACGCGCATATTCAGAAGCTCACAGAGTCGCTGCAGTATCATGAAACTATATTTATTTAGCCTTCGTATGTCTCCGCTTATGTATGAAGAAGTATAAACTACCTAACCTCTATTCTACTTGTTTTGTTTGGGAAGCACTTCACCATCTTGAAGCTAATTCTAACGGTATTGTTGTTTATTACGCAATTCAAAGAATTGATGTTACAGGAATTTAAGTCAGTGTTTAAAATACTAATTATATTACGGTTTTAGCACAGTTCTCCTTCTTACAATTATTAGTTGCTTTGTTCAGTAGCATTATTACCCGCAAATTATTAAATTATTATAGACTTAGCAGCTCCGTAATTTTTTATATCAGCGTTTAAAATTATTAATTAAATATTCTTGTAGTATACATCAGTGTAATACTTTCCATTTAATAGAGGAACGCAATGCCTATTGGGAAATCGATTTATCATTATGTTGCTAAAGGTTAAGAAAATGCATATTATACCAATATAACCGATAACAAGTACAGAAACAAAAAATGACTGTGTTCACTATATGCTCGTGAACTCTTACAATACCTCTTCTAGGTAGTTTCTAAATTACTGACCAACTAGTAAATCACTACCACCGGAACTAACAATCCAATTAAAAAAATTTCAACGGACATCGCTACTACCTACCACGCAGCTACCACCCAACTCAACACAATATTTATCCCCCTCCCCCCTTAGGGGGTTGGTTAATATCAAATTCACTATCAGAGAAACTATACCAATCCGATTCAAAAATTTTAACGGATATCGCTACTACCACGCAACTACCAACCAACACAACAAAATATGAAACCCCCACCCCACTAAGAAGGTTGGTTTATATAAAATTCACTATCACAGGGACTACCAATCCGATTAAAAAAATGTAAACGGATATCGCTACTACCTACCACGCAGCTACCGCCCAACACAACACAATTTTTATCCCCCCCTTCCCCCTAAGGGGGTTGGTTTATATAAAATTCACTAACAGAGGAACTACCAATCCGATTCAAAAATTTTAACGGATATCGCTACTACCACGCAACTACCACTCAACACAACAAAATTTAAAACCCCCCATCCACTTAGGGGGTTGGTTTATATAAAATTCACTACCACAGGGACTACCAATCCGATTTAAAAAAATTTAACGGATATCGCTACTACCTACCACGCAGCTACCACCCAACACCACACAATTTGTATCCCCCCTCTCCCTTAGGGGGTTGGTTTATATAAAATTCACTATCCGAGAAATTACCAACCCGATTCAAAAATTTTAACGGATATCGCTACTACCACCCAACACAACAAAATTTGAAACCCCCACCCCACTTAGAAGGTTGGTTTATATAAAATTCACTACCACAGGGACTACCAATCCAATTAAAAAATTTTAACAGATATCGCTACTACCACGCAACTACCACCCAACACAACAAAATTTTAAACCTCCCTCCCCCCTTAGAGGGTTGGTTTATATAAAATTCACTATCAGAGAAACTACCAATCCGATTAAAAAATTTTAACGGATATCGCTACTACCACGCAACTACCATCCAACACAACAGAATTTGAAACCCCCACCCCACTAAGAAGGTTGGTTTATATAAAATTCACTACCACAAGGACTACCAATCCGATTAAAAAAATTTGGAATCTAAATGTATTCAAGAGCTGGCTCCTTGGCTTGGTCTCCATCCTCCTTGGTTGACCCATACCATCATAATGTTGAAAATATTCTAAAAACACATCTCTATCAACAATATTTTGTAAGGTTATCCATTGCCTTACTTCCGTTTCAAAATAACCTGCCAAATATTTTATAATTTACTTATTTGACAACGCTAAATTTCTTGATCGCATACAACCCCCTTGTCATGTCCGAATTGCTACTATATTTGCCCATCAATGAATTATCTCTAACTTTAAATTGCTGGTTGTCTCCCCAGATATATTTCAAAAATTTAATTTCAAAGTCTTTAAACGAATTCAACTAACTTTCAATAAGTCCAAACCAAATTTCTGCACTTCCTTTCAACATGGACCTCACAATATTTAACTTTGTTTGCTCGTTCCAGCTACCTTGTATTAAAGTTTTTAAATTATTTAAAAATATTTTAGGGTTAAATTTATTATCCCCATAAAATTTCGAATGTTGTTCTAACTGAACACTGGTTGGACTCCAACTCATCGGTTCCCCATTAGCCCTGTCTTCTAAATTCTCAAACTTATTCTTTAAGTTTGTTTTAAGATTTCCCAAATCATTTCTAAATATTTTAAAACCAGCTTGGCAGTTTTCCTCTATTTCATTTACTTTTGTATCTAAAGGTTTAATTTTCCCATTAGTTTGAATTTCACTTGCTTCTTGATTCGCTTTTATTTGAAATATTTCTTCTTTAACATCATCCATATCCTCTACAATTTTTACTACTTTTCTTCTAATTTCAAATTTCATTTCTTCAATGGTTTTGTTAGTTTCAATTAAACCCGTAGTTAGTCTTTCACTAGTTTCTTTAAATTTCCTTTTATCTTTTTCAGTTTATAATTTTAAACTCTCACCCCAATTTTGCTCTATTTTCTCCAAATTCTGCTCGTAGCTTCTGAGTAATTTTATCAAATTTATCACTCATTTCTTTCATGCCTTTCTCATTTCTTTCACTCATTTCTTTCATATTTTCTTTTTGTTCCTGCATACTTTTTTCATTCCTTTCACTTATTCTTTTTTGTTCCTGCACACTTTGATTTAGACTTAATAAAAAAGCCATGATTTTTGACTTTTGGGTCTGTCCTACACTCTTGGCCTCTGGATTCTCCTTTTTCGCTTCTTCCACATAAACGCTTTCCTGAGAAACAATTTCCACTACTTCAGGTTGTTACAGGCGGAAAAGCTACTGCGTATGTCTTTTCCAGTAAAATTATAAAATGGGGGCGGCCTGTAAAACAAAAATTAAAGGGGGGTCACCGGCACTAGCTAGCGGAAGGTCGTGGATCATATAGAGGGTTAAAATTTTGCAAAAAGGGTTAAATTAATTTATAATATACTACAAAAGATTTGGCACTTACCTTTCATAAAATATTGTGGCTTAATGACAATTGCCAAGGGCGCCAGACAAGTCGAGAATGTCCAAATGTTCGTACAAAACCTTGAGAGACTTGTCATCCCAAGGAGGACAATTGTTCCTTTTAATCAATTCCTCACTTTTTTACTACTTATGCAACTTCCATGATAAGAAAATAAAAAAACTATTGACTTAATCACCGGCAAACAAAACTATTTAATTCACAGAGCAATAAACGTGAACCTCTTACATTCATTGAGTTTAATTTAGAAATTTAAATGAATAGGTGACTATAGAATTTATGAAAATTTTGAGTACATAAGTAGTTATCAAACACTTGTATATGAAAGAAAACTTATGTTATAAATTTTACACTAAATTAATCCTACAGTTTATGGCCAAAACGTCCTAACAAACAAACTAATTAAAAATTGGTCATGTTACTTAACTATAAAAACTTACTTACTAAAAATTGTCCATTGTTTGAGGGTTTGTCTTCCAACGTAGAACAGTTCTTAAATTGGGGAAGAGAATCTCGCTTGTTGCTTCTGTTTGTAATTTTTAAAGAATTGACTGGCACAGAACCCGGCAGGATCTTGACAATATCACTTACTTGTGCGTCACACGCCTACAAGCTTTTTAATAGTTACCTTGAATCACTATAAATCCGCGAACATATGGGCATAACCCTCGCGAATTGGAAGAGTTATCACTCCTTTCCAATTTTTACTATCGTGATACGAAGTGAAATATTATATCTGTGATGCCGGAGAACGCTACCCGCGAACTACGGTTCTTTCTACTTTTTGACCACGGACAGCCCCATTGGAAAAAAACTCCGTCTTTTGGCTAAAGCCTTAAGTTATATAGACTAATTCCTACCCTAATCATTATGTACGTCATTTTCCGTTATCCAATGACTGAACAGAACCTCCCACAAAACAAGATTTCAGAAACCAAATCCAACCCCTTTTTAGATGAGAGTCACGGAAGCAATTATTTTCCCAAGGGTTTAAATTATATTGTACCTTCTACGAATTTCTTAATTATTGAAATGTGGAACCTACCTATGGCGACAGTAGTCTGCCATTAACAAAGACCGGCTAACCTACTTGAGCCGAAATGAATTTTAAATACAATGGATGTCTCCAGACTACTTAAAATTACATGTACTATTTGAGTAAATCAAATTGGAAATAGTTTTCGCTATTTATAATGTTTCGTTTTCTATAACCCGCTGTCAATCAACGAAAGTATTAAAAAGGTTAAGCTTTTCAAACTGAAAATTGCTTTCCTTTATTTACGCTAAAAGGTACTATTCCATTTTAATTTTATCAGATTCGTCAATCTGTAACCGACCTAAACTTTAAGAGGTTTATTGTATTTGATTTACAAGGGTAGACCTTTAAATGATGAACTGCCGCTGGAATTTCTAATAGTTTAGTAGCCTGAAGCTATCTGTAAAGCTAGTCTTTTATTATAAGGGAGCCTAACTAAATATGAAGTAATTTATTGTGGAATTTTTGTCTATACTTTATGCAAGTTACTGAATTTCAATTAATTGATCTGTTTATTCGTTAACATTACAAAATAATGTTACAAGGTCTCTTTCACAAATTTCTTTCATTCTGTCAATCATACTGGAAACTAATCAGATATTACAAAGAAAAACTTTAAAAACTAATCCCACGTGACAAGAAACCCTAATTTACAGAAAAATTGATCGAGCCACAGATTGGGTCACCGCTAAAAGTAATGTAATATCGACCCGGCGTTGAAGCGTCACTAAAAGAGTGCTGTAATACAGATACAGCAAATTGTATAATTTGAAATTGTTGACTTACCTTGGGGTCGTGGAACCATCTTTCAGTCCATGGGCTAGTCCCATCGTCTTAGTGAAGAAGAAGGACGATTCCTATCGGTTTTGTGTGGACTTTCAAAAGGTCAATCAGGTCACCAAAAAAAACGCGATTCTCTTCCTTACATTTCTACTATCCTAGACCGTATTTTTGATGCTCCGCGTACTGGCAAATCCTTCTTGCTCCCAAATTCCAAGTCCATTACTTTTTTTACCGTCGAGGTTTGTTTCAATTTCGCCGCTTCACTTTAGGACTCCGCAATTCTCCTACCACTTTCCAACGGCTGATCGATCAAGTCATACGTTCTGACCTGGAACCATTCCGCTTTGCTTACCTTGATGATATCATAATTGCTACACCTTCCTTCGAGGAACACCTCTAAATTCTTGACTTAGTTCTATCACGTCTCTTCTTTGCCGACTTTACTCTCCGCCAAGACAAATGTCATTTCTGCCTTCCTGAACTCCGCTATCTTGATTACGTCGTTAAATGGGATGGTCTCCTTGTTGATCCCGACAAAGTTTCTGCTATCCTTAAGATTCCTCCTCCTTCCTCTGTTACTGCTGACGTCGCCCGTTACTTCAGACGTTGTCCGGTTTGTGCTCCTCACAAAGTTGAACAGTTAGCCTTCCCTGTCCTGGTCCCCTCGCTCCTAGCGCCAAACCATCCTATTCTTGGCAAGTCATTTTCCGCGACATAATAGGTCTTCTTTCCCGTTCCACTTGCGGTCATTCCTATATTTTTGTAGTGGCTGACTACTTTACTAAGTTCCCTCTGTTCTTTCCTATGCGTAGCGCCACTGCAACGTCCGTATCCAAGATCATCAAAGACCAAGTCTTTCTACTTTTCGGTGTTCCCCACTACCTTATCGCAGATAACAGTGTGCAATTCCGTAGTCGTCAGTTTACCTCATTGTGTGCCTGTTATCATTCCAAAATCCGTTTCACCGCCCATTACCATTCCCAAGCCAATCGTACTAAACGTGTCAACCGCTTCCTCAAGACCATGCTTGCTTCCTATAGTTCCTATGATTGTACTTTTTTCTTTGCCCTATTTGATCCCGAACACTTCAAAAATATCCGCTTCCATGTCCTCAAAAAACTTTCCACGCCCGACCGTAACACCCATAATCGTCAAACCTCCGTTGTCGGCTTGTGTCCTTTCAATTAGGCAATTCAGTTTGGCACCGTAACTTCACTTTGTCCGACGCTTCACGACATTTCAATACTAAGCTCGCTCCTAAATTCCTTGGTTCTTTCTCATCAGTAAAATTGTTTCTCCTTGGACCTATGAACTTTACGACCCTTCTTCCGGTGCCAAGAGCATCTGGCACATCAAAGATCTCAAACCTGCCCATCAAGACCATCCTAATGCCTCTGATCTTGCTTCGTTTTACTGCTTGTGACGGAAACGTCTTAAAACCCATTACTAGACCTCTGCGTCCCCAATTTCTATGCCGACTTCCTTAGAATTTCTAAATAATTTTCATGTTCTGATTGATTTTCTTCACTATATTGGTCCATGTTCTCCTCTTACCCAACCACGTGTGAGTCCGGATTAGAATAGTCCCAAGGTAAGACCTGCCTGTTCTAAAGGGTGACTAAAGCGGCCCGACACACACACACCCACGCACGCACACACACGCACGCACGCACGCCCCCCCCCACACACACGCACACGCACACGCACACCCACCACACACACACACACACACACACACACACACACACGATCTAGTCGACTTTCGGCCTGGTTAGCAATTCTTTTCTTCGGATAATGCGATTCTTTGGTTACCACAGCTTGAAGTATTTCAATTTTTTGTATTCAGCATTCTTGTTGTTCCCTTGCTTACTTAAGATGCTTGACAGTTATTTTCTCATTTTAGCTTGTACCGTTGGTCTTACTTCTCGTTCCTTTTCTCACTTTTATATCCTATTACTACGTTCCCCCAACCTTTGAATGTCATCTTATGTCACCCGACAGAGCGCCCGAAGGCCAAGGACGTTAACCAAACAGTGCCCGCTGCGACGAATCATCCGTCATAAACGCGGAAATCCAAAGAGCAACGAACCCACCATTGACAGGTTATTGACCTCGACTTGCAGCAGCTTGAGTCACACAAAAATACGCGCAAAAATGAAAGTCCACAAACTCCTCCTCCACCATAAAGACCTGAACACAAAGGTCAATGACCCATATTCAACTACGACCACTCAAGTCGAACGCCAAGGCAATAAACCCGACCTATGTGGTCACACTAGAGCTAGACCAACAATTTAAGTCGAAATAGAAAGGTCAACGACCCCAACATACGTGCGACCCCTGTCGTCATACACAAAAGTCAATAAACCTCAAATATGACGACACTAAGGGTCAATGCCCGCCTTCGAAGGCGCCAGAATCCGCACTATATTCTACTACGCATATTCAAGAGAAGGTTACTCTGGGTTGTTGGCAGCATTTTGGCGAACCAACCGATCCAGCATCTGGGGGTTTACTACCTCAAGACCTAATCGCATGCTCCTTATGGTGGGCAGGACCTCCATGGCTTCAACTGTCGCCTGATTTAAGGTCTTAAAACATCGTCGTCTGTTTCAGTGTCTAGTGATACCACAGGATGAGGAGGAATTTAAACATTGGTGTCAGGGATGTTACCGTCAATCCTAGACGCGCTTCTCAAACAATTTTCCTCACTGCAAAATTCAACGCATTTTGAGGTATTATATTCGTTTTAAGAAGAGCCTTCGTTATACATTTTCTAAATTGCGCATTTTTCCGCATTTAAAGCTGAAATTGTGTATATAGGAAGGAATTCCTTTTTTTTTGACAAGGATGAGATTCGTGTAGGTGGTTGATTATCGTATTCATCTCGGCCTTTTGAAACCAAACATGCTGTATTTCACCCCAGCATGCATCGTTTATCTGTACTTCTAATCCTTCAAGCTCATCAGCATCATTTATACGCTGGAGTTAATACAACAGTGTATTTAATTGAACAAAAATTTTGTATAATGTTCGTTTAAGCACTACGTAACAGAATGTCATAATTGTTTTCGCTTACGTTACGTCCAACCGCATTTGTTCCTACAATGGGTGACCTACCTTCTACACGAATTACATAAGTTAAGCTATTCAGTGAAATCGCAGTCGACTACAATGGATTTTTTCTATTCTTCTGTCACGTAGACCCGGGTCTAAAACCTAAAAGGTCTATAAATGTTTTTTTGTCTGCCTTGCAACCAAAGCTCTTCACATTGAAGAAGCTTTTGATTGATAAGCCGAGTCATTTCTAGCTACTTTACATCGCTTCATTTCATGTCGTGCTCGCGGTTCTCAGATTATCAATGGCAATGGCACCAACTTCGTTCGATCCAACATGGAACTCATTTCACATATACAAAACGCCTTGGAGGCTGAGGCAATTACATAGAGTTTTCATCTCCTTTCCGCACCTCATTTTTCTAGGTTAGTGGAAAGTGGTATCAAGGACGTCAAGACTCATCTAATTCGGGTTATTGGCATTCTAATTCTAACATTCGAGGAATTCAATACTCTTTGCATACAAGTTCGGGCACTGTTGAACTCGCGTTTCCTTTGTTGCATTTCAACGGATCCACATTACTTAAGTGTTCCTTCACCCGGATATTTTAAGGTTAAAGCTGTTAGCTGGCCTTCTGAACGTAAATTTTATCCTTTTGGAAATCTTACTAATATCTGGAGGACAATTAATTCAGCGCCTTTATCACAATTTTTGGAAGCGTTGGCGCAATAAACACCTTTATAATTTATACCAGTGCAGGCAAGTTGGACAAATCCCGCGCTCTTGAGTCGTTAAATATTACCATTTTGGTAACAATAAAGAAAAACAATAACCTCTCCGTTACATTGGAAACTAGGTAGGATTGTTGCACTTCTCCCAGATCGTGACAATATTTCTCGTGTTGCGACCGCTAGCATTAGTTCGGGCCGATATAAAAAGCCAGTGGTAAAACTTTGTGTGTTGCCTACACAATAAGCTGTTTATATTTTTTTATTTTCTGTATTTATTTATATATTTCGTGCGTACCTTGCTATCTACTTAAAATGTACATACAATTCATAAATCGAGAATTAATCATATTGGTAATTTCGGAGCGTGGTATGTTTTGTCATTGAAGCTATATACCCATCCTTTTCTTCTACATAAGAAACTAGACAAGTAGGTGGGGATTCTATCCCGTTACGCGAGTTATGTATCCTCCAATTTATCTATATATTAAATAATAGAATCTAATAGGAACGTATTGGAAAATGTTAAAGAAATCATAAGTCAATTGCAACAATGTAGTATAAGGATAAACCAGACAGGTTATTAACAGTTCATGAGAACGGATGCAATATAATTTATTCCAGACGATAGTGACACTGCAGGTGGCAGGTCACAGACGGTTAAGATACGCAATTATCTAGAAATTAAGATTGTAACAATGTAACAAAGTATATAATTAAGAATAAAGCAAACATGAGATCTGTAAGTTCCCACAGCCATGTGAGGGGGTAGGAACATTATAAAAAGCCCGGGAGCTTCAAGACCCGGCAGTCAGTCAAAGTATTCAGTATTAGCATTGCAGTTTGCTTAGACGACTCATAATTCGTTTAAATCAATTTATTTCGACTTAGAATAATTAATACCAGTTTGTCAAAATTCTACATTAATTTTTGTGTAAGTTGAACTAAATAAATAAATTTGTTAAGAAGTTTGGAAGTGTTTTTTTAAAAACGCAGCTCCCAATGCCCGAACCTTAACTCGCGCATTATTTTGAAGAAAGCGCGAATTACCGTTCAATATTCGAAGTGAGTAAAAGCGCAAAATCCATAACCTTTTCGATAACCATTATAACCGCATCCACTACATCACTCCACACGCCATTGTAGAAAATCACAGTTCCGCTCAAATGATTGTACGTCGAAATTAATTCAGTTGTGGTTTGAATTTAAATTCCGATTCACCCGTACTAAAACTAAAACTATAATCACAAACATTTTTGCGCGCCCGAAAATAAAGATTTAACAGTGAATTTAACTAAAGCTAAGTGTATCTCCATTTGGGTTGACGCATCAAATCACGGATATATCAAAATATTTCTTATTTTGTTCCGTTATGTTCAACCGTTTATAGGAACAAGGTATATCTTCGAGAGTAGCCAGGTGAAACATCGGAAAACCGTAAACAATATTTAGTAGATGCTTTAAAGGAACATAAAGTATCTGAGAAATTAGTACTTTTTGTGGAGACAACATAAACTGTAATTTTTGTGGATTTTAAAGACGTATCGCAATTAACCTTTTTAAAAAACCTAATTTTGCAATATGATTCACAATGAATAACCTACCTTCTATCATTTGCATAAACACCATCACAAGTACATTGGCAAAAGTATTTGCAAATGAACATGAATATATGCCAGGTTGGTACCAAACAAAGATACTTATAATTTTAATTGACTATCTCCAACATAGTCATAATGCAAACGCGTTAAATAACGGGGTTATAGCTCAAATTCATATAATTACATCGTAACAAGAATAATTAAATTTTAATATTAGTACTGACAGAATCATAGGCTATGAATATCAGATCACGTACACACTAACTTAAGGTTAGCTTTTCAAAATGAAACATCATCTTTACAGTTATAAACGCAAAACTAAAAGCTGAAATAAAATAATTACATAATCATAACAGGTCATAACAGATCACAGAAAACAAATTAGAAAATGTGTTCGCAACAAATACGTACTATCTTCACCATAATACACGCCCAAAATATAGGCCCTAAATATAGATAAATGCATGTTGTCAGAATATATTTAATCTGGATAGCAAACGTTAAGAATTATTTGTTATCTTAAAACGTAAACAATCATATCAAATAGGTACAAAAACTTCAGATGCAATCAGATAACTTTAAAACAGAATACAATTAACAACATTACCTTTAATAAAATCGCCAAGTGGTGTTTTTCAATCTTTCGTTGTAAAACGATATATTAATATGTATTTAAAATTAAATGTTATAATTATGTCTTAGATATAACATGATACATTGTATAAAGAAATGTAATATAACAAGTGTGAACAGAGTTCATATTAGAAATACAATAAGAAACGACAACTTTGTAACTCAGGCATAAGTTGATACCAAAGCATAAGGAACAATGAACTGCGACCAAGCAGACTTATCTATAATTGCTAGATGTTAATTTTATATGCTACCTCCTACTATTGTACTTACTGTGTGCTTTTGTGGATATAATTGTAGAGCAATAGGTAATGCTCAATTTGCCGTTGAGTATTGAACTATATTTATAAATTTAACCACAATAAATACTTTACTTTAAACGAAATATGGCGCACACTTCCTCGCTGCAACAGACACACATCAAAGCTAAACCTTGACAATGCGCAATAAATCCATATTGGTTTGGAGAGCATAATCAATACTAGGTTGTAACGGCGCAAGCGAGCTTTCAAACAAGACAAGATTAAAAGTTCGTATTTTAAATCATAAAGTTTTACTGCAAAATATAATCAAGATATCTCTAAACTCTATCGTCCAAATCAATCTATTGCAGCAAATCACCTTCAATGAAAAATACGGACAATGCATCGAGCTATTAATTGCAATTAATAACATTCCAATTCAAAATTTTTACATAATTATCAGTATCTTAAGAACGTTTCGTTTTATGCCTTGTAGTGATCAGGAAAATTTCCAAGTCGATTTTTATTGGTTGATAATTATTGCAGATATGTTAGTGTACATTTCGATATTCGAAGGTATTTTTGAACAGCACAGTAACTACTTGTGGGTTTCTGAATGCACTCAGTAACATTAGGATTAGGGCTTGCAATGCCGTAAAGCGGGATCTCGCGATACCGCGGGATCCCGCAATCCTGCGAGATCCCACACTCTTACTTTGATACCACCAATGATAATTTAGATGTGCGGGATTTGCGTGAATGCACTCACTACAGTGACACCAAGCAAACATAGTACCCTGAAAATATGTAAACCAATTTCCAACAACAACATATGGAACCAATCACAAAGCGATTTGTTTCAAAGTACACTGCAGGAACAAAGCATTTTAAATAAATTTAAAATTTCATGGTGTATTTTATGTCATTATTAATTAAATCTTCTAAAATTATTAAAGACTAAAAATACAATAATGCCATTAATGTTGAATATTAATAACCTAACCTTACAAATATTTCATTTGACAAATAAATGCTTACTAATTATAATTACTTAGAAATAAAGACAATGTATGATTATCAAGAAACAGCAGAAAAGCAATATCTGTAGTTTTCCACAAAACGATGTGTGACCGGAGTCTTCATATTTATTATATAAAGCTCTGCTCGCCAATCAGTCTTCAAACTTCATAACTTTAACATTGTTACGTGTTCAATCTACTCATTCTTAAATATTAATTATTGATTAATTTAAATATTATCTTATAATATTTTCAATTGCATTTACTTTGCGTTTAAGCAACATAAACGTTCAACTCCATTGTAAATGAAACAAGTCATTTTTGTAATTAACGAATTAAAATAAATTTGAAAGTTGTGTTTATGGAAATAAACTTTTTAAAAAGAAGCTCCCATGGACTCAAAATTCATCTGTCGCTGTAAAGTAAAATAAATAAAACGCCGGTTATAACTTGTCGACTAGACAGCCCTTTCTCTCCCGCCCCTACAACGATTAGCACTAATTAGGGCTTCCATCCCGCATCGTTTTCAGTCTTGCGGTATCATGTGAGATTGTTGTCAATCCCGCGGTATCCCGCAATATATTTGAAAGATATTTTTTGCATCGACACATTATAATATATAAAATGAATATCCTTATTTATTCACTTATTTATTTAAATATTATTACAAATCGCTTTTGCAATGGGCAACTAATTTTTAAATATTATTATTAATTGAAAAATAAATACAGAATACATGAGAAATAACAATCCGCATTTAAAATTACTAAATAAACATAAAAATTTATGAAAGTAAAATTAAATTAATATTCTTTGTAAAACTAAACTAATATTTCTTATTAATTAAAATTCTTATTAAATCAACATTTGTTAAAAAATTTTAAAATAGAAAAAGTTGTGAAAACTAAATTCGTTTATTATTTTAAAAATACAATCTTAAAAAGCACAGACTATTAATGCTTTCGTCCCCAAGACTGATTCTCAAATCGTTACATATGTATCCTGCAGCCGAGTATGCTCTTTCAGCTTCTACGTTTGTCGGTGGAATTGTGAGCAAATATTCATATGTCATACGAAGATATCTACCTTTAGTACCGTCATTTGATGGAAAAATGAGTAGATTTAGTATCTAATTTTTTTAATACAAACCGCAACGTTGTTTCGGCTGTAATGAGCGTTGCACCTATTCTGCATAATACCTCAACACCTAATTTTAAGGTTTCAAAAAGTTGTTCAAGTCATTTATGGTAAACCATGCTATTTCAGTGAATTGAATTTCTGATCGTAAATCAATCAAGACTTTACTAATACATGACCTTACACGGTAAAAACGTTCTACTTACCAAACTATTCCAACTAGTTTTACAGTCAACAATTAACTCTAATCTTTTATCACGTTCTTCTTGAATATATTTTTGCAAAATGAGATCATCTTTTGTACGTGATTTTTTGAAAATCTTCACAATTTTTCGAATCTTTGTAATGAGATTTTTATAATACGAAGCTATCTTCACAGATGGAGGAGTATAATTTACTATAAAACCTTCGTTTTATCGACAGAGAAGTCTATTTGATCGGCGTTGTCAATAATTTCTTGAAGTACTTCTTGGTCTGCAATCAGCTCTTCTGCTAAACTATCTATATGCAGAACATTAATAATTGCGAGTTGTATACCATGTGCAAAACAACGTTGTTGAAGGCATGGCATTAGATTTTATCATCACGTTCGGACTATCAGTAATAATAGCAACAACATCATCCTTAATGTTTATATTGATGATCTTGAGACGCCTTTCAACCAAGTTCACGCAATGTTGTGCTGAAGAAGAACCATGGATTCTTCTGACCAAGCCAAGATTTCGATGCTGTTTGTCACTACTATGTAAATTTATATTTAAATAACGTCGATTTTTCCTGGATGGCCGATAAAATTTTTTATTTTGCATTTGCAATTTTTGGATCCCATTCAGAGAATTGAAGGACTATAGGTCTCATTGTATTTGAAGACGATGGAAGTTTATGACCACCTTTTTGAAATAAATATCTTAGATCTGAAGATTTACACAAGGAATTAAAAGAAAATCCGTCTTTAGCAGCCATCCGTGAAATAATCATTTCCATGCTGTTCTCTTTAAAAAAAAATCAGTAATTTTTGTTTCTTTTTTGGTATGATACTGTAACGTTTAACTTTACCATAAACTGTTTGATTGTAATTATAATAATTTTGAACTAAAATAGGCTAAAAATTACAAGTCGAAACACTGAACCCGAAGTGGTTGCCAAGGAAAATACAACTCACCTATACATTCACAAAGGCCACTAAGAAGTTGTAAAATAATCCGTTTAAAATGACGATCTATGGAATCTTCCGGACTAACTTGGAACTCTAACTTCTGCGGTTATTTCAAAAGACTATCCGGGGGGGTATGTATTAACGGATAATGCCAAGGCACCACTACTTTGGAGAAAGCACTAATAGGAAAAAGTAGAAACCATTTAGTGTACAAGCGCATCTGAGCACAAAAGCTCTGTTGTCACACCTCTAACCTTGTACCTGCAAGAAAAGGTTAAATATTTAAATCACAAGGGGTCGCTATTTGCGTCCCTAGATAACACAACAAAAATATGAAAAATATACCTCTTCCCTCAGCTGTGCTGGACGTAAATTTTATACACCTTCTTGTTCTGTAAATACGGCTAAAATTGAATTGATCTTTTCATGCTAGATTCAATACTTTTTAGATAAAATTTTATAACATAATTCCTCAATCATGAATATCTTGTGTCATTTAAGACACCGATAATAAATGTTAATACAAAAAATTTACATTTATTATAACTGAAATATTATCGTAACAAATTTTTAGTTGATATTTCTAAGTTCAAACTTAGTGCTATTTCAATTAATTCTTATAAGCTGACCTTTAAATTTCATAATCAACCCTAATTAATCTTTGGGCATTTTATAAATTTTATCTACATTATTCCGCAATATCGTATAGAGCAGATCTGATATCTTCTATTTACACTAGTAGAGGATTTTATACTAATTTGATACATAAAATTTACGTACGCAATAGTTAGTTAAGCTAACTGTTCCTTTAATTTCTATTTAGAATTCTTTTTAACACAGCAAGTTCTAGTAAGTTTGAATCCCTATCTAGACTATTCTTTTATTTTAATTAAATTTTTATACTTAGATGACCTTCAAATGTAAAATCGCGGAATTGGACATCAGGAAAGAATTTAACTATCAACACTCATCATGTGTTGTCCTACGTTACGGAATGTGATAAGCTCTTGAAGTACGGGCACACCATATAACAGCCAAAACCCAGTAGGACCTCTTAGCATCAATCTCGGATTCTAACAAAAGGGGTGAAACGAGTTCTTAGACCAATGCTAACCAGTGACATTGACGATCAGTTCGCAAAATATGGAGTAGAAATTTTCCATCCAAATCACCGCCAGGTTACACTTTCACATAAATGCCATTACAGAAATCTTCCTACGATAAACGATGAGTTACAGTTGAAGCATATTTTAAATGTGTCTTCCAGTTACAAAAATTTACTACATTAATAGCTGTATCGCTAGCAATGCGAATACGAACGATTTAAACGTAACTCTTGTTATTACATTATAGAGTTTAATATTGTTTAAATTAATTTAATATAATTGCGCATTGATTACTATCACCCAACTACTTTCTACATAACTGTAATTATGGAGACCCCTAACTCAAAGCGATTCTCTAGTCGCTGGAGCTAGAAGTCGCGAAAGACATCCTTGCTCTACGACAGGTAAGAAGCGACTGACTAGTTTTTGAACGTTGTACATGGGTGTCACAAACAACATCAGGCGTGACCTTGTATCGAAACTGCACGATTTCTGGAGTAACCTTATTTGAACTTAAACAAAACTAATCGTAAATTGAAGGTTTTACGAAAACAAAATTTTGTCTATGACGGACAAAATATACCGGGTATTTTATAATTATATAGCATTAAATATTTTATCAAAACGAATATTTATGAAACTAAAAATGATTCTGAATCAAAAATATTCAGATATAGGGGTTCTGGAAAATGAACATGCTACAATACTTTCACCTTTATTCGGCAAAGTAAAAGAATTAGATAGTGTAGATACATTCTGTTGACTTGACGAAGGGTTTAATTTTAAGTCTATAAAATGTTTACTCTTCCAGTGCGTCACTAAACCTTTTCTTGACCGTTGACTTATTTTTAAAACTGCAGAACACAATTGGCATTTAGTATTATCTAAATGTTCTCCTTTTGCAAAGTACTTTCACACTGTAACTTTCTCGACTTCTCTACTCATTGTACAAAAACACTCTTTTTCAATTCTTTTGCAAGATAAATCGTATTGTACTATTAACTAATAAATACAACAATATAATAAGAAACACGTGCACCTTAAAAACATGCAATTTTTGTCTCAATTTCAAATAATCTAACAAAAGGATCTATTGAGCGGCGTCGACAGTACCTACCAGTGAAATGATGAAGCGCGCAGTGCGAGGTCGGACTCCGACGGTCGGAGATGAAGATCATACATGTTTTAACGCGTGCCAGTCTCGTCGCGCCGGTGGCACGTCTTCTAGCTTCCAGTTGATATTGTTTTGTCTTCTATAGTGCCACCAAGCAAATATAGAACCAGGGAGATGTGTCCTTGGTGTCACTGCCTGCTAAGAAGTACACTCAAAGTAGAACACTTTTATTTATCAAATGAAATATTTGTAAGGTTAGGTTATTAATATTCAACATTAATGGCATTATTGTATTTTTAATCTTTAATAATTTTAGAAGATTTAATTAACAATGACATGACATAATACACAACATGGAATTTTAACGTTGTTTAAAATGCTTTGTTCCCGCAGTGTACTTTGAAACAAATCGCTTTCTGATTGGTTCCATATGTTGTTGTTGGAAATTAGTTTACATATTTTCCGGGTTTTATGTTTGCTTGGTGGCACTGTAGTGAGTGCAGTCACGCAAATCCCGCACATCTAAATTATCATTGGTGGGATCAAAATAAGAGTGTGGGATCCCGCGGGATTGCTGGATCCCGCGGTATCGCGGGATCCCGCTTTACGGGATTGCAAGCCCTAGTCCTAATGTTACTGAGTGCATTCAGAAATCCATAAGTAGTTACTGTGCTGTTCAAAAATATCTTCGAATATCGAAATGTACACTAACATATCTGCAATAATTATCAACCAATGAAAATTGACTTGAAAATTATCTTGATCAGTACAAGGCATAAAACGAAACGTTCTTAAGATATTGATACTTATGTAAAAATTTTGAATTGGAATGTTATTAATTGCAATTAGTAGCTCGATGCATTGTCCGTAATTTTCATTGAAGGTGATTTGCTGCGACAGATTGATTTGGACGATAGAGTTTAGAGATATCTTGATTATATTTTGCAGTAAAGCTTTATGATTTAAAATGCGAACTTCTAATCTCGTCGTGTTTGAAAGCTCGCTTGCGCCGTTACAACCTAGTATTGATTATGCTCTCCAAACCAATATGGATTTATTGCGCATTGTCAAGGTTTAGCTTTGATGTGTCTTTGTTGCAGCGAGGAAGTGTGCGCCATATTTCATTCAAAGTAAAGTATTTATTGTGGTAAAATTTATAAATACAGTTCAATACTCAACGGCAAATTGAGCATTACCTATTGTTCTACAACTACATCCACGAAAGCACACAGTAAGTACAATAGTAGGAGGTAGCATATAAATTTAACATCTAGCAATCGCGAATGCTATATTCGTATTGTACAAACTAGTTTTGAGATAGTAGACAGCTGTTATTTTATATATTAATTTATATGCGTTCAACGTGAATCAGAAAAACATTTGTAGGATTTTGTGCAAAATTTACAATAGCAAAGCGCTTTCGTAATCAATCGTCCTCAGAAAATTTTGCTATCGATAAGCTTCCTCGAAATGGAAAATTCTAGTGTGCAAGCACATTTAAAAAATATTGTTTTATATATTTATTAAAAAGTTCACAGTTTGATTCACTTGATTGGACCGAATAAAACCGTGATATTTTGAAAATGTAAAGCAACAATTGTAACTGCGTCTCCGAAATTTTCCACCTAATGGAAGTCTATGGACAGCAAATTGAGGGAATATATGAGGATTTAACAAAGCGATTTGCTCAATTATAACTTTTACTAAATTCTATGTGAAGTACAATGAATTTGCGTCTAATTTTAATTATAATTCAAGAAAGGGGTTATAGATAATAGCTAGTGACCTAAATAAGTACTTGTACAGTGACCCACTTTCATATTGATTCGCAGGGCCCCGCCATATTGTGAATGCGCCATCAGGCAAATAGCTGCTAAAACGCATTTTTAAAGCACATTATGTATTAATTAACTGAAACGCCTAATGATTTTACATATAATATGTAATCCCTATATAACAGTGATTACCTATAATAATTAAAAGTGTTATTATGCAATAAGCTTTATTTTCCTAGTCTTATTTTCAGCAAGTTCATTAATTACGTCAATATTTGATTCATACACAAAGTCGCCCTCTATGGAAATTATACTAATATCATATAGTAGTTCCTGAGCTATTATTAATCTTAAATAATTTTTAATAACTTTTGATTTTGAAAGTAAGCATTCAGCATTGCAACAGAAGCGGGTATTGTTATAGTTCATTCCAAATAAGAATAAAGGTGATAACCTTGTACGCAAGGTGGATTTACACAGTTTAAAAAAATTTAAAAATGTGGGAAATTTGAAACTATAGATATTGATTAGAATTTATTACGCATATTTACACGAGAGATATTTGTTGTAATGCATGGGATCTCGCCTAAATTAAATTAATTCGTAGCACTCCTGCTCCTATAATTGCGTATTTAAATACAACTTCAAACATTAAAACATACCAAATTGTTTAACATAGGACAATATGGCAATATATGACAAAAAAAGACATAACTCACAATTAGTTAGCGGTCTGGCATGTTGGCAGCGATTCGCTGCTTAAGCCTTACCATAATATATAATTTAACACTTTTCCTTTCTTTTCCTTTTAATAATAATAACAAATATAACCAGTTTAACACGTTGGCTGCGGCACTAGATATTTTATAAGCACCACTGGTGCGGTTCGGGACATCGTGTTAATCAGGTAATATTTCATTTTCTTATAAATAGAAATCATGTAGATATGTTAAAGTCTTTAAACCGTCAGGTTGCTAATATCTATGTAGATCTAGGTATATAGGAAAGAGAAGAAGAGTATTGAAGACCTAGACCAAGTTATATTAGTCAAATTATAAGAAATTTAGGTTGTGAAGGGTATGTTTGAACTTTTTAGATTAGCACAGAATAGAAAAGAATTTAGAGCTGCCTCAAATCAATCTTCAGTAAGGCAGTTTGTTAGTACATCAATCAACTAATAATTTGTCGATAAGTAACATCTATGAGAGTGTAGTTTGAACAGTTGCAGGGCCGATGAAGTCATATAGTTGGTTTACAATTGTCAATTACAAACTATATGAATACATGTTCAAAGATACTTGGTATCTCCACTCAATGTAATTTTAAATTCGTATTTTTAGCACTTTAAGAAATTTTTTTGCTGTTTATTTGTTTATGGATAAAACCCAAACCATCAACACAGAAATAGCTATCATAAGTCTTTGACTATTGCAATTACAGTAAACAAGGAGGGGTCAGACTTACTTTGTATAAGTTCATAATTCAATACGGCTGAAGTGAATTTGGACTTCCAGCAATGAGGAGGTTAACCATACAAACTTTTTGAAGTAGACACAAACAACCAGGTACATCACTATGGCCATCAGGTAGTTTCATGTAAACTCCTCCTGAAGGTCACCATAAAGGAATGCAGTTTCAATATCAAACTGATTTGTGAAGAAATCAATGAAATTGCATTTTTATTTGAACAAGAACACACAAAACAAATTAATGACAACTTTTGTAAAACAACAGCAATACTGTCAACACTTTTTATCAAATACACATGCAGTGCTAATAGTTTATTACAACATCACAAAGATATATAATGTGTACATCCATACACTACAATATTTCAAAATAAATAATTGATATTCAATAAACGTAAAAATATATTTAGTTCGATTTTTGTGTACAATATGTAAAGTCTTGACACATTAAAACGTGTTCAAAATGGTTCAAAATTCTATATGATATTGGTAAATTATCAACACCCATATTTAGTCGCTCAATTCATCATTGGATAATTATTCGCTTGAACTTTCCACTCCTAAATTGATGACAATCTTTTCTACCATTTCTTCTACTATTCCGTCTAAATCTCACATTCGCTTTTCCTTCTTAACTATTTGGACAATACAATCTTTCCATCGCTCTGCAGTTACTGCAGATATAGCTCGATTGAAAAGCACTTTCACATCAGCAAGTTTATATGTTGTGTTATTAGCTGCTACATAATTTTTTATTTGTGCCCATATCAGCTCGACTGGATTTAAAGTGCAGTGGTAAGGAGGCAAACGTAATATGGTTCATCCAGTACCCTTTACCAGTTCATCGATAACATATGGTGTTGGATGTGAAAGGGAATGTTGTTTGACTTATTCCAACAACTGTAATTTTAATAAATGCACCTCAGTTGGAATATTTTTACTATGAAGCCAGTTAATAATGTTTTGTTTTTTCCAACTTTGAATTGGCGTTTTCTCCGATTTCATGCTATGATATGGGGCATCATCTATCACAATTACAGAATTTTTCTCTAAAGCAGGTAATACGCTTTCGAGCCACTGTTTAAATACATCACCATTCATGTCTTCATGATAATCACCTAATAAAGATTATTATAGAAACACAAACTATGTATATTATTAATCCTACCAGTTTTCTTTGATTCAAAGATCAATAAACCACCATCAACAAATCCTGTGTCGCTATTAATATGTACAATTATCATACGCTTTCCTTTGCCTGATGGATCCTTTACACCAGAAGAAACCCCTTCAATTAAAGCTTGCCTTGCAGTTTTAATTGTTGTATCATACCAAACTTTATTTTTTACGTGACCTGCATTCAACTATGTCTCATCAGTGTAATAGACTTTTGTCCCTTCGTCGCGCTATTTTTTTATTGCGATTAAGTATTTTCTCCGCCAAAGAACTATTTCAGGTTTTTCAATTAAAATATCGTATTTAAAGCCTAATTTCTTCAACACTCTGTACAAGGATGTACGACTGAAGTTAGGTAATAAATCATCACCATTAACAACCGCTAACACCTTCGATACAGTTGGCAATTCGTTGCAAAGGTAGAATGAATGCACATGTCTTCGAATTCCCATTTTCTCAAAATCATCAAGTTTTTCAAAGACCGTTAAGCATTTTCTATTTTTCTTTGGAGAACGTGCGATACCAGAATCTTTAATTTGTTTAATTGAATTCCACACTGTGTTTTGTCCAATGCCTGTATCTATAGCAGTACGTTTCACAGCAGCAGTCTTACCGAGGTTCTTAGCAATGTATGTTAAATACGTGTTATATGCCATTAATTTCTGACCACTGTGAATTATCCTTCCCTTTCGATTTTTTAATAATTGCTGCTCTTGCTCGGCCATCTTTCGAATTGGATGCTAAAATAATAATATGCGTGTTTTTAACCCATAATTAGTGTAAATTAATCAACATACCTCCACAATAATAAAACTCCGAGGAAGTGAGTTCTGACAAGAACTATTGTATACCAGTTTACAAAAAGAAATGAAATTATAAATGAAAATTGAAAATGACTAAGAAAAAACAATAAAGCATAAGGTTGATCAAAAACTTAAAGGATGTCAAACGATGGATATTGATTGAATGTCATTTATTTATCAAGGACAATTAATATTTTTAGAATTACCCACAGCATTGCCAGTTTTAAGTGCAATTCTTATTCTCACCAACACATAATTTAAATTCAGTGGTATCAATCAATTAGCATTTTGTCGTGTTGTTGTAAATACAAATTAATTATAATTTCTATATATATACAGAATAATTATTAATTCCATATTTCAGTGATTATAAATCGTGACTAGCCTAAATTAATTTCCATAACTCGTTTTTATTACAAATATGACAACGGCGCATTACATATATTTTAAATACAAATTTTTAGTATTAAGCTGTGTAAATCAGCATCGTGTTTTAACCAATCAAATCGAAGGCTAAACTTTCCCTATACCTTTCATCGCTTTATTCTGAGCTGGAATGGACTATAGTAAGATACGCAATGCCACGCTAGTATTTGGAATTGCACAGTGTAAGTTATTACAGTGATATAACTTAACCCTGCGGTAAACCTTGCAGTCGCCAAAATCAAAACTGTAGTTCATGCACCAATTCGCAGCCATTAATATCGCGCTTGTCTCGTAATTTATCTGTTAGTAATGACTTAAGCTTTAAGCACAACTTTACCTATTCTTGTTCCTATAATTGCAAAATTGAGAAATGTTCCATAAAAATTGTAATTGGTACTAATGAGCTGCTAATAATATGAGTTTTTCAGTAACTGATGTAATAGTTACATCTAGTATGATAAAGAAACATCTAACTTTGAATTTTATTCTTTAGTTGTCAAATTGTTCATCAAAATGTTCTTAACCCAATTGCTCCTTAACTTTTCTTACCCTCAAAATACTCCTGCCTTCAAATTATGCCTAAATATCAATTGAAATCGCTAATTCATTGGCATCAATTTTAATCATGAAGTTCTTTATCAGATCTGCATCTTTAAAGAATATTATGTAAGTGCTACAAACTATCACATGCCTGGAAAATATTCGGACTTTTAGTTTGCAAAACATTGCTGAAAACAATTACGTTACTTCGTATATTACACCATAAAATCAATGTGCAAACAAATTCAAAATTTGTAATCTTCTTTGCAAGATGCATAGTTGTACTTTTTGTGTTGTTATCAAAATACTCGTCTTGACCAGTAATAATTGCAAACTATGAATCATATATTTCGTCAAGCTGGTATCTTAAAGAAACCATGGTATCAGTACTACTAGGCCAACTCATCATCATTTTGTTTTCGACCTTACGTAAGGTCGGTTTAACGCAACTCTAACTTCTTTTCTATTCTGTGCTAATCTAAAAAGTTCTACATACCCTTCACGACCTAAATTTCTAATAATTTGACTAATATAGCTTGGTCTAGGTCTTCCTATACTCTTCTATCTTTTTCCTATCTAACTGGCTCTACATAGATATTAGCAACCTGATTGTTGTTAAAGAACTTCAACATGTTTACATGATTCCCATTTATAAGGAAATGAAATATTACCTGGTTGTCCCCTCCAAAAAAGGAAAAGTGTTAAATTATATGTTATGGTAAGGCTTAAACAACAAATCGCTGCCAACATGCCAGACCGCTAACTAATTGTGAGTTACGTCATGGTGACATTTAGTTAACTGATTTTTATTTATTTATTTATTTTGTTTTGTTTTCGAACTTACTTAAGGTGGTTTGACGCAGCTCTAAATTCTTCTCTATTTTGAGCTAGTCTATAAAGGTCTACATACCCCTCACAACCCAAATCTCTAATAATTTGACTAATATAGCTTTGTCTAGTCTTTCTACTCTATTTTTATTTGGTAGTCTATAATCTAAGACCTTACTAAATAGTCCCTCATGTCTTAACTGGTGCCCTATCATTCTATATCTCCTGACCTTTAATTGTTTCCACATACAGGGTTCCTCACCTATCCTTCTATAAACTTCCTCATTTGTTACTTTATCTGTCCAACTAATCTTTAACATTCTCCTATAACACCAAGTTTCAAACGCTTCTTTTTCTAATTGTCCAAGTCTCACTACCGTATAATAGAACGCTCCATACGTACGACTTTAAGAAACTTTTTCTATTATCTAAACTAATACTATTAGCTATTAGTAAGTCTTTCTTTTTAAAAACATTTTTCCAGCTTGAGCTATTCTAGCTACTATATCCCTTCTGCTACATCCGTCCTTTATAATTATACTACCTAAATAGCAAAATTCATCTACCTCCTCTAACTCGGTATTACCTATTTTTAATTTTGGTTTAAAACTAGGCTGTAACTCACTTGTCATTATCTTTGTCCTTCCTGAGTTAATTCTCATACTATAGTTACTCTGTAATATCTCATCTAAAATATGTAAAAACTCTCCTAACTCTTTTCTAGACTCTGCTATAATGGCTATATCAAATGCAAAACGTAACATGTCTATTTTCTGCCCCTGTACATTAATACCTATCTGTTTTCTCTCTATCTATCAAATTAAAAGATTCCTCAATATATTTATTAAAAATCAAGGGAGATAGTATACAGCCCTGTCTAACATCATTTCTAATCTTAGCTTCCTTTTCTATTTCATCAAATCTAATTACTACGCTTTGGTTTTTATATAGACTGTAAATAATTTTTCTATCCCTATGAGAGATTCCTATTTTTCGCAAAACCCTGAACTTAACAATCCAATTAACCCCATCAAATGCTTTTTCTAAATCTACAAACACGAAATGAGTCTTTTGATTTTTTTGTAACCTTTTATCGATAATTACCCTAATCATTAGTATCGATTCTCTAGTCCCTCTGTATTTACAAAAACCATATTGGTTTTCGCCTAAATAATTCTCAGTCAAAGCTTCTACTCTATTTTTAATTATTATTGTTAGTATTTTGGAAGCGTGGGAAGTTAAACTAACTGTTCTAAAATTTTCACACCTATCAGCTCCTGACTTTTTTGGGATTCGGATAATAATATTTTTTTCGAAATCTATTGGGACCTCGCCTGTGTCATATATTACTTTTACTAGTTCATATAATCTGTCTAAAGTTTTCTGACTTGCATATTTTATTAATTCTGCGGGTATAACGTCTATCCCCGGCGCTTTATTTAGTTTAAGATCCCTAACCGCTCTATCAAATTCCTCTCTTAATATTGAGAACCCTATTTCTACATCCTTTTCTTGGTCGTTCTCTAACTCATCCATATCGTCTCCCTTATGCAAATATTCTAAACATCTTTTCCATCTATCTGCTACCTCAACTTTATTTATTAGAAGCTTAATATTCTCATCTTTAATACCATTATATTTTTTCCTATCTTCCCCGAAAAACTTTTTAACTGCCTTGTAAGCCCTGGCTGTCTTACCTACTCTCAAATCGTCTTGTATTCCCTTACAATTCTCCTCCATCCATGTATTTCTAGCTTTTCTACATTCATGTACTATCTTATTTCTAACTCTTATATTTTTGCTTACTTTCACCATCCAAATCTGTGAAAGATTTAAGCTTTTTTCTATCCTCTATTAAATCTAATATCTCCTTTATTACCCAGGGTTTTCTTGATTCTACTTTTTTCTTACCTATAGTCTGTGTTGCTGTATCGTGTACAGCCCTTTTTATTGCTTTCCATTTATTTTCTACGTTACCTCCTATAGCTATCACTTTGATCTTATTATCTAATACTAGTTTATATTCCTTATTAAGCTTACCTGGATCCCATCCCTCTCTTTTAGCCTTTCTCAATTTTTTGAATTTTAGATTACACTTCATTTTAACTAAGTTATGATCGCAATCTATATCAAACCCTGGATAACTACGACAGTTTTAACTTGGTTTCTAAATCTTTGTTTAACTAAAATATAATCTATTTGGCATTTAGCCCTATCACCTGGCGCTTCCCAGATATATCTTCTTCTATCAAACCCTATTTTTAGTTTTAGTTTTAGTTTGTTAGATTTTTATTTAGGATCGATTAATGTTGAAGTTAGATTACATTTGGAGCACGTATAATTTTCGCGTTTAAATCCAATGTAGTACCTTCGGGTGGAGCATTGGGGACGTGGTCGCAAGTATAACGGCTCTTATTCAAATTATAATACATCTTCTTCTAACATGTTGTTCGAATAGGGTATTTACAGTTACTAATCTATATTCTTAGCAAAAGTCAACTAATTTTTCTCCTCTATCATTTCGTCTACCATAGCCAAATTTTCCTACCATTTTTCCCTCACTACCCTTCTCCCATTGACGCATTAAAATCGCCCATAACTATTAAATTCTCATCTCCCTTTACTTTTCTCATTATACTATTTACATCCTCATATACCTTTTCTACTTGCTCATCCTCGTATTGAGTTATTGGCATGTAAACCTGTATTAAAACAGTGTCTGTGGGTTTCGTACTCAATCTAACCATAATTATTCTATCACTAAATTATAAGTACTCTTTAACTTTACGTCCTACTCTTTTACCTAACACTATTCCTACCCCTGCCTGTCCATTAGTTGAAGAAGTTGTAATTATTCTATAATTATCTTTCGAAAAGTTATTACTATATGGCCATCTCACCTCACTAATACCTAAAATGTCCAGTCTTCCTTTTCTCATTTCGACTAGCAAATTTGTTAACTTATCTACTCTAAGTAATGACCTTACATTCCACGTCCCTATCACTAAATCGAACCGTTGTTTTAAATTCTTACAATGACGAGCCCCAAGTACCCCCTCCCGGAGATCCGAATGAGGGGGTATTTTACCTCCGGACAAGAATTTTACTTGTGAGCTCTCCATCATACATAGTTCGTGTTTTAGGCCACGCATACCTGAGAAATATTGTGGTTAGTTCCCATATCTTTCCACAACGCAGTTTTTAAAGATTTTAGCTAAAAGCCGTAATTGTCACGGTCAACCCCTAACAACCTTGTAAATCATTGAGGATTGCTCGAGACCAACCGACTCTCCTCCAATATCTTTTAGCCAGCAAGGCTGCTGCCCTTTGCTGACCATCTAGCATCTGATAAAGGTGAATAGGGTATAATTGGCAATCCTGGGCCCACATTTCCTCCAGAATCCCACATTTCCTCACACATCTGGACCAAATTTACATGTAAAAACCCACTATAAAGTCTTATTTTAGATGAATCTTCACCTTGTTCCACCTGACTCCGCCTTGCTCGGACACCCCCCAACCATTTTGATTACATCACACCCGCATTCTTTCCACCCGCGAGATAAATCTTTTTCCACACTTCCACCCACGAGATAAACCTATCTTGTTTGGTATTAATTAACATTAGAATTTTCTCAGCTACCCGAATCTCTAGGAATTTTTTTGATTGCATCACCCCCAAGGGAGCTACCCTGATTTTAAGATTTCTTACCTATAGCGACTTTTGAGCGTTCTTATAAATTTTTTTAGTCATGCGATACATTAAATTAGCTTAGAATTTTACACACAAACAGATTTGAAATCGGACCACACCCTGCAAAGTTATACCCCTTTAAAGTCTGGAACCTCTAAATTTTGCTCTTTGCTCTATAAGCAAACCTAACAAATAGTTTTCTTCGTCTATCCATTGCATCTTTCGAGATAAACCTATCTTGTTTGGTATCAATTAATATTAGAATTTTCTCAGCTACCCGAATTTCTAGGAATTTTTTAGATTGCACCATCCCCAAGGGAGCTACCCTAATTTTAAGATTTCTTACCTGTAGCAACTTTTGAGCGTTCTTATAAATTTTGTTAGTCATGCGATACATTAAATTAGCTTAGAATTTTACGCAGAATTCGAATCTGTAAACAGATTTGAAATCGGACCACGCCCTGCAAAGTTACACATATACCCTCTGCGAGATAAATCTTTCTCCACATTTCCACCCACGAGATAAATGTACTTTGTTTGGTATCAATTAATATTAGAATTTTCTCAGCTACCCAAATCTCTTTAAATTTTTCACATAGCACCATCCCCCAGATAGCTACCCCCATTTTAAGATTTCTTACCTGTAGCGACTTTTGAGCGTTCTTATAAATTTTTTATACATGTAGCACATCTTGTTAGCCTAGAATTTTATGTAGAATCCGAATCTGTAAACAGATTTAAAACAGGATCACCCCTTACCATTTTACACACACCTCTAAATTATAACTTTCCTGCAGCTCATATCTAAAAGAAAATCTAAAGCCATTCTTAAAACTTTTTATTACAGACAATTTTAATAATACAGTTTAAATTTTGTAAACCACATTTCTAAATACATATTCACAATTTTTATTCTTAACCTAGAACTTCTCATATCGGGGTATACTTATTAATATTTATTCTTATGGTTTCGCTTAAGACCTCGTACATATTTTCCAGATTACTAGAAGACGTTATAACCACATTTTTTGTGTTAAAGGATTTCACGTCCTCTACACCCTCTGCCGCAGCCATTTTGGTGTAAACGCCGTAGAGTTCGCAATAGACTTTAATTGCTGTATGTTGTATTCTTTTTTCATTTATTAATCGAATAAATCGCTCTTTCTGCTTCCAAAGAAACTCGGACACTCCATCGTCGACACTGGCGTTCTTTATGCGATAGCTAGCCATACGGTTGTTAAACGCTGTGCTAACCATTTCTACACCATCGTCGTTAGTAGCGGTAACTGATGCATTTTTATGTTTGTTGCTCCGTAGATGACTAGGGTATGCAGACTTTAACACCTCCATGTCGCACACTTTACACATAAATCGTGGTTGTTTCGTACAAGGCCCTTTAACAGCTGGCGGAGTTGAACGTTTACGACTTAATGACATGCCGTGCTGTTTTTCCTTGTGTCGCTGTAAGCTGTCCATTCTCGTAAAAGCGATACCGCAAGTCCCACAGTTTAAGTACTTTGCTGCCGACGGATGTATAAGCTTAACCGTAGACGATGTTACACCACGACATTTCTTCTGGTGCCGTTTGAGAGCATTTTTCCAGGTATAGGAAGCACCGCAAGAGTTGCACTTAAAACGTTTGCAGGTACCATTTTAATACAAAAAAAATCCGCACTATAAGACTTGACTTGTAAGCGAACTAACTTATAACTAAAGAGTTTACTCTTGCGCACCGGCTTTATGTACCCTATAGAATGCAAACCAAAGGTTTCCGAAGATACCCGAACGAAGTTGAGGATTCAGCAGGGGACTAAATGACGTCATAATCCTTGCTGCTCGTCCAATACATTTAGCGCCAATGCATGCACCTGGTTCGCATCGTCGATGGTGCGAGTGCAGTTAGTAGAAACACCGGAAAACGTCTTCCATGTTATACGGATCGCGTGCATATTAAAAATCCAAAAGGGTGATAGCACACGCACAATTGTGTGCAAGTCGTGCTCTAGAAGATGCAGTGCTATTATAACCAAAAACACTTTAAACCTTTACTAAGGAAATACCAAACTTGTTGTCTACAGAATACTTACTAATAAAGCAATTTAATTTTAAACCACTTCTACGTCATATTTTCGGAAATGGCAGGTTGAATATTTTCTTTGGAAACAATCGAAGATTGCCGAAGACACTCGAAGAGTGCACGAGCGCGGTTACTAAACCAATTAGCATTAATATCAAGTATTCCGTACTTTCGTAGGTTGCTCATTTCCTAGAAACAAATCTTCCAGATAGCGGTCGGTAGCACGTAATGATTTCTAGAACCGGTAAGTACTCGATATCGCCCAAATAGAGAATTAGATGCTCGATGTCTGTCAACTTCCAATTCCCTCGTAAAAGGTAGCAAAAGCTCGGTCAATCATCCATTATACTTCGACTCGCTCCTGTTCTGATAATTTACAAACATTTTTCAAACGACAATGGGCCGAGAATTTTTAAACCTCCGAGAGATCTATAAGTCGTGATCAATTACACGTTCGAGCTACCCGTAAACTATCATATTTTGTAGCAACTGTGCACTGTATAATACATGCATACCCTCCTCTGCGCTACTGCTATTCTTGTAGTTGCTTAAAAAGTCAGTCGCCCTTTTACTGCTAGGGCCGCTAAAAAGCGCCATTCCATACTTTCTTTATAAGTGTAGCACATCGCGCACTTTTTGTCGGATAATTAAATTTTGTTTATGTAGACCTTTACACTTTCGCTTATTTAAACATCTAATACAATTGATTAACCACTTTCGATTATTCTAACGGAGGCCACCATACATCCCGCCGCACCGTTCTTTTTGAATCCAACGATCCTATGGGCTTCCGCACACTAACACCTGACGTATCTTTCCTACTATTTGTTAAACAAAAACTACCGGTATCGCCATTGTGGACGTAAACAGATGTTTGTGGATGTGTACGAGAATATGTAATCATATACATTAACCAGTCTAAGCTATTTTATTTAGTCCACGAAAACTACTATTTTCTAAACTACAATTAATAATCGTCTTTATAGGTTTAACATTTCTACCATTACCCAATGACTGGTGCTACGTACATGGAAACTTTAATTTCTTATTGGAGAGAATTCTTATTCTCCCACGCACTGCAGCGTAGTTGCATGCCTACCCCTTTTGGAGGTATATGCTCGTTATAGGTTGTAAGACCCTCGGTTTTACTTAACTACAATTCGTGAGACCCCTTTAATCTTTTTAATCGTATCTTTCTCGCCTACAATACAGTAGGACTTAACATTACTACCAACAAATTCTAATACTGGACCCCATTAAATACGTCTTTAAATTTCCTACAAGTTTTATCGACAAGTGTTATATTGTATTTATTATACGCAGGGTAGTCACTCTTTTAAGATAAATATATTTTGCTAGTAATCAACTAATATTAAATTTTTCTAGGGACCCCAAATCTGTAAATAGATTTTAAATAGGACCACCCCATACAAAGTTATGCGTTTTAAAGACCCAAATCGCTGATTTTTGCCCATCTTTATTTAACTCCATCTTTAAAACCTTTTTCGCTACCCAAGACATATGCCTTAGCCAACCATCTTCCGAGAAATCTAAAACCGCAGTGTTCCGCTAACACAACGTGGAGATAACACGTATACTCTGTCAACCAGGATAGAAGCAGAGGAAGGATTTGGAAGGTGGGCGAGAACTTAAAATTATGGAATCTTAAAACTAATATATACAAATATAAACAACTATCTTATATCTTTACGCCCCCCATGCGTAGATTGTTGTACTATTAGGAATGATGTACCTTTTGTCATCTTCACTCGATAAACTAATTTTATTAATAAGCTGCGTATACAAATCGTATTCTTTTACTCCGGATACATACGCAGACAAGTACTCGATACCATCCAAATAAAGAATTGGATGCTTGGCGACTGTTAACATCCGCTTCCCTCGTGCACGCCCAGACATCCCAGCCCATGAGCACCCCTGCGCATGCACACCCCTGCCCATGCACACCCCTACGCGTACGCACCCTTGTCCATGCACGCTGCCCATGCGCACCCCTCTCTGTGCGACTGCTATTTCGGGGTAACGTCACAGCCTTTTATAAATAAAGAACAATGTTATATATTATTATAAAATGTTTATTCTGACATTATACATAACAAATTTAAAAATATTTAATGCCAAGCATGGAGTCATTTAAACTTAATTTTAATACAAAGTTATACACAGAAGGCAGTCCTTTCTTTATGTTTGTTTGCAGTGGTTTTAATTTTATCTAATTTTATTCGCAGTTTAAAATTTAAATCGATACCCAAGTCTTCTATCTCCTTTTCTAGCCAATAGTTTGATACATAAAGACCGTCTAGGTTTTCGAATTGTAAAATGTACCGAAGTTTGCCTCTATATTTAAAGTCTTTGATTCCACCGACAACCAGATCCATTCCTTCGTGTAATTCTTGCAGTTTGTGACAATCTTTTAATCGTAGCTTTCCCACTATATCCTGCATACGTATCTTGTTAGCTTGATCGACTTCTTCTTGTCGGTATTAGAGGAAATTCTTATTCTCCCACAGACTGTTGCGTAGTTGCATGTCCACCACTTTTGGGAATATATGGTTGTTATAGGTTGTAAGACCCTCGGTTTTAAATGATCCAAAAGGTTCTTTACTAGGCAAATATACAATGTTTAGCGCAACCTCTTTGCGTGTCGTGTACGCAAAGATTACGAAACCCGCATTCCTTAGTTCGTCTTTGTTATCTGCCATTTTGATAAATACGTTTTTAGAATAACCTTTTAAAAATATACTGATTTAGTGCCATCCTTTTCCGCAAGGACGCCTACATAACTAAAAGAGTCTTTTTTACTAACCACAAATGCATAAAACTTGTAGAAACCAGATGGATCTAAGTCAGTCCATCGGCACATAAAATAATCTTTTAATTCTTCCTCATTTTCTCTAATAAGATGTTCTTTGTCTAACACATCTTTGTATTGATCGCGTATTGTCGCAGTGTTTTCCATGTAGTCCAATTTTCGTCTTTTTGCATCCATTTCCTCTAATTCCAGTTGTCTTTTCCTTCCACTTCCAGCGTATGGTATACATAATGGGGCAATTTCCTTTAGCGTAAACGGATAGAGTTTACTACCAATATTTACGCGTTGTCGTACAACCTCTGGACGAATGTTAGGCGTATCTATCAATCCCAATTCCGAAATTACTATTTCTTTTGGAATTGTAGAATATGGTGTTGCAGATTGTTTAAAATATGTACTAACTGCTTAATGTAGAACTTGTGTAAGATTTTATTTTATCTTGGCTATCTTCCTCTACTATCTCCAAATAATTTATAGGTAAATAGTTAAAACTAAAAGCCGAAAGCACATACTTTATCAATTTTTCCCTTTCCTCTAGTTTTTCGGACAACTTAATTTGCAAGCCCGTCAATTTCTTTGTATTGCCATTCCCCCAATACACGTACTGTAGCAGGTTATTATAGACTAAACAACAGCTATTTTGTAGCTTGTCCGATAGCTTACTCCACATTTTGGCAAGTTATACCGAGTACATTGGCGCCTTTAGGAAGTACAACTTACTATCTTCCAATAAGGTTAAACAGTCTTTTAAGGGTTTATACACTCGTTCCGCACTGACATAGCTTCCAATTGCACAGTTGTATATTGTCGCTTCCAATCGCGTAATACCATGTTCTTTGACCAAAGTAGACGCAAATGTTTCCCTTAAACGTACATCTGGACAACGTAAAAAATCTAGTATATGATTGCCAAGTTGTTTATTAACACCAGGACTTGTTATCTGACACACAAATTTTGTTGTATATCTTAATTCTTGCATTGGTTGTTAGCCATGTTAAACAATCAATCCCCGCAGTTTTATCGTTGTCAACTATAATATTACACTTTTCTTCGTATTCTCCCTTATAGCAAAAGTTATGCTTTGTAGTTAAATAATTACACATCTTCATCTTGCTAAATATGCCCGCAAAATCTTGGGTTACATCCATGTCAAAAAGATAGAAATAATCTTCGTCTAATATATCTGGTAGTTCCTCCAATAAAGTTTCCAACTTAACATCTGCTAGTTCCACTTTGTATGGAACACATATAGGATTTTGGAATTTTTTATTAATGCATTCGAGGTCTTCTTTTTCCGATAATTTCTTTTACTCTCTGGCCCATCTTGTTAGTGCTTTCCAGAGAAAACGGAAGCTTAGCTTTAACACCATGCCTAGCGGAAACAAATCGGTTGAACTTTCTTCGTAGATAGCTGTTAAATGCACCACAAATTTCTTTTTTAGGATAAACATCCTTTTGTTTGCAGATGCTTGTTCGGTGTCAGAAAGGTCGCAAATTTTAACCAACATTATATTGTCACAAAATGGTTCTGTAATTGGTGTGTAGTCCACCAGTCAGCATCTGTTCGCCTTCGACATAACAAATATTACCAATATCTTTTACCAGATTATTGTTGCACATATTTTCTGTCAACAGCCATAATCCAAATCGCTCATTTGTCGGTTTCACTTTATTCCCAAGAAGTTGAGAAACGTTAATCACCTTGGAGACGCTCATGTTTACCGTTCTAGCTACTATCGAATACTAAATTGCATACGAAAAAATTGTTCTCTTACGTATTCTACAGAGTGAGGACGTATATTGCCGAAGATAGTCGAATATGTTGTTATCCAACCTAAGCCGACAGGGATGCGCATCGAGATATATCCGGATATATGTAGGATGTTAAGTTAGGGTGAAATTGCCCCATAGGGTGAAATTACCCCCACATGACCACATGACCACATGACCATATGACCACATGACCACATGACCATATGACCACATGACCATATGACCTAATTGCTTTTTAATGAGTTTTCTCATTAAAAACCCATTAGCACTAATTGCATTTTTAATGAGTTTTTTTCCATTAAAAAACAAGTGTGGACCTAGGTTAGATAAAAGGAAAAACTAATAGGTTAGGTCAGCGCCGCGGCGCTGACCTAACCTATTAATTTTTCCTATAACAACCATATATTCATATATTCCATATATTCCCAAAAGTGGTGGACATGCAACTACGCAACAGTCTGTGGGAGAATAAGAATTTCCTCTAATACCGACAAGAAGAAGTCGATCAAGCTAACAAGATACGTATGCAGGATATAGTAGGAAAGCTACGATTAAAAGATTGTCACAAACTGCAAGAATTACACGAAGGAATGGATCTGGTTGTCGGTGGAATCAAAGACTTTAAATATAGAGGCAAACTTCGGTACATTTTACAATTCGAAAACCTAGACGGTCTTTATGTATCAAACTATTGGCTAGAAAAGGAGATAGAAGACTTGGGTATCGATTTAAATTTTAAGCTGCGAATAAAATTAGATAAAATTAAAACCACTGCAAACAAACATAAAGAAAGGACTGCCTTCTGTGTATAACTTTGTATTAAAATTAAGTTTAAATGACTCCATGCTTGGCATTAAATATTTTTAAATTTGTTATGTATAATGTCAGAATAAACATTTTATAATAATATATAACATTGTTCTTTATTTATAAAAGGCTGTGACGTTACCCCGAAATAGCAGTCGCACAGAGAGGGGTGCGCATGGGCAGCGTGCATGGACAAGGGTGCGTACGCGTAGGGGTGTGCATGGGCAGGGGTGTGCATGCGCAGGGGTGCTCATGGGCTGGGATGTCTGGGCGTGCACGAGGGAAGCGGATGTTAACAGTCGCCAAGCATCCAATTCTTTATTTGGATGGTATCGAGTACTTGTCTGCGTATGTATCCAGAGTAAAAGAATACGATTTGTATACGCAGCTTATTAATAAAATTAGTTTATCGAGTGAAGATGACAAAAGGTACATCATTCCTAATAGTACAACAATCTACGCATGGGGGGCGTAAAGATATAAGATAGTTGTTTATATTTGTATATATTAGTTTTAAGATTCCATAATTTTTAAGTTCCTCGCCCACCTTCCAAATCCTTCCTCTGCTTCTATCCTGGTTGACAGAGTATACGTGTTATCTCCACGTTGTGTTAGCGGAACACTGCGGTTTTAGATTTCTCGCAAGATGGTTGGCTAAGGCATATGTCTTGGGTAGCGAAAAAGGTTTTAAAGATGGAGTTAAATAAAGATGGGCAAAAATCAGCGATTTGGGTCTTTAAAACGCATAACTTTGTATGGGGTGGTCCTATTTAAAATCTATTTACAGATTTGGGGTCCCTAGAAAAATTTAATATTAGTTGATACCTAGCAAAATATATTTATCTTAAAAGAGTGACTACCCTGCGTATAATAAATACAATATAACACTTGTCGATAAAAACTTGTAGGGAAATTTAAAGACGTATTTAATGGGGGTCCAGTATTAGAATTTGTTGGTAGTAATGTTAAGTCCTACTGTATTGTAGGCGAGAAAGATACGATTAAAAAGATTAAAGGGGTCTCACGAATTGTAGTTAAGTAAAACCGAGGGTCTTACAACCTATAACGAGCATATACCTCCAAAAGGGGTAGGCATGCAACTACGCTGCAGTGCGTGGGAGAATAAGAATTCTCTCCAATAAGAAATTAAAGTTTCCATGTACGTAGCACCAGTCATTGGGTAATGGTAGAAATGTTAAACCTATAAAGACGATTATTAATTGTAGTTTAGAAAAATAGTAGTTTTCGTGGACTAAATAAAATAGCTTAGACTGGTTAATGTATATGATTACATATTCTCGTACACATCCACAAACATCTGTTTACGTCCACAATGGCGATACCGGTAGTTTTTGTTTAACAAATAGTAGGAAAGATACGTCAGGTGTTAGTGTGCGTAAGCCCATAGGATCGTTGGATTAAAAAAGAACGGTGCGGCGGGATGTATGGTGGCCTCCGTTAGAATAATCGAAAGTGGTTAATCAATTGTATTAGATGTTTAAATAAGCGAAAGTGTAAAGGTCTACATAAACAAAATTTAATTATCCGACAAAAAGTGCGCGATGTGCTACACTTATAAAGAAAGTATGGAATGGCGCTTTTAGCGGCCCTAGCAGTAAAAGGGCGACTGACTTTTTAAGCAACTACAAGAATAGCAGTAGCGCAGAGGAGGTATACATGTATTATACAGTGCACAGTTGCTACAAAATATGTTAGTTTACGGGTAGCTCGAACGTGTAATTGATCACGACTTATAGATCTCTCGGAGGTTTAAAAATTCTCGGCCCATTGTCGTTTGAAAAAATGTTTGTAAATTATCAGAACAGGAGCGAGTCGAAGTATAATGGATGATTGACCGAGCTTTTGCTACCTTTTACGAGGGAATTGGAAGTTGACAGACATCGAGCATCTAATTCTCTATTTGGGCGATATCGAGTACTTACCGGTTCTAGAAATCATTACGTGCTACCGACCGCTATCTGGAAGATTTGTTTCTAGGAAATGAGCAACCTACGAAAGTACGGAATACTTGATATTAATGCTAATTGGTTTAGTAACCGCGCTCGTGCACTCTTCGAGTGTCTTCGGCAATCTTCGATTGTTTCCAAAGAAAATATTCAACCTGCCATTTCCGAAAATATGACGTAGAAGTGGTTTAAAATTAAATTGCTTTATTAGTAAGTATTCTGTAGACAACAAGTTTGGTATTTCCTTAGTAAAGGTTTAAAGTGTTTTTGGTTATAATAGCACTGCATCTTCTAGAGCACGACTTGCACACAATTGTGCGTGTGCTATCACCCTTTTTGGATTTTTAATATGCACGCGATCCGTATAACATGGAAGACGTTTTCCGGTGTTTCTACTAACTGCACTCGCACCATCGACGATGCGAACCAGGTGCATGCATTGGCGCTAAATGTATTGGACGAGCAGCAAGGATTATGACGTCATTTAGTCCCTGCTGAATCCTCAACTTCGTTCGGGTATCTTCGGAAACCTTCGGTTTGCATTCTATAGGGTACATAAAGCCGGTGCGCAAGAGTAAACTTTTTAGTTATAAGTTAGTTCGCTTACAAGTCAAGTCTTATAGTGCGGATTTTGTTTTGTATTAAAATGGTACCTGCAAACGTTTTTAAGTGCAACTCTTGCGGTGTTTCCTATACCTGGAAAAATGCTCTCAAACGGCACCAGAAGAAATGTCGTGGTGTAACATCGTCTACGGTTAAGCTTATACATCCGTCGGCAGCAAAGTACTTAAACTGTGGGACTTGCGGTATCGCTTTTACGAGAATGGACAGCTTACAGCGACACAAGGAAAAACAGCACGGCATGTCATTAAGTCGTAAACGTTCAACTCCGCCAGCTGTTAAAGGGCCTTGTACGAAACAACCACGAATTATGTGTAAAGTGTGCGACATGGAGGTGTTAAAGTCTGCATACCCTAGTCATCTACGGAGCAACAAACATAAAATGCATCAGTTACCGCTACTAACGACGATGGTGTAGAAATGGTTAGCACAGCGTTTAACAACCGTATGGCTAGCTATCGCATAAAGAACGCCAGTGTCGACGATGGAGTGTCCGAGTTTCTTTGGAAGCAGAAAGAGCGATTTATTCGATTAATAAATGAAAAAAGAATACAACATACAGCAATTAAAGTCTATTGCGAACTCTACGGCGTTTACACCAAAATGGCTGCGGCAGAGGGTGTAGAGGACGTGAAATCGCTAACACAAAAATGTGGTTATAACGTCTTCTAGTAATCTGGAAAATATGTACGAGGTCTTAAGCGAAACCATAAGAACAAAATCAGAGGAATTTGAAGCATGTGAGTCCGGTTGGTCTTTGGAAAAAGTGCTCTATTTAGAAATAAATATTAATAAGTATACCCCGATATGAGAAGTTCTAGGTTAAGAATAAAAATTGTGAATATGTATTTAGAAATGTGGTTTACAAAATTTAAACTGTATTATTAAAATTGTCTGTAATAAAAAGTTTTAAGAATGGCTTTTAGATTTTCTTTTAGATATGAGCTGCAGGAAAGTTATAATTTAGAGGTGTGTGTAAAATGGTAAGGGTGATCCTGTTTTAAATCTGTTTACAGATTCGGATTCTACATAAAATTCTAGACTAACAAGATGTGCTACATGTATAAAAATTTATAAGAACGCTCAAAAGTCGCTACAGGTAAGAAATCTTAAAATGGGGTAGCTATCTGGGGATGGTGCTATGTGAAAATTTAAAGAGATTTGGGTAGCTGAGAAAATTCTAATATTAATTGATACCAAACAAAGTACATTTATCTCGTGGGTGGAAATGTGGAGAAAGATTTATCTCGCAGAGGGTATATGTGTAACTTTGCAGGGCGTGGTCCGATTTCAAATCTGTTTACAGATTCGAATTCTGCGTAAAATTCTAAGCTAATTTAATGTATCGCATAACTAAAAAAATTTATAAGAACGCTCAAAAGTCGCTACAGGTAAGAAATCTTAAAATTAGGGTAGCTCCCTTGGGGATGGTGCAATCTAAAAAATTCCTAAAAATTCGGGTAGCTGAGAAAATTCTAATATTAATTGATACCAAACAAGATAGGTTTATCTCGAAAGATGCAATGGATAGACGAAGAAAACTATTTGTTAGGTTTGCTTATAGAGCAAAGAGCAAAATTTAGAGGTTCCAGACTTTAAAGGGGTATAACTTTGCAGGGTGTGGTCCGATTTCAAATCTGTTTGCAGATTCGGGTTGTGTGTAAAATTCTAAGCTAATTTAATGTATCGCATGACTAAAAAAATTTATAAGAACGCTCAAAAGTCGCTATAGGTAAGAAATCTTAAAATCAGGGTAGCTCCTTGGGGTGATGCAATCGAAAAATTCCTAGAGATTCGGGTAGCTGAGAAAATTCTAATGTTAATTAATACCAAACAAGATAGGTTTATCTCGTGGGTGGAAATGTGGAGAAAGATTTATCTCGCAGAGGGTATATGTGTAACTTTGCAGGGCGTGGTCCGATTTCAAATCTGTTTACAGATTCGAATTCTGCGTAAAATTCTAAGCTAATTTAATGTATCGCATAACTAAAAAAATTTATAAGAACGCTCAAAAGTCGCTACAGGTAAGAAATCTTAAAATTAGGGTAGCTCCCTTGGGGATGGTGCAATCTAAAAAATTCCTAAAAATTCGGGTAGCTGAGAAAATTCTAATATTAATTGATACCAAACAAGATAGGTTTATCTCGAAAGATGCAATGGATAGACGAAGAAAACTATTTGTTAGGTTTGCTTATAGAGCAAAGAGCAAAATTTAGAGGTTCCAGACTTTAAAGGGGTATAACTTTGCAGGGTGTGGTCCAATTTCAAATCTGTTTGCAGATTCGGGTTGTGTAAAATTCTAAGCTAATTTAATGTATCGCATGACTAAAAAATTTATAAGAACGCTCAAAAGTCGCTATAGGTAAGAAATCTTAAAATCAGGGTAGCTCCTTGGGGTGATGCAATCGAAAAATTCCTAGAGATTCGGGTAGCTGAGAAAATTCTAATGTTAATTAATACCAAATAAGATAGGTTTATCTCGTGGGTGGAAGTGTGGAAAAAGATTTATCTCGCGGGTGGAAAGAATGCGGGTGTGATGTAATCAAAATGGTTGGGGGTGTCCGAGCAAGGCGGAGTCAGGTGGAGCAAGGTGGAGATTCATCTAAAATAAGACTTTATAGTGGGTTTTTACATGTAAATTTGGTCCAGATGTGTGAGGAAATGTGGGATTCTGGAGGAAATGTGGGCCCAGGATTGCCAATTATACCCTACTAAGGTGTTACAGTTAAATTTAAAATGTGCTTTTCCAAAACTGCCCATTGCATTGTTGACGCAAAGCAAAAATTATATAATTCTTAAAGTATAGAATAAATTATTGCATACAAGGTATTTGATTTTGTTGCATCGTTTACAACAACATTCAGGCTGTAATCACAACAAAGAAGGAAGAATAGTCGTAAATTAATATCCAGATTTTCTTAACCATTATGTTTGCCGCATATATTTGACTCATTAACACATCCTTTACTACGTAAATTAAAAAGCATCCAGTTCTTCCAGTTCAAATGATGTAAATATGAAGTTTGTTAAAACTATACCTATCGTGTCACTTAAGGGGCAAAATGTTATAAAACGCTTTCTAACATTAATTTCACATTTTTTAGCGTAAATCCACGAACTTAACGCAAACCAAAATTTGTCCTTGATGGTTGGTATTCGGGATGCAGTCGAACATTGTAGAGAAATATTTAATTTATTTAACTTTAACTAAAATTCCTCTTTTAATCTTAGTTTTGTGAGCTTAATAATTTCATTTTGAACTTTATTGTTTAGCTATAGAAACATTCCTTCATTTTAAAGCTTCAGGATCCCTTTTGTATATTCATAAATAATTTTAGCAAATTTTGGCATAGTATATTTAAAAAAATTAGCGTTACGTGAATCAAACAGTTCTGTATGTGTCAAGCTCTGTTGTGTAAGAAACTGAATAACATAAAATATTCTCTTTATAATGGCACGCCAATATTTAGTTTTAAAGTTTAATAAATTTGGAGAATTGAAATCAATAGTTGTGCAAGATTTTAATCGATTTAAAGGTTCAAACCACTTCCGTAAGTTTTCAAAATGTATTTTACAATTCTCGTGCAAATTTAAATGCTCTCTTAAATGCTTCGCGTCACTAAAGCTATTTTCGTCTCTCATTTTACTAACTTTTACCTTTTCAGAACTATGAAATGTTTTGCAACTGTAGTACCTCGCATATACCCACCTAATGAAAAAATAGTTAATTAGAAATTTTAAAATAGGAAACTAGTAAAATTTGATAGCCTCATTTGTAGAAATAGTATTTAAAGTTAAATTTATGATAAGTTCATTCAGGTCTTCAACCTATACGCTATTTCCAATAGAGGAAACAGCATATTATAACATAAGGCCAGCAAAAGAGTTTATAATCTCGAAACAGACAGGCACAACACGACAATAAAAGTCAAAGTCCAAACGGAACACATTAGGTAGCTGCTGCTCACCAACCGGAAATAAGCAAAGCTAACAATGTAAAACAAGGACAGAGTGACTGCGCGGAAGCAAAAAATAAATAAAAGAGAAGAGTTCCACTGCAGACTTCAATGGGCGAATTTCGATATGGGGAGTCATGATTTGACCGATGGGTAAATTGGTACTAGTGAAAGTTATAGTGACTGAGTTTATTACGGGTAAGTTTTATGCCTGATGTAATTTGTACCAGTACTACACATAGGTAATAATGAATGTGCCACTGAATAACAGTATTCGTAAGTGGTGTATCTAACATCTAAAATTCTAAAAATGATAATATAATAAATAAATTATATATTTAGTTGGTAAATATACCAAATAATATAATCCGAGTTTTAATTAAGTAACAACCTAAGAGTCACGTATAAGGCAAATGATAGCACCTTCCCTCCTTTCAGTTGGAGATACGAACAGCCACGTCACCCCTAATTAAAACCATACTATAAATAAACAAAAAAAACCAAAAAGGAAAACCGCTCGACCGACCCACAGCTAGGATAATGTAACCTGATCTACCGATCCTTCACGTAATGTACCTGTTACTATTAAAATCCACGATCGCTACAGTGGTGTCAGGTGTGGCGTTCTCTAGTCCTTGTAAGCTTGTGATAGTTGCGTCTCGTGGGTTTATTCCGTCGTTGGGGGATGATTGTATTGGGAATGTACTCTGGGATATCGTCACTTGGGAGACCCCTGACAGACTCTAGTAATTTTTCGTTTGCATTATTTATTCCTGCGCACGGTTTAAGTCGGTTTACATGTACCCCTTGTTCTTTCCGTCCGTTCAGTAATTTAATTTTAACAGTTACTGAACCCTTAACTTCGATTATGCGGTAAGGACCATGCTACGTTCATTTTCTGCAATAATTGGTTATTTTATTTACATAAATTCCTTTTCTAGTATTAAATTCTTCAACAATACCCGATATATTGTACCTGTTCAGATAAGCTCGCTTTACATAATTTTCAACTCAAATCCCTTGTTAATTCATTATCCGTTCGTATAAATTCCATATCTATTGTTAAATCCTTCTGCATAATTAATAATAAATACTCTTTCAAAGAATTTCTCAACGTAAATCTAGTTGTTTTGAAACGACAAGTTTATGCTACAATTAATTAGTTAAGATCCTGTTTAGGTATTATCCGTGAGCGCGTTATACCTTCCAATAACGTATAATTGCGTTCTAGTGGGTTTCCCATCTAAAGATTTGACGAAATAATATATCCTACTATTCTCCGGTAAAACCGTATTTTCCAGTTTCAATCGCGTTTCAATAACGCGAATATTTGCCTTTCAAGTGCGTGTTATTTTGAACTCCTTCTAAACTTTGATTCTTCAGCTTGTGCGTTGATGCACTTGTAAAAAACTACTCGTTCTGTTACTCTAAAAGCGATGCACGTTTCTCCTCTATCAAATGTGTATATTTGGTATGTATCGGTAAGCGCTCTTGAGTTGTTAATATTAGTATGATTTTCCTTTTTTAGTTCTTAGCTGGAGGCTAAATTGCTTGTTGCGTAGCCCGATTATTCCTTGATGTAGATCAACTGCTCTTGCATGTAGACCGCCGTTGCAATTACGGTAGTAGCATGGTTGTTGCTGACTACCGCGACGATACTGTGTCAATTCGCTTCCGAGGGCTGACCATATAAGTATCCCGACACATGTATGTGACTTGTTTTCCTTTTTTAACATACCCAGGGATAAACCCAATTTGAAATTAGATACGCTAATGTTTGTTCTGGTAAAATCCTTACTAGAAAAGTTTCGAACTTTAATGCTTTTGCTTTTTGTACTTAACCCATCTGCTTATACGAAAGTATCAGTAGTATCTTTTTTTACTGATTAGAGTTATCACAAATGCTTCGTATGATAAAATCCTTACTAGAAAAGTTTCTAAATTTAATGTTTTTTTTTTAATTAGCCCATCCGCTTATACGAAAGTATCGGCGTTATTCTTTTTGGTACTGATTAGATTTATTGCATGTTAGCTACGAATTGTGCACTTCGTGAAACAATTAGTGAATTTGTCCATAGAGTAAAATTGTTTTATTAAATAGGAACCTTAGTTAATTTTGTTTTGCTGTTTCGATAGAAATTTCTATATTTGTGTTTTTTATTGTAAATAGAAAATCGTTAACGATGCATTATTTTTGTGTTGCTAGTAACCCCTCCCCACCCCGCATTGGTAGTTAGCCTGGTATATTTACGTTTTCTTCCGGCTACGTCATTGTACGTAGCAACCAGTCCATGTGGTTTTTAATTTTTTTGCTATTCCTGGTTTGTTGGAGGGATCATGTAGATACACTAAGTCTCCTAGTTGTAGGTTTTTGTCTTTCGTGTTTTTATTGAACGGAATGGCTTGATTTTTTGCTGTCTTTGTCAGTTGATTTCGTACTTCCTTAAAAGCTATGTTTAGTCTGCCAAGCATTTCGGATTCGTATCGTATTCTGTTTTATCTATTGCTATATCTTTCCTTTGTTGAAACTTTTTTCTCTTTTGTGAGTATCATCGTATACCTCGGTGCTGTTAGCCCTTTCCCGTTTATGGTTTGGTTCTCTGCGATTAGTAAATTTTATCTTGTATTTTTATATTGGAGGTTTATTAGCTTCCTCGTTCTAGTATTTTTTTTGGACTATTTTTGAGTACTTCACAGTACGTTTTCTTACGCATGTCCCGGATTGGCTCTCCAGGGTAATTACGTTTACTTTCTATACCTGGACAGGAAGTTATAATGCCTTCCACCCTTTCGACTAAGTTCTCCCTACTTGGGTTTTTATATTCTGTTTCATTAAACATTTCTCTGTCGTTTTCCCGAATTAGCTCTTCAGGAGAATAGCATATATTTCTTAAATTTTTATTGGTAGCTATAATATCTTCCTCCCTTTCTTCTAAGTTTTCCCTAATTGGGTTTTCATATCGTACTTTATTGTACGTTTTGCTATAATTGTTTCTGGTAGGATTTCCAGAAAAAGCTTAAATTACGGTCTGAAGGTTCGATGCTTTCTTCCCTTGTTATTGATTCTTCTGTACTTGAAACTTCATTTTATACATCATAGTACTTCTCATTACAGCTATTTTGGATTAATGATCCATAAAATGATTTATTATAACTTCAATTACTGTCTGAAGATTTTTACGTTCATCATATCCTACCATATTTTTATTGCTAGTGTAACCCGTATTATAATCGTTTTCATCAACTCCTTCATTTTGGCAAAATATTTTGATTTCTTTATTCCACAACGCTAAAATATTTTTCGAAAGATTAATTATTACATTGTTTGTAATTAAAAAATCTCGCCCTAAGATTCCATTTACGTTGATACGTAAGCTCTTGTCACAAATAATAAAATTAAATTTACACTTTTTCTGAAGTGGGTTTGTTCCTAGTGATATATACGTCATTTCGTCTGTTTGTACTTGGTGCCCGGTTATTCCTGCTAAATTATGGGTTCTCATCTGAATATTTTCCTAAGTTTAACTTTAAATACTATTTCTACAAATGAAATTATCTAATTTTACTAGTTTCCTATTTTAACATTTCTAATTAAATTTTTTTTTTCATTGGGCGGGTATATGCGGGGACTACACAACAAATACTGATTTTTTGCTTTAGAATACATTAGCCATTCTCTTTTAACCTTTTTACTATTCAACAGTATTCACGTAAAATACGCAGAAGAAAACTTTTCTAACTTATCTTTAGGTTGGTTACAACAACTTTGATTTTTATAATGAAGAGATTTTTTCTATCATATCCCGAACTTGATAACAAGACAACGTTTTTTCCATAGACCAGAATCGTAGGGCAATTGTACTGTACACTGGTTCAAAAAGGTCTTTCTCAGCAATATTTTGTGGAGATAGTTTCTCAACAACGGATATACTGAAGGAATACTCCCGCATAAAAATCCTCTTGGCTGGTAAAGATTGGGACTGATAAAGGCGATTTGAATTGACTGGATATGGAATCATTGTCCGTTATTAGTTTACGAAAAAATTGGGTGATTTTTTACAGGTCTTTATAAATTCTCTCCTTTTCGTTTGTTAAATAAATTTTGTTATCCTGATAATTTGGTCTTCTTTCGTCTGTAACCATTTAAATAATTAAAAGTTTATCTGTTTTAACTCTATTTAATGTTGAGCCTTATAGGAAGCTAGGGTTGCTTTTAATAAGCCAATTTGCAATGTTTCAAACACACACAAAAATATTGAATGAATTTATGAGATCGACCATCAGTTCAGGGAATACCTGACCCCTCTGACTATCCAAATAAGTGGAAGATGTAAGCATCGGTATAGTAGGGACCAAATAAACTTGGGTGTGACTCATCGCTATTCATATAAAGAAAACACAACTATAATATAATATATGTTACTTGTGTCTACTAATTACACGGTTATAAAATACGATAGCTATAGAAAGGTGCTTCTTCCCAATGTTGTAATGAAGATATAGCAAGCGTGTGTTTGATTTTGGTTCATGAACTTTGTAAATTCATTTGTGCTATTGAAAGTTAAGTACCAAACACAGTTTGTTTTGAGAAATAAGTTATCTTGGTTTTGTTTTCATTTACATTTAGTGTTTTGTATTATTCTCAATTAATTGTATTGTTGAAAAGTTTTTCTCAAAACTATTGCCATTTCATATTGACACCAAAAATGCTTTGTAATAAACATTTAAAATTACAAACACAGTTGGTGATTATGAGTATTCTTAATTACTTCGAAAAGCAACGTTAAATCAAGATCTGCTTGTTCCATTTGAATCTGTAATGCAGGTAAGAACAAATGCTAGATCAAGCTTTGTAGAAAAGATGGCTTTAATTAGGTTGTTTTAGCGTACCGCTGAAGCCTGTGGTATAGGACTTCGAACTCTCACTAGTATTAAGAAGAAGGTGTCCGTAGCACACGAAGTAAACCAACCCCCGCAATCGTGTGTCAGAAACGAAAGTTCATCAAATCGAAATCCTGTGATGTAGATGATTTTGTTAAAGATTGTGTGAAGAGAAAAATATACGACATGCACTCTAAATGTAATAAAGATAATATTAATTTGGGATACATTTTTGAATCTATTTTTTTAGGACTTCACGAGTTAGGTTTTGGCCTTTGGAAGCTGCTTTTTTAAAAAGTCTTCTTCCAAAAACTCTTCTAACAAATTTATTTAAACAAAAATTACAAGTAGACATTTAATTTAAAAGTACTGTATCAAAAATATTCTAAGTTGAAATTATATGAACTAAATTAGGGCGAGTAGCCTGAACAACCAACAATGCTAAAGTTGTGAGGATCAAGACTGACTGACCATCTTGGGCGCTCCAGGGTATCTATGTTGTACCTGCCTCTCACATTGCTTGTGGGAAATGCAGAGCTCATGTCTGCTTATTTCTTTATTCATTTATACAATACAAAGTAACAATCTTAATTCTAGTAATTGCGGTTTTATAACCTACTGTGACTTGCACCTGCAGTGTCACATTACGTCTAGAATACAATGCATTCACATCCGTTCTCATGTTTTCTGTCTGACTTCTATAACTTTTTATTATCTATCCTTGAATTATACAATGTTGCAAGTTAACTTAAGATTCAATAATTAGTTAAGTAGTTTGAAAACGCTTTTACTCACCATCGGTTTTTTGTTTAAAAATGCAGACGGGGATTATTTGAATTGGAACATTTTGCTGCAGCACGAGTACAATTCTTTAGGAATTACGAATTAAACAAACAAAAGGAATTATACGAACCTAGTTTCTTAGACGAATCGTGGATTTCTAGTCGAGGCTCAGCAAAAAAAATTGATTGATAACACAAAACAAAGTATTAAGAAAAAGCCATTCGGTAAAAGAAAACGGTTAGTTTCTGATTACTTGTTTTAAATAGTTTTCTTTATTTTCTAATATTTTAGGTTCATAGTGCTGCAAACAGAAAATAAAGATGAATTTGTTGCGAATGCATCTCTATTGTTTTTTGGTAAATCACCAAACGCAGACTATCATGGCGATATGAATGCCGAACTGTTTACAAAGTGGTTTCAAGAAGGTTTAATTCCAAACTGAAACCAGCCCAGCCTTATTGTATTAAACAATGCATCTTCTCGTTCAAAATTAATGGAGAAAATGCCAAGTACAACATCTACTAAACAGAAATTAATGGACTACCTGTGGAAATATAAAGTACCTTTTAAAGCTAATATGTTAAAGAGAGAATTATTGACCTTAGTCAGAGAGAATTCAAAATCTAAAGTTTATAAACTAGATGAAATTACAGCTAAGCATGGTCATAAAGTTTTATGATTACCTCCACATCATTGACAATTTAATCCAATTGAGTTAAAATCGACTAAAGGCCAAAGATTATTATAATAAAAAGTGAGACGATTTAACAGACAATACAATGATCTTAATACAAGAATGATGGAACTTGAATCACTTCAAGAAATAGACGCTGCATATTGAGAAAAATGTATAGAACGTGCTCTCAAATGTATGGAGAAATGGTGGAATATTGAAAAACAATTTGACGTTGTTCAACCATTAGTTATAAATGCTAGTAATGAAAGCAGTAGTAATGACAGTGACACTGACTGTAGTGATGATTGAGGAATAAGTGAATCTAAGCTTTAAAATGCTATTCTACTTATCTAAGAATTACAAAACTTCATTCTAGCAATTATTTATGTAGATATTTGTTATATTGTATTGTAGAACATAAATAATAAATATTTCAAAATGTTGATTTGATGTCTAATGTTTTAATGCAAAACTCGTTACTGTATTATAATACTGCAGATTTCAGTAGTTGAGTCACGTACAAATGCAAGATACTTTAACCTATTGTTGAAATATGTCAAATGAATATAGTAGAGGTACTATTTCAAACACTAAATATATAATTATAGAAGAAAAAAAGTATTTAAATACTGATTATTTAATTAAAATCCTTTTGAATACAACACAGGAATGACAATTGCGGAGCGCATCGCAGATAAGTTTTTGCAACATTTCCAGCTCTGGAAAATAAGCGTTCGCATGGCACAGAAGACTAACAGAACATTTTTCTCTTACTATCAGTTAGAAAGAGGTAATTAAATTTACTAACTTTTCAGCACTGCACATCTTCACTTTTTTTCCCAACAACATTTTCGAGATATAATAGTCGGGGCTAACGTATTAGCATTTTCCACATCCACAATTCTAATATGATTAATTATTTTGATTGACACTTGACATAAAATTTGTAAGATTTAAGGTTTAGTACAAGTTTAAGTTTGACGTTGGATTAATAATGCAGTAAAATATTTTTCTCCACTAACAATACTGGTTGCAATTGCAGAAGGTACTAAAATTTTACATAATTGTTGAACAATTTTTCATTAGCAATGTTAAGTGCAGTATGAAGTTGGCATCAATATAATCCTAGGTTGTTTATTAATGGGTTTAGAAGAATCATTATCTTGTTCTAAATCATAAAAACATTTTTAAATATCTTTTATTAAGACAATAACTACCTTTTGGTGTAATGAAGGCTTGTTTGGAAGTATTCGGTTTTGAACATCTATTTACTTGCTAATAAAACATTTCCAACTCATCAAATTATTTATAATAGTGTTCGAATTCTTTAGATTAAGTAAATTCTTCGATAAACATTTGTTTATAAGACTTGCTAACCTACGTTTGTTTAAAACTCAACATGCGACATAAAACTAACCTAATTTACATCTGTCAATGTTGACAGAGCATTATATTTCAAGGTCGCATTGCATTCTGGAGCTTGCTGGACATACGTTTTTATGGCATTACAGCATGCGATTACGAACAACGAGTCATACGCTACCGTGTTTGGTTTTCACTATTAACAATTCTGTTTAAATTGTCTAAACCAATAAATCTTCAATGTTCGGTATATAAAATTGAATACATTGAATTATTACTTAATTATGGGACCTGGTGGCACCTTTCAACTCGTAGCGCCACCGGGCACCACCAGACTTGCCCCTATGCATGGCACAAGCCTACACTGAATCGCCGCAGACGCCTGGTAATATTCAAGTAGTGATAACACCTTCTTCAGATAAATAGGATCAACGTTACTCGATCAATATTCTGTGTAAGAACGATTTTGTTGTTGTTTGGCAATCGATCCAAGTTATAATTTTTATTAATAGCGATCCTAAGATAGGACTAAGCAACTTAGGAAAATTATAAAAGCTATATATCAAGAAAAGTTAATTCTTTTCTAATAGCTAGGCAGGTAGACCGGAGTATTAGCATTTAAATATTTGTAGAAGTCATTAAACGCATAACCTACTCATGTTTAAAGTAATTAATTGCTGTACCAACTACCACCTTCGACAGAAATCAAATAAATTTCTGTAATGCTATAATTTTATGATATATACCGTCAATTGTCTATAAGAGATTATAGTAAAACTCTGACTTATAGGAGGGTAGAAATATTAGATTTTATAAAAGTGATAAATAAAATGTTTCTAGACTACTAGAGAATATTCGGTAGTTCTGGTACCGCCGCCGCACGCCTCCACCTCCACTTCTACCTACACCTCCACCTCAACCCCCACTTCCGCCTCCTCATCCATCAGTACCACCACTTCCACCTACATCTCAACCTCAACCTCCTCTTCCACCTGAACCTACACCTCAACCTCCATCTTGAACCCACCTCAAACTCCACCTCCATCTCCACATCCATGTCCACCTCTACTTCCATCTCCACCTCCATTTCCACCTCCCCCTCCACCTTCACATCCACCACCACCTCTACCTCCACCTCCATGTCCACCTCCGCCTCAACCTCCACCTCCACCTCCACCTCTACCTCCACCCCACCACCACCTCCGCCTCTACCTCCACCTTCACCTCCACCTGCACCTTAAAATATACAAGCACGTACTGAACGCTACACTAAAGAGTCTTTGACAAAAGCTGTAAATGAACTTTTACATGGTACGTCAAGTTTCCACGCTACTAGTAAAAATATAATATACCTGGAACGACGCTACACGACAACGTCGAAAGATTACAGAACAAAAAAAAATTATATATTAGTGAAACTGTTCCTAAATAAGAGAATGTAAGCGATATATATGTTGATACGCAAGATACAGAACTTTAAGAAATTTTTGGTATGCTCAGTCAGTAATGTGAATAAGCATAGACCTTTGTTCCCGTCTAACATACAAGCTATATTTGCTGGACCATCAAACTGTGGAAAAACCAGCGCTTTAATATCTTTAGTTTTACAAGAGAACGGACTTAGATTTGAAAATGTTTTGTCTTCAGGAGCAATGCACTCATTTTTGGTTTCACGAACAAAGAAATATTGGTGAATGCATGGGTATGTTTTGGAGCATTAATTCATACTAGCGAGTTTTTCTTTTTAGCCCTTTGGTTCAGTCAGATTTGTCTTTAGTCACAGGCCCCTTTGGATCTTTACCATAACCACTAAAAAGCTGATTATTGTCGTCCGAAATGATTCCGCCAAAGGAATTTTTGTCGTGTCTGACACGATAAATGTAACTAAAATGATGGCAACGTGTAATGCTGAAACAAAATTGCTGTAAACATTTTGCCTGCTCCTATTCGTATATCTGCTGTTGGTGAGGAGGCCAACTCGTTTGCAGCCGATGTTCTACCCGTTTCTATGTCTTAGTCCACTGCTGTTGGAAAAGTGCAAATCCTAACGCGGTTGAAATTCTCCGTCAGCTTTTTTCTGGTTGTAATTGTATTAAGTTTAACCATTACCGCTTATGAGTTTATTTTCTTGTTTCTTATACAACCTGTTTCAGACACACTACTACTACGCATGCTGACGGCCGGAGTGCACCCCTGGTGACCAGGAAGTCAAGTAAGTAATGTATTGTACAATTACTAATAAACGGTTTTAATTCCTTTTTTTATTATGCGAGTTAAGGTTCGGGCCTTTGGAGCTGTGTTTTTAAAAAACAACTTGAAACACTTAACAAATTTATTTTAACTCGAAACAGATATTACAGTGAAATTTAGAATAACTTGTTCATAATAACTTCAATAAAAAAAATAATTAATTGTACTGGGCGAGTAGTCTAGGTAGACAACAATGCAAAAGCTGTAATACTCAGACTGTCTGCCGGGCCTTGAGCTCCCGGGCTTTTTATAATAACCTGCCCCTCACACGGCTGTGGGAACTTGCAGATCTCATGTCTGCGTTTCTCTTAATTGTACACTTTATTACAATGTAACAATCTTAATTCTAAGTAATTGCGGTATGTTAACCGCCTGTGACCTGCCACCTGCAGTATCACTGCCCTCACGGATGCAAAGTTGCATGTCCGTTCTCATGAACTGTCGATAACCTCTCTGGGTTATCCTTGTATTACAATGTTGCAATGAACTTATACTTTATTTAACAATTTCTAATAATTCCTATTAGATTCAATATATTCAATACATATATATAATTGGGGGATACATAACTCCTCCCACCGTAAATGAAAAATTAAGGTTTTACTTAATTTTTAAATACATAAAATTCATTATTCAATTTCATTTAAAATTCATTATTTCTAAAGGTATACTTATCGTTTCTTTATTTTTCTTTGTTTCCTTAAATCTAGAACTGTTTCCTTCATTCTTATATCTAAGGTACATTTTGTAAGATACATATATAATTACAAAAATTATTAAAATGATTAATACAATTGTCCAAACACTTATATTATTATAATGTAACTTTGGCGTTTTGAGTTCATTTAAATGTTCTTTGTAACTTTCCACTAATTTCATGGCGTGGTTTAGGTCGTCTAAGTCTAGATGCTCTAGCTTCATAGGTTTCTTGATTATTTCTTCGTCTTCTTGTTCTATCTTGAACTGTAGTTCCGGTAGGTTTGCAAGTTTCTTTGTTGCTATGGGATCTTGATAAACTCTGATTACTTCGTCTTTCAATTTCACATAACAGTCTTCTTTGAGGGTAATTAATTTGCTTCCGATAAATGCTTGGTTATTTTCATCTTGATTGCAGTGGATGGTTGCTACTACTTCTGTTGGGAAAATGGCTATCCATTTGTTTTCTGTAACTTTTTGAATTTTCATGTTATTTATTTGCACTTGTTTGGCTTCACAGTTTTCGTAATGATTTGAAAATTTTAATAGTTGTACTTCACAAGGACTGTCTTCTTGAATGGTTGTTGTCGTCATTGATTGGCATAAGTATTGGTTTGGTGTTACTTCAGTACATTTTTCGTTTGTATAACCATATCTCAGTTCATTTAGGGATAGGAATTTAGTTTTGGGTATGATTACTTGGTATGTGCTAGTAACTTTCGTTGGAAAAGCAAATAAATGATAATAATTATAATTGTTACTTTCTACTATTGGGATTTCTATTAAAAATATTATTTCGTTATTCTTAATGTAGCCTTTTACTATAGCTATCGTTTCAAATATTAGAATGTTTGTCTCTGTTACATCAAAAGGTAATTTACTGTTAATTATAAGTGATTTAATTCTTATTAATTCTTTTAATAAATCGGTTGGTTCAATAATACTAGAGTGTAGGGTATTTAATTTGGCAAATGTTACTGCGTTCTCTAGCGTTGCTAAAATTTGTTGCATTAAAGTAAGGGTGGATATTATTTGGGTAAATATTGTATTAAAATCTAATTAAATCTCGCATGCCTAACGAGGTAGTTTGCATGGTGGTTTCAAGGGTTTGCATTCGGTTGGCTATACTGTCCTGATTTCTTACTAACCTTCTCAATGTTTCGTTGAACTTTGTTGTAATCGTTGATTGGGTTAATGATAGTTGGTTGCTGATTATAGTTTTTATGTCGTTTTGATTCTCAATTAATTGTTGTATTGCGTTGTCATAACGTTCTGCGTCTTGGTTATCTAAATTGCATGTGATAGCTTTTATTATGTTACCTAATCCGTTGATTAGTCCTCTTTTTCGTCTCGTAGTTTGTTCGTTGGGTATTAGTCTATTAAGTTTATCTTCTATGTTTCTTAAAATGCTTTCTATTATACTGTTGTAATTCGTCATTTCTATTGCGTATTCTTTTCCGAATTTTGCTGTGTCCATTGATTGTTTTAATCGGTCATAATTTTCTGTGATTGTTTGAAATTCTTGTTTTAATTCTGTTAGGTCGAATTTTTGTGCGAATGTCCAATAGTCGATCGTGTTTTGCATACTGCCTAATTTAATTGGTAGTATACCGGGGTTGTTTTTTATATCTTCTATTATTAATTGGTTGTCCGTTCTACCTGGGTGGAGGTTGACGGTAAGGGTGATGATTGTCCATCTGAAATGACAGGGTGTCTTAGGTTTTTTAAATGAATGTACTTTGTTATTTTACCGTTGTCTACTACTGCTATATTTTTATCTGATATTTTCTTAATTTTAAATGGTCTTAAGTTTCTGGGTGCCGTTTTATGTCGCTTGCTTTGAAAGTTCTTCTCATACACGGTTTGTCCTATTGAAAATTTATGTGCGTCGGTATTTTTGTTTCGGGTTGTGGTGATACGTTCCTTATCGTTATCTAATTTATCTTTTACCTTGTCGTAAGTTATTTTTAGTTTTTCTTTGTGGTCCTTCGCATATTGTTGATATACTTCCTTGTTGTAGTGTATGTCATAGGGATTTCGTGAATCTGAATGTCCTAATGTTAATTCTAAGGGTGTAAAATTTGTCGATGAGTGAATTGTATTATTATAGGCGATTAGTGCGTATGACATTAAATTGGTTATATGTTCCTTTTTATAATTTATTCTTAATAATCGAATTTGTTCTAACAGGGTTAAATGTAGTCGTTCAATTAGTCCGTTTGATTCAGGGTGGTTTTCCGTTATGAAATGAATTTTTATTTTGTGAAGTTCTAAAGTGTTTTGTATTGTCTCATTTTTAAATTCGCTACCATTATCTAGAGTTATTGATTCGGGTGTTCCATAAAATGTGAAATATTGTAAAAATCCTTGGGTCACGTCAATGCTATTTTTGGATGTGATTGGTAATGCTTGGCCTATTTTTGTGAATGCGTCTACAATTGTTAGATAGTTTTGCGCTTCTACTACTAGAGTATCGAGATGTAATTTTTGAAATGGTTTGTCGGGTGTTTTGGTTAACATTAAGGGTATCTTTGGGGGTTTCCTATCGTGTTTCGCTTTGTCACATAATTCACATTGGTTAATGGTATTCCTTCGCAATGGAATATGTCGCGGTATTCAAAACATAAGTTTTTAATTGCTCTTTCTTCTTGATTGATATCAGTATTAAAGCGGATGTTAGTTAAATTTTCTCTTAACATTTCGTCATGTTCTATTGGGTTGTAAGCGTTTTCTAAATTTTCGTCTATTTCCATTTCGTTAAAATTTAATTCTTCTACGTTAATTGGGTCTGTCAATGATAATTCTACGGGATAGTCGTTTGAATTTAATATCGTTGTGGTTGCATAATTATCTTTTATTTGTACTAAGGCGGTTGGGGTTTCTACTCCTTGTTGAAAAGTCATATGATTTATTATTCCTACTTTTTTGTTAGATTTTACTGGAATTTTTATTTTTCGTTCCGTTCGGGGTTCTATAGTGTATTTTTGTTCGATTTGTGTGTTTTGAAATTTAATGGGGATTTTTCCGTATTTCGTCCTTAATAAGCAATTTTTAATGTCAATGTTGGCTCCTAATTTTCTTAGAAGGTCCATTCCGATTAAGCCGTCATATCTAACGTTAAATTCGAATACACAAAATTTATTTTTCATTTTAACATTAAATGTTCTCGGTAAGGGTATATTAGCTACGAATTGGTGTAGTGTTGTTTGATGGGCTGTTTTAATTTTAAATGGTTCTCTTTCTACATAAGCTAAATAATGTTTTTTCACAGTTCTGGGGCTAATTAATGTTTTTGAGGATCCGGTGTCGATTAATAGTTTGAATTCGGCGTGGGGTATTTCTATATATGGTAGTACTAAGTGATTTATGTTACTTAAGTTTATTAAGTTTGGTCGGTTATGAATTGGTCCATTTGAAAATTTGAGTTCGAGTCTTCTTCGTCGTACTCCTCGTAAGTTTTGTATTGTTCGTCGCGTTCATAAGTTTCTGCATGGTTTGATTCATCGTTCGTACCTGTCTCAATGTAATTATTCTGGTCAGTGTCAAATTTTTCTACTTCTTGGTGAAATAGTTCTTCCGATGTAAAATTGCGTTTCTGATGAGGGTTTGGTCGGATATGTGTTATCTTGGTATTTTGTATGGCGTTACCAGATGAGGTATCCATTGGTGTTGGTTTATAATAATTATTAGGGTTGTTATTATTCATTGGTGTATTTCTATTGGGGTTTGCGTTGAATGCTGCTCTTTGTTGGTTTAGGTTTTGATTAAATCTTGGTTGGAATGCGGGTTTCGTAAAAGTTGGGTTAAATGTTGGTTTTGAAAAATGTTTATATTGATTATTAAAATTGTTGAAGTTTGGGTTATTAATTCGCGGTTGATTTGTTTGTGTGTTAAAGGGTGTGAATTTTTGTTGAGGGATTGTTTGCCTTGTGGCTTGTATGGTTTTTATTGGTGAATAGCTTTTATTCGCGTTGGGGTTGTATAGTCTGTTACGGTAATACATTACATTTTCTTCTTCTATTACTAGGTTCATAGCTTCTTCTAGATTTTGGGGTCGTTGGAATCTGATTTTATCCGATAGTCGTTCTGGTAAAGCGTTTATATACGTGTCCAGTGCCATTTCGTCATACATTTTTGTTTTTAAATGTCTAACGTTTTGATCGGGTTCTTCGATTTTTAATTTTGTTAGAATTAAACTTCTCACGTCTTGACATTTCATTCCGAATTGGTAGGGGGATTGGTTGTGTTCCATTCTAAGGTTTATTAGGTCTCGTACCAGGCATTTTATGTTACGTTGGTCTCCAAAATATGCAATTAGTAGTTGTTTAAATTCTTGCCATTCCTGTAAATCGTCTCTACTGGCGATTGAGGTTTATTTCGCTACGTATATCGTTATTTTTGCTTCGGATTTATTAATTTTTCGTTTGGGTTGGATAATTTTGAATTTTGTAAAAATTGGGGTTGATTTTCTATTTGTAACGTTATTTTTGCTTTGGTTTTATTAATTTTTCGATTGGATTAGATAATTTCGAATTTTGTAAAAATTGGGGTTGATTTTGCTATTTGTGATGTTAATTTTGCTTTGGTTTTATTAATTTTCCTTTTAGATTGGATAATTCCAAATTTTGTAAAAATTGGGGTTGGTTTTGCTATTTGTGATGTTAATTTTGCTTTGGTTTTATTAATTTTCTTTTTAGATTGGATAATTTCGAATTTTGTAAAATTTGGGGTTGGTTTTGCTATTTGTGATGTTAATTTGCTTTGGTTTTATTAATTTTCCTTTTAGATGGGATAATTTCGAATTTTGTAAAAGTTGGGGTTGGTTTTGCTATTTGTGATGTTAATTTTGCTTTGGTTTTATTAATTTTCCTTTTAGATTGGATAATTTAAAATTTTGTAAAAATTGGGGTTGATTTTTGTTATTTGAAACGTTATTTTTGGTTTAGATTTTTTAATTTTTCATTTAGGTTGGGTAAATTCAAATTTTGTAAAAATTGAGATTAATTTTTCTATTTGTAGTATTAATTTTGGTTTGGATTTGTTAATTTTAAGTTTAGACTGCGTCGGGTTATTTTTAGAATTGTAATTGCTGTTACTTGTGCTTAGTTACACAGTGCGGTAATGAGTGTGTTGGATTTATGCTCGATAATGTTGATTTAATTACCGTAGTCTTGAATTTGCCTGTTTCTATCTTGCGGTTTTAATTTGTCTTGAGTTTGCTTGAGTTTCTGCTTTCTGAAGAATAGTTTCTCGCGGTATTTACTTTGCTTTGTGTTAGTTCAGTTCTGTTAATTTGCAATTATATCGGTTTTAATTGAGTTGCATAACGTTTAGTTTGTCGGTCTTGTATTCTAAATTTAGCTTGCAGGTTAATTACTTTTGCACTTTATCGTTGTAATTAAATACCAAAAGGTGTAGTCTTGGTTATTTAATCGCGTACGTTGAGGTAATTAACACTTACAGGTGTTAATAGGAATTAAATACTTCACTTCCGTACTCGCTGAATGCTTTGCATAAATGATACGTCTAATTATTTTTAGATATCTCGGTGATGCATGACTTGTAATTGAAACTCTCCGTATTGTTGGTTTTCAATTTGCAATTATAAGCGTTTTAATTAAAGCTTCTTACGATGACCGTTTAGCTTCACTCAGTATTTGCAATTTATAAATGACGAGTAATTTTAATTAAAAACGTTTAGTTTTTATTCCGTGTTTGTACTAAGATAGTTGCAATTTATTTATATATCGTTGTGGTGTATAGTTTCTCATTAGATGCTGGTTGTAATTTTACGCGCTTTTATTATTCCGTGATGGATTTAATTGCGTTGCTTTATTTCTGAAAGTTATTGTTTTAATTGCGATTTCTCTTAGGTTTTTAAGTGTGTAATAATAATGCTTCCTTCGCGAACTTTGCTTATCTGCGGATGGCGGTGGTTTTAGGTTACGGTAGTTTTAAATTACCGTAGTTTCAGTTAATGCAGAATGTTTTTGCTGTAATTTATACAGTATTATAGAGGTAAATGGTTCAAATAATCGTTCCGTAAATGCTTGTTTGAAGAATTACCTTTAGCTTTAGAGTTAATTTGCGTTTTGTCTTTTAGTTTACCGGATTAAAACGTGCGTTTGAATCGCGCTAGTTAATGTTTCTTATTTTAGTATTAGTAGATGTGCGTCCGTTATTTTTGGTTTATTTTTGAGTTTGTTCTAATAATTGTGATAAGAATCTTTTAAATATCAAGTCTCTTTTGCTTTTAAAAGAAAATCTCTTTAAACATTCGTCTCATAAAATACAGTCTCGTTTTTTTGAAAATAATTCCTCTTTGTAACTATTTTCAAAACAATATTGGCATAAAATAAAATTCATAAAATACTAGTAAATGGTAATCAAATAATAAAATAATAAACTAGCATATATCAATTATAGTTTGTGGTATCAATTGGTATAAATGGAATGAACTTACATTAATTTCTTCATCTGTTTCTTTTGTGGGCTCGATCGATGCTGTAGCTTGTCCACGTTGGTTTGTTGCTAGATTTAGACTATTTTTGTTCTTCCTCCAACCTGGTTTGTTGCTGGATTTAGACGATTTTTGTTCTTCCTCCAACTTGGTTTGGGTTCTGTCAAAATTGCAAATTGAAATTCTTGGTCACCAATCTTCCGATTTTTGGATTTTTAGTGCCCTTTTGACATCCGTTACGACAACGCCAGTTAAGGTTCGGGCCTTTGGAGCTGTGTTTTTAAAAAACAACTTGAAACACTTAACAAATTTATTTTAACTTGGAACAGAAATTACAGCGAAATTTAGAATAACTTGCTCATAATAACTTTAATAAAAAAAATAATTAATTGTACTGGGCGGGTAGTCTAGGTAGACAATAATGCAAAAGCTGTAATACTCAGACTGACTGCCGGGCCTTGAGCTCCCGGGCTTTTTATAATAACCTGCCCCTCACACGGCTGTGGGAACTTGCAGATCTCATGTCTGCGTTTCTCTTAATTGTACACTTTATTACAATGTAACAATCTTAATTCTAAGTAATTGCGGTATGTTAACCGCCTGTGACCTGCCACCTGCAGTATCACTGCCCTCACGGATGCAAAGTTGCATGTCCGTTCTCATGAACTGTCGATAACCTCTCTGGGTTATCCTTGTATTACAATGTTGCAATGAACTTATACTTTATTTAACAATTTCTAATAATTCCTATTAGATTCAATATATCCAATACATTATATATATATATATATATATATATATATATATATATATAATTGGGGGATACATAACTTGCGTAATACTGACAAAGAAATCCTTCGGGATAATTTGTCCTATATAAATTAATATTTTCGTCGCAGGTTGAATTTAATTTTCATTATTTTATTTGTTTATACCACCTGTTTTTCTTAAACAAAAAATAGCTTATGAATAAAATAATTTATACCAGGATGCCGCCTGCTCTTCTTAAATAAGAAAATTTAGTACACCCTGACTCACCCCACTCTCACCGTTTGCATCTAGACTGGTTTATCTAAATTTCTCTACTGGTTTTTTATATACGTTTCCCCTCTTTTCAACATAACAAAAATGAACAAAATATGAACTTTTAAATAAAGAAATAGGTTTCCACGATTATGAAAATTATGATGACCTAATAGGGCCGGGAAATGCCAAGGAAGGTTCGATTATGGTGTTTGACGATATTCCTGTCAACGAACAAAGCAAGATTACAGTTTTTCTCGTACGGTAGGCATAAAAATATTGATTGTTTTTGCTTATGCCAAACTTATGCTAGCGCCTTAAAACATAGACTCAGCGCTAACGTTAATGTGATTGCATTGTGGAGACAATACGATACCAATCTTAAGACATATATTTTCTAACCATATAAGCGTTGACATGCCATACCCAAAATTTAAAAAATGTGCTTAAACTGTTGGAATGAGGATGCTTCGACACATAATTTTATAACTATTGTGAAAGGTTTTCATATTGATAACGGACGATATAGGAAGAATTTCAATCAAAATATAAGTATTGGCGATGACATAAATTGTCAATAGTTTGTGGAGCATAGAAAGGGTTATACTAGTTCCCCGCAAGAATTCAAAGAAGTACATAAGCAATTGATTAAACCGTTGCAAATGACAGCATCTTATTTGCAAGACATGACCCCAAAAAATTCCGAAACTTGTGAGAAAGGTTAAAGTTGAAAACGTGGAACCGCCTTTAAAGAAAATTAAGTAAACAATTGCCGAGGAACCAATACATCGTTATTATGCACATGTGTTGACGATGAATGAATACGAAAATATAGACAAGTCAGTTTATGGAGTAAAGTATAAATAATTCTTAAACGCATACATAGAGCGTGTTGGAAATTGATCCAAAAACAGTGGCATAACCATAAATAATAGTGTATATTCCGGTACTGGAGGTCTATACAATCTGCTAACCTTTAAAAACATCAGCCCCGAAGACGGTGATTTCAATCTACAAGAAAATTTACCAAAATACTTGGACATGATCAGATCAGCGTCGATTATTAGAAGAAAGTTTAATTTATACGATACAAGATTTAATTACGTCCCCAACAAATAATAAAAAATTTAAAAAATATGTGCTAAAACATTCCTCAGATTTTTGGAGGAAGTCTAAAAGTATGCTCATAGGTAAAGGTTTAGGTTTCCACGAAAGGTTTTACAAAAGATTGAATGCGAGTGCTGTTGAGTACGTATTTGGAATAATATTCATGAATTGATCGACCGGTTAAAATTATTGAATGCATCCAACCATGCTAAAAATACAAGCGAGGAAATCATAAACGATTAGGTGTCTATAATAAAGGAATTAAGAGAGGAGGGTATAATGGAGTGAGCGTAATAAAACAATTGCTCAATTTTTAAATATTTATGGGTCATTTTGGACGTTCTGAACGTAAGCGCTTGCAATTTGGTCAGCGAGAATCCACTGAATATGGTTTTGTAATAACCGTTGATGGTGGGCGTACGACATGCAGTAGAAATGTTTTGTCAATGTATAGGACCCGAAAGATGACAATGATTGTGTTACTAAAAAGTTTGCTGTTAATCTCGAAAATCAAGTATTTCCGAAAAACTAAAGAATTCAGATGACGCTCGACGTAAAGCTAAAGTATACAATGCAAGAAACCAGTGTATAACCATGATTCGATATCCTGTGAGAGTCAGACGTAGCAAGTAAACAATATGTGGACGTTAAATTAGAGACACTTTAGTTCCTTATTCAGAGGCACTCAAGATCTGATCGTTAAATTTACGAGTATGCATGGTATAATATTGAAAAATCTATTAGAAAAGGCATATAAATCACTTACCTGATAAAAAAGAACAAACTAGGCAGTATTGCGCAGACATGAGTAAGGAAATAATCATAAAAGAATTGTTTATACCGCCGGCCTGCAAATATTTTTACGCCGACATACTATTCTTAAGCTTATAAAGAGAGATCTCTTGCAAGTTGACTTGGCAGAATTTCAACCTTACGCTCACCTTAATAGAGATTACAAATGTTTTTATTGGTTTGGATTGCTTTACAAAATACGCATTCGCTAGACTTTTAAGAAATAAAACTGCACGGGAATATACCAATGCGATGAAGAATATTTTGAAAACGCTACTACAGCAGGAGAATAGTATTGCAACAGTGGTCAATTTGCAAACGAATGTGTTCAAGGAATTTTTTAATAGAACGTTTAAAAAACTTATGCAAAGTAATAAGATAAACCATTATTCTACATATTCTGCAATCAAGGCAAGTATAACTAAACTACTTATCAGAACAATTAAAGGTATGTTGCACAGGAGATTCTATTTACAACGAAGTTATAAGTGACTCAAAGTTTTGCAAAAAATAATTGAGGAATACAACAACAGTAAACACCCGTCGATAGGGATGTCCCTTATTGAGGCTGAAGCACATCCATAAAAAGTTAAACTTTTTGCAGTTAGTGGTCCTACAAGTCAAAGGAGCTTGCTTAGAATTGGAGGTGTAGTGCGATAAAAGGTTTTTACCCAATTGGAGTACAGAATTATTTAAGGTGGTGCAAATTCAATATCAAAGACAAGTTACATACTTGCTTCAGGATTTAAATAATAAACCAATCCTGGGTACCTTCTACAAGGAGGAGCTGTAGTTTGCGAATTCTCCAACCACTTATTTAGTTGAAAAAGTGCTTTAAAAGAGAAACAAGAGACGAGAACTGTTAATTAAATAGGATAAGTTTAAAGACGCAACGTGGGAAACTAAGGATACCATAACTATACGAGGCTTTATTTCAATGTTTGATCGTTTATAAACCAGCTTTCGAAGAGGAGACATGTATATTTTGGACACTTAGCTATTGATTCAGGGGTACCGTATAATGTAAAGTACTGTAAAAATTCTTGAGTCACATCAATACTATTTTTTGAAGTAATAGGTATCGCTTGACCTACTTTTGTGAATGCGTCTACAATTGATAAAAAGTTCTGAGTTTCTACTACCAAAGTGTCTGCATGTAATTTCTGAAATGGTTTATCGGGTGTTTTAGTTAACAATAAAGGTACTTTTGGTGGTAATCTATCATATTTTGTTCTGTCACATAGTTCGCATTGATTAATAAAATCTGTAGTTAATTCTTTCGTGTCCTTAAAATAATATTTCCGTATTAATTGTTTTAGGATTTCGTTTATTCCATGATGATTTGTCTTACCGTCGTGTTGGTTGAGAATTACGTCGTTTATTTCATTTGGGTTGTCCAAAGTAATTAGTATTCGTATGTATCTGATATTCTCTGGTTCTGAGTTATTAAATAATCGACTATACAATTCTGAAAATCTTTGGTATAGATGTTCTGCTGTGAAATAAAAGTAAAAACGTTTTTCTCCGTGGTAAATCTTTTCAAAATTTTAATTATTTGATCCTCGTTGTCATCTTTAATTATTTGAATGTGATATATTTTCCTATTGCCTGTTTTTGTGTATTTTACCGGTTCAGGGTTGGTTATAAGTTCCGTAATTACAAATTGATTTGGTTTTGTATCTATGGCTTGGTTGAGAACTTTAATTGCGGTTTTCGATTCGTTGTTTTGAATTGAATGTATAGTTTCGATTTCTTCTAGGTCGCCTGGGTCTTCTCTCGCCTAGGTGTCGTCTACGTTATCTGGAATTGACTTGAATTCGGCTCAATGAGTCCGGGTTATTGTTATACATTCCTTTCTTATATACAATCTTGTAGTCATACTCTCTAATCTAATTCTCCATCTCTGTAATTTTGAGTTAGGTCCCTTTATTTTACATAACCACACTAATGGTCTATGGTCTGTGTATATATATAAAATTTTCTTCCGTAAAGATGTGGCCTGAAATATTTTGTTACCCAAATTATGGTTAACACTTCCTCTTAAATAGTGCTATATTTTTGTTCTATCTCATTTTATGTTCGTGATGCGTAACTAATTGGGGTAGTCGTTTGCGTTCAATATTGTCGTAGTGGTGTAATTATCTTCTATATGGACTAACGCGGCAGGTATTTCAACTCCCTGCTGGAATGACATGTGATTTATTATTCTTACGTCACTTTTAAGACGTTTACCTGTCTTTTTTGTCCTAGGTTCGATAGTGTATTTATGATTGGTTTAAATATTACTGTTTTGAAATTTAATTTTTTGTATCAATATCTGCTCCTAATTTTCTTAAAAGATCTATGCCTATCGTTAAATTCGAAGATTCAAAATTTATATTTCATTTTTACATTAAAAATTTTTGGTAAGGGTACATTAGCAATAAATTGGTGTAGTGTCGTTTTGTGTGTTGTTTTGATTTTAAAAGGTTCCCTTTCTACAAATCTAAAGATAATGTTTCTGTGCAGTTTTTGGGCTGACTAAGGTTTTGAAGATCCTGTATCGACTAATAATTCAATTTTATCATGTGGTATTTCTATATAGGGTAAAATGTGTTGATTAATATTATTTAAATTTATCATGTCTGATTGTGTATAATTCTGTCCAACTGAAAATTTGAGTATGCGTTTTCTTCATCGTCTTGTTCGTAATTTTCGTAATGGTTGTCACATTCGTAATTTCCTGAGTAATTTGCTTCATTGTCCCTACTTGGATTTACATAATTATCGGTATTTTCGGATATAACTTGATTATTAAGATCTTCTACTTTTTGGTGAAATAGTTCTTCGGAAGTAAAGTTTCATTTCTGTGTATTGTCGGTTTAAATTTGAGAGACCTTACTGTTCTGTCTAGTGTTGCCAGATGACGTGTCCATAGGGGTTGGTTTGTAGTAATTGTTGGGGTTGTTATTATTATTCGTCATAGGTGAGCTTCTGCTAGGATTTAAGCCGAATGTTGGCTGTGTTCTATTTGCGTTCCGATTGAACTTGGATGTGTTGTTCGTCCAGGATTTTGTACAAATCGAATTAAATATAGGTTTGTAAAATTGTCGAAATTGATTGTTGAAATTTGTATTGTTAAAGTGTAGATTATTGAGTCTAAAATGATTTTTCGGCGTGTTAAATGATGTAAATTTAGGTTGTGCCGGTATTGGTCTTGTTGCTTGTATAGTCTTAATTGGTTGATGGGTTTTTGTTAGTATTTGGGTTGTAAATTCTGTTCCTATAATACAAACGTTTTCTTCCTTTATTATTAAATTCATAGCCTCTTCTACACTTTGTGGGTTTCTAAATCTAATTTTATCTTATAATTGCTTAGATAACCCGTTTATTTACGTGTCTAAAGCCATCTCGGTGTACATTTTAGTTTTAATTAAACGTAAGTTAGGATCCTTTTCTTCTAAGTTAAGTTTGGTCTTAAACAAACTTCTTACGTTTTGGAATTTCATACGAAATTGGTTAGATGATTGATTACTTTTCATTTGCAAATTTAATAAAGCCATAGCTAAACATTTAATATTCCTTTAAAGTTAATGCTCTCTCTGTTAACTTACTTAAAATTAACCACATATTCTTTTCTATTTTTCTTGTTTATAAAGTTTTCAAAAATATTTCGCAAGCTGTATACCTAGCATAGCTTGATTGCCGTCATACGTAGGAATCTAATCTAAATATAACCTTAAGCTATCTTAGTTCATTTTGTTTGAATTATTAGTCTCTGTTTCCTTAGTCAAGTTTGCACTAAAGTTATTTAAATAATCGTTTACTGTAATCTTGGATGATGTTTACTTATTAAATTCTGCTATAATCTCATCAAGTTCAAACATTCACAGAATAATTATTGCAATAATAAATTTTACGTAAAAAAATTACTTTTTTTAATTCTTACTTACTAATATCAAGATGCAATTGAAAAAATGGTAAAGGAAAATGAACTAAGTACTCATAATAATTTGATTGCTTGTTCCATAGTCTTCTTTCTGTATTAGATTCGGTCGAGTTTGTACTTCGTCCAATCTTCGTGTACTGTTCCAGCAAAGACTTTAAATTCACGGATACTTGTTTTTCAATTTTGGAAAGCCCTAGTGCCCTTCTGGAATCCGCTTCGACTGCACCAGATAGATTTTGAGTTTTAAAAGCTTCTTTTTAAAAGGTTTATTTCCAAAAACACAACTATAAAATTTATTTTATTTCATTAATTACAAAAATGGCTTGTTTCATTTATAAAAGACTTGAACACCTATTGAAAATATTACAAGTTTAAATTTAAATTAATCAACAATTAATAATTAAGAATGAGTAGCTTGAGCACCTAACAGTGTTAAAGTTATGAAGTTCAAAGACTAACTGAATGGATGAGTTTCTTACATATAACTTAAAGTCTCCGGTCGCACATCATTCTGTGAGAAACTACATTATTGTTTTTATGCCGTTTCTTAATAATCATACATTATTTCTAGGTAATTATAGATGAGTCTGCTTGGTAGTAGTTCATTGTTCCTTAACTTGTTGTATCAACTTGCGTCTGTGTTACAAAGTAATCGTTTCTTATTCTATTGCTAGTACGAACTCGTTTGACATTTATTACATTACATTCCTTTATACAATGTATCATTCTACATTTAAGACATAATTATAACATTTAATTTTAAATACATATTATTATAGGGTATATGTAAACTCATGTTGCATATAAAACGACTTGAAACCAAATCGATTTGCAAACTTTTATGCGTACGGAAAATAAAAACGTTACAATTTATGAACGTTAAAAATTTTTTAATTGTTTATTTTGTACATTTCAGCTTCGACCGGAGTGAGATGATTACCCTGGATCACGTAGGTTATGTAATTTTTGAGCACAAATGCTGCTAGTACAAAGGAAGCACAAACAAAAGACACAAAGGAAGTTAAAAGCTTCAATGGTTTATATGTCCATTCCAACCTTCTGCAAAATGGATCGACCACCTCCCAACACGTACAAATTGGCCAATTTTTAAGCACAAACCCTGAATTCCTAATACTGCGCGGGACAAGCGATGCAAAAACAAACCAAATATTAATTTTTTAAAAATTGGAAGGCAAGTGTCTGCAGCAACAGGGGTTTCATGGGAATCAAATAGGGAGATATTAAAAATAACATAAACTTCATCTGTATAAAATGCAAATTCTGCAAGAACTTAGTAATTTTTGAAAATATGACAAACACAATAAATGATAAACCCCAACTTATTACGAACATTTGTTGCACTGATGAGTGTACCTTTTATTTAAACGGAGATTCGTGTATTATGAAACCACACCTACTTGGAGAAGTGCATTTACAGTATATTTACAATACCAGAGAAAAAGTAATGTTTGAGTTGGTATTTTAGGTCTGTCATGGATCCTTTGGTTATACCTGAAAAATTAACTAAAGCACCACCGTGTATCTGCGTGTAGAAAAACGCCATTGAACGCTTATGGTTCACGCATAAGAAAACTAACACGGTTTTCATAGAAATCTGGTATTATATGAAAACCAGTTGCACTTTCAGCAAGACAGAGCCATACCGCTTTACGGTTTTAAAATAAGACAACGCCTAAATAATGATTATCCTAATAAGTGGATTAGCGGAAGAGATCTTATTCAACGATCACCTACATCTCCAGATCTTCCACGACTTCCTCCTGTGTAGATATCTTAAATCAATGGTATGCCATACCCAACTCATCTCAACTGAGGAACTACAACAAAGAATTTGCAGGTATACCGTAATATTCCCAAAGAAACTTTTTTCAACGTTCAGCTTGAATTTGAAGATAGATACTACCTTAGTCCGCAAAAAAAATGTTTCTTTTAATAATTTAATAAATAATTTAATACAAGCAAATGCTTAATTTGGTTTACTCGACTCTCCCACCGAGTGTCCCTTACGGGTTTCAAAAGCAATTTCTTAACATAGGTTGTTAGTACTTCCCATCGACAGGTAGAGTTTGAAAAAACTTCGATTTCCTGAATTAATCTGAAGTAATTTATAGTTCGATATGTAATCTTCATTCACCGCCAGATTTAAAGAATACGCAGCACATGGTACAAAAAGTTGCATGAATAATATCTATAATTTCATTTTGCAAATCAATGTACGTTTCTTTGATATTAGCTCCATTATGGTAACCGTGTCCTCTAAGATCACTACTATCTAGACTTATTTTATGTAAAGCGGAACAAATAACAAAATCCAAGGAAATCTTCCCCAAACAAACGTTTTCTTCGTTTGTCATTTTGACAACTTTTTAAATAATAGTGATTTACTTTTTATGACTAATATCAGGAGTACTATACACAATAACAGAAAAATACTTTGAATTCTCAAGAGTGTGTGTTGTTGTTTATTAGATTTTGTTAGAAATTGAAAAAATTATTGTATCTTGAAACTCTTGTCTTAAATAGAAAAGCATTCGAGCTTTTTGTCCTTTAATGCCTTATGCCCATGAGGTGCTCTAACATTATTGCACCAAAATTTTTTATAATTTTTACCCATTTTAAAAAGTTGCTGTTGTTGTTTTTGTTTAATAGATCTAAATCACCTCGAAGTGGTAAGCAACAAGTAGCTGTAGATATGATAATACCAATAAGCCTTTCTATAACACCGTGCTGATGTCTTCATTCTATTTCAAATATTGTCCGCTGAGCATTATCAATAGTGGCTTTTGTTTGGACACCTTCAGTTTCTTCTATTGTTTGGAGGCTTTCAAATGCGATAAGGAAGCCACAGCTTTCCTCGTGTATACGATATTTATCCCCAATCGGAAGAGTCGGTAGCATAGGCTAATTTTGTATTGAAGTTATTACCAAAAGTTTAGAAGAAAAACAGAACTGATTTCTTATTTGGAATGAATATAGCAACCACTCGCGAATAGTCTCTAAATCATTTTTTAAACGCCTTTTAAAGTACGCCTTCTAAAAACTTCGACCGCCTGCTTTTTGGAAAGACTCCCGTTGGTAACATAATCTGAAGATATATTGTAGTGCAACGCTAGATATATTTCTTTGGAAAGGTGGTACAGTCCAGTTTGCAGAATAAATTGAATAGTAAATTAGTATCAACACTATCAGATATACCGTCAGCGTTAGTTGAAATATCACTACTTAGACTTCCCGCCTCAATTTCCATACTGATAAAAAAAGAAAATTTTGAAAATAAGAAGAATGGCATTTTCCGGAAAAAAAATTTCGGTTAAAAATTCCCGAAAAATAAAATTTTCTGATCATCTTATCCTGAACTTCGACTCAAAATAAGAGAAAATGTTACAAATATAAACTGCGATTATATATAAGAAGAAATGCTGAGAAGGATCCGAAAGGGTGACGAGAAGTTGCACCATATTCCCCGTAAACATCCCACTTCGCAAAGAATGAACGGCCTTTGTGCAGCAATATAGTCTAATGATATTAACTACTTTAAATCTCCTTTCGATTACAGTTGTGCTAATAATGCTTTTGTATTGAATATGTCAAAGCTATTTAGGTATTTCCATGCTTGTAGACGCCAATGCTGTATAATATTTAAAGTCTTTTTCTAGCTAACGATGACAAGAGATGTTGCCACTTTACCATTATGCCAATGCTCAGCTTAATTCTTACTTTTCAGTTTGTGTCGCTAATTGCTATTATACCTTTATAATACAGTCCAGTTTGCAGAATAAATTGAATAGTAAATTAGTATCAACACTATCAGATATACCGTCAGCGTTAGTTGAAATATCACTACTTAGACTTCCCGCCTCAATTTCCATACTGATATAAAAGAAAATTTTGAAAATAAGAAGAATGACATTTTCCAGAAAAAAAATTTCGGAAAAGCTAAATGGTTAAAAATTCCCGAAAAATAAAATTTTCTGATCATCTTATCCTGAACTTCGACTCAAAATAAGAGAAAATGTTACAAATATAAACTGCGATTATATATAAGAAGAAATGCTGAGAAGGATCCGAAAGGGTGACGAGAAGTTGCCCCATATTACCCGTAAACATCCCACTTCGCAAAGAATGAACGGCCTTTGTGCAGCAATATAGTCTAATGATATTAACTACTTTAAATCTCCTTTCGATTACAGTTGTGCTAATAATGCTTTTGTATTGAATATGTCAAAGCTATTTAGGCATTTCCATGCTTGTAGACGCCAATGCTGTATAATATTTAAAGTCTTTTTCTAGCTAACGATGACAAGAGATGTTGCCACTTTACCATTATGCCAATGCTCAGCTTAATTCTTACTTTTCAGTTTGTGTCGCTAATTGCTATTATACCTTTATAATATTTAAGGGTTAGTCAATTCCAATTAGTTGAAAAAATACATCTAGTTTTTTTGCAAAGCATTTAAAATCCTGCATATATGAAATCCACATATGTACGCATAATGATTGTATTATATATCTATTTTTAAATTACAGGTTAAGTCAGCGACAATGGAAGCTGAGGAAGCTATTGCTCAATCCAAATGTAAAGAAAAACTTATCAAAAACACTCTGAAAGCTGGACGTAAAAATAAACGACCTGTCAAAGAATCTTTGAAACTATTGAATAGAATTTCAGACTCAAACACAGCAAGCGCTTCAGCAAGCGTTTCACCAAGCGTTTCAGCTAGTAAGTACACGAACTTTGATCAATCATTTAAACAGTGCGGAGGTCTTTTCAGTTTTGGATGAACCTGGTACAGAATCGGGAATACAGAAGAATGGCTCTGCACAACCCGCTGAATTGTACTCTTTTGCACATGTAAGAGTTTTATTATATTTTGTAAAAAAGTATCTTAAACAAACACTTAATTATCTGAACGGTGTAAAAAGCGTCATCATACATATTTGGCGAATCATTAGTGCGTTGATGCTTAATCGCAAAAACTATACACAATATAAAAAACCTGAACTTTAGAAGAACGTAGCAAGTGCATGCTTCAAATTTTTAGACTGTTCTATAGTGTCTCGTTAATCGTTTTTAACAAATTCTAGTTTAATCTATTATAGATCGAATTAATTTTTGTTTTAAAATTTTGGTCCAAGTATAATTTTTTGTTTCTAGCATACGTTTCTAACATACGTGTTAAAATTTAAAAAAAAATTAACATCTATACGTAAAAGATATAGAGTGATACCAGATGATATCCGTAGACCTTAATGGCATCTAAAAAATATAAAGGCGTTGAAAAACTTTCATTTTATATAGTAGAAAATTATTATCATTAAAAGAATACGGCTTTATTTGGTGCGGTGGTTAATAAAATATGGTACGCATAAAACAACGCCGCATTTCTTACACATGGTTCTACCAAATGATTTGCAACCTCGCCAACACAACGTCTTCTGGTGCAAGCAATCACAAAATGATATTTTCCATCAACTCTTATATTTGTAAGAACTAAGTAATGTAACATTGTTCTCCCTGGCCCTATCGCAGCATCCCCATACCGAGATAGGTACACGAAATTCTAAATTTGTGGGATTTTCTTTGTATTTTCTATATAACACCCATGAGCAGCATCTAGTAGCCAAGTAAAAATAGACCAATACCATTTTCTACTTCGAATTTTAATTCTGTAGCTTGAAATGTCTTCATCTATCAGGTCGGTTCAGCCAAAGTTTTTGATATATGAGCTATAAAGTTTAGACGATTAACCACAATATTTTGTTTTTCAGTTTGTGAAAATCCTTTTACAAATCCCACAGAAAAAACTCCAGCACTAGAGTACGCCACCATTTTTTTCAATAATGTTTTAAATGGTTTCCCTTGTTTTTTTTAAATAATTTTTGTCTTCTAGTGGACCAGTTCTAGGTATTCTATTTTCTCGAATAGTACCTATAGCTCCATAGCCTACGTGTCGTAAATGCCTGATTAAGTTCACTTTTATGATAAACTGTGCATATAAATTGTATAGGGTAATGATTTTTTAAGCAACTCATCCGGCATTAGAACAAGTACATTTTCAAAAAGCAGAGTCGTAGACCTCTTTTCCATGGCCGGCAATTTAACTACAGAAATAGAGTTAAACGTATATATATATATATATATATATATATATATATATATATATATATTGCTGTGAATCCTCTCATATCTGCAGGAACTGGCCCTTTAAAAAAAAACATTTGAGCCCCACAGATTGGGCGTCAAGAATGCTGTGATTCCAACAAAATCCGGGAACTACGGTTTTCGAATCGTGGCCCACAGATTGGGCATCAAGAATGCTGTGAAACCTACAAAAAGCTATTAACTTAACTGTTCCGTTGACTTTCTTCTGTTAATCGCCTCTTTACTCTTTTCCGCCTCGGCTGCTCACCTAGTTAAACCTTCATCCTCATTCATAAAAAAACAAACACATTCCTACCACAAACATCAACGTTAACTCTATTTACATCAATATTCACAATACATTAAAATTTCAAAATTAAAATTCAGCATAAATTTCAGTATCAGAAAATTTCAAGATTAAATTTGTTATCATTTTAATGTGCATCCAGAATTAAAGTCCTTGTAGGATGCCTACTAATTAATATAACAATATATGCAGACCTGAGTCTGAGTACAAAGGGAGCACCTCCCACCCCTTTACGTTAATTAAACAGGTTCGTCTAATTGAGCTCAAAGACATACCCAAATTTTCATCATAATCCAGAACATAAATACTAAATACCCCTTTCTACTTAAACAAGAGAATTTCACCTTAAAATTAAAATTTTGTTGTTAGTACAATTTCACTACTGTCCATTTTAAGTAAATCAATTATAAAGTTATTCAACACACACCAAAACATCAAAAATCGAACAACAAAGCATAAGTTACCTGAAGGTTAATGCACTCGTGGCCCCAATGTATATCGTCCTCTGTTAATCACACCAATCCAACTGGGTTATGTTTAGGTCCTCGTATTGCTGGTCGCCTTTAAAATTTTCTACACCACCATTCATCTAAAGTTGTTTCAGTGCTTTTCCGGAACTCATTTGTGTATATCTGAAGCTTGTTTTGTGGATCCAGACACGTTTACGAATCATTTAATTATTAACACCCCCGAAAAATAGCAAAGAAATTCATACTTCTTTCACAAATATACGCCAACACTGCCTACTTTTGTGTATTCATTTGTCGTTGCAAATTTGACTAATTGGTACAGTGATACTAGACTTTATTACCTTGTATCTTATTTTCTAAGTGCACTAAATTAAATTCATTGTAGCACGTAAAGAACAAACTGTTTTAAATCACCAAAATATACGAGCAAACTGTTTAAATTATTCTATCAAAGTCGGAAAACTAAAAAGCACTGTTTAACGCATTAAATCACATCGAAAATCTAAGAGAGAGAAACTCATATTAACCCGGGTATATATAGTGGTTAGCCGGTCTGTCGGTTTTGTCCCCAAAACGGCCAGTTTCTAGAATTTCGTATACTATGTTCCCATCTCGACCGCCTGTGCGTCGGTTCTTATTAAATTTGCACTCGCACCAGTTAAATCTCAGAAATTTCGACACGGCTCGCAACGTCTGGGAATAACTAATTAAATTTTATACAGAAATGTTATTTTTACCTCTCAAGTTTGCCTCTTATTTTCAACCAATCGCAACCCAGTGACGTTGCTCAACTCACGCCTTTTACTATATGTGTCTCTGTCTTGCGCATATTATCTGTCTCTATCTACCCTGTTCCGAGTGGTACAAATCGATATTCTTTAGTATCGGTTATTTTCAATCCATGTGGACTTGTGAAATAACCCACCTTATTAGCATTTCCGTAAATATTAAGCAACGGTTTCTCCAACATTCTCTGTAACCATTTGTTATCTGCAAATTTTACGCAGAACATAAAACATTTAAAAATACGCAGGTGTTCAAACATAATACTTCTACGATCTGAATATTATTGGGTTTTACTAGCTTTTATACATATTATATGTTACTAATGGTCCAATTAACTCCAATTAAAATAATACCCTTTAATTTTTAGTGACTCCTAATCAAATATTAATTATTATCTGTACATTTTGTTTAATACCGGTTACTTAAAATTGAGTTAATTAATATAAATTTTGCACGTAATTTCCATTTGTTTCTTTACTCGGAATAATTAAATTACACGTAGAGCATTTTAATACTGCTTCTTTTTATAGAAGGCGTCTTGTAAATAATTTAAATCTCTTCTTTTTAATGAAACGAATGAATTTTTATGCTTCACGGTTTTAATAACGCGTACCTCTTCCCAAAGCTTCTACACGGTGATTAAAATTATTTGATGTGATTATTTAATTTTCTACCCTGGTCTAAATATGAGTAATATATATATATATATATATATATATATATATATATATTGTAAAATATTGAAGCGAAACTACGATAGCTAATTAGGAGAGAAAAGTGGACTGTATATAAAATTAAGTGATAATTGAACAAACAACATATAATTAATGTTTTTAATCAGATCAAGCGGTTACTAGAAGCACTCACCTGGTATTTATGAAGCCGCACCAACAAAAAAAACGATGTAACATCTACTCGGTCTTTGCGGGTGTAGCGAAGGACATTTCTGTCAATAGCGGTTTTAAAGAAAAGCGGTTCTTTCAATTAGGAGCTCTACGTAAACATGTAAACCAGCGATGCGGACTGTTCGAACGACAAATCGATTCTCTCGCTTCGTGGATTTTCCAGTCACTACTGTGTTCTTGCACATGCGGAATAACGTTTATCACTCGCGGCACTTGTTGGCGCGTGCTTCGAGTAAATCATGAAAATTTTACTCTAACAAATTTAAATATCCCGAGGCGGACGTAAATAATCAACAAACTCAATAGAAAATAAATGTAGCTATAAATTATTTACACTATAAACGGAACATACCGCCCACCAAGATGCAAGGTATTTTAAAGAAAAAATAATTACAAGCCGGGGGGGGGGGGCGGAATGACCAAGCGAAAAAAGCAAAAAAAGAAAAAAAGAATCTACAAAAACAAAGAAAAAAAAGAAGAATTCTTCTTTTTACATTAAGGGCAAAGAGCAGAGCTTTGACACAGGACGCTTCAGCTCGCCATGAACGGTTTTAAGTGTGACGACCCTAACAACACCATCTATCCCAGGATGCACAGCAACCTTAATTAGTACTAAGGTGCCCAAATCAACTTGAGGAGACGGGGTGTGCCACTTTGAGCGCTGTTGTAGCGAGTGTAAGTACTCTTTGGACCAACGGGACCAAAAATCTTGTTGAATTCGCTGGAGCATTTGCCAGCGAGAGAGGCGGTTTAGCGGTAGGTGAGAAAGTGCGGGCTCCGGGATGGCGGTTAAAGGAGCCAAGGTTAAAAAATAACCGGGTGCAAGACAGCTCAAATCATTGGGGTCCGTGCTCAAAGGTGTGAGGGGACGTGAGTTCAAGATGGCCTCAATTTGGATAAAGACAGTGGCCAATTCTTCAAAAGTTAACACTTGCTCGCCAATAGTCCGTAGTAACAGGGTCTTAACAGATTTCACTCCCGCTTCCCATAAGCCACTAAAATGAGGTGAAGCCGGCGGTATAAAATGCCACGAGATATCTTCCTTGGAAGCAGCAAGCTTGGCGAGATGAATTAACTGTTTATGAGCACCCACAAAATTTGTGCTACAATCACTATAGAAGTAATTACAACGGCCACGCCTGGAAATAAATCGGTGCAAAGCCGCTAGAAAGGCGTCCGTTGACAAGTCAGATACGACTTCAAGGTGCAGCGCCTTGGTAGCCATACAGATAAAAAGACATAAATATGATTTTAAAACTTTAGCGCCCCGTAGTCGAGACATAGTACTAGAAAAGGGACTAGCGAAGTCGACGTTCGAACACAAAAAGGTTTGACTTGAGTAACTCGACATGAAGGCAGGTTGCCCATGGGAGATTGCAATGCGACCGGATTGGTCTTCCAGCACGTTAGACAGTGACTCAAAATACGACGGATAGATTGCCTTCCAGAAATTATCCAGAAGTGCTGACTGATGAGAAAATAGACCATTTGAACACCCGCGTGGAAGTACTTTAAATGAACGTAAGTAACATACAGATCAGTTAATCGACTTTTGCTAGGTAACAAAGCGGGAAATTTACGGTCAGAGGACAAAGGTGCGTGAACCAGGCGACCTCCGACGCGCAAGATTCCATCACGAATAAAAGGGGACAATTTGCAAAAACTCTTTTTTAAAGGGGATTCAGAATGAATGGCGTCAAGTTCGATGGCAAAATAAGATTGTTGAGTATACACAAGCAAAGGGGTCAAAGCATTGTGCAACTCAGAAGATGACAAAGGTCCGGAGTACCTTTCGAGTGGGTGACGCAGATTATGACGAAAACGGAGAATCCAAGCAACAATGCGCGTAATAAATGGAAAAGAAGAGTGATTTTCTAGAATTGATTGAATCCAAGAGGATGTTACGACAGCGGATAAAACAATAGAGCGTTGTTCAGTGAGAACTTCGGGAATATCTGAAGGCGGAATATATGGACTGTAGTTTTCGAAAGACCGATACAAGGTTGGTGAAGCCGCCCACCATAGAGAACATTGGCACAAGTCGGTAGGGAGTAAACCACGTGACCTGACATCGGCAGGATTCTCCGTGGAGGGGATGTGATGCCAAGAGGCGCAAGACGTGTTTTCCTGAATGTAAGCAACACGATTGGCGACGAAAGTCTTCCAACCTTGCGGCGGGAAACGTATCCACGAAAGTACTACCATGGAGTCAGACCAACAGTAAATTTTATGAAAAGTAAGGTTCGAATCAAAAGTTTTAGGACAAAGATTAATTATTTTAATGTCAGTGTGGCGGCCAACAATTAGAGATGGGGTAAAAAGATTGTACGAAGGTGTGCGACCTTAGACTTAGCGCACACTAAGCGAACCCCAATGGTAGAACGAGTAACAAAGCGAAAATAAACAACAGCACGGTAGACACGTTCGGAAGCGTCAGCAAAGCAGTGAGCTTCGCACGTAGTAAACTGTGGCGGGATAAGCAAGCGGGGTAAAGCGAAATCTGAGAGAAGCGGTAACTCATGCAAGTATCTCTCCCACAAACGGAAGAGGTCAGGGGTAGGGGGAGCATCCCAATCTAATTTTAATGACCATAAACGTTGAATTAAGGGTTTTACCAGAAAGGGGGATAAAAGTCCCATGGGTCGAAAATACGGCCTAAGTTAGAAAGTGGGTTGCGTTTGGTACAGCAGGTGCTTAGTGGCTGAACTAGAAAACAAAAATTATCTGAAGTGGGATTCCATTGAAAACCTAAGACTTTTAGGGGTTGAGTATCAGGATTCTAAAAGGAACGGAGTTGCGCGAATTGCTGCGTAGCGGAAAGATTTTTTAACAATTCGAAATGGTTACTTGACCATTTATGAAGTTCCAAACCACCAAGTTTTAAAAGAGCAATTAGTTGATTACGTAGAGCGAGGGTTGATTCAATAGAATCTCCACCAGTAGCGATGTCATCAATATAAATATGGTGGCGAAGTGCGAAAGCGGCTAACGAATAAGAATTCCCTTCGTCCACGGCCAACTGCTGAAGCGTTCGTATGGCAAGAAAGGGAGCACAATTGATTCCATACGTAACGGTATTTAATTTAAAATCCTGAATGGGCTCCTCATGGGAGAAGCGCCAAACAATTCGTTGATAGTCACACTGAACGGGATTTACAAGAATTTGTCTGTACATCTGACGAATATCGGCAATGACAACATAAGGATGTAAACGAAATTGTAACAAAATTGCGGTAATATCGGGTTGCAACTTCAGCCCAACAAACAAGTGATCGTTTAAGGACGATTGAGACAGAGTTTTAGCGGAAGCGTTGAAAACAACTCGTAATTTCGTACTTACGCTTTCGGGTTTCACAACGCAATGATGCGGGATATAATAAGGGAAGTCCGAATGAGACCCAATAACAACAGATTGCATATGTTGAGAATCAAGATATTCACGCATGAACAAAACGTATTGTTCGTAAACACGAGGTTGCTTAAGTAGACGATTTTCTAAAGCAACAAATCGTTGTAAAGCAAGATCACGACTACCTAGAAAAAATGTTTCTTGATCTCTGAACGGCAATGAGACGACATAACGACCTTGTTCATTGCGGCGATACGTATCGACAAAATGTTTCTCAACAAGAGTTTCCTCAGGCGTGAAAGGTTGAGCGGCGGGGACAGCTTCGACTTCCCACAATTTAGCGACAATATCTTGCAATGGTGAAGTTAAATCTGTCATACAAAACAAGCTAGTTATTTCAGAAGCGGGCGAGGAAGGTATGTTTCCCATTAAAACATATCCAAAAATGGTATTAATAGCAACAGGTTGATCGCTAGCACCCTGGATGCGACCGTCTAATAACACTTGGGGGAAAATATCCGCGCCAAGTAAAAAACCAATGGGTCCAGATTGAACAAAGAGCGGATCAGTTAGCTTAAGGTTAGCCAAATGATTGAAATGTTGTAAAGAAATATTAGAAGTAGGTAAATTTTCACAAATTTTGGGAAGTACTACAGCTTGAAAATTAATAATCGATGAAGAAACACCTATTGGTTTGAGCAAAACGGCGACAGTGTCATGCTGAGCAGCATACCGCATAGAGCCTAAACCACTAACGGCAAGAGAATGTGGAGTAGTACAAAAACCTAAACGTTTCACACAACTTTGCGAAATAAAAAAAGTCATGCTGCCCGAATCGAGTAAACCGCGAAATTTTTAGAAAGAACCAGAGCAGTCAGCAATTTCTACTTGAACGGTGGAAAGTAAAACAACTGAAGGTTTAGCTAAAGAATTAAATAAAACGACATTCGAAGTTGACGGACCACTACAGCTAAACGAAGTCGATGATTCCTCAGAGGCAAGAGGTGCGGACGGCATGTAGCGGTTTTGAATAGCGGGAGTAGTGCGAGGTGATACCTTAGAGGCGGCGGTGTCCGGGCTCAAGCGAGCCTGGTTACTAGCAGCGTAAGCGGGTTTAGACGAAACGCGATCGAAGTGCAATAACGAATGATGACGTTGATTGCATTGGCGGTACGAAAAAGTAAACTGACATTTATTTAAAATGTGAGAATTACTAAGACAATTAATACAAAGATGTTGGTTTTTTGCAACGTTGTAGCGATCTTGCGACGAGAGTTTAACGAAATCATTACAGCGATAAAGATTGTGATCTTGTTTGCAAAGCGGGCATTTATTAACACTAGACTTCGTCTGTACTAACATGGAAACGGCGGAGCGAGGCTTAGACGGGTTGCTGGAATGAATAACTTTGTTTAAATCAGTTTTATGATTTAACGACAAATTCGATAAGGATTTACACGTATTTTCCAGATAAGCAATTAACTTTTTATAAGATGGGATAGCGGTCGGATCTTGATGCAATTCAAAACTACCAGCAGTGTGTACATCTAAGCAATTTAAGATCATTTGTACAAGAATAAAATCCCATTGCTCTATGGGTAAATAAAATTTTTTAAGCGCTTGTAAATTATCGACAAAAGTATCAACTAATTTTTGCAAACCGACGAGGTTATCGGAGTTTAATTTGGGAAATTTTCCAATATTGTTCCATAGAGCTGAGGTAATGTGACAAATATTACGATATTTTTCGCGAAGTTTTGTGTATGCAAGAGCGTAATTGGCTTCTGTAAGGTCAAAGTTTTTAATAGTTAAAAGTGCGGAATCTTTTAGTGCTGATTGAAGATACGAAAATTTATCTACGTCCGACAAATTGTTATTAAGATGAACTAAACTATCAAACCTATCAATTAAACTTTCAAACAGACAACTTTCCCTGTCTAACATAGGCAGCGTTAGCGAGGGAAGTGATAGAGTGATAGAGTGATTGGTTTTGTTAACAAAGTGTTAATGTGCTCCTCAAAGTATATTAAAATTAACTGATAAAAAGTGCTATTTATATATCAAATTTGGTATCATCTTAGAGCTAACTACACAGGCTTTCAAACTACTAAACTTTTTTTTATAAAAAGTGCATCACAACTATGATATCAACAGATAACTAACATTTTAAATTGGTAGTATACAAACTTTTGGTTATTATCAACAGTTATCTTCATAATAACTAGCTCTTATCCCTGTAATTACAAGTGCCACATTGTTTTGTTATTGTACAGGACTGAACCCAGCAAATTGAAAGAAAGTTATTTTGGAAAATATGCAAACATATTTTTGGTGAAAGTATTAATAATAAGGGTATAATATGCAAGTTTGTTGGGAATGTAATCTAAATATAGAAGATGACAAATGTTGTGAGTGTGATGGGTGTACAAAAATAGTACATTTTGACTGTACAGACTTATCAAGTTCTGAAATAAGATGTATGCAGTTAAAAAAAGGAAGAGTTTTAAAATTTTATTGTTCAAAGTGTGAAAAGCAAGTGACTGAGACGAAATATGTACTTGGGGAAGTTATGCAAAAATTAAAATCCCTGGAAAGAACTCATGAGGAATTTTTAAAAAAGTTTGATGAACAGGGTAAGGACTTGGTAGAAATAAAAAATAAATTATTCGAACAAAAGTGTCCAGAGGCAGAACTCGATGTTAATAAATTGTACAGTGCAGTCACTAAACGGAATGTATCTCAACCTCCTATAGTAATAATAGATAAAATTGGTGGAAAAACAGACTCTAAGGAAATCCTTAAAAAATTGAAAGATAATATTGACCCTGTTAGTTTAGAAATTGGAGTAAGTGTAGGGAAAACTACAAAAAATGGTGGTATTGTTATTGAATGTGAAAATAATAGGGCAGTGGAGGTGATGAAGAAAACTATATCACAAAAAATGGGAGAAGAATATACAGTAAAGACTCCATTAAAAAGACTTCCAATGATAAAAATTATAGAAGTAGATGAAAGTGACAAAGAAGGCATTTACAAAAAAATTATAAATCAAAATAAGTTAGATGAGCATAAACAAAATTTTCAAATGAATATTAAGTATGAAACCAAAATTGTTAAAGGGTTATTCAACATTATTGTATAATTGGATACAGATACATTTAAATACATTATGAGAGAAGAACTATTGAGAATAGGATGGAGGAGATGTAAGGTATTAGAGCATGTGGCAATAAAAAGATGTTATAAGTGTTGTAAGTTTGGGCATATTGCCAAAGAATGCAAAGGGAGTGTAGTGTGCCCACGGTGTGCACAATCTCATAATGAAGCAGATTGTCAAGAAAGTCAATTTAAGTGTATTAACTGTGTGGAAGCAAAAGTCGTTTAAATATAGAATTAGATGAACAGCATACAGTATGGGACTATAATTGTACATGTTTTAAAAGGATTATTGAATTACAAAAGCGTAAAATAAACTACATATAGCAATTACCTTCTAGATGTTTAAATATAACAGCAGACTATAAGTCAATAATTTTATGCTTAAATACACAAGGCTTAACTACACATTTTGACGAAATACAACAGCTAATCAATCGAGAAAACCAATATTGGTATGTTTAACAGAAACACATCTGACAAATTGTATTGAAAGTAATGAAATAGGCATTAAAGGATACAGTTTAGGTAGGGTTGATTCTAGTTCACGACACACAGGAGGTGTCATAATTTACTATCAGTCATTTCTACAGTTTGAAATATTAAAAGAGTATAGCCTCCATTTAGAATATTGGGGTATTGTTGGTAATATTAAGTTGAATAGTAGAGTATAAGTATAGCTGTGTTTTACCGTTCACCAAGTGGAAGTTGTGCAAATTTTTTAAACCTGTTGGAAAATTTGTTAGAAGAACTAGTAGAATCACGTGGTAGTGAAGATATAATTCTGATTGGGGATTATAATATTGATTGGAATAAAATAAATGATTTCTATACAATTAAGTTAAAAAATATTGTAAAGGACTGTGGATTTGTACAACTAATTTCTGAGAGTACAAGAATTACTAAGGAATCTGAAACATTAATAGATTTAGTGATAACTAATAATAATGAATTAAAAAGTACAGTATGGCACACTCCAAAAGTTACAGATCATAGTATTGTTGTTGCAGACATTAGTCACATCACACAAAAACTCCAAGTTGATGCAGAAAGCAAAATAAAGAAAATTCTTAACTATGAGGCCATAAAGAACGAGTTAATATTGGCAGATTGGAAGTATGAAATAACCGACATCGATAAACTTTATAAAACATTTTACACAAACATTAAAAATGCAATTGACCATAATTCATATGACAAGGAGGTGTCACAAAATAGTTCAAAATTATGGTTTAATGGAGAAATACAAAGAGTAATTAATATACGAAATAAATTTTATAAAAAATTTACATTCACAAGAAGTATGGAAGATTGGAAAGCATACAAAGAATGCAGAAATAATGTGATATTCATGATCCGTAGAGCTAAGATTAAATATTATGAAAAGAAAATAGATGAAAATAAAGGTAACCCAGTAAAAATGTGGAAGACTTTAAAATCTGTATTAAAAACCGAACGTATTCAAAATAGTAAGCACATTATATTTGAGAATACACTAGAAACTAGTGACAAAACTATTGCTGAAAACTACAATACTTACTTCATAAATAGTATAACAGAAATTACATCATCAATTGGTATTGGAAAGTTTGAGTTTCACGATCCAATACGTACAAGCCTGAAGGAATTAAGTACTTTTAAATTATTAAAAATACATGAACTAAAAGAATTGGTATATAAGCAAGCAAATAAAAGCAGCCCGGATGGTGTAAACAGTAGAGTTCTTAAAGAACTTTTTGATATTATTGGTTATCCGCTACTAAACATAATAAATATGTCTCTTATGCATGGTATTGTGCCCAAGGACTTAAAGATATCAACAATTACACCAATTCAAAAGTAGTATCAACAAAGAAATGCGAAGAGTACAGGCCTATAAATATGTTGGCCACAATTGAAAAGGTATTAGAAACAGTAATATATAAGCAACTGAAGCAATTCTTGGATGAGACTAATATATTAACCACCTATCAGTCTGGTTTTCGAACGAAACACTCGTGTGAAACAGCGATTCAGCTAATTATAAATGACTGGAAAGAATCAATGAATAAAGGAAAGGCAGTGTGTGCAGTCTTTATAGATTACAAAAGAGCATTTGAGACTATAAGTAGAAATATTCTCATTCAAAAATTGGAAAAATATGGGGTTAAAGACAACGCGTTAGAGTGGTTTAAAGACTACCTACAAAACGGAGCAAGAAACGAGATGGCAACAGGAAACATCTAATAAAGCAGAAATTGAGTGGGGTGTTCCACAAGGAAGTATTTTGGGACCATTGCTTTTTATAATTTACATAAACGATATAGTGAATGTAGTGAAGGTAACAAAGATACATATGTTTGCTGATGACACTTTAATATATGCTGAAGGTGCAAATGTAGTACACCTGATTCAATCTGTAAATAGCGACTTAATAAGAATTAGCAAATATTTAGTTGGAAATAAGCTGAAGATAAATGTTGATAAAACAAAATGGATGTTGTTAACGAATGATAGAAGTTATCAAATGATCAAAACAGAAAATAGGAATGTACAAATAGATGGGTCTGATATTGAACTGGTAGAGAACATTAAATACCTTGGCGTAATAATCGACCGAAAATTAACTTTTAAAATGCATCTACAGATGGTTATAAATAAAGTAAGCAAAAAGGTTGGATTTCTGAGAAGAATTAGTGCAAAGTTATCAAGTTTTGCTCGAATAACTTTATATAGAGCAATAGTTTATCCACACCTAACATATTGCAGCACCATCTTATTTGTCTCAAACCAAGGTGATTTGGAAAGATTGCAAAAGATACAAAATCGTGCAATGAGATGTTTATTAAAATGTAGCAGATTTGCCAAAATCCGTAAAATGTTAGAATGCCTTAATTTTTAAATGTTCAGGAACAAATGAAATATAATAGTATGGTTTTATATATAAAATTATAAATGGTTTGCTGCCTTCGTACTTGGTTAGCAACTTAATTAAAGTGTCAGATATACATAACTACAGCACAAGACAAGCAGACAATTACTATATATACAAGAAGAATAAAACGATAACCACAAAAAATGTATTTCATTATGGCGTTAAGATATATAATACATTACCAAAATCAGTTACAAATCAGCCTTCTCAAAGAAAATTCAAGAGTAATTTAAAAAAATATATTTTAAGTTGTAGAAATGAAAACTAATTATATTATTAACTGTATTTTAATAATTTGCTTTATAGTGTAATATTTTGTTTTATACTTTATTAACCTATATTGAGTTATGCAATAAATCTACTTACTTACTTACTTACTTTCGACTTTAAAGTATCTAGCGGCGGGGACACATCAGCCCGAGGCAAAGATTGGCTGGTAGACAGCTTGAAATAGAGCGCTTTTATTTGAAAGTAGTTATTATCAAAACGTTTTCGTATAGCGTCTTCCATCTCAATTTTTCATCAGCGTCGCCGGCGGAAAAAATTGCACCTACTATCCAATTATGGTGTGTAAGAAAATTTTCTCTAACGGTTTTCAGAGATTCATACTGTGAGCGAAATAAATAAAAAAAGCTGTTTCGAAAGTACATTTTTGAGCGATGTCAAACATTTCCTCTAGCGAATTAATTGCGATATTACGTAGAAAACCATTACGCTTCAGCTTTTCTGCCATGGTTAAAAATAAAATAAATACGAACGCGGTTGAGATAATAACGAAATTTTGACGATTTATAATAGCCTAGCGGCGATAACAACTACGAAAACCTATTGCAACGTAGATAACAAATGCTCGTAAACAACTCAACGATACAAATTATGCTAATTAACTGTCAATGCTTTGATGAGCGGTATAATTAATTATTTGAGTTTGTTATTTACTCAAATTCGGCGAGAAGTTAACCAAATGTAAAATATTGAAGCAAAACTACGATAGCTAATTAGGAGAGAAAAGTGGACTGTATATAAAATTAAGTGATAATTGAACAAACAACATATAAATAATGTTTTTAATCAGATCAAGCGTTTACTAAAAGCACTCACCTGGTATTTATGAAGCCGGGCCAACGAAAAAACGATGTAACATCTACTCTGTCTTTACGGGTGTAGCGAAGCACATTTCTGTCAATAGCGGTTCTGAAGAAAAGCGGTTCTTTCAATTAGGAGCTCTACGTAAACATGTAAACCAGCGATGCGGACTGTTCGAACGACAAATGGATTCTCTCGCTTCGTGGATTTTCCAGTCACTACTGTGTTCTTGCACATGCGGAATAACGTTTATCACTCGCGCGTGCTTCGAGTAAACCATGTAAATTTTACTCTAACAAATTTAAATATCCCGAGGCGGACGTAAATAATCAACAAACTCAATAAAAAATAAATGTAGCTATAAATTATTTACACTATACACGGAATATATATATATATATATATATGTATATATATTAGGTAGTTTTATACACAAGATAAGTTGATAAATACTAACTTATTACAATTAATAAAATAAAATAATAACTTAGACTTTTTCGTGCAAGTTATTATTTCATCTTATTAATTATATATATATATATATATATATATATATATATTGCTATAATATTGGATACTCAAACCCCTTCGTTGGGCTGCCTTCTTTATTGCTATGCTATTGGAATAATTATCATGCCCCGACTTTGTGCTGCATTATTTATTTGCTATACTCTAAATTATTGGACCACCATTTTAATATTCACGATTAGGTGTAATTATTTCCTCCTCCAGCTGTTTTCCTAATATTGCTATCAACTGGACTTTATCTGTAAACAACTCTATCTACCAATGGCAAAATTCGATACGTTACCGCCTTGCGACTTATCACTTTCCTGCTCAACTGGTGGCTCCGCCTTTTGTACTATTTAAATCTTATGACCTCGGCTAGCATTTATTTGCAATTATAAAATTCAGTAAATTTAGATTTTGTATAATAGAACCAATATGTTATGTACAGCTTTTGAAATTATTCGAAATACACTTTTCAATCAGTTAATTTTATAAATCTCATTTATTAACAATCATTTACTCAAAACCCAAAGTCACCAAAGAAAATTAAGATCTTTACCAACAAATGTAGAATATTCTATACCTGTTTTCTATTACTCATTCAATACGTATGCAACTTCTTTTGTTGACTTTTCACAAGCATTTCTTATTTAGCAAATTCAATATTAAAAATAAAATAAAAATTCATATAGAAAAACAAACGTCTTATAACTGAAAATCTGACCTGGTCTTATCTCTTCCACATCGACGCTTCCACTAAAAATGATCTTCCCCAATTCTGGATTCCATTCAAATTATTACACTATGGATCACCACCATTAAATTATATACCCAATTTATTTCAATTCTTCAAATTTATCATTCTTGCCCCAGACTTAAAATTGTAGTTTGTTTCACCCCTGTACTTCAAGATTGTATTATTCTTCTTTTTCCCTTGACATTTAAATTGTATTACTGTATTTTTTCTTAACATCTGAATTCTAGTCTATTTCCCTCAGACCTCGAAACCCTATTATTTTTATGTCTTAGTTTACAATAAATTCATTAAAAACGTACTTACGTTTAAACGGTAATTATCTTCATATTTGCACTTATTTTATTTCTCACTTTTATACTTGTTGCGTATTACTTTATTTAATGGCAATGCACTTCGGCCTTCATTGAGTTCAAAACTGACTTTCCCATCAAGGTGCTTGCTAATATAATCTCGAATCCCCGCTCCATGCGTGGGTTTGGTCTAGAACTCGTCGCTTGTCTGTGACCAATCAAATAATTACATATTGAACAGTTTCTGATGCAATGCTCTACATATCCTCATAATCACCACCTGTCCACAGCTGTCTTTCATATCACCATGCTGTATTTTGATAGATTACTCGCTTTTCTATAAACAACTGATGCAACCCGATTTTAAATTTCCATGTTTACATGTGATTCACGCAATTTTTAATCATTCCTCTTATCAAATGATTAGATCTTTGTATGCATTTATATTAACTACCTGAAACTTTATTTCTATATCCGTATTACTTTAATTGTCTGGAACTCTTTTTCTTAATGCGTGTCTAATTACACTTTATCATTTATTACGCGTGCCTCCACTGAAAAATATCCTTATTTGTTTTACCTAAATTAACTAAACTTTATCTACAGGGTATTTAATATTTACTATCTACTTTAATACATGTACTTCTCATTCCTACGCCAACTATGCGTCTCCCTATGTTTACTTGCGTCGCCCAAAATTATCTCTACTCTATATACAGGGTGTTGACTACTTACTATCTACAAACTATGTCTATTCCTTAATTATTTCCTTAAATAAGTGTGGTTTTCTGCTGCCTATTCTAATTATTCATTCCCGAACGACCTTTACTATAACGTGCACCCTTAAGCAACCCCTTATCACAGCAATATATATATATATATATATATATATATATATATATAAAGAAATAAAGACAAGTTATTTGCAGTCCACAATAAGAAATAGTATATATAGTAAGATGTATCTGTAAACAAACTCTTATGAAAATAATAAGAGCTATTGACAAATACAAATCGGGCTGGTAGTTATATAGCAATTAACAAAACATTAGCTTTATTACTTCACAGGGGAGGAAACATCCACTGACCGACGGTTTCGGCTTGTTAAGCCTCATCAGAGTGAAATAGTTCCCAAGAACCCTATGACGTTATCGAAGCTATTATAATGATATAATTTCGAAACAATCACTGTACTATGGCAAAAGTAAATAAAACCGCCATCAGGTGATAAAACACCAACACTACTAAGTGTGGAAGTACAGAATTGAACCGAAACTACATAATAAATTTTATAGATGACTATAAAAGTACGTCTGGCCTTTGAGATTTGAGAAATGTTACAGCAAAATTTATTTGCAAACGTAACAAACCTTCTCGTGGCGACAGTGCCATAGTACAGTGATTGTTTCGAAATTATATCATTATAATAGCTTCGATGCGTTAGAAAAGGAGAAGACAAGCAGTTTTCATAAGTATAGTGTAGAGCTTTATTAGCTGTCTTGTTCAAAGATATGTGCGATTGCAACGCTTTGATTCCTCAAACAATTCCGTTGCTTGGATATGCGAGTGATTTTGGAGCATATCCGAAAGAGCTTTATCAATTGTTGCAAAATTTAATTCAACTCACTATCATTTATCACCTTCAATTTGGAAAAGTTATGAAGTATTTTGAATATAGAAATGTGATTGTCGAATAATTTAAACGTGTCTTCTAATACAGTTAATGTGCAATCTAGAATTTTAAAAAAGAAATTCGCCATAAAATTTTCTCTTGGATCTTGAATTCATTCGTCATCATGCTCATAGTCAAATTGTAGAGGACGCTTTCTTATGCGTCTCGCTCCAACCATTGGAAACTTTTCTTCTGCGCCAAATTCGACTGCTACTTTACTTGCCTCGTCCACTATTATTTCAAATCTTACCAAATATTTTTTTAAATTGTCTAATGCATCCACACAATTTCCAACATTAAACTTAGAATTTTGCATAATTTAGCAGACCATATTAGCTTTATTCAAAATATCATGCCAGATGAAAACAGAACACAAATTTAAAAGACTTTAATTTTTGGCCTAGATTATTTGCCATACTTCTAGTGCTTATATCTCGAGTGCTATCGTTAGTCAGTTCAATCAAGACGTCATAGATTTCTGCTAACTGATTTTTCAGTGGTGTAATTGCATCTATTCGACTTTCCCATCTGGTTTCTGATAACGATTTCAGTGTAAGATTATATGCATGCTTTAAAAGTGCATTGCATCTATGTGTAGGCGAAGAAAAATACACATACAACTCTTGTGCCAAATTGAAGAATTCAATTGATTCAAAACTAATTTTTACAGCATCTTTAATATCTAAATTTAAGTATGTGTGGAAGATGGAACATAAAATGCTCTTGGATTTAAATCAAAAATTCGTTTCTGAAGACCAATGTTTTTCCGCGTATATTTGCACCATTGTCATACCCTTGGCCGCGTAAATTATGTATATCTAAATTGAGTTCTTTTAATTTGTTACATAAAAATTCGAACAGTCCTTTACCTGTAGTATCTGTTACAGGACAGAAGCAAATAAAATGTTCAAAAATTTCAACTGGTGCATTCCTTGATACAAATCGGATAATCACAGCAATTTTTCCAAGCGTGTCATATCTGGGATGCAGTCAAGAATAATTTAAAAATATTTTGTGCAATGGGCTTTTTCCAGAATTTTAGTCTGGATGACATCTGTTAGTAACAAAGTCATCTCGTTTTGAATTTGCATACCGAGATAATGTGGCATATTCTTGTGCTGCGAAGACTATGCGATGAATGTGTTCTAACAAAACAGCGTCAAATTGGGCAATTAATTGGGTTAATTGAAGAAAATTTCCGTTGTTAGGCATGAATAGTTTTTGAAAAGATCCCCTGAATGCCAAACATTGCTTTGACAAAAATTTGACACTCGATAGCAGCCTTTCAATCAGTCCATGCCAGTGACGTATTTCTAAATTATAAATACGAAGCTCAGTAACATTTATAGTAGTGCCCCTCTTTAAATCAGAGGATGTCAGCCATTTTTTTATACTTTTAGTATGATTTAAATTTGACCCATGTCTTATGAGAATAAGAGATAAATGTTGCCAATCACATACTCCATGTACTCCTGCTAGATGTTCCAATTTGTTTAGAGCAACTTCAGGCTTAAAATTCTTACATGCAATACAGAAAACACTATTTAATGAAAGCGAAAATAGCAACCACTGTCGATTAATTTTTTCTCCATTGTCTAATTTTCGATAATAGAAATTCTTGGTAAACCTCCTTTGCTGATCATCTTTCGGAAAATCTATATTTTGTACTTGAGGGGAAAAATTTTCAATCACAAATTCAATATCTTTTGTGGTAATTGTTTCTGGCCACTCTCCTGGATCATTTGAATACATACCTTTTTGCAATTTCTTCAGGTGGTTCTATAAAATTGGGATTTTCTGTACTTTATCATCAGAGCGGCTCGTATTTTCATTTTCACCCAAGGTAGTAAAATATTCTAAAACTTCTTCGCTTATTACTACTCACACTAGCACTAACACTAGTAGTATACGTACTCGCAATAGCACTATCCGATAAACTTGCACTCACATTTTCAGCCAAAAATTTTTCCAAAGCGCCGTATTGTTACTGTTGCTGCTCTATTTTTGTTTTCTTTTTCTGCCTATATTGAAAACTCGACAAACGCTTAGTTTTCCTCTCGGACATTTTTAAACTTCGAAACAACAGTGCTTGTCCCGTATCTATACTTTGCGTCCGAGAACTTACAGGCTGCTGAACAGTATTTAAAAATAGAAATATACTAATATAGATAGTTGAAATCAAATAACGTCAAGCATGACTCATTATTCAAATCTGTAAGAACTAATAGTAGTACAACGTATTTCTTAACTTTATACAGTTGTCGGTTAAACTTGATTAAAGGTGGGAAAAATAGCAACGATTAAAGAACACGTTAAATACATTAAACGAACGCGCTTTAAAGTGATTCGTGATACCTGGATTGAAAAATATTATTGAAAGAGCGACTCATCTCTACACTTCAGTCTGTCCAAAAACAAGTTATAGGTTATGTTAGGTTTTTATTTAATTACCCAATTGGATATTTTATTCTGTGAACAATTATATTCAGATTATAAACAAAGCAATGCAAAGGTTTATTGAAGAGTATCCAAGAATCAAACTGTTAAATTTATATTACAATATTAAAACATCGAACGTATGTGTGCAAAATATCTCAAATAAAATTCCATATTGTAGTTTGTCTGGTTGAAGAAATTTTGTTTTTGAATACGTACAGAGTTAATAATTTAGGGGTTCTATGACTTGCCGATTTACAATATCAATATAATTGGAATAGCGAAAACACTTTCAGTTTACAGAAAGCCCTAACGTATTCCTATTCTTGTGGTAGCCAACACACTTGACCGATTTAAATTGTCACGTTGGTGGTAATGATTGTATCCTTTTTTAACTTTTGAAAGCAAACAAGTTTTCTGTAAACGAGTCGATATAAATTTATTGCACAAATAATAATGACAATGAAACTTAAATCTAAATTTCTTGTATAAAAACTCTAGCAGGTCATGAATGGTTAAACATCAATCGCTAAACATTAATAATTTGTTAACATAAATATTGCACAATAAATAATGCAAATTGGTGACCGTTATCATACACTTGTGTACTGTGTTTGTGTTGGTACCGTGCTAACAAAACCAACTAAAATTACCGTGTATGTAATACTGGTTATTCTGTTCCACTGCTCTGATCAGTATCACTGCCACTGCTATCACTATTTGTATCACTCACTTTGATAATTAAAGGTTCGACAACAGCAAACTGCTGTTCTATAGCCCACCATTGCATCATACATTTTTCTGCATGTGTAATACATTTTTGCCAATATGACCCATCTATTCTTTGCAAAGATTCTTGCCATAGCAAGTTGACATTTGTGTCATTATAAAGTTGGTTAAGCCGTCCAACATTTTTATTGTAATATTCTTTACAGTTGGCCCATACCAACTCTATAGGATTAAACTCGCAGTGATATGGAGGTAGCCGCAAAACTTTGTGTCCGTACATTTCTGCTAGGGTATCTATTTCATAAATTTTTGGTTGTGGATGTTCCTTAATTAATGATAATAGTTCCCTTTTTAACATGTGACTGCCGTAACTAACTTTGTGTTTAATCAAGTAATCAATGATTTCAGCTTTAGTTGTTGACTTGTTTGGAACTTTTTCAATTAGTTTAGAATGATATTTAGCATTGTCTAGAATAATTACACTGGGTTCGCTTAAATTAGAAATTAAACGTTCTTCAAACCATTTTGTAAATAATGCTGCATTCATGTCTCCATGATAGTCAGCACTTGGAGATTTTGTAGAATACAAAAGTGCTGCATTGGGGATGAATCCAGTTTTGTTGCCTGCATGTACGACTATGAACCTGTAATAAAAAATATTTCTATTAAATGTAATTTTAACTTTAAAAAACTAACAGTTTTCCAAGAGGTTTTCACTGAGCTTGGAACCATCATGCCAACACTTCTTAACAGAACCGCGACTAAAAATCCACGTCTCATCTAAGAAAACAGGATCATAAAGTTCCAATTGTTTGTATATTTCATATGCTCTTAAAAACTTCACTCGTGGAGCAGCTATATGTTCCTGTTCAAGCACAACCATCGTTCAATTTAAAAGAAAAACCAATTGTTGATAGAAGTTTCGTCAGACTTGATTGGCTGAAGTTAAAAATTTGAGCGGTTACAATTTCTTGTCGTAAAGATTTAACAGTTACATGGAGCCCTAAAAGCATAATACTAAAAAACACTAAATAAAATTGTTATGAAAACTATATTACATTTGGAATACATTTCGTAAATTTTTCGTTTAACCGCATCTATTACAAAACCATCTACATCAGACAATTTAGACTTGTTGCATTTTCGGTGCTTGCTCGGTGACTCTGGAACTTTATTTTCTTTTCGGGCTTCTAAAACTCTCTTTTTAATGGAACGAAGAGAACTTAGTCCTATCCCACAAGCCTAAGATGTTCGCTAACAATAAGCAACAGTTAAAACACAACATATCACTTGAAAATTTGATTATACCTGCAATACTGACTCAAATGAGGCCAAGGCTCCATGATTATCACGTTCTCTTTCAAAATATGTTAGAACATTCATCACCAACAACTGAGCTTGAGATTCAAATGTTTGTTACGAAGCGTGTTCATTTTGATGTGTTGACCATACACTATTCAATGTGTAGAAGGTTCTTAGTTTAAAAAAAACTGTTTGTTGTATATCAGAATTATCTTTAAAAAAAAAGTAGAAAATCGCAAGTTAAATAACAAAGCACAAATTCTAACCTAACCTTAAAAATGTTTGACAATTAATTACAAACGGATATATTTTATGGACATACTTTCAGAGTGGTTGCATTGAATTATACTGTCGACGAATATTTTTCTAGCTATCCTTTTTAGATGGGGGAGAGTCAGATAATAGAGTAGCATAACAATATTGTGGCTGTGTTTTATTCATATGCGCAACAATGAGTCATGCTTGACTTTATTTGATTTCAACTATAATCATATAAGGACCACAGAATAGACACGTAAACATAAGTAGTAATTTGTTGATAAGTTCAAAAATTCTAAAAAAGGTAATTAAAACACTGATTTTCATACCAGCTATTTGGCCGTCCTTTTGATTCGGCCGCCCGTGTGCAATGCACCCACTTCACAATAGGTCGCGGCGTCCCTGGAGGTAGTGTACTCTCAGGTGTAAATTAAATAATGAAAATAGAAAGAACGAGACTGTGATCGCAATTTGCTTTCTACAACTCAGCAACAAATTGTATAAATTTATAAGTCTATACATAAAAAAGATAATAGAACACATCCAAATCTAAAACACATGTAGCCAAGAATCAAAATAATCAGCCTATTGGTTAATAAATAATAAATATTAGCAGAGTGAATTACAATACGTTTGTTATTACAGCCACTATTTTACTAGTAAACCATTAAACTTCTAAATTTCTAATACTAAATATTTAATTTTTTGTAGGAACGTTTTCTAAAACGTATGCTCAAGAAAGGAAAACGTAGAGAAAAGTTAGCTTGCAAGTTTGAATCTCTTTTAAATAAGGTAAAGAGGATGATACATAGATATGCAAACCACTTGGAAAGTGAAGAAATGCGATATGAAGCTTTAGATTTTTTGAAAAAGATGATCTTTTTTTACAACAGCTTTGAAATTTGCCGGACGACACAACTAGATTTGGACGATCAACTAATAAACCTGAAAAAAACATTGATTCAAGCTCGAATAGCACAGGCTAAATTTGAAAATGTCCTTTTGACTGAGAAACTTGCGTTTCTAATTGTAAAATGGAGTGAAGCTAGATATATCGACATGCAATTAATTGCTACCGAAACGGTTGACAATAATTCTGTTGATCATATGACTTAAACAGTTGAATTAACCAACGTGCTCGCAACTTAGATTTAACTTCATTGAGTGTGAAATCATAATTTATACTGTATTCACACTGAATGAAAACCCCAGTTTTGTCTGTTTGTGAAATTCACTAACCCTTTTTTTATGTTGTAGAAGCTTTACGTGCCATTATTGTGTAGGATCTATATTATAAAAAATATGTTTAATGCAGATATCGATATTAACCATTGATATCTTATTTATAGGGAATTAAATGTACTTACTTTAAGCATTACGCTCATGTATTAATAAGATAACTTCCATATAGTGCTCCTCAAACTGAGGATAGTGTGCCACCAGTTCAGACAATGTATTGGCTGTTGAATAAACTGAACGTATTGCTTCCATAGTCAATATAGTCTGGAATGTAGTGGCAAACATACACCATAATAGATTCACCTATATTCTCCATTTCCAATTTCCAATATGTGTGTGTGTGCGTGCATGCGTGCGTGCTTACGTGCGTTCCTGCATGCATGCGTGCGTGCGCGTGTTCTGTGTGTAAAAGTGTTTGCGTGTGCATTTGCTCTAGTCTGTTTATCTGTGTCTGCATGTGGTATTAATCTATTGCTTCCTTCGTAGTATAGTTAAAATTATTAATAGAAGAACTCAATGTGTATAGGTATACGTCTTTAGTAAATTTAAGTATTCCTTACAGTCTAAAATAACGAATTATGTATTCTGCTGTATAATACTATACTATTATCCTACTCCACTATGTAAGATTGAATTCATTACTGTAAGTAAAGTAAACGTAATTATGTAATCCTGTGGTGACTTTTTTATTTTAGTGTTAAATTCAAGTTGGCACTTGTACACGCGGGCGCGCACACAGGTATGAGCGTATATGTATATGTATATATATATATATATATATTGTAGCGGGCTACCGCTAACGCATTTCATCAATTTGGAACAAGTAATAACAAAAGTCTTCATTACTCACTATTCACAAGTCTAATTAACAGTATATGCCTTATTTATAGATGTTTTCAGTCCAATTAAAAAAGTAGCACTATAACATTAACGTTCTTTACAAGCACTAATATCTTCTTAAATTAAATCCTTAACCATAAGTTTCTTAACAACACTAAACACTACTATAATTTATTTATTACACTTTTGTCTATTTATGCACAAGCTGGCGGTACAATATACACGTTTACATAACACAAATTTATATTTATTATAAGACTTTCAAAACGTAATGAGCAACTAACTATACACGAGATGATTTATATGCGACATTTTGATATAGATCAACTCCTACATTCATCACCGATCTTATATATATACCCTATAATTAAATAGATGACTCATATTCTACTGTTTGCTGGAACGTTCGAGACTTCTGTAGAATATACCTTCGGTTATGCAGCTTGTGTATTTGACGGGTTGCCTAACGGTAGTTCGTAACACTGCCCCCCTCTTTAAAACCGTTACTTCCCATAACTGTAAAAACATTTTGACGCCAATTCGATGACTGATGACGGAATCGGCAGCTATCTCCTCTGGTGCATCCACCACGTTGTTGGAAATAACAGTCAACACTCTTTTCTTGGTCTTAGAAGGCAACCGGTTGATAGCAACAAACAAGGGCCTGAACGTTAGTTCCCTGGAAAATTACTTCTAGCATATTTTGAACTATTCCCCAATCTAAGCGATCCAGTCAACGGCCTAGCTTGGGCACCGCTAGTCTCCTTACCCCATTTTCCATCATCTGAGCCTTAAGATTCAGCAAAGCCTCCCATAGATGTCCATAACTAGGTCTCTGCCATGAAGAATTTTTGGTGACCAGATAGTAAACATAAGGATTTCCATCCTGAAGAACCAAAGCTTTTCCTACAGTTGGTTGCTGTTGTACTAATTTATCCACACATCTACAGTTTTTCTTGAAAACAACAGCTATTCCTCTTGACATTTCCAAATCAAGCTACGCAATGTGCAAGGGAATGCCCTTCTGGTGCTCTAAACAGATCTTGCTGTTTTTCAACAACAACGCCAAATCTCGCCTTAGCGGAACCACCATACGCCGCCATGAAACTCTCAAAATCTACATTTGCTTCATTATTAATAACTCTTCAAACACCATTTTCATTACCCGTCTTCCTGGTTCTTGCCAGCATTGAATATTAAACGGTCAAAGTGTACCACTTTCGGTTTACCACGGTGAGATCTTCTGATCCGGTACACTTGATTAATTCGTTTTAACACTTTGTACGGGCCTTCCCATTGTCTTTGTAATTTTGACGACAATCCACGCTTTCTTTGTGGATTATACAACCATATTAAATCTCCAGGTTGGTAACCACCTTCTTGTGCTCTCGTGTCATATTGTGATTTCATTCGATCGTTTGCCACCTGAATATTCTTTCGGATGTTTTCGTGAATGCTATTTTGTCTATCACGAAGCTTACTAACGTAATCTTCACCTGCGATCTTTTCTCCCAAACTGAAGATCACATGGTAGCCGCAATTCACGTCCTAGCATCACGCAAGCGGAAGAGTATCCTGTGCTGTCATGTACCGAAAATCGGTACGCCAGTAGGAACAAATGTAAATATTGGTCCCAGTCTCGTTGATGTTCATAGACAACTTTGGCCAGGTACTTTCCTAACGTCCTGTTCATTCTTTCAACCATTCCATCCGAAGTTCCGACCTTGATCGGAGTGTAAGTCCAACGGAACTCCAAAGCGACAAAACAGCTCCCTCACAAGTACATCTGCACCCGTCTCGGCTTCTTGCTTAGGTATAGCATACACATCCGGCCATTTGGTAAAATAATCCATTGCAACCAAGATGTATTTATTTCCTTTTTCTGATTCAGGAAACGGACCAGCTATATGAATGGCCACCCTCTCAAAAGGATTCCCCACGTTATACCGTCTCATTGGGGCTTTCCGTTTTGTGATCCGGCCATTTCCTGAGGACCACAACTCACATTTCCGGCACCATTCCTTCACATCTTCTTTGCAGTTCACCCAATAGAAAGAACCTTTCTCTCACTCTTTCGAGAGTTCTTTTCACGCCAAAGTGCCCTCCGGAAATACCATCGTACAAGTGCTGCAACACTTCCGGCACTCTGCTTCTCGGCACTATCACTTGAAGTAGTCTCTCAGTGCCATCTTCACATTCCAAGCATCGTTTCAAGATTCTATTTTCAATCATCAAGAAGTCCCACTGTGCCCAGTATGCTTTCAGGCTTCTACTTGAAATACTAATTTCTTCCCAAGCTGGTCGTTGTCCTCTACTTTTCCACTTAATAATACGACCCAAGTCGGAGTCATTCTCCTGGTCTTCTCGTATTCTTTCGGGTTGCCACGTATCATCGGTTACCGTCATTTTATGAATGACACTTATTTTTTCTTCCATCTTGGAGCAATGATTGCAGTCTACCGAACTAGGTCTCCCTGACAGAGCGTCTGCATTCCGATGGCTAGTTCCTACACGATGTTCTGTGTCAAAGTCATATTCCTGCAACCGTTCTATCCACCTTGCAACTTGCCCTTCAGGATTTTGAAACTGCAGTAACCATTTTAGTGCAGCATGGTCTGTTCTTAACAGGAATTTACGGCCGTATAAGCACTTATAAAAGTACTCTACTGATTTGACGACAGCCAACAACTCCCTTCTTGTCACACAATAGTTCCTTTCTGACCGCGACAAGACCTTGCTGAAATACCCAATAACTTTTTATGCCCGTCCTGCACTTGAGAAAGAACGCTTCCTATAGCTGTGTTATTGGCATCGGTATCCAAAACAAGTTTTCCCTCCATCCGTGGATAACTCAGAATCGGTGCTGTAACTAGTAGCCGTTTCAGTTGTTCAAGTGCGCTGTGGCAGTCGTCATTCCAATTATATTCTTGTCCATCTTCGGTTAATTTCGTCAACGGTTTGGCAATGTGGTTTGTGGGGTGAGAAACTATATATAAACTCCAGCAGGTTATTAAGGGACTCTCTTAAAATATCGCAATCTTTAGTTCGCTCCTAGTTCTTCGATAAGAATTTGATGATAGTCTACAAGTTTTAATAGCATAAAACTTATCAACCAGCGGATTGCTACAAAATTAATATATTTGAACTAAGTTGAGTAAGTAAAATTTGTTTTAAATTTGAATTTGCAATAAGTATGCAAAAAGAGAGTACATATGGAGCCGGAATAGATATCGTTGGTTGTTAAAAATGAGTGTGCATCATTTTATGGTAGTTGTCGAGGAGCTTAGAGAAATTGGATGCATTTAATATGGTAGATGAGTGCTGTTCTAGTTAAATGGTTACTGAGAATATGGTTATGATGAAACATTTTTTTTTTGCCTCCACTCGTTGGATACAAGTGAAGCTTTACTTGTTCGCGGCTAAGTCTGGGAATTACCCCAAGGGTGAGCAATGAGAAAGGGCATGGGGATGGTATAAACTCTACGATAAGCTAACATAAAAAAAAAGGGGAATTGAGCGCCACTGTATCTATATGAATGATAACACAAGAAATTCAATACTCCTATGAGACGATACAGAAACTCATGGGATATAAGCACCATAAAAAACTTAGAACTTAATGACCTAACAGATCTGGAAACCTCTGGAGCATACTTACAACCTCTTCAATCTCGATGACCCTGAAAGAAAAACTACACAACAAATTTTCTATTAGAAAGACACTGTTTGTGCTTTTTAATAAAAAAGCACACTAATAATTACGGATGGATAATGTTGAGATTACCACACCAAAGGTATTTGAATCAAAAATGAATACCTAGAACAAATCAGTTGTAGCATATCTGTGTTTTTAAATTACTTCAACATTCGTCTAATTTCATTATTCAAAAAATTTATTTACTTTAAAATATTCTTATTAAAATTAATTGTGCATGGAATAAAAAACTTGAGTCCAAAAATGAAATTTAATATAGTTTCTCTCTTTTCGTTTTTTTCGAATATGATTACAAATACAAAATAATAAAATTGAATTCTTTATAAATCTGTCTTGACATAACAAGACCTTAATTTTAATAATATTTCATAACAAGATTTCTGATACCAAATGGACAGATCTGTTTATTGGTTTACATGTATTTCACATCAGTTTAATTTATTTCTTTAAAAAAATTTAAATCACGTGCAGCTAACTTGGATAAATAAAATTTCAACTTATTCAAGTATAATGACCTTATTAAAATTTGACATCTGTAATGAACTTTTTAAAAAACAGGAAATGGACTTTAGAATCACAATATTTTAACATGGATGCTCCGCGTGTCTTAAAAAATTATTTTTATAGTATTTCCTAACAATTATATTCCACGTTGTTCTTCGTGCACAAAATTTAGTATATTTAAACAACCTTCGATTACAATTTTATGTGAGCACTTTTAAAGTCTCACAAACATAACAAAAGAAAGGTTTGATACCTGTTTTTAATGAAGCTGTTGCCCCTAGTTATCGAACTGCGATGCACATTTTCTGGAATCCGCTTACTAACCTGTTGCAACAAAACATCGAACAAAAGCTGTACGTTCTTAGTTAACGAACGTTTCCCCAATCTCCATCTCTATATGTATAATTACTTCATGCGCGTTAACAAATACCGACTCGAACCATTTTAAAAAGAAGCGTGGTCTAGTGCCTTGCCGGAGTCACAGGAATGAATCTTCCGTGTCCCAAGACGACCAGCCCTCCTGTGCCTATTTCGGCACGCCCATTCTGAGGCCCCACTTATGAAGAACTTGGGAGCCCATCTGTATATGATGCAGTCTGGACTACATTCTCAAATACAATGGCTGACTTGGTTATTCATTCCGAACAAGTAAAGAACGGCTCATCTGCTTTGCGCGTCACCTCGTGACCGTATTCACGCAAGCGCTATCCTAATTTTAACGACTGAAAGGATATAATCCGCCTGTAGATTAGGCAACACAAACGACTAGTTCCCTTTTAAATATGTTTTCTGAGTGTATATTATTATTAAATATTTCTGGGTAAAGCATTTAAGCTAATTAAACGGTCATGATTTCTTGTTCCATTGTGGAATTGTTTCTTTCAGATATAACAGTATCAAATACAAGAATCAAATATCACAGACTAAAAATGCACAGATGTGATTCTTCCAAAAATAGTGCTACAGAATATATATTCGTTACAATGACAAGGCAAAATGGTGTTCCTATATGCCGCAGTCGAAGTGGGAATGATAGCAGCCGTACGCTGAACTAGTATCCAGGTAACTGTTGCTTTAAGTGTTGGTTTTGTGCATTGTGTGTATAAGTTACGACTAAAAAAAGACTGATAAAATTTTTATATTGCATTATTGTATGGTATTTTTATTTGGAAATTTTTATTTAAAATGATTGATTTTAACAAATGTTGGTATGTACAAGGTAAGAGTGTACTTCTGGGAAATTAATGTGCTATCTTTGCACGAAGGTTTAAGGGTTATTATGAGCTCGTACTAAACCTGAGGTAAAGTTAGTACGGGAGGAAAGCCCTGTTACTTTATAAAGTAATATCAGTTGTAAATATTGATTGGAGTAATTATTGATGCCAAATAAATTATGACATATATTATTACATAAGGGCGTTGTATATAATAAATTAACAATGTGTGAACGTGAATTTTTTTTATGAGTATGTAATAAATGTATGTGATTTTCGAAGCAGATATTTTTTTTGGTGTTAGATAAATTGTAGAAAGAAGCTGAGCAGCCGTGGCATGTATTCATTTAACCGTTTCAGGCACTGCTTATCAACACATCATGAGCTCCAGAGCACACACACACACACACACACACACACACAGACACACACAAATACACATTATAAATATAATGAACTGGTCAGTCTTATCATAAAATACACATGAAGTTTGTTTGTCAATACTTTGGAATCCAATATTAAAACAAATAAGTGAATAAATCAAAATCTTAACGTTTAAGCAAACATTTCTGCCATTATCAAAAGCTACAATGGAAAAATCACATGCGTAAAGATACATAAGATGTAAATAACTTACCTGTGATTTACATATTTTTTAAAGATGTTGGAGTAAATCTATAAGATTTACATAATAAAACAAGATGGATAAAGTAATACATTAATAAGTGCCAAAAGGGCACATCCTATAGTTATGACGGTTCAAAATGGAAAGAACGGGTATAGCATAATTATTTGAAAATGACAAGGGGGAACATTCCCGAAAACAACAGTAACACTGCAAGTATTCATTACTTTAACGGTATTTATAAAGATCTACATTATATAACACAGAGTAAACAGTATGCATTTTATCGACATCCATTTTGTTGTTTATAGTGCACCTCACCCATTTACTAAGAGTAATGAAAATGATAGGTGCACGACAGAGTATAAATAAATGGTATAGCTAGACTCGGCCGTTTTTGGTTGCGGAGACTGCAAAAGACTTAATATCTCAGGGAAAGCATAAAGAAACGTTGAAAAGCTGTAACCTTAATAATAAGTTATTACAAAAAAGTATTGAAATGCAGATTTGTGGAGTAGAAATGCTTCAGAATTTAATTATGACAAATGGAATTGTAAGGATTTCTTTATAGCACAAAAAATTAATTAAATAAGACTTTGAACTTAAGTCAAATATAGTAGCAAATCACAAAGCGTTTTGTTTGATCATACTATTTTTAAATCAAATACTTGTAGACTTAAGGTCATATGTTTTAAATTATTGACGCGAAAAGATGTCTATCCATACGATTTTGTTGATTCTTAAGAAAAGCTCACTTACACATCATTACCTAGCCATCAGGACTTTTACAATAAGCTGGAAGGTAAAGGAATTACGAAGAAACTCTACGCGCATGCTCAGAAAGTGTGGGAGGCATTTAATATTCAGAACTTGGGTCAATATTCCGATTTATATTTCAAGAGTGATGTGATGTTGTTGGCTGAAGTTTTTGAGTAATTCCGGACAAGCTGTCATACGACATATGGGCTTGACCCCGACCATTCTTACGCGCTACCAGGTTACACATGGCAGGCAATGTTAAAACATACAGGACAGGAGCTCGAGTTGTTGACAGATATAGATCAGCTCTTGTTTATAGAAAAGGGTATACAAGGAGGTCTAAGTCAGGTGTGTTCAGAACGACGTGCTACTGCAAACAATAGGTATTTATCTACACATGATCCATCCAAGCCCGACGTATACCTTATGTATTACGATGTCAATAATCAGTATGGATGGGCCATGAGTCAGCCCCTACCCTATGGAGGATTTGAATGGACCGGCACTAACATCGACTGACATCAGTTCCTGATGATGCGCCTGAAAGCTATATATTGGAGGTGGATTTAAAGTACAGCGAACAAATTCATGATCTACATAAAGACATCCCTTTTTGTCCAGAACATATTGACCCGAAGACTGGAAAACTCACCTGTATCGAAAACTCAAGACACGAAGTTAATGGCTACATTAAATTTAAAAGAAGAATATGTTGTCCACTACAAAAATCTCAAACAAGCTTTGGCGAATGGACTTAAATTATCACGAATCCACCGAGTACTAAAATTTAATCAAAAGTGTTGGTTAAAATCCTACATTGACCTCAATACTGAACCTCGGAAACAAGCAAGGAATGAATTTGAGAAAAATTTGTTCAAGTTAATGAATAATGAGGTCTTCGGGAAGACGATGGAGAATATACGTAAACATTGTAATGTGAATCTGATGCAAAACTGGGAAGGAAAATATGGTTCTGAGGCTAAAATATCCAACACTCTATTCAAAAATGTTACCATCTTCAATGAAAACCTTGCTACAGTGGAACTTCTAAAATCGGAAATTTATTTTAATAAGCCCATATATGTTGGAATGTGTATACTTGATATAGCCAAATTAACCGCTCTTTGATTTTTTATTATGGGTATATGAATGCTGTTTTCGGAGCTGGATGCCACCCGGACACCGATAGTCTAATATACATAATTATAAATCATGATTCTTATGAGGCGGAACTGCAATTGAGACTTTGATACTTCTGACTATCCTTCCAACAACATTTATGAAATTCTTTTGGCTAATAAGAAAATATTGGGGCTGATGAAGGACGAAAATAACAGACGGGTTATGACTGATTTTATTGGAATACGGTCAAAGATGTATGTAACGAAGATCTATAAGACATCCGAGAAAGAATAGGCTAAATTCTCAATATTAACAGAAGAGAATGATTCATATTCAAAGTTTCGGCATTACCATAATAAAGAATACAATTACTTTTGATGATTATGTCGGCTGCGTAGAAGGTTTTAAAGAGGTATTTGTCATACAGAAATTAATTCAATCGTCTAACCATTAAGTTCACACCATCGTTCAGGAGAAACTCGCATTAAGTTCGCACGATGACAAGTGTCACTTAATTCCAGGTTCATATGTAACCTTACCCACTAGACACTATTCGATCATAATCACCATTCACTATTAAATATATATTGCTATGTGATGGTTTCTATACAAACTGTATTGTATATATGTAACTTTTATGTATAGTTTCCAATATATTTAAATATAAGTGTACCTGTAAATGTATAAAATGGTACTAGTATTGTATAACATGTAAATATATAGAAAAATATTGATCACTGCTATGTATAGATTGTTCAATAAATCGTTATTTCTTTATTTTGGTATATTTCTATTGCTATGGTTAATCATCTACGAACAAATAGAATTTTATTAAACTATTTGAAGCAGAGTAAAGATCTTCCAAAGTGCCAAGACTCATACTTAGAACTCTAAATCGCACCTGTCGTGATCACACGATTAATTAAATATTTTCTCCTATCTAATGCATTGCAATAATAAATTATCGGCACCTGCGCTCTATGCGCTCCTCCATTGGCCCATACGAGAATGGTCCAGTAAGGCAATGGTCTAGCAAAAGAATAGATGAAAGCAGAAGAACGCTGTTTTTTCTTTTTAGCTAAGGATTGTACGCCAATGTCATTATTGTTTATGGTTAAAGGTGTTGATTGTTTCACAACACGCATGTTTGCAAGTACTAAATTCGATTGTAAAAAAAGTGGAATTATATATAAGAAACGGCGAGTATATAAAGAATCATTAATTCACAATATTTTATTTATTTACTGCACAGCTTGAGAGGACAGTTGTCCGCTAATGATTACATATAATAATTCTAAAACTACTGGGAACGGACTGTTAAATACTGTAATTAACAATTTACCATTTGAAGCGCATATTCCGGGTTACAAATTTTGCGGTCCGGGTACAAAACTAATCAAACGGTTAGCTCGGGGAGACAAGGGAATAAACAAGTTAGACAAGGCTTGTAAGGAGCACGATATTGCATACTCCAAAGAAAAGGATCTATCTAAGCGCCATCAAGCAGATTCGAAGTTAGCTCAGTTAGCTACAGAAAGACTAAATTCTGGTGACTCGTCTTTAGGTGAAAAAGTAGCAGCATTTGGAGTAGCTACCGCAATGAAAGCTAAAGTAAAACTTGGTATGGGTGCCTGTGCATCACTGAGAACAAAAAATATCAATAAAATAAGAAAACTGATAAAGAAACGTAAAATAAGAAGTACGCTAGGTATTAAAAGTATTATCAAACAAGCACGTACAGCTTTAAAAAGGCTAAAGGATCTAATATTATGGATGCAATCAACATAGCAATTAAGGCTGCCAATACAGCAAAACAAAAGAAGCATATTAAATCAGCTCGTATTATATCAATTTCTAAAACAGGAGGTTTTCTACCACTAATACCAATTTTTGCAGGCCTAAGCGCCCTTGGTACTCTTACTGGAGGTGCAGCTGCTGTTGCAAAAGCAGTTTCAGATACTAAAATAGCTAAGGAACAACTAACGGAAAAACAACGTCATAACAAGGCAATGGAGGACATTGCAGTCGGAAACGGCATGTACATCAAACCTTATAAAAAAAGTTTTGGTCTTTTTTTAGCCCCTGCAAAACCTCAAAGGAACGCAACTTAATTTTACTTAATCGAGCACTAAGCAATGTAGAATTAATAGAGTTTGTTAAGCAATTAAAAGTACCATATTTCCGTGGAGTGTTCATGAGAAACAATCTTCCCAAGAAAGTTAATTTAAAAGAATGTGGTATAATTAATTTAGATGGAATAGAAGGTTTAGACACGCATTGGACCTCTTATAAAAAGAACGGTAGTAGCGCTATTTACTATGACAGCTACGGAAACCTGCGACCGCCAACAGAGTTGGTAAGCTATTTGAATAGCGGGAGTAAATGTAAAATTCTTTATAACATTAACCAAGAACAATCGTACGGTACTGTGTTTTGCGGTCATTTATGCTTACAATTTCTAAGTAGTACATAGAACTGCGTATGAAGTTGTCATGTCGTACACTTTTATTCTAACGGGAAACACTTCAGTTTTAACAAGTAACTTTAATCCTCCTATAAACTTGGATAATGATTCAGAGTACATATTAGGATTAACAAATTTTGAGTCTTATAACACAATTCCAAACATAGAAAAAGGAATAAATAATAAATTTTATTATGGATCTAACGGAGAATTCATATAAATACCTGAAGGTGCTTATGAGATTAGAGAAATTAATAAATATCTTCAAAAAGCTTTAGGTGATAAAAGATGGCGTGGTCGTATGGATCAATCACGAAGCGCTAGAAAGACGCCAGTGTATATAGAAATTACAGCTGACAATAATACACTTAAATGTAGTATTAAATGTAGTCTAGATGTGGATTTTACCAAAAAGGATTCAATTGGTTCTCTACTTGGTTTTAATCCGCGAAAATTGCTAGCATTTGTCACGCATCAAGCAGACTACGCGATCAACATTTGTAAAGTGAATGCAGTTTTAATCGATTGTAATATTGCAAGTGGATCCTATTTAAATAATAAACCAGCCCATGTAATACACGAATTTTTTCCTCAAGTACCTGCAGGTTTTAATATTGTCGAGTGCCCACCTACGATTATATATCTACCAATCAGGTCACGTATAATAAATGAAATAATAGTTAAAGTGTTAGATTAAGATGGAAATTTAGTTAATTTCAGACGAGAACTGCTAACTGTAAGGTTGCATTTAAAAAAAATCTGCAATAGCCTTGGGTATTAAGTATAATGCACGCAACATGTCAAGAATTGCTATAAATGCTGGAAATTTCAAAGCAATCAACACTCGATTGATTGTTTCAAGACCGCTAACAACACAAAACCGGCAGTTTCTACAATCGTTAGGACTGCATTTATTTAATTAAAAAGTAGAATGAATAGTGAAATACTAAACGTGCGTGAAAAAGTTTACTTCGACAATGCAATTGTTAATATTAAAAAACATACTCATCAGCCTTATGCTAACAATAATGATAAAATTCGAATCCCTATACAATAACAAGATGTATACACCTTACCATCGAAGAGCATGCTGTACATAGAAGGCAAATTAATTAGAACAGATGGAACGCCGTCTCAGACAGCAAAGTTTGTAAATAATGGGATTTTGCTGCTTTTTGATAAAATTAGATATGAGATTGGTGGTGTCATTGTAGATCGTGTTCGGAATCCTGGATTAACGTCTATAATAAAGGGATATGTTTCATATAATATCAATCAAAGTAAACATTTACAAAACGCGGGGTGGTTTCCTATGGATGATTCGCAAATAGTTGATGCCAATGAGAATTTTAATGTTGCAATAAACCTTTCAATGGGTCTCGGATTATGCGAAGATTTTAAAAAAATTATTTTAAACCTCCGTCATGAGTTAGTTTTACTACGTTCTAGTTTTGATACTAATGCTATAATTAATCCTACACCCGATGAAGAAATAAAAGTTGTTTTAAACAAAGTTTTATGGAAAATGCCGCATGTAGCCGTTGTTGATACTCAACGAATTAATTTAATAGAATGCGTTGCACAAAATCAGGATTTGCGTATTCCGTTTAGAGGATGGAAGTGGCATGAATATCAACTTCTACAAAAACGCAACGTCATACATGGAACATTAAAACAACAACACAATTAGAAAAACCAAGATTTGTGATTGTTGGTTTCCAAACCAACCGAAAAAATAGATACATGAGCAACTACAGTCGTTTTGATCATTGCTATTTAACCAACATGAAACTCTATTTAAATTCGGAAATTTTCCTGTACGATAACTTAAATTTGAAGTTCGAGAATAAACAGACTGCGTTGTTATATGAGATGTATGCTCAGTTTCAGCAATCATACTACGAAAAGGAAAATGAACCACTTTTTAATCCTGAAGATTTACAAAGTATTGCACCATTAGTAGTCATAGATTGTTCTAGACAAAACGAAGCGTTAAAATCTGGTACTGTCGATATTAGATTAGAATTTGAAACTAGCAGAAACGTTTTGCCAAATACATCTTGTCTTTGCCTTATACTTCATGATAAGATAGTCAAATACAATCCACTCTCAAACAGCATAAGAATATTATAATTACTTTATTATTATTATTACTGTACCTTTACAAATTATGAAAAAACAATAAATCATTTAGCAATCACAGTCTATTTATTAATATTTTACATGTTTTTAAAATATCTTTTACATGTTTGAATTATTAAGTGATTTAGTAAACAGCCATAAACATTGACAATTTTAAATAAAAGTTTTGTTATACATTTCTCAAATAAACTAACTGGTATGTTATTAACAAAATGGTTTTTTTTTTAAACAGTACGGTTACTACTACTATTTTTTCTCTACATGCATTTATACTAATATAGTTCAACTCGGGGAGATTGAAAGGTATCCTATTTTTAGATACATCCAAAACGAAAAACGGCGTACTTGTGCAGGTATAAACATAACACTGAAGTTTTTATAACTAAACAAGTTGAAAATGCAAGGCATTGTCGCAACGAACTTCCAAATGTAGACTTACTTTAAAACAATTTAAAGAAATTAAAATTATTATGTTGTAATAATTATAAGTATTCAGATAAAATACAAAAATTTATAAACAACAAAAGAGACATTTTAATATATTTTATTTTATTGAATAAATATTTTAAAAGCTATATATTAGTTCTCATCAATAAGATAAGAAATTTTTTTTAATATGAATCTAATTATTTTCGGTAATCAAAATTTAAGTTTAAACTATGTCTATAATATTGGAATAATTGGCATGAAATGCTATAAATTGTTCAAATATGTGTCGCATATTGATTTTAAACTTATTTAAAATTTTAATTATCCCTGTGGATTTTCCCGGGTGCTCGGCGTCCCCATGGCCCGATTTTAACTGACATCAAAACTTAAGCTCTGGACACCGAGCTGAATCGATTGATGTATCACACATTGATGTCCGACCATTAAAAAGGCCTCGGACACACAGACAGACAGACACACAGACAAATAGATTTCATAAACGAGCGAAGTTCGTTGAAAAGTCAAAGGGATCTTCCTTAGCAAGTATTAAGCAAAATTCTTTTGATGATTATAAGAATGCTTTGTTTTATAAACAGACTGTACAGAAGCAGCAATGTTTAATTAGATCAGTCAAACATGATGTCTTTACTATTAAACAAAACAAAATTGTTCTTAATCCAAGTGATGATAAAAGAATTTTTAGTACCTCATCCACTGATACTAAACCTTGGGGGTATAACTATACACTTAGAAATGACTTGTAAAACTTCAACCACTGGCTCAAATAAAGAATGCAATTTATTTTATCTCGATTAACATATAATATTTTCAACGAACTTCGTTCGTTTATGAAATCGATTTGTCGTCCGTCTGTCTGTCCGTCTGTCCGTCCGAGGCCTTTCTAATGGTCGGACATCAATGTGTGATACATCAATCGATTCAGCTCGGTGTCCTGAGCTTAAGTTTTGATGTCAGTTAAAATCGGGCCATGGGGACGCCGAGCACCCGGGAAAATCCACAGGGATAATTAAAATTTTAAATAAGTTTAAAATCAATATGCGACACATATTTGAACAATTTATAGCATTTCATGCCAATTATTCCAATATTATAGACATAGTTTAAACTTAAATTTTGATTACCGAAAATAATTAGATTCATATTAAAAAAAATTTCTTATCTTATTGATGAGAACTAATATATAGCTTTTAAAATATTTATTCAATAAAATAAAATATATTAAAATGTCTCTTTTGTTGTTTATAAATTTTTGTATTTTATCTGAATACTTATAATTATTACAACATAATAATTTTAATTTCTTTAAATTGTTTTAAAGTAAGTCTACATTTGGAAGTTCGTTGCGACAATGCCTTGCATTTTCAACTTGTTTATTATCCTATCCTGAACTCAGTAAGTGTACTTTTAGATCTAAGCCCTACAAACTCTAGCATGATATCACCATTGTTTCCATCTTTCATAATACCAGGAACCTTTTTATTTGATAATGGGATATGATATTTGTTATGAGGGTCGTAATCGGAAGTATCAAATCTATGAATATCTTGTTTGATATAAGAGTAAATATCTTCAACGCTAAACTCGTATATCAAACTATCCGTATTTGTGTACAGCAGCTTTGCTTTGTTAGCAAATTGCAGTTTTATATAACTATAGTGAAATTCATATAAATAGGTTTTTGAAATATCTAGAATAGAGAAACCTACATAAATGGGTTTGTTTAAATAAACCTCTAATTTATTCATTTCTATTAAGACCAGATATTTGTCTAACACAGTGCAACTGTGAAAATTATGTTTCGCTATATAACTACGAGCTCCAAACCGTCCTTCCCATTCAGTCACTAATTTCACATCTTTCCTTTTCCGTACGTTTTCCATCATTTTTCCATAAACCGAATTTATCATATTTTTATAAAAGCATATATCGAAACTGTTTTTTGACTGTTGTCTTAATTTCGTATTCAAATTAATGTATTCTTTTAACCAAGGGGCTTGTTTAAACCGAAGAACCTTATGAATCTTTTTCAGTTCTAAACCGTAGCTTAAATACATTTTTAAATTCTTGTAGTGAATAATATACTTGAGTTTTGGATATAAAGTTGTAAGTAATTTCTTTAAGTTTGATTTATTAGAAGGTACTGGTGGTATCATATGTTCAGGCGCCAAAGGTAAGTCACTGTGAATTTCATGTAAAGATACTGGGTAGTGTAAATATATAAATATATCCTACATCAAAATCATCGGGAATATTAAGTATGTCTAAACGTACTATATCTGGACTGGTACCATCTAAAAATTCAAATTCTCCATATGGAAGATATTCAGACATTGCAGCCCCATATAAATTATTAACATCAAAATACATTAAATATTTAGAATCGAAATTCGGATCATAATCTGCATTCATATATTTGTTATTTGCTTTGGCATATCTATTCGAACATTGAGAAACACCACCACGAATTCCCGTTCTAAAAACATTATTTTTCAATATCAGTAAGCAACTCGAGTTTAACGTTAGTCGTTTTAACATTGCATCTAGAGCTAAACCAGGAGCCGTAAAGTAGTGAAGTGGATCTAACTTATACGTGAACATGCAAGTTTTTCTAAAGTTTTCAAATATATCAGTCAAGAGCAGTACATCTGTTTTAAATATAGGTCTGAATAGTCCCCTAGTGTTTTTATATTAAATGTTTTCCAAACGTATTTAGCATGATTGTAGTCTTCATCTGAGACTTCTTCATTGCGCAAACGATTAAAGAATGCTATTTTACAGGGTAAATCGGTTTCATTGAGCCTATCCCAAGAGTTAATGTAATCATAGGGAAATATGCCTTTACACGTAAGTAACTGAAACTCATTATCAGTGTTACAATTTTCCCTGGTGGTGGATTTTTTATTATCATCTAAGTAGGAAGCTAATTTTTCGATGCTAGATGCCATAAACCTGAATGAATCGATAAATCTAAAACTAACTTTCATACCTTTTACATATTTTGTAAAAGATATGTATTTTCCTTATTTATTGGTAGAATGCTTAACGAACCTGAAAACTCTAACGAGATTTTTTTAATAATGAAATGCGAATCATAGCCTGATAAGTTATGAAAAACTACTGGTATCATATAAGAATTATGATAATTGATGTTGCAATCTTGATGAGCCGCTCCTCGAAATTCACCTGTAAAGTGGCAGTGATCGCGAACTCTAATATCATCTATACTAAAAGGTTTATTGCAAATGTGACAGTGAAGGGCAAATTTAAATGCTGACTTTTGTTCTTCTGTTAAAGGATTCATAGGTTTTGGGTTACAGACAATTTTATTAGTCGTTTCTGAAATCAGTTTCAATTGAGCAACAAACCATTCTATACAATTCTTTCCGCGATACAATTAAAATTTGGAATATTTATTATCATATGAGCATTTCAAATAGTACGCTACACTAAAGGGTATATGCCTTTGGTAACGGACTGTGTTTAATATTACCTCCGACTCATTGCATGGTTCTAATATACATTCGAGATCTGCATAAACTACAAATGATACTTTTTCTTGATAGTGGAAATGTTTAAATGTTAGATACTTTTCGGATTCTTCGGGTAATCTTATTGAGCAAGTATTCTGTTTTTCGCAATAATTCGAATGACGCTTAAGTAATGCTGCTGTACTAAAATTATTTAAACATCTATAACAAAAAAATTTTCTATGGTGATGTGAAGACAACTGTTTTGCAAATAATTTTGACATATCCTTAATCCAAGTAAAATGAAAGTGATTCTCATTAGCATTTGTCGGACGAGAATATTGTAAGGAATCATTATTTAAAACTAACAGATTAATAGGTTCTATTTTTTTAAAATTTTCACTTAAACAAAATGGCAGTATTTTAGGATTTTCTATACAATATAGGTTAATTGCGAGATTGTTAAGCTTCACAATTTTTTTATGTCTTTTAATGTGATTGGAAACTGAATTGAATTGTACCGTAATACTGTATCAAAATGTGGATAGCTAGATATTGTCTGACTATTTTGTTTAGCAGGATATAAAACGGAAACCAAGCTCCAAAGAATGCAATGTTGGTCGTTATTTATTACATTTACCACAGCATTTTTTTATATAAAGTCCGGAACCGGAACAAACGTTGAACACCCTCCTTTAAGTGGGTCATGATTGTTTATATTTACCTTCAAGTGTAAAACTTCTTGGATTGCCCAACCTGAATCCTTTTCGCTAAATTCCTCTAATCGCTTCGAAATCTTGTCCAATACGTTCTCCTTATACCACCGCTTGAGATTGGTATTTATATCGATGTGACAATTTGCAGTAGGAAACGTTTTCAAATCTATTTCGCCAGTTGTAGACTTAACAAAGTTAGCGACCAATATTACATTAACTTTCAACATTGACTTTTTTAAGCAAGCAACAATCTTGCGTTTAAAACTAGCGAACGCCTTGTCTAAGAACACTAGAGGATCTCTATAACTTAAATTGGTAATAAGTCCCGTAATTATTCGACTTCCAAAACATGATTGTACATCATGCCAAATCAGATTTTTTCGAATATGACCTCTAGAAAGCGTTGCATCAATACCTTTACCTTTATATTCCAAAAAGCGTTTCAAGTGCCTCAATCGTACAAGGTAGCTTTTAAGATGTGCTAAATTAGATTCCAGCCTACTACGATTTTCCTGACGATTGTCTTCGTATACCTTATTTCTAATAGCAAGCTTCAATATATTAATATTTGCTTTGATGATTATAATGTGTTTCGTTATTTTATCGACTGATCTGATTAGATTCACGCATTTCACAGTTAATTTCAAAATAGCGCTACTAATCTCGGCCACTGTTTCAGAATTTATGATTCTATACAAATCAATACACTACTTAATATATGTACAGCTTTATTTACTATTTTTACAAAAATATCATCTGACGTAAGCAAAACAACTATAAAAGAATTAGCATACATCATTTTTCATTCAGCTGCGTTTACGGAAAAAATTTGCTTGCTTGCAGTATAGTAATCAAATGCTTTTTTATACGACCTTTGATTTATGCTGTGTGTGCAGAAAATACACTATCACTACAGCGCTATTTTTTTATGGTTACATATAAAAAATTTTAATAAAAAATAAAGCAAATTTGAAGAAATGTCTCAGATTAAACCGTCAATGTAGTTTAATAATTTACACGCATTCAAGGTTTTTTAAAAACCCAGTATTAAAGAATTTCTTATGCAGCACGAATTGTGTAAACACACAATTACCTATATATGCATATAAATTATGTCAGCGGTAATCTAAAACTTATTCTCTATATATATTACTAGTTAAGAACCATTTGCATTGCATTATTTTAAACGAAATTAATCTAAAGAAAAATATAATTTACACGCACTCATGGTTTTTTTAAAAACCCAGTATTAAAAAAACATTTTGCAGTACCTTGATAGAATTAAAGAATTTCTTATTCAGCATGAATCGCGTAAACACACACACAATTACTATATACCTATATATATGCATATAAAGTCAATTTTTGTTAAGTTTTATTGAAAAATAAATTATGCTAGCGGTAATCTAAAACAAAATTAATCTAATTTAGGTTTTTTATTATGTGCCTTCATTGCAATTTCTTTTTCAGACAATGAATCTAATTCATTATTTCAATCAGATCTCTTGTATAATTATTAGTTACTATTACTAGCAACTTTAAAAAAATGAGTAACTTATCATCAATCAAAAATTGTAATAGTACCAACGTTAAAGTTCTAGAGCAATTTATATTACATTCTATGAAGACTTGATTAAAGAAGTTTTAGGTTCTTCTTCGCCTCAACTCGAAACTGCTGCTATTTTTGATAGTGACGTAATAGATATATCACGATTAGTGCTCTTTCACATTTATACATGTGTTTTAAAACACTACTAATTTATAAGTTACATTAGATCAAAAAACCATTCTAGAAATTCCGAGGCTACCGTCAGATCGCTGACACATTCTGATCCTCTCAGAAACAACAGGTATACAAAAGAAAAGGTGAACCTACAATAATCTTTTATGTTATGCTCACAGATCCGGCAAAAACATGTTGGCTATGAAAAAGTTATGTACAGAATCTAATATGACTGTTTGCTGTGAAGATGACAAATCCTACGAAGATGACACAGTAGAGTTGCTTAACGCATTTAAAAAGCGTGGAGAGAAGCTACTGCGTCGTATAGATTTGGAGCTAGAAATAATAAAGCAAAAAAGAGAGGAACTGGCTGCGAGGGAGCAGCAGATACTTCAAGAACGGGAGTTAATAAATAGTTTTTCATTTATAAATAATTAGATCAAAATATTCAACAATTTGTAAAATAAAAAAGTGTTTTATAAAAGTTTCTCTTTTGAAACAAGACTTTCTCTAAACAAGGTAGTAAACTCAAAGTAAAACGCACATAAATCAGAACCCACTTTAATTAAATACATCATTCTTTATACAATCGACTTAGATGTTTATAATAAATTAAACAGTAAAGAACAAGATGTATATTATTATAATAATAAACTAATTTCTTAGATTAGTGACATATTATTCTGAAAATTCTATGTTGACAGTTAGACCGATCGATCCCTTACTAGTTATGTATACGTGTTTGTTCGAGCCAATACTTTCATTTAATTGTTTCACTCCATGTGCTTGAAGGTATTCAAAATATCTCAATGGCAATATACTCTAGAACTCTTCCGTTTCCACTAATACTCTTTCTCCATATTTTGTCTTGATTGTTTCCACTTTTAAAACTTCAAAGCTCTTATTCACTACAAGATCTTTTGAATTTACATAAGGTTTGCGATATGTGGTTTTATTAAGAGTATTAAAATCCATATTGCTTTTCTTCGACTAATTAAATTAATATTAGGAGCAATCTCCTTATATAGCAGATTACCACCATCTGCGTACTTTGCCAACCCACTTTTCAACCTATCACAAGAGTGAACACATTTTGAATTGAAACCGGCCCATGCGTATTTGCAGCCTCTAAACATAAATAAAAAACATAAATTAGAATCCACTTTAATTAAACACAATTGACTTGAATGCAATATTTTGCATCTGTCATACTTTATAACTTCTCACTAGAAAACCAAATTCAAAACATCTACACACATTTTCTCTGCACTTACATTTTTCAACATACGTGTGTTTTGAAGTATGTATGTTCCATTGAAAGTAATATAAAGCCGGTCTGACTTCAAAACATGCCCACAAGTATTTTACATTTGAAAGTATATAAGAATTCATGTTTTCACATTTTACATTAAAAGTATATAAGGCCGATCCTAATTCAAAACGGTGCACGTGTATTTTACATATGGAAAATACGTGTGAACACGTTTTGAATTAGAACCGGCCTTACCCCACTACTCCCATTAAATTTCAAAATACTCAAATTGACGAAAAATATACCATAGAACCCCGAACAGAAAGAAAAATAAAAATCCCTGTAAATTCAAATTAGGAATAATAAATTACATAACTTTTCAACAAGGAGTAGAAACCCCAACCGCATTAGTACAAAGATAATTATGCCACATGACACAACAACAATATTAAATTCAAACGACTACCCCGTAGAACTATCTTTAACAAACCCGATTAACGTAGAAGAATTAAACGAGATGGAAATAGCGGAGAACTCAAACAAAAAACGGTAGACGATAAATACCCGTTACCGAATATAACAGAAATTTTAGATAAGTTAGGCAAGTGCCAATATTTTTCGACGCTAGATTTAGCATCAGGATACCATCAAGTGGAAATGGAAGAAAGCGACACACAGAAAACAGTCTTTAGCACACCTAGAGGACACTACGAATATAAAAGGATGCCATTTAGACTAAAGAACGCACCTGCAACTATTCAACGAATAATGGGCAATATACTACGAGGGATACACAACGAAAAATGCCTTGTGTACCTAGATGATATAATAGTTTATTCAACATCATTAGTGGAGCATATAGAAAGATTACGACAAGTGTTCGAAAGATTAATAACAGCACAATTTAAAGTACAATTAGATAAGAGCGAATTTCTACAGAAGGAAGTAGCATTTTTAGGACACATAATAACACCCCAAGGAGTCATGCCGAACCCCGACAAAACAAACGCTGTATTACACTACCCCATGCCAAAAACGAATAAAGAAATAAAAGGATTTTTAGGCCTTAGTGGTTATTACCGTAAATTTATTAAAGGTTATGCTCAAATAACCAAGCCCCTAACCAATTGTTTAAAGAAGGGAAACAAAATTGTACATACCCCAGAATTTATTAAAGCTGTAGACAAAATCAAAAGCATATTAACAAATCACTCCGTATTAGAATACCCCGACTATTCGAAACCATTTATATTAACAACAGACGCATCAAATGTAGCCTTAGCCGCAGTATTAAGTCAAGGAACAGTAGGCAACGATAAACCCCATCAGCTACGCATCCAGAACCCTCAACGAAACACAGCAACGATACAGTACAATAGAGAAAGAATTGTTAGCCATAATTTGGGCAACAAAGTATTTTAGACCATACCTATACGGACGAAAATTTCATATATACACCGATCATAGACCATTAGTATGGCTATCCAAACTCAAGAAACCCAACTCAAAATTACAACGATGGAGAATCCGATTAGAAGAATACGACTACGAGATCATATACAAAAAGGGAAACTACAATAATAACGCAGACGTTTTAAGTAGAATCCAACTTAACGCACTAGAAACAGAATCAGTGATAGGAAACGTAGACGAGACAGAAATTAGAGAAGAACCAGACGAAATGGAGACCATACATTCGACACAAAATGACGAGCCAAAAACCGCAATTAAAATTTTAAATGAAGCTATAGATTTGAAACCCAATCAGTTTATAATCACGGAAGTTTTAAACAACCCCAACCCTGTAAAATATACGAAAGTAGATAACAAAAAGATATATCAAATTCAAATAACCAAAGGCGACAATGAAGCACAAATAATTAAAATTCTAAAAGAATACACCCCCGAGAAAAAACGATTTTACTTTTATTTTAACACAGAAAACTTGTATAAACGATTTTCAGAAATATATGTTAAACTATTCAACAATTCTGGCCCCGAACTTATAAGATGCACAAGAGAATTAATAACATTAGACGACCCTGACGAAATAAATGATGTGATCAGAAACCAACACGAAGGAAAAACCAACCATCGTGGAATACACGAAACTCTAAAACAAATCATGAGACGTTATTACTTCAAGGACATGAAAAAATTAACTACAGACTATATCAACTAATGTGAACTATGTAACAGAGCAAAATATGACAGAAAACCCCCAAAGATACCCTTAATGTTAACTAAAACACCAGACAAACCTTTTCAGAAATTACATGCCGATACTCTAGTAGTAGAAGCACAAAGTTACTTAACAATCGTGGACGCATTTACAAAAATAGGCCAAGCAATACCAATCACTACTAAAAAATAGTATAGACGTAACTCAAGGATTTCTACACAATTTTACATTTTATGGAACACCCGAAACAATCACGTTAGATAACGGAAGCGAATTCAAAAACGAGACAATACAAAACACTCATTCATTTTATAACTGAAAACCACCCTGAATCCAACGAATTAATTGAGAGACTACATTCAACCCTATTAGAACAGATCAGATTATTAAGAATCAATTACAAGAAAGAACATACAACTAATTTAATGTCATACGCATTAATTGCCTATAATAACACAATTCATTCATCAACCAATTTTACACCATTAGAATTAACCCTAGGACATTCAGATTCATGCAACCCTTATGATATACATTATAACAAAGAAATCTAGCAGCAATACGCCAAGGATCACAAAGAGAAACTAAAAATAACTTATGACAAAGTAAAGGATAAGTTAGATAACGACAAAGAACGCATTACCGCGACCCGTAATAAAAACCCAGACATAAATAAATTTTCCATAGGACAAACCGTATACGAGAAAAATTACCAAAGTAAAAGACACAAAACGGCACCCAGAAATTTAGGTCCCTTTAAAATCATACAAACATCCGACAAAAACGTAGCCGTAGTAGACAACGGCAAGTTAACAAAATATATTCACCTCAAAAATTTAAGACATCCTGTACTTTCAGATGGACATTCATCACCCTTACCGTCAACCTCCACCCAGGTAGAACGGACACCGAAATCATAATTGAAGACATAAAGAATAACCCCGGTATACTACCAATAAAATTAGGTAGTATGCAGAACACTATAGACTATTGGACCTTTGCACAAAAATTCGATTTAACCGAACTGAAACAAGAATTTCAAATAATCAAAACTAATTATTACCGACTAAAACAATCGATGGACACAACAAAATTCGGAAAAGAATACGCAATAGAAATGATGAACTATGACAGCATAACAGAAGTATTTTGAAAAACATAGAAGACAAATTTAATCGACTAATACCCACAGAACAAACAACAAGAAGAAAAAGAGGACTAATCAACGGATTACGAAACATAATGAAAGCAATCACCGGCAATTTAGATAATCAAGACGCAGAACGTTATGACAACGCAATACAACAATTAGTAGAAAACCAAAACGACATCAAAACCATAATTAGTAACCAAATATCATTAACTCGGTCAACGATCATCAAATTTAATGAAACCTTAACAAAATTAGTTAGAAATCAAGATAGTATAGCCAATCGACTACAAACCCTAGAAATTAACATGCAAACTACCATGTTAGGCATGCGAGATTTAATCAGATTTAACACGATACACAACCAGATAATTTCAACCCTTACCGTAATTCAACAAATTCTAGCAACATTAGAAAACGCAGTAACCTTTGCCAAATTAAATACCCTACATTCAAGTATCATAGAACCAATTGATTTATTGAAAGAATTATTGAGGATAAGATCTTTTATAACCAATAGTAAATTACCTTTCGATGTAATAGAATCAAACATTTTAATATTTGAAAAAATAGCTATAGTTAAAGGCTATGTAAAAAATAACGACATAACATTTTTAATAGAAATACCAATAGTAGAGATTAACAATTACAATTATCATTTATTTGCTTTTCCAATGAAAATGACTAGCACATATCAAGTTATTATTCCAAAAACCAAATTCCTATCCTTAAATGAACTAAGATATGGTTACACGAACGAAAAATGTGATGAAGTCACACCAAATCAATATTTATGCCAATCACTGACAACAACAACAATTCAAGAAGACAGCCCTTGCGAAGTACAACTACTAAAATTTTCCAATCATTACGAAAATTGTGAAGCCAAACCTGTACAAATCAACAATATGAAAGCCAGAAAGTAACGGAAAATAAATGTATAGCCATCTTTCTCACAGAAGTAACCGCAACAATATACTACAATCAAAACAAAAGTAACTTAGCATTAACCGGAAGTAAATTAATCACCCTTAAGGAAAATTGTTATTTAAAATTGAAAAATGAAATAATTAGAGTTTACCAAGATCCCGTACAGAGCAAGAAATTAGCAAATCTACCCGAATTACAAATCAAGATTACTCAAGACGAAGACGAAGAAATACTTCAAAAACCCCTGCAATTGGAACACCTGGAATTAGACAACCTCAACCACGCCATGAAACTCATGGAAGACTACAAAGAACACCTGAACAAACTCAAAACGCCCAAAGTGCACTACGATAATATTAGTGTATGGACAATTATATCAATTATTTTGACGATTTTATTGATTATGTATGTAATTTACAAAATGTATATTAGGTATAAAAATAAAGAAAGCAGTTTTAGATTTAAGGCAACCAAAGAAACAAATGTACCCTTAGAAAGTATGAATTTTAAGAAATGAGATTAAATGAAATTTAAATTAAAAATCAAGAAAGGAAAAAAACCCTTAATTTTTAATGTACGTCGAGAGGAGTTATGTAATCCCCCAATTGTTATATATATGTAAAGAAACTAATAATTAGGAATTATTAGAAATATTAGAAAATGCGCTAAGTGATGTGCAACAATGTAAATGAAGGACAATTCATTTCAGTTTATTAACGTTCATGAGAACGGAAGCGCTACTTTGTAGCATAGAGATAAGTGACACTGCAGATGTCAGGTCACAGGCGGTCACAGACAGTCACGTACCGAGATTACTGAGAAGTAAGCTCGCAACAAAGTAAATATGAATAGCATTAAGATAGCAACATTGTATTATGAATAGAGTCAAGTGTAAGCAGACATTAGGTCTGCAAGTTCCCACAGACATGTGAGGGGGTAGGGATATTATAAAAGGCCCGGGAACCCCAGTCGACGACAGTTAATCCATCGTTCAGCTTCAACATTGCAGTTCGTTAGATAACTCACTTTGTACAATTAATTAATGTATTTCGACTTAGAATAATTCAGTTCAAGTTTGTCAAAATTCAATATTAATTTCTGTATAACCAAATAAATTTGTTAAGAAGTTGGAGAAGTCTTTTTAAAAAGGACCGCTCGCAGCCACGAACCTTAACTGGCGTCAACAAAAAAAGTTACAGAATTGCCTTTTCTACAAAAATTGTGCCCTTCTGTGCTTTAAATATTACGACAGGACCGTCAGATCTTTCACAAAGTGTAACCATAGCCGATCTCAACCTATAACTTATACCCGCAAACTTAATTAAAGTTGGTACCAACTCTTTTCCTGATTGGAATATAGTATTTTAAGTGACTCTGTTTATTGTTTTGTGTGTTGTCATTTTACAATAAAAAAGGACTAACGCAGATTTTAAAGGAATAGGTTTTAATAATTGGAAAAATGCATTGAACAAAGATGCTGTACTAAAAATATACGAAAATAGTTTAGAAAATAAACATTTATTCGTTAAATGGTCGTCCTATAATGCCATTAAATCATCAAGTACTACTACCTCAGTTGGAAAAACCGAATAGATGTTAGAGTAATCGTCGAGATTTTGTGAATCAGAATATTGCTCAAAGCGGAGATGTTGAAACTGAAAAAAGCTCTGATAGAGGTAACTTTATAAAACTTCTTAAACCTTTCAATAAAAACAATGAGATAGTTAAGAAAAAACTTGGTGAAGAGATAGCAGCAAACGTTAAATATACTAGCCCTAAAGTTCAGAATGAAAGTTTGTTAATTTTTCAAAGATGATGCTAGATATGATACGCAAAAAGCTCCAGAATGTAACTTGCTTTTCAACAATGTGTAACGAGACAAAAAAACGTCACAAAAATTGAACAAGTTTCAGTTGTGGTTAGATATTATTTAGATGGGACAATCTATCAAAGATTTATAGGTTTCAAAGCTGCAAATAAGTTAGATGCTAGTTCGTTGCTTATTTATATTAAAGAGCTATTAGCCCGAGTAAATATAGACATAAAAAATGCGTAGCCCAGACATATGATGGTGCAAATGTAATGAGCGGTAGAAATAACAGAGTTCAAAAACTTTTTAGTAATAAGGTTAATCAAGCAATTTATGTACATTGCTAGAATCATCGGTTGAACTTGGTTATAATGGATGTCTGCAAAAAGACTGGTAAGAGCAATATGTTTTTTAATTTATTACAAACTCTGTATGTTTTTATTTCGCAATCGACTGTTCATACGAGATTTATTGACTTGCAAAAAAAGGCTTCATCCAAAAAGATGGCAATTATTAGAATTAAACAAAATTTGTTATGCAAGATGGTCGGCCCAGGTTTTTGTGTAAAAAAAATTTAAGCGAAATATTAGTATTACTCAACTTATTGATTAATGAGGGATCAGATCATTCTGCCGAATTTGTTTTCAATATTTGTCTTTTTTCGAAAATTTTGTTAGTACCCAAAGGTGTTAGTGATTATTTGCAACAAGTTATAGTTGACCTAAGTTCAAGTAATGATTTGATAATGTCTATTATAATAACATTTAAAGAATGGAGAACGTATCAAGGTTTCAAGGAATATGCTAACATATATTCCGAAGTCATAATAATGAGTAACGAAAATAATATTAATATTCCTGAGTCTGCAAGAAACCGTAACAAAAAGTGAGCAGAATAGAAAGTTACCGCAAAAATATCAAAATTACATCATAGAGGAAGTAACTTCGGTGCAAAGCGAACAAAGTGAAGTCATAAACTACTGTAAAATAAACATCTTTTTACCGGTATTGGACGCAGTATTATTAGAACTCAATAAACGATTTGCACAGTGTTCCGACGTTATCGTATCCAGTGGCTCTCTTCACCCTCAAGATGTATATTTTTTAGTTTATGAGCATCTGCTACCGATGGCCAAGCACTACAAAATAAATTTGGAATCGTTAGAAGCTGAAGTGAAAATTTTACCAAATACGCTAAAATTATACGATGCGCAAAACAAATTTAAAATCAAAACAATTTTAGATTTTATTGACATGCTTAAAGCATATAAAATTGTTTTCAATAAAACGTTTAAAATTGCAGTAATTGCTGTTACAATCCCCGTGTCAAGTGCTGCTTGCGAACGTACTTTTTCTTGTTGAAGACGTTTAAAAACGTATTTACGAATATAATGACAAACGATCGACTAGAACATTTAGCAATAATTAATATTGAAAGGTTCATTGTCAAAGAGCTATATATAGATAGCGTAATAAATGAATTTGATGCGGTACATAAAAACCGCCACATTGTGTTGCATTAAAAAAGTTTTGAGGTGAATTTGTAATTCATTGTCTTATTTCTTTATGAATATTTGTTTTTTGTTTACAAATTAGGAGTAGTCAGAAACTAACTATTTTTGTTTTTACAAGTGCCCGTGGATTTGCTAAAAATTAATATGTAGGTACGTATGTAAATTTGTGTGTAGGTGTAGGTTGTGTTGTAGATTAGATGATGATGATGTAGTGTTTTAATTTGTTTTGTTTATGTTACGATATTAATTAATATTTGTATTATTTTGCAAATTTTGTATAGGAAAATTAAGTAGGCAAGTTGTTTAATTAACATCATCCTACATTCTTTTTTTATTGCCAGTTATTGCAAAATTACACTCTGCTTCGAGTTCTCTGATAGCTCCAAATATTTTATAACAAACTGTTATACCAAAATACCCCACACAACCAACACAAACACACTAATAATCTATAAAACCTTACCATACATTCAAAACTTGACTCCTAAATTAGCAAAAATTCTATACAATCCCTCTACAAAAATCACTTTTAAATATAGCAAATTAATCAAAAAACTATTCACCAAACTAAAAACCCAACAGAAAAGATGTTCTGTAGTAATATATTTTACAAAATCCAATGTAGTTGCAATAGTTTTTACATAGGTCACACAAGCCGATGGTTAAAAATAGAATCATCCTACACAGATCAGATGCTAAATTATCTAACCACATACAATCAACTAAACACACACCAAAATATTCAAAAATCATCATTCCTGATACAGAAGAAATATACTCCCATCATTTATTTTTAGAAGCATATTACATTCAAAAAGAAAAAACAGTATGAATGAACAATCTGATACTCAAAATCTAAGTACAATATATTCATAACTTTGCACCGCTAATAAAAAAAATAACTTTTTTTTAACTATCTAACAACATTAAATTTTACAATTTTACAGTACAGTTTTACATAATTCTAAAAAAGAATAATGTTAATTTTTGAATAACCAGCTTATAATAGAAATATATTCAATATCAATAGCTAATCAAAGTATGCACATGTAAAGTTTTTAATATTTGTCATTTAATGTCAACGTCAACGGTACAAATTGTTAAATAGTTTTAGTTATTAGTCAATATTCTTTAAATTTATATAGAATCCACATTATTGTAGGTATAACGCATAATTGTAAAGCTATAGCTGTTTTTACTCCTTTTTAGCACATGATTAGAAGTAAAAAGTACCCGAAACAGTGATAAATAAATGGATTTATAATATATCATTTTTTCGAACGAAAGCATTCCAAAAACTAACCAAAAGTCCATAAACCGAACGTTCCACTAAGACCCATAGTTAGCAATATAAACTCACCAACTTATAAACTATCGAAATTTTTAGTAAAAGCTTTAAAAAATATAACTGGAGAAAACGAATATTTTGTCAAAGGTAGCTGGAGCTTCCATAAATTTATTATAAAGCAAAATATTCCAAAAAACCATGTAATAATTTCATTAGATGCTAAATCAGTTTTTACTAATATACCTATTGACTTAGCACTTAAAATAATCACAAAAAATGGCCTTTAATAGCACATTTCATTAATTTACCTTTTAATGAATTCTTACAAGCCACTAAAATGTGTTTAAATGCTACTTATTTTAAGTTCGAGAACAAAATATATAGTCAAATTTTTGGCATAGCAATGGGCTATCCAATATCTTCTATCATAGCTAACCTAGTATTGGAGGATCTAGAAGAAGAAATTATAAAACAGCTTAGCTATAAAACCGTATTTTTTAAAAGGTATGTTGACTGTATAATGTGCTTTCCAGAAAACAAAATCGACCAAACCCTAAACAAATTTAATTCCTACCACCCCCGTCTACAATTCACAATAGAGAAAGAAGTTAACAACACCACATCCCTCCTTGATTTATTAATTACTCACAATGATAAAGGAGAAACAACTACCAACTGGTTCAACAAAACAACCTGGAGTGTTAGATATATTAACTACAAATTTAACACCCCTGTGAGATATAAGAAAAATATGATTAACAACTTTGTCAACCAAGCGATGCATTTTTTACATAATAAACATAAGACAAAAAATCTTAAAAAGGTTAAAAATATTTTAAAGAATAACGACTACCCAAAAAGCTTCTACGAGCCAGTTATAAAAACAAAAATACACAGATATTTAACAACTACGATAATAAAAAATAAAACATAATAGACAACAGGATTAGTATGGACTACACCCCGGGACTATCTGAAAAACTAAAAAAATGCTTACAAAGTCATAATATTCAAGTTGTACACAGACCAAACAATTTCACAAAAACCTTTTTTACAAAATTAAGACCAGAAACAGAGCAAAAGTACAAAACACACACCATATACAAAATAAATTGCAGCAATTGTCCCGGCGTGTATATCGGAAATTCCAAACAATACCTCCATAAACGAATATACGAGCATAAATATTCAATAAAAACTAATAACAAAAAATGCACGCTCTAGTGGCCCATGCCTTAGAAAATTTACACAAATTTGATTTTGATAATGTAGAAATTTTAGGTATTGAAATAAAAGACAGTAAAAGAGGATTTTTAGAAACAATCCAAATCCAAATAAATTCACAAGCAATAAATTCAAAAAACGATCAAGAAAATTTCACACATTTCTACCAAAATATAATAGTATAATTGCACTTTGTTATAAATATCCTATTGCACATATTTCATATATATATATATATATATATATATATATATATATTACTCATATTTAGACCAGGGTAGAAAATTAAATAATCACATCAAATATTTTTAATCACCGTGTAGAAGCTTTGGGAAAAGGTACGCGTTATTAAAAACCGTGAAGCATAAAAATTCATTCGCTTCATTAAAAATAAGGAGTTAAATTATGTACAAAACGCTTGCTATAAAAAGAGGAAGCAGTATTAAAAGCTCTGCGTGTAATTTAATTATTCCTAGTAAAGAAACAAATAGAAAATTACGTGCAAAATTTATATTAATTAACTCAATTTTAAGTAACCGGTATTAAACAAAATGTACAGATAATAATTAATATTTGATTAGGAGTCACTAAAATTAAAGGGTATTATTTTAATTGGAGTTAATTGAACCATTAGTAACATATAATATCTATAAAAACTTGTAAAAACCCAATAAAATGCAAATCGTAGAAGTGTTATTTAGAAGTATTATGTTTGAACACCTGCGTATTTTTAAAAGGCTCATTCTGCGTAAATTTGGCAGATAACAAATGGTTACAGAGAATCTTGGAGAAACCGTAGCTTAATAGTTACGAGAAATGCTAAAGATGGGTTATTTCACAGTCCACATGGACTGAAATAATCGATAATAAAGAATACCAATTTGCACCAATAAGAACAGGGTAGATAGAGACAGATAATATGCGCAAGACCGAGACACATATAGTAAAAGGCGTGAGTGGAGCAACGTCACTGGGTTGCGATTGGTTGAAAATAAGAGGCAAACTTGAGAGGTAGAAATAACATTTCTGTATAAAAATTTAATTAGTTATTTCCAGACGTTGCGAGCCGTGTCGAAATTTCTGAGATTTAACGGGTGCGAGTGCAAATTTCGTAAAAATCGCATGCCGGGCTGCGGAATGGGAACCTAGCATGCGAAATTCTGAAGAATTGTCCGTTTTGGGGACCAGACCGACAGACGGGCTAACCTCTATATATACCCAGGTTAATATGAACAAGCTCTCTTAGATTTTCGACTTGATTCAATGCGTTAAACAGTGCTTTTTAGTTTTCCCAGTTTGATAGAATAATTTAAACAGTTTGCTCGTATATTTTGGTGATTTAAAACAGTTTGTTCTTTACGTGCTACAATGAATGTACTTTAGTGCACTTAGAAAAGAAGATACAAGGTAATAAAGTTAGTATCACTGTACTAATTAGTCAAAATTTGCAACGACAAATGAATACACAAAAGTAGGCAGTTTTGGCGTATATTGGTGGAAAGAAGTATGAATTTCTTTGCTATTTTTCGGGGGTGTTAATAATTAAATGGTTCATAAACGTGTCTGGATCCACAAAACAAGGTTCAGATATACACAGATGAGTTCCGGAAAAGCCCTGAAACAACTTTAGATGAATGGTGGTGGAGAAAATTTTAAAAGCGTTGAGAATCAGAAGCCGTAAATATAACCCAGTTGGAATGGTGTGATTAACAAAAGAAACGATGTACATTGAAGCTACGAGTGCAGTAACCTTCAGGTAAATTATACTGTTTTGTTTGAACTTTGATGTTTTAATGTGTGTTGAATAACTTTATAATTTATTTACTTAAAATGGACAGTAATGAAGTTGTACTAACAACAAATTTTTAATTTTAAGGTGAAATTTTCTTGTTTAAGTCGAAAGGAGTATTTAGTATTTATGTTCTTGATGAAAAATTGGGTATGTCTTTGAGCTCAATTAGACGAACCTGGTTAATTAACGTAAAGGGGTGGTAGATGCTCCCTTTGTACTCAGACTCAGGTTTGCATATATTGTTATATTAATTAGTAGGCATCTACAAGGACTTTAATTCTGGATGCACATTAAAATGATAATAAATTTAATCTTGAAAATTTTTGATACTGAAATTTATGCTGAATTTTAATTTTGAAATTTTAATGTATTGTGAATATTGATGTAAATAGAGTTAACGTTGATGTTTGTGGTAGGAATGTATTTGTTTTTTTTATGAATGAGGATGAAAGTTTTAACTAGGTGAGCAGCCGAGGCGGAAAAGAGTAAAGAGGCGAGTAACAGAAGAAAGTCGACGGACCAGTTAATTTAGGAGGTTTCACAACAAACATGACGCCCAATTCGTGAGGCTCGAATCTAATACATGGATCACAGCAAACATGGCGACCCAAAAGTGAGGCTCGAGTTCCAAATAAAATTTTTGTGATTTTATTCCAGGAAACTGGCAATCTGAGAGAGAGAGTTTCTGTGTGTGTATAAATTTAAGAGTATTTTAGAGTGTGTGTGAGTGATTAGAACGTATGCAGAGAAAAGAGTGGTTAAGGAGTCAAGGAGTGGAAATTGGAAGTGACGATAGTGCATTGTGTGAAAAAAATTCGAAAATGGAAGAAGCTGGAGGCAGTAGAGATCAGTCGAGGACGGAATCAGGGGATCAAGGAAACGAGATGATAATGAGAATGCTAGAGAGGATGAACGAAGAATCCAATAGAAAATTAGAACAGCTAAGCGATGAAGCTAATAGAGCTAGGGATGAATCGAATAGAGCGAGAGAGGACTCAAATCGAAAATTTGAGCAAATGAGTGAAGAATCGAACAGGAAGTTAGAGGAGATTAGTCAGAAAATAGATAAGACGAATCAAGAAGTTTCAGAATTTAAAAATAGTCTTACCGTAAAGATGGCGGAAGTTGAAAATAGGGTAGATAAAAATGAGCGTGATATTACAGGTCTTCGACAGGAAATGGGACATTTAAGGTCCGAAGTACGCATTTTTTGTGAAGAAGAAATAAATGTAAAAATGACTGAAGTAACGGACTCATGTAGGGATCAGTTAGGCAGGGTAGAACGCGAAGTTAGTGGTATCAAATACAACATGTCAAATTTAACGGGGGATGGTCCCAGATTTTATACAGGTGGAGGATCATTGGACCAACACATGAAGTTTTATGGCGATAACAGGGTAAATCCACAAATTTTTATTAATAGTGTAAGAAATCTAGTGGGAAATTTATTGGACGAACAGACTAAACTGAATACGATAAAGGCTTTATTAAAGGACAATGCGGAAGCGTGGTACAATTTAGTAGGACAGGACATAGACACCTACACGGACTTTGAAGACAGATTTTTAAATCACTACTGGAGTGACCACAGACAAGACCAGGTACGAGACGACTTAATCACAGGGAAATTTAAGGGAGAATTTTCAGGAAGTAGGAAGCAATATGCTATACGCAAGTATAGCATAGCAAAGCAACTGAACCCACCACTGACGGACCGACAAATTATCAAGTATTTATCACGACACTTCGAGGTAGAAGTAAGACAACACGTAGCACTACAGAACATAGTGGACAGAGAAATGTTTTTAGAATACCTGCAGAGGTACGACGACGTAAGTAGTGGACGACCTCGGGATAATAGGGAAAGACAGATCAACACAGTTAGGTTTGACAATAGACGGGACAACTATGCTAGAAGGGGGAATAGTTACGGATACCAGCGACAGAATTGGGAACAGCGGCGACCATACTTTAGAAGTAATAATTTAGGAAGGGGACCTGCACCGAGACCGGAACCTACCAGAAGGAATAGTTCACCGGACATGAGGGGGACTGCTAATACAGACACGGAACGAGTGGAAACGCCTAGGACATACGCTGAGGTGACGGCTAGACCAGGACCAAGTAGGGAAAACAGACCTGGACAGGATTTTTAGAACGCGACAGACCACTAGATTTCAGTGTAAATGTATATGAACATCCACGTGAATTTTTCAAAATTGAGGAGGAAGTAGAGCCAGAAACTGAGGAAAAATTATGTTTGCCAATTATTAATATAGGAATTTTTGAGAATAATGTAGAAGTATTACTTGATACAGGGGCAGAGGCGAGTTTAATATCGGAGGAATTTGTCAGCAAAATTAGGGATAAGGTTTGTGATAGAATTATGCCTATAAAGCGTAGCCATTTAGTAGCTCCAAATAAAAAGAAGTTTGCTGTAGTGAATAGTGTTGTGGTGCTTAGGATAGATATAGGAGGTTTAAGCTGTGAACAGGAGTTTGTAATTGTACCTGGACTGAAGTTTCAGAGCATTTTAGGTGTTGACTGTATGATGCAGTTAGGGGTTTTGATAGATATGGAACGGAAGGTAGTAAGGATTAAGGATAGGGTAGTGCCATGGAAGGGCAGTTATGAAGTCACAGAGGATGACACGGGGTTGAGTATTAATGTAGTAGAGGTAGAGGATGATGAAGGTAAACAGATCAACACAATAAGATGTCCAGAGGATAGGATAGTAGAGGTTCAAGCTTTAGTACAAAAACATGCAGAATTAGTGGGGGTAGAAGCAACAGCAGTATATCGGGAGCAGGTGAAGGCAGAATTAATTAAAGATGCACGAAAAATTAATCAACGGACCAAACCGCAATTCCATTGTCCACCATCCATGGACACATTTTTGACGAGGTTAAATGGCAAGTTTGTTTTTAATAAAGTAGATTTAAGGAATTCATTCTGGCTGATTCCATTACACAAGAATTCTAGAAGGTACACAGGATTTTCCGTAGAGGGAAAAATCGATAATTCTAAGGTAGTATCGTTTGGTTTGTCGGCAGAAAAGAAAATAAGAATAAATATGAAACAGACAAGTGTAGGGACTGAAGAGGAAGCAATAGTTAAAAGTCAGGATAATAGGGATGATAAGTTTATTGTATGTGAGATAACAGGGATAATAAGTATAGATATAGAAGGAGGAAAAATAGGGATGAAGAGTATTAGGTTGGTGAGAAGAAAGACTTGGAGGGTCAAGAAGAGAGTTAGATTTAAATAACTTGATGAACAAAGAATAGAGATAGGTGAATTTTAGTATAGTTATAGAAAATAAAGCTAGGTATAGGATAAATATGGGAGATAATTAGAAATAGGTTTAGGATGAGAATAAAGAGTAAATGTAGGAAGAAAATAAGATAGGTTAAGTATAGATATTTCATATAAGATTGGTGGAGAGTTAGGAATAGAGTAAGAGTAGGATAGGTATATAGGATTAAGTAGGGGGAAGTGAGTATAGTTAAAAGTTAGAAATAGGATAGGGATATAGGACAGGTGTAAATAATTTCTTTGGATTGGATATAAGTTAGGTAAGATAGATAGATAAGGGTAGAGAGAGATAGGCAATTTTTTTGTAAATTTTGTTTGCGGTTTAAATATTTTATATTTGAATTCGAATAAGTGGGATTATTTGTATTCAAATAGGGGGAAAATACTCATATTTAGACCAGGGTAGAAAATTAAATAATCACATCAAATAATTTTAATCACCGTGTAGAAGCTTTGGGAAAAGGTACGCGTTATTAAAAAACCGTGAAGCATAAAAATTCATTCGCTTCATTAAAAATAAGGGAGTTAAATTATGTACAAAACGCTTGCTATAAAAAAAAAGGAAGCAGTATTAAAAAGCTCTGCGTGTAATTTAATTATTCCTAGTAAAGAAACAAATAGAAAATTACGTGCAAAATTTATATTAATTAACTCAATTTTAAGTAACCGGTATTAAACAAAATGTACAGATAATAATTAATATTTGATTAGGAGTCACTAAAATTAAAGGGTATTATTTTAATTGGAGTTAATTGAACCATTAGTAACATATAATATCTATAAAACTTGTAAAACCCAATAAAATGCAAATCGTAGAAGTGTTATTTAGAAGTATTATGTTTGAACACCTGCGTATTTTTAAAAGGCTCATTCTGCGTAAATTTGGCAGATAACAAATGGTTACAGAGAATCTTGGAGAAACCGTAGCTTAATAGTTACGAGAAATGCTAAAGGTGGGTTATTTCACAGTCCACATGGACTGAAATAATCGATAATAAAGAATATCAATTTGCACCAATAAGAACAGGGTAGATAGAGACAGATAATATGCGCAAGACCGAGACACATATAGTAAAAGGCGTGAGTGGAGCAACGTCACTGGGTTGCGATTGGTTGAAAATAAGAGGCAAACTTGAGAGGTGGAAATAACATTTCTGTATAAAAATTTAATTAGTTATTTCCAGACGTTGCGAGCCGTGTCGAAATTTCTGAGATTTAACGGGTGCGAGTGCAAATTTTGTAAAAATCGCATGCCGGGCTGCGGAATGGGAACCTAGCATGCGAAATTCTGAAGAATTGTCCGTTTTGGGGACCAGACCGACAGACGGGCTAACCTCTATATATACCCAGGTTAATATGAACAAGCTCTCTTAGATTTTCGACTTGATTCAATGCGTTAAACAGTGCTTTTTAGTTTTCCGAGTTTGATAGAATAATTTAAACAGTTTGCTTGTATATTTTGGTGATTTAAAACAGTTTGTTCTTTACGTGCTACAATGAATGTACTTTAGTGCACTTAGAAAAGAAGATACAAGGTAATAAAGTTAGTATCACTGTACTAATTAGTCAAAATTTGCAACGACAAATGAATACACAAAAGTAGGCAGTTTTGGCGTATATTGGTGAAAGAAGTATGAATTTTTTTGCTATTTTTCGGGGGTGTTAATAATTAAATGGTTCATAAACGTGTCTGGATCCACAAAACAAGGTTCAGATATACACAGATGAGTTCCGGAAAAGCCCTGAAACAACTTTAGATGAATGGTGGTGGAGAAAATTTTAAAAGCGTTGAGAATCAGAAGCCGTAAATATAACCCAGTTGGAATGGTGTGATTAACAAAAGGGACGATGTACATTGAAGCTACGAGTGCAGTAACCTTCAGGTAAATTATACTGTTTTGTTTGAACTTTGATGTTTTAGTGTGTGTTGAATAACTTTATAATTTATTTACTTAAAATGGACAGTAATGAAGTTGTACTAACAACAAATTTTTAATTTTAAGGTGAAATTTTCTTGTTTAAGTCGAAAGGAGTATTTAGTATTTATGTTCTTGATGAAAATTTGGGTATGTCTTTGAGCTCAATTAGACAAACCTGGTTAATTAACGTAAAGGGGTGGTAGATGCTCCCTTTGTACTCAGACTCAGGTTTGCATATATTGTTATATTAATTAGTAGGCATCTACAAGGACTTTAATACTGGATGCACATTAAAATGATAATAAATTTAATCTTGAAAATTTTTGATACTGAAATTTATGCTGAATTTTAATTTTGAAATTTTAATGTATTGTGAATATTGATGTAAATAGAGTTAACGTTGATGTTTGTGGTAGGAATGTATTTGTTTTTTTTTATGAATGAGGATGAAAGTTTTAACTAGGTGAGCAGCCGAGGCGGAAAAGAGTAAAGAGGCGAGTAACAGAAGAAAGTCGACGGACCAGTTAATTTAGGAGGTTTCACAACAAACATGACGCCCAATTCGTGAGGCTCGAATCTAATACATGGATCACAGCAATATATATATATATATATATATATATATATATATATATATTGCCGTGGTACTCGGGTAAATGCCGCGCCAGAGAGAAAAACATTCGAGCCCTAACGTTGGGCCGTCATAAGATTGCCGTGGATCTCGGGTAAAAGCCTCTTCAATAAAAATATATTCGAACTTTTTTCTTAAATTTTCAAAACTCAAAAATTGCACATAATAGAAATTAAATACTCAAAAAAAATTATAATTTCTTACCCATTCCTTCTTCTCTTCCTAGGTTGAATTGCCTTCTTCAACTGCTTCCGGCTAGCTCAGTTGGACCTCCTCTTGGATATCTAGATTCACTCTCATATTCTATCATTCACGCACACTCCCAATAAAACCACAAAATACAACAAACATACAATCTTTTATTTATCACTATTTACAATTCAAATAAAATATTATCCACATTTCAGTGATCAAGTTACACCTCAATAAATCCTATTTTGTAATGTCCTGTATTTTAATTTAAAATTATCAACCACATAGAATGTACCCGGAGTAAATGGGCCCTGAATAATATCTTATTTCTCATTCTTTTTTTCAATTTATTCTAAATCTACGTAACCTCTGGAGTATGGTGAGCTCATGATAACCCAGTTAATTATAAATAATGTATGCCCTTATACTTTGCATACTCTTACAACAAACTAAAAAAAACGCCCATGTACTCTTCACAAAATTTAACCTCCTGAGGGAACGTTAATAAGCTTTATATACACCTTCAGATTTCTATTTAAATACCATAATAAAGTTAGTTATACGTATTATGTTCAATACGCCAAATAATGCACACTACCTTCAAAATCACTCTCATACGTCACCCAATATTCATAGTTTATAACAATACAATTTCAAAGCGTTACCTGGAATTTCTAGAAGATCACTGCTCCGTGGACGACGCCATGTATTTGCTTCTTTCAGGTCTGCAGGTCGCTTCTAGCTATTAGACGAAGAACCTCATGTACATTGAACTGCTAGCGCTGCCTTCACGGTGTATTCAATTTCCAAATCCAAATTAATTATCCGTCTTTCATGATTATTTACTTTAATCCACGTTACTTAACAACACGACACGAGCTTGTTAAAAAAATTATAGGTGATACCTCAATTTAAAAAAAAAATGTAATCTCGGAACAAAAACCGCGTACAAATTATGAGCAATTCACCATGCAATATACTTTAAAAATGATTTTATCATACTTACAAGCTCGTAATAACTTTCATACGTCGTCTGAAGCGGTCGAAATATTAAGGGCCTTCACCATGTTTTCGAATAACATTTATACAACTTAGTCCACCACCTCCTGGCCGCCTTTCGTCCGAAATCCCCATCTACAACAACACGTTCTTAAAATTTCGAGCTCAACCGATTTCCAAGTCCGCGAATTTCAGCACGTCGTTACGATATTTTTCAGAAAATTATTATACACTACGCTCGTATTTGTGTCGCGTCTAACTAACAAAATCACCCAATCGTATATTCACTGACGTCCTACAAGTCCCGCCTATCTCACGCTGTCCCTTGCTTATGCGTTTTCTACGTCTCTTTCTAACCTGGTGCGAGTGGTAGAAAATCGATATTCCTGACAATCTGCTATCTAACCCCACGTGGACTGTTACGTGCTTTAAATCACCCCTCGTTAGTATTTACTGCAAACACATGCGACGGTTTACCGATATTCTTTGAAACTTGTAGCTTTATCTACAAAAATAATTGGAACTTGGCATTTAAAATTCTGCAGGTGTTTAATCTTAACGAGCGTTTTAAATAACACTTCTACGAGTTGGATTGTCCACGTATTTCAACCCCACCGATATATTTGTTTGTTAGCAACGCGTGTCACTTTGGTATTATTGATTTTTACACGCTTTTATGCATATTATACGTAAATAACCGTTCAATTAAACTCAAATTAATAAACTAATTGCATTGGCTTCTACCATTTATACTTTGCAAACCTACTAATTTTAATCATTATTTGTAAAATTTTGTTAATACCTGTTACTTAAAAATGAATTAACTGGCATAAAATTAGCACGTAAATTCTGGTTGTTTCCTTTCTACAGGGTGTTTTAAAATTGCTTTGTTTATATTTCTTTTTAACCATTTAAAACCACTATATAATCCCCCTATTTCAATTCTAAAAAAAACCCTTCCCGTTTTTTCTGAATTTAAATACCTACATCCTAATTCAATCTTATCTGCTATTTCTATACACCTATCTACTCACCTAACACTACCTATACCTATTTATCCAACCTATCACTACTTATCTACCTATTTCTATCTATTACTATCCCTATCTTTACTTATTTCTATCTATCTATACCTATCTTTACGTCTAATTACCTATTCACACCTATCACTATCCTTTACCTAACTATTTTTATCTATTGTTAACTCTTCACCCAATTATTTCATTGTATTTACTCTTTTCATTTTCCCTTTAGTCCTTTAGTGACTCTTTACGTACATCTTTTTGTACTTTTCTCTATATCTTTAGTCTTCATAACTTTTAACTTCACCTATTATCCCTATCTATTCTTATCCTAATTCTATACCTATATCTAACTATCTCCTATATTTATCCTATATCCAGTTTTATTTTCTATAACTACTTACTTCTAATCTTCTATGTACACCTATTTCTATCTCTATTTATTTATATTTTACTCTATTATACACCTATCTCTACTTTCTATATACACCTATCCATACTTATCCTATTTCTACTTCTACTTTCCCATATACCTATTTATATCTCTAACTATTCTACTTCTACACTAAAATTCACCTATCTCTATCCCTTTTGTCCTCACACTTCATCTTCTTATTTAAATCTGACTCTTTTCTTGATCCTCCAAGTCTTTCTTCTAACTATCCTAATACTCTTCATCCCTATTTCTCCTCCTTCTATTTCTATACTCATCATCCCTGTTACTTCACATAAAATAAACTTATCCCTACTATCCTGACTCTTAAATATTTCTTCTTCATTCCCTATACTTGTTTGCTTCTCATTTATTATACTTTCTTTTTCTGTGGACAAACCCAACGATACTACTTCAACATCTTTATATCTCCCCTCCATACAAAACTTTTCATCTCTTCTAGACCTTTTATGTACAATATTCATTTCACAAAAATCTTTGAACTTCAAATTCGAATTGCCAAAATTATCTTTGCCCCTTAACTCACTTATGCCTATATTTACTTCTTGTGTGTCACATAATGCTATCTTTACTTCTAACCTTTTTAATTCTGATTCGTTATCCACTATTAACTCTGTGCCTGACTCTACCTCTACTTGTTCAGCTTCTTCTTTCACTATTACTTGTACCTCATCTAACTTTTCCTCACTATATTCCCCTGAGTCGATCTCTCTCACTTCTTCATCATCTCCCTCTATACTATTTATACATAACCCCATGTCATCTTCTGTGACATCATAACTTGCCTTCCAGGGCAATATCCTATCCCCAATCCTAACTATTTTCCTCTCCATATCTATTATAACCCCTAACTTCATCATGCAATCGACCCCTAATATCCCTTTAAACTTTAACCCAGGTACAATTATAAATTCTTGTTCACAGCTTACTGAACCGAACTCTACTTTCAAATAACCACGCTATTCACAACAGCAAATCGTTTTTTATTCGGCGCAACCAGGTGACTTCTTTTTATTGGCATTATCCTGTCACACACTTTATTTTTAATTTCATTGACGAATTCCTCCGATACCAAACTCGCCTCAGCTCCTGAATCTAATAATGCTCCTAAATTTTTCTCACAAATTTTAATTTCTATTACGGGCAAACAAAATTTTTCTACTATTTCTGGCTCAATTTCTTCTTCAATTTTCAAAAATTCCCTAGGATGTTCATATTTGTACACAGTGATGTCCAGTGGTTTGTCCTTCTTTAAAAATCCTGTCCAGGTCTGTTTTCCCTACTCGGTCCTGGTCTAGCTGTCACTTCAGCGTATGTCCTAGGCGTTTCCACTCGTTCCGTGTTTGTATTAGCAGTCCCCCTCATGTCCGGTGAACTGTTCTGTTTTGTAGGTCCGGTCTCGGTGCAGGTCCCCTTCCTAAACTGTTGCTTCTAAAATATGGCCGTCGCGGTTCCCAATTCTGTCGCTGATATGCATAATTCCCCCGTCTAGCGTAATTGTCCCATCTACTGTCGAATCTAACCGTGTTTATCTGTCTTTCCCTATGTTCCCAAGGTCGTCCACTACTTACGTCATCGTACCTCTGCAGGTACTCCAGAAACATCTCTCTGTCCACAATGTTTTGTAATGCGACATGTTGTCTTACCTCAACCTCGAAGTGTCGCGACAAATATTTTATAATTTGTCGGTCCGTCAGTGGTGGGTTTAGTTGTTTCGCAATGCTATACTTTCGTATAGCATATTGCTCCCTACTGCCTAAAAATTCTCCCTTAAATTTACCCGTGATTAAGTCGTCTCGTACCTGGTCCTGTCTGTGGTCACTCCAATAATGTTTCAAAAATCTGTCTTTAAAGTCCGTGTAGGTGTCAATGTCTTGTCCTATTAAATTATACCAAGCTTCAGCATGATCTTTTAGTAAAGCTTTTACAACATTTAACTTCGCCTGTTCATCGTATACGTTATTTATTAAACCTCTAACATTATTAATAACTATTTGCGGGTTAACTCTACTATCCCCCTAAAATTTCATTTGCTGCTCTAAAGACACATTACCTGTTACAAACCTTGGACCATCCCCCATTAAAGTCGCTACATTATGCTTAATCCCAGTCACTTCTCTCTCAACCCGACCTAACTGATCCTTACACGAGTCCGTTACCTCAGTCATTTTCGCATTAATCTGGTCCTCACAGAAAATCCTTACATCAGCCCTTAATTGTCCCATTTCCTGATTTAAACCTCTAATATCACGCTCATTTTTATCTACCCTATTTTCAACTTCCTCCATTTTTATCGTCAGGCTATTTTTAAATTCAAAAACTTCTTTATTCGTCTTATCTATTTTCTCACTTAGGGTTTCCCTAACTCCTGTTAATGTTTCATTCATCTTTTCAAATTTCCTATTTGAATCCTCTCTAACACCACTTAACGCCTCATTCATTCTTTCAAGCATCCTCATTATCATCTCGTTTCCTTGATCTCCTGATTCCGTCCTCGACTGATCCATACTACCTCCAGCTACCACCATTTTCAAATTTTTATCACACAAGGCACTATCGTCACTTCCAATTTCTACTCCTTGACTCCTTAACCATTCTTTTCCCTGCATACGTTCAAATCAAACCCACACACACTAAAAATATTCTTAAATTTATACCAAAAAAAAACCAAAACTCTCTCTCTCAGATCACCAGTTTCCTGAAATAAAATTACTAAAATTTTACTTGGAATTCGAGCCCGATTGCCGTGGTACTCGGGTAAATGACGCGCCAGAGAGAAAAACATTCGAGCCCCAACGTTGGGCCGTCATAAGATTGCCGTGGATCTCGGGTAAAAGCCTCTTCAATAAAAATATATTCGAACTTTTTTCTTAAATTTTCAAAACTCGAAAATTGCACATAATAGAAATTAAATACTCAAAAAAAATTATAATTTCTTACCCATTCCTTCTTCTCTTCCTAGGTTGAATTGCCTTCTTCAACTGCTTCCGGCTAGCTCAGTTGGACCTCCTCTTGGATATCTAGATTCACTCTCATATTCTATCATTCACGCACACTCTCAATAAAACCACAAAATACAACAAACATACAATCTTTTATTTATCACTATTTACAATTCAAATAACATATTATCCACATTTCAGTGATCAAGTTACACCTCAATAAATCCTATTTTGTAATGTCCTGTATTTTAATTTAAAATTATCAACCACATAGAATGTACCCGGAGTAAATGTTCCCAGAATAATATCTTATTTCTCATTCTTTTTTTCAATTTATTCTAAATCTACGTAACCCTTGGAGTATGGTGAGCTCATGATAACCCAGTTAATTATGAATAATGTATGCCCTTATACTTTGCATACTCTTACAACAAACTAAAAAAAAAACACATATGTACTCTTCACAAAATTTAACCTCCTGAGGGAACGTTAATAAGCTTTATATACACCTTCAGATTTCTATTTAAATACCATAATAAAGTTAGTTATACGTATTATGTTCAATACGCCAAATAATGCACACTACCTTCAAAATCACTCTCATACGTCACCCAATATTCATAGTTTATAACAACACAATTTCAAAGCGTTACCTGGAATTTCTAGAAGATCACTGCTCCGTGGACGATGCCATGTATTTGCTTCTTTCAGGTCTGCAGGTCGCTTCTAGCTATTAGACAAAGAACCTCATGTACGTTGAACTGCTAGCGCTGCCTTCACGGTGTATTCAATTTCCAAATCCAAATTAATTATCCGTCTTTCATGATTATTTACTTTAATCCACGTTACTTAACGACACGACACGAGCTTGTTAAAAAATTATAGGTGATACCTCAATTTAAAAAAAAAATGTAATCTCGGCACAAAAACCGCATAAAATTATGAGCAATTCACCATGCAATATACTTTAAAAATGATTTTATCATACTTACAAGCTCGTAATAACTTTCATACGTCGTCTGAAGCGGTCGAAATATTAAGGGCCTTCACCATGTTTTCAAATAACATTTATACAACTTAGTCCGCCACCTCCTGGCCGCCTTTCATCCGAAATCCCCATCTACAACAACACGTTCTTAAAATTTCGAGCTCAACCGATTTCCAAGTCCGCGAATTTCAGCACGTCGTTACGATATTTTTCAGAAAATTATTATACACTACGCTCGTATTTGTGTTGTGTCCAACTAACAATATCACCCAATCGTATATTCACTGACGTCCTACAAGTCCCGCCTATCTCACGCTGTCCCTTGCTTATGCGTTTTCTACGTCTCTTTCTAACCTGGTGTGAGTGGTAGAAAATCGATATTCCTGACCATCTGCTATCTAACCCCACGTGGACTGTTACGTGACACATGCGACGGTTTACCGATATTCTTTGAAACTTGTAGCTTTATCTACAAAAATAATTGGAACTTGACATTAAAAATTCTGCAAGTGTTTAATCTTAACGAGCATTTTAAATAACACTTCTACGAGTTGGATTTTCCACGTATTTCAACCCCACCGATATATTTGTTTGTTAGCAACGCGAGTTATGTATCCCCAATTATATATATATATGTATTGAATATATTGAATCTAATAGGAATTATTAGAAATTGTTAAGTAAAGTATAAGTCCATTGCAACATTGTAATACAAGGATAACCCAGAGAGGTTATCGACAGTTCATGAGAACGGAATGCAACTTTGCATCCGTGAGGGCAGTGACACTGCAGGTGGCAGGTCACAGGCGGTTAACATACCGCAATTACTTAGAATTAAGTTGTTACATTGTAATAAAGTGTACAATTAAGAGAAACGCAGACATGAGATCTGCAAGTTCCCACAGCCGTGTGAGGGGCAGGTTATTATAAAAAGCCCGGGAGCTCAATGCGCGGCAGTCAGTCTTCGAACTCCATACTTTGTTGTTCAAGCTACTCACCAGTACAATTAATTATTTTTTAATTAAAGTTATTATGTACAAGTTATTCCAAATTTCACCATAATTTCTGTTTTAATTTAAATAAATTTTGTTAAGTGTTTGAAGTTGTTTTTTAAAACACAGCTCCAAAGGCACGAACCTTAACTGGCGCAGCGTAACGGATGTAAAAAGGGCACTAAAAATCCAAAAATCGGAAGATTGGTGACCAAGAATTTTAATTCGCAATTTTGACAGAACCCAAACCAAGTTGGAGGAAGAACACAAATCGTCTAAATCCAGCAACAAACCAAGTTGGAGGAAGAACACAAATCGTCTAAATCCAGCAACAAACCAAGTTGGACGAAGAACAAAAATCGTCTAAATCCAACAAACAAACCAAAGTGGACAAGATACAGCATCGATCGAGCCCACAAAAGAAACAGATGAAATTAATGTAAGTTCATTTCCTTTTTATACCAATTTAAACCATAAACTATAATTGATATATGCTAGTATTATTATTTTATTATTGATTACCATTGATTATTATTGTTTTATGAATTTTATTTTATGCCAATATTGTTTTGAAAATAATTACAAAGTGAATTATTTTCAAAAAACGAGACTGTATAACATTTTATGAGACGAATGTTTAAAGAGACTTGATTATTTAAAAGAGATTTCTTTAAAAAGCAAAAAAAAAGACTTGATATTTAAGAGATTCTTACCACAATTATTAAAACAAACTCAAAAATAAATAAAAAAAAAAACGGACGCACATTCACTAACACCAAATAAGAAACATTAACTAGCGCGATTCAAACGCACGTTTTCAAATTAATTTCAAAGCTAAGGCTAATTCTTCAAAGCAATCACGGAACGATTAATTAAAACATTGACCTCTATAATACTGTATAAACTACAGCAAAAACACTCTGCTACGGTAACCTAAAACCACCGTAATCTAAAACCCTCACCTAAGATAATCAAAGTCCGCGGAGGAAGCATCCTTATTACACACTTAAAAACCTCGGAGAATTGCAATAACTTTCACATTACTAAAGTAACGCAATTTGCATTATTAAATCCATAAAAGCAGCATTATAAGTAATTAAATCCATCACGGAATAATAAAAGCGCGTAAAATTGCAACCATCTTAGTACAAAGTTAAACGTTTTTAATTAAAAATTACTCATCATTTATAAAGTGCATTATTCCAGTACAAAACTGAGTAAAGTTAAACGGTCATCATAAGAAGCTTTAATTAAAACGCACATTACGGAGATTCAGTTACAAGTCGTGCATCACCGAGATACCTAAAAATAATTAGACGTATCATTTATGCAAGCATTCATCGAGTACCGAAGTAAAGTATTTAATTCCTATAAGCTGAAAACGAACACCTGTAAGTGTTAATTACCTCAACGTACGTGATTAAATTACAAAGAAACGTGAATACACCTTTAAGAGACACAACTTAGTGTAATTGCAACAATAAAGTGCAAAAGTAATTAACCTGCAAGTTATAATTAGAATTCAAGACAGACGAACCATACATTTATGCAACTCAACCCACGGAAAGAGTATAAATTACAAATTAACAGAATTGAACTAACACAAAGCAAGTAAAACTGTAAGATAGAAACAGGCAAATTCAAGACTACGGTAATTAAATCAACATCATCGAGCATAAATCTCACAAGATCATTACCGCACTGTGTAACTAAGCACAAGTAACAGCAAATACGATTCTAAAAATAACCAGACGCAGTCTAAACGTAAAATTAACAAATCCAAACCAAAAATAATGCTGAAAATAGAAAAATTAATCTCAATTTTTACCAAATTTGAATTTACCCAATCTAAACTGAAAATTAACAAATCCAAACCAAAAATAACGCTGAAAATAGCAAAATAAATCTCAATGTTTACAAAATTTTAATTTACCAAACCTAAATGAAAAATTAAAAAATCTAAACCAAAAATAACGTTTCAAATAACAAAAATCAACCCCGATTTTTACAAAATTTCAAATTACCCAATCCAAACGGAAAATTAATAAAACCAAAGCAAAATTAACATCACAAATAGCAAAACCAACCCCAATTTTTACAAAATTCGAAATTATCCAATCTAAAAGGAAAATTGATAAAATCAAACCAAAATTAACGTTACCAATAGAAAATCAACTCCAATTTTTACAAAATTCTAAATTATCCAAACTAAACGGAAAATTAATACATCCAAAGCATAATTAACGCTACAAATAGCAAAACCAACCCCAATTTTTACAAAATTTGAAATTTCACAACCCAAACGGAAATTTAATAAATCCGAAGCAAAAATAACAATACACATAGCGAAATAAACCTCAATTCAAAAAAAAATTTTTTTTGAAATTACCCAAAATCGAAAACAACCCTTAACCAACATGAGTAACATAGACATGCGACTCTATTTGGAGACAATACAAATATTTAATGGCACGGAAGCACATCTTTCAAATTTTATTGGAGCAGCCGAAATGTTCCTAAAAACCTTCTACAAACCCGGAGATAACAAAAGAAATTCATTGCTTATATGCTTGATAATAAGTAAACTAACCGGAAGGGCACTAACCTTAATCGCCAGTAGGGACGATTTACAGCAATGGCAACAATTTAAACAACTACTAATTGCATATTTTAGAGACCAACGTAACATAAAATGCCTGGTACGAAACCTAATAAACCTTAGAATGGAACACAACCAATCCCCCTACCAATTCGGAATGAAATGCCAAGACGTGAGAAGTTTAATACTAACCAAATTAAAAATCGAAGAACCCGATCAAAACGTTAGACATTTAAAAACAAAAATGTATGACGAAATGGCACTAGACACGTATATAAACGCTTTACCAGAACGACTATCGGATAAAATCAGATTCCAACGACCCCAAAATCTAGAAGAAGCTATGAACCTAGTAATAGTAGAAGAAAATGTAATGTATTACCGCAACAGACTATACAACCCCAACGCGAATAAAAGTTATTCACCAATAAAAACTATACAAGCCACAACACAAGCCATCCTTCAACAAAAATTCACACCCTTTAACGCACAAACAAACCAACCGCGAATTAATAACCCAAGCTTCAACAATACAAATTTTAATAATCAATTTAAACATTTTTCAAAACCAACATTTAACCCAACTTTTACGAGACCCGCATTCCAACCAAGATTTAATCAAAACCTAAACCAACAAAGACCAGCATTCAACGCAAACCCCAATAGAAATACACCAATAAATAATAATCATAACAACCCTAATAATTATTATAAAGCAACACCAATGGATACCTCATCTGGTAACACCAGACAAAATACCAAAATAACACATATCCGACCAAACCCTCATCAGAAACGCAATTTTACATCGGAAGAGCTATTCCATCAAGAAGTAGAAAAATTTGACACTGACCAGAATAATTACATTGAGACAAGTACAAACAATGAATCAAACCATGCAGAAACTTACGAACGTGACGAACAATACGAAACTTACGAGGAGTACGACGACGAAAACTCGAATTCAAATTTTCAAATGGACCCATTCATAGACAACCAAACTTAATAAACTTAAATAACATAAATCACTTAGTACTACCATACATAGAAATACCCCACGCCAAATTCAAACTATTAATCGACACCGGATCCTCAAAAACATTAATTAGCCCCAGAACCATACAAAAACATTATTTAGATTATGTAGAAAGAGAACCATTTAAAATTAAAACAGCCCATCAAACGACAATACACCAATTCGTAGCAAACATACCCTTACCGAGAACATTTAATGTTAAAATGAAACATAAATTTTGTGTATTCGAATTTAACGACAGATATGACGGCTTAATCGGAATGGACCTTCTAAGAAAGTTAGGAGCCAACATTGACATTAAAAATCGCTTATTAAGAACGAAATACGGAAAAATCCCCATTAAATTTCAAAACACACAAATTGAACAAAAATACACTATAGAACCCCGAACGGAAAGAAAAATAAAAATCCCAGTAAAATCTAACAAAAATTTAGGAATAATAAATCATATGACTTTTCAACAAGGAGTAGAAACCCCAACCGCTTTAGTGCAAATAAAAGTTAATTATGCAACCACAACAATATTAAATTCAAACGACTATCCCGTAGAATTATCATTGACAGACCCAATTAACGTAGAAGAACTAAATTTTAACGAAATGGAAATAGACGAAAATTTAGAAAACGATTACAACCCAATAGAACATGACAAAATGTTAAGAGAAAATTTAACTAACATCCGCTTTAACACCGATATCAATCAAGAAGAAGAAAGAGCAATTAAAAACTTATGTTTTGAATACCGCGACATATTCCATTGCGAAGGAATACCATTAACATTCACCAACACAGTAAAACATAATATCGAGTTAACAGACAATAAGCCAATCTTTACAAAAGCATATAGACTACCTCATGCAAGCCAAGAAAAAGCTGACAGACAAGTAGCAGACTTATTAGACCAAGACATAATCCAGCACTCCAATTCACCATGGAGCAGCCCCGTGTTAATAGTACCTAAGAAATTAGACGCAACCGGAAAGAGAAAGTACAGAATGGTAATAGATTATAGAAAGTTAAATGAAAAAACGGTAGATGACAAATATCCACTACCAAATATTACCGAAATTTTAGACAAATTAGGCAAATGCCAATATTTTTCAACATTAGACCTAGCATCAGGATACCATCAGGTAGAGATGGAAGAAAAGACATATCAAAACAGCCTTCAGCACACCTAGAGGACATTACGAGTACAAACGAATGCCATTCGGATTAAAGAACGCACCCGCTACTTTCCAGAGAGTCATGGACAATATACTACGAGGAATACACAATGAAAAATGCCTTGTATACCTTGACGACATCATAGTTTATTCCACATCATTGGTAGAACACATAGAAAGATTGAAAGAAGTATTTGAAAGACTTAGACAAGCACATTTCAAAGTACAGTTAGACAAAAGTGAATTTTTACAAAAAGAAGTATCATTTTTAGGACATGTAATAACATCCCAAGGAGTAATGCCAAATCCAGACAAAACAAATGCAGTTCTAAATTACCCATTACCAAAGACAACCAAAGAAATTAAAGGATTTCTAGGACTTAGTGGTTACTACCGCAAATTCATTAAAGGTTACGCTCAGATAACCAAACCCCTGACAAATTGTTTAAAAAAGGGAAACAAAATTGAACACACCCCGGAATTTATTAAAGCCGTAGACAAAATTAAAAACATATTAACGAATCACCCTGTATTAGAATACCCAAACTTTACAAAACCATTTATACTGACGACAGACGCATCGAATGTAGCATTAGGCGCAGTATTGAGCCAAGGAAAAGTAGGTAGCGATAAACCCATCAGCTACGCATCCAGAACATTAAACGAAACCGAACAGAAATATAGCACCATAGAAAAAGAATTATTAGCCATAATTTGGGCAACAAAATATTTTAGACCTTACTTATACGGAAGAAAGTTTTACATATACACCGATCATAGACCATTAGTATGGCTATGCAAACTAAAAGAACCGAATTCAAAATTACAACGATGGAGAATCAGACTCGAAGAGTACGATTACGAAATTATATATAGAAAAGGAATTTATAACAACAACGCAGACGCTTTAAGTAGAATCCAACTCAATGCATTAGAAACAGAATCCTTGATAGGAAACGTAGACGAAGCAGAAATAAGGAAAGATCCAGACGAGATCGACATGATACATTCGACACAAAACGAAGAACCTAAAAACGCGATTAAAATTTTAAACGAAGCAATCGATATGAAACCCAATCAATTTATAATAACCGAAGTTTTAAATAACCTCAATCCCGTAAAATATACAAAAGTAGATAACAAAAAGATATACCAAATTCAAATAACTAAAGATGACAATGAGTAACAAATAATTAAAATTCTAAAAGAATACACCCCCGAGAAAAAACGATTTTATTTTTATTTCAACACCGAACATTTATACCAAAGATTTTCAGAATTATACATTAAACTATTCAATAACTCTGGCCCTGAACTCATCAGATGTACTAGAAAATTAATAACATTAGACGACCCTGACGAAATAAACGATGTAATTAGGAATCAACACGAAGGAAAAACCAACCATCGTGGAATTAACGAAACAATAAAGCAACTTGTAAGACGTTATTATTTTAAAGACATGAAGGACTTGACCACAGATTTCATTAACCAATGTGAACTATGTGACAAAGCGAAATACAATAGGAAACCCCCAAAGATACCCTTAATGTTAACCAAAACACCCGACAAACCATTTCAAAAACTACATGCCGATACTCTAGTAGTAGAAGCACAAAACTATCTAACAATTGTAGACGCATTTACAAAAATAGGCCAAGCAATACCAATCACATCCAAAAATAGCATCGACGTGACCCAAGGATTTTGACAATATTTCACATTTTATGGAACACCCGAATCAATAACTCTAGACAATGGTAGCGAATTTAAAAATGAGACAATACAAAACACCTTAGAACTTCACAAAATAAAAATTCATTTCATAACGGAAAACCACCCTGAATCAAACGGACTAATTGAACGACTACATTTAACTCTGTTAGAACAAATTCGATTATTAAGAATAAATTATAAAAGGAACATATAACCAATTTAATGTCATACGCACTAATCGCCTATAATAATACAATTCACTCATCAACAAATTTTACACCCTTAGAATTAACCTTAGGACACTCAGATTCACGAAATCCCTATGACATACACTACAATAAGGAAGTATATCAACAATATGCGAAAGACCACAAAGAAAAACTAAAAATAACTTACGACAAGGTAAAAGATAAATTAGAGAACGATAAAGAACGTATCACCACAACCCGAAATAAAAATACCGACTCAAATAAATTCTCAATAGGACAAACCGTGTATGAGAAAAACTTTCAAAGCAAGCGACATAAAACAGCACCCAGAAACTTAGGACCATTTAAAATTAAGAAAATATCAGATAAAAACATAGCAGTAGTAGACAACGGTAAAATAACAAAGTACATTCATTTGAAAAACCTAAGACACCCTGTCATTTCAGATGGACAATCATCACCCTTACCGTCAACCTCCACCCAGGTAGAACGGACAACCAAGTAAAAATATAACATATAAAAACAAACCCCAGTATACTACCAAATAAATTAGGCAGTATACAAAACCCAATTAACATTTGCCAAATTAAATACCCTACACTCTAGTATTTTTGAACCAACCGATTTATTAAAAGAATTAATAAGAATTAAATCATTTATAATTAACAGTAAATTACCTTTTGATGTAACAGAGACAAACATTCTAATATTTGAAAAGATAGCTATAGTAAAAGGCTACATTAAGAATAACGAAATAATATTTTTAATAGAAATCCCGATAGTAGAAAGTAACAATTATAATTATTATCATTTATTTGCTTTTCCAACAAAAGTTACTAGCACATACCAAGTAATCATACCCAAAACCAAATTCCTATCCCTAAATGAACTGAGATATGGTTATACAAACGAAAAATGTACTGAAGTAACACCAAACCAATACTTATGCCAATCAATGACGACAACAACCATTCCAGAAGACAGTCCTTGTGAAGTACAACTATTAAAATTTTCAAATCATTACGAAAACTGTGAAGCCAAACAAGTGCAAATAACTAACATGAAAATTCAAAAGTTACAGAAAGCAAATGGATAGCCATTTTCCCAACAGAAGTAGTAGCAACCATCCACTGCAACCAAGATATAAATAACCAAGCATTAATCGGAAGCAAATCAATTACCCTCAAAGAAGAATGTTATGTGAAATTGAAAGACGAAGTAATCAGAGTTTATCAAGATCCCATAGCAACAAAGAAACTTGCAAACCTACCGGAACTACAGTTCAAGATAGAACAGGAAGACGAAGAAATAGTCAAGAAACCTATGAAGCTAGAGCATCTAGACTTAGACGACCTAAACCACGCCATGAAATTAGTGGAAAGTTACAAAGAAAATTTAAGTGAACTCAAAACGCCAAAGTTACATTATAATAATATAAGTGTTTAGACAATTGTATTGATCATTTTAATAATTTTTGTAATCATGTATGTATTTTACGAAATGTACCTTAGATATAAGAATGAAGGAAACAGTTCTAGATTTAAGGAAACAAAGAAAAATAAAGAAACGATAAGTATACCTTTAGAAATAATGAATTTTAAATGAAATTGAATAATGAATTTTATATATTTAAAAATTAAGTAAAACCTTAATTTTTCATTTACGGTGGGAGGAGTTATGTATCCCCCAATTATATATATATATATATATATATATATATATATATATGTATTGAATATATTGAATCTAATAGGAATTATTAGAAATTGTTAAGTAAAGTATAAGTCCATTGCAACATTGTAATACAAGGATAACCCAGAGAGGTTATCGACAGTTCATGAGAACGAAATGCAACTTTGCATCCGTGAGGGCAGTGATACTGCAGGTGGCAGGTCACAGGCGGTTAACATACCGCAATTACTTAAAATTAAGTTGTTACATTGTAATAAAGTGTACAATTAATGGAAACGCAGACATGAGATCTGCAAGTTCCCACAGCCGTGTGAGGGGCAGGTTATTATAAAAAGCCCGGGAGTTCAATGCCCGGCAGTCAGTCTTCGAACTCCATACTTCGTTGTTCAAGCTACTCACCAGTACAATTAATTATTTTTTTTATTAAAGTTATTATGTACAAGTTATTCCAAATTTCACCATAATTTCTGTTTTAATTTAAATAAATTTTGTTAAGTGTTTGAAGTTGTTTTTTAAAAACACAGCTCCAAAGGCCCGAACCTTAACTCGCGTGTCACCTTGGTGTTATTGATTTTTACAGGCTTTTATGCATATTATACGTAAATAACCGTTCAATTAAACTCAATTAAATTAATAAATTAATTGCATTGGCTTCTACCATTTATACTTTGCAAACCTACTAATTTTAATCATTATTTGTAAAATTTTGTTAATACCTGTTACTTAAAAATGAATTAACTGGCATAAATTTCGCACGTAAATTCTGGTTGTTTCCTTTATACAGGGTGTTTTAAAATTGCTTCGTTTATATTTCTTTTTAACCATTTAAAACCACTATAATATATATATATATATATATATATATATATATATATATATTTCTGTGTTAATAGAATCATTTAGGGGTAGTTAGGACCAAGAGTATAGCGCACTCCACATAAAATACATAAAAGCTCAGAAATAGACACAGTTTTCAAAAGAAAACAAGAAATACAATGATTAGACTGCAAAGTAAATGACAACGCTCTGTATATAAATAATAATCATAATTAATTCAATTAATGAAAAATATTTTGAAGATTTATTTGAATAAAACAAATCCGCAAGCCGTTAAATAACATAAATGCAAGCTGAATCGCGACACGCGTGGATAACGTAACATTATTACATCAAAAATCCTAATTAATACAAGCAGGTTTAATAATGCGTAGGATAAAAAATGCAGATAATTTAATGCATACATTGTATTCGTCTACGTGACTAGAGAATTAAAATCGACACCTGATTGATTGGAAACAAACAAAACATGTTTATTAAAAATCAAAGTTCACCAAATTTATTTGAACAAACAAAGGTTTATTTATCTAGAAGTATGAAAATCCAAGCGGATCAACGCTATTAACTTGAAATCGTACGTGACAAGAGGAACGCGTTGATGTTAATATACACCCATAATACCATGAAATATCCAAAAACCTGGTATACACAAACAACGAACTTTGCGCTTGTCAATAGATAGACGGTGCATTTAAATATGACCAGATTTGTAAACAAATAGGTTCATCATAAAGTAAAGTATAGTTCACGTCTCTGAAAACCAAAATATACACGTTAAGTGAGTAATTGTGAAGTGTGAAATAATTCCGCTAAATATGGAAAATTAATGGTTTGTCGTTTTATCCTTAAATAGAAAAACTACTCTAAAGAATCTCTAAAGAATAATTGGAGACAGCTCCGAACAATTACGGGAGACAAATTTAAATGATTACTGCAGTCCATTCTATATAAATATGGGAACAAGTTTAACTAAATGCTGAAGCAATTATTAATGGAACAAAAGAGGAAATGCAACATGCATTTACGTCAATAATTTATGGTGAAGGAGTTTAATGCAGTACGCTAGTATATTTAACGCGATTCTATGAGGGATGCACACAACGGTTGGACCAGAGACTGATTTAAGCTGAAAAACTACAGGTTAGCCAATCTGAATGTTTATCATTATTTTATTTTATTTGTGGATATTTCATTGCACTTTGCTATATTGAAAAACTTAAGATTTAACATTTAATTAAATATTACAAATTTAAATACTTGAAAATTGCTTTCATGATAATTTATGTGAGGGGTCGGCAGGATTTAGTTTTGGGTATAAGTTGTAAATTACATAAATATATGAGGTTAAATGAACGTTCATCAGGCTTCAATTAATAATTAATAATACTAGTGATTTTGCTGACCTTTTGATCATCTTTGGTTATAATAATTATTAAATTTATTGATTCAATTATTAGAAGAAAATTCCAGTTAAAGAACTTTAACCACTATTAAACAAGTTTTACTTATCTCCACACACTACAGTTTATATTGTTTAACAGTTTAGACTAAATAATTAATTTTATTACATTTGTTTACTTTTTAAAGTGTTCTTTGTTCTTGTATTTTTAAACGAAAAACATAATTTTATTTTTATGAAATAACAATTTTCAGAGAATTTTTATAATTGTGACAAATGTTTAAATGTTTTACTTTAGTTTAAATACACAATCTACAATTAAGTTTTAGGTATGTAATTATTAAAAATATTTTTCATATTCTATAGGTAATATTTTGTAGAACATAATTGATAATGGTCCTGATGACCGAAACGCGTCTTAAAAATAATAAACGCAATGACAAATTGCTATAGTTATTCTACCTACTCTTAGAAATAACTATAGGTATACATTGACCAACGTCCAAGAAATTTCAATATTATGTCTAATACAGATGGTCAAGATATTAAAATATATAAATATATACACATATATATATATATATATATATATATATATATATATATATTGCTGTGATATCCTCCCTCTGCATGCGGGAACTGGGTCCTTTCAACAAAAAAATTCTAGTCCCACAGATTGGGCGTCATAAACGGCTGTGATCCTCTTTTCGCCTCGGCTGCTCACCTAATGTTATAAACCTCCTCATTCATAAAAACAACACATTCCTACCAAAACATCAACGTTAACTCTATTTACATCAATATTCAGAATACATTAAAATTTCAAAATTTAAACTCAGCATAAATTTCAGTTTTAAAAGAATTTCAAGATTAATTTTATTATCATTTTAATGTGCATCCAAAATTAAAGTCCTTGTTGGATGCCTACTAATTAATATAACAATATAAGCAGACCGGAGTCTGAGTATAAAGGAGCATCTACCACCCCTTTACGTTAATTAACCAGGTTCGTCTAATTGAGCTCAAAGACATACCCAAATTTTCATCATATTACCGAACATCAAAACTAAATACTCCTTTCTACTTCAACAAGCAAATTTCATCTTAAAATTAAAATTTTATGGTTAGTACAATTTCACTAATGTCCATTTAAAGTAAATCAATTATAAAGTTATTCAACACACACAAAATGTCAAACAAAATAGTATAATTTACCTGAAGGTTACTGTCCTCGTAGCTTCAAAGTACATCGTCCCTTTAGTTAATCACACCATTCCAACAGGATTATATTTACGGCTTCTAATTCTCAACGCTTTTAAAATTTTCTCCATCACCAGTTGTTTCTGGGCTTTTCCGGAACTCATCTATGTATATCTGACCCTTGTTTCGTGGATCCAGACACGTATTTGAACCATTTAATTATTAACACCCCGAAAAATAGCAAATAACTTCATACTTCTTTCACCAATATACGCCAAAACTGCCTACTTTTGTGTATACATTTGTCGTTGTAAATTTTGCTAATTGGTACAGTGAAACTAAATTTTATTACCTTGTATCTAAGTGCACTGAAGTACATTCATGTTAGCACGTAAATAACCAACTATTTTGAATCACTAAAATATACGAGCAAAATTTTAAATTATTTTATCAAACTAAAATGCACTGTTTTAACATCTTCAATCAAGTCGCGGATGTACGAGCTTTTAACGCATCGAATAGTCAAAAGTCTAAGAGGGCTTGTTTATATTCATCTCGGTATATATATAGCAAAAAGCCGGCACGTCGCTTTTGTCCTCAAAACGGGTAATTCTAAAGAATTCCTCATTCTATGTTCCCAGTCTGTCGCTCGCGCGTCGATTTTTACGACTTTTCACTCGTCCCATTTAAATCTCAGAAATTTCAACACACGGCACGCAAGCATGTCCGAGAAAAACTAATTAATTTTGTACAGAAATTGTTGTTTCTACCTCTAATATTTGCATCCTATTTTCAACCAATTGTGACCCTCGTGACGTTGCTTAAATCCCGCCTTTACTATATGTGTCTTTGCTTGACGCATTTTCTTTCCTTTTCTAACCTGTTCGTATTGGTGCAAATTGATATTCTTTATTATCGATTATATTTTAGTCCATGTGGACTGTTATCTGGGTTTAATAACCCCGTATCGCACATTCTCGTGAATATTAAGCCCCGGTTTCTCCAAGATTCTTTGAAACTATTAATTATCTACAAAATTTACGCCGTATGTGATATTTAAACTACGCAGGTGTTCAAAATAATATTAATTCTCAGAGCTTTATTTTCTGATATTATAATCTTGGGTTTTACAAGTTTCTATAGATATTATCTGTACGTTTTGTTCAATACCGGTTATTTGAAATAGAGTTAATTAAGATAAATTTTGCACGTAATTTCCATTTGTTTAGGAATAATTACATTACACGCAGAGCTTTTTAATACTGCTTCTTTTGATATAAAGCGTCTTGTACATGATTTAAATCTCTTATGTTTAATGAAACTAATAAATTTTTATGCTTCACGGTTTTAATAAAGCGTATTATTTAATGAAATTCCTTATACACGGTGTTTAAAATTATTTGATGTGATTATTTAATTTTCTACCCTGGTCTAAATATGAGTAATATATATATATATATATATATATATATATATATATATTGTGATATTAGGGGTTTAAAACAGCATTTCTACTCAATTTGGTAATTATTTCATGACTGTATATAAAATTCGAATAACAAAATAAAACGCTTTCCTGTGGAGTAAAAATCAATAATTGTACAACAGAATTTCGGTTAGCTAAAAGTGAAGCAGCATCATCATTTAATCAGGTATATTAATTACGAATAGCATGTGTTATATCATAAACATATTTCTACTGTTATATTTAAAATGTATAAAGCATTGTAAATGTCATATTTTAAACCAAGATAACCTTCAAAAGTTAAATTATAGAAAAGCTTTAGCATTTGAAACCGTTTAGTTTGAAGCTATTTGTCAAAATTTTCCCGATATAGTTAAAGGAACGTTAAAAGATAAAACGATACAAACAACAAGCAACTTCTTAGTAACGGGTAGTAAGCTGGCTGTCAATTAGGAATGAATTATAGTTTTAAGAGATTAGGCGGTTACAAATACTGCTTTCCAACTGCGAAACAAAGAGGGGTTAGGTTTTGAATACATAAGATGTAAAATAGAAATATCACGTGTTAACATAGACATAGTTTAAACTTAGGAAAAGAGGGTAATTTGTCCATTACAATATACTTGCCAACCAGTAAGCAAAGAGTGATTGTGTTATAAGATGAATATCAGTGGGATAGACAGAGAGGGAACTTTAACGGTCAGGAACAACATGGATAACAGACAAGGTAGACAGCTGATTTAGAGTGAATGTATTGAAGCGAGATGCAGATGGCGAGTGTTATTAGAGGCGTGTTTTGAACGTTTACTTTTGACAGTAGAACGTATTTTCGTAGAAATGTAAATAGTACGTGCGTGGTTATGAGGGTAAACTTGAGTTTTCGGAGAAAATTGATGTCGGTTAAAGAAATACGAGGAATTTGAAAGTACGTTAGAGGATATTTCTAAGATTCGTTGAGCATTGGAGTTGTAGTTTCAAGAATTCAGTGTTTGTATTGACAGTGTTAACAAGCTTTAGAGGGACAAACAAAGAGCATATAACCTTAACAAATAGCAGTGAGGCTCTCTCTCTAAGTTTCTAGAAAGTGTATGGCACTTGAGACTTGCTCTGCTACTTACAACCAGATAACGGCGCCAAGTATTAAATTTCTGTAAGTACAACTTATATTTTCTTTTGCATGAAGTGTGCGTAGTAAGAAATTGCGAATAAAATAAGAGATAGTGTTGTGCCGAACTGGTTGATTACCTACACATTATTGAAGAGATGTTGCAGTTAGAATGCAGTATGGAGGTAAAAGATGAGATAACCTTTTACTGAGATTGTTGCAGCTAGCGATTGTTGAAATTGCTATCCAGATTGGATGTTCTTATAGGCAGCAGTCATTGATGGTATGATGTTAGTCCTGGGGAGCAGCAATTAAATCCAGGTAACTGTTGTTTTGTTTGCATATGTGTATAAACAGGTGTTTTCTGCTTTGTGTGTATACTATTATAAACTAAGGAGGATAAACTTAAGAAGAACTATGAATTGAACTTTTGCCCTTGCTTTATGATACTATATTTTTCTGCAATCTAGGTTTAAGAATTAATTGATGATCTTAATAATTTCTTGTATGTACAAGGTGTAAGGATTATTATGAGCTCCTATTAAACTGGAAGTAAAGTTAACACTGTGGGAGAGCCCTGTTACTTTTTTTTTAAATAATATAATTGTAAATATTTAGTTGTGTAATTATGGATTTCAAAATATATTATGAAATGTGTTATTTTAACGAAGAGCATGTACATAATATGTAATTAATGAGTGAACGAAGAGGGTCATGTTCATGTTGGCATGTCTTTCCTTATGAATCTGTTAATAAACTTAGGCGTTTTTACCTTAGCAGAATTTTTTTGTAGTTAGATTGGTTTTTCAGAAAAACAGCTGAGCAGCCTTGACATACTTCATTGCAAAGCAGAGTTATTTTAAGTTTTTAGGTATATAAGCAGTATTGAAGGTTTGTAGAAATTTTCTATTTCAGAAACTGAATCTCGCAGTATTTATGGCCACCCAAGCAATATATATATATATATATATATATATATATATATATATATTCTCACTGACATTGGTGCATAATAAAAATGACTGGAAAAGGTTAAATTTCAGAAGAATTATTAAAAGCTACTAAATCAACTAAAGCATTCTTGTATCTATAAAAACAGGAAAGCCTATGACAAAGAGTACAATTCAGTTGAAAAATAATTGAGTGAAAATTCAATTAGTAAGATTAAGTTTTATCTATCTAAAAAACAAATATATGGTTTTTATTTTAATGTTCTAAGAACGTTATAAAGTAATAATTGCTCTATGGCGTTATTTTGTTTGTGTGTGCGTATATATATTTATATATATATATATTGCTATGATAATAAGGTTATTTAAGGTCATATAAGGTCACAAGAGAGGAATACCTCATGCAAATATCATAAAAACCACGAAAACCAAACGTTTAAATCATAAAATGTACATAATTCACTCATTATGCAAAAGCAAATACAAATAACTCTGTATAAAATCAATAACAAGCTACAATCAATTAAAGAAAGCTCATTCTGTAGTGACTTCACCACATTCACTAAAATAAATAATTGCGGAAGCAATCCAATCATTTTTAGAACATTTAAACCATTCTTAAGCTTAAAAAACAAATACAAATTCAACATATTTGAAGAAAAATAACCGTGAAATGAAATTTCTTTCAATCTAAACATAGTTGCGTAAAGAAGTTAATAACATGTGTAATTTATACCAGTTTGTATAGGTGAACATCTAAAAGCAAGCATATTAGATAAAGTAAGGATATTAGAGGCGACAGAATATGTGCAATTTACAACGTACATGAAATACCATTTGTTAAACAAATCTCGTTTGAAATTTCAGAAATATGTGCAGTTTAGAATGTAAAAGAAATGCCATACTTAATAACACAAGCATATATAAATGAAGTATTTGTGAATAAAGTCCATCTAGAAAATTGCGGTATACGTGCAATTCAGAATGTACATATTCGACCCGCTAAAATCCAACACCGTGCAGCTAAGTAATTCAAACGCTTTTTTCACGAACGAACAACTGATAGTGTTCGGTCATCCAATGAGAACGCGTGGAAGATTCGGGAAGGAATTGTATTCTATAAAACTGACAAAACAAATAAAGGAGCATCATTTAATAATCCACGTGCCGACTGTGCTAGTTGAAAGTAAATTACTACGTAAATAAAATTTAGTGAAAGTTAATATTTTTAATTTCAAGTAATAGAAACAGTAAAGTGCGCGTTGAAATAAATTTATACAGAATTTTGTCGTTGTTATAAACGTAAGTCTAGAAATAGTTCATATAAATAAAAATTTTTGCAATTTATTAATTTAGGGCTCTAAGGAACACTCTAAGGAATACTCCAAGTAATACTTCAAAATACTGGATAAATAATCCAAGTAATATTCTAAATTACTGGGTAAATACGCTAAGTTGCTGGTTAGCGACGCTAAGCTATGAACAAACGACCAATTTGGGCCAAGACAACAAGAAGAAACATGAGAAATATAAGGTCAGAATTATTTATACAATTTATACCATGTTGCATATATAATGTTACATAATTTGTGTATTCAGAAGTGAGCATAAAAGTTGCATGTGATTGAAATATTTTTGTGAAAAAGGTCAACAAAAATTTGGTTGGTATCTAGAATTATGTTTATGAAAGGATATTTTTTTCAACATTTAACGAAACTATTCGTGGTAAGATACAATTGTTTTTGCTGGGTTTATTTTCTATAATAGGGTGTAAAAAGATATAATCTTCGTAAAGAGTTAATTCGATAGGAATATTTATCGTAATTTTGATTTAAAAGTTCAATAAAAGGCAAATGATATTAAAAAGGATGTAGATTTGTAAATTGTAATTTTATATAGTTCATTATGTAATTTTTGGTGAATTTAGTTAGCCTTATTCAAAGGTATTGAGTGTTGGAGAAGTGAGTAAAAAATTCTCTGTTATATTATCGTTGTTTACTCTGTACATGAAATCATTGAGCTAGTCAAGGCATAAATTTAATTGTGTTAATTTTAAAATATTTTAAAGGCACACAGAGGTGGCAATCAGCAGACAATTGATCGTTGTACATCTGGCGAAGGGCAATATCGTAACTATATATATATATATATATATATATATATATATATATATATATACAGGGTGCCCTATTTCTTACACGTTGTATGGGTAACTCTGTTATTTGTGACATTAGAGAAAAGGTTAAATGGGGAAAGTAGTGCAGTTTTTAATGTCGAGTTCAGCCATGAAGAGATATTTAACATACAGGGTGTAGCAAAAGCGTTATACCAAAATAACGAAATTTTGATCTTTTTTGTTTTGCTTCGTGGTTCATTTATTGTGATAGATACAGTAAAACGTTGTAGATGTTTTTTACATTATTTTAAAAGGAGAATAAGATAAACTTATTTGTCTTTACATGACTTTGATCATGTTCGAGTAAATAAGTGAGCTTATGTTTTTTTAAATAGAAACCATAATTGGCGGTAGTTCTGATAGAAAGGCATTTTTTTTTCTCTTTTTAGTGATGTACTACAGTGTACACGTTCAACATAAAAATTTTTGAAAAAATTTTGTTTTTATGAAATATGAAATTTGGTATTAAATAATAAAATACTTATGCATGACGTAACAAAAATATCTAAAACAAATTATGATAAAAATTTTAAATATAATATCACTTCATAAAAATGTTCAAGTGCCCACCGTTTTGTCAAAGGCACAGCTCACATCGTTTTTTAACATTACGAAGTGCTTTTTCTATTGTTCGTGCATCAACGTTTGTAATTGCTGTTTGGATTCTAGCTATTAAATCCTCAAGCGTTTGAGGAGTAGTAGAATACACTTTATTTTTTAAATCACGCCACAAATAAGAATCTAATGGCGTAAGTTGTGGTGAACGAGCAGGCCAATCAATTTCCATTTTGTTACCAATCACGTGCTCAAAACAATCAGTTAAATATTGCTTCACTGATGTACTACTGTGTTGTGCAGGGGCACCATCATGTTGGAAAAACTTTAGTCTGTAATGGATGTTAAGAGGTAATTCATCCAAATATTCTGCCAGTTGGTGTTTTAAGAAATTTAAGTAATTTGCAGTGGTCAAATTGTCGTTATAAAAAAAAGGTCCAATAATTTTTCCACAAAATATTCCACACCAACAATTAATACCAAATTGATGTTGATCTCTGGATTCACGCACGAGTTTAAGATTTTATTGAGAATAAAATACTTTGTTATGCGGATTAAATATTCCGTTATTTGTAAATTTAGTCTCGTCAGTAAACATAATGGTTCTCCAAAAACATGCATCCTCTTCACATTTATTAAGGTACAAACAACAAAATGTTATCCGTCTTTAATTATCCACTGGATACAATGTATTCGAAATAGAATAGTGATAGTGACAGTTTCCTTAGAAGTTGTTATAGTGCATGACAACTATTATAGTCTAAGGCTCTAAGGTATAACCGTTAAAGTCCTGGCGTAATTGATAAGAGCCACTACGACAGTTGGCAACATAATAAACACGTACATAATATTGCACAACAAGGTATTACGTCATTATTGCGTCTCAAATTGTATCACATACAAAAAATATTTATTGTGATACCAGAGGCGCCTTAAGGAAAAAGATAAAATCTACTCACGTAAAATGTGGAACTCTTCACGACCTTGCGGTTATTCTTGTGGCAGGAGCCATGCTCTTCTTTGTGGATCTCGGCGTTGGTCGGACGTGGTTCGGGCTTCGCACTCGTTGAAATCAGATTTGTTTTGTCTTCCCTCTTCTTTCTGTAGCAGTACGATAAAGGATCAACCAGGTAAGGAACGATAATAAGTACAATACAGAAACCTACATTTTAAGAGAAAAGACAAGAAAAACGACACCGGTGAACCTAACTGTTCGATGTCTCGTTCGTTAATCCATGTCGTGTCGGAAAACGCGCACTTCCTTCCCCACTCCACGTCTGCGCATTCTCTGCGCCGACGCAACTGTTCCAAGTTACGGAAATGCACAAGTCCTTTTTTAAAATATTGGCGCGAATTCAGTCACATATTTAAAACTTAAACCAAAAATGATACATAGCCGATTTTCAGCATGTAACAAAGTTGCACAGTGGTTTGCAATTTCGGCAGTAGAAGATTCTGGCTTATAGATAACAAACGCCAACACATTCGTTTCAACAGTTTCTTCATATTTTCATAAGAATTTAGGTTTGGTAAATGCACCATATGCCTTAAGATTATTTTCAAGTTTGCTAAATATCCGACAGTGTGGTTACTTACGTTCCATGTATCTTTCAAAGTACAAATCCACTGCTGCACGTGAGTTACGATTCGAAGAATAGTAGCAAAAGAGCATGTCATTTTTTTCTTCATTTGTATAGGACATTCTAACTATTAGAAGAAAATAATGTACGTATAAACACAAAATAACAGTACAATCTAATTTTTGTTATTCAAACAAGTGAAATATATTGTTATGTGTCGTATGGCTACTTGATTCCTAAAATCAGCTCAAATATTCACATATTATTTAATACAAATTTGCGTATTTTATAAAAACAAAATTTTCTTCAAAAATTTTTATGTTGAACATGTACACTGTAATACATCACTGAAAAGAGAAAAAAAAACCTTTCTATCAGAACTACCGTCAATTATGGTTTCCATTTAAAAAACCATAACCTCACTTATTTACTCGAACATAACCAAAGCCATGTAAAAACAAATAAGTTTATCTTATTCTCCTTTTAAAATAATGTAAAAAACATCTACAACGTTTTACTGTATCTATCACAATGAATGAACCACAAAGCAAAACAAAAAAGATCAAAATTTCGTTATTTTGGTATAACGCTTTTGCTACACCCTGTATGTTAAATATCTTTTCATGGCTGAACTCGACATTAAAAACTGCACTACTTTCCCTATTTAACCTTTTCTCTAATGTCACAAATAACAGAGTTATCCATACAACGTGTAAGAAATAGGGCACCCTGTATATATACAAATATTTGTTTTTTAGATAGATAAAACTCAACCTTACTAATTGAATTTTCACTCAATTATTTTTCAACTGAATCGTACTCTTTGTCATAGGTTTTCCTGTTTTTATAGATACAAGAATGCTTTAGTTGATTTAGTAGCTTTTAATAATTCTTCTGAAATTTATCCTTCTCCAATCATTTTTATTAGGCATCACTATCAGTAAAAAAATTAATGGCAAACAGTTAATGTCACAAACCTGACTTATAGCTAACTAAATCATTTTTAAATATTAAATTGCTATAATTAAATAAAATATAGGTAAAACGTTGCAATAAGGTTACAACGTTTCACTTCAGTCTACTTGGTGAGGAGAATATCCTTAGACGTGAAATCTAACCTTATATTAGTGAAATTTAGCTTAATTTTTTATTTTAGTTAGCTATTATACTAATAATGACTACTTGGTGGTCAAAATGCGTATTTAGAGGTTCCAACTAACATTCAAAAAATATTATTGTGGTAAAGGGAGTTAGTTTCATTTTCAATATTATCCTAACAATCCATTTTCTACGAATTCACCAATACCATTTTTAAAACATGCTTAGTTATTGTTTTAAATTACTGTCATGTAAGAATGTATTCCCAAATTACAATAACTAACATACTACATCGAAAATAGGCTTTAATCGTATAAATCATTTTCCTCATGGGGTAGCTCATAACTCAAAGACTGATTAAGATCACAATAAAGACAACTTATCAAATATTGATAACCATAATGCTATTCATAAATGCATGTACTACCAGATGGTTATTTTAAAATGCATAGTCACATTTAACCATAATAGTTGCTGATATCTTAGTATGACCATTTGTGACTAATTTATGTTTGCAGAGTTACGTGATAGGGATACACATAATAAAGAAATGTGCAGTAAGGAAGAATTCTCAGATAATAAATAGAGTTTAAAAGGCTCAGATAGTGACTACATTCCAGACGAATCCGATGCTAAGACTATTTTAGCTGATGATAGAGAAACAGTCGCCATTCCACTTGCATCAAATGCAACTAACGATTTATATGCAGATTCATGCTCTTCAACAAAGGTTTCTATGCAGCAAGAAGTTTATGTATGCTCATCAGAAAATGGAAAAACTAGAATGAAACAACACTGTTGCTACTTTTGTAACAAACTCTACAAAGAGTTGTCAAAACATCTTGAAGCCAAACTTTCAAATGAGATAGAAGTTTCTAAAATATTGGCTTTTCCAAAAAGAGTGGAATGGGATGAAAGTTGTTTGTAAATTTATCCCGCGTGAAGACTACTACAATAACTGTGAAGTCGTACAGCACAATCATGGAGAATTAATCCTTGCTAGGATACCTATACCCAAAGAAAAAGTTTTATACACATACAATGACTATGGACCTTGTCCAAATTACTTAGGATTCATGCTTAAATGACACTTGTGGCACCACCTGAGAATATCATGTAGTGAAAAGAATAACAACGACAATGCTGTGCGACAAAAACCAACTTCAGAGAGGACAGCTTTAATTGCATCCATCTATCCATTGATGGACCATACAGTGAACAGTTTTCTTCTGAAGTTATGTTGTTTAAAAAATGATAATATATCTCTAACATGCAGGCAGGATAGTTGGATCATGAATTTTGGCAGGCTACGAATTGAAAGATATCATACTACACAAAATGCACTCATCAGACAGTCTATGCGATAACTTGGAAGATTTCTGACACAGTTTTGTATAATAGATCACACTATTTTCAAATTATCAAATAATATTATTAAACAAAAGGCGCTCAGAAGAAGCTTCTCGTATGACCATCTATCAGTATTCGTTCAGACCTAACTGGTCCCAGGAAGCAACTGAAAAACTCAAAAATACTTTTACTGATTTGGAGTTACAATTAGCAGCAAGAATGGTAATAGTTCAAATAAAAGGGAAGCGAGGAGGCACTGTTAACTTGCTGTTGAATGACAAAGTGAAATATGCAATAGAATTACGTATGTTACATAGAATAAAATTTCTTGCTCAGAACGACGTAATTCTTTGGAACACAGTAATGGCCATGATTGCATGAGAAAATTTTGTACCTCAGTAAATCTCAGAGCACCAGAATTAATAAATGGCACAAAGTTGCAGAAATATATCACTACAGTATGCAAAATTTTTAATTTATCAGAAACGGAAATTGATTGGTTAGCTCGCCACTTAGAGCATGATATTTGTGTGCATAGGCAATTTTATAGGCTATATAAATCTTCCGTAAAGTTAACTAAAATATCTAGAGCTCTATTTGCTGTCTAAAAAGGGAAAATCAATAAATTTAAAGTGAAGTGACTAGATGAAATGGATCGGAACTTTCAGATATTGAGTTTGATAAATGTAATATGCCAAATGAAGATAAAGCATTAACTCAAGAGCCTAGAGCTGTAGCAAGTGTAGATACAGTATACAAACATGTACTCAACACCAAGAAGAATGTCAAAAAGAACAATTGGTATAAAAAAGATAATAAATCAGATTCTGAATCGAAATCAACATCAAATGATTTCTATCATTGCATAGAAATCAGTGCATAAAGAACATGAACCCAACACTGAAAAAAACATCAAAAAGTACAATCAGAGTAAAAAAACAATAAATTCGACTCTGAATCAGAATCAAGTGATTGAAATCGTCATGAAATTACCAATAACCAAAATGATAAACAGAAATTTTTGCGTAAAAGGCGAGTTATGAAACCTTGGAAAGAAGAAGAAATTAAAGCCGTTCTAAAAACTTTTAGACATGCAATTAAAAGAAAATCATTCCAGATAAACAGGATCGTGAAGATTGTTTAAAAACTAACAAGGTCTTGAAGTTCAGAATGTGGAAGGACATAATAATATATACATAACTATATTAGAAAAGTGTCAAGAGTATAGTATTTATACAAACTTCAATGTACATTTGTATAACTTAAAACTGGTAAGAGTAGACAATTTTCAAGTGCTTGATTCTATATAACTCAAAAGTAAACAGAAAAACTAAAGTAACCAAAACAAGCACAGGTTTCGCATTAACTGACATGTAGTGTTATTACAAGCTTTGGCCCAAGGCGTCAAATGCTAATATAGCCAATTGGGGTTCCTAACACTCAGGGATGAGCCTAAGCATGAAAAGTTAAAGGGTGGCTGCAAAATTATAGGAACACAACTTGTGGGATAAACTTAAGAATTACCTTATGCATAGAGACATGAGCTAGGGTCATGGGTAATTTTGTTGACAAAAAAAAAAAATTTAGGTGCCGCTGCATTTATGAAAATACCAACAAATGGAAACCACAATGGAAATGCAGAAATCTTCAGGTATGACTAAAAAGATATTCATTGGTAACCTACCTCATCAATGTACCCACGACTTGAGCACATACGACAGCATATCAAGCCAAACCTGAAACATAAAACAATTAAGTTATCACAGAGAGAAACGCCATTTGTGTGCTTACAATAAATGTGTACCAGTACTTTCAAAAATCTGTCAAGTTCATGGATAAAAAAATTAGATGCTTGAAGTCAAAGATGTTTAGATCACAATTAAATTACTTATCAACAACACATGTTGTTTGTATATTCGATCCGAAATAATACAAAAGCTTTCATATGCTAGAAAATTGAACACTTTTCAATATATTCTGTTACGTATTATATTGACTTCAAAAAGTGGTCATGTGAAATATAAGTTTGATTGTGTGCAAATTATAAGGCAAATAAATTAAAATATATATGAATTTTCTTAATAGTAGCATGAAATGTCTTTTAAATAAGAAAACCCTTTTTGCAATTCCCTTTAAAAATAAAAAATAATTACCAAAATATGAGTTGGTCTTATAGTTACTATTACAAATTAAATATAGACACTAATATAATAACCATGCATAACTGTGTAATAATTGAGTAAAGCACTCAAATTAATATGAAATATGTTTTGTTAATAATTCAGCATGATGTCATTTTTATTAAATCACATAATTGGGAATTTTACATATCACAACACCTTAACACACGTGTTCCTCTTCTCATCATAGCTAACCAAATTTCTAATAAAAAATGAATAAGAAACCTTGGAAAATACAGTTTTGGCTGTTTTAAGTATATATTTAATTAACTACTTGTATACCTTTTACCCAGTAATGCAACCGAATTTCAGATTAACCAGACAGCTTTACAGAACAAATATAAATTTGCTTTCTTGGTGCAAATGGCATCAGAACAGACACCGCTCGGCAAGCCACCACTACAGGATTCAGCTTTAGAGAAATCTCCATATGCTTTGTACAAACATCCATATTGGTTTATTATAGATGCACACCAATTAACTTCATACACTTGTATACAAATTACTGCTACCATATATAACGAATTTTTAAATAATTCGTTCTCCTTATTTTTCGAAAACAAAAATGTTTCAGGCATCACTAACACGATACCTTACTAAAAATTACCAAAAAGAAAGAGAGCTTCTTGTCGCTTCCTCGTTTTATTGACCCTCCCGACTCTTTGTGCCGGTATTAACCTTATCAGATGTACAACTCGAAAGTGACAAACTTGAATACCTCGTTTCAGATCTACCTCAGTTCTAATGCGATAGAAATTACATTCAATAGCAAAAGTGATGCATTTTTCAATAACATAGTGTTCATATGAATCGTTTAATACATTCAGAAGAAGTGTCAAACCAATCTGCATAAATTAATGTAGCAATATTGTTATTACATATAAACATTTGCACAGGAATTTTAATGTTACACTGCATTTTTCCGAAAAGAAAAAAATGAGGTTAATAGGATTTCAACAGCCAAACCCGAAACATTTTTATAGCTTCTTAAAAAGGTTAAGTAATTAATTAAATAAATTTACAAAAAATAAATCTAAACTCGAAGCATGACTTGACTTAAAAAAAACAAAAAGAGAAAAAGAATTGCCGAAAAGAATTTAACTAAAAAAGGTATACACACACTAACTAATATACTTTAAAATACCCAATTGAGTGCAATGGTAACTCCGCGTACCACAAAAGTACAAAAGGGGTAAAATGAAATATAAGTGCAAGTATAAAATACTTATACAAATACCTAGAAAAACAAAAAGAAAAGTCCAAACATATCAATAAGTATTGATAACAATTTCGAAAAAAATTTAATCAATATTTATTAGAAATCTACTATTACTAACCTTATAACGAGATCTATTTACATTAATTAATTGTATTCAGCAACTTGCTAAAAAGAAATCTCCAAATGCTGAAGAATAACAATATACTTAGGCAATAATTACTACTCATAACAGAAACTTTGCTTCATCGAATTGAATCACTAAACTTGGTGATTGTTTAGACTCGCACAGACACCACCACAGAACCTAATCACAACTACATTACCCTTATATCAAAGCACTCTGTTTCCAAACAATTCTATCTAACAGTAGGCAAAGCAAACACTACTGTAAACCACTCGACCATCATACCACTATAAAATCTTTATATCCAAATAAGATACACTAAGACCCAAATTGGCCCATTCCAAAATATAATAAAGACATCACTCTTTACTCATCATACACAAAGATACTTAAAGGTAAGCAGTTCATTCACAAACATACCGCAATTACTAAAAAAAAAAAACGGCCAAACTAACAAGCAAAACTGAAGTAGGCTAACTAACAAAGTATCTTAATTATCCATCAGCACACAAGCAACTATAACATTCCAAAAGCATAAACCTGAAACATGTAAGCATCCATTCAATATTCCAAAAACTTCAAATCACAAAAAAATTTCTTTAAGACTTGTGAAAATACACAACTAGAACAAACACAACGGAAAGGCAAAAAGTGTCTGCTATTTCTAACTAAGATATCAAGGGTATCACTTAATCTTCAGAAGCGTCATCAGGATCCAAAGCAGAAAAGGGTTTCAAACCTTTAATATGCCACCTGCCCGTTTATGATCTATCTACATTACTCAAATCGTATACTACACCTGAACATTTCATTTTGACTAAACTTAATACAAACTTTAGAGCAATTTTAGCTGTAAACTTATCACCTGCACTAGAGAGTACTTTATTGACTCCCGCACCTTATCATCAACTTTAAAAGAGAGATCTTACTTTCTCAAATTATATTGTTTACACTAATGTTCATATGCTAAATGCAATTTTGCACAAACATCTTTGAATACTTTAAGTAGACCCTGACGGTCCAAAATTTACAAGAGACGACTACCAGGTATGCAATTTATATCGTCCTCAGGAGTAAGACCAACACCAAAAAATTTACCACTGATTAGAACATGTCATCCAAAAACTAAAAAAATTTGGAGAATAACTCGTAGATTAATGTTTAGCAGAATTTATAGCATATTGAATATGTGGCAACTCAAGATCCCACGAGTCATGCTCATCAATATATGAACGGATAGCCGTACCAACAGTTCTATTGAACCTTTCGACGAAATTACACAGAAGAGAATATACAGCAGTATACCATATCTTTTGAACTTCATATTTATCACACAAAGATTTAAAAATTCTACTAGATAACTGTGGACCATTGACACAAATAATGAATTGCGGAACTCCAAATGAAAGAAAAACTTTTTCTTCTAAGAAACGTTCTATGAGATGTGCTTTGCCATTAAGTAAGGGTTGCAATATGGTGAATTTTGAAAACCAGTCTTCCGCCTTGGAACCAGTAAATGGACCCATAAGATCCACAGCAATAGTTTGAAATGGAAATTTCACTTCCTTCTCTTTACCCATCATACTAAGAGAACTCAAATTAGAAGATTTTTGCGCACCACATGTTAAACAGTTACAACAAAATTTTAACACACCTATGTTCATTTTGGGCCAATAAAAATGTTCTTGTATCCATGCCATAGTTTTTTAAAAACCAAAGTGGCCTGCAATAGCCGGATCATGAACAAAGTTGTGATTTAGGAACAAAATACTTCCATTCCACAATATTCGATAAAAGAGGTACATTCGCAGGTAAAAATTTAAATACAAAATTATTTTCAACTTTCCACTGAAGAGAGTCTTCAGGCTTCAACAAAAATTTTTTGCACAAAGACATACAACGGATCTAAATTATCTAGGTTAACTTGAACTAAAATAACAGCATCATTTGCTACAGGAAGTGCACGACTCAAACAATTCGAAACAATATTGAACTTCCCTTTACGATACACCAGATCAAAAATGTGCTGTCTTAGGCGAACAGGCCACCTAGCCAATTTTCCAGTTGGGTTTTGAATATTGGTCAATCACAATAACGAAAAATGATCTATGACAACAGTGAAACGGGCACCCTCTATCCAAGGACAAAATTTTTCTATGGCAAAAATCATTACTCTGTGACTGAATAGTTATGTTCGGCACGACTAAGAGATTTACTTGTGTATGAAATCACACGCTCTTCATTACCTACTTTTTGTAAAAGAACGGCATAAAAACCTGTATAACTAATGTCACACTCTACAATAAATGTAACAGAATAATCAGGCTGCGACAATATAGGAGCTGACACCAAAGCTTGCTTAATCTAGCTAAATGATGATTTTGTCTCGGGACTCCAACCAATAATTTGACCCTTTTTCTTCTTAACTAAATCATTTATAGGCGAAACTAATGCGGAGAAATGAAACGTTTTATTTCTGTTGTCGTTTTTGGACAGGGAAAATTAACTATGGCTAAAACTTTTTCCGGAACTGTTCTAAGAGGATTCGAATCTACAATATAACCCAAAAATTTCAACGTTTTCTTAAAAAATTCAGACCTCTAAATTTATAGTAAGATTGGCGTTCTTAAGACGTTTCTTTACTTCATTTAACAACTTAACATGTTCTTCAAAAGACAATGAACACAGAATATTATCCAGGTAACAGAATACATTGGGTTCAAATTGAGGACCAAATATGACATCTACTAATTGTTGCGTTTGCGCACTATTACTCAGCTCAAAAGATGCGGTAACAAATTTATACTGACCTCCAGAGATCACGCTGAAAGCAGTCTTATCTTGAGCACTCTCAGAAAGTGGAATTTGCCAAAAACTTTTTTTGAAGGTCCACGCTAGATATAAAATTAGCATTGCGTAATGAATTAAGTATTCTATCTATATTTGTCATTGGATAACTGTCGTGTTTTGTGATGTAATCTAACATCCTTCCATTAAAACAAAATCTATATTCACCAGGAGACTTCTTTACTAAGAGCACTGAGGAATTCGAGAAACTCTGACATGGTTCAATCACTCCCAAATGAAGTTTCTCATTTAACTGATCATTCAGAATTTTATTCATATATAATGCCATGACATAAGATTTCTCTCTAAAAGGTTTTGCATCGCCAGTATCAATATCCATAACTATTTTATTGGTACGACCCAATCTATCGATACTACTAATTCCATTGAAGGAATTTACAACAACTTGAGCTTCTAATTTCTTAGCATCAGAAACGTCATCTAAATCAAGCAAATAATCTTTACATTTTAAAGGCACCGAAGAATGTCCTATATACAACAATTGATTTCCTACATCGCCCTGTGCATATCAGGAATTATTCTTAATATTAGCTATAGGTCCAAATAATTTCGCAAAATCGCTGCCAAAAATAAATGCACGAGGCAAAGAAGGTACTACTAAAGCATTAAAGACACGACACTAATTTCCTATACAAATGGGCAAGTCAACAACACCTACCACAGGCTTTAAAGTTCCATCTGCAGTAGATACATCTTTTCTATCAAAACAAAAATTCTTAATTTCAACTAAAGAGATAGCAAGAGAGTCAACAATTGATGTAGTACACCCGGAATCCAGTAGACCAGTGATGTCTTTATCAAACAACTTAACCATAGCATATGGATGATTATCACAGGGCTTCTCTACGAATAATGCATCAGTCTTTGAGGTATAGGGCATGCAACAGAATCGTTTAACTACTTTAAGCCACTCTAGCCATTCTTCCTTAGAAAGATATTCTTTCTGATTACACAAAATAACAGTAGCCTTTTAAAATGAAACAGGATGTTGGCTATGCAGCATCTGTTTTCTTACTCGTTTTTTTAACAGGATGGACAGGAAACAAGCATGACACCTTTGTGATTACAACGACAACAAAAAATTTTCTTTATAACTCTACAACTTGTAAATGTATGACCAGGATGCTAACAATTTCTAACAGGTAGGTAGTTGCTTATTTAATGAATCTTGAGAATTAATTGCAACAGGATTAGAAATATTATTATTAAGAACTTAAACTTGTGGAGATGACATTTTTATAATCATGGTTTGTAGGGGCAGAAAAATTTTGACTCAAAACTGGACATCTATATCGAAATTGTGGCTTGGGATTAAACTTAAATTTATTAGTATTACTGACATTGCAGAAACTAATTTCTGTTTTAATAAGGAAACTTCTTCCAGTTTTTTACACAATTTTCTCAATCTAGCCATGTCCTCTCTTTCAGACAATGCAAGTTCTGAAATTAAACCTGGTAATCAATTTTTCCTAATAATCTTCACTTTAGTAACTTCTGCCAGAGATTGTGGTAACCTAGAAAACGGACTCTCCATATGAGCATTAAATAAAACGACAAACTCATCCCTTCTCTGTGTACGTGATTTTATATTTTCCGATACGTCATCCTCCAAATGAGCATGTAAAAAAATCTTCCTTTAAACAACACACAAGAGAATTCCAGTCACTCAAAGAATTTTTCACACTTCTATACCAAAGAAGCCCTTCTTTTTCAAAAAGCTCTACTGAACTATAGAATAAGTCTAACTCTGACACTTTACAAGACTGTGCCAACTAACTCATTATATCTAAAAGTGAATAAAGTTCCTTAGGATCTCCATTAAATGTTACTGACCAGGAACCAAGAGGTATTGGCGGTGAAAGATATGTTACTGAGTGCACAAGTGCACCAACTGTAGAAGAAGACATATCAATGGTTTCATCATGACTGGTAGACTCTGAATTTTTATTCACCCTTGTAATGGAAACTTTAAGTTTCATAAATTTAATTAAGGACATTAAATGTTACTGACCAGGAACCAAGAGGTATTGGCGGTAAAAGATATGTTACTGAGTGCACAAGTGCACCAACTGTAGAAGAAGAGATATCAATGGTTTCATCATGACTGGTAGACTCTGAATTTTTATTCACCCTTGTAATGGAAACTTTATCGGTTTCATAAATTTAATTAAGGACATTCTGGTAAGATTAAGCAGGATTAAAAATGCTAAAATAATAATTCTCGCAGACTTTAATGTGAATTTTCTGGAAAAGTCAATTGAACTAAATAACATTCACGATTTAACTTACTCATTTGGTTTCACAGATACTATAGACTGTGCAACAAGAGGTAAAACATGTCTGGACAATATATTTGTCAGTTCCACTATTAGTGATTTTAGTAGTAGTATTATAGAAAATGGCCTATCCAATCACAATGTACAAAAATTGAGTTAAACTCAAATATTAATTTTTTTGTGTCACTATTGGAGAGTGAAAACTTGAATGGAGTAATATCAATTCAAAATGTCAATGAAATGTAGACTAATTTTATAAATGTACTGACGGCATTTTATAACACAGCATTTCCTCTAATAAGGAAAAGAAAAACTTCAACATTAAGGCAACATAAAAAATGGATAACTAAGGGTATTAGAATATCCAGTATAAAATTAAAATTGCTGTACGTAGCTTCCTTAGATAGTAATTATCCAGAACGTTTAACACTATAAAGCATACAAAACAATTTATAGGAAAGTTATATGTGCAGCCAAAAGAATGTACTACAATTCCCTACTAAAAAATTCTTCCAATAAAGTAAAAACTGCATGGAATATTATAAAGGGTGAAAAAAAGCCTAAACGAAAAATAAATTTGATTATTAACAACAGTCTATGCGATAATCCTCAACAGCTTTGTGCTCATTTCGATCAGTTTTTTGTCAATGCCAGTAATGTATTACCTAACAAGAACAACATACAAATTAATAGTGATAATACTAATATTAGTTTTGATAATCATAGCAGTTTCTTTTTTACTCCAGTATTGGAGAGTGACGTAATGGAAGTAGTAACACACATGAAAAATTCTTATTCAACAGGGTACGACGGTTTTAATTCGATATTCTTAAAGAATTACATTCAATTTGTAATTACTCCCTTAACTTATATAATAAATTCTTCCATTAGTTCTGGTGTTTTCCCAGAAGTCCTAAAAATTAGTAAATTAACTCCTCTGTATAAAAATAAGGACAGTGTAAACAATATCAAAAACTATCGTCCAATTTCGTTACTAAGTGTGTTTTCCAAGGTAATTGAAAAATTAGTGACTGAATAAATTATTCTCTATTTTACTAAACATAATCTTTTTAATGTAAATCAATTTGGTTTCCGTAAAGAATGTTCAACCTCTTTAGCTATTATTAAATTTTTGGATATTTTATATGAAAACTTAGATGCTGGAAATAAGTGTGCAGCAATATTTTTAGATCTAAGTAAAGCATTTGATTTAGTAAATCATGCTACACTACTTAATACTTTATTTAAGTATGGAATAAGAGGAATAGCCTTAGATTGGTTTTGCAATTATTTAACTGGCAGGTATCAGTATGTAGAAATTGAAGGTTGTCGTTCACATCAATTGTCTATTAACAAAGGAGTTCCACAGGGATCTGTACTGGGACCATTGTTATTCATCATTTATATAAACGATCAACAGTTTAATAATACCATATTATATGCAGATGAAGTCTCGTTTCTGGTCAGCTCCAATAATACAAACAGTCTTGTCAGCCAAGCAACTACTCAATTACAACAAATGGAAGCCTATTTTAGTAAATTAAATTTAGTCCTTAATAGTTCTAAATCAATGGCAATGCATTTTAATATATCCCGTCAATTATTTGATTTTTTGTTGCTAATAAGAGCATCAACCTCATGTTTAGCAGAAGCTGCAAGCACCAATTTTTTGGGTATTAAAATTGATTCGAAGCTGACTTTGAATGAGCACATCGATGATCTTTGTAAAAAATTAAGTACCTGTTGCTTTGTTATGAAAAATCTGTTATACAAGTTGAATAGACAGGTTGTCAAATGGTACTACTTTTCTAACTTTCACTCCACAATCTAATATGGAATAATTGCATGGGGTAATGCACCCTACATAAATATAAATAGAATCTTTATATTACAAAAAAGGGCAGTGCGTATGTTAACAGGAAGTAAGGCTAGAGACAGTTGTAGACATTTCTTTAAGCAATGTGGTATTCTAACCGTACATTGTATTTTTATTTATGAGTTACTTCTCTATGCTAGAAAACACTTACACAAGCTCACAAAGCTCAAAGATACACACCATTATGATACTCGGAATACATACACACTACTGTTTCCTAAACACAGGCTAATAAAATATGAAAGTAGTCCAAAATATTTAGCAATAAAAATCTATAACAAGCTTCCAGATACCTATAAACATGAAGCATTTAATTTGTATAAAAAAAAACTTAAAAGTAAACTAATTGAAAAAAGTTACTACTCAGTTTCAGAATATTTAGCAGACACTGACTTTTAATATCAAGTCAACTTAGGAATATTTAAGTACATACCTTAGTCTTAGTTATACGTGTAAGTAAGTGACTATTATAGTTGTAGTGATTGTATATTGACATGTCCTATATCATTTTATTTTATAATGATCCAAAAAGGATAAATAAAAACATTCCGGAGTTAAAATAGTCCCCCAATCGGATCTCCGGGAGGGGACTACTTCGGAGGATGCGATCGAAAAGTTAAAAATAAGAGTTGGGAACATTCTGCGAGTCAGAGCGTGGAATGTTAGAAGTATGAAGCAAGTAGGTAAGCTAGAGAACCTAAAAATCGAAATGAATAGGTTACCACAAGACATAGTAGGGATCAGCGAAGTTCAGTGGCCAGAGGCAGGGGATTCTTGGAGTGGAGACTTCAGGGTAATTCATACAGGAGCAGAGGAAGGAAATTTGGGTGTGGGGATAGTTATGCGGAAAAAGATAGGATACTGTGTAGAAAATTACTTACAAAAGAACGAAAGAGTACTCATGGTTAGATTAGAATCTAAACCGGTAAACACAGTAATAATACAAGTATACATGCCCACCTCTAGCTACAGTGACGAAGAGGTAGAAGCCATCTACAAAGATATCGAAGACATATTAAGATACGTAAAAGGACATGAAAATTTAATAATTACGGGGGATTTTAATGCTGTGGTAGGTGAGGGTAGGGAAGGAGCGGTAGTAGGTTTATTTGGTTTAGGCACGAGAAACGACAGGGAAAATAGGCTGGTAGAATTTTGCGACAAGAACAATTTAATCATCATAAACACATTATTTCAACATCATGCTAGAGGACGATATACGTGGAAGATGCCAGGAGATATAGGAAGATATCAAATAGATTACATTCTTGTTAGACAACGGTTTAGAAATCAAGTAAAAGACTGTAGAAGCTACCCAGAAGCGGATATAGATACTGACCACAACATCACAATTATGAAGGCCGCACTTAAATTTAAGAATGTGAAAAAAAGAAACGGAAAAAGGCACTTGGACTTAGAGAAACTAAAAGATAAAGATATTCAAGAAAGATTCGAAAAAAGTCAAATGAATTGCTCAAAGATATCGGGAAAATATCTGATACTAACGAAGTAGAAACAGAATGGAATAACATTAAATCCAGCCTAGACATGGCCGCCAGAAATATTCTGGGGTATACACAAAAAGAAAATAAGAAACCATGGATAACAAAGGATATCCTGAATTTAATAGAAGAAAGACGAAAATACAAAAATAAATCAGACGAAAAAAGAAAACAGAGATACAAAACCATAAAATGGGAAATTATTCAAAAATGCAGGAAAGCTAAAGAACAATGGATTGATGAAAAATGCAAAGAGGTACAAACGAAGATGGAAATAGGAAAGATAGACGAAGCATACAAATTAATTAGAATGAATTTTAGGGATATAAAACCGTGTAGCAAAAATATAAGGGACACACAAGGAAACGTCATCATAGAAAACGTAGAGAAAGTGGGTAGATGGCAAGAATATATAGGAAATTTATATGCAGGAGAGGAATTAACTGCATTAGAACAGGAATCAGACATTGAAAATGATGACTTGGGATATCCTATACTTAGAGATGAGTTTGAATTAGCATTAAAGAGTCTGAAAAATGGTAAGGCGCCGGGTACAGATAAGGTGCAAGCAGAAACTCTAAAAGCCGCTGGACAAACAGTAACAGAACGTCTCTTCCAACTTGTAAGCTATATGTATGAGACAGGCGAGATACCCAAAGATTTCAAACGTAGCATCATAGTAACTATACCAAAAAAGAAAAGCGCGGATAGATGTGAAAATTTTCGAACAATAAGTTTGACAGCACACGTGTCAAAAATATTAACTAAAATTGTGCAAAGACGAATGGAAAAACGGACGGAAGAAATACTAAGAGAAGACCAATTTGGGTTTAGGCGAAACAGGGGAACACGGGAGGCTATTTTAGCTCTGAAAGTGATAATGGAGAAAACAATAGAAAAAGGGAAATCGTGTATACAGGGTTTGTAAATCTGAAAAAAGCATTCGACAATGTAAAATGGAAAAAAATGTTTGAAATATTCAAAAAGATTGGAATGAGTTATAGGGATAGACGAATAGTACATAGCTTATACAAAGAGCAAACAGCAGTAATAGAATTAGAACAGGAACGTAGAGAAGTAAACATTAGGAAAGGGGTGAGACAGGGATGCACCATATCACCATTGATTTTTAACTTGTACATAGAAGAGGCAATGAATACTGTCAAATGCAGGAAGACATTTGTAATTACTATGCAGGGACAAAAAATTGATATGCTTAGATTTGCAGATGATATAGCGGTATTAGCGTCTAGCAAGGAAGAGTTAGAAACTGCTCTTAATGAAATGGAAACGGTTCTAATAAAGAGATACGGTATGAAAATTAACAAAGCTAAAACTAAAGTTCTAGTATGCAAAAATGGGGAAAATAAATCAAAAACAAGAATACAAGTATGTAACACGAACTTACAAAAGGTTAAAGATTTATGATACCTAGGAAGTCAAATAACGCAAGATGGGAAAAGCACAAAAGATATAAAACAAAGATTAGCACAAGGTCGTGCTACATTTAACAAGAAAAAGCAACTACTGTGTTCAAAGACCAGTAACATAGAAGCAAGGAAAAAATTGTTTAAAACATATGTGTAGAGCACAGCACTCTATGGCTGTGAAGCCTGGACAGTAGGAGAAGCAGACAAGAAAAAGGTAGAAGCCTTTGAAATGTGGTGTTACAGACGTATGATAAAGATATCATGGACAGACAAAGTTAAGAACGAAGAGGTACTAAAAATGGTAGGGGAAGAAAGAAATATGTGGAAAACAGTAAAAAATAGGAGAGATAGAATAGGCCACATACTACGGAATGAGGGAGTAGTGCGGAATATATTAGAAGCAGAGATAGGAAAAAAGAGAAGAAAAAGCCGACCTAGGTTAGACTACTGCACACAGATAGTAAAAGATGTAGGCTGTAGAGGTTTCAGGGAGATGTGTAGGCTAGCCCAGAATAAAAATCAATGGAGGTACGCATCCAACCAATCCCAAGATGGATAAACTAATGACGAAAAAATAACTGTGCTTAAACATGATGATTATTATAAGTAACTACAAGATTTGGTTGGGCAATATTCTCGAATAATGTTAAGTGTGTGAAAGGATTTACTGGAAAACCATTACTTCGGCAAATGTCTAAGTGTTGGGGGATCTTGGTAGCCACAGGTTGCTTAACCCCCTTCACTGAATCTCGGTGAAATAGGGCATAAAATTAGAAAACAATAGAAGAGGAACGAATTGTATACACATGCTGTGTGAGAATTTCAGGGAACTATGTAGGCTAGCTCAGAATATAAATAAGTGCAGGTATGTGTACAACCAGTTTTGAGACGGAAAACCTAATGACGAAAAAATAAGCGCACATAAATCTGATGATTAGTATAAACAACTAGTTGTTAGTTGCGAAATATCTGCAACTAATGATGACTGCGCGAAAAGATATATTGGAAAATATATTAAATCGGTAAATGGTTAAGTGCTGGAGGAACTTGGCAGCCACAGGCTGCTTACCTCCCTTCACAACCACTGAAGGTTGGAGAAATAGGGTATATAATTGTAAAACAATAGAAGGTGACCGAACTGCATCTAACAAGAAAGAACAGCGCCGATGAGGAAAGACAACAAACATAGAACAAGAAGAAAATTGTTGAAAGCATATGTGAGGAGCACAGCACAGTATGCCTATAAAATACGGGCAGTCTGAAACGCAGACAGAAGAACGGTAGCAACGTTTTGAAATGCTGTGCTTCAGATGTATGAGGACCATAGCATGGACAGACAAAGATAATTACAAATAGGTTATAGAAATAATAGGGGAACAAGGATATCTGGGGAAAAAGATAAGAGAAATAGAAGGGCAGAATACGTTCTAAGGCATTTTTGGGGAATAGTATGGGATGTATTACAAGCAGAGATAGGAAAAAAGAGGTAGATGTAGACCTAGATCAGATAGTTATAGATGCAGACTGTGCAAATTTCAGGAAAATCTGTAGGTTAGTTCAGAATAGGAAACAATGATGGTACGCGTCTAACCAGTTCCAAGACTGAAGACCTAATGATGATGAATCTATTTCATCAATGTACCCACGACTTGAGTACATGCAATGGCATATCAAGCTAAACCTGAAACATAAAACAATTAACTTATCACAGAGAGAAACACCATTTGTGTCCTCACAATAAATGTGTACCTATACTTTCAAAAATCTGTCAAGCTCATGGATGTAAAGAATTACATGTTCGAAGTCAAAGATATAATGTTTACTAAAGTACAAAGAAGCTTAAAGATCAAAAGTCCTTTAAGGTATTTACAAAAAAGTTATCTTGGACTCCAATTGGATAGCCCAGACATGTTTGGATCAGAATTAAATTACTTATCACTAATACATGTTGTTTGCATATACGGTCCGAAATAATACAAAAGATTTTATGTTAGATTTGCATTAAAATTTAATACTATTCAATATATTCTGTTACGTATTATATTGACTTCAGAAAGTGGTAATGTGAAATATAGGTTTGATTATGTGCAGATTATAAAACAAATAAATTAAAATACATGAATTTTCTTAATAGTAGCATGAAATGTCTTTTAAATAAGAAAACCCTTTTTGCGATTTCCTTTAAAAATAAAAAATAATTACCAAAATATAAGTCGGTCTTTTAGTTACTATTACAAATTAAATATAGACACTAATATAATAACCATGCATAACTGTGTAATAATTGAGTAAAGCACTTAAATTAATATGAAATGTGTTTTGTTAATAATTCAACATAATGTGATTTTTATTAAATCACATAATTGGGAATTTTACATATCACAACAGCTTAACACATGAATCCCTCTTCTCCTCATAGGTAACATAGTTTCTAATAAAAATTAATAAGAAACCTTGTAAAATACAGACGACTAATTTAAGTATATATTTAATTAACTACTTGTATACCTTTTACCCAGTGATGCACCTGAATTTCAGATTTACCAGACACAGCTTTACAGGACAAATATAAATTTGCTTTCTTGATAGTACAGACCCCGCTCGGCAAGTCACCTTTACAGGATTCAGCTTTAGGGAAATCTCCATATGCTTTGTACAGACATTCATATTGGTTTATTATAGATGCACACCTATTAACTGCATACACTTGTATACAAATTACTGCTATCATATAAAGCAAACTTGTAAATAATTCGTTCCCCTTATTTTTCAAAACCAAAAATGTTTCAGGCATCACTAACACGATATCTTACTAAAAATTACCAAAAAGAGAGCTTCTTCGGTTTGTGTATGTGTGTGTGTGCGTGTGTTTATGTAAGCATGCCTGCATGCATGCATATGTGCATACGTATGTAAGAATAGAAATATCAACCCAAATTAAATATTAAAGTAAAAACACAACAGGGCTATTAGTTACATATATTTTACATCCAATATTGAATTCCACAAAGTGGCGTAAGATACTAGTATAACATTATACAGCAACATACATAATGCGTTAAAGTAGAATGTAGAGAATAGTTAAATTCACTAGACACATAATTATACAGAGTTTCTTAATTAATGATTTTAACTACACTTTGAAGAAACAATAGATTAATATCAATTAACTGTATTAGTACATATGCACGGTATGGACAGCAACACACAGGAACTCAAACTTGCTATATGCATACACACAGAGTATATATATATATATATATATATATATATATATGAATCTTTTATGAAAGCGTAGTGTATTTTAGTAAGTTTATCTTCCAGAACATATTGACAATGCGCCCAGTTTATACAATAGTCAATGCATGTCAGTGAAGTTATCGGCTAGAAGTAGCAGCCAATAGCCTGCCTCCTCAATGATTCGCACTCCTCCCGCCAATCAACAATAAAGGTCGTGCCTATTTTAGTCCAATATGACTTAGCTCCACCCTCATTCCTTCGTATAGTACAACCTCCTGTAAGTAAGAACACTCTTATGTAATAACTATCTTTCCTAAGAAAACTAAATCAGCGCCTTTGTAAATATTTATGACAAGAAATGCATTATTATCAAATCTTCAAAATGACATAAATTGCGTTACTATATACCTAATTTTTTGCAGAATACAAACTTTATTCCAGGTTTATGCAAGAGGCGCTTTTGCCAAAAAGTCTTCATTTACATAAATGTGCTACCAGTACATACACGGCAGATTTTTAAATTCCATATTCAAAATAGAAACTTATTAATTTTTTCCTGAACCGTATTAAGTGCCCGCCATCACTATTTTAATTTCTTTTTTTGGGTTAATACAAAAGCAGTGAATTTGTATGGAAATCTACATTTAGGTATTAAGACCTTCAGTACATATGATGCAGATTTTTAAGTTCCATGACCAAATAAAAATGATACTATTTTTTTCCTGCTCAAATAAAAAAGTTTTTAATTTTTTCCTGAACTGTATCAAGTGGCTCCCAGCAATAGTTTATTTTTTCTGGGTAAATATAAAAGCAGCAAATTTGTAAAGAAATCTATATTTTGGTTTTATAGCCCTCGGTACATATGCTGTCGATGTTTAGGGAGGAGCTAACTGATTGTGAATTAAAATAGGCATGGCTTTCATCGTGTATTGGTGGGAGGGGCATGAATCATTTAGGAGGTGGGCAATTAGCTTCTACTTCTAGCCGCTAACTTCCCTGACTTGTCAATGCCTTATTTAAACCTGCGGGACAGATTACTCTCAGTATCGCATGCACGTTGATGGTTATCTATCTATTAGTACACGTGCATGTAATGCTAAAAATAGATACATGAAATTTACTATAAATAAGATATCAATGCCTGATACCAACATCTACACTAAACAAATTAATCATAAAGGAGATCCTACATAACAATCGCATCTAGAATCTTACAACATAAAAATAGGATTATTAATTGCAGAAACAGACGCAAAAATAAGGTTTTCATTCAGTGTGAACATGATGTATTTTGAATTCACACTCAATGAAATAAAATGTGTCGATTAATTTAAGTATTTTGAGACATGTGACGATAAGGTCTATTGTCAGCATGTTCTACAGTACTCCCTTCTGTGCAGCTATTCCCAGCTTCGTTCCATTTTGTCATCAGAAAAGTAAGTTCCTCAGTCAAAATGATACGTTCAAACCTAGTTTTTTCTATTTTGGCTTGAATTAATAAGTTATTCAAGTTTGTCACCTGTTGATCAATTTCTGATTTTGTCTTCATGCAAGTTTGAAATCTAAGGCGCAAAACGTCCATCTTGTTTAAAATACGTAAACCTTCATTTCGCCGTCGACTACTTTTCAAGTTCCCAAATTTAGGTATCAACTTATTTATCTTATTTAAAACAGATTCGAAATTAGTAATTAACTTCTTCTTGCATTCTTCTTTTTTGAGCATACATTGCACGGCATTTTCCTACAAAAATTAAAGGCATCAATTTCTGAATGTTTAGTAGTAGCAAAAGCTGTAATAAACAAACATTTGATTTCATATCACAAATATTTATTTACTATTTATTAACTAACACCATGATTACTTTTTTTGACTGCTTTTTGTGCTTTAGATTACTTTACTAAATTTTAGATTTATACAAATTGCTGTTGAAACATACAAAGCAAAGTGTGGTCAAAATAATTTTTTTTATTTCCATAACTTAACACATACATACACACATGCACGTGCATGCATACACATGCCCACATGCACGTGCACATGCACACACCAAGCATGCATGCCTACCCACATGCACACATGCATGCACGCACACATGCATGCATGCACACACACATATACACACATACACACACACACACACACACATTAGCACATGGGATAAACATGCTCCCTCGTTGTGGTTAAGGCTGGTAATGAAGTGTGGGTCACAGGTAGAGTGCAGAATGAAGAAAGGTAATGGAGTAAAGGTAATTCACATCTAGGGCAACATCGGAAATTCTCCGGTACACACAAGTTTTCCACGCTGCATGACTGCAATAAAAATTTCAGACACGGTCAAACAATATATCCAACTACACCAAATGAACAACTGGGTCTGTATAAAGTTATAGATTATAGAACCGTTACCAAACGTTAGGTAAATAAAAATAAAAAAAAATTAATCCCAACCCACCTCACACGTTGGGCTTCTTAGCGCAGCTACGCACGAGAACTGTTTTGTAACCCGTTGATTGCAACCCGCTTCATGCTTAACGCTTCATGACACCATTTTGTGACCACATAAAAGTGTGCGGCACTGCAAGCTATTGCACCCATGTATCTGTTTCATAATCTGTTGTATGGCAATCCATCTCAAGCTTCGCGCTCCTTTGCGCCGCCCTAAAATGTTCGGCGCCATATTCTTTTGTCAGTTTTGAACTAAATACGTTAGTGACTATAGTGACATCCGAAACTTAATGTTTTTAACGGTATCCTTTATAACGCAACAAAATAATGTTCTTCAGGTTCTTCGAAAAATGCAAAAATAATAAAGTTAACTGCAATTTTGCACCTAAACTCTTTTCTCGATGTTATAAAAAGAGTAATTGCACGACGAAGTATAAGAAATACTTCGGCACAGCTTGTATCGACCTTTATGGTTTCGGAGGCTGCATGAGACTTGAAATCACAGGGTAAGGGGAATGTTTAAAGAATATCTTAATGTTAGAATTTAAATATCAAGACACTTGTTTACACAACTGTAAAATAACTTAGAGAAACAAAAGTTAAAACACGATAAGAGAAATTTGACTAAATATGTATATTAATACTCAGTTATTACAATTCCAAAGGCATGTATAAGATATACGCTTGTGTCATTAACATAGTAGACATCGCTATATATTTTAACATCATATAATTCATATATTTAATAAATGTACATGAGAAAATTTCTATAGAGAAACCAAAATAAATAATCTCTGTTTAGAAACTCAAAATTTTACTTAATGCGAGAGTAAATCAAAAAGTGATCATAATTGTAATAATGTCATGTAACAAATGCACATGAAATGAAAGTTCAAGTAATAAACTTTGAAACTTGAAATCAATTAAGATAAGTAAAAGGTAATTAATAATCAAAACAAAATATTTGTAGTGACAAAGACAAATTTAAATAGAGGTTAGGCCTCTTTATTTTAACAGAAAAACGATAAGGTAAAAGTTTTAATCTCCATACCTGTAGTATCAGTAACTGAACTAATACTAAGTTACATAATTTATAGGAATCCTTCAATATCCAGGAAACTGAGACATCCTGCATTGGTGGATCTCCTAGTATAGGTACAAAACAACATGTGGTCGACTTCAAATGTTGTCTTTAACAGACTTCTGTTCCATAAATTAAACTTGTAGATATTTTTCAATTAGATAATAACTGAGCTGCAATATGTAAGGTAGAAAGAAACAAAATATAAAATTCTTGTGATGAGTATTTATTTTACATCATCTGGTTGTGCAAATTGCACAAGCAACTTTTTCTATGTAGAAAATCTGAATGAGAGAAACACGTCACCGTGTCATCGGTAACCAAAACACAGGTAGTCGAAACATAAGGTAACCCGAGGCATAGATAACCAGAGCCATAGCTAACCGGAGCAGCATATGTTACCGGAGCAGCATATGTTACCAGAGCACCCATCAGTATAAATATTTGATGGGCTTAACGAATCAACAACTTCTTCATCCATTATACAACACATCAGGTAAGCACATGAGGCAAGGTAGAAGTTCAAATCAAAAATGCTCAACAGTGCCAGATAAGCAATCAGATATCAGCGAAATGAAAATTTGACACTTCAAATAAACTATTTTCGCCATCTTCAAGATGGACGATCTCTAGCGATTATTCTCAATAATACAGAATTAGAACCACACCAGTTGTGCTTTTGGAATAAACACTTCAGAAATAACCAATAGGAAAATTTCATATAGATATAATTATTTGTACTTATGTAACAAATTAGGAACTTGTGGATTAAAACTAATAATCCAGGATTATGCGAGATAAATTCTTATAGAAAATATATTACATAATAGAGTAATTTTATATTTAAATGTAGATATTAGCATTTATATGCTAATAGTGACAAGCACAAATGTAACATGCTAAAATATAAGCAAAAAGTCATGTTACACTGCCCCGGACCAAGGAGAAAAAAAATATGACAGGAATATTTTTTTTTTATATAGTAGATATGGGTAAACTAATAGGAGAAAAGAAAAAAATACTGAAAATAAACTTAAAACTATGAGTGATGTGATATATGACGTGTATCACCCATCCCAAGGGAGACTAAAATTGGTAAAGACAAAAATAAGTAAAGACAAAATCGGTAAAGTCTAATCACTCATATAATTAAGTTAAAATAAAAAATATTAGGGTTTGGGACTAAGAGGGCGGTTTGGGACAAAGAGGGCGGTTTGGGACAAAGAGGGCGGTTTGTGACAAAGGGGGTCTAAAATTAAAATACTAAAGTGTATTTTACAAAGTTACTAATGAGGGAAAATATTTAGATAAGGGAATATAATTTTTAAGTAAAAAATAAATTATTAAATATATAATTTATTTCGATGCCAGTATATGGCTTAAGATCCTTGATGTGCCAATTATTTGTTTTGGTTCCATCAGGATTAGTTAAATTATACACCAAGGGAGAGAATTTTTTGTTCACGGTGCATAAAAAATATTTTGGAGCTAACTTTGAGGTAAAAGTTTCTCCTGCTTTAGATAACACTTTGTTTGTTCTCCAAACAAAGTCACCGATATTAAATGAAATTGGTCTACGTCAAAGGTTATATCGACTAGACATTTTTTTATATGCCGAATACAGCCTATTTTTAACATCTTTGAATAAGTTAAAGAGACCCTGTTGATCTGTGGAATATGCAACTCTATCTTCAGGCATTATATCGACGTCTTCAGAAGGTTTATATGACGAACTATAAAATTTTCCTGAGATAGGAACATGTCTACCAAAGACGAGAAAATTTGGAGAAAAACCGGTTACTTCATGCTTAACAGAGTTTATAGCATACTGTATTTTTGCCAAGTTTTCATCCCACATATTGTGTGTTTCAACGTAAGATCTTATTGCGGTACCAACAGTTTTGCTTATTCTTTCTACAAAATTGCACTGAGGAGAATATACTGCAGTATACCAGATCTTTTCAATATTATATTTATTACTTAAATTTTTTAAAATATTTCCAGATGAGACTCTTAATCTCAGGGTCGTGGGTTCGAGCTCCACGTTGGGCGCCACGTGCACCTTACTCTTTTCTCGATGTTATAAAAAGAGTAATTGCACGACGAAGTATAAGAAATACTTCGGCACAGCTTGTATCGACCTTTATGGTTTTGGAGGCTGCATGAAACTTGAAATCACAGGGTAAGGGGAATGTTTAGAGAATATCTGAATGTTAAAATTTAAATATCAAGACACTTGTTTACACAACTGTAAAATAACTTAGAGAAACAAAAGTTAAAACACGATAAGAGAAATTTGACTAAATATGTATATTAATACTCAGCTATTACAATTCCAAATGCATGTATAAGATATACGCTTGTGTCATTAACATTGTAGACATCGCTATATATTTTAACATCATATAATTCATATATTTAATAAACGTACACGAGAAAATTTCTATAGAGAAACCAAAATAAATAATCTCTGTTTAGAAACTCAAAATTTTACTTAATGCGAGAGTAAATCAAAAAGTGATCATAATTGTAATAATGTCATGTAACAAATGCACATGAAATGAAAATTCAAGTAATAAACCTTTTACCATAAGAAGCTTCATGAAGTTCAAATGTTTACATATTTTTAGGTTATGTATTATAGAATTTTATTTGAAATCAATTAAGATAAGTAAAAGGTAATTAATAATCAAAACAAAATATTTGTAGTGACAAAGACAAATTTAAATAGAGGTTAGGCCTCTTTATTTTAACAGAAAAACGATAAGGTAAAAGTTTTAATCTCCATACCTGTAGTATCAGTAACTGAACTAATACTAAGTTACATAATTTATAGGAATCCTTCAATATCCAGGAAACTGAGACATCCTGCATTGGTGGATCTCCTAGTGTAGGTACAAAACAACATGTGGTCGACTTCAAATGTTGTCTTTAACAGACTTCTGTTCTATAAATTAAACTTGTAGATATTTTTCAATTAGATAATAACTGAGCTACAATATGTAAGGTAGAAGGAAACAAAATATAAAATTCTTGTGATGAGTATTTATTTTACATCATCTGGTTGTGCGAATTGCACGAGCAACTTTTCTATGTAGAAAATCTGAATGAGAGAAACACGTCGCCGTGACATCGGTAACCAAAACACAGGTAGTCGGAACATAAGGTAACCTGAGGCATAGATAACCAGAGCCATAGCTAACCGGAGCACCATATGTTACCGAAGCAGCATATGTTACCGGAGCACCCATCAGTATAAATATTTGATGGGCTTAACGAATCAACAACTTCTTCATCCATTATACAACACATCAGGTAAGCACATGAGGCAAGATAGAAGTTCAAATCAAAAATGCTCAACAGTGCCAGATAAGCAATCAGATATCAGCGAAATGAAAATTTGACACTTCAAATAAACTATTTTCGGCCATCTTCGGATGGACGATCTCTAGCGATTATTCTCAATAATACGGAATTTAGAACCACACCAGTTGTACTTTTGGAATAAACACTTCAGAAATAACCAATAGGAAAATTTCATATAGATATAATTATTTGTACTTATGTAACAAATTAGGAACTTGTGGATTAAAACTAATAATCCAGGATTATGCGAGATAAATTCTTATAGAAAATATATTACATAATAGATTAATTTTATATTTAAATGTAGATATTAGCATTTATATGCTAATAGTGCCCAGCACAAATGTAACATGCTAAAATATACGCAAAAAGGCATGTTACAATTTTGTGCGTTCATACGAAAATAAAACACATTTCACATTTCGAAAACGCAAAAGCTAGATAAAATTAATATTTGACCTCATTTTTCTACCCTCCTGTAAGTTTGGGTGGGGTTGAAAGGTGGGTGGACGTGGGTAGATGGATGTCATGTTAATTAAAGTTCGCCTCTACCTTTATCTAAACTTGTCAAACTTAATATTGTTAGTAATGTTAGTAATTGTACTTTTTTTGAATACATGTATAACCTTTCTGGTTAAGTTAACTCGAAAAGAACCGTTTAGTTTTTTAACATTGTGGTCATGTTACTTAAAATGCTATATTTTAAGGGGCATTGCTTTGCTTAGGTTCTATAAAAAAAAAATAGTTAATGTTCTGTAACCAGTTAAACCATAAAAGTCATAGAAGTATTTGGTCTGTTGACAGTTGTAAGTGTGCACTTTCAGATCTGCTACGATGTAACCAGAGGCAGGCTGGCTATGTATGATAGGGTACAGACTGAGCGAATAGTCCCCGTGGAAGGTAGCAACACCTTTTTGATACACAAACGGACTTAAGGTAGGAATACTTTGTTCTTTTGTTGATGCTTCCTATGAAACCTAGTTACTTCTATTTTTATGGTCGATTGCCACGCCAGTGCTCTGTTCTTTTTCTTACGCGTGACTATGGCACGATAAATTACAGGCTTCGGTTCTATAATTTACTATCAAATGTTAGTACACAAAGTGGTTACGTGATTGTTTTAAAGTGACAATTAATATAAACATTTACTTATATGACTCTGACACTTTTCAATCACCTCCCTACCACCATCAAATCGTTAACTAAATTATTATTATTTATATTGGCATTAAAGAGAATACCTATTGATCACTGTTATTACACAGTAGAAGAGTTCCTACAAGATTATTTCACTACACCAGTTCATTAGTTTTTATAATACTAAATTGACTTTGTTTTAGTATTATTATATTTAAGTTAATTAAGAGTACATATTGTCTTGAAAAATAACACATCCTACCACAATCTTCATCAGTAAAAATAGGTTGCTTTACCAAATCTACATATTTATGTTTTTATCTGCTCATATCTTAACTCTGTACACATTAATCACCCCATGCAATTTATGTACACTTTCATGGTGACCAATTTTGTAAATGGCAACCTACACTTGCTGTAGTTAATTTTATATTTTAACTTAAATGTAACTTTTATTGTATATTGATACTGTGACATTTACCACCATTGGTTGGGTACAAATAAACCTATCTGTCTAATATAAGCTCACGTTAAAGCAATTTACTTACTTTAACTTAGGATTTAGGAAATGCTAACGTCAACAAATTGTTTACTAATTATAAGCTAGAATATGTTTAGCATTTGGTTATCCATAAAACTTAGCTTCTTAGAGTTATGCTATTACTTTTAGGAAATGCATTTTGGTAAGTAGCAGGTAAGCAGTTTTGTATGACTGTATATATTATATCTAATTTTCTTTTTGTATTTAGATAGTGCTGGGAATATTGTGTAGGTATGGTTGTACTTGTTATTTATATTGTAAAAATTTATGTAACTGTGAAATAATCCCTAATTAATATTTGTTTAAATTTTATGTATATTTTGTAGGATGTTGTGCTATATGCGAGTTGACGTTTTCGTTTGTATCATGTACTAACAAAAAGTTATGTAAATGTTCGTTTCAGTTTTTGTAAATATTGCTTTTGATACCGTATTTGTTAACTAAAAGTTTGTAATAATTTATTTCCTGAGGTTCCCTATTTTGCCTACTGAGTGAACCACCCCACTCTACGCCATATTCAGCTAATAAAGCATTAATTCTTTGGAGTCCCTTTGTTTTGTTGTGGTATTTGGTGCGGGCAATTTTCTTTGCTTACTTTACTTTTCTTTCTTGTTTGCACAGAATATCGCCACAATCCAGTCAATTAAAATTGCACATATCAGGCCCGGGTCCAGGCAGCTAAGAGAATTGTGATGTGGAATAAATTATTCAGTATAGCGGTTTGTTGAGGAACTGTCTCTACAAGATATTGCTAAAGTGGACATTTTGAACAAGTGGACAAAATAGAATTGTCTAACGATCCAAATTTATGGCCAAAAGCATTGTCTGCTTATCAAGTTCGGGATATAGTAGACACTTATCCCTTAATTATCAAAACTAATGTTCTAACTATTCTATGAATCAGTTAGGACGTATGCAATCATCTGCAAATTTTGCGCGAGTACTATCGAATAATGAAAAAGATAAAGATGGATGATTAACGTGTTCTAAAACAAAGAATTTGGTCCTTTGCTTCTGTTGGAGAAATTTTTATGTTCTCAAAAAGTTAAAAGTTAGAAAGTTGAGTAGCTAAATTGATTTTGCTGACTGGAAAAACATTTAGGTGAGCATTTGAATTTTCGCAAAAGCAGTAAATTACATTTTGAAAATTTACAAAAATGGTCTGAAAACTAAATAGATTAAAATCATGTAACACTATTTATTTAATCCGACAAAATCTATTAACCTCTAAATCTAAATAGTGGGGTGCCGGTATTGAAAAAAAATTTTATACAGCTGAATTTTTGCACAATAAAACTTGGCAGTTTGTTTGACAACTACAAAACTATCTGATTAATGTAACAGTAACTTTTGTAAATGTATCAAAGGTATGCCAAAATTTGATCCCATTATTTTTGAGCATACAAGAAAGGTTTTGAAACTTGGAAATAAAAGAATGCTTCAATATCTAAACTACAAAATTCAAAATGAAATTATTGAGCAAATAGGAAATAACATTAAACAGGAAATTTTAGTTAAAATTAAAGAGAATAGATATTTCTCTGCCATACTCAACTGCACCCCGGACACCAACCATCAAGAACAAATTTTGGTTTGTATTTGGTTCATGGGTTTAGATTCGATTAAAGGTGAAATTGATGTTACAAAGCATTTTTGTAGCATTCTGCTCCATAAGTGACACATAAGGTCAAGGTTTAACAAACTTCTTAGGTACAACATTAGAACAGGTGGAGCTGAATGTTTATAATTTACGCGGACAAGGATACAATAATGTAGTATATAAGTGCAGTAAGCATAATGGTTTACAAAAATCTGGATATCAATTCATGAGCATTGTTTGCTCGTTGTTGTAATCACAAGATCCTGTTGCAAACAATACACCAAAGTCAAATATTTTGTGCATAATATTTTCTACTATAGTTCAAAAATCATATAATTTCTTCTTTTAACAGCAATGCAATGGTGTATTTTGAAAAGCATGTTTCCAATTAGCAATAAAACCATTAGCGGATACTAGATGGTTTAGTAGAACTGCTGGTATGGTGGTTTTCAGATACCCAACCTGACAAAATTTATGTTTCACTGTTTGAAATTATTAGTGATAACAACAGCTCTTTCAATACCAATGCAAAAAGACAAAGATACTTGTCTTGCAAAAAGACTAAAAATTTTCAATTTGTTTGTACCTTGATTTTATGGAATAATATGCTAAGGTAAATGCTGTCAGAAAAATTTTATAAAATAAAATTTAAATATTTCCCAAGTATGTGATTGTCTGCAACACTTACACAATGTTCTAAAAGAAAATGCCGATCTGATAAAGGATGCTTAAAGCTCGGATCGTTAATAATAAACAAATAAAGAAACGAGCACGATATTAATGGTTGCAAATTGATACATTAACTACATTTTTGTTGAGTATTATATAAGTGGACAGTGTAAGTCTCCTGCAGTGTTAAATTATATTCATAGTGCTATGACCAAACCCGCGTTGGGCGTCGCTAAAATTGCTGTGGTACGCCTATGAGTTGGAAAACCCCACTGAATTTGCTGTGGTTCAGATACAGCAAACTGTATTAATGAGAATGCAATAGAAAATATGAAATTACTATCTTATTTTCCTTACTTTCCTCGCTAGCTCAACAGAAATTAAGCTGTAGAATTCACGAAAATAAAATGAAACAGAAATCTCAAGAAACATATATGCATTTAAAATATTTCTTTTTCATATAAATTATCTGAAGAATCTCTTGCATTCAATAAATCTAAATAGTATTTATAAGACAGTTTACAGCTCAAGATCATACAGAAAATTATCCCTAAAAGTTACTTAAAAATAATCCTTACCTAATCTTTATTAACAATTACTGAACTCAAACCTCTTCTCTCTGAGTTACCTAAAATTGATGTTAATTTTGCAGTGGATAATTATTATTATTACCATGCTTGTGAGTGTAATTGGCCAATAACGCTACAAATATAATTTAGTAAAAGTCAAAATGCTTCAAACTCTGACCTTAAAATTTTGCTGGATATTATCCTCTTACAAAAAATGTTTCTAAGATTAAGAATTTATTCTAATTTAGGTTGCAAATATTTAAATATCCTAATCAGTTAGTTACAAACAAAGAAGAAATTCAAATTTTATACTTGCAAAATAACGCTTATCAGAACCTCATTTCCATTATCATCAATGGTATTAAATACTTCCTGGTTCTATCTTAAACTGACGTTAAAATCCCTGTTTACAAGATTATCCATGCTATCTTAAATCTTTATTTGACGTTAGAACATCACCTTTCTTTATTATTAATTGTGGAACGTTGATGAGATTCATTACAAATTATTCTTGATAACATATTTGTTTCATGCCGTAAAGTAGTTTAAAGTGCTCTAACTTACAGGTTTGAAGAATTAATTCTTTACTTAAAAGATACATGCGCGATGTCATGAAATGAATTAATCCCAAATGTCAAATAGTAACTCTGGAATCTTACATTTTGTTTGGTTTAAGGAAGAATGAGTTTCTGTTTATATACAAAATTCTAACTGCATCACCTTTTCCGCGATCCCTCCAGTTACATTTCGAAACATGACACACCCGAGTGATGTAATATTTATGAGAATGTCGTGCTTAATAATCTAATCAGTATCAAGCTATTATGATTTGTTATTATTTATGTCTATTGTAAAGCGTAGTCTATTCTTCTCTAATGCAGGAACTGGGTTGCTACTATTTCTTTCTTTCATACTGTAATGCATAGAGCAATTAAACTTGGGTATCTAACTTTTATGGGGTTTTAATAAGCGCGAGTTCCCTGAATTGAAGCGTTTATTCATTGATACAAATAACAACTTTTAAAAACACTTATTAGTAAAATGACGTATTCATTTATTAATAAAGAAAATTCAGGAATTAATATTTTAATTAAAATCTCTTAAAATGAATTTAAATGTTATAACTACACAAAGAAATTAGTTACATAATAAAACCTCACAATTGCATTCTTTATGCTTTGCAAATGCAACAAGGTTTGCTTTTACGGTGAATAAAGCGAATATTTTACACGCTGAAAATATGTTTAGTATTTTAAAAGTGTATGCAACTCCTTTTCAGCCTGCAAAATGTCTACAGACAGATTCTTAATTAATGAAGGTTCATTATGACGTGCATGAAATAAATGGTTTTGTATTTATATCTTAAAATGAAACTTGTTTTTACTAAGAATAAAATGATTATGTATGCAGGGTATCTCTCAAGAGTAACTTTTGGGCTTTTTAAAGGTTATGATCTTTTCACACCCTGCAATAAATGCAATACACGGGGTTTAATTACATAATTAATATGCCTATTTTATACAGGGCAGAAAAGTTAAATAAGAAATTTCAAATTTTCCTGTTTTCTTCTTTTTGCGTGGTAATTTTCATAGACTTTGGCATTCAATGACCTCTCATGACCTCTTTAACACATCAACAGTTATAACTTATACTGTGCATTTCCAAATACTAGTGTACCTTATTACCAATATTCATTTCCATCACTTATGCGAAACACTCGTTTTCAAAGTTAGAAATTATTAAACATTATTTATAATCTTCAATGATTCAGGAACAAATAAATAACTTTAGTATAATTTCCATACAGTACGGCTTGTTATGCAAATTAGACATTGACATACTTATTAATGAATTTGCCAAAAACAATTCAAGAAAAATAAAATTAATCCAATAATACCTTTAATTACTATATGTACTTAACAATTGTATAATTGAAACCAAATAAAATTGCTTATGACTCATTGTTCGTAATTGTATGCTTCAATACCATAAAAACGTATGTCGAGCAAGCTCCAGAATTCAATGTGGCCTTGCAATATAACGTTCTATCAAATCATCAACATTGACAGCCAAAAGTTAGGTTAGCTTTATCCCGCGCTTCGACTTATGAACAAATATTTTCTTTTCATTCAAGAATTTACATAATCCAAAGACTTTGAATTACATTATAAATAATTTGAAGAGTTTGAAATGTTGTATTAGCATGTAATAATTTTTAATAGGTACTCACAAAATGTTTTTAAATCACTTTAGAATACGATAATACTCCCAGTATGTTTGTTGTAGTTTGTTTAGTATTTTTCTTAATCTTCTTTGGGAATTACACCACTCATAGTTTTTAAAATCATCTTTATTTACGTTTTGATCCATGACCTAGGATCGATGTCAAAATAATAAAAACTTCAAGTTTGACATTTATGACGTTAAGCGTATTGGCTATCTAAAAAGTCAGTCCAAGGTCGCAACACAAATTAAAGGCAATCATTCTTTTAAACTTTAAAATTTTCACCTAATATACTCAAACCAAATATATCAAACATCAATAAATCAAAGTCACCTTCAATTTATGTCATAAATGTCAAACTTGAAGTTTTTATTATTTTGACAACGATCCTAGGTCATGGATGGAAACGTAAATAAAGATGATTTTAAAAACTATGAGTGGTTTAATTCCCAAAGAAGATTAAGAAAAAAAGAAAAGAAAAATTAACTGATAATCATGCCTTTTTGTTCAGCTAACTGGAAAACCATTTTTGGAGGGAATACGCATATTTAAAAACACGAAACTACCAGTTTACATAAAAACAATTTAGAAAAAGTTAATAACACAACTAAAATAGATACGTTTGTACAGTCGACAAAAAGACAAGGTACAAATGGCAGGAAAACCTGCAGAACTAAAAGTGTTTATGTTTTGCATGTGCATAATTTGCAACTTTTATTAATGGATTATTTACCAAAATTAATTCAGTTCATTTGCTCTGATTCTAAAATTGGAAAAAATATTTAATGCTCTAGTACCAAAGCAACAACTGTTACAAAACATTGTTTGGATGCAGAAGCAATAGGATATATTCAACCCAAATTGACAGAATGTATTTTATTTGTTATTAACTGACGAAACAACCAATGTTCGAATTAAAAAATCGTTAGCTATTGTAGTAAGCAATTAGGATAATGAAATAAAAGGTCAATTTTTTTAGACTTATTAAAGTAAAAACATCAACAGCATAAAGTTTATTTAACACGGTCTTGCATTATTTAGAAACTAACAACATTTCCATCACAAATATGCTAGGTTTGGGGAACAGATAATGCGGCAGTGATGATGGGAAATATAACACATGTTCAAATTCGTTTCAAAAAATTACTTCAAAGGCCATTCGTGTTAGGGTGTGTTTGCCGTAGTTTTCATCTCTGTTCATCTGCTGCAGCCAACAAGCTAACAAAGTTTATTGAAGAATTGGCTTTGAACACATAATTATTTTGCTAACTGTAACAAGTGCACAGATGAACTGCGTGACCATCAAGTTGTTGTAAAAACAAAGCCGCAAAAGTGCTATGTCCAAGCCAAACAAGGTGGCTGTCACTTCAGGTAGAATTTTTAATTACAAATCTTTTTCAAAATCCAATCAACCAAATTTTTTATTTTAGGACGTCGTCGAATGAATTTTGGATGTCTGGATGCACTCATTTAGTTTTAACAACTCGACATTGTTAGATAATTTGCAAATTATTTTCAATAACTTAAAAAACCTGTTTATAAATTATACTCTTACTTCTTGTCCTATGTATCAGATATTGTAAGTCGTCTAAATTTAGATTTTAAAATGAAACCACAAAAATTCATGTTTTACAATCGAGCATAACCGAATTGTTAATTATTTGCAAAGACAACATATCAACGAAGATTCGACTGGCAATATTGTGACTTCTAATCCCAAGAAATTTCTGTCTACTGAAAAAACGTATGCTGTTAAGTGGAACGGATAATTCATTCCCAAACATAGATGCAACTGAAGTCAAATAATTTATACTTGAAGCGCTTGAATTTTATATAGAGCTTTCTGCTCAAATTAAAAAATGGTATTTTGTGTTTAATTCGAAAAACGAACAGTATGAATACATGCTTCCTAAATTAGCATAATTACTTAAAGGTCTTTGGAATTCTTCCTCTGTTGCAGAGAGTAAGAGTTTCTCAGTTAAACTTGTTAAAAACCAAAAGTAGGATTAGATTAGATGTAGATACATGTGAATCTATTTTGCACTCCAAGCAAGCAATTCATCAGTAATGAAAAAATGTTATACATGGCAGCAAAGCAAAGCTTTGATGAAGAAGAAAAGTTATCAAGCATAACAAGTTCTATATTTTTAAAAACAAAACACTTGTCTTTTGTGAGCAAGTTTTGATACTAATATTCATATTTTAATTTTACTAACATTGTGTTTATACCCTAGTGTTTATCTTTTAGTATGCACATTAAAATTTCAAAATATCGGTAATTACAAAATGTATGACTTTTGTGTTTTTCGAGATTAAAATTCATCTTTTCTTATACAATTGTTAATTTCTTGAAATACTATTTTTAATAAAATCTTTAAAACCCAAGACCACCATTTGTGGTTATCCATTTAGACGCAAATAAAAAATAACACTTTACTGGAATGTAAATGATCCACCAATACTCTAATTCTAAAGTATTTACTTTAAGGTCACAGACCACTCTGAAATAAGCAACCCTTTTTAAATCAATATTTAACCCTATTGGTAAATTTCAATAATTGTCGTATTTACAAAAAAGCTATAACTGTGTAATAAAAAGAAATTATAATCAGTTTTGCAGCACAAAGCAAGTTCAGGAAAATATCCCCTTCATAAATTTCTTGTTGACAAATTATCAAACTGAGTTAACGCTCCGCTCCGACAGTATTAATGAAATCTAATATTACAGATTTGTTTTATTCCATTCAGATCTGACTGGCTTCACATTTACGATATTAACAAGTTAAGAAATATATTATAGTTTCAATAAAAAAAAAATATCAAACTACTAAAAGTTAGATTCTTGTTAACAAAAATTTTAATTCGGTGTTCACAATTACTCAAGATATTTTATATCTTTAGTTTACAACAAAAATGAAAAATATAGGTTCTTTTACTCTATAAAAGGAAGTAAATCGCTTAGCCCTTTTTATACATTCAATATAGTGAATTCGACTTACTCATAAGTAGGCAACTGTTAACACATGTTGCTGCACTGGAATAGTAATCCTTAGGAATAACGCTAATCTTCAACCAAGTGTTTACTCTTTTAACATTATCTAATGACAAAGTATGGTTATTTTCGATCAAATCCAACCATTATATCGCTTTAGTTAATACATTTTAATTCACAAAATTTATTAATTATATTTGGAGTTAATTCTAACGCAACAAGTTTAATGAATACTATAAGTAATAATAGGTTAGTTAAGCTCTGAATAGCTGCACTGAAATACTGAAAAATTTTAATCTGATAAGTAATTAATCTATACTGACCATTAAAACCATAGGATGGAACATCTATCTATTGACCATCACACAAGAAGATCTTACCTTACCGTGATCCTACTCATTCAAGAAATTATGCAGAATTCTCCAGATTAGACAGTTCGTATGAGAAAGACCACCCAGAAAAGGAATTCGAACCAACAAATATCATTTGATGAAAGCTTGTAAGATTATCATGTAAAACTTGACATTTGTAAAGTGTATTCTATTTATAAGTACAAGGACATAAATTCTACAATTTTCGATGATAAAACTTGCTATTCTAAATTGAGCACCAGATGATGCTAAATTACATATCTTAAAAGTTTATTTATGTTACATACGGTTAGCATTTTTGATGTAATTTTACATTTGTTTAGAACAAATTTGTCTTAAGTTTGTTGATTCTGGATTAATAATTCTAAACTGTCACTTAAAACAGATATGATTTAAATACAATATTAACATTTTCTTGTACATAAAAATGAAAATTTAATTAAAGTAGAAATGAGTTTTAAATAGCTAATAATTTTTTGTGCTTCTTTTCCTAAAAGATATGTACAAACATGAATTTTATTATTCATATAAAAAAAGATTTCTGTATCAATTAAATTACTATTCACATTTATGCTACTGTTTTATTTTGGACAAGTATGCTCAAAGCTGAATAAATTAAAGTATATAATTTTTAGTCATAATTTTTAATGAGGTAAGAAAGTAATTAGTTTTTAAAAAAATATTAAGTGTGAAAGGTATTAATAGAACCATTATGATTTGGCCTAGTGTATCGTTATCCTGTATGGATGAAACTATTGTTTATTTTCAATTTCAATTTTTTTACTTTCCTTTGAATTTAAACACATTTAAGAACACTCAGCGTTCTCTCCTTTTAATTATAATAACTTTGTTTCAAAAGTTGCATCCTTTTTATAGAGGATAGATCTTCATACAGCAAAAGATATTTTCATACACTGAAGATTTCTGCCTCGCCTCCAAGTTATGCATTGTGTATCTTTAGTACCCTTAGAACTAGGTGGCGTCCTCTTTTCAGTTAGTCATAAATTTTTTAAGTATAATAGAGTCTTAGGAAACCACAACCATGTCTCAGAGTTATTCGCAGAAGTTAGAGTTCTAGCTAGTTGGAAGATGTCATCTTTCTTAGGCCATCAGTCGAAGAAATTGGACAGCTCATTTCTTTTCTTTTTCGGATTTATCAACAAGAAGAAAATATGTAAAAGACTTGAGTTCTTGAAGTGAACTAATTTCGATAAAATAATAAAGACTGTTTTAATGTGTTTAAAAAACACTGTTTATATAGATTTTGATAATAAAGTAAAAGATGATACCACAAAGTTTTCTAAATTGTTATTAACATTGTAATTATCAGTCATAGAAATATGAAAGTACAATAGTAATTACAACAAGAAAACGAGATTTAATTTCAAAGTGATATTTATACTTTTAGTGATAGCAGAGTATGATGATGTAATTCTTCCTTTCTTGCAATAAAACCTCTTCGTTGTGGATAGTAGCTGAGTATAATACCCTTTTCATTTTTTTTTTGTTTTCTTGAATTTCCCTTTCCTGAATTTATTTTCTAAACACGTAAGTTATAATAATAGCAATATATAAAAGTACTACTATAATAGTGACCAAAAAATGTTCAAACTGTATTATTGGATTTAGCTCTATATTTTTTAAAATACCTAATAGCTTCTTGTTTGCGTTGCTGAACGTTGTCTAAATAGTATAGCTCCAAATCTACAAAATCATAAACTTTATAATTTCTTATTTCTATAGGAATCATAGAAGTTATATTAACAAAATTTGTTTGAACATATTGTCCTCAAAAAGCATTTTACAATTGTTTTAAGAAATTCGTAGTAAACCATAATTAATTATAACGTCATTTATGCGCCTCTAGGATTCTTCTGGAACGTTCAAATTTAAATTAAAGAAAGTAATATTCGATTGTTTGCCAATTGAGTATAGAGCATATAACCTTTACTAATTTTAGCGAAGTCGCAATGATCACTTACTTCCAACAGACATTTTTGCACTTCAGGTTTATTCAAGCACACTATTTTTTCATCTAATATTTGGCACATTTCCCCTGTTCATAACTGTTCTTAAACAATTTATAAATGATATGTCGACGGCGGTATAAGAATTGGGTTTTGTGCATTTTGAACTGGGTAAATTTTTTAGTACATATAGGTAGGACTTTTAAGGATGGGAATACAAAACATACATGTAGTAGTACTGCCTGTTGAAATGTCTTTAAATTTGAAAAATCCTAGTACCTTAGAAACATGCAAAGTTTCTAATTTTATTATTTCGCTTATAGTTTGTTTTATAGATGTTGCTTAAATGATATGTAATCTTGAAAAGATCTTTGATAGAGAAGATTTCTAAATTAAATGATTCCAAGAGTGCTAACGTGATAGCTCTTTCAATAGTCTTGGAGAATGCTTAATAATTGTAACTCTATAGTAATTGTACACTATCTGAACACTGTAAGTCTATCCTAAAGTATCACTACACAAAATCAGTTATCATATGGGATTTAACGCGGGAGATTTTAAGCTCCGAAAAAACAATTTTAGTAGATATAAAAGTCATTCAACCCATGTGACTGCTTAATCTACATCACGTTTTTCTCAACATCTTTACTGGCATTTATCTCAGTCCCCCGAAAACCATTTCAGCAACATAAGACATGTTATTTAGTCTAGAATGTTCTGGAGAATCCAAATTATGAATTTTTGAAAGCGGACAAACTCCCAGCGGAGATATAGCCCCTGTCACACCCGAACACCAAGGATGTTGCACATCAAAATTGAACTCAATTTCCAGAGTCTTTTTAGATAAAAAAAAATTGTATTTAGTTAAGAATTTTCTGGAGAGTACACATCTTTTTAAAAAAATTTAATTGAACTAACCCTTATAACCATTCTGAACGGACCTGCACCTTGAAGAAGTTCTAGATTACTAGAACGGGTAGAATGGCTTTAGAGCTCCAGTGATCTAAAGAACTGTAATATAAATTTAACCAAATTAGTGGGATATTTTAGTGAGGAACCAGACTAAGATTCCCACACAGTGTACTTAAATTGTTATTTGAGATGATGGCATCCTCTGGGGTAAAAAATTTCAGAGTTAAAATAGTCCCCCATTCAGATCTCTGGGAGGCTACTACTTCGGAAGATGTGATCAAAAAGTTTAGAAAAAGAATCGGGAACATTCTGCGAGTCGGAGCATGAAATGTCAAAAATATAAAGCAAGTAGTTAAGCTAGAGAGTGTGCAAATTGAAACGGTTAGGTTAGCATTAGACATAGTAGGGATCGGCGAAGTTCGGTGGCCAGAGGCGGGGGATTTTTGGAGAAAAGACTTTAGGGTAATTCACACAGTTAGGGATGGATTCGGGCCGGGCCGGACCGGGCTTTTAGATGCGGCCCGGCCCGGCCCGAAATAATTTGCTCCGGCCCGGCCCGGTGGCCCGGCCCGAACCAAAACGCATCGGCCCGGCTTGAGGCCCAGCTTGAATTTCAGGCCGGGCCGGGCCGATTCGGGCCGGAATGTAACTAAAACCTTACGTGATGTATAGATTTTTCAACATCCAAATGGAACGTATCATTTGTTAATATATGTATTTCAGTTGTATAAAAATACTTCTTTACTATTATTATGTTTTTCTACAAAAGTTGAATATATCAACCTTAATAAATTATAGTTTATAGTATCATTTTAACCTCGAAGAGTCTCAAAGGTATTTGGAGATGATGCACACTTGCACAGGCAATCCAAAATAGAAGGTGGTTTGCGTCAAACTTCAACCTTAAGTAACAAAATGCATTTTAGAATTCATGTACTACTACTAGTATATAGTAACATATTTCACGGAAAGTATTCAAAATTTGACTGAATATTGTGTCCTCATATTCTAAACAAAAAACGTTGCCAATTTCCATTTTATAGATTGCTTGTGTATAGGTCTACATTTCGAGAATGTGCTAGCATCCGTTCAGAGAACTGATTATTCAAGTCTCTCGTATCAGGTAGACATTACTTTGTGGTCTATGAATATTTTTTTGTCGCATGCTTTACTGGAAATTTTAATTATTATGAAAAAAATGCCGACAATCTTATCTATAAAAATGTTCAATATTAATATATGCAGGGTTCTTCAAAAGTATGGAAAGGCTGTATATAGAGAATCTGCTACGTATTGAGTAAAACAATAACATATACTTACAAAGAATCTAGCTCTTTAATATAAAAAAAGACATGTATACAGGATATCCCACACCGAGCTTCCATTAAAAGTATTTTAAAAACTACAATTTTACTGGCAAATTGAAACTTTGTGTAGGAGTTACCGAACAAGGCGAAATTATAGCTAAAATAGTTTTGAAGTCTTGCAAATATCTGTCATATTAATTATTTTGAATAGCACATCCTGTATTTTATTGCATATATAAATGGTGCTTTAGCAGATGGTTATTTTGATTTAAGTGCATGTATCTTCAATTTTGTGCATCCAGGAATTATTGATCTAAGAAATCGTGTTAATAAATATTTAATCAAAACGGATTGTAGGTTGTTTCCATTACACCTTAAGAAATGTTTTTCAATAAAAACAATAAAATAGTTTTTACAATTTTAATTGAAAAATTATGTAATTTTTATAATTGAACCCCCATTTTTTTATATCTCGACATGAACGAGCATAAAAGTTTAATCAGTTATTTGGAAAATTTCGGTTTGTGCTTAATTTTCTTTAATTTTGCTTTCGTTTATGGTATTGCGGAAATTAAGGTTATACATAATTTTTTTTAATAAATTGAGCTCAAGTAAAGTACAAATATTTGTGAACGAATTTCATTGCTTATTCTTACTTATTATTAGTTTTTAAATTCCCGTTATTAAATTGTAAAAACTATCTTAATGTTCATATTGAGATTGAGAAACATACGGTGTTATGCAAACACAACGTATAAACTGTTTTAATAAAATGTTTATTAATGCCATTTCTCTGATCCTCCAAAGTGTACTTTTTAAGAGAAAAAATTCCTGGAAGCAAAACAATTGAAAATGGTTTTACAAACCCTAATATCAAAATAATAATCTACTCGCGCACTATTCAAATAAGGAATAAAATGTGAAGTATGCCTTTTAAAATAATGAAATTGACAGTTACTTTCGATATAACCGGAAGTTTCACAACGTTGAAAATATCTTAGCTAAATTTGCCTTATTGGGTAACCTCTACGTGCAAAGTTTCAGTTTTTCAGGAATTGTAAGTTTTGAGATTTCTTTAATGAAAGTTTGTTGTTGAGGCATCCTGTATAGTTAATTGTTTATATATGGTTATATAAGTAAATATCAAGTAAGCAATTAATTATACATCCTGCAGAGCGTCAAATAGAAATAAGTTTTCCACGATTTATAAAAAAAAAAACAAAACTTTTTGACCCACCATATCTATTTTAGTTGATATAAATATTATTTACGAAATAGTTCCAATGCCCGATATTAATGCATTATCAAGTGAATTTCATGCTGAAGTTGCAGTCATTCATATCAAGCAATTAAATCTTTTTATTATAACAACATATAGGTCACCCAATAAAGGATCGTTAAAACTCTTTAGCGAAACATTCAGCAGGGTATTTAAAATTTTAGGTAAGCTACATAAAAACAGTGTTTATATTTGCGGTGATTTCAATGTTAAGTTTGGTTCATATGACAATGATTCTATCTATATAACTGATTTTTTTGCTGGTTTTGGTTTTAAATTTTTGAATACGAAACCAACTAGGTCTAATAACTGTTTAGATAATGTTTTTACCAACATACCAAATCAGGAAGTGCAAGGTTATGGACACTGGTTTATCCGATCATATGGGTTTGCTTTTGACCCATACAATATTCGAAAGACCTAAAAGAACTGAGTCACTAAGTTTTTATCAGCCTCTCACAAAAGCAGGAAAGATAAAATTCTATGGACTTCTAGAGCAGCAGAATTGGAACTTTGTAAACGATGAAACATTAAATCTAAACCTAAAATATGAATATTTTATAAACATCTTTGTTGATGCTGTTGCTACAGCTTTTCCAATTAAATCTATGAAATCTAAGGATTTTCAACATGAAATTAAATTAAAATGGTTTGATCAAAATTTAAGGGCAATTAGAAATCATTTTATGTATTTGAAATGTTTGAGTAATATTTTCCAAAGGAATACTGATATTGGTTTGCATTTAAAGAATTTCAAGTATCAGTATAGAGCAGCGCTAAAAGACGCCAAGATTAGGGCGCATGATGCGTTCATTAATAAAGCAGGGAATAATAACAAACTCAAATGGAAATTATTAAATCGCAAAAGAAAAGTGAATTTTGAAAATAAGCATGAATCAGTACATGGCTTTACGTCAGACACCTTCAATGACTTTTTTATTAGTTCTGTTGATAGAATTATAGCAAATACAAATTCAAAAAGAATTACTGCTCAGAATAATACCGATCAAATTACTAAAAAGCTAAACAGTGCAACACTCAAGACTTCTACTGGTACAACTTTTAACAGTAATATAAATTTCGTTTTTAGTGAGGTATCGTGCAATCAAGTACGTGATGCAATTTCATCGTTAAAAAATAGCAGCTGCAGGGATATTTATAATCTAAATAGTGCTTTGATAAAATCTGTAGTAAATATTATCTTACTTCCGTTAACCAAACTAATTAATGAATGTATAAGAAAATCAATTTTTCCCGATAAACTTAAGAAATCAAAAGTCATACCAATATATAAAAAGGGAGACAAAAATTGTATTGAAAACTATAGACCGATATCTATAACCCCTGTATTTTCTAAAATTCTTGAGATTATTATGAAAAATCAAATTACAAATCATTTGGAAACTTGTAAATTGGTGTGTAAACAACAGTTTGGATTCCAAAAAAATGTATCTACATCTGATGCTATTGCTAACCTATTAGGTAAGGTTACTTCTGCTTTTAACGAATGCCAGTTCCTATTAGTTGATTTTTGTGATATAAGCAAGGCTTTTGACTGTGTAAACCATTCACTATTGATTAACAAATTAACGAAACTTTTCTTTGATCAGAGTAGTACTACATTTATTAAATCTTTTCTTGAGAATAGAAGTCAAAAAGTATATTTAAATGGTAAACTTTCCAAGAATCTTATTGTTGCCAATGGTGTTCCTCAAGGATCCATTTTGGGACCAATCCTTTTTATTTGTTTTATTAATGAACTACCTTATCAGTTGAATAATGGAAATGTGATTTTGTATGCGGATGATACAACCTTCTATTATCAGGGTTCTGATATGCAACAACTTTTAATTGAAAGTAAATACACTCAGGATCAGGCATCTAACTGGTTTGTCAATAATAACCTTTGCTTAAATGAGAACAAGACAACCCAATTGTGTTTCACTTTAAAAACAAATGACTATAATACATCAAACTCTGTGAATTTTCTTGGTGTTACTTTGGATAATCTGCTGAGCTGGGACTGTCACTGTATAAACTTGAGCTCTAAACTTTGCAAAACTCTCTTTTTCATAAGTTCTCTCAGGGACTCTCTATCTTTAAATATATTAAAATCTGTTTATTTTGCCATGTTTCATAGTCATTTAAGTTATGCAATCGAAGTTTGGGGACATTGTTCAGCTGCAAACTGTATTTTCGGATTACAAAGGCAAGTGATCAGAGTCATGGCACACAGAGCCAACTACAGAGCCAACTGTCGAAAACAGTTTATCGATTTCAACATTTCTGAGTTAAGAAGCATATCAATGATTTTGATGTTCATGCCAGTGTACACCATTTTGATACACGGAACAAAAATAAAATATTGGTCCCATATCACAGAATAAAGAGAAGTAGATATGGTCCTAATTATTATGGATTTAAATATTTTAATGTTTTACACAACAGTATTCAAACTTTACCATTAGATAAGTTCAAAGAAAAAATTAAATGGTTTCTAATTAGCAATGCTTTTATACAACTCAAGAATATATTGAAAATGCAATACAATTGGTAGCTTAGAGCAAACTTAGCATCCACACTTTTATCCTTGTGATATAAATTTTTAAGTTATATGTACATGATCATTGCTGTTACACATTATTATGTCGGACCATTGATGTTATACACATATGTGTTTCATCAACATCTTAAATGTAATAAATAAATAAATAAATAAAATCGGGCTGCTTGCCGCTTGGATGGGAAAATTTATTTTGTAGCACTAGATGTGTAACCTCAATACCTGATACATTTTGTATCTATTGACTTATAAGATTCGATTTCCAATGTACATTTAAAAATCGTTATATTTCTTAAATGTTTGAAGCATTATGCTTCCGACTATAGTGATTTTTAAAATGTGCATCTGTGGGTATATTAAGATTGAGACGCTCAAAGTGAAAATTTTTAAACTAAATTTGTATTTAAAAATCGAACCTTTTGCCCTGAATAGAAATCAAAGCTTGAGCATGTGGTTCGGTTTGAAAAGTTTAATTAGAAAAAAAGTCTGGTTCGGTTCAAAAAATCGAACCGAACTTATAACCGAACCAAACCTAGTTCGTGTCCATCACTATATTATATTGATTTTTACATTCACCCCCTTTTTCACAATTCTCACTCGATATCCCAAAACTTGTTATAAAAAAACGTAGTCCTGTCAGATTCTACATTTTATATATTAAAACCCAATTTTTATTTCCCGAAATTATGTAAATAAGCAACCCGTATAATATTACTTATTTAAAACTGGAAAAACCCCCAAAATAAGCCACATATAATAAGAAAAATTCGGCGGATGAAAATTGAGGAAAGAAAAAGATGACGGAAAGTATAGGCTGTGCGTATACCAGCCGCAGGATAGTGCATAGGAAAAGAAAACTGCATTTATTTGCGCATGTACTTTATTTATGTATGCACAGTAATTTGTAAATAAAGTTTAAATGTTTTATGTGGTATTATTATTGTGAGTGTTTATAATAATTTTTTCATATTGGACTAATGAAATAACTAGCAACGTGCTTTGTCTGCCGAAAGTTCGAAACTGCAATACATATGAAAAAATTAATTAGTTATCGTTTTACATCTACTTACACTATAATTTAAACAATTCGAATGCAATATAAGAATTTTTAACAGTTTAAAGAATAATAATTAATTTCTCTTATCAGCGACTTTTTTTCAGTTTTGCAACTTTTTTATCTGTTGATTTTCTGCGGCTGTTTTTCCAGATTTTGTTGAAAATGCACTCATGGTTAGATTAGAATCTATACCAGTAAATACAGTAATAATGCAAGTATACATGCCCACCTCTAGCTAGAGTAAGGAAGAGGTAAAAGCAATCTACAAAGAAATCAAAGACACACTAAGATACACAAAATGACATAAAAATTTAATAATTATGGTAAATTTTAACGCTGTGGTAAGTGAGGGTAAAGTAGTAGATATTTCTCTGCCATACTCAACTGCACCCCGGACACCAACCATCAAGAACAAATTTTGGTTTGTATTTGGTTCATGGGTTTAGATTCGATTAAAGGTGAAATTGATGTTACAAAGCATTTTTGTAGCATTCTGCTCCATAAGTGACACATAAGGTCAAGGTTTAACAAACTTCTTAGGTACAACATCAGAACAGGTGGAGCTGAATGTTTATAATTTACGCGGACAAGGATACAATAATGTAGTATATAAGTGCAGTAAGCATAATGGTTTACAAAAATCTGGATATCAATTCATGAGCATTGTTTGCTCGTTGTTGTAATCACAAGATCCTGTTGCAAACAATACACCAAAGTCAAATATTTTGTGCATAATATTTTCTACTATAGTTCAAAAATCATATAATTTCTTCTTTTTAACAGCAATGCAATGGTGTATTTTGAAAAAGCATGTTTCCAATTAGCAATAAAACCATTAGCGGATACTAGATGGTTTAGTAGAACTGCTGGTATGGTGGTTTTCAGATACCCAACCTGACGAAATTTATGTTTCACTGTTTGAAATTATTAGTGATAACAACAGCTCTTTCAATACCAATGCAAAAAGACAAAGATACTTGTCTTGCAAAAAGACTAAAAATTTTCAATTTGTTTGTACCTTGATTTTATGGAATAATATGCTAAGGTAAATGCTGTCAGAAAAATTTTATAAAATAAAATTTAAATATTTCCCAAGTATGTGATTGTCTGCAACACTTACACAATGTTCTAAAAGAAAATGCCGATCTGATAAAGGATGCTTAAAGCTCGGATCGTTAATAATAAACAAATAACGAAACGAGCACGATATTAATGGTTGCAAATTGATACATTAACTACATTTTTGTTGAATATTATATAAGTGGACAGTGTAAGTCTCCTGCAGTGTTAAATTATATTCATAGTGCTATGACCAAACCCGCGTTGGGCGTCGCTAAAATTGCTGTGGTACGCCTATGAGTTGGAAAACCCCACTGAATTTGCTGTGGTTCAGATACAGCAAACTGTATTAATGAGAATGCAATAGAAAATATGAAATTACTATCTTATTTTCCTTACTTTCCTCGCTAGCTCAACAGAAATTAAGCTGTAGAATTCACGAAAATAAAATGAAACAGAAATCTCAAGAAACATATATGCATTTAAAATATTTCTTTTTCATATAAATTATCTGAAGAATCTCTTGCATTCAATAAATCTAAATAGTATTTATAAGACAGTTTACAGCTCAAGATCATACAGAAAATTATCCCTAAAAGTTACTTAAAAATAATCCTTACCTAATCTTTATTAACAATTACTGAACTCAAACCTCTTCTCTCTGAGTTACCTAAAATTGATGTTAATTTTGCAGTGGATAATTATTATTATTACCATTAAAATTTTGCTGGATATTATCCTCTTACAAAAAATGTTTCTAAGATTAAGAATTTATTCTAATTTAGGTTGCAAATATTTAAATATCCTAATCAGTTAGTTACAAACAAAGAAGAAATTCAAATTTTATACTTGCAAAATAACGCTTATCAGAACCTCATTTCCATTATCATCAATGGTATTAAATACTTCCTGGTTCTATCTTAAACTGACGTTAAAATCCCTGTTTACAAGATTATCCATGTTATCTTAAATCTTTATTTGACGTTAGAACATCACCTTTCTTTATTATTAATTGTGGAACGTTGATGAGATTCATTACAAATTATTCTTGATAACATATTTGTTTCATGCCGTAAAGTAGTTTAAAGTGCTCTAACTTACAGGTTTGAAGAATTAATTCTTTACTTAAAAGATACATGCTCGATGTCATGAAATGAATTAATCCCAAATGTCAAATAGTAACTCTGGAATCTTACATTTTGTTTGGTTTAAGAAAGAATGAGTTTCTGTTTATATACAAAATTCTAACTGCATCACCTTTTCCGCGATCCCTCCAGTTACATTTCGAAACATGACACACCCGAGTGATGTAATATTTATGAGAATGTCGTGCTTAATAATCTAATCAGTATCAAGCTATTATGATTTGTTATTATTTATGTCTATTGTAAAGCGTAGTCTATTCTTCTCTAATGCAGGAACTGGGTTGCTACTATTTCTTTCTTTCATACTGTAATGCATAGAGCAATTAAACTTGGGTATCTAACTTTTATGGGGTTTTAATAAGCGCGAGTTCCCTGAATTGAAGCGTTTATTCATTGATACAAATAACAACTTTTAAAAACACTTATTAGTAAAATGACGTATTCATTTATTAATAAAGAAAATTCAGGAATTAATATTTTAATTAAAATCTCTTAAAATGAATTTAAATGTTATAACTACACAAAGAAATTAGTTACATAATAAAACCTCACAATTGCATTCTTTATGCTTTGCAAATGCAACAAGGTTTGCTTTTACGGTGAATAAAGCGAATATTTTACACACTGAAAATATGTTTAGTATTTTAAAAGTGTATGCAACTCCTTTTCAGCCTGCAAAATGTCTACAGACAGATTCTTAATTAATGAAGGTTCATTATGACGTGCATGAAATAAATGGTTTTGTATTTATATCTTAAAATGAAACTTGTTTTTACTAAGAATAAAATGATTATGTATGCAGGGTATCTCTCAAGAGTAACTATTGGGCTTTTTAAAGGTTATGATCTTTTCACACCCTGCAATAAATGCAATACACGGGGTTTAATTACATAATTAATATGCCTATTTTTATACAGGGCAGAAAAGTTAAATAAGAAATTTCAAATTTTCCCTGTTTTCTTCTCTTTGCGTGGTAATTTTTCATAGACTTTGGCATTCAATGACCTCTCATGACCTCTTTAACACATCAACAGTTATAACTTATACTGTGCATTTCCAAATACTAGTGTACCTTATTACCAATATTCATTTCCATCACTTATGCGAAACACTCGTTTTCAAAGTTAGAAATTATTAAACATTATTTATAATCTTCAATGATTCAGGAACAAATAAATAACTTTAGTATAATTTCCATACAGTACGGCTTGTTATGCAAATTAGACATTGACATACTTATTAATGAATTTGCCAAAAACAATTCAAGAAAAATAAAATTAATCCAATAATACCTTTAATTACTATATGTACTTAACAATTGTATAATTGAAACCAAATAAAATTGCTTATGACTCATTGTTCGTAATTGTATGCTTCAATACCATAAAAACGTATGTCGAGCAAGCTCCAGAATTCAATGTGGCCTTGCAATATAACGTTCTATCAAATCATCAACATTGACAGCCAAAAGTTAGGTTAGCTTTATCCCGCGCTTCGACTTATGAACAAATATTTTCTTTTCATTCAAGAATTTACATAATCCAAAGACTTTGAATTACATTATAAATAATTTGAAGAGTTTGAAATGTTGTATTAGCATGTAATAATTTTTAATAGGTACTCACAAAATGTTTTTAAATCACTTTAGAATACGATAATACTCCCAGTATGTTTGTTGTAGTTTGTTTAGTATTTTCTTAATCTTCTTTGGGAATTACACCACTCATAGTTTTAAAATCATCTTTATTTACGTTTTGATCCATGACCTAGGATCGATGTCAAAATAATAAAACTTCAAGTTTGACATTTATGACGTTAAGCGTATTGGCTATCTAAAAGTCAGTCCAAGGTCGCAACACAAATTAAAGGCAATCATTCTTTTAAACTTTAAAATTTTCACCTAATATACTCAAACCAAATATATCAAACATCAATAAATCAAAGTCACCTTCAATTTATGTCATAAATGTCAAACTTGAAGTTTTTATTATTTTGACAACGATCCTAGGTCATGGATGGAAACGTAAATAAAGATGATTTTAAAAACTATGAGTGGTTTAATTCCCAAAGAAGATTAAGAAAAAAAGAAAAGAAAAATTAACTGATAATCATGCCTTTTTGTTCAGCTAACTGGAAAACCATTTTTGGAGGTAATACGCATATTTAAAAACACGAAACTACCAGTTTACATAAAAACAATTTAGAAAAAGTTAATAACACAACTAAAATAGATACGTTTGTGCAGTCGACAAAAACACAAGGTACAAATGGCAGGAAAACCTGCAGAACTAAAAGTGTTTATGTTTTGCATGTGCATAATTTGCAACTTTTATTAATGGATTATTTACCAAAATTAATTCAGTTCATTTGCTCTGATTCTAAAATTGGAAAAAATATTTAATGCTCTAGTACCAAAGCAACAACTGTTACAAAACATTGTTTGGATGCAGAAGCAATAGGATATATTCAACCCAAATTGACAGAATGTATTTTATTTGTTATTAACTGACGAAACAACCAATGTTCGAATTAAAAAATCGTTAGCTATTGTAGTAAGCAATTAGGATAATGAAGTAAAAGGTCAATTTTTTTAGACTTATTAAAGTAAAAACATCAACAGCATAAAGTTTATTTAACACGGTCTTGCATTATTTAGAAACTAACAACATTTCCATCACAAATATGCTAGGTTTGGGGAACAGATAATGCGGCAGTGATGATGGGAAATATAACACATGTTCAAATTCGTTTCAAAAAATTACTTCAAAGGCCATTTGTGTTAGGGTGTGTTTGCCGTAGTTTTCATCTCTGTTCATCTGCTGCAGCCAACAAGCTAACAAAGTTTATTGAAGAATTGGCTTTGAACACATAATTATTTTGCTAACTGTAACAAGTGCACAGATGAACTGCGTGACCATCAAGTTGTTGTAAAAACAAAGCCGCAAAAGTGCTATGTCCAAGCCAAACAAGGTGGCTGTCACTTCAGGTAGAATTTTTAATTACAAATCTTTTTCAAAATCCAATCAACCAAATTTTTTATTTTAGGACGTCGTCGAATGAATTTTGGATGTCTGGATGCACTCATTTAGTTTTTAACAACTCGACATTGTTAGATAATTTGCAAATTATTTTCAATAACTTAAAAACCCTGTTTATAAATTATACTCTTACTTCTTGTCCTATGTATCAGATATTGTAAGTCGTCTAAATTTAGATTTTAAAATGAAACCACAAAAATTCATGTTTTACAATCGAGCATAACCGAATTGTTAATTATTTGCAAAGACAACATATCAACGAAGATTCGACTGGCAATATTGTGACTTCTAATCCCAAGAAATTTCTGTCTACTGAAAAAACGTATGCTGTTAAGTGGAACGGATAATTCATTCCCAAACATAGATGCAACTGAAGTCAAATAATTTATACTTGAAGCGCTTGAATTTTATATAGAGCTTTCTGCTCAAATTAAAAAATGGTATTTTGTGTTTAATTCGAAAAACGAACAGTATGAATACATGCTTCCTAAATTAGCATAATTACTTAAAGGTCTTTGGAATTCTTCCTCTGTTGCAGAGAGTAAGAGTTTCTCAGTTAAACTTGTTAAAAACCAAAAGTAGGATTAGATTAGATGTAGATACATGTGAATCTATTTTGCACTCCAAGCAAGCAATTCATCAGTAATGAAAAAATGTTATACATGGCAGCAAAGCAAAGCTTTGATGAAGAAGAAAAGTTATCAAGCATAACAAGTTCTATATTTTTTAAAAACAAAAACACTTGTCTTTTGTGAGCAAGTTTTGATACTAATATTCATATTTTAATTTTACTAACATTGTGTTTATACCCTAGTGTTTATCTTTTAGTATGCACATTAAAATTTCAAAATATCGATAATTACAAAATGTATGACTTTTTGTGTTTTTCGTAGATTAAAATTCATCTTTTCTTATACAATTGTTAATTTCTTGAAATACTATTTTTAATAAAATCTTTAAAACCCAAGACCACCATTTGTGGTTATCCATTTAGACGCAAATAAAAAATAACACTTTACTGGAATGTAAATGATCCAACAATACTCTAATTCTAAAGTATTTACTTTAAGGTCACAGACCACTCTGAAATAAGCAACCCTTTTTAAATCAATATTTAATCCTATTGGTAAATTTCAATAATTGTCGTATTTACAAAAAAGCTATAACTGTGTAATAAAAAGAAATTATAATCAGTTTTGCAGCACAAAGCAAGTTCAGGAAAATATCCCCTTCATAAATTTCTTGTTGACAAATTATCAAACTGAGTTAACGCTCCGCTCCGACAGTATTAATGAAATCTAATATTACAGATTTGTTTTATTCATTTTATTCATTCATTTCAACAGATAGAATGTGAAAGTTTTGAGTAAAGATTAATTCTGCAAATGTATAAGTTCAAGCAATTTATAATTCATTTTATGACATGCATGCATAATGTAGAACTTTGCGTAAATTTGAACCATCATTATTTTGTAAGAATACTGCAAAAATTGAACGATCTTCAAGATAAGTAGTCTGGATACAGGAGCTACTGCTGAATGTAATCGATTGCAAACTGATGGAGATTTTGTTACATTAAATTTCTGAAAGTCGATAGGTCGATAACTCCGTTATTATAAAAGCTACGTAAACCAAATTTTGAGGCATATTAGGCATGCCTAAAGTGCACATTTTAAAAATATTTGGAAGTATACAGGGTGTTTCATAATTCCAGGGCATATTAAACTTATATTTTTTTAAATGGAACACCCTATATATTATTACATTTTTGAAAAGCCCATGAAAAGAGCTTTAATTTGATATCAAATTGTATCTGTCTATTCGTTTTAGTTTTTGAAATATTCAACTGTTTTTAGAAAAAATGACCCTGATTAGATACATTGCCACTGCACTAATACACAACTTATGTTAAATTTTAAGATGCAGAAAATTTTACTATATACCATAGTAAATTTGTAATTATCACTTTTTTGAAATTTCTTTACAGTATACAGGGTGTCAGGTTTCGCAAAATGCAATTTTTTCGTTTTTTTTTAAATGTCACTCTACCAATTTTATTGCTACAATGGATAGTTCATTAAGTGTCCTTTCATTTTTGTTAAGCATTCCCTATACCTAAATCCATTACTTTCTGAGATATTTTTGATTTTCTTCAAATTTTAAGAATGTTTTTAATTTACATAACTAAAAATAACTTACTATTAGAGAATATTATAAAACAATTAATACATATTGATTAACAATTAACTACAGTATCCAATAATAATTTTTACTAAAAATATAACAACCTACAATAATACGCTATCAACAGAATTCTGCCAGATCAACAATATGCATTTTATTGAAAATGTTCATGCAGGAAATCAGGCAGGCTTTGAAAAAAATAACTATTACATGTAAAGCGTCATTTAGGTTTATTAATTGTAGTGAGTTGTCATTTAACAGGATATCTCTCTGGGTATATGCTTGATGCAAGTAGGAAATTTCTTAAACTTGCTCCCAATACCCAAATCATATTTATTTGTTCTTCCACTGTAAAATTCATTTTGAAAACTCCTTCAAAGATTACATTTAAAACAGAACTGATAATGTGTTAAATGACAACGCATTACAATTAATAAACTTAAATGACATTTTGATTGTATTTGTTATTTTTTTCAAAGCCTGCCTGATTTCCTGCTTGAACGTTTTCTATAAAATGCATATTGTTGATCTGGCAGAATTATGTTGATAGCGTATTATTGTAGGTTGTTATATCTTTAGTGAAAATTGTTATTGGATAAGTGTAGTTAATTGTTAATCAAAATGTATTAATTGTTTTATAATATTCTCCAATAGTAAGTTATTTTTAGTTATGTAAATTAAAAACATTCTTAAAATTTGAAGAAAATCAAAAATATCTCAGAAAGTAATGGATTTAGGTATAGGGAGAGCTTAACAAAAATGAAAGGACACTTAATGAACTATCCATTGTAGCAATAAAATTGGTAGAACGCCATTTAAAAAAAAATGAAAAAATTGCATTTTGCGAAACCTGACACACCCTGTATATTGTAAAGAAATTTCAAAAAAGTGATAATTACAAATATACTATGGTATATAGTAAAATTTTCTGCATCTTGAAATTTAACATAAGTTGTGTATTAGTGCAGTGGCAATGTATCTAATCAGGGTCATTTTTTCTAAAAACAGTTGAATATCTCAAAAACTAAAATGAATAGACAGATACAACTTGATATCAAATTAAAGCTCTTTTCATGGGCTTTTCAAAAATGTAATAATAAATAGGGTGTTCCATTTAAAAAAATATAAGTTTAATATGCCCTGGAATTATGAAACACCCTGTATACTTCCAAATATTTTTAAAATGTGCACTTTAGGCATGCCTAATATGCCTCCAAATTTAGTTTACGTAGCTTTTATAATAACGGAGTTATCGACTGCACACTAAAACTCACCCTGTATATATATATATATATATATATATATATATATATATATATTACTCAAATTTAGACCAGGGTAGAAAATTAATTAACGACATCAAATAATTTTAATCACCGTGTATAAGGAATTTTATTAGATAATACGCGTTATTAAAACGTGGAGCATACAAATTTATTCGTTTCATTAAAAATAAGGGATTTAAATTATTCACTAGACGTTTTCTATAAAAAGAAGCAGAATTAAAATGCTCAACGTGTATTTAATTTAATTGTTCCAAGAAACAAATAGAAATTACGTGCAAAATTTATATTAATTAATTCAATTTTTAAGTAATGGGTATTAAACAAAGTGTACAAATAATAAATTAATATTTTGTGCTTATTCGCTAAAAATTAAAGGGTAGAAGTCAATGCCATTCATTATTATTTTAGTTGGAGTTAATTGAACCATTATTAATAATATAATAAGCATAAAAGCCTGTGAAAATCCAAGGTTAAAATACCATGAAATAAAAGCTCTGAGAATTATATTAAACGTTAATTAGGAGCACACACCTGCGTATTTTTAAAAGTCAATTTCAGTTTAATTTGTTTGGATAAACATGAAAATTCTGCGTATATTGCAAACGGTCGGATAAACCGTAGCTTATATTAACGGGAAGGTTAGATGTGGGGTTATTTAACTCAAATACAAATCCACGTGGATTGAAATAGCCCATAATACAGAGTATTGATTTGTACCACTCAGGCCAAGGTAGAAAAGGAAGGATAAAATGCTTCAAGCAGAGACACTAATAATTAAAGGCGTGATTTGTGTAGCGTCACGAGGGCTACGATTGGTTGTAATAAGATGCAGATATGAGAGGTGTAAACGTAACGATTTCTATACAAAATTAATTAGTTATTCTCAGACTTGTTTGCGAGCCGTGTGAAAATTTCTTAGATTTTCAACTGGCGCGTGTGCAAATTTAATAGAACCGCGTGCCGGACTGTCGAAAAGGGAACATAGTATGCGAAATTCTGAAAACTGGCCGTCGCGGGACAAAACCGACATGCAGGCGAGCTATTATATAACCCGTGTTTATAACAGTTTCGCTCTCTTAGATTTTCGATTTTGATTCAATACTTTAAACAGTTTGCTCTTATATTTTGTGATTGTTGAATACTTTAAAACAGTTTGCTCTATACGTGCTACGATACAAGTTATTATGCATTAGTGCACTTAGAAAAGAAGATACAAGGTAATAAAGTCTAGTTATATTTGCGAGTATTACTGTACCAATTATCGAAATTAGTAACGATAAATGAATAAACAAAAGTAGGCAGTTTTAGGTATAGCGTGAAAGAAGTATGAATTTCTTTGCTATTTTTCGAGGGTGTTAATAATTAAATGTTATTCGTAATCGTGATTGGATCCACAAAACAAGATTTTGATATACTTAGATGAGTCCTGAGAAGCCCTGAAACAATCTTAGATGAATGGTGGTGTAGAAAATTTTAAAAGCGTTCAGAATCAGAAGCCGTAAACATAACCCAGTTGGAATGGTGTGATTAACAAAGGACGATGTACATTGGAGCCACGAGTGCATTAACCTTCAGGTAACTTATGCTTTGTTGTTCGATTTTTGATGTTTTGGTGTGTGTTGAATAACTTTATAATTTGTTTGCTAAAAAAAAATGGACAGTAGTGAATTTGTACAAACAACAAATTTTTAATTTTAAGGTGAAATTTTCTTGTTTAAGTAAAAAGGAGTATTTAGCAGTTTAAGTTCTTGATTATGATGAAAATTTGGGTCTGTCTTTAAGCTCAATTAGACTAACCTCTTTGATTAACGTAAAGGGTGGGGATGCTCCCTTTGTACTCAGACTCAGGTCTGCAAATATTGTTAAATTAATTAGTAGGTATCCTACAAGGACTTTAATTCTGGATGCAAATTAAAATGATGACAAATTTAATCTTGAAATTTTATGATACTGAAATTTATGCTACAATTTAATTTTGAAATTTTAATGTATTATGAATATTGATGTAAATAGAGTTAACGTTGATGTTTGTGGTAGGAATGCGTTTTTTTTTTTTATGAATGAGGATGAAAGTTTTAACTAGGTGAGCAGCCGAGGCGGAAAGAGTAAAGAGGCGATTATCAGAAGAGAGTCAACAGGGCGAGAATCACAGCAAATCTTGGTGCCAAATTCGAGAGGTTCGAATATTTTTTTGTTTACTCTGGTGAGGCTTTTTGTAGGATACACAGCATACTATGACGCCCAATCTGTGGGGCTCAAATGTTTTTTAGAGAGGACCATTCACCTGTTGACGAGGAACACAGCAACTATGACGGCCCAACGCTGGGGCTCGATTTGAAAACCTTAGATGCACGAATAATGGTGAGGTTTCACAGCAATATATATATATATATATATATATATATATATATATATATAGTCATTTATTTTCGTTTAGTCACTCTTATTGTTATTTATTGCCAGCCACTCTCAGTTACTAATGTAAATAGTCATGTATTGCACCTAGATGTCATATACTGCTAATTATTGTCATTTATTATCATATGTTGTCATTTTTGGCACATACTGTTACTAATTGTCACTTACTGTCACAATTCTCTTTTGTTTTTGTTTATTGCCCTTGGGTGTCATGCATTACCATCTATACCGTTTTTTACTGTTATTCATTGTCACTTTTCACAATTTATTGCTATTTATTGTTGTTTGTGGACATTCGTTTTTTACTGTAATAATTGCACTTATTGTTATTTATTATGACTTATTGTGCTGGGGTGTCTTTAGTACCATTTATTGGTATTAATTGTCAATTATCGTCAGTTATTATCATTTCTTGTCATTTTATGCCATTTATTGTAATTTATTGCTATTTATAACTATTTTGATTTATTTTCGCTTATTGAAAATTATTGTTTAGATTTATTGTCGTTTACTTTTGTTTACTGTGGTTTAATATAATTTATTGACATTTAATGCCATATATGGTGATTTAAGGTTGTTTCGTACATTTACTGCCACTTATCGTTGCTAATGTCATTTATCAACAAAAACCACATATTGTTACCTTTTTTTAAGTTATCGACATGTATTACCGTCTATGGTCATTTGTTGCTATTTGTTGTCGATTACTGCCATTTATTGGTATTCATTTTAATTTAATGTTATTTATTTTGATTTATTGAACTTTATTGTGGTAGTGTCATTATCTGCCATTTATTGTCATTTGACTTTATTCATTCTCATTTTCTGTACACTGTTTTTACTGTCACTTATTGTCATTTATTGTGACTTTTTGTCATCTATCAACACTATTTAATATCATCTATTGATATTATCTTTCATTGTCGTTTATGAGCATTTATCCAATTGTATTGTCTTTTAGTGTCATTTAATGTCAATTGTGTTCTTATTTTGTCATTTACTGCAAACTTGTAGTTTATTAAAAAAAGAAAATTGTTTATCCATCCTTGTTCATTTAACATGCTATTATTATAATGATAAAATACAGTTAATAGATCACACGCAATTAAGTTTGCATTTTCTGTAGTTTTAGTAAAGAATACGATATCGCTAAAGATTTTGTGACCCTAAAGGAGCCGATTCAATTTTGTTGTTCAAAAGAAAACTATTACATTTAAAATGTAACTAATACATCTTGTTGAGACGTTTGGATCTCTTATTCTTTTCATGAGTAACCTCTACGCTGCTTGATAGAAAATTGTACCAGACATCGTATAGGCTTCCTATTCTGTTTTCCGCTTGCCCTGGCCTAGATGATAGGATCCTAAACCGAAATATTTTCCTTTTGCTTCGGGTTGACTTTAGTTGCTGCCCGCAGGAGATCAGAAGATACATGCCACCACTCCCTACATTTAATTTCTCAATGCTCCACTCAAGGAAGGCGAGTTTTCTACATGGAAATTTTGAATTTTGCCGAAACCTTGCTGTTTCAAGCAATGTAGAATCTATTGCATGACAATATTCACACATTGGACCCACATTTTACCTCTCACTCAAACGAGGGCATATTTTTGTGAAACATGTTCACCTAATATTCGTCAAGCGGTCTGTTTTGCGAATCAAACCCAAACCTATCTAACCCATGATGCCGTCTCTCATGTTTCCACTCCCCAGAAGTTAGAGCAATTCATTTCCTTTTATCCCATGCATATCTGGGAGTGTCCTTTTTTTCTCTGGAACACTTCTCTTGTAAGAGAAGAAGATCTTCACAAGGTTCCTTGTACTTTCTCCTGGTTCTTGTTCCCTTTGGCTGATCTAGGCAACGCAGAAGTACTGCCCTTCCCAATGGTTGTCTTGAGTCCCTCCTTCACCCATCTTTGGTAATTCAATCGCTATTCTTGACTTTTCCTTACGAACCCGTCATTTCCCAGTACCCGAATAGTGGTATGGTCCACGATGTAAGATTAGTGTAGTCATCACCATGCACCATGCACTGACTTACACTTTTCACACGTATGTTGTATGAACACTCCCGATGGGTAACCACCAACCACACGGGATCATTGTCTAAACACTAAACATCCTTTACAGGAGAGGTCAAACTAATTTATTCACCATCATGTATATAAAGTTACTTTGTAGCAGGAAATATGATTATCTCAGGTTTCCAAGCTAATAAAATCCACTCGGAAACTTTTTTTTTAATCATCGGATCAGTTAGGTTCAGCATCGGCGGAGGCGGCAATGGAATGGGTGGGGGCTGCAACAGCGGTGGCGATGGTAGCGATAGCTGTAGTAGTAATAGTACTATATTATTATTATATCACAAAAACATTCAATATAAAATTTTATTTAGCGAGATATAGGTTATAAAGTCCACTCCAACTCCTAACTAAGGACACACATAATACATGTATTTGCATAAACACGTATGTAATCGTAAGAGTATGCATCCGTGAATGTGCAAATTACATACGAAATAAACACACTCACACACATTACCTCATTAACGCATTGGGCTTTAAATCTTCAATAATCCCCCATTAATTAATATATATCAATAACTTGAAAGAAGATCCTCGATCTTCATTTATTGTTATCTATTGTCAAATATTTTCATTTATTGTCATATACTATAATTTATTGCATTTACTGTTAGACATGTAGTTATATATTGTCAATTGCAGGTTATTATTATTACTTGTTACTCCTCATATATCGTGATAATTGGAATCTATTACGCTTTACTGTATTTGTCGCCACTGTCAATTATTGTTATATAGTCTAATTTATCATCATATAATGTCATTTATTGTTACACTATCATTTACTGTTATTTTTGTCATACACTATCATTTTTTTGCCTTTGATCGTTTTTAGTTGACATTTATTGTTGTATATAGACAACTGCAATTTATTACAATTTAGAGTCATTTCTTGCCATTTCCGTCATGTATTGTAGTAGTAATATCTTTATCATTATTACATTACATAAACATATTCAATATAACATTTGATTTAGCAGGATATAAGTTATAAAGCCCACTCCTATTCCTAACTAGGGACACATATAATACACGCATTCGTATAAGCATGCGTGTACTCGTATGAGTATGCATGCATGTATTGATCCAAGAATGTACAAATCACATACAAACACAAGCACACACATTAACCCATTGGGCTTTAAATCTTCAATAATCCCCCCTTAGTTAATATCTATCAATAACCTAAAAGAAGATACTCAATCTATATTTATTGTTATTTATTCTTAAATATTTTAATTTATTGTACTGTAATTTATTGTCATTTATGGTCAGCTATGTCATCATATATTGTCAATTAGAGGCTATTATTATTTCTTTTTGGATATTGCCATATATCGTGATAATTGTCATTTATTGTCCTCTACTGTCATTGTTGCCATTTATCGACATTTATGGTAATTTATTGTGTCATATAACCTAATTTTTCATCCTGTATTGTTATATACTGCCATTTATTGTCATTTGTTGTTATTTATTGTCATTTATTATCATATAGTTTAATTTATAATCCATTAATGTCATTTAGTGTCACATTCTCATTCATTGTCATGTTTGTCCTATATTATTATCTATTGCCTTTAGTGGTTCCTATTTGTTATTTATCGTCCTATATATTCCATTGTAATTTATCATCATTTACAATTATTTATTGTCATAAATGATCATTTGTTTATATTATTGTCATTTAATATCATTTTTTTATCATTTATTTTCATATGCCATCATTTACTGTCACCTATGTTATTTATTGTTATCTTCACCGTTACTGCCAGTTATGGCCATTTCTTGCTTTTTGTTGTTATTCAGTTTTTTATTGTCATATACTGCCAATTATTGTCATCTATTGTTATCAATTGCCATACCGTGTGGTTAATTTTCATTTATTGTCTGTTACGTTGTCATTTAATATCTTTTTTGTCACTTATCATTTTTACACGTCGTTCATCGTGGTACATTGGCAATGAGTTTTTTTATGGAATTTGATTGTCATTTATCGTCAGCTCATGTCATTTTCCCAGTCATTTATTATAACCAACTGTCGCTAATTGTCATATATTGTAATGCGCGTGAGGCATTAATTGATATATATATATATATATATATATATATATATATATATATATATATATGGTTACATTGCCATTTACTGTCACTTATTGCAATTTCTTACCGTTAATTGCTCTTGATCATCATTGTTTGACAGGTTATTGTGAATTGTCATTTCATCATCATTAGGTCTTCAGTTCTAGAACTGAATGAACGCGTACCTCCATTATTTTCTATTCTGAGCTAACCTACACATTTCTCTGAAATTTTCAGCCTACATCTTTCACTATCTGCATGCAATAGTCTAATCTAGGTCTACCTCTACCCCTCTTTTTCCCTTTCTCTGCTTCTAGTATATTACGCACTATTACCTCAAGCCTTAGTATGTGTCCTATCATCCTATCTTTTCTACTTTTACTGTTTTCCACATATTTCTTTCATTCCCTACCATTTCAAAAATCCCTTGATTATTAACTTTGTCTGTCTATGATATTTTTATCATACGTCTCTAGCAGCATGTTTCAAATGCTTCTACCTTTTTCCTGTCGCTTCTCCCACTTGTCCATGTTTCACAGGCATACATGGCTGTGCTCCATACATGTTTTCAGTAATCTTTTCCTTGTTTAATGGTCATTTATTGTCATCATTCTCATTAATACTCATTTTCTCACTAATAGTCACATACGGTGAGTTATTGTCGATTATTGTCATCGTAACCATAAATCATCATTTTATGTAATTTACTGTCATTAATTGACATTCAGTGTCATTCATTCTCATTTATGGATAATTAATGTTGTATATTGTAACCTGTCTTTTATTGTTATTTATTATTGTCTATGGTTGTTTTGTGCCATCTTTACCATTTATAGTCAGTCATTATTGTTGATTGACATTTAGTGCCATTTATTGTTATTTATTGACACACTTAAGTTCATTTACTGATGATTATTACTATCATAGCCATTTATTGTTATTTAATGTAAGTTTCGGTCATCCATTGTCGTTTTTTGTCATTAAATGTTATCAATTGTCATTTATGGCTATTTACTATTGTTTACTGCCACTTTTTGCATTTTATTATCGCACCTTGTTGGCGTTTTGTCGTTTGGCATCTACAGTTCTTCATTATCATTTACTGTTTTTTACTGCCATTCACATTGTCGCTAATTGTAATTAATTTTCATTCGTAGTCATTTATTGTTTCTTATTGTTATTTATTGTCATAAACGGCAAAAGTGCGGCAAACGTACCTCAAACACAAGTCTCCCCCAGAACATCTATTAGCATTATAATACTAACATTAGTAAGATAAGGATTCAATACTAACCATCTACCCCAAAAAAACAACTAATTAAATTAACAGAAAAAAATACAAACCATATTCATAATTGCTTTAAGAAATCTAACACTAGCTTCAGTAATATAATGTTCATTTTTCCAATGCTGAAGCGCAACTAAATACTATTAGGGAAATGCTTTGGCAACATAATTATAACATACCAGCATGGCAATATACACACATACATGCACACGCTTATGCACAGACACACACACACAACAGAGACTGTACTTGGCCTCCCTGGTTTCCGACAGCCGACGGCCAGCACATATACAGGAATGCAAGCTTCTGGGTTTCTGATTTCCGGCTGTAAACGGTTGGAAACCGGAAGAGAAAAGCAGTCCCAAGGACATCACCACAAACAGAAGCATACGCACACACATACATGAAAACACACACACACACAAACACCATTATAACACACCGGCATGACACAACACACATACACACCAAAACACGCACATACATTCATGTACATGCACACGCACATACATGCACATGCAAACACACACACACACACCAGGAACTGTACATGGCTCCTGGTTTCCGGCTGCCGACGACCAGGACAAGTACAGGAATGCGAACTTCTCTATTACAACCTACAACATACATGAAATACCATTTGTGAATAAAATCCATCTAGAAAGTTGTAAGATACGCGCCATTTAGAACGTATATATTAAACGCACTAAAATCCCACACCTTGCAGATAAGTAATTGAAATGCCTTTTCCACGGACGAACAACTGATAGCGTTAAGCTATCCAACGAGAATGTGTGGAATGTTTGGGAAGGAATTAGATTCTACAAAACTGACAAAACAGATAAAAAGGTATCATTTTTAATAATCCACGCGCCGATTGTGCTAGTTGAAAGCAAATTATTACGTGAATAAATTATAAAAACAATATCTAAACATAATTGCTCAAAAATCTTCATTATTTACAAAATTAGAAAAGTTATTTTTCCGTTCATAGCTTAACAATCATAAAAATCTACAAACAGTTGAATTAAAAAATTAAAGACAAATATCACGCGGTCAATAAGTTTTTAAAACTTCCTGAGTAATTATCAATTTTTAAAATAAAACAATTAGCATAAATAGAAAATATTGGTGATTTATAAATCTTGCTCTCTTGAAGGAATTGATTGTTTAATATTGTCACATCTTAATTGAAGTTACTGAACACTAACAATAAACTAAATATGCAATACCCAAGCAACCCTAATATTTTGTTCATGTACTCTATAATATACATGGTGTTCCGAATAAGCATATCCACCATGGGAAACTCGGAAAGACTTACAATGTTGGTTAAATGGAATGAAAGTTGTATATTTGATTGAGGGACAATAATTGAAAAAGAAAATTCAGGTATCTCTTTTAATTTTTAAGATATGGCAAAAAATGTAGAAATGGTCAAATTCTACTTTTATCCATAACTTTTTTATTTATGATTCCTTTTCAATTTTTTTTAATGCATTATTCAGGCAACTTTTTATGGTGAATAAGAATACAAACTTAATTTGTTTTCAGTGATTCGTTTATTGGCAGACGCCATTAACTTTTGTTTTTCTTATAATCGCCATCTTTGATTTCTAAATATTTCGGTGGCCGCTTTTATGCTGATTTCAAATTTATATCACACATACATGTTTTATCAACAACTGCCAAAAGTATTACACAAAAACAAAGGCGCATGTCCTTAAAAATGGCAACCCTAACAAAAAAAGAGCATAATTATATAAAATTTTAAAACGAACAAAACTTTGTGGTTGAGTAATTGTCAAGTGTACTTCTTTCTCTTCTTTGGGAATAAAATCAATTGTAGTTATTACAATCGATCGTATTTTGACAATTCTAGGTCATATATCGAAACGTAAATATAGACGATTTTAATAACTACAAGTGATTTTATTCTCAAAGAAGAGAAAGAAAAATACAAAACAAACCACAACAAACATACAGGGAGTATCGTCAAGTGAACTGTCAAGCCAATTGCAATTTTTAATGTTGAGGATTTAAAATTTACTAACATTCTACAATTAGGAAAGTGGACCGTGAACACCAACTTTTTTACTTACTGTTAAATTATAGCTAAACAAAATTAAAGTGAAATATAAATAGAAACATACTTTAACACATTAGATAGAACATACTATAACAAATGTTCAAATAAAAAACCCCTTTGTTCTAAACACTTGTAGCTTCTATGTTCAGTAGACATCAATACTTTATCTAACATTGTATAAGAAATTGTTTTGAATGCATTTCTTACTCCTATTTCTAAATCACCAACATCTGCATAGGTCGTTTGGTTTTGGTACACAATATCTTTAATGTAACCCCACAAAAAGAAATCCATGGGGTTAGATCGGGCGACCTTGCTGGCCAGGATATAACAATGTGAGTCCCTATCCATTTATTGGGAAATTTTTCCTGTAAATATTCTCGGACAACTTGAGAGTTATGAGCTGGTGCTCCATCCTGTTAAAACCAGCAGTTTAATATCCGATTGATCGGCATGTCATCTAAATATTCTTCTAAATGAATTTGAAGAAGTTCTAAATATTTTTGAAAAGTCAACGATCTTTGATATATTATTGGTCCTATTATTGCATCCTAGAATGCCACACCAAACATTAAAACCAAAACGATATTGATGTCAGGTTTGTTTAGTTATATGGGGATTTTGAGTGTCCCAGTGATGAGTATTATGTTTGTAAAATAGTCCGTTATTTGTGAAATGCGATTCACCCGACTAAATAATTTGAAATGGAAAGTTACTATTATTTTGACACTGATGCGTATACCACTTGGAAAATTCGGAACGCCTTTCAAAATCTCCAGGTCAAAGTCCTTGACTGATATGAATTTTGAAGGGATGAAATTAATTTTTTTGTAAGATTCGGTGAACTTCTGATTTAAAGACGTCTGAATTCCTTGCTATTTGCCTAACTCAGATACCTGGCTGTTCTGTTACTAATTGTAGTACATTCGTTACACTTCCTTGATTTGACGTTTTATTGCGGTTTGTATTTTTTGGCTTATTGTACGATACGTACTCTTGTAAATTTCTCCTGCATCTTGCAAAAATTTTGTTGTTTGGTTATCTTCGTTCGGGGTATCTATTTAAATACATTCTTCCAGCATCAATACTATTTCTATGACATGAATTATAACACTGCACCATATCATATTTTTCTTCATTTGTAAAATTTGCCATAATAATTTAATTAATTAGGTAAAAAAACTTGCAAATATTAGAAATACGTAGCACAAATCTACTTGGTACTTGATTTATAAAATCAACCGCTTACTATTACTAATTTGACAAACAAAGTAGCATTTTTTTAAAAACAAATTTATAGCCAACCAGATACATTTTTATGGCTACTATTTTTTAAGTATGTGCTTTTGTTTGTAATAATTTTGGCAATTATTGATAAAACATTTGAAATCAGCATAAAAACGACCATCAAAATATTGAGAAATCAAAGATGGCAGCCATAAGAGAAACAAAAGTTAGTGGCTTCCGCCAATAAACGAATCACTGAATAAACAAATTAAGTTTGTATTGTTATTCACCATAAAAAGTTGCCTGAAGAATGCATTCACAGATTTGGAAAAGAATCATAAATAAAAAGTTATGGATAAAAGTAGAATTTGACAATTTCAACATTTTTGCCATATCTTAAAAATTAAAAGATATACCTGAATTTTTTTTTCAATTATTGTTCCTCAATCAAATATACAACTTTCGTCTCATTTAACCAACATTGTAAGTCTTACCATTTCCGAGTTCTCCATGGTGGAAACGCTTATCCGGAACACCCTGTATAATAACGCATGTAGTCGACAAATTTATGCAACGAATTACCTTTGTTGCGATATAATCTTATTTTGCAGTTGAACATTCACCAAACACTTTAGTATGACCACCGACCTAAAATCAGCATGTAATACCTGTTCCTGCCTTTTAGATGTTTCATTTTGAATTACTTTTACAAGCAATGTTTGTATGCAATGCCATTGAGATAAATTCTTTCTCAACATTTCCATTCTGTAATATTCATACCATATTTGCTTTTTATTTAGTAAAATTCTGTTCCGCATACTATACTAAAGTTCAAACTTCCCAGCGATAATTATAAATGACTTACACTTCCAACTTGGACTGAAATCCTAAATAAGAAAATTTGTTCCGTAAAGGTCAGAATCAAAAATTGTTCCTGATGTTTGTTGTGTACTTTTTCCACGTAACTAACAGCAAAATATTCCTTTTGTGTCGTTGTTTAATTAACGATGCCGACACTTGCAGTTACTGGTTTCAGTGCCTGCAGAAGTTTTTGGCAGTCATCTTGAAACGTTTTTTGTTTGTTATTTGTTTTGGCGCAAGTAATACTTATTGTTCCAAAAATCTTCCGACACAACTAGGGGTCTATTCCTGGGTAGAGCAATGAGAAATGGGGGGGTAAGTCGAATTCTGTTTGCAGATCAAACTTAAGCTAAATCAAATAGGCGCCACCAAGTCCTGATGTAATTACAATAATTGCATAGCATAGTTCTAAGGGTGGACGTGGAGACCCAAAGAAAAAAAATGATCGCCTTCGCTGACAAAAACCTGTCTTAATAAAAAAGCTCCTGTAAGAAATTGTGATAGTTAAATAAATAAAAAAGTGGAACACCATTTGTGTCCTGCAAAAATACATAAAGAAATAATAAAAAAGTTTTTCCAATATAAAATTGGCATCAATTTATTACTCAGAAGGGTTTTAGCTTTATGTAATTAGATTAGATCACACTTGATCAAAATAAAAAATCTTTAATCTCGAACCAATTGTTTACTAAAAGATCTCTTTTAAAATAATATAAGTTGTAACAAAAAAATTTTATCATTAACTGCATCAATCTTAAACTTTTAACTTTCCTGTTTGTCTTTATTATTATTCATCAAGCACTTTACTTTAAAACATGAACTTGTTGTACAAATAGGATTCTAACCTGGGCAGATCTTTTCAGGTAGATAACAAATTAATAGCTCCTAACAATATTAGCATTTGAACTTTCAAAATTACGTATACTAATTTTAGTATAGATAAAGCTGATCATAAAAATAGACATGTTTACATATATTGTACTACAGCTGTTCAAAGCATTTGCTTTTAAAATAACATCTGTCAGCTGTACAAAGTAGAAAAATATGACGTCAGTAACACCTGTTGACATTACCGACGATTCATATGGAGCAAAGCATGTTTTTTTAGAACACTAAATGAATGAACTTTCGTTTTACTACTGGTAAATCCAGCTCAACAATTAGTTGAAACTTTTACAATGTACATGTATTACGCATCAAAGCAAGTTAACGTGTTCCAAGTTTTGAAACACATAAAAAAACTTATAGCTATCTACGAACCAAAACTGCAATTTTCGCATTGTGACAAAAAAAGACGGGATCCCCGTTCTTCAAGCAACGATAACAGCGTTTGCAATTTGAAACAAATTCATCCAAATCAACTTCTATGATTCCTTCGTTCCACGTGTCGAATCATATCCTGTCGCCTTATATTCTGCAGCAGTTGTACTCTCAAAGTTGAATTACGTCACCTTCTAAAGGTTGCATCTTACATGTGTTTTTCTGTGTCCTTGTGTGTTTTTAAAAGTTGCATCCTACTTGTCGCGCGTTATTCGAAGATATCCTCACTATTTGAAATGGATTCGTAGATTGCCGGCCTCCAGCCAAGGGTACATGTTGATATTTCTATCACCTGTGGCCGACTATCTTATAACCAGCTCAAGCGGTCGCGCCGTCAGGAGGGGAACGAAACAATCAAACAGAGATGTGCTTGTAAATAGCTTTATACGACACAGATATCTGAATATAACTAGATTACTAAAGGACGATGCAGGCTTAGCGTATTACCTTTGAAGTTGAATGCAAATTATTATTATTATTAATAAAATTGTTACATTATTCTTGAAATTATATGCAAAGAATTATTATCGAAAATAAAATTGTTACAATCTCTTGTGTTAAGATTAACCGAACACTTTTCTATTTCAATAGCTTCTCGGATTGTTTTGGAGGAGTAGTGTTCTATCTTGAATAGCATTCTAGTATTCTTACATTCGATGTGCTGAGCTAACAATGATGCTCCTTCATTCTTGCTTATTGGGTTTTGTTGTTCTTCCTTAATACAGCAAATTAGTATGCAGTAAGTGGAACCTCAAAATATTCTTACCAACAAATGTGATCTTGCACAAATATTATTGCCTTCAATGTCTTCATTAAAAAAAAAATCAAAAATTATCAGTACTTGAACTGTATCTTGTTCAAAATAAAACAGTAGTTTAACTCAAATTAAGTTATCGTTTATGTATAAAATTACTTTTTAATAGTGCGTTACTTTTAAAAAGAGGCATTTTAGAAAAAACTAGAGATCTTATCGCAAATCTCAATAACCTTTAAAAGAAAATTCCTTTTATATAAATTCCATTTTAAACAAAACGTATTAATATAAATTTGTGACTTTATTTATAAACAGTAGGGCGCTATAGACTTTTACATATTTTCAAGTATTTAGAAAGACTCCTCTAAATCAGAAAAACTTCACCAGGCTATTTCAAATTACTTTGCAGCTCTCAACATTTACAAACAACAGTTTTTGAAACTGATTTTTAATTTTCCAATCATAAACATACAAATTAAATCTATAAAATGTGTACACACTAATTTACATTTCCTGTAACTATTAAGTGTAACACTTAAATAAAATTGTTTTAACCCTTTATAATGCTTCATGATAAAATACTTCCAAATACAAATGTAAACAAATATTATTGTATGTTAGTGATGTTGATTGCATTTTTAAAATTTTCCAAACACGTTTTTCAAACAGAACAATTTAAGCCAGTTTCAAATTCCACAAACAAACAGCACATGTGCAATAGAGACACTTATGTAAGCGGCAAGGGCAAAGGTATGTGACATTATGTTTTACTAAAGACCAGTTCTAATGCTTCAATTAAGAAAATCACCAAAAATGGATGCTTTGTCAAGAACATAAATCAGATTTGGAATGAAATAGAATGGCACTTCTGATGTTTGTTATCTTCAATTAGAATATTATGGAAAATTTTTGCAAGATTTCTATTTCAAGATGATAGTTAATTTTCTTAATCGAAGCGTTAGAACTGGTCTTTAGTAAAGCGTAATGTCACATACCTTTGTCCTTGCCGCTTACATGAGTGTCTCTATTGCATATGTGCTGTTTGTTTGTGGAATTTGAAACTGGCTTAAATTGTTCTGTTTGAAAAACCTGTTTGGAAAACTTTTAAAATGCATGTTTGCATTTTTAAATTTTCCAAACATTTGTATTTGGAAGTATTTTCATCATAAAGCATTATAAAAGGTTAAAACAATTTTGTTTAAGTGTTCCACTTAATAGTTACAGGAAATGTTAATTAGTGTGTACGCATTTTATAGATTTAATTTGGATGTTTATGATTGGAAAATTAAAAATCAGTTTCTAAAACTTTTGTTTGTAAATGTTGAAAGCTACAAAGTAATTTGAACTTAGCCTGGTGAAGTTTTTCTGATTTAAAGAAGTCTTTCTAAATATTTGAAAATATGTAATCGTCTATAGCGACATACTGTTTATGCATAAAGTCACAAATTTATATTGATACGTTTTGTTTAAAATTGAATTTATGTAAAAGGAATTTTCTTTTAAAGGTTATTGAGATTTGCGATAAAATCCCTAGTTCTTTCTGAAATGTCACTTTCTAAAAGTAACGTACTATTAAAAAAATAATTGTATACATAAACAAAACTTAGTTTGAGTTAAACTACTGTTTTATTTTGAACAAGATACAGTTCAAGTACATATAATTTTTTATTTTTTTTAATTAAGACATTGAAGGCAATAATATTTGCGCAAGTTCGCATTTGTTGGTAAGAATGTTTTGAGGTTCCACTTACAGTTTTATATACTGCATACTAATTTGCTGTATGAAGGAAGAACAACAAAAGGCAATAAGCGAGAACGAAGGAGCATCATCGTTAGCTCAGCACTACAGAACGTAACATTGAACGTAAGAATACTAGAATGCTTATTCAAGATAGAACACTACTACTCAAACACTCGAGAAGCTATTGAAATAGAAAAGCGTTCACTTAACCTTAACACAAGAGATGACTGCTAAAGACTTCCACAGGCAAGGAAACCAGTAGCTGCAAGTGTAGGCATCGTTAATTAAACAACGACACGAAAGGAATATTTCGCTATGTCAGTTGCATAGAAAAACTAAAAACAAATATCAGGAACAACCTTTGATTTTGACCTTTATGGAACAAATTTCCTTATTTAGGATTTCAGTCCAAGTTGGAAGTGTAAGTCATTTATAATTATCGCTGGGAAGTTTGAACTTTAGTATAGTATGCGGAACAGAATTTTACTAAATAAAAAGCAAATATGGTATGAATATTACAGAATGGAAATGTTGAAAAAGAATCTATCTCAATGGCATTGTATACAACCGTTGCTTGTAAAAGTAATTCAAAATGAAACATCTGAAAGGAAGGAACAGATATTACAAGCTGATTTTAGGTTGGTGGTCATACCAAAGTGTTTGGTGAATGCTCAACTACAAAATATAATGGTGTGGCAACGAAGGTATTTGTTGCATAAATTTGTAAACCACATGCGTTATTATATATTTTGAAATATTTACACATTGACGCACGGACTTTCATCGTAAAGTATTACTCCTATAACTTTATGCTCAACCAATTCATGTTTATATAAAATGATTTCAGGTGCAACCAACTGATCGCTAAAAGAGAAAGGAAGAACAAACCTACCTTGCTGCGATTATTTAATGGTGGGTTATGATTTCCATGTGGAAACCGATGCAATTCGGATAAATTGATGATGGCATTTAGCTGTCTTTCTAAACGTGTACACTGTTCCTCTAAAGCTGAAATAAAAACTCTGAGCTTTTCGTGTATTTGATGGAAATAGGAGTTAGTTGAAACACTTGGTGTTTGGGAGGCCGAAATTCTATGCAATGAGTCCAGCCCTTGTTTGGCAGACTGTCCATTTCTACTCCTTGCTTTCATAGTCCTCTTGATCAGTTGTTCTTTACGTTTGGGTTGAATAGTAGCTCCATTAGTTTTCATTTTTACTGATTTAACCTGTAAATGCAAAATAGAAGTATAACATAAATTATTTCAAATATTTATTAGATTTCTTACATATACAATTTGAATAGTTTACAAGAAAAAACTATTAGCATTTTTCAATTAATTTGATTTAACTAACCCTTAAATAATATAAACATATAACAGCAATTAGTGACACAAACTGACAAAATAAGCGTTTCGCTAGGAATTGACATAATGACAAAGATTGCAATATTTTTTGTAATCATTAGTTAAAAAAAGACGTTAAATACTATCCAGCATTGGCGTTAACTAAAAACACAAAAAAAAACCTTAAAACTTTTGACATATTCAATCAGAGTTGTAAATACCAAAAAGGTTTAAAGTAGTTAATTAATTACCAGATTACTATGCTGAACAAAGGGCATTTATTCTTCAAGAACTAGAAAGCTTACAGAAAATATGGAATACCTATACCTTCTTGTCCCTTCTTTGACGTTTGTCCACAGGATTTCCTTCTACGTAGAATTCCTATTTTCTTTAGTTTTCCCATGTTAAGCCAAACTTCAAGATAAAAAACCTGAAAATTTTACTTTTGTGAAATTTTGGAACATTTGGTTTTGTATCCAGAATTTCTTTACTTGCAAAATGTCAATCTTATAATTCTTCAAGATTTACTTCCATTGTAAAATTAAATTATCTTGTAAATTTTATACTATGTAGAATTTTTAGATAACAAACACATTATTTCAATATTATGCTAGAACACGATACATGTGGAAGATGCCAGGAGATAAAGATAGATATGAAATAGATTACATTCTTGTTAGACGACGGTTTAGGAATCAAGTAAGACTGTAGAAGCTACCCAGAAGCAGATATAGACACTGACCACAACATCGTAATTATAAAGGTCGCTCTTAAATTTAAAAATTTGAATAAAGCAACGGAAAAAGGCACTTTGACTTTGAGAAACTAAAAGATAAAAATATCCACAAAAGATTTGAAAAAAGTCACATGAATTGATGAAAGATATCAGGAAAATTTCTTATACTAAGGAAGTACAAACAGAATGAAATAACATTAAATCTAGCTTAGACACTGCGGCCAGAGATATTCTGGGGTATACACAAAAAGAAAATACCAAATCATGGATAACAAAGGATATCCTGAATTTAATAGAAGAAAGACGAAAATACAAAAATAGATCAAATGAAACAGGAAAACAGAGATACAAAACCATAAAATGGGAAATTATTCGCAATTGCAGGAAAGTTAAAGAACAATGGATTGATGAAAACTGCAAAGAGGTACAAACTAAGATGAAAATGGGAAAGATAGGCGAAGCATACAAATTAATTAGAATGAATTTTAGAGATATAAAACCGCATAGCAAAAATATAAGGGACGCGAGAGAAAAAGTCATTATAGAAAATGTAGAGAAAGTGATTAAATGGCAAAATTATATAAGGAATTTATATGCAAGAGAGGAACCAATAGCATTAGAACAAGAATCAGACATTAAAACAAATGACTTGGGCTATTTTATACTTAGAAGTAAGTTTGAATTAGCATTAAAGGGTCTGAAAAATGGTAAGGCGCCTGTACAGATAAGATGCAAGCAGAAACTCTAAAAACTGCTGGACGTAACATCATAGTCACTATGCCAAAAAAAAAGAGGCTCGGATAGATGTAAAAATTTTCGAACAATAAGTTTGACAGCACATGTGTCAAAACTATTAACTAGAATTGTACAAAGACGAATGAAAAAACGACCTGAAGAAATACGAGAAAATCAATTTGGGTTTAGGTGAAACAGGGGAACACGGGAGGCTATTTTAGCTCTGAGGGTGATAATGGAGAAAACAATAGAAAAAGGAGAAAAAGTGTATATAGGGTTTGTAGATCTGGAAAAGTATTCACAATGTAAAATGAAAAAAATGTTCGAAATACTCAAAAAGATTGGAATAGAATTAGGGCAGGAAAGTAGAGAAGTAAATATTAGGAAAAGAGGTGAGACAGGGATGTGCCCTATCCCCATTAATTTTTAACTTGTACATTGAAGAGGCAATGAATACTGTCAAATGCAAGAAGACATTTGAAATTACTATGCAGGGACAACAAATTGATATGATTAGATTTGCAGATGATATAGCAGTATTAGCATCTAGCAAGGAAGAGTTAGAAGCAGCTCTTAATGAAATGGAAACAGTTCTAACAGAGAGATGCGGTATGAAAATTAACAAAAATAAAACTAAAGTACTAATATGTAAAGGAGGAGAAAATAAAATAAAAACTAGATTACAAATAGGTAACGAGAACTTACAAGAGGTTAAAGATTTCTGTTATCTAGGAAGCCAAATAACGCAAGATGGGAAGAGCGCAAAAGATATAAAACAAAGATTAGCACAAGGTCGTGCTACGTTTAACAAAAAAAAAGCAACTACTGTGCTCAAAGACCACAAACAGAAACAAGGAAAAGATTGCTTAAAACATGTGTGGAGCACAGCACTGTATGGCTGTGAAGCCTGGACAGTAGGAGAAGCAGACAGGAAAAAATATAGAAACCTTTGAAATGTAGTGCTACAGACGTATGATGAAGATATCATGGACAGACAAAGTCAAGAACAAAAAGGTACTAGAAATGGTAGGGAAAAAAAGAAGTATGTGGAAAATTGTAAAAAATAGGAGAGATGGGATGATAGGCCGCATACTAAGGCATGAAGGAATAGTATGGAATATATTACAAGCAGAGATAGGAAAAAAGAGAGGTAGCGATAGACCTAGGTTAGGCTATTGTACACAGATAGTCAAAGATGCAGGCTGTGGGAATTTCAGGAAAATGTATAGACTAGCTCAGAATAGAAATAAGTAAAGGTACACGTCCAACCAGTTTCAAGACAGAAAACCTAATGACAAGAAAAATAATTGCATTTAAATCTGATGTGTTGGTTTTGAAATTTTTTCAACTAATGTTGATTGTGCAAAAGGATATATTGAAAAAATATTAATTCGGATATTGGTAGCTGCAGGCTGCTTAACCCCCTTTATAAACCTTACATGTAATTTTCCAATGCTCAACCCGAAGGTACCACATTCGCCAGGAAGCGTGTTTTTTTACCTGGAAAATTTGGAATTTTGCCGAACCCTTGCTGTTCCAAGCAAGGCAGAGATCTTTAACGTGCATGACAACGCTCACATACGGGACCTCCATTTTACCTCTCATCCGAACAAGGGTGTATTTTTGTGAAAAATGCTCGCCTAATATTTTTCAAGCAAACCGTGTCAGGATTCGAACCCGGGACCTTTGGAGTAGTAGTCACACACATACCACTATGCCACGGAGCCGCCCCCTTTACATACCACTGAATATCGAGGAATTATAGTATATATTTGTAAACAATAGAAGAGGAACTGAATAGCATCTGATAAGTAAGAGCAGCTTGATACGCTCCCACGATTCACTTTATTGCGCAATCGTTTAATATAACATGATTACGCTGCAAATTGTATCAAATACCAAACACGTTTAAAAGTGATACAATTCCTAATCTATAATATAAATAAAGCAATGTACTCACTTAAAACGCGCCTTGCAGCTATATCTCAGGGCCATCTCCTTGTTTTTTGGGTGTGGGTCGGCTACGCCATTGTTGTTTCAGATTTTATTCGTCCATTCTCTTTTATTTGTAGGGGTGACGACAAGGATACAGGTAGAGGTACAATAGAAGGTAGAGATAAGATAGAGGAACCTACATCCTAAAAAAAAGAGAAAAGACACCACAACACAGGTAGTTGTTTTAGGCTTCAGGCCTCGTAGTATAATGGCGTCGTGTCACACACCGTGCACTTGCGCCATTCACTCCGTGCCTGCGCATTCTCTTGCGCAAATGCAACTGTCCGGAATGACAGAAATAAACAAGTTTATTTGAAAATATTCGTGGGAATTTACTCACATATTTATATTTAATCTAAAAGTAATACATAGCCAATTTTTAACATGTAACAATGTATGAGGATGATAGCATGAACAGACAAAGTTAATAACAAAGAGGTTATAGAAATAGTAGGGGAATAAAGATATCTGTGGAAAACAAAAAAAAATAGAAGTTGAATGGTAGGATACGTTTTAAGGCATTTTTGGGGTATAGTGCGAGATGTATGACAAGCAGAGATAGAAAAAGAGAGATAGAGGTAGACCTAGATCAGACTATTGCGCGCAGATAGTAAAAGATGCAGACTGTGTAAATTTCAGGGAAATGTGCAGGTTAGCTCAGAATAGGAAACAATGATGGTAAGAGTCTAACCAGTTCCAGGACTGAAAATCTAATGATGATAAGAATTTTTAGCACGAGAGCAACTCTGTGGTCGCAGTAGCTGAGCACTTTTCGCACTTGAAAGGAATGATTTTTTTTATTAAAAATATACGTTGTAGGATTAGACTAATAGTTGACATTTGGTCCACTTTCGAAACGAGAATAATCAAAACAACAGAGAGATCAAGTACCTCTACAGATGCAGTCAAAAGTCATTCAGTGTCAAAGTACCACTTACTTTGCAAAATATATCTTTTGGCTTAATTACACATGTAATCCTCCAAGTACAGTAGTAGTAGGCATTTCCTTCGTGCTCTTTCCTCCCTCCACTTTGTAAAAGGTTTTTTAAAAAAAAATTACCCCTACTAAAAAAAATTTGTAGCTTACTCTAGTTTTATGGAGTCACTTTTGTGGAATCGAAACCCAACAGTTGGATCGCCAGTTTTCGTGATATCTAAACCTTCAAGCTCATTACGTAATTTTTTAGTCCTGAGATGGGTTGCCAATTCTCTGCTGTAATTTCGAAAGCTAAAGATCTCCACAATTGTGAGCTAATTTTCTGCTATGATATCAAACCAAACTTCCCTATGCAGTAGTCGTGAATTCTCCTATGTTAAATACAAGAAATCACTTCCTGGGTTATTTCAGTGAGTGGAAAACATGAACATCCTGCTCGAATAAACTGGTATATTAAATCTCACTAGAATCCTTTATAGCACAAATATTCAGAGATACAATAATATTTAAAAAAATTAGGGCAGCATAAATCATAAAAATTATAAAAACGTTTACCAAATATATATATATATATATATATATATATATATATATATATATAGTTATGGGTTCAAAGGGTTCAATTTGGGGTAAGCAATGCAATTTCAAACACCCTGTATAGTGAAACAAACAAAATTATTTACGCACAAAATTTATTTAATTTATTTAATTTAAACGGACAAGTATTAACGTATTTTTATAATTAATGATGGAAAAGTTAAAGATACATAAAGAAAACCAGTTTTAAAAACAAATAGAAACGCATGATTAATTTAATTTATTTTAATTCAACGTGTAAAAGCATTAGAAAACACACCAGGGTAAAGAAAATCAATAATCCCAAGGCAAAAGGTTTCTTGGTAACAAACAAGAACGTCAATTTTATCGGATACGGGGAAATATAAACTCCAAGAATTGTTTTTTTAAACGGTCTATAATTAAGAACACCTGCATGTTTAAAAGGTTACATTCTTCGAAATTATCAGCATAATAAAGCAAGACTTCATAGAAAATAGTTTTCAACCGTCAGTTGCTTCGAATAACAAACTAACAAAGTTCTTAAAGAGCAGGGGAGATGCACAACCGGTAATAGGCTACAGATAGAGACGGATATAAAAGCATTGGTTTCAGTTCTTGTGAGTATTAAAAATATTCATAATACAGTAAATGTAGTACAGCACTTGTAACTTGGTAGTTGAGGCCTTATAGTTATTAACGTGAGTAGTGTCGAGTGAATTAAATTAACCGAAGTCCAACTAATACCATACCAAGCTAGTAAATCAATAAATGGTAATTTGATGCAAGGCGCTTGGCGAATTTATTGGGGTTATCATCTATGAATATGTGGAGTATCAGAGTGCATAGTCACTTAGCAAAGAGGTTGTTCTGGTGATCATCGTCGAAGGGATGGAGGCCTGACGCATCCTCCAGATAACTTATTCGAAATTTCTGTTATCTGATAAACTTTTGTATTATTTGGTGATGCGTGAGTGAATTTTGGGGTTATTTGTGGTTATATAACATATCAGAAATGATATGTGTGCTGGACAATTATTGGGGTTATTTAAAATATTGAAAAAGGGTGTATTTAAAACTGACTAAATTTCATTATGAATATAAAATGGATTGTTAGGGGTACACGGGTCTATTAGTTTTGTAGTAATTTTATGCAAGGTAAAAGGCATACATTAATAAACTGGGTTATTATGAGCTCACCATACACCAGTGTGCAATAAATTTAGGGTATTATTTGGGGCCCATTAACTCATATTGTATTAAATGTGTTTGCAAATAATAATTTAAAACAAGGACTTTAAAACATATCACTTATTGAGTTGTAATTCGTGTACCAAACTGTTTATACCTGTGAATAAGTTGGCTGTATATAGCAGTAAATAAAAGATTGTATGATTGTTGTATTATTTTGTGATTTGATTGAATGGTGTGCAAGTGGGAAGGAAAAATGATTGTAAATTTAGGTATTCGAGAAGAGGCACAGCTGAGCTAGCCAGGGAAGCTGCTGAAGATTCTTGAAGCAGAAATTGACGAGTAAGAAATTTTTTTGTGTGTGAAATTGTTTTATTTTTATTTTTGAAAAGTATTTGATGACACACTCGATCCTGAGTTAATCCCTGGAAACACAGCAATCTTATGACAGCCCAACTTTGGGGCTTGAATGGTTTTTAGGAAGATCCAGAGACTGTCCCCTCGATCCACAGCAATATCTATATATATATATATATATATATATATATAACACACACACACACACACACATATATTGATATGACAACGTTCGCACATTGGAGCGCCGCTAAATGAGTGCTGTGATAACGTCTGTGCATACGAACAATGCTAAAAGTGCTGTGACACAGGTACAAAAAGTGTAAATTTGAAATGACTTCCTTTCTAACCTTTCTTTGCCTGGCTAGCTCAACGGAAGTAATGGAATTTCCAAAATGAAATCAAGCACAGCAATATCATAAAGCATCTATATATTCAAAAACAATTTTCTCTCATACAAAAGAATATAGAACATTTACAACATAATTTTTTTTAAATATAAAATTATTCCCAACAAATATCTTTTTACTTAATTATTAAAATGTTCCTCACCGAATCTTAGTTAAAATTTACAAAACTCAAATATCTTCTCTTGTGGATAGTTTACCTGTCTTAATATCCCACGCTTGTAAGGTTGTTTGGTCAAAAATCCTTGACAGATAGTCTATTTAAAAATCAAAGTGTTTCGCACTCTGACCACAAATTTTGTGGTAAATATCCTTACAAAAAGTTATTATATAATTAAGACATTCTAGCTTAAATTCAAATGACAAATACTCATATATCAGTTACAAACAAAGGACTATAAAAGTTATACTTGCAAAATCAAAAAGTGCTTATTCAATTCTTATTATTAAATACTTCTTGCTTCCATTTTAAATTGATGTCAAAAGCTCAGTTCACAAAATTTTCCATTTAAAAACTCCATTTAGGACATCAGTTTGCAAAAGTGAATCTTTGTATCAAAAAATGTTACATCTTCATTGTATATTACAACATCAATTAAATACATTTAACAACTTCCATATTTCAAATTATTGAAACATATAAATTTCATATGTAAACTCTACATGTCATTTTGGCTTTATAATCAACGTTGCATTTTACTAGGTTTAGAATCGAAATTATGAATCTTTACATATTGCTTGGTTGACCTGAAATTATGATTCAATCTTACGTCACTCTTTCTAGGTTTTACGTGATTTAATTCAAAGGGTTACTCACCTACATGATATAAGATTTTTGGGAATAACTCTGTTTATTACCTCATTAGCGTCGAATAGCGTGATTTATTTATGTAGTTAAACGTGCTCTTTGTCCTCACTTAACACAACGAGTTGATCATGCCGTCGCATTCCTTCACTAATACGAAAAGGCTACTAAACCGTGTTCTTATAGATTTTATGAATATTCTAATATTCGCGCGACTTCTTAGAATAAACGTTTGTTTATTTAATTAATTTATATAACATTTCTTAGTAATTGACGCATTCTCTTTCTTAATCCCAAAAATTCGAGAACATGTTTTATTTAAAATGTTATACGCTTTAGTTGCTTTCCCAACGGGTTTTGCACATGCAAAAATCTGCATCTTCATAATTGTAATAAAAAGATTGGTTTTTAAAGCAAATCAAATGAAACCTAATGAATACGTATAAAGATTAAAGCATTAGTTTTTAACAAAATTGAATGCAATTTTTAAATGATATGCGTAAAGCAGGCACTATTCTATAACATTTACAGCGAATGAAGCGCATATTTTATGCACCGGAAATGTATTTGTATGATAATTAATAAATGAAAATGAATGGATTTGTATTTATCTCTTAGAGTGATTATTTACATGCACGGAATTGTGTTTTCGCCTTGTACTTTAATGGATAAAAAGTACGCTTGTATTAGACACGGTGGAACAATGAATCTTCAGAAATTTCTATTCTTTCCGGTTTCTTGTATATTTTGGTGGTCTTTGTCTATAGGCTATAAATAAAGCTCACCAAAATATAAAAGAAACCGGAAAGATAAAAAATTTCCGAAGATTCATTGTTTCGCCCTGTATAATACAAACGTACCTTTTAGCCACTAAAGTGCAAAGCGAAATCATAATTCCGTATGTGTAAATAATCACTCTAGTATATAAATAAAAGTGTATTGTAAATACATAGCCACATTAAAGTGCAAAGCAAAACACGCTTCCCGTATATTTAAAAACCTTTATTTTAAATCAATAATAAAGCCATGTGTACAAAGTTAAGCTGTATATATATAATAATTACTCTAGAGATACCTTAAAACGCATTACATACGTCTTAAAGATACGGACTTAATTGTAAGATATAAATACAAAGCCATTCGTTTGTTAGAAAAATACATTTCCCGTGCATAAAACATTCACTTTATTTAGCGTAAGAACCATATTAATCTTGATAACGCTTTAATCTTTATAAGTATATGTTAGAATTCGTTTTCTTTGCCTTAAAAGCCAATCTCTTTTTTAAAATTATGAAGATGCAAGTCTTTTGCATGTGCAAAACCCGTTGGGACAGCAATTAAAGCGTTAGTTAATCATATAAAATGACTTGCATGTGTATCGAAATATTTAAATTCATTTATAAATTTTAAATAAAACAAACTCTAGAATTTTTTTAATTCGGGAATGAGTATGTCATTATTTATCTGGAAACGTTTTTAAAAAGCCATTAAATCAATAAATACTCGATTCTAAAAGTGCGAACATTAAAATGTAATAAAAATATCATAAAATCGATAAGAATTAATTTTATAGGTTTCGCATTACTGTAGAAAAAAATGCGACACAGCGGCGATTCGATACTAATTAGACCATTAAACCTGTGGAATTCCCAGAAATCTTGCATCATGAAGGTGAGTAAAGTTTCGAATTAAAATCTAGAAAGAGTGACGTAGTCAAAATAAACTATATAAACGGGAACGTTATTAAAAAGAATTAATTCATTTCAATATTCGCGGTCGATAATGTAGCTATTCATTCATAATTTCGATCCTAAACCTAGTAAAATGTAAAGTTGATTATGAAAGTTGTTAAATGCAATCATTTGTTTTATAATATACAATGAAGAGGGAACATTCTTCGATACAAACAGCTAATTTAAAACTAATTAATTAATTAAATCAAAGATGCACTTTTGCAAACTGATGTCCTAAATGGAGATTTAAAATAATATAGAAAATTATATGAACGAAACTGTTAAATTGGGATTTTTAACGTTTTATTTAAAAATGGAAGTAGATGGTATTTACTACCATTAATTATGAGAATTGGATGAGCGCTTTTTGGATTTTGCAAGTATTAAATTTTATATTACTTTGTTTGTAACTGAGATTTCAGTATTTTTATCATTTTCATTTAAGGTAGAATAATCATATATCTTTTTGTAAGGATATTTACCATAATGTTTAGAGGTCAGAGTTAGAAATATTTTGACCTTCAATAGATTATCCGGAACATCATTGGCCAATCATACTCTTACCTCGTGGTATTAAACGACAGGTAAATTATCCACAAGAGAAGAGATTTAAGTTCTGTAAATTTCAACCAAGATTAGGTGAAGAACATTTTAATAATTAAGTTAGGAATAATTGTATGCTGTAAATATTATATATTCTTTTGATAATCTATAGGAACACTGTGGCACGATTTAAATAAAATTAAATAAAAACCCTTAACCACAAAAAATATTTAAATTACTAGATACGTATTTCGACCACTATGTGGTCATCATCAGTAGATTTTTTTTTTTTTTTTTTTAGTGGTCGAAATACGTATCTAGTAATTTAAATATTTTTTGTGGTTAAGGGTTTTTATTCTTTTGTATGAGAGAACATTGTTTTTGACTGTATAGATGCTTTATGATATTGCTGTTTAACTTCATTTTGTAAATTCCATAACTTCCATTGAGCTAGCCAAACAAAAAAAAATTAGAAAGGAAGGTGTCAGTAATTTCAAATTTTCATACTTGTACCTGTGTCACAGCACTTTTAGCAAAGTTCCTACGCACAAACGTTATCACAGCACTCTTTTAGAGGCGTCCCAACCTAGGGCTCAATTAATTTATCTGAAAATTAGAGTTTCTTGTCTTGTAGGATTTGTTTTTGGAGTTTTTTTTCTTAGTAATTACTAATTGGTTTCCAGTATGACTGATAGAATGAAAGAAGTTCGTAAAACTTTGAGAGGAACTCAAAAATGATGGATCTCTTATTGTCTAGATTGAAATATGCAGGAACAAAAGGAAAATATAAAAGAAATAAGTAAAAAAAAATGAAAAAAGGATGCAAGAACAAAAGAAAAATATCAAAGAAGTGGGTGACAAATTGGACAGAAATACCCAGCAATTACGAGCTGAATTTGGAGAGAGAGTAGCAAAATTGGGAGAAAGTTTAAGATTAGAAAGTGAAAAGAATGAAAAGAAATTTGAAGGAATAGGTGGGGAACTAACTTTCGGCTTAAAAGAAACTAACAAAACCATTGGGAAAATGAAATTTGAAATTAGAAAAGTAGTACAAATTTTATAGGATATGGATGACGTCAAGGAGGAAATTGTTCAACTAAAGGCAAATCAAGAAGCAAGTGAAAGCGAAGCTAATGGGAAAATTAAAATTTTAGATCAAAAAATTAATAAAATAGAGTGAAGCCTCCAAGCTGGTTTCAAAACCTTTAGAAATGATTTGGGATGTCTAAAAACAGACTTAGGAAATAAGTTCGAGAATTTAGAAGATAGAGTTAAAAATATTCATGTTGGGGGACCGATTAGATGCAGTCCAACCAGTGTTCCGTTGCAACAATGCTCAAAATTTTATAGGGATAATAAACTTAACCCTAAGGTATTTCTAAACAACCTAAAAATTTTGATACAGGGAGTTGGGATGAACAAACAAAGTTAAATATTTAGAAGTCCATGTTGAAAGAGAGTGCAGAAATTTGGTTTGGACTGTTTGAATGTGAGATGAGTTCATTTAAAGACTTCGAGATTAAATTTTTAAAACATTTTTGGGGAGATAACTAGCAATTTAATGTCAGACATGATTTATCGATGGGCAAATATAGTAGACAATATTGTAGACAAGCGGATTATAAAGTATTTAGCAGGTCACCTTGAAACAGAAGTAAGGCAATGCGTATCCTTACAAAGTATTGTTGATATGGGTCAACCAATGAGGAAGGAGATAGGCCAAGAAGCCAGCCCATGAATGCTTTAAAATTTCAGAGAAACATGGACAGGAGAGATATCAAGGCAGACAATTTGAAAGGGAGAATACCCAAAAAAATAATTATAGTAGAGGAAATGCCATTGGAAGTGATGGGGGAAGGGAGAATAATGAATCCCGTACCTTTGATAATTGAACCGTTACCTAAGGAAAGGAAAATATGACAAGCATACCAAAAGATGGCATAAGTAGTAACAACGATAATAGAAGGACATACGTTGAGATAGCAAATCAGCCTGAAAAAGCAGGTAGGCAGGGTTTTTAGAAAAAAACAAATCAAATGACGAAAATATAGAAATTAATAAATATGAACATGCACGTGAATTTATAAGCTTGATTTGGAAAATGATGTAAAAGTTAATGAGAGAAATGATTTACTACCTATAATAAAATTGCAAGTAGAAGGAAAAGAAATAAAATTACTGTTAGACACAGGAGCTGATGCAACATTAGTAAGTGAAGGTTTTATTAAAGATAACTCAGAAAAATTATTGCAGAAAGTTATCCCTATTAAAAGAAATAATTTAGTATTGCCGAATAATAAGAAGTTTGCAGTTATCGAGAGTATCATAATTCTGAAAGTGAAGTTGGGAAAGATGAAAATTGTGCAAAAGTTTTTAATAGTAATAGGGTTAAGAGTTGATGCTATTTTGGAAATAAATTTTATTAGTAAGATGAAAAGTATAATAGATACCGAGAATAAAGTGATGATTATGGGAGATGAAAGGATTACATGGGACAAGGAAGTCCATATAGAAGTAGAAGGAGCTTGTATGAATTTGAATTAATTTGAGGAGATAAAAAGTAAAAGAGATAAGAGATTAAGCATTAGGTGCCAGATGAAGTTAGAAGAGAAGTTGTATCATTTTTAGAGAAAAAAATCTGAATTATTGGAAACTGCAGAAGATATTATTAAAGAGTTGGAAATAATTTATGAAACGGATGAAAATAGTATGATTGCAGGTGTTGAAAAGAAGATAAAGGAACTTTCTGTGAATGTAGCTCTTAAACATAAAATGAATAAAAGTAGTAAAATATTAAATAATGATGAAATAATTTGGAAAGTAAAGTTTAATAATTCGTTTGGGATGATTGCGATTAAAGAATCAAATCTTTCTGTGAAGTGGCATATGTACAAATATGGAAGAGTAGCGTTTGGTTTGTCAAAACATTTATTTAAATATGCAGATGTAAGAACTAATTGGAAGAGTAGGAAAAAGAAAAGGATTGATGAAGTGAAAGAGGACAAAGGAATTAACAGTTATAACTGTGAATTATTTTAAGAGAAAATTAGAAGATAATGTAGATAAGGGATCAATTGTTATTATTTGTCTGGCAAAAGTTAAGAAATAGAATCGTTGTTAAAGGAGGAATCTCATGAATTGGAAGACAGAGAGTCAAGAATTGTTACTGATTGTGAAAATAAGTTAAAAGTTTATTAATATTGATCAATTTAATACCAAAGTTTATGCATATTATCAAGAGTAATTGAAAGATGTATAATTTGAAAGTAATGTAAGTAAGCTAGATAAAGAAATTCTAGACCATAATTTGTTTGACGTGAGTAGTATAGCTGTATAGTTGCAGGGACAGCTTCATGATAATTTTACACCCCATATTTTTCCAATGTTATGACAGTTTAGAGAGAAATGTGCTATAATATGATGAGTTATGTATGCAAGTGAAGAGAATTTTGTTTGAGATAAAAGTTAATAAAACCGTGTGTAAATACTAGAAAATTAGAAATAAAGGATAGAAATGTTAGATTGTAGATGATATTAGAAGTAAGGTAAGTTTAGTTAATTGTAAGATAGAAATAGATATTCTTAAAATTAGAAAATCCACAGTATGAAAAGGATTAAGCTTGTGTATTATAAGTCTTGTTCCAAACATAAACGTAAACGGAAGGGACAAGAAAAAAATGACCGTGCTCAATCGGCGAGTAGGCGGGGTTTTATAAGTAAAGAAATTACCTGAAGAAAAAAAATTAAGTGTTTATTAATACTAATAATTATTATAAATGACATTTAGGAGAAACATAGAAACGCAGTGTAACAAAAAAAAACCAATAACCATAGTATACATATATCAGGAAAAAACCAAAAAAATCACTTCTTAAAATGGCAAGCTGGTTTTTATGTCACTACGATATCTTAATTAACAAAAATTTACAACACCAAAAACAACAAATCTAAATCACCATTGTAAGCATAAAATTAAATACATAAAAGATCGTTAAATAATACAATATTAATATTAAATATCATCTCACATAAAGATAAATATTTTAAAACTACAAAGTTTAGTCATCAATAAAACCTTATAAATATACTGTTTCTACAATTGCATAAGACCCATACAAGTAATTAGTGCATAAACACACCCGCACGTCCACGTTGTTGGATTAGTCACACCCTCCCCAAGCACAAAAAGAAACAGATGAACCAGGGATCAAGCAATTCATGCATCCTTCCTACAAAAGAAGCGGTAACTAATCCATTAGTCAGTGGTCAATGTAATGAACGGTCATGCCCTTTGGAGGAAGCTGTACTAAGTACGATTAAAGATTAGATAGTTTACGAAGAAATGTACATTTTGTACAACTGAAAGCACTTACCACACAACAGTGTGCAAGAAATTCTGTAGATAACGAAAAACGAAAAATCTTCTTGGTCGTATGCAGAAGGAATAAAATGAATTCGTTCTATAGCCAGAATTAAATTCAATCCCAGCGTTATCAAACACACAAGTGTTCATAGAAACTCGAAACAAACTTTATCAGAGAAGTGCGATCCATCATTTCAACAAGTCTTTAGGTTTGGGTATTACTAAGAATTAATTATACTCTATAGTAAAATGCATCAAGCAAACAGACGCTTGAAACAAGGTACCGATTATTTAAATTATAGAAAAACTTTCCACTTCACAGCAAATAGGTTTAAACGAAATTGTAGTAAAGCGTACCTATTGTAGGAATGTCTAATATACAGGATGTGTTTAAGTATCAAAAACAGAATCTATGCGAATGAACGAGATAAAATGATGTAAGGTTTAGTACGCCGTCGGAAAGTGCACATAACAATCTTATGGAAATAGTTGTAGATAGCATGTGGATAGAAATAAAAATAATAAGATTTCTCATACATGCAGAAAAATAACATAGATTTCAAATTTCATATTTTAATGTAGGGAAAATGACGTGATAAGGGAGTCATGAGAAGTCATTGAAACCCATAACCTATAAATAAAACCCACCGAAATATAAAAGAAACCGGAACGATTATAAATTTCCGAAGATTCATCGTTCCACCCCGTATAATACACTAGTAAGTTTTAGCCATAAAAGTGAAAAGCAAAAACACAATTCCGTACGTGTAAATAATCACTCAAGTATATAAATAAAAGTGTATTGTAAATACCTAGCCATTAAAGTGCAAAGCAAAACACACTTCTCTTGTATTTAAAACCCCCAATTTTTAAATCAATAATACAGCCATGCGTACAAATTAAGCCGTATATGTAAAAATAATTACCCTTGAGATACCTTATACATACGGTATTAGAGATACGAACTTGATTGTAAGATATAAATACAAAGACATCCGTTTGTTATAAAAATACATTTCCCGTGCATAAAATATTCGCTTTATTTAGCGTAAAAACCATATCAATCTTGATAACGCTTTAATCTTTATTTTATATAAATTAATTACTTACAGGTAATACCCAAATAGTAATAATATACATGAGGAAATAAGAAACATAGTTAACACTTTACAAAATGGATAAAGATGTCTTCAAATATTTACACGTAACATTGAAAATATCGATATCGAATGGTATAGAAGCGTTGTAAACTCCCATTAACTTATCACTAAATGCACTAGCCCCATAGTTAGTACGATGACTACCGATGTATAATAAATCATTACTCCTGGTCCTGGTAACTTTAACTGATATCCGAAACTGCAGCATGCTTAGTAATTCCGGACAGTCAACTATGTCATGTAGCAATTTATAAAGAAATATTATAAACGCTGCAGTACGTCGAGCTAGCAGTGATTGATAACCGACCAACTGACTCCAAATGTCATGTGAACTTTCGGCATACGAATATCTAAGCTTCCAGAGAATGAAATTAATGAACTTGTTTTGTACACGCTCAATTTTCTGGATGTGAGTGGCATAATAAGGTGACCAAACAAGTAGGCGGAAGAATTCGTTTTAGTTGCCTTATAAACGAACCTCTTTTATTACAATTATGAAGATGCAAGTCTTTTGCATGTACAAAACCCGTCGGGAAAGCAATTAAGACTCTAATTAATTATATAAAGTGATTTCCGTGTGTATCAAAATATCATGAAAATTCGTTTATGAATTTTAAGTAAAACAAACTCTAGAATTTTTTTAATTCGGAAACAAATACGTCATTGTTTATCAGGAAACGTTTTTAAAAGTCATTAAATCAATAAAAGCTCGATTCTAAAAGCGCGAACATTAAAATGTAATAAAAATGTCATAAAATTTATAAGAATTAATTTTATAGGTTTCGCATTACTGTAGGAAAGCATGCGACGCCGTGATCAACTTGTATCAGAGAAGGATAAACAACGATTCAGCCCGGGAGCGGTTCGATACTAATAAGGCCATTAAAACTGTGGAATTGCCAGTGCATCATGTAGGTGAGTAAACTTTCGAATTAAATCTAGAAAGAGTGACATAGTTAAAATAAACTGTATATAAACGGGAACTTTAATAAAAAGAATTAATTCATTTCAATTTACGCGATCGATAACGTAGTCATTCATTCATAATTTCGATCCTAAACCTAGTAAAATGTAAAGTTGATTATGAAGTTATAATAACATGCAGAGTTTACGTATGAAATTTATACGTTTCAATAGTTTGAAATATGGAAGTTGTTAAATGCAATTATTTGTTTTGTAATATACAATGAAGAAGGAACATTCTTTGATACAAAAAGCTAAATTGGGATTTTTAACGTCAATTTAAAAATGGAAGCAGATGTTATTTACTACCTTTAATTATGAGAATTGGATAAACGCTTTTTGGATTTTGCAAATATTAAATTTTAGATTGTTTTGTTTGTAACTGAGATTTTCAGTATTGTTGTCATTGTCATCTAAGGTAGAATAAGTCTTAATCATATAATATCTTTCTGCAACGATTTTTACCATAAAGTATAGAGGCCAGAGTTCAAAATATTTTGACCCTCCCTGCAGTTTGAAGGAGTTCCAAATTACTAGAATGGGTGGAAGGGCTTGAGAGTTCCAGAGAACAAAAGAGCCAAACTATAGGTTCAACCAAATTAGTGAGGTCGTTAGTAAGGAATCAGACTAAGACAGGTCCTCAAAAGAGGATAACAGCTCTTTTGGTACTTAGAGTGGCAGAGGCCATAGAGGCCGGTATGACACTCTAAGACACAGTAATGTACTGTGGAAGGCAACGGGAAACTACCATATTACCTCCCGAGTACACAGTGTATTTAAATTTTAATTAAGATGATGGTATCCTCTGGAGTAAAAAATCAATAGTTAAAGCAGTCCCCAATCGGCTCTCTGGGAAGGGACTACTTCGGAAGATGTGATCGGAAATTCTAGAAAAAGAGGTGGGAACATTCTGCGCGTCGAAACGGAAAGTCAGAAATATGAAGCAAGTAGGTAAGCTAGAGAACTTGAAAATTGAAACGGATAGGTTAGCATTAGCCATAGTAGGGATCAGCGACGTTCAGTGGCCAGAAACGAGGGATTTTTGACGTGGAGACTTTAGGAAAATTCACACAGGATTCGAGTGTGGAAATAGCTATGAAAAAAAGATAGGAAACTGTGTAAAAAACTACGTACGAAAGAACGAAAGAGTACTTATGGTCAGATTAGAATCTAAACTGCTGAATACAGTAATAATACAAGTATACATGCTCAGCTCTAGCTACAGCAAGGTAGAAGCGATCTAAAAGATATCAAAGACATACTAAGATACGTAAAAAGACATGAAAACTTAATAATTACAAGAGCGGTAGTAGGTTTATTTGGTTAAGGTACGAGAAACGACAGGGGAAATAGGTTAGTAGAATTTTGCAATAAAAACAATTTAACCATCATAAACACATTATTTCAACCTTATGCTAGAAGACGATACATGTGGCAGGTGCCAGGAGATATAGGAAGATATCAAATAGATTACATTCTTGTAAGACAGCGGTTTAGGAATCATATAAAAGACTGTAGAAGCAACCCAGAAGCAGATATAGACACTGACCCCAACACTGTAATTATGAAGGCCGCTCTTAAATTTAAAAATTTGAGAAAAAGGAACAGAAAAAGACACTTAAACTTTCAGAAACTAAAAGATAAAGATATCCACAAAAGATTTGAAAAAAGTCAAGTGAATTACTGAAAGATATCGAGAAAATTTCTTATACTAACGAAGTAGAAACAGAATAGAATAACATTATATCCAGCTTAGACATGGCGGCCAAAGATATTCTAGGATATACACAAAAAGAAAATAAGAAACCATGGATAACAAAGGATATCCTGAATTTAATAGAAGAAAGACGGAAAAAAAAGAACAGACCGGACAAAGCTGGAAAAGAGAGATACAAAGCCATAAAATGAAAAAATATTCGCAAATTCAGGAAAGCTAAAGAGCAATGGATCCATGAAAGGTGCAAAGAGGTACAAATTAAGATGTAAATGGAAAAGACAGACAAAGCATACAAAATAATTGTAATGAATTGTAGGGATATAAAACCATATAACAAACATATAAGAAGCGCGGCAGGAGACATGATTTTAGAAAATGTAGAGAAAGTGGATAGATGACAAGAATATTACAGACTTTATATGCAGGAGAGAAACTAACAGCATTAGAACTGGAATCGGACATTGAAAACAATGACTTGGGATATCTTATACTACGAGATGAGTTTGAATTAATATTAAAAAGCCTGAAAAATGGTAAGGCTCCAGGTATAGATAAGGTGCAAGCAGAAACTCTGAAAACCGCTGAACAAGCAGTCACAAAACGTCTCTTCCAACTTGTAAGCTATATGTACGAGACAGGCAAGATACCCAAAAATTTCAAACATAACATCATAGTCACTATACCTAAAAAGAGACACTGATAGATGTGAAAATTTTCGAACAATAAATTTGACAGCAAATGTATCAAAAGTATTAACTAGAATTTTACGAAGATGGAAGGAAGAACGAGCCAAAGAAGTACTAGAAGAAGATCAATTTGGGTTTAGGCAAAACAGAGAGAACAAGGGGGCTATTTTAGCTCTGAGGGTGATAATGGAGAAGACAATAGAAAAAGAAGAGAGTGTGTATATAGGGTTTGTAGATCTGGAAAATGCATTTGACAATAATGGAAAAAATTGTTCGAAATACTCGAAAAGATTGGAAGAAGTTTTAGAGATAGACGGATAGTACAAAGCTTACACAAAGAGCAAACAGTTGTAATAAAATTAGAGCAGGAATGTAGAGAAGTATAAATTAGAAAAGGAGTGAGAGAGGGTTGTGCCATATACACGTTAATTTTTAACCTGTGCGTCAAAGAAACAATAAAGACTGTCAAATGCCTAAAAATATATGGAATTAATATGCAGGCATAAATGATTAATATGCTTAGATTTGTATATAATATAGCGATATTAGCATCTAGCAAGAAAGAGTTAGAAGTAGCTCTTAATGAGATGGAAACAGTTCTAACAGAGAGATATGGTATGAAAATTAACAAAAATAAAACTAAAGTACTAGTATGCAAAGCAGGGGAAAATAAATCAAAAACTAGAATACAAATAGGAAACAAGAGCTTACAAGAGGTTAAGGATTTCTGTTACCTGGGAAGCCAAATAACGCAAGATGGGAAATGTGCAAAAAATATAAAACAAAGATTAGCACAAGATCATACTACAGTTAAAAAGAAGAAGCAAGTACTGTGTTCAAAGCCAACAAACATAGAAACAAGGTAAAGATTGCTGAATGCTCATGTGTGGAGCACAATCGAGTACGCCTGTGAAACTTGAACATTAAGGCTTCTTATTAGTGTTAGGTTATATATCAATAGCCTATCCTTCTGAGGTAGAAAAGGCGGGGAGAATCACAACACGAGACAAAAGAAGGGAATTCAACACGAACAGATGTGAGGTTAGAAAAAGAGTAAAGGTGTAGGTTTGTCGTAAACATCTACTAATTACAAAATAATAAAGGATGATTCATGTGATTGAACACGGATTTTTAACATAACCTACATGCAAATTGTGATTGGGACGGTTTGCTCCTCTGCAGAAAGTTTTCGTAAATTAAATTAAGTAACAGAAAAGGATGCATATCCCATTCTGAACGTATCTTCCATTTCGAATAAGTTACTGGATGCAAAATATATTTCAACATTGGACATTAAAGCCGCATGTTTTCAAATTCCACTTGATAGAGATTCATATAAAATATATTATAATTACAGAACCAAATTGGGGAGTTTTTGAATTTACACGTGCACCTATTGGAGTTTCAAATTCACCAAGCAGTTGGTCAAGACTTATTAATATTGTTTTAAGCCTAGAATTAGAAAATTATGTATTTTATTATTTAGGTGACGTAATAATTGTAACAAACTCAATTGAAAAACATTTACTAATTTTGGATAAAGTTTTCGCAAGATTATTAGAAGCTATTCAACGTTAAGTAAAAATAAATGTCATTTTTGTAAGAAGGAGTTAAAATATTTAGGATACGTTGTTAATCAGAATGGATTAATACTAGATCACAAAAAAATTAAAGCCATTTTAGAAATATCTACCCTGCAAACCGTTAAACATATTTAAAGACTTATTGGCATAGCAAGATGGTATTGTAAATTTATACCTAATTGTAGTACAAATTGCACTATTAACTGTTTTATTAAAGAAAAACAAAAATTTTATTTGGGATGAATGCTGTGATGATGCATTTTCACTTAAAATTGGCTAATTTGAGCACCGATTTTAACTTGTCCGGATTACAATCATAAATTTATTATACAATGTGATGCGCAGATTTTTGGTATCTCTCGGACATGTTAACTCAAAATATAAATGAAAATGAAAAGGTTATTTGTTATAATTCTAGGTCACTTACACCAAAAGAACGAAAATTTACAATCACGGAAAAAGAATATTTAGCTGTTTTATTTAGTATTGAAAAGTTAAAACCGTACATTGAAGCAACTCATTTTGCCGTAATTACTGACCAACATTCTTTAGTTTGGTTAACTACATTACAGAATTCTGGTGGCAGATTATGCCATTGGGTTATTAAACTTCAGCAATATGATTTTGAAATTGTACATCATATAGATAAAGATAATGTTGTAGTCGATGCTTTATTTCATGCTGCACCAGCATTAGATAGTATAAAAATTAGCAATAAAACCTTTCTTGACATCTTGTCTTGAAGGCATGTTAATACTATTCCGCTATCGACCACTTACTAAGGGAATACATGACCTAATCCTTTGAACAGTCTCCTGGCAACACTAGCACCTGTTTTTTGGCTGTTCATCTTAGGTCCTCCTCTAAAAAGGAGAATTTCCAACCGACGTCTGTTGGTCTTATTTGCATGGCTAGGCAGGCTTCTTTTTATTTCTGACAACACTTGTTGCTATATCATATCTTCCACTTCCCAAAACATTTTTTCCTAATTCCTCATACCCCTACCTCCTTTCAATTTCACTGAGTCCTTCCCCAGGCAATCTTTGTGTTGGACTTTGGATTCGTGGCTCTACCAAAGGTCACGGTAACTGTTTGATCCATTGTCATCGCGACAGTTCCTCCTGTTAGAAGTAGTGTGGGTCTTAATGCTAGATCCCCCAGAGAGGTTAATTTATGGTGAGGAAATTTTTTTATTAGGGGTAGGAAAGAAATTAAAGGGATGCGGAGGGGTGGCTGGGCCGATTTACAAATGCACCGTCTACTCGATTGAACAATCATAAATTATGCCCAGATAGTAAGGATATTACTTGACTGGGAATCTAACCTGCTCCATCTTATAGGTGGTAATATCTTAGCAATCCCGCACCAAGGTTAAACCACCTTGACCCCTGCGAGGAATACAGAAGGACGATTCACAAACATTCGCCATCAGTGGCACTTGCAGTGTTATTTCTTATAGGTCTAAGGACCTAAAAAATTTTTCATTTTTATATTTTTTCAATTTGAATTTAGATAAACGAAAGACTGTGAACATAGGACAAATACTAGACTAACATCAGGAATGTTAGGATGGGTGGGGTTAGCAAAAGAGTAAAGGTTTGAGTTTGTCGTAAACATCCTACTCATTATGGAATAATAAATGAGGGTTCACGTGATTGGTCATGTATTTTCGCCATAACCTACAAACAAATTGAGATTGGGACAGTTTGTTTCCCAACAGAATATTTTGAAATTCAAGGCCTCAAAAGATGAAATGTTCTCTTGGTTCAATCAAATTGAGGACTTGTAAGGTAAAATTGTTTGAAAAAATAGATGTGTAATTAGAACTAAACTTGTGGTTATCATTTATAAAGTATTTTCCTAATGTATAGTATTATTTTTCTTTTTAGTAATATAAGGTTCGGGCATTGAAAATTTAACAATAAGCGACTAAGATATTTAACTATAAAAATTAGATGTGTTAAAAATGAACTGATAGTGAATTTTACTAATTTTTATTTAATGTATATTCTTTTATATGGATATTTGTAGATCACGAACCCGACCATTATTGTAAGAACATTTTAAATTTTATTTTATACCTATTTGTTCACAGAATGTTTAAATAATGTTTTTGTAGAATAGATTTAAGCCAGGTAAATACAGAGCAGTTTTATTTGTTAAAACGGACAGGTAATCTTGTGTAAGAAAATATATTTCACCAAGAGAATTAACAATCCCATGGCGTACACGACGGCGAAAGGAATTCCTATCACCCTTGAAGTCGTTGACGCCCTTTAAACTTAACAAATTGAAAACCTTGCTACGTACCTAGACGTAGCTGGAAGAAACGTAAATACCAGGCTAACTGCCAGACGCGGAGAGTTGGGAGATTCACCTACATACCAAAAAAAAAAAAAACACGTCGCCCATGATTATCTATTAACAATAAGAATAAATAAAGGATTCTGTACAAAACAAGCAAAATAAATAAATTAAGCGTTACTATTTCAAAGCAAAGAATTATGTGATTCGAACAATTTAGTACTTTAGATACGAAGTGCGCATCTCGTATTTTACACAAAATAAAACTAATCAGCATAAAATAAACATGTGAGAGTTTTTGTCAAGCGTTTTTAAAATTGTACATAATACCTTTTGTAAAATAAACTAATCAGTAGAAAAGAATAAGCGTGTGGGAACTTTTGTCAAACATTTTTAACAATGGTACATCACACCTGTAGAGCAATAATATCGATTCGCAGCAACAAACAATAGTCCTACAGTGTCACGTTTTTTATCAGGTAACTGCACCAAACGCTGATAAGGAATATGTCCTTGATATACACAAAAGAAAACAAACTGTATACCTGTATGTGTCAGAATACTTAGCTTACACGCCATCAGGAGTGAATCAGCACCGCATCGCCACGGTCGGGATCTATTTACCCTGGATCTACAGGCAACAGCAGTTGATCTGTGGCAAAGAACAGTTGGGCTTACATAAAGAAAGAAACAATTTGGCCTCCACCTAAGAGCGGTATACGCAAGATACCTCCTATTTGTCGAACAAAAAAACGTGCATCGCTGTAGAAAATATTTCAATGCACAAGCTGCAGCATCAAATTAAAAATTGGTTCAAATAACACGAGTTCGAACTGCAATCCTCGTGTTATCAAAGCGCGATTAGCAAACTGGAAAACACGGTATCAACTAATAGTAGGATCTATTATTTCGACAAGTCTTTAAATGGGAAACACAAGAAAAAGCAGTTATACGTTATCAGAATGTTTAACAAATTAACAGATACCTAAAACAAGGTATTGACTATTTAACTTATCGAATAAATTTTCATTTTAAAAGCAAAATAAATTTGATTTAAAATTATGTTAAAGCGGGCTTATTCTGAACAGGTACTATATAGGGTATTATTGGAGAATTTAAGAATAGAAAGGGAATTTATGTAAATGAAATAATCAAATACCTGATACGGTTTTACTGCCGGAAATGAACGTAACAAATCACCCCCAGCAAAATTAAAAGGTCGGGGTAGGAAAGCAGTACCAAAAAAATCCAAAACAAAAAAAAATCACTTGAGAAGAAAAAACTAAAAGTAAATTCGTTTACAAAAACCAAACAAAAAAAACAGAAAAAGAAAAAAAAACTCCCCAAAATAAAAAAAGAACTTTCATCCGGCTCAAAGTATCAATAATAGAAAAGAGAAAAAAGGAAGGAAGGGAAGACGGCTATATGCAATCAAGGAGGACTAACGTGGAATGACCTCAGCACTGTGGAGTCGTCAATGGACGGACGTTTCTCAAAAGAAACAGTAAGGTTATCAACATCAAGAGAAGAAAAGCAACGAGAAAGAAAACCAACAGTGCCAACCAAAACAGGACCTAAAAGTCAAGCCTCAAGTAAACAAAGGAACAACAAGGGAGAACGAGAGGAAGAGAGGGAGAACGCTGGTAAAAGGAAACAATATACTATTAACTGTGGTAACCAAAACCGAAGAACCAAAGAAAAGAAATGCTAACTAGTCCTAAAGTCGACTAAGTCGTGGTTTCCAAAGAAAGAAAAACGAACTAGCAAGCACCTACCACAGGAGCGGATAGATGAAACACAATCGGACTAGGAACCGACAGCAAAGAAGACCAGCAACAGAAAAAAGAAGAGGAATGTGGAACAAAAGGAACGAGAAAAAAAACCAAAAAGAATAACACCAAGCACCAAGTACAAAACAAAAAAAACTAAGAATCGTACAAAAGAAAATAAAACAAAATCCAGTGTAGTTATGTATGAGTAGGTTTGTGCATGTGCATGCATGTGTGTATATGTGTGTGTGTGTGTGTGTGTGTGTGTGTGTGTGTGTGTGTGTGTGTGTGGGTGTGTAAGATGTGGGTGTGAGTAGGTGTTGTGCATACTATAAAGTGTTGGTGTGCATGTGTGTTGTGTTGGAGCGCTGTAGTCGCCTCTTACAACAGGCAGGTCGTACCATGGGGCTATTCTATTCCCGAACCCACACGAGTTAGAGAAAAGCAAGAAAACGAAAGAAAACCTAGCCAAACAGGGAAGTAAAATGAAATTGTAACGTCCAAAAATCAGGTTCGAAGGAAAGCAAAGTCGGCATAACAATTTGGGGCATGAGGACTAGATATTGGGCTTAAGACCTTTACGCCGCCAGAAAGAAAATAAAACAAGATCAAAAACATTAAAACTTCGCCGACATACATCTTCCGGTTCGGAAGGAGCATGGACTAATGTCTGCCTCTTTTGGGCAGCTTTCTGCAAAACAGGGACAGCAGGGGTGTAGTAGTTGTAGCACGCGATATAGGAGGTAGCAAGGGTAGTTTAGAAAACTCAAAACGCATCACAGAAAAAAGTTGTTGGTTTTTAGAATTGGCGGTGAGAAAGTCAACGGTAGAAAAAGAAAAAGTATTGGCTATAAAAGAATCAACCTTATGAAAAAAAACACAAGCAGAGCACATTTCAGTTACGTGAGATAGGGGGACAGAAGTAGATAAAATTTCAACAACATTAGATAAAAGACTAGAAGTATCACAGTTAGGAAAGAAAACAGCATTGGCTGTAGGAGTATCCACCTTAGGAAAAAGGGTCAGAAGTCTTGTTGCTATGCTTCTAGATATTTCTTCACCATAGACTATATGCATATAAGCTATTCTTCATTAGTAAAATGAATCATTTTTATAAAAATTGCACTTATTATAACTTCCCAACACAACAATGGAACAATAATTGTTTGGATCAAAATATTTAAACACTAAAAAATATCTTATTATTGGCTAGCCAAAGCCAACTTGGTATTTCTAGTAATCAAATAAGATTTTATGCATTAAATATAAAAAGTTTAAATTGATTTTTCCCGTATACTGTGCATGCTAGCCATTTCAAACAAGCGATGGGAAATCCTTAAACATTTCAAATTTGTCGTAAAATATGTTAAAAATTTAAAAGTGAAAAAAATTGTAATTTCAAAATATCTAACCCCCCCCCCACGTAATTCTTATAATCTTAATAAACAAATCGCATTTACAATGGTCAAATTGTCAATATGAGATTAATCAATTTGTCAAGTTTGAACAATTTATACGACGTCATCTTTACTTAAAAACAAAATCTTCTAAGAACTCTAGCTCGTTTAGGAAGCCTTTTTGGATTAAGATAATTTGGGTTAAATCAACACAAAATCATGTCTAGTGTGTGTGGCTTCTGCTTGGCAGAAAAGTTTCTGACACCCTGTATATGTATTGAGCTGAAGGTGTTTTGAAGTTTATAAAACTCAAAGAGTAAAAACCTTTAGATGTTATTTTGTGGATTAGGAAACTGTTCGGTTAACTCGCGTATAAATCCGGTATATTGGTCGGATCGGTAATGGTAGGTTAATTCGCGAATAATTCGGATAAATTAGTGAGAGTTCACTCCCACTCTTTTCGTTATTTAAAATAGAGAGTTACTTTCCATACTTGGTGCAAGCAACATGTAAAAATATTATTGACGAGTTAAATGTGTGTACCGTCCTTTTTTTGTATGTATGTAACCTATGTAGTGGTTACCGTGTGATTTGGAGTCAGTGCTTATATTTTGGTTTATGGCTGTATATTAAAGAACAGGCAATTCACGTTTATGCTGTCCATGTGTCCACAAGAATGAGCGCTCGTATATGCAGTCTACTGTTTGCTTTATTATATAGAAACCAATTGTTTGCATTGTCTACAACTCTGATTGTTTTCATGTAATTTAGTTATTGAAAATCCTATGCAATTACAGTCCTACTCAATTTTTATATCGTGGAAAGTAAATGAAATCCGTACAGAAACAAATATTGCCTGTTGTTTACACTTTGTCTGGTGCTGTTTTTCTTCCTAGGTTCGTTCAAGAAACACCAGAGCAATTCGAGAAAAATAATCGTATGTAAGCAAAATGGTATATGTTGTTAAATTTCTTTAATACCCTAATAATTTCTGTGTCATCCTTTTGGGCAGGATGCATTTTTTAAAACGAGTAAAAGACTTAATTACCTAACCTATCAATTTTTCCTGCTACTTAACCTAGCCTAAGTTCAAACAACGTGAACTAATCTAACCTAAGTCGCTACATGGTTGGACTATTTAGCTTTGTTGGAAGATAGCAAATTATACTTGCTAAATGCACCGATGTACTCAGTATCGATCGCAAGTATGTAGAAAAAACTAACCGAAAATCTGCAAATCAGTTGCTCTATTGTTTTTAATAACATATTGCAGCAAGTTTACTGGGAATACAGCAATACAAAAAGCTTACCGGATTACAGTTTAAGTTACCGAGTGATATTAAGAACCGAAACAAAATATTAAATTACGCAATTTCACCATTCAGTTTTAATTTAGCAATTAATTACACAGAAGCTGTTGAAGATAAATCAAACAAAGAGTAATTATGCAGAAGTATTACATTAAAGCCGGAGACACGTTTTTCGCGAAGCCTAAAACTGCCTTCTCGACAATTCCAAAAAAATGTAGACATCGACGAAATAAGACTAATCGCTACAAATAATGTTTTTTCCAGGTTTTAAGAAAAAGAACCAATACATGCAACAAACCTTTTACCATACACCGTAAAAGAAATACAACCAGTGTCGGCGATTTATGTACTATAGACTAAGAAAAGAAAACTAGAATTAGAAGAAGTGGATTTAAAAGAACAAAAAAAAGTTAGAGTACGAAACAAAAACTATCGTATTAAAGCAACAGTATAAATATCTAATAGAAAAAGAAAGCAAGATGGCACAAATTAAGGAGAGACTAGTAAATAATTTTAAAACCCACTGGAAAAATTTGGAAACAGCTGATGTATATAATGTTTCTACATTTACAGTTAATAACTGAGAAACGTTTTCCTATGTCCAATTTCTGGTAGAGAAGAATTGGCATAAGAATGTGTACTTTTTAAAAGAATTTTCAAATCCCTGTTTACTAAGATGTGCAATGCAAGAGAAGAGCTTAAAAAAGAAGGATACGTGTTAATTGCTTTTAATGGATTTAATTTGATTTGCTTGCCTACAGAAGAGCCTTTTGCTACATTTAAAACAAGTGGTATTACAACATATAATGATTACTCACTTTCAAAAATAGAACGCTTAAGATGTTTTTCAGATGTATAGAAAAACATGGAGAATACATCCCTTACACAGAAACAAGTAGAACAAATGGACGTAATTCTTATCCAGAAAGTAAAGGGCCATGTAAACATTAATAAGTGCTGTAGACTAGAACAAATAGGTGCAGGAACAAAATTTGTTATTGCTGAAATTAAAGAAGTGGAACACAGAAACAAAGTCCGTTATATTTTACAGTTCAAAAATCAAGACGCACTGTAAGTCTCCAATTACTGGCTAGAGAAAGCATTACAAGAGGCAGGTGTGAATTTAAATTATAAAACAAAGATTCTATTAGATAAGTTTGAATTTTAGATTAGGTAAATAAAAATTAACATTAAATGGTATTTATTCTTCTAATGTACTTTATATTATGTATATAAAAATTAAAATTAGATGTTATTATTCTACAGCAAATGCGAATTATAACTAGAACATATCTTATGGATGAAAATCTGCTATAGGCTGTTACCCGCAGTTGCACTCTCTTTCAAAATATTTGAGCAAACCGATTTAAAAGAAAAAAATCTTAGGTCAAAGTAAAACTATAATTAGTTTGTGGGGAAAAATTTACAACAAATTCTACCAGAAATGGTATTTCCATATTGTGTAGTATGTAGGAGTCAGTGGAGATTTGGCAGATTAGTGGGTGGTCTGTACATATTTTTGAAGAAACTAAAGTCCAAGTCGAATTTTATATGATCACGCTATTTGGGGTTGTAATTGTTTGTTACTTATATTTGCTAAAGCAAACAATCAACAGAGATAGTACAAACTTAAATCTTAAGCAAATAAACATAGTCCAATTGATTACTCAAATGCAATTACAAATAACCGAAAATATAAACAATTATTTAACCTTTGCATAATACGAGCAGAATACAGTATATGCTCTTATGCTTGCAGTTTAAAAATGTGGTACGAGAGGTTACTGCTAGGAGAAATATAATATTGTTGTGTTTTGAAAAATTAAAAACTTTAGAATGAATACAGAACAGTGTAATTAAATGTTTCTTTAGATTTGTGTAACGTAATGGTGCTTGTAAATAAAAATATTCAGGGTCAGTCTATAAATTGTCCAATATGGTGTTTAGAAATAAAAATAAAACATGGTGCCCGAAGTTTGACATAAAATAATAAATGTTGTCAGCCAAATGGGTGGCAGAAACTAAACCATGGCGCTGATTACGTGGTTTTAAAAATAAAAAATGGATGTCAAGATGGTCAACAAAATTATGGGTTAGAACATATAAACCCGTCTAAGCCCAGTCCGTTATAGCTACCGCTCGTTTTTCCGAAGTTTGAATTTTTAAGATCCGGCGATGTCATTGGTTGTCCTCTCAACATGGGGGGATATCGCAATTATATTGGTCCACGCAAATATAAATTAAAATTAAGATTAGATGTTACTTATTAATATAGAGTTCCCAACAATAGTTAAGCAGAGGCATACTTAAATGGAGACCTTGAAAAGTAGTTGTAATTTCAACTACTTTGAGATTTTATTACCTATATGATCTCTAAATCAGTATGAGTAGTCCGATTTAAAATTTTTTAAGAAATTCCGATTCAGGGTAAAATTCTAATATTATTGGCCGAACGCAAAAACAATTACCGGCGGTAGTTATAAACGGTTTTTTGAAAAAATCTAAAAGTGCGATAACTACTAGAAGAGTACTCTGATTTAAAAAAATTCTTTCAGGTTTGAGTAGTTGAAAAATTTTTAATATAATTTAATATATTACACTACTGGAAAATGTTCTCAAAATGAACCAAAAATGTAAATAAGGAAAAACGTATTAGGTGTTTAAAAAAATTCAGAAATAGAAAAGCTATAAAATTCGGTGCATTCTCAAGTTTAAGCTCATACATAATTTAAGATGAGTTCTGTAAGATGTTTTTTAATCATTCGTACATTACCTTAAAGTTTTATTTAAAAATAATCCTTAAATTAATCTATAAAATAAATTAACAATCGGTTCTATATTATTACTGCAATACTAAGAGATTTATAGATATTTATTTCAACTGACTCGTTGGCTGGAGTGTCAGCTTCTCACCCAGGCGGCTCGGGTTCGAATCCCAGGTACGGACAAACTTTTTTTCGCTAATATAAGTAAAAATGGTTGTGATAAACTGACGTATTCAAAATTGATCACTCGAAGAAAACTATAGAACAGATTTATCTCAAAAGATGTGTGGGGAAATAAGGTCCCAATAATATATAAGATAAGAAGCAAACTATAGGACGGATTTATTCCAAAAGATGTGTGAGGAAATGAGGGATGCTGGAGTAAATGAGGTTTTAAAAATCTATAAAATAAGAAGAAAACTATAGAACAGATTTATCTCAAAAGATGCGGGAGGAAGTGAAGGAAGCTGGAGGAAATGAGGTTCCAGAAGCCCTTAATTTTACCCTATTATTATTATTCCATCAAATTCCGAAAACAACACTAGCCAGTTAAACGTCTGTATATATGAAACAAGTTCCGACGTATGATACCGCGAAGCTTTATTTTTATGCTGTAAAAGCAATTACGTATTAGTATTATTGAGGTAAGACGCATCCCTTACTCCCTATATTTTTTATACTTGTAAGGAAACTGGTATATCTTTGTATGTATATACGTGTATTCTAGATGCAAGCTATGAAAGGTTTTCTTTCTTCGTCTCGACTATACTTGCAATAAATATACCGACAATTGAGATATAAGTACAATGGTCGAATAGCAACACCGAGTACTCATTCACCATGCGCGCGCGTTATTAATGGCCGTTTCCCGTGCCATGCCAGTCTTTTACAGCGGATGTTTAAAATGTTATTGCAAGCAAAAACCTCCCCATGTATAAACTGATTAAAATTAAATGATTTTTCTCTATATTCGCGCCGGTAATGAATAGAAATTATGAAAGTATCCCCATTTTAACGTTAAGCACAGCTGAATTCGTTTTATCGATTTTATTAAACTAAACGAAGCAATATGAAAATAGGTCACTTGCATAAGTAATTATTGTATACATCTAAGTATTATCTAACACCACTAAACGAATTACAATTAAAGTTAGAAAAAATTTATTGCATCTCACATAAAATTTAATAAAAATTTAGAACTGAGCAAAGCGCTTCTGAAACAGTCATATATTCCATGTATTTCTTGTCAGTAAACCGCCATGTTTTTGGAAATGTGACTCGGGCATTGTAGTTAAAAACACTCCATACATATTCAAAATAAATATCAATGTTTTACTTCAGTTTAATCACCTGAATCAAAGCGTGTATTAGTTTTAAATTTAATTTAATCTATTGAGAGCTAATTTTATAAGAATGATGGTTCGCGAAAGCGCTTTGCTCTGTTATAAATTTTTAATAATAAATTTACAGAGAAGAAATGTGTTTCTGATTGACGTTGATCACATACTTATACACAGTCTTTGGGGTTTATTGTTAACGAGTTTTTACAATTGGAACATAACATTCACGATTGCCAGATGTTAAATTTATAAGCTGCCTCCTACTATCGTACTTACCTTCTTGTTTTGTAAAAAGGTTGTACAGCTGTAATGGTGGATGTACAGTAATTTACCGCACTTTATTTATAAATTTAACCACAATAAATACTAAACTTTGAAGAAAATATGGCGTTTACGTCCGTAATGAAACAAGACACATCAAAGATAAAGCTTGGCGATGCGCAGTAAATCCATATTGGTATGAAGAGCATAATCAATACCACGTCATAAAGGCGCATGTGAAGTTTCAAACACGACAAAATACTGAATACACATTTTAAATTATGAAAGCTTAATACAATAGTAGGATGTTGAAAGCGTAACCAGAACACTTTTTGCTCTTTGCTCCAGGGTGCAGCTCCCGGATGGTTTATTGAAAATCTAAGAAATGCATGTAATCTAGAATTTCCCAGGCAATCCAAATCTGCTGAAATTTTTTAAATCGGACCACTTTCTGCACAGTTACAACCCTTTTAATACTCGGTCCTCTCCATAAGGGTTTTCTTCAACTATGCATGATTAACGTTCACAACAAAAGTCTTCTTCAAACCACCAATTTCTTCTACGTTCCAGTGGTGTAACATATCGGCGGCTCCGTGGCGTAGTTGGTATGTATGTGACTACTACGCCCAAGGTCCCGGGTTCGAATCCCGACACGGTCCGCTTGAAAAATATTAGGCGAGCATTTTTCACAAAAATACACCCTCGTTCGGATGAGAGGTAAAATGGAGGTCCCGTGTGTGAGTGTTGTCACGCACGTTAAAGATCCCTACCTTGTTTGGAACAGCAAGGGTTCGGCAAAAATTCCAAATTTTCCAGGTAAAAAAGACTCGCTTCCTGGCCAATGTAGTATTTTCGGGTGGAGCATTGGAAAATCACATGTAAGGTGTAACATATCAGGGTTCGAATTCCAACACGGTCCGCTTGGAAAATGTTAGACGAGCATTTTTCACAAAAAATACGCCCTCGTTCGGATGTAAAATGGAGGCCCCGTGTGTGTGTGTTGTCACGCATGTTAAAGATCCCTACCTTGCTTAGAACAGTAAGGATTCGGCAAAATTCAAAATTTTTCAAGTAAAAGAACTCGCTTCCTGGCCAATGTATTACCTTCAGGTGGAGAATAGGAAAATCACATGTAAGGTGTTGTAACAGTTTTTTTGACAACTGCAGAACGTCAACAAATTTTTAGTTTTACAAACTCTTGTATAATCATTTATATCATGTAAACCATTTTTAAATAAATAAATACCAGTATTGGTATTATGAGTGCTAACCGTCATACAGAAATGCTAGTTTGGTTGCTAACATCAGGCGTCGAATGTTAGTATAAATATTATCAAGGCCAAGCAGCTTTCCAGTTTCGTGCATATTGCATCTGCACTCACTTTAGCTAGAGCTCTCGTCGAGAACCATCATGGAAGCAATAAGGGTTCTAGCATGTAATTTGCGTCTGGCCTTGTGCGGTAGTAGAGCCCTAGTGTGCTGAACACTAGGCTTAGTGGTTTTGACAATGGTAAGAGTTAAAAAATAAGTGATTAGACAAACGGAATAATTTTGTTGTAGCGCTCTTTTAACAACGTCTTTAAATGACTTCGTTTAATAACGTTTTGGATAATTTCATTTTATAACGTCTTTTTATGACTTCTTTTTATAAATAACTTCGTTTGGATAATTCTTTTGATAAATTCATTTAATAATTCTTTGGACATTTGTTTAAATAACACTTAAAATATTCCTTTAATAATTTCGTAAAAGTTACGATAAAACACGTTTTTCAACGCTTCGTTAGAAAATCTTCAATTAAATATTTATTTTATAATTCTCAACTTTTAAGAAGTCGTTTTGTATATCAATTGTAAGGCTCCACCGTATATTCATTTGTTAGAATGAACCCGCCTTATCTGGTTTTATAAAAATAAGGCAGTCTGTATGGTGTATTTCAAAAAGATATTAATTCTACTTTCGCACCTGCGAGTATCAAGTTATAGTTCATTCACGTCAACTTTGCAATAAAATATCAATCCAAGATGAACGTCCTTCGACCGTAGGATGAATAGTTGGATTTTATGTAATGTTATGCGAGAAAACAATAAGTTTGGATTTTAAAGAAACGTTCTACAAAGTACATAGAAATTTTATGGTTTAGAAATTAAGTCAATTGAAATGGTACTTTTGAAGTTTTTGGTCAAGATCTACACACAGTATAACATCTAAGTTTGGTATTGGAGTTTGGTTGGTCCAGTTTGTGCGTATAAGAAAAACGCATGAAAGTTCGTATGGTATGGTCCAAGGATCACACAGCTGTTCGTGTCCGGTAGAACATGTGGATTTTACGTCACTTGTTTTCTGAAAAACGTATGTATTAACACCTGCACTAACATGCTGTAACGCCAACATGTAAACAACACTTGCTGAACCAAGTTAAGAGATTAGTATTATTCTTACATCACGTCTACATTTGGTGATCTTTGATACGAGGCTGCTTTGAAAAATATCTTTGTAACCACCTATTATCATTTATCCGTTTAACAAACTAAGAAGGACCTTAGTAAATTTTTATTGTCAATACTAGTACAGTGTAATCACAGTTACTAATTTTAATCAAGTTCGGCAAACCTAAAAAGTTCTTATTGATGTTTCATATATGCATGATTTCACTTACAATTTCTGAATGATGAATTAATAGACAATGTAGTTAAAGTTTTATAAATATGTAAACAGAAAAACAGATCTGATATTTCTGGTATAAATTCAAGTTAAACTTTTGTAACGAAAGCAACATTTAAAGTTTTTAGTATTTCCTTTGAATATATAATCCTACCTTATGAGTAGATGAAACTTGTATTATCTTTTCTTAAACATGAATTTTATATTTACCATTTTTATGAAGGAACAATTTTAATTAAAGAAGCAACATTTAATTTTCTTAATTAATTGTTTTATTCTGAACAAGTACTTTCAGAAATAGGGTAACAAGGTATAAGATCAAATAGCGTAAAGTGGTAAACCCAATTTAACAAGAAGCTTTGATAGCCTTTTCAGAAATTGAAGCATAAAATCTGTGTTCATATTATTGTTGCCTGATTAATCTTTGTTGTTTTTTTATATGAGGTAACAAGAGAATACCTCTTGTGTCCTCATTTTTGTAAATTTAATTAAATTTTCTTTACAGCTTCTGCGTTAGCAGTTAATAAGGTATTCCTCTCTAAGGATGCCCAAGTCCCCCTTAGGGAAACCCCGTGTTTAAAGTTAATGACTTGGTGGCGCCCTATTTAAACCCCTGTTTTGTCAAGAATCTAGCCTTGTTAGAAAATAATGCTTTGTAAAAAGAACCACGACCAATCCTCATAAGCTCTGCCCAAGGAATAGACCCCTAGCATAGTCGGAAGATATTTGCGTTCCACCATTTTAAGGAAATCCTTCCTTAAAGGTCACTGGTCACATTAGGGGATAAACAGAACCCGTAACATGTTACCCATCAGTGTATAAAATAGGTTATAGTGTAACATATCAGGCAGCTCCGTGGTGTAGTTGGTATGCATGTGACTACTATGCCCAAGGTCCCTGGTTCGAATCCCGACACGGTCCGCTTGAAAAATGTTAGGCGAGCATTTTTCACAAAAATACACCCTCGTTCGGATGAGAGGTAAAATGGAGGTCCCTTGTGTGTGTTGACACGCACGTTAAAGATCCCTACCTTGCTTGGAACAGGTAGGGTTCGGCAATATTCAAAATTTTTCAGGTAAAAGAAGTCGCTTCCTGGCCAATGTAGTACCTTCAAGTGGAACACTGGAAAATCACATGTAAGGTGTAACATATCAGGCGGCTCCATGGTGTAGTTAGTATGCATGTGACTACTATGCCCAAGGTCCCTGGTTCAAATTCCGACACAGTCCGCTTGAAAAATGTTAGGCGAGCATTTTTCACAAAAAACACGCCCTCGTTCGAATGAGAGGTAAAATGGAGGTCCCGCGAGTGTGTGTGTGTGTGTTGTCATGCACGTTAAAGATCCCTACCTTGCTTGAAACAGCAAGGGTTCAGCGATATTCAAAATTTTTCAGGTTAAAGAAAACTCACTTCCTGGCCAATGTAGTACCTTCGGGTGGAGCATTCGAAAATATCAAATTAACCTAAAATTTTCCCAACTACCCGAATCCCTCAAAATTTTTTTAAATCAGATCATCACCCTAGCCGCTACTCCCATTTTTAGATTTTTTCCAAAACTACCGCCAGCAATCGTTTTTTGCGTTCGAGTTATCTAACAATATTAAAATTTTACTCCGAATCTGTTAGAATCTTTGTAATAAGGTTAGCCTTAAAACCTAATTTAAATTTTTGTTTATTAATATAGAAATACAAGACCGCCACAGCATGCCTGGGAAAGTATAATAAACAATTACATATTATTATAAATTCACTTAAAGGAGTTCTGTCTCCTTCTGTGTTGAAATCGTTCGATCTACGGCAAGCTTCTAGATATCAGTAATTACATCATAAAATTAAATTAAATAATAGAAACAAATTTAATAAGTTAGTAGATAAACAATTTTACAATTCTAATTTGTATATTGACAATTCAAACTGAGTAACTAACATTAGTGATGTGGTAGTGCCAGACTATGTAAAAAACTTTCTATCACTTGGACCTAAGTTTAGTTTATAACCACAAACAAAAGACATTAGTCTTGGCAAATTGATCGGTCATGTTGAATTCATCATCAACACTGATGGACTCACCCAAAGAGGAAAGGATGTCCTCAGAGGAAAAATCTCTAATGTTATTATGAATTTTGCTAACAACATAAGGAATAATCAATATTATAATCAAAAAATGAGCAGTTTTATAAAGTTAAAAAATACTTAGCTGACCATGCAGAGATTGTTGTCACTAGGTAGATAAAGGTGCTGTCACAGTCATAATGAATAAACAACAATATATCGACAAGTCCCTCGATCTATTGTCAGAAAGGTCGTTACCTTAAGATCTATCATCTCTACGGTGAATACGCCCACGTATGGTATTGCTTCTTTCTTGGCTAACATTCTTCAATTGGATTTTCCTCTTGAGGGATATAATGTAAAAGATAGTTTCTCGTTTGTACATCAATTAAAGAATTTCCACCTGTTCACTGATCACATTCTTATTTCATTGGATGTATCTTCATTGTTCACGAATATTCCTTTACCTTTAGTCATCACTATTATTAAACAGAACTGGAACAAAATTAAACCTTACTGTAAGCTGTCTGAAGATTTGTTTCTGGCTACCTTTAATTTGGTATTCAACAACACATATTTTGTTTTTCAAGATAAATATTGTCTACAATTATTTGAAACTGCAATGGGGTCACCGTTGGCAACTATAATCGCTCAAGTATTTATAGATAACCTACTGTCAGCCGCTTTACTTAGACTACCTTATGAGATGTTTTTTCTAGCGAAGTATGTTGATGACATTATTTGCTCGTTGCTTTGTCAATATGTTGCAATATGTTACAACATTTAATAATTTGAATGAACACCCTAAGTTCACCTATGAAATGGAGGTTGATGGCAGATTACCTTTTCTTGATGTTCTTGTCATCAGGGGCTCAAACAATCGTCTAACTTTTGATTGGTACACTAAACCAACCTAACAGGTTCCTGAATTTTTACTCCAACCACTCTATGCATCACAAGGTCAACACTGTGAAAGGTCTTCGTTATCGCATTCATATATCAGATCCCCAATTTATTAAGAAAAACAAGAAAATACTGGTAGACACTCTATTAAACAATGGTTATCAAAAGGGATGTTACACAAGTTAATATACGGTAATTTCTTAAGTATGAATGCTAATAAAAGAGATGTGACATATAAACTTCCTTATGTACAAACATTAACTCCATTGTTGGCGAGATTGTTTAAACAACCTAAAGTGGCTATCATCTATAAATACGATAATTCCATCCAAAGTTTATTCACACAATTAAAAGATCGCACTCCAAAATTTTTAACTAGTAATATCATTTACAAGATCACATGTAGCTGCAATAATTGCTACATTAAGCAGATGAGTCCGTGGTTAAAAAGACGTTTAACCCAGCACAGGAGTGATTGTCGAAAAAATTCTGCTAAATGTGCATTGTCGTCACATGTTTTTTCAACCAAACATACACGTTTATTCGATGATACCATCATATTGGACAGTGAACCCAATTATAGGACCAGGCTGTTCATAGAATCGTTTTATATCAATAAGAAAATCAATTCTATTAACAACAAAATAGATGTTTGAAGCATGTTCATTTTGCACAACCCCTATAACTGAATACTTTTGATTCAGAATCATTTTTAGTTTCATAAATATTCGTTTTGATAAAATATTTAATGCTATATAATTATAAAGTACCCGGTATATTTTTGTCCCTCATAAACAAGGTATCTCTTTCGTAAAACTTTCAATTTACGATTACTTTTTGTTCAAGTTCGAATAAAGTTATTCCAGAAACCGTGTAGTTTTCGATACAAGGTCACGCCTGATGTTGTTTGTTTCGCTATGCGACACCCATTTGCAACGTTCAAAAACTAGCGAGTGGCTTTTTATCTGTCGTAGAGCAAGCATGTCGTTCCCGACTTCAAGCTCCGGCGATTGGAGAATCGCATTGAGTTTGTGGCCTCCATAATTACAGTTTATGTAGAAAGAACTTGGGTGATATTAATCAATGGTTCGTATATTTTTTATTTAAATATCTTGTCTAATCTCCCCGTTTTCTTGCAGCACAATTATATTAAATTAATTTAAACTATATTAAGTTCTATAATGTAATAACAAAAGTTACATTTAAATTGTTTGTACACTGAGAAAAGGATTTTGTTGCTTCAACTGAAAATTAGCTAATTCAATTAGAATTTTGGTTTGTATATAAACAATAATCTACATGCATTAAATAGAACATATGAAATGTTGCAAAACCGATTTTGAAGCAAACAAACCTAAATTTGTACCACAATAATTATGGCATTTACTCAAATGGCCATTAATGTAACTTGAATGTTAGGTAACGTTTCTTCAATTGCTTGTGGATTTGAACTCAATTATTTAATACTTTTATCAAAGTCCCAGCAATGTGTAGAGTCCTGATTTCTGAAACCTCTCTTTTTACTTAATGTTTGGTTCAATTTTTGAAATTTTTTTTACTTATGGTCTTTTCGATTGTAGGAACCCCTCCTTTACTTCAGGTTTGGCTTCAATTTCTGATACCTTTCTTTTTACTTGGCGGTTTGTCCTGATGAAAATTTCTGTTGCATCCATTTTATTGTTTCTACCAAAATTGTTTTCGCTGGCAATTCGAGTTTTTGGAAAATGCTGGCGACCTATTTTATTATGATTACTAGATTCCATTTCGTTGTTCCTACAGATTCTTTTTTTTTTTTAAATTTAATTTTACTCTTGGGTAGATTTTAATTTATTTTATTGGTTTCCATACTCTTTTTAGTTAAAATGACTGATCACAAGATGGATATTAATCGCTTACATAAGCATGAGTTTACTTTTAAGATATTTATTATAAGAGTACCTGTGTTGTCTACAGACACCGTTGAACAGATGAGAACATGGCTTCATTCTTTGGTGAAAGTAGGATTAGTTGATAAACCCGTGACTTGTCTACCCTATGAAGTAAATCCAAAAGCAGAATTAAAGACTATTGGTACCAAGTTGGAATAATTACACAGTAACTATATAAACACGACTTGTACATTTCTTGAAACGCATCAATTTACTTTATCGATTAGTCTACCGCCTGAGCAACTGGCTTTGCATGGAGAATTACTAACAAAACTTCTTGCTTTACTGAATCGTTTAGAGAAATCCCCTTTCAAACCCGGTAATTTGAATGCCATGGTTACAGCATTGAATATTGAAGCCGTAGTTCGAAAAACAAACTTCACAATATATCGACCACCCTCAATCAAAAAGTTCTCACTCTACAGTACTTAGTCCACTTAACAAATCCTGTCTGCAACCTATCGTAAAATGGAATTTTAAATTTAGTGGTTTCAGATTTTGAGCAAAGTAAGTGCTTATACATAATACGCCATTAGGGCTCGTTACTGCTCCAATCATTATGGCAATGCTTTCATGGTTTCCAAAAACCTTGAAGTTCACAGGAATGTAGGCGCTTTAATGTGTTTTTAGATTTTTAAGCAAGAACTGTACATTTAGATGGTGCTTAGTTAGTGTTCTAAACTACATTCTTACTCCTCTTTTGGTTTGCGAAATAAATATGGAAAGCTGTGGAGGAAAGCAAACTTAATGCTTGATTTCAGTTGTTCAACATAAATACATTCAAATTATGATTTCTTCACTAAGCATTAGTGCTCCTACACTTTTCGAAAAGTAAAGAAATTCGCATGAGGCAGACCAGCTTAATGATTAAGTGTTAGTTTTTCGAAAACAAAGATTGAGATTGATTGTTTCACTTGTGCATTGCAGAAATTCGGCGATCATTCTTAGAGCTCTTGGGAGTAGTATAGCTATAGAGATTCTAGGACACATGCAAAACCTATTATATATATATATATATATATATATATCTATTATATATATATATATATATATATATATATATATCTATTATATATGCGGAGGTGTATCTTTTAAGTGGAATTTTATGTAATTCTTTCGTTTATAAATGCCTAACAAAAAATGAACTAGTTCATAAAAAGCATTGAAAACAATTTTAAGAAATATTTAATTACAATGAATAATAAGTAGGTAATCGGTCATTTGTTTATTTAAATATTTAGTTATCTATATTTACCATGAGATAAGACATTGTAAATTAAAATATGAATAAGCAAACCGCAAAATGAAGGACACACGTGCAAGCTGTCTATTAATAATTTGAGAAGAAAGCGGATCTTTGTTGAGTCATTGGAAAATTAAAAATATGATAAGATAATGTGCTACTTTAATCCTAATCGGCCAATGCAAATACGTATCGTATTAAAACGAAAGGCAATCAATAAATTATTAGCTAAAACAATACACATAATATTGCAGATTCGTCCATCCGTCGGTAGGATTTGTAACCGCATGTTTAAATTAAAGGTTTGTTATTTAAATGACTATGCAAATAGAAAAAAGACTAACAATTTACGTCAAGTGCATGTTACCGTATATCTGGACTTATTTCTATTACTATTGTTGCTATCCTTGCACAAATAAAAAGCAATATCCAAAATGTTTATAATTTATTATTGTGTAATTGTTCAAACGGTAAAATCAACATCGTATGATATGGATCAAGTTTCTGATAAATTAAAGGTGCCCGATATGCATTCTTCTGCACGTGCAATTTTAAAACAATTAAAAAGAGCATGCAACGTAGGTATAAAACGTCACCTCAAATTCTTGCTGGTAAATCTGAAATGAAATCAAATCATTTGTAATGCAAAAAATAATCATGCAAGAATGATCAGAGATGCGGATATTAGCAATAAGAATGGTACCGATGATAATACTTTTGCAAATGGCGAGAACGCATAGAATTACAACGACAACAACGATGCAGTTATAAATTTCGTCAGCTCAACATAAAAAAATATCAAAGAGCATAGGAAGTCAAACAATATCGTGTTGGTCGATTTGAAATTAGCTTTCGCTCGCAGAATATTCTCGAGTACAATTGTCTATTTACAGAGTTGACATACAAAACAACTGCAGTAGCCCTCACCACATTGTTCAATGTTTATTTTGTTAAAATAAATACAATTCTGTTTCTTATCAATAGATGATTTCATAATGAAGCATTTTTATTTTATTAATGTAATTAAGCAGTTTAAAAACGTTGAATTTGATGATTGATAGAAAATCAGTGTTGGATTTTAATTGTTGAAAACAAATTTTGTTTGCATATCCAAATGTTTAAATTAACCTTCATTAGTCCTTTTCTTTAGCTTTCTAAAAGCATTAAAAAGTCACCGTCAAAATTATTTATTGAAATAGAGAACATTGTTTAGCTAAAATACACGTATACATAACTAGTTATTTCTGGTATAATCAAGCCACATGTGCCCTGTTGAATGCTCATTGTAATGATAGATGACTTTCCCATAATCAGGCCAGTCGTATTGCAACTATCATGTGAAAAACATGTCTGCCCTAATTAACATGTTGAAATGCGAACTCCGAATAGCCTTTTAAAGATAGTTCTCTCAGAGTCCTCGTCAACGATGTTGTAAATAGGATGATATGGTTTGTAAAATCTATCAGTTTATATATATATATATATATATATATATATATATATATATATTTAATTAATTTTAAATATTATAGCACAACTTCTAAGATACCATCTTTGCTGTTATTTTACTTATGTTAATTTTCGCTGTCATTAATTTAATGGACGAACTTTAACACTATGAAAATTTAAATTTTGTATCAAAGCAACTACTGTAAAATTGAGCAATGTTACGAAATAATGAATTTAGCAGTCTGATTGAAAACTCCGATGCTGAGGGTTTGACTTAATTTCTACTTTAATTGTTGCCAGCACAACAGCTGTTCATGTAGATGCCATGTGTCAAAATATTTCGGTCATAAGAGGATGCTGTTAATCAAGATAAGTTGTATAGTTTGGTAACATGTTTTTTTCTTGTTATTTAGAATTAATGTCGTAATCCTCGGTAAGTCAAATTTTTTAATTGTTTATATGAAGTATTTTATTTTGCAACTTAATATTATTAAGCCTCCACAATAGTTAGAACTTAGTTATTTACAAAAATATTCATGTACGCTTTATTACTCAGAATTGTCAGTATTCATCTTCTATAAGAAATATATGCGACGATCAATTTCCCATCTGATTAAAAAGCTAATGTAGAATAATTTGTTTGAAATCCATCTTAAGATCTTATGTGACTATTTAAAGAACAAATTAAAAAATTATATGCTATGAGAAATAATTAACATCTTTTAAGATCCATTAATTAATTAATTAATTATTATAGGGTAAATTATAGTGTCCCTGGAGAATTTCTAATAACCTGATAATTTTACAGGAGTGTTTTTTTTCCAAAGTGTGTATCTCATTGAGCTCTATCACACTCTCATCTTGTCAAGCACACAAAGTTTTGAATGATGTTGTTTACAATATGTAAACAACAGAAATGTTATTCATATGGACAGTCCTTTTCTTGGAATCTAACCATAACAAATAGTTTTCATGAACCGTATTTGTTTTTTAGCTAATAATGAGGATATTATGTGCACATAAGACGTCAAAGAATATGTTTAATACCGCATCATAAGCATTAACACTTTCTTAAACTATATTGTATTACATTAAAAGCTGTCCCTAAAGTGCTTGTCATTAACATGGGCAACTGAAAACCACCATTTCTTAACTTCAGTAAAATATCATAACATTTGTCAACACTGTGATATTATACAATGAGGAAGGGGGTTACCAGAACCATTACATTCCAGAACCTTCAGTTGCATTTCAATCATTGCGAGAGAAAGTGCTGTGCATTTTCAAAAGGTTATGTTTTGTACCTGTCATTAACCAGACTCCTGTAAGTATTTCAAATATGGATCTCTGTTAAAGTAAATATATCCACAGTATAGTTGTATGGTATGTGGTCTAGCATATGTATGAAACAATTGCTAAACTGTTTTTGTTTCTTCTAGTTCTTGCTACAAACACCATTTTGTCATGAACATGGCCAATATTAATTGTCACTACCATGGACAAGTATCTCCCATGTTAATGACTCAACTTCATGTTAATGACATTGTTAGTATTTTTATATATTGTAGGTTTGTGAAGCGAAAATCATTTTGTTCTTATAAAATGGGAGGAGGTAGAAAAAGGGTATCTATTGAAGAGAGGAGGAAGCAAAAACGGGAATGTGAAAAACGAAGAAGAAAAAAAATTAAAAATGACCCTATGAAATGTGAACTACAGAAAAAGAAAGACCATGAAAGATATGAGGAAAACAAGAAGAAGGGAGTAATTAAATTAGTAAAAAAACCTTTGTCGTCGAGAACAAAAAGCAAAAAGAAAAAAATGGGCAGAAAACCAAAGAAACCACAAAAATAAAATACGAATGCTTCAAAACACCATCAATGAAACTCCGCCTGAGTCTGACGGTGAAAATAATGTGCTTCCTGAGCAATTCAATGAGAGACAACACCTGCAAGAACAGCCGATATCTGCGACTTCTAGTCTCTCCCAAACCAGTTCTAGTGACAGTCCACAGAAAATACGAGGCCGAATATTGGTTTGCCAAGATAGGGCTAAATGTTATAAAAAAATACAGAAAGTGGAACAGGAAAAGGAACAGCTAAAAAGACACCTGCAGGTATGGAAGAAGAGGTTTTATCGTCTACAAAATAAAAAACATTGAAAGTCAAATAATGCATCAGCTGATGACACTTCTTCCCCCAACATAAAAGTTCAAAAGATGCTGAAAGGATGCAATGTGCCTCCAGAAGTAAAAAGAAAACTTCTATTTAGCGAGGTCATATAAAAAGAACTTTCAACAAACTTTAAAACTTTGTCAAGTCAGTCATCAAAACAAATTTTTACTAAAGTCATAAATGGCAAGCTTCTGAAAAAGTTTCGACTTTTGAAAGAGGCACAAAGTTTTCTACCACATAAGCCATACTGTAGCAATAAAAAGCGTTCAAATAAATTGAGTTATGAAAGAAATGCAGTGCTTAAAGTAAAGAGGATTAAAAAAATTGTTATGGATTATTATGTCAGCGATAACATTTCTCGGATATGCCCTGGTAAAAAGAAAACTATAACCAGAAACGGCATAAAGAAACAAAAAAGGTACTTAAACAACAGTATGAAAAATTTGTTGAAAGATTTTCAAAAAAATCACAACATTAAAATGTCATATTCAACTTTTTGTAAGCTTCGTCCATTCTGGGTAGTACCTTCCAAAGTATCTGCCCGAGATACATGTTTGTGCATGATTCATGAAAATGTTGAATTTATAATATTCTCCCTATATAGGTGCAAAGTTATAGAGCAAAAGAATTCTCGGGAAGTTTTGAATTATTTGTGCTGTGACAGGAGTGAAAGCTGTTTAACGCACACTTGCAAAACATGTAGTAGCAAGAAATTACTTTTTAATATAACTGAAGATATGTGGAACAACACTTATAGTTATCAAAAATGGGAGACAAAAAAGGAAAAGCGATTAAGTTCAAAAACAAATAAAGAAATAGTTGTGAAGATCACTTTAAAAACGAAAGTTAAAGACCTAGTGGAAAATATTATTAGAATGTTTAATAGCATGATGCCAAAATATTTAAATTATGTACTAAATTGAAACCATCAGTATGCTGCAATCACAGAACTAAAACACAAATTAGCAGATAATGAGTTACTTTTGCACATCGATTTTTCAGAGAACTTTTCTTGTAAATATGCCTCAGAGGTGCAAGCTGTTCACTTTGGTACATCAAGGGATCAAATAACATTACATACAGGTGTAATGTATTATAAATCTAGCAAAGAAGGGTTCTGCACTATTTCAGAGTCCTTATGTCATAATGCCTGTGCTGTAGTGGCTCATTTAATACCAGTATTAATCCATTATTTTAACAAGTTAAAACCAAATATAATATCAACACTACATATTTTATCAGACAGCCCAACCACGCAATATTGGAACAGGACAATATTTTACTTACTTGCACTATTCATACCAATGCACTTTCCACTAATAAACAAAATATCGTGGAATTACTCTGAATCAGGACATGGAAAAGGTGCTCCTGACGGCATTGGTGCCACGATAAAACGGCATGCTGATCAGCTCATAGCTCATAATAAGGACATTAATTCTTCAAAACTTTTACAAAAATCATCAGGGAAAGTAACCTGAAAATTTATACCGATTTTGTAACAGCCGATAATATTAATGCTGTGGAAAAGATCTTGCCTCTAAAAATACCAGCTTGCAAAGGTGTAATGAAAGTGCATCAGGTTACATGGAATAAAGAGACTGGCGTTAACTATTTTAATAGTTTGAGCTGTTTCCAATGTCAACTTGGCACCCACAGTTTGCATTACGGTATCTGTGCTCCTATAAAATATACTGAACCCATGCAGATATTAGCGGAAACTCCTGTAATTGAAAATTCAAACTTCATAAAAAATGAGTGGATAGCAGCAATTTTTGATGACCAGTGGTATCCAGATATGCAACTTGAAACAAATCTTTTTCTAAAGTTTTTATTGAAATAGGTTTATTGTAGGAGTTGTTGAAAATGTATCAGGTGGAAAACTCATCATATCTTTTATGATACGAAAAGGACATGGCTTTAATTGGCCTCCGGTGCCTGATAGACAGACATTGACACCATCTGGTATATTATGCAAACTAACCACGGCTCACGTACCATTGTCGACAAGGTTATTTAAAGTGCCCGATTCAAACTACATTGATGAGATATTCAACAAACTTTATCTTTGACTAGATTAACAAAATGTTGAAGTAAAAATTGTTTTTGTAGTAAATTTAACTACGTTCTTATTTACATACATGCATATTATATGTACATGCTATTTTCTAGTTGTTCCTGTAAATATTCAATATTATGATACAATACTTGGATTTGCTTTTTTAAAATTTGTCATTAACATGGATTGCTCCTCATTAACATGGAAAATTGGTTTTTGTTTTTGAAAAAAAAAACACTTTTTAGCACTGCTGATACTTTTACATTGTATCTCATGCATCTCTTAGGACAGATAAGTCATAATATGTATATATTTTTTTGCCTAATTTTACTCAAGTTTTCTTCAATAATATCATCCCTAAATATATATTGACCCATATATGATATAAAAAAAAGTTTATTAAACCCAACAATTGTCATTTTTATGTAGCATTATAACCTGATATAAATTCCATCTTCAGCTACGATAACTTGAGAAAATTTAAATTAGAATTGTAAAAATCTGTACCATGAAAAGAATAATCTGTTATTTAATAGATATACATGTATTTCCTTCTTCAGACTTTTTATTAAATTACTAACGTAACAATTTATTTAGAAAGTAGCCCTACGATTAAATTTAATATAAATGCATATATCTTATCTGGATGCAGTCCATGATCTGTTTGACATTTAGGGCATAATTGTTTTTTCTTTCTGGGATAATATTGCATAAACTTAACAATCTTAGCCTGTGTACTTTACGAGCGTATAATCGTTACTAAAGTTCCTACACTCTTTTTAGTGATGCTGCACTCTCCTCAGTGACGCTGTCTCACTTATGCTAAATCGTTGAGTTTAGTGGCACATGACATTTCCGTATTTATAAAGACCCCTCTGTTAGTCTCATCCCACTGAAGTTAGAATTCAGAGTTGGTTTGGAAGTCTCCAGAAGTACTTATTGTTAATATGGATAAACAACATCTATGGTTAACTTCTGAGAGAAATTAAGGTGGTTCTGTACTTATCTCATAACACCCTAATCAACATCTTTATATAAAGTTACACTGCCGCCTCAAACGTGGGGCGTGGTATATGACACTTGTCACCGCAAACATAAGGCTCGATATAGTTTCACTGACACCCGATTTGTGAAATAAGAATTATAGAAAATATTATTCAAATGTTCCCAAATTTTAATCCATTTTTAAAAAAATTTTTATTTCATTTCTCAAGTATAAAAATAATATTTCAAATGGCAGAAATTTTTCATGTAGTATATTTACATAAAGACAAGTTAAGTAATGAATTAAGAATAAGAGGTATTGTCAGTAATAGAGAAATTCGTGAGAAAAGAAAAAGTTAGGGAGACTGTTAGCAAAGGAAACTTCTAAACCTGGTTGTCTAATTGATCTCGTTAAGTATCCAGAAAATTATGACAATGAATGTTCAGAAATAAATACATCTATCCAGTCAATCAAAAATAATTTATTAGAATTTGACAGAAATCCTACTGAATTTATATTCAAAAAAATTTTGACTGTTTAAATCATCTTAGTGAATGTATTAAAAGAATGACACCTCCCAGTAGAAAATCTAAAAAAAAGATCTAAAATTAAAAATAAAACTCTAGCTACTATTTTAATGATAGAAGCCCATGTATATGATAAAATTAATAAAGATGAGAAGATAGAAAAAAAATATGTCGATAATAACTCCTATTGGTGTTGATATTCCATCTCGCACTGTTACTTATGTTTTGCAACCCGTATCTATTGATATGTGAGGTATAAAATTTTCAGAAAATTCTGATCAATTATACACGTTTTTAGAAAGAGTTAATGAATTAGGAATTTCACGTAAAGTTACAGACGAACACTTATTTAATTCTGCAGTCGATTTGTTCGATAAAAATGGTTTTATGTGGTACCATAGTGTTAGGAATCCTTTAACAAACTGGTCTTCATCAGTAAGTAGATTGAAAGAAGATTTCCTTCCCCCTCATCCAGAAGATGATGTCTGGCATGCTAGTAAAAATCGAAAACAAAAAAAAAGGAGAATTAGTAGTTCTATTTATTGCTCATTTAGAAAATTTATTTAATCGGTTACGAAAAGTTCCTGGTGAAACAACTAAAGTTAGATTAACAAAAAAATTTACGAACCCGAGTTTATCTCACATTCAGCTTTATCTGATATTCCAGACATGAAGACCCTAATAAAATTATGTAAAAAATTAGAAGACGTGTCATCCTTAAATTCTAAAGTAATCGATGATCCACCCAATAAACTTCAGAAAAATCCTAGTGATAGAAAAACATCTTCTGCGTATAAAATTCATAATAAAATTCAAAATTTTTCTACTCCTACACGCACATTTAAGAGTAGTCATTTTTCTTAAGTAATTCTTTATCAGTTTGTAATACATTATTTATGTACTAATTTTGTACATGTAATTGTAATTGTTTCATGTAGTAAGTTTCATATTTCATGTGCAAACTTTAAATCCTTCTTAATAATATTGAAAATTCATTTTGCATTTGAAAGGTTTTCAATCGGTATCCATCTTCATATATCATCTTGTTTATCCTAATTATAATAGATCGAAAACTGTCAGTTGTTCTGTTTATGTTTTTGTCTGTCGAGCATATCTTTAACAACGATTTACTACAAAAATTAAATGCATTAATTTTAGAATATTTAGTAGCTGAGTAGCAAGTAATAAAAAAATCGCTGTAATAAACAGACGTGTTTCATTTCGCATATCTACTCTTCATTAGCTAATACCCTGATTATTTTGATTTTTGACTTACTCTACTTATGGCATAATTATTTTTCAATCACTTGTTTGTTTAAACCTTTTGAAAAATATTAAATCCTTAAACTATTTGGATGTAAATGACATTCATTTGTTTAATTTCCACATTTTAGCACCTGGTATTGTGTTTATTATTCATATTCATATTATATTTTTAAACTTGCGTGGTGTGCAATGTGTCCCTTATAGTTGAGGAAATCGTACCTTCGTTGTCGTCTTGGGTAGTTCAAATTTTAGAGAAGTGCATAATGCTGTTGGTGGTAAAAGGTGTTGCTTATATTGAAAGTTTTGTTCCGATAAGACTTCCCCCACTTGAACTGTCCTGGGAAGTAATTTTCTATTTCTGCTTACTTCCATAACATCTTCGAGGCAAGCGGGCCAGAAAGTCATTGATGGTGAGACTGTTGTCTAAAAACTTTAAGTTCCTTAATTGGTTTTTGTTGCAGCGCAAACTCCCTTTAAGTTTAACAACCCCCAATAATGAGACAAGTTCGTAATATTGAAGCAGATCCATCTCGTACCATATAAGCCTGCGGCTGACACCTTCTGACAATCCAGCCGGAACTCGTGCCAGACCAACTTGAGGGCCGCCACCAACTACTTGTGGTTAAAGATGAGTGACTTTTGCTGGATCCTAAAAGGGTATATTAATTGTATTAGTAACCCCCTTTTCCACTATGGCTAAGTCCCAAGCCACCATGTTGTAGTCTGTAACACTCGAAACCCCATTGTTAAGCATCATAACCTTTTGCTAATTGATTAAATTTCTTATTTAAAGTATATGGTTCTTAGAAAGTAATGATTACATTTTATACCTTAGAATTTTCAGCAATAACCATTGTAAAATGATTTAAATTACAGTATGTAGGTAGTTATCAGATCTGATGCTCATTTAAGCCTGAGACAAAATGTTCTTTAAGTAATTATTTTTTTAAATATTACTAAGCTCTGTGAATTGATTTAATTTTTTTATTAGATAAAAGTTATTTGTTATACAATAGATACTTTCTAATTCTAACAGGGTTAAATTTCTAAGAAAAGTAAATTAAAAATTTTGAATGATCCATTCCAATAGGGTTTCTGTATCTACCCTAAAAATACCTCGTTTTAATAACTGCTAGATACAGTAGCGTCGAACTTTACTTTATTTAATTTTCCGTGTCACGAAAAATATTTCAACCCTGCCCTTTCGCACAATCTCCCATGGTGTCATAGCCAAGCTAGCCGCGATGTAACAAGTTTTTATAGTTCCAACTCACATGCATAAAAAGTGCAAGTTCCTTTAAATGCCGAATTGTTGCTTTGTCTCCTCCCTAGGGACCAGAGATGGTAATATTAAAAATAAAAACCGTTACAACATGCCAAATTTAGATTACCTTTTTTATATCCGATGCTTACAGGTTAAGCTTTTAAATTTAGATGTAATAATTTTACACACTTCTTAATAATCAACCAGTGTAATAAAAAGAAAAGAACCTTATTTTTTCAATTAAGTTTTTTTAGAACAATTAAAATTTTCTGAACGATATGTGCACCTCGTGACCAATTACTATCTTTTATTTGTTAAAAGAACTTAAGCTCTTTAAGAAAATGAAATACTTTAAGCAACCGTTTACTTCTTTTATAGATAGACAGAGATACTAACCTATGATTAAAACCCTCAGTAAGTTAAAATTTAGTTTTGCAACTTCTTGTTTATGTAAACAAAAACTTCTTTTTTTAAGAATTAAGAACTAACGTGCAAGATCTTGATAACTCATTGATCTATATAGTCTATACATATAGTACTAATACTAAATGACTTATCATTCACGGTAATGATAATGAATTCATTTTCTTAATACTAATATAGAGAAAACATTTGCTTATTTGTATTAATAGAGACAAGTGGAGATTAAAATCACAGTAAAAATATGGCAATTCTTTTATTTTATCTTTATCTGCAGCACTGCAGCATTTGATTAACAAACCTATATCTTGAAACACAAACACACTATAACTCGACGTCCAGAAATTTACACGCATTCTTGACATTAAAATATTATCGTGTTTTGGAAGTCTCTCTCAAAAACCCATATCATACTTTATTTTGTCATAGTGCAACGTATCAGGGCTATTTGGTATGGGCAAAATCAAGGGTAGTGTTGCCACACCACGGATGTAGCAGACATATGCACATGTGAGAAAATAAGTAATCAACATTTTACAATAAACGTTTTACATATATATCGAGATAAGAATAATGACTCATCATAAACATCATAAGCTCTAAAGGAATGGATAATTCATATGGTGACTTATGCTTCTAGATTTGTCTCAATTTTACTAGAACAGTTGGAAGTTCGTATATAAATGGGATCTTTACACACACGGATTAGTTTCTAATTAGTTTTCCATATGCGTAGCAAAGGTTCATATAAAATACACTGCATAGTGAATATAAATGTGTATAAATAAATTACCTATCATAAAAATTTGGTAAAATATTTATAAGTTCGCGTTTATTTAAATATTATTACTTAGTTCGTAATAGTATTCTAGAGTAACCACTGTTAATATATTATTTAAAACTGCATACACTTTATAACAGTATTCAGCATTTTTTACACGCATAAACATGGATGGTCAATCTAGATCAAGTGTAGCCGGTTATAAAAAAATTAGCAGCAAGAAAGCAGCCGATCAGAAGGCGGTTTTAGATAAAACGCCAAAGTTAAATACATTTTTAAGCCTTCTGAACGTGTGGAAGACAAAAATAAAAACCTCTTCCAATCTCGTTCATGTACTTCGTTTCCTTCATTTGAATGCCCATCTATTTCAACGGTTATGAAAATTCTGATCCCGAGGGCATTGAAGTTGACAACAGTAGTTCGGCATCCGAAGGTTTTCTTACTATGAAAGGAAGTTTGATTAATGAACCTGCTAATGATGACACCTTACTTGCTGCTAGTGCATTATCTATGACAGAAGTGTCTGTGGGTACTGATCCAACAAAATGGATATTAAAAATATTTAAATATTAAATTACGGTAAAACTCAAAGAGATAGGTATAGGCAACCTTAATACAATTTAAAAGATAATGAAAGTTACTGAGATTTACTGATAGCTTTTACAAAAATATATACACATTATACAAACATATTTAATACCAAACAAGAATGGGTGCAAGTATTTTTTTGCATCCGAACACTTAAATGTGTGACACATAATCATAGAGTTTTAATCACTGACAGTTTAACATGCCCACCGTTAACCAGATGTTTGAAATGAATGGTTTTCTTACTTCTGTATAAAAAAAAGTTAGAAAGATTTTAGTTTCGGCACGTAATCATTAACCTAGAGACTATTTTCAGCATATAGTGGTTAAAAGTTATATAAGAATTCAAAGTTAAACACTGTGTTTATATGTCCATGTGATTATGTGCCTCAGTGTTTAAGTATTTGTTTGATTAATTGTAGACATATTAACTGACCGTTATTAAAAGTCCTATGTTTATGTGTTATGGAATTATGTGTCCCATAATCGTATTTTTTATATTTGATGCAGGACGTATGGAAGTTGCTCAAACCATGCACCGACGGCAGAGCACTCCTGGCCGAAGCTAAGCATGATTATGGTTTATCGGGAAAAGGAAGGAGCAGTTTTTGTAAATTAATTATTAATAAACAATTGGTGGAAAATACTGAAAAACGAATATCATCCACATGCTTACATGCCCTTTCATATGAAATCACTCAAATATTTCCACGAGAACATGCATCAGTTTATCTTATACCCTATAGCTCCCTGATTGTCTTAATAATAGGAGACGGGATTATAGAAAAACAGATCTTATCAAAAGTAGAAGCTCTTCAACTTGCCCCTCAACCAAAACACCCCCCCACGCCCTTTATGACCTTATGCATGACAGAGTTATAGATATCTTCATTTTGTTCAAAAGGCAATAACTGGTGATGTCTATTGTGACATCTTAAATTATGTTTTTCTCAGTTGAATGATATTGAGGCGGAGAAGGGTTTTGTCCACTTTCAGCAAGATGGCGCACCACCTCACTTTAGTTTGCGTATGCGAGAAGTACTCAATACTCGATTTGGCAACAGCTGGATTGGAAGGGAAGGGACTACTCCTTCGCCTCCAGGAAGCCCAGATTTGACACCCTAGAATTTTTTCTTCTGGGGACATATGAAGAATCTCATGTTTTCAGAAAAAATTCGAAATCTAACCCATCTCAGTCAACGGATACTCGTTTGCATGACAACCAGATATGCTGGCCAGGACCTGGTAAGAGGTAGAATTTTGTATGAATGTGTGCCGTGCCACTAATGGGTCCACGTTGAAATTTACTAAATTGTAATAAAATCTTGAGAATACTACCTTTAAATTCATGTATATCACATTACACAAATATTGACTTAATAAAAATATTTAACCTCAAAACGCCGAAGTTCTTTTGTGGAAAACAAAAATAAAATCTATTCATGATTTTTCAAGACATACATTGTTTGTTAGTTAATTATGCGAAAAGAGGAATGGCACTGCTATGCCTTAAGAGACTGCTTAGTGCCATTTTTCTCATTTCAGTTCAATATTTTAATGAATAATGTGTATTTCTTTAGATTTAAAAATCATGTATCAATTTTGCAGTTATGCCATCAGTGCTTATAAAAGTAATTTTTAGGAAAGTCCTTGTAATTGTTGCTACTTTTTATGTAACTACTATTAGACAACAATGTAATCTTTACATTTTCTTGCACTTATAATATATTATATATAAGTGCAAAAAAATGTAAAGATTACTGTGTTGGCTGTTAATAGTTACAGAAAAAAGTAGCTACAATTACAGCTCATTTAATTTCATACACGATTAACTTGTAGTGAGAACGGTACGGTATGCAAAGGTAACTATACAGTTCATTAATTACAACAAATAAATACTGCAACAGTAACAGTATTATCTTGTAGCAGCAACAGATCAGGTATGAAAAATAGCAGAACTGTTTACTAACGGTTACAAACTTCCCCTAATAGCGACTGAAAACATATACAATAGTAACACCAAAACTATGAAATACAGCAAATTGTTCTGTTATACTGCAAGTCCACACTTGTGGTGAGAATGGTGCCATATGTGTAATAACTATACAGTTTATTAATTACAACAAATTAATACTATAACTGCAACAGTATTATCCTGTAGCAGTAACAGATCAGGTACAAAAAATATCAGAACTGTTTACTAGTGGTTACAGACTTCCCGTAATAGCAACAAACCATATGTAATACCAAAACTATGAAGTACAGCAAATTGTTCTACTATAAAGTCCACATTCATAATATTGTCAAAAACGAATGTAGCCATTGCAAGATATTCTTGATGCACCATAACGATAACTACAGTTTCCTAATTATATAAAATAAATACTGAAACAACAACAGTACTTAGCAGTAGCAGTAAGGTATGACAAATAACAGCTTTTTACTAATAGGGATTCACAATTCCGATAATAGCAACTATACCAACATATAATAGTAACACCAATATTATGAAATACAACAGCACTGCTATATTATATTACAAGTCACTAGTAGTAATATCTTCAAAGAGGAATGTAATAGTTGCAAGATAGTCTTGTTAGTAATACATTGTACCTTGTCAGCAATATGATATGCAGCTGTATTCATCACAATACTATATGATAATCATTTTGTTAGCATTACCACACACTTTGTTTATATAAACAGAATATGCTAGCAGAAATTGAAATATAAGCAATACTAATATTCTTGTTGTGGCTATATCAACTGAAATTTCTGTTACAGAAAATGAATTTTTAGCTATTATTACAGTACTTTTTCTCAGAGTATGTCAATGAATTCGACAAAACAATTTTATAAAATTATATTCTAATATTGGTATCCAGTTACATTTATTTCTGGTCCAGGTGATTATTAATTACACCGCAGAAAGATTGTTTTCTAAATTAAAGGTAAAAGAAACTTCCCATTGAGCAACCATGACCCATAAACGCTTATATGCTTTATGTACTTTATGTATCAAAAGTAAACTAGTGAACAAATTCTGTTTTGAAACTGTTATTAAAGCATTTGCTCAGAATAAGGCTAGACCTACGATTTTTTATTCTTTAAATAATTCATTAAACGTATTTGTTTTGTAACTGTTATAAAAATAATCGTGAGTAAATCACGATCTCCCTTTTAGTAACTTTAATTACTTTAATTATTTATCTTTTTTACAAGTGTTGTGTTTATTTATTTATGTTAGAAGCTATAAATTTTATTAATTCTTTGAAAGTAATTGTTTTGTAATACTGCTGAAAAACTTCCTTTACATTACAAAGTGTGTTTATCTTTTTATATTACCTATTATGTTCGTAAATTTTAAGGCTATCTATGACTGGCAACTGGGGGCAATAGGGTTCAAAAGAGCAGCAAAAATAGTGTTGCCCATAAACAACAAATAGCTAAATCCGGGACTGTCGTCATTTATATTTACCAATATAATGTTTCTTACTTATACGTAACTAGAGCTGTTCCTCTAGTTTTTATAGAATACATTATAGATATTGAATTTGACCGAAAAAGTAATTGCGATGAATGTTATAAATCAACAAATCAACAGAAAACTTAAAATTTAGAAGAAATAGTGATTATCGCTGAACATTCTTGGGTATATATAATTTAGTAGAAATACCAATAAAACCATTCTGACTAAAAAGAATTCATTGGACTAAAATACTTTGGTATGATATGTGACACACTCAAATTATAAAATAATTACATGGTGGAAATGTGAACATCAAGAAAAACCAAATACTATAAAAAAATTAAAACTGCCGGTTTCATGCTAATTTCTTTGAATTTTTAGTTTCTAATAATTCTAAACTGCAGGAGTAGTCAATCCGCTGATTTAGAAACTTCCACATCCACACCGGCGGTGTTAAATTTTCTGTCAATTCAAGTTAAGACGTCACAGTTTTGTAATTTTTAACTTATGATGTCACAATTTCTTACAGATTTAACGTATGGATTCACGAACATCGTATTTGATTATATTATAAGTGTAGTAGAAACCACGAAACAAGACATCTATGTCATCACTTGTATTCGTACGAATTAAGTAAAAATATTAAGTCAATTAGCATTTATTTCAAAAAAACCAAATAAATATTCCAATTTAGTAGTTTTCGCTAAGCTTCACTCATGTACAAACTGTAATGAAGCATGATTGCAAATAATACTATATTTCACACACTCTTTATTTTGTCACAATTTTTAAAATGAAAGTCTAATGTTTTATTAATCCAATGAATTCAATTACAATAAAATACATTTTCAAAAACTGAGTTACATCTATTAATCTACATACAAAGATGCAATAACTGCAATATAAACTATTACCTTCAGATGCAGTTGAAGTATTTCTCAATATTATAACTTTGGCAACTGTGCTATAAATCAAAACTAAGCTTTTGCTTGTTGACATTTTAATAAAACGACATCTTTGCAAAATGAATTAATTTTTGTTAATGCTCTTAAAACTTTTCACAGTATATTTCATTTACAAAGAAGCTAAAAATGGTATCCTATTTTAAAAAGAGGCATGCAGTATCACCTTGGCATTAAAGGTTATGTATTCGCTAACCTAGGGTTAAAACTCGTAACAGGAATGCTTTCTAATGATTTACCTGTAAATTTGTTGTAAAAAAGATAAATAATTATATCAATTAAAAATAGAAAAAAATTTCAAAGTAAAATGATTAAATCATAAAAAGCACTTTTATTTAATCTTCAGCACTTTCAAAACTTGATTGTGAGCCTTCACCAACTTGTAAGGTTGTTGACAGTTACATCAAGTTCTTCTTCTCTTTGAAACTAATTATTTATAACATCCCTATGATTGACGAAAATCTGCCAAACACTGATTAGTGATTCTTTCTATGTTGCAACAACTATGTCATCGTCATAGCCATCACGAACAATATGTAACGTGTTGCGTTACGCTATCTATAAATTAGAGAGAAAAATAAAATTTAATTTGAAGGAACACAATATATAGATGCATCTTGTATAATATAATTCAAAAATAATTAAAATAAATTCTATATGATATTTTAATTCCTTTGTTTTTAGAAAATGCAATTTCAGTTAGAGCAACTAGAATAATTAAAGCAATAGAAAATGGACTTTCTCAAAATAGATTTGGTACAATTTAATATAATAGTAAGATAACGCATTAGTTATTAAATAGGATTAATGTCACGACACTAAAATCCATTGAAACAAAAGTTCCCATAAATCATATAATGTAATAAATCTGTAATATGAAAATATTAATAGGTATAGACTACAGGGTGTCATGTAAAAAATAAAACAGCTGAGTGGCAAGGGACTACCTGAAAGGATAGCTCAAACAAGTAGGTTGTGTGTGTGTTAAGGGAGCTGACTTTGTTGAAAAACAAGCAGAAAATGGATATACTACTGGTTTCTAGAAATCCTTAACCCTTTTAGAATGATGAAATTTAAAACAGTGAGTAATACTATAATCTTTTATGTTTAGAATTATTAATTATGCAGTTGCGTACTGAAAATGTCTATTGTCTGTGTTTTATGTAGTAGAAAATTATTTAAACTGAAAGTGATTACGTTATTAAACAACGATTTATTGACAAAACGATGTTGGTTAAATTTAAGCATAATGGTGTCAGTTTAAAACATTAAGAAGTGTGTACATATTGACTTTAAATTAATTTGAATGGACCATGAAAGTATAATATGAAAATTAGTACTTAACTGTTTTCATTTTGTTATTAGAGGTACTCCCAATTATAGTGCCGTGTAACTTAATATGGAAAAAAAGAAAATTTGGAGTGATAGGATTATTGATGGATTAGATTTAATTTCTTTTAGGATTTCTTTTATCAATACCTGGTCAGACTGAGATTAAGAGATTTGGTGTTTTTAAGGATATTTGTATTTATATTGCAATTATTTCATATGAATACAGATTAACTTTACGTTGAATTTTATTTGACTTTATTTAGGAACTATGTGAACTCAGCTAATTGTAAAAGGCTTTCCAGTCACCCCAGTGATGAAGTTGTATTTGGAAAAGGCATTTTATTTTAAAATTTCTTTAATTATGACAAAACTAAATCAGTGTTTTAAGATATTTTAGAAAAAAATATCGTATAACATGACAATCTAGGAACCTGAAACACAGTAGACCTATACAGAATAACAGTTTTCCGAGTAGAGATGATATCAAAGGGACTGGTACGAAAAATGGTTTGGCGCGTCTTAATTATGGCAGAGAAAAACCTTTCAGAATAAGTGGTTAATGTAATGCATATTGTTTGCATTTAAGCCATATTATTTTTATTTTGAATTTTGCTATTATCTTTTATTAATTTATTCCATAAGAATCCATTCCCGCAACATTGCAGTTGACTGAAGCACACTTAAATTATTATGGGAGCCTCTACCCTTCAGGAAAAATCGAAATTTATTAATGCAATGTTCATTTTACCTGTAACACTATTTTTAGCATACACTTCAAGGTCTTTTTTTCAATAAAATCTCTTCTTTTCATGTGATTTTGTAATTTTTTATGTTTAAGATTTTGGTGCCCAATCATGGGGCATTTTTTAAAGCATAAGGCAGTTTTTTTCTTTATTTTAAGGTAACTTATCCAATTTCAGGGCTTTTAAGGGTCAGCTGTTTTGTCGTTTTTTAAATTGTTGGCCTTTTTTTTTAGCATTAACCAATAAGTCATAATTATTTGTTTTTTAAATAATATAACCATAAAAAAATTTTTAATATGAATTTTGTTAAGTTGTGAACTTTTTTAAATTGTTTGTCATTTTATTAAATTGAGTTAAGGAAACTTATTTTTTTTTAAAATTTTTTGACAAATTATTTTGAGGGGTTTTAAGACAGAAACTTACTGATTGTGACATTAAAACAATAATTTATTAAATATTAAAATATAATCTAGGTGTAATTTAGACTTTTTATTGAAAACTGAATTATGAATTGCCAATTGGGATGTGGAAAGAAAATAATTATTTGACAGTATCCGGATTAAAAAATTTTTTTGCAAGAACATGATTATGACTATCGACGGAATGAAGTTAGTTGGTTAAAAATAAAGTTTGGAGAAAAATATTTTGCTCCCAGATGCGTTGGACATCTTCAGAGCCAAATGGGTATTTAAACTTTTAGGGTTATTTTTGATTGTTGATAAAGGTTTTATAAAGAGGCATGAATTAATGATGATATAGGTCAGTCTCGAGGGAATTGGCATAAAAAATTTTTTTAAAACCAAATGAGACTTTTAATAAAAAATAAAGATAAGAATTTGAAGTAGACACATTTAAGTTAAAACATAGATTAGTTAAAACAATAGGTTACTTACTTTTATTTTTTGTTTTGGGGAAACTATTTTCTTTTAGTTGAGTATAGTTTGAGTATTTTAAGGTGCTTTTGTGTTTCTTTATAATAGAAAATTAGATTCTGACTTGGACTCATACACTTAACAGACTCACGGACATTTAGGTTGACACCACGTCTCCTACCCCGCTATCAACCACTCCCTTAGGAAGCACATCGCCTACATTTTTCAAACAGCCTCCTGGCAACAAAAACCTACCCTTCCTTGGCTGTTCACCCTCGCTTTCCCCTGAAAATAAGGGTTTCCAACCCATGACTGTTAGCTTTATTTGCGCGACTAGGCAGGTCTCTTTTCTATTTTATGACAACACATGTCTGTACCATATCTTCAACTTCTACAACAATAGTTTTACCCAATACCATATATTCCTACTTATTTTCAATTTAACTGGATCTCTCTCCAGTTAATTTCAGCATTGTGCTTTAAGGTGGGGGTTCTATTGAAGGTCACGGTAAGTTAAACAGTTCTTTTTTTATTTTATAATTTTTGAACTTGGTGCATTGATAAACACATTATTGACATAGAACTTAAACTGGAACTGACTTGAGACATGTTTAGGATAAATTAAAGAGGAAAAGAAACTTTAATTTTTAAGGGAAAAGTATAAGGACACGCCTTGTATAATAGATTTCATAAATAATTAATCTTAATTATGCATGATATTTTAATTATTTTGTTTTTAGAAAATATAATTTCAGCTTCAGTAGTTAGTATAGTTAAAGCAATAAAAAATGAAATTTATTAAATTGGTACAATTTAATACAATACTAAGATAACACATTGGTTCTTAAATAGGATAAATGTCACGACAATAAAAACCACTGACATAAAAGTTACCATAAATCATATAATATAATAAATATGTAATGCAAGAATGATAATAGGTAATTTCTAATATTTTGATTCAATCAAACATAGGTATTAATTGCCGAACGTTATTTTCGTGTGTGCATGCATTATGCAAGTTCTATGGACATTGATATATGAGTTTTTTGACACGACAAATCTGTTATCGTAGGGGAATATTAACGAGATGGCTTTATACAGCACAATCGTAGATGCATTGCTAGGATATGCTGTGGTCCCATGCAATTAGTGTTGAATTCATTTTCGATTATTTTACAATAGTAGTAAAACATTTCGACTATTAACCTAAGTTGAAACCTCAACACTATTTTCACCAAAACACTATTTATGTTGCAACACTATTTCCACTCATGCACCCATTCGATTGTTTTGTCGTAGTAGTAAAACATTTCGACTACTAACCTAAGTTGAAACCTCAACACTATTTTCGCCTCAGCAGTATTTATGCCTCAACACTTTTTCCACTCATGCATACGTTCAATTATTTTGCCTTAGTAGTAAAATATTTCGACTACTAACCCATGTTAAGAATGAGTTTGTGGACATAACTTGTTGTGTCCTGAGTAGATAATGTATTATCTACGCAATGATAACATTATTTGAAAGCAGCCATTATTTATCTCAACGTTCATACATAATTAACACTGACTTTGTTACATTGAACGTAATAATGATCGATTTCTTATATGCATATATATATATATATATATATATATATATATATATTACTCAAATTTAGACCAGGGTAGAAAATTAATCAATTTTCATCAAATAATCTTAATCACCGTGTATAAGGAAGCTTTGGGAAAAAGTACGCGTAATTAAAGGCCTAGTGTGAAGATTTAAATCATTCAATTAGAATGTAGGGTTTGTATAGAATTTTATTAGATAATACGCGTTAGTAAAACCGTGGAGCATAAAAATTTATTTGTTTCATTAAAAATAAGGGATTTAAATTATTCACTAGATGCTTTCTATAAAAAGAAGCAGAATTAAAAATGCTCAACTTGTATGTAATTTAATTGTTCCAAGTACTAAAACTAGCGAGAAATTACGTGCGAAATTTATATTAATTAATTCAAATGTTAAGTAACGGATATTAAACAAAGTGTACAAATAATAATTAATATTTAATTAGTATTCGCTAAAAATTAAAGAGTAGAAGTCATGCCATTCATTATTATTTTAATTGGAGTTAATTGAACCATTAGTGATACATAATGTGCATAAAAGCTTTTAAAAACCCAATAATACCAAATATGAGACGTGTTACTGACATACAGATCTATCGGGAGGGTTGAAATGCGTGGAATATCCAAATCGTAGAAGTATTACGATTGAACACCTGCGTATTTTTAAATATCATGTTCTGTTTAATTTGTTTGGATAAACATGAAAATTCTGCGTATATTGCAAACGGTCGGATAAACCGTAGCTTATATTAACGGGAAGGCTAGTTGAGGGGTTATTTAACTCAAATAAGAATGCACGTGGATTCAAATAACCGATAGTAAAGAATATCGATTTGTACCACTCAGACCAGGGTAGAAAGAGACGGATAAAATGCGCAAAGCAGAGACACGGGTAATAAAAGGCGTGATTGGAGCAACGTCACTAGGTTTGCGATTGGTTGGAAATAAGATGCAAACATTAAAGGTGTAAACATAACATTTCTGTATAAAATTTAATTAGTTGTTCTCAGACGTGGCGAGCCGTGTGGATATTTCATAGATTTTCAACTTGGACGTGTGCAAATTTTGTAGAATCACTGTGCCGGACTGTCGAAAGGGAACATAGAATGCGAAATTCTAAAAATTGTCCGTTGCGGAACAAATCCGACGTGCAAGCGGGCTATTATATAAACCTGTGCTAATATGAGTTTCGCTCTCTTAGATTTTTGATTTTATTGAATACTTTAAAACAGTTTGCTCTTTATTTTTTGATGTTATACGATACTGCAAGCAGAATACGTGCTACGATACAAGTTATTATGCATTAGTGCACTTAGAAAAGATAGATAAGGTAATAAAGTCTAGTTATGTTTGCGGGTATTACTGTACCAATTATCTAAATTAGTAGCGATAAATAAATATATTTAAGTATGCAGCTTTGTATAGCGTGAACGAATTATGAATTGCTTTGCTATTTTTCGGGAGTGAGTAATCAAGTGGTATTTGTAAACGTGATCGGATCCACAAAACAAGATTTAGATATACATAGATGAGTTCCTGAGAAGCCCTGAAACAATTTTAGATGAATGGTGATGTAGAAAATTTTAAAAGTGTTCAATCTGAGGACGTAAACATAACCCAGTTGGAATGGTGAAATTAGCAAGGACGATGTACATTGAAGCCACGAGTGCAGTAACCTTCAGGTAACTTATGCTTTGTTGTTCAATCTTTGATGTTTTGGTGGGTGTTGGATACTTTTATAATTTGTTTGATAAAAATGGACAGTAGTGAATTTGTATAAACAACACATTTTTAATTTTAAGGTGAATTTTTCTTGTATAAGTAGAAAGGAGTATTTAGCAGTTTATGTTTTGATTATGATGAAAATTTGGGTCTGTCTTTGAGCTCAATTAGACTAACCTGTTAAATTAACGTAAAGGGGTGGGAGATGCTCCCTTTTATTCAGACGCAGGTCTGCAAATATTGTTGAATTAATTAGTATGCATCCTACCAGGACTTTAATTCTGGATGCAAATTAAAATGATGACAAATTTAAACTTGAAATTTTATGATACTGAAATTTATGCTGAAATTTAATTTTGAAATTTTAATGTATTATGAATATTGATGTAAATAGAGTTAACGTTGATGTTTGTGGTAGGAATGTGTTTGTTTTTTTTTATGAATGAGGATGAAAGTTTTAACTAGGTGAGCAGCCGAGGCGGAAAGAGTAAAGAGGCAATTATCAGAAGAGACTCAACAGGGTGAGAATCACAGCAAATCTTGGTGCCCAATTCGAGAGGCTCGAATGTTTTTTTTTTACTCCGACGAGGATTTTACCCAGGATACACAGCATATTCTTGACGGCCCAACGATGGGGCTCGATTCGAAAACCTTAGTTCACGAATTAAATAAAATGTTGGAAGCTTCACAGCAATATATATATATATATATATATATATATATATATATATTCCAGATATTATAAGAGTAAATCTGTCACTATACATTTTGTTAATTGAGAGCACACTGTATATAAAATACGCGGGATTAAATACATAAGAACATAGAAATATCCAATAGTAGTTTACAAGTTAAGATAAGATTTGAAAACGCAACAAATTGCAACAAAATTAAATCAACGAGAAACCTATATGAATTGGTTTTACAAATATTTAACAATTGCGTTAAAAATATCATCGTACACGCAATCTAAATTATGCATTATTAGAAAATAGTACGTGACAGGAAGAGTTCACATTTGTTCAAAAATCCAATGTTATGTAGAAATAAACAAGCACCAGATTATTCAGTTTAGATAATAATAAATAACGAACATTGAATACGTGACTTAATAAAAGGAAATTGTTGGAATTTCTCAAATAAAACCATGATATGTGAGTATTACGTGACGAACCAGGCATGCATTTGAATATTTGAACTAAATAATTGGTGAAAATTCTAACGTGTGCAAGATAAAGGTAAAGGTGTCGTCTCAGAAAGGGGATGGGCCAATGAAAGCAGGTGGAGGTGTGCCTTTAAATACGATAATGATGAAGCGACGAATTAGTATACATTCAAACTGGGCTACGACTATGTTCGAAAGCACTAATAATTTACGTAACCATTGAAACAAAAATTAAAGTGAAATCATTTTGAAAAAGTGTACAATGTGTGCAACGAATAAGGCGATCTATTATAGACGGCTTTTAATACTGATATTTAAATGGGCTTTTAATACTGATATTTAATACTGGGATTTTAATACTGGTAATTAAATTGGATTTTAAATTATTTTAATACTGATATGGAAAATGTTTTATTACTGAGATTGAAATTGTCTTAAATACCTACATTTAAATGGGATTTTTAGATCTACATCAAAGTTGTTCTCATGCCGATATTTAAAATTGGATTTTAATACCTACATGTTATTTGGATCTGGATTGTAATTTTGGCTTTGATGTAGACTTCTAAATTTGACTTTCAACGAAACAACTCATGGTGATGAAGATCACAAGCTGGGAAGGAACTACAGAACCATTCCAGGTTAGCAATCTTGATACAATTTATTATTGAAAACTGTTTTTAAATTAATATTTATCATTTTTGTATCTGTAAGAGTCAACAAAACATAGTAGGTTCATTGATCAATTTATGACAAAGGTAATAGACATCTTGGAACGTTCAAAGGTCCCTAAACATAAGTAAAAAGATAGTTTTGCTGGCTTCAAATATCATAAATCTGGTTTATGTAAATATTCTGAAAAGGGGAAAATTTTGAGAGTTGTAAATATTTAATCATTATATTGTGTATTGTAGAATTGCTTTATTTAATTAAATAAGCTAGTCGAGGCAAAAAACCATAACTTAACATTCCACATCATACGTGCTTGATTAGTAGGAATAAATTTCACAACAAAACTTATAACGGCTCAACGCTGGGATTAATATCACAGCATTTTATGATATGCCCAATCGTGGGGCCTAATATAAAAGAGATATCACAGCATCGTAGGGGCTCGTTAATCCTAATAAAAATATCACAGCATTTTATGGCGACCCAAATCGTAGGAGCGAGAACACCACAAAAAGAAAATTAAAAATTAAAAATCGTAGGAGCGAAAAATTTAGAAATTAAAATTTGCAGAGGCACGAATAAAAATTTAATTTAATAAGGGTTAGGAATTTAAAAATCTGAAGGATTTTGAAATATTAATAATAATTTAAAATTTTTAAAATGGATAAACAAATAAAGGAGGCCAGAGAGGCATTAAGGAACCAAGGGGTAGAAGTAGGGTCTCAAGAAAGCGTAATTTTACAGGATGTATCTATGGAACTGCAAGGACAACGGTTGACGCGAAGTCAAAGTGAAGAACAACAGGTATTGCAACAATCGGAAATGATGTCAATTTTATTAGCCTTAAATAAAAAAGTGGACAAAAGCGAAGAGACCATGGAAAATATTAAGATGCAGATTAAGGAAAATGGAAAAAAGCTAGGTGCCAAAATAAAAATTATAAGCGACGGATTAAAAGAAAGTAATCAAACAATCGTAGAAATGCAAGTACACTTTGAAAATAAATTCATTAGAATGATGGACGATGTGGATAAAGTTAGGGACAAGGTTTGGAAAGTTAAATTAGATCAGGAAACATGTGAAAAAGAAACAAATGATCGGATTACAGATTTAGGTAAAAAGATGCGGGAAATTCAAGGAAACTGTGAAATAGGACTTAATGATGTAAATAGAGAATTAGGTAATTTAAAATCAAAATTCGAAAATGCGGGTAGGAATCAGGGGCAACACACTAGGATAAATAGACCGGAAATTTCAGTTGAGAAATATTCCAAATTTTATGGAGACAACAAGGTGAATCTAAAAGTATTTTTAAATAATATAATAAAATTAATACAGGGATCAACGGATGAAAGGTACAATCTAAATTTCGTTAGATCAATGTTGAGAGGAAGCGCGGAAATATGGTACGACTTAATAGAAAATGAGATAGGGACATTTCAGGAATTTGAGAGTAGATTTTTAAGAAAATTTTGAAGGAACAATCAACAATACAAGGCGCGGGATAATTTAATTACAGGAAAATATAATCAGAACTTAGAGATGACAGGTGAACTATACACCATACAAAAATTCAGTATAGCGAAGCAATTAGATCCGCCGATGGAAGAAACACAAACCATAAAGTACTTAGCGGAACATTTTAGCGAAGAGATAAGACATTATGTGATGATTCAAAACATAATAAATAGAGAGATCTTCTTGGAATATCTACAACGTTGTGATGAGTTAGGATAAAGTCGTGTGGCGGAAAGTAGGATAATACAAAGACAGTGAGAAAACTTAGTTAGAATGCAAAGAAGCACAGAAAATAGTAGATCGAATAATAAGGAAAATTATAGGGGAACTTTTTATAGAAATAATTACAATAACTACAACGATAATAATTATAGAAGAAACTGGAAACAAGAGACACGCCAAGAAGAGAAACAGAGCAAACAAATCACGACAGAAACATAAATCAGTGTACACTACAAGTACAACATCGGGAACAATCAGCACAACCTAGAAGAACGAACCGTACCTATGCAGAAGTGACGAGTCAGGCAAGACCATCTATGTCGAATCAGGATTTTTGAATGAAGACAAACCAAGTAAGCCCTTATAAAAATGGATATGAACACCAGCATGAATATATAAAATGTAAAATGGAAAATGATATGAATAAAAGCTTATTATCGATAATTAAATTGAAAATTGAAGATAGTAGAGGCGGAACACTCATTGATACGGGAGCAGAAGCGTTGTTAGTGTCTGAGAATTTTGTTAAACTGGAAAAGTTAATGGGGAGTATGATGCCTATTAGGAAGTTTAATTTAATAGCACCAAATAGCAAGAGATTTGCAAGTGTGAGCAAGATGATAATTCTGGAATGTGAAATGGGTAAGATAAAGTTTGAAAATGAATTAATTTATAATAGTGCCGCGGTTAAGAGTAGATGCAATATTTGGTATGGACATAATTGATAAGTTGGGATTAAAAATAAATGCCGAAGGAAAGGTAAAAAGATGTAGAAGGAGAATATATAAAATGGGATAATGAGGAGAGCATTGAAGTCAAAGGAGACTGCTTGAATATTAATCAATTTGAGAGTAAAGTTGATATAAAGGGGGATATTGATGATGAAAGAAGATGTCCAAAGGAAGTGAAAGATAGGGTAAAGACACTATTAATGAAGAACTCAGAATTAACAGGATCAGAATCCAGAAGAGTAGCAAAGGATGTGCATAAGTTAGAAGTTGTAGACACAGAGACGTTTAAAGAAATTCCACCAAAAAGAGAATCAAGAAGATATATCGGTTTTTATAGAAAAGGGCAAAATTATAAGTGTGAAGTGGTTCTTTTTGGTTTGTTGGAAAATGAGAATATGATATGTGAACCGAATGAAGAATTTAGGAGTGATAGGTTAAAATTTAGAGAAGTTTTGGGATATGAAGGATACATTAGGGGGAAAAACTTGATAATAACTTAACTTCAGAAAATAAGTTTGAAAAGTGAGCGTATAGGGGAAACAAGAAAGATAGGCTTATTGCAGAGAGAAAACTTTTGATAATGGAGAAAAGTGTACATACTGTAAGATAAACTAGAGTTAAATAGGGATATCATCATAAATTAGGATAGGTTTAGGAATAGAAAATTGTACAAATTGAAAATATTAGACGACAAAAGGCCTAGGATGGGTTAATGAAATTGGAAGTATAAGTAAATAAAAACTTATTGTAAATATGAGAGAACAATGAAGCATATGATAGGTTAATAATAATTAGGAAATTAAAAGTAGTGTGGCTTAATGGAATAAAACTTATTGTAAATATTAGAAAACAATAAAGCATAGGATAGGTTAATAATAATTAGAATAGGTTTAGGAAAAGTAGGAGCAGCACAGGTTCATGTAAATAAAAGTGGTTCATTGGATATAGGAAAAGTATGAATAAATAGGGAGTGAAATATTAGTAGATTATAATAGGTAGTGTGAAAATAGGAAAAGTATAGACAAAGAGAGATTGAAATATTAGTAGATTATAATATGTAGTATAAATTTAGAAAAGATAGGGAAAGTATGGATAGATAGAAAACAGGTAGAGAGAATGTTTGGTATACATTCACAGAGGCATGTGTAAGTAGTAGTTATTCATAAAACATAATAAAGTATTTAGAATGAATAGGTGAATAGGTATAGAATAGATTAAAATAGGAATATAGATGTAAACATAATGTAGGAGTTGTGTACATAGTAAAAAAATAAAAACAAATTAATTTTGGACCAATGTAAATTTTGTTCACGTTGGGCGCCAAAAAATTAACTTTTTCTAAAAATTTTTATTTTAATTTGGAGGAATAATGCTATAATTATAGGGTAGTTTAAGGGTAGGTTAAGTCACAGGGGTCGTAGAATAAATAAAAACAACTTCCAGTTTAAGAAAAGCACATAATTCCAGATATTATAAGAGTAAATCGGTCACTATACATATTGTTAATTGAGAGCACACTGTATATAAAATACGCGGGATTAAATACATAAGAACATACAAATATCCAATAGTAGTTTACAAGTTAAGATAAGATTTGAAAACGCAACAAATTGCATCAAAATTAAATCAACGAGAAACCTATATGAATTGGTTTTACAAATATTTAACAATTGCGTTAAAAATATCATCGTACACGCAATCTAAATTATGCATTATTAGAAAATAGTACGTGACAGGAAAAGTTCACATTTGTTCAAAAATCCAATGTCATGTAGAAATAAACAAACACCAGATTATTCAGTTTAGATAATAATAAATAACGAACATTGAATACGTGACTTAATAAAAGGATATTGTTGGAATTTCTCAAATAAAACCATGATATGTGAGTATTACGTGACGAACCAGGCATGCATTTGAATATTTGAACTAAATAATTGGTGAAAATTCCAACGTATGCAAGATAAAGGTAAAGGTGTTGTCCCAGAACGGGGATGGGCCAATGAAAGCAGGTGGAGGTACGCCTTTACATACGATAATGATGAAGCGACGAATTAGTATACATTCAAACCGGGCTACAACTATGTTCGAAAGCACTAATAATTTATGTAACCAGTGAAACAAAAATTAAAGTGAAATCATTTTGAAAAAGTGTATGAATTTGTACAACAAATAAGCCGATCTATTATAGACGGCTTTTAATACTGATATTTAAATGGGCTTTTAATACTGATATTTAATACTGGGATTTTAATACTGGTAATTAAATTGGATTTTAAAATATTTTAATACCGATATGGAACATGTTTTAATACTGAGATTGAAATTGTCTAATATACCTACATTTAAATGGGATTTTTATATCTACATCAAAGTTGTTCTCACACCGATATTTAAAATTGGATTTTAATACCTACATGTTATTTGGATCTGAATTGTAATTTTGGTTTTGATGTCGACTTCTAAATTTGACTTTCAACAAAACAACTCATGGTGATGCAGATCACAGGCTGGGAAGGAACTACAGAACCATTCCAGGTTAGCAATCTTGATACAATTTATTATTAAAAACTGTTTTTAAATTAATATTTATCATTTTTGTATCTGTAAGAGTCAACAAAACATAGTAGGTTCATTGATCAATTTATGACAAAGGTAATAGGCATCTTGGAACATTCAAAGGTCTCTAAAAATAAGTAAAAAGATAGTTTTGCTGGCTTCAAATATCATAAATCAGGTATATGTAAATATTCTGAAAGGAAAAATTTTGAGAGTTGTAAATATTTAATCATTATATTGTGTATTGTAGAATTGCTTTATTTAATTAAATAAGCTAGTCGAGGCAAAAAACCATAACTTAACATTCCACATCATAGGTGCTTGATTATTAAGGGTAAATTTCACAACAAAACTTATGACGGCTCAACGCTGGGATTAATATCACAGCATTTTATGATATGCCCAATCGTGGGGCCTAATATAAAAGAGATATCACAGCATTTTATGATGCCCCATCGTAGGGGCTCGTTGATCCTAATAAAATATCACAGCAATATATATATATATATATATATATATATATATATATTGTATATAGCGAAGCCATTATTTTAGATTACTTTTAGAAATGTAACATTGTAACAATCAATACATTGCACATCCTGTATTTTAGAAAACTTTGCAATCTACTTTGTCATTATCTTGTTCAAACCAAACCTTAATGTTTCATGTTATTTCCTCTTAATCTGTACCACATTGGTTAGTTACTTTGTATTTTTCATAATCAGTTTTCCTGAAAGATTATTACAAACTAGGAAGTTTTGGCTAACCTCTATACTGATTATCACATGCCAAAACCTTCCATATAAACCGGTATCCTTGAGTCAGCATGTATAAAAGGCCAAGACACCCTTTCACTCATCGGTAATTTGTGGGCAGCTAAGCAGCTAGCCAAGTCATTGGTCATCTGCTGTGGAGCAAGTTGGCTCTCATCAAAATGGTGACTTAACCCTTTATAGATGCTGAAGAAACCCTAATCAAGATAGTCACTTAGAATCTCCACCATAAGTTAACTCTTCATTATTATAACTGTTTAACTCTTTTACTGCTTCGTATTTTATTAACATATTGTTTAGTTTAAGTTGATTCTAATTAAATACTGTTGTTTGATTTCATCGTTTCATTACTTCTATTCAGGTAATTGTTACTTTCACTTACATTTCTCAATAGATCCCTAGAACCCCAAGACCTGAGTTAAATACCACCTCTCGCAACTTACCATCTATAACAAACTCTACCATCACATTACCATAGCTACGCCATTATCCCAAAAGTATATTTAACAAACATTAAAAGTGCATTTAACGTTTGATGAAGGCGCCGGCTCCCCGTATATAACATTTGGTGGAAGCGCCGTGATTAACATTTGGTGGAAGACCCGTGTCCAACAAATGGTAGGAATGCCGTGTTTAACACATGGTAGAGACGCCGTTTCCGCATTTAACATTTGGTGAAGGCACCGTGTTTAACATTTGGTAGAAGCGCCGTATTTAACAAATGGTAGAGACGCCGTATTTAACATTTGATAAAGGCGCTTGGCTTATAATTTTTTACGCTTATAAATATTTGATGTCGGACGCTCAGACTTATATATATTTTTTAGGGCCACACTAATATTCCATATCCTTTCGTGAAGTCGGTTCAATGGTATACTTTTGAATTCCAATCACAGTTTTATTTTAAATTTCATTAAAATCAATCTTACTTTAATAATTTGACACTTTGTATTTCTTAGTATATCCCATCAAATCCAACTTTTAAATTTTTATTCAGGATTTTATTTACAAATACTTCTTTACAAAAGAAAAACAGCTGATCATTGACACCAATCAAGCTATCCCTAAGAACAAATATTTAGTTTAAAACGTTTTAGTTTCTATTTTAGTATAGGGAAAAAGAAGACGATTCTAAGTATTTTATTTCAATGTCAAATTAAGATACGGTTAATACCACAATTCTATTTACACATTTACATGACAAATCATAGCGCTTATCCTACCGCATGATTTATTTTTCTCTAGATTGGTAATTATTTGAAAACCAAAGTGTGACCTTTCATTCTTAATCACTTCTGTTAATCTTTCTTTTTAAACCACATCAAAATATTTAAGGAACATTAGTTATCAACAGTTACTAGACAAGACTTGTCATCTGAGGTTTCCTACATCCTGTTTAGAATGCGTTAAATTACATTTTTTCAAACTTTTATTTTTCAGAAATTATTTTTAATTTATCAGCACTTGGTAAAAACAAATTCCATTTGGACATCATTCCTAAAAAATTTCAGCTCTCGCTTACCTCAATTCTGTATAATCCCTTAACGTTACTGAAAATGCACGACAAAACACAATTGAATCACTTAATGTACACATTTACACAATTTTTTATTAATTTTTTTTCTTCACGTTTTCTTAAAAAACTGAAAACATTTTGGTAAACTTTTACTTTATTTCCTTCGCACTACAAATCAACTCACAACACTATTAGATACTTTGATACCGATCTTAGACTTTCTGGTTAAAATATACCACAATCTTAAGTTGATAACAGAATGTGGTCATGAATTATTCATAATCCTGTAATTTAGCGTTATTTTTATGCATTAATCTTCAAGTACATAGCATACTTGACACAAATTTACGAATTTCTTATGTCTTATACACATTATTTAAAAATACAAAAAAAGAGAAAAAGCCAAAAACGTTATAAGTATAGTTTGTAACTAATTATTAACTGTAACACAGTAAGAAATAAGTTAGATTATATCTTTTTTTTTAAATATTACTTTAAAGGTAACTAAAAATTAGGAAATTTTTAAGGTTTTATTTTTAAGCGAGTCTAGTTATTATACACTCTGCAAACCTCATATTTTTTAAGTAATTTTGCTATAGATGAAACATACTTTTAGAAAGCATGAAACTAACTTTCTCATTCCTATATTTGGAACAAAATGATTTAAGTATTTTTACATGTAGATTTATTCTGCAGAAGGAAACGTTTTATAAAAACGCGTATGATTTTTTTTACCCAGATAGAAAAAAAACATTTTAAGAAAACCACAAAAAATTTGGTGCAGACAATAATGGCATAACTTTCTAGATATGTCCTAATGGGCATTGCATTGTTTTTTGTTTAACAAATCTTCTAGATATTTAGCTTCATGGAAAACCACTCCAGGAACATTCTGGCAACGTACAATGCCAAATATGAATTGTCAGAACTTCCAAAACGAAGAACTGCATTATACAACTATTTACAAAAAATCAATGTAAGTATTTCAAGTAAGATATAGTATGACATATTAATACTCTAAACTTTGAAATGAATTTAAATTTCCCATTTCTTTAAGATATATAAAAATTTTAAAACAATGTAAATGACTTAAGTACAACGATTTCAAATTCTTTTAAATTTTCAGATATCTTACATTTACCGCGTGGTTGCCGGTCAAAGAGTAGCACCACGGTACTGCCAAACTGTCGTAAAAGGCGACTAAAACAGCTCTACACATGCATACACTCTACACAATTTATTAGGAACAAAATGAGACTTACTTTTACATTTGAGTTTCAAACACACTTGACATAGTGCAAACATCATTATATTTGTCACAGAACACGAAATAAGTTACTTTTTTTTATATTTGGACGCATTTTGGGTGCACACATGAAAACATTTAAAAAATGTCTCATTCAATGAGTAAATACCTTGAACTACTTTTGCCACAATCTGCACAATATGAGCCACAATCTCAATATTACAAATGAGATTACTTTAAACTGTGTAAGTCAATAAAAGATTACAAAACTTTTACATAAAGAACATTAAAGTTCTTGCGACTTTTTTCCTGTACTGAATAATATTAATTATAATTATTGTTTTGCCGCACAATTCCACAGTGTTTTCAACTAGAAACCAATTATTTATGGCAACAAATTCTGAATTGAGTATTTTAGTAGCATATTGCCAGATACACGACACAATTTTGTACAGACAAATGATCACATAATTGATCAAAGCTTAAGATATCCAATTGTTATTTTTTACATAATGAAAACGAATTGATTAATATGATTTTAAACTATTATGTCCGTATACAACTTAAAGTTGAACTACTAAAAATATTTATTAATTTTTCCGGTGCAGTTATCTTAAATATGGCATGTTATAAAAACACTGAGATAAAGATAGTTACATTGAACAATCTTACCTACATGATAATGATGCCATTACGATACTTAAAACGTAACTATCAGTACTACATTACAGTACCATGATTACAAATGATAATTTATATGAGTTATTGATGAATGTATATATGTATTATGTTTTCTTGCATAACAGGTGCCACAAGGTATTCAAAGACGTGCAAATGATATATTTTTCTTGCATAACAGGTGTCGCAATAGACATACAAAGATGAGCAAATGATGTGTAATAAATAAATAAAAATAAATAACCGGAATTATGTAGCGTACTGCAACTTTATTATTATATGATTATAAAATATTGAAACATACTACACAATGAGTTATTATATTAAAAATATTGTATTATGATTACTGTGATAGAAACAAGTTCACAAAGAAGCGCTTATATCTGTATCGAGCTAGCATCTTCGGACAGTAGATCCTCATACTTTTTTCCTTTTGTGCACAAACTAACATAGACTCAATAGATTTTTCTAAACTACCAGTACTAAGATGCTTGCTAAAGTAATATTTTTGTAATAGAGTCGATACACTCTTTATTTTTTCTTGTTATGAATTATATGAAAAATTTTGAAATAATATGAAGAATGTAAAATATTAAGGCATCAACGGACAATAATTGTAGACATTTTCAACATTCTTAAACATTCTAGTCGATTTTCTAAAATTTCTGTTAATTTCAGACTTTGAACTTTTGGTACACATGATTTATCAATAAATTTTAACAATTTTCATAATTCTTGTTTTACTAGTATGAGCCATAGCCACACTCATACAGACAGTTATGCAGGTTTGAAAGTCAAAACTACATTTTTTTCACAGAAAATATAGTGTTACTTTAATCGGTCATGTTCTATGACTGGAGAGACTTAGCCACCCTTTCCACACTCAACCCACAGCTGCTGACGAAGCCTAGCCACCTTCTTCAGACTTAGACAGTTTTGGAAACCATAGGTCAAAACATGTAAAGCCGAAATAGTAATATTAATTTTATTTTGTTGAAAACAAACACTTTTAATTATAAAGGACATTTTGCCTTTAACGGAAAATACTATGATGGACGAATACCACATATAAACAACCTTTTTTTTAAGGAAAGCTCTTTTCCTTAGTTTCTAAAGTTATTACTTTTGAATTTTTTTCTGACTTTAAGATTAATTAAATTTCATAAAATCTTTAAGCATTTTTGCAATTTTTTTTGCATTTGTATTTTTGCATATATGAATATTACATACGAACACAAATATAAATTTTTACCTTTATTTTTATCAATTTTTTTTGTAAGACAGTGGGACAACGAGATGTTAACACTTTCTGCTCTTTTTCCGGTTAAGTTCCAACTTTTTTTTGTAATGTTAACTTTAACTTTATTTACCTATTAGTATAAAACATTGTCAATACTTTTTCTGAAAACCTCCTCTGTTCTTAGATTTACAAACCCCTTCCCATGAACGAACACCTACGGCACAAATAAAATGACACTTATGTTTTATTTTATTTATGGAGTTGGTACATATACCAACACGAACACAATGCTTGATTAACTAACAATCGTACAAAAATATTCAACTTTTTGAACTAAAAATGGATGTCAAAGTCTCGACTTTCGCAAAATATCATGAAATTTATTATGGAAATAATAAATGGAATATTAAATGGAATATATAAGTTTTCCTATGATGGAATATTAATCAAAATGGTTTACTCTTTGGTTTTCCAATGCACAAAAACTGAAGCACTTATAGTACAACGAAGATCAACAACATAGTATCAACACAATGGAGTTATGAAGTCTGGCATGCATGGTCAAATTCCTTTCAACACCTTCTGGTCTTTACTGATGTTAACTCTCAACACTTCAACATTTCAACACATATGGTATAATGTTCAAAACATTGTTCCAGTTTTTTTATAATAATGGTTCAACCGAGTGCCAGTGATATGTTTCATGCATTAATTTTTCAAGTGCCTTCTAGTCATGCAAGTGTTTATGCTCATAAAGACTTTTTTATTTTTTTATTTTCGTTATTTAACTTTATTATTTTTATTTTTCCCTTACGTCAATTTACTTTTAAGTGCATTATACCTACGAATATGTTATGTTAATATTTTGCCAACATGAATTTATTTTTGATTTCCTACTTTCAGAATTTTTCTTTAACTCTTGTTTATGTACTTTTAACTTTTTATGTTTAAAATTTTTAAACTTTTAACTTTTGCAATTTTATCTGTTTACAATTTTACCTTTTAACTTATGCTTTTTACAGTGACCATTTGCTTTGAATTGATTTGATTTAATTTGATGTGAATGCCTTCTTATATACAATTCTCTCCTTGTCTCATTTTTTCTTTTTTTCAGCTTTTTCACCTTTCTTTTAATTTATTTGGAGTCCAAATTTTACAAAGGCGGGGCATGTGTTGTATATAGTAAAGCCATTATTTTAGATTACTTGTAGAAATGCAACACTGTAACAATCAATACATTGCACATCCTGTATTTTAGAAAACTTTGCAATCTACTTTGTCATTATCTTGTTCAAACCAAACCTTAATGTTTCATGTTATTTCTTCTTAATCTGTACCACAATGGTTAGTTACTTTGTATTTTTCATAGTCAGTTTTCCTGAAAGATTATTACAAACTAGGAAATTTGACTAACCTCTATACTGATTATCACATGTCAAAACCTTCCGTCTACATGTATAAAAGGCAAGACACCCTTCCACAAATCGGTAGTTTGTGGGCAGCTAAGCAGCTAGCCAAGTCATTGGTCATCTGCTAAAGAGCAAGTTGGCTCTCTCAAAATGGTGACTTAACCCGTTATAGATGCTGAAGAAACCCTAATCAAGATGGTCACTTAGAATCTCAACTGTAAGTTAACTCTTCATTATTATAACTGTTTAACTCTTTTACTGCTTCGTATTTTATTAACATGTTGTTTAGTTTAAGTTGATTCTTATTAAATACTGTTGTTTGATTTCATCGTTTCATTACTTCTATTCAGGTAATTGTTACTTTCACTTACACTTCTCAATAGATCCCTAGGTCCCTAGGACCTGAGTTAAATACCACCTCTCGCAACTTACCATCTATAACATACTCTACCATCACATTACCATAGCTACGCCATTACCAAAAGTATATTTAACGACTGGTCAGTCTTATACGAAATACTCATGAAAAATCTTTTTGGGATATAATCCAATAATAAAAAGAATTATTAATTGAGAAATATATACCAAGACCTTGATTACTTACTATAATCTCACTGTATTTACACAATATTTTTAGAGAATCTATACGATTTACACAATAAATGTGGGTCAATTTATAAACTTAAAAAATGCCATAAGAGCAGGTCTTGCACTAATGGCGGTTAAAAACCGAAAGGAAAGAACGAATCTCAAATAAATTGTGTAAATTCAGTGAGATCATAGTAAGTAATCAACGTCTTAGAATGTATTTTTGTTCATGTTGTTTTTCTGTTTCCATTTTAGCTTTTAAAAATTGTTACCGAAACGTTAAGTGTTGATTAAAACTTCTTAATTAATAATTCTTTTTATTATTGGACTATATCCCAAAAAAAATTTTCATGAGTATTTCTTATATATATATATATATATATATATATATATTATGCTGTGATAAGGGGTTGTTTAAGGGTGTACTTTATAGTAAAGGTCATTTAGGAATGAGTAATTATCATAGGCAGCAGAAAACTGCACTTATTTAGTGAAGAATAGAGAAATAGACATAGTTTGTAGATAGTAAGCAGTCAACACCCTGTATATAAAGTATAAATAGTTTTAAGCGACGCAGATAAACATAGGAAGACGCATAGTTAGCGTAGAAATGAGAAAGATATTCATTAAGTAAATAGTAAATATTTAAATACCCTGTAGATAAAGTTTTGGTTAATTTAGGTATAGCAAGTAATAATATTTTTCAGTGGAAGCACGCGTATATTTATAAGTAAACGATAAAGTGTAATTAGACACGCATTCAAAAGGAGTTCCAGACGATTAGATTAATACGGATATAGAAATAGAGCTTCAAGTAGCATAGGTAAATGCGTACAAATATCTAACCACTTTTGATAAGAAAGCAGATTAAAAATTGCGTGAACAACATGTAAATATGAAAATTTAAAGTCGAGTTGCATCAGTTGTTTATGGAAAGGCAATTAGATCTATCAAAACACAGCATGTCGATAAAGAAAGACAGCTGCAAGCATGTTATGATTATGGGGAATCGTGGTGCATTACATCAGAAACTGCTTTAAATGTAATTATTTGATTGGTCAGAAATAAGCGACGAGCTCTAGATCATACCCACGAATGGAGTGGGAAATAAAGAATATATTAGCAAGCACCGTGATAACAAAGTTAGTTTTGAACTCAACAAAGGCCGAAGTGTGTCGTTATGAAGTAAAGTAATACGTAAATTTTAAAAGTGAGAGGTAAAACAAGTGCTAATATGAAGATTATAATTGCCGATTAAAACGTAAGTACATTTTTCGTGAATTCATTTTAAACTAAAACATAAAAATAATAGGGCTCTGAAGTCCGGGGGAAAATCCAGTGATACAATTCTGATGTATGAGGGAGAAAAATACAAATCTGATGTATGAGGGAAAAAAATACAATTTTGAAGTCCAGGGGAAAATACAGTAATACAATTTTGAAGTCTGGGGGAAGGATAATACAATTCGAAGTTAGAGAAAATTGATTGATAAGAAATAATAATTCCGAAATGGAACGACAATAAATTGGGGTGCATAAATTAATAATGATAGTCCATAGGGTAATGGCAATAATTGAAAGGTAATCCTGAATTGGGGAAGATAATCTTTATTTCAAATGGAAGCTTCGAAGTGAAGAAATAAACCAGGTCAGATTTTTTTAGTTACAAGACATTTTGTTTTTCTATATATTTTTATTTTTATTGAATTTGCTTGATATAATATGCTTGTGAAAAGGTCAACAAAAGAAGTTGCATACAATGAGTAATATGATAACAGGTTTAGAATATTCTACACTTCGTTGATAAGGATAAAAGGTTTTTTTTGGTGACTGGGTTTTGAGTAAATAGTAGATGATTGTTAATAAATGAGATTTATAACAGTAACTAATTGAAAAGTGTATTTCAAATAATTTACAAAAGCTGTATGTACATAATATATTGGGTTCATTATATAAAATCGAAATTAACTGAATTTTATAATTTCAAATAAATGCTAGCCAAGGTCATAAGATTTAAATAGGAGGAGCTACGAGTATAAATAGGAAATTGATAACACGCAAGGCGATAACGTCTCGAATTTTGCTATTGGTAGACAAGGTTGCTGCAAGATAAAATCCAGTTAAGTTTCTGGAGGGAATTGATAGCAATATTAATAAGACAGCCCAACGTAGGAGGAGATAATTACAATCTTGTTTATTCATAGTAAATATTAAAATGGTCGTCCGATAATTTAGAGAGTGCATAGCAAATTAATAAGGCGCACAACGAAGGGGATCAAGAATTCCAGTTCATAGCAAATAAATATAACAGCCCAACGTAGGGGCATGATAATTCCGCCAATATCATAGCAAATAAATATGTCGCACCAACGTTAGGGCACGGATTAAAGCACGATTTTACCACAGTAAAATATAACCTGAGATTAAGAGGCGCGAATTAAATTAAATTAAATTTTAAAATACGACCGTAAGATTTAAATAAATTAATTAAACTAAACCGGAGATTTAAAAAGTTTCAATTAGCGGAAAATTAAAGAAATTTGTACAGTAATTAAAGTTAGGTAGATTTATTTAGCATTTAAAAGTTTAGGATAAATATAATAATTGCAAAATGGAGAAAGGATCCCAAGAAAACATAACGTTGGAAAGAAGTTTGAGCGAAGAACCGAGAATTTCACAAGAAACCAAAATGTTGGACATTTTAATGGCATTAAATAATAAAATGGATAGGAGTGAACAAGCCATAAAAACAGTTACAACAAAAATGGAGGAATACAGCGAGAAATTGGGCAATGAAATCAAGATTCTTAGCAATAGACTGCAAGAAACGAACCACACTATCGCTGAGTTTAAGACACAGATGAATGAAAGAATTGGGAAAGTTTCGGAGGAAATAGAATACGTATGGGACCATATTACTTTCGTTAAAACGAAACAAGAAAAGTACGAACGCGAGTCCAATGATAAAATTACGAATTTAAATATTAAATTAGGTAAAATTGAAGAAAATTGCAAAACGGAATTCAGATCGATAAATCAAGAAATAAATAATTTAAAAAGTAATCCAATAAATTTTAATAGGGAACCAATTAGGCTAGTTCAAACAAACCTTTCAATTGAACAGTTTACTAAATTTTACGGGACGGAAAATTAAATCGAAGATATTTCTGAAAAATTTTAAAATGTTGATACAGGGATCTACAGATGAATTATACAAATTAAATTTAATTAAAATAATACTAAGAGGGAATGCTGAAAGATGGTACAATTTAGTTGAGAGTGAAATAGAAACATTTGAACAGTTTGAAAGCAAATTTTTACGTCAATTCTGGAATGACAATCAGCAAAATCGAATTCGAAGTAACTTAAGTATGGGAAGATACGATTCGGCGAAAGGAATAACGCGAGAATTATATGCGATTGAGAAATTTACTGTAGCGAAGCAATTGGATCCTCCTTTAGAAGATAAAATTATTATAAGATATTTAGCAGGTCATTTTAACGCTGACGTAAAGCGATATATAACGACGCAGAATATAGTAGATAGAGACACATTTATTGATTATTTGCAGAGATATGATGATATGGAATTTGATTATAAAATAGAAAATAATGTTAGGGATCGACGCATAAATTTTGTAAGGACGCAGAGAAATAATACGGAGAATCGGAATAATTATCAACGGAACAATTACCATTATGATCCTGGAAGAAATTTTAATAGGGGGAACTATGGTAATATTAATAATAATTGTAGGCAAAACAGGAATACGGGTCAAATACCAATGCAACGAATGGAGAGAACGAATCATGAGGGAAATTATATTAATAGGGGAATAAATAGGCAGGAAAATGATGATTGACGGGCGCAAGCAAGAAATATTAATAGTATGGAAATAAGGAATACGAATCGCACAGATACAGGGATAATGAGTCAGGCAGGACCTTCAACGCGAAATCAGGATTTTTGAGTACGGACAAACCAAGGAAAATTCTACGAATTAACGGATATGAGCACCAGCGCGAGTTTATTAAACATGAAATGGATAATGGATTAGGAAGATTTGAAAAGAATTTATTACCAATAATTAATTTAAAGGTGGAAGATAAAATAGTTAAAGTGTTAATTGATACTGGAGCAGAAGCATCACTTGTTGCGGAAGAGTTTGTTAAACGAGAGAAATTGGGGGATAAAGCGATACCTATAGCGAGGTGTAATTTGGTGGCACCAAATAATAAAAGATTTAGTGTAATAAATGAAATGGTAATTCTGAGATGTGAAATGGGGGATATGATATGGGAAAATGATTTTATGGTAGTACCTGGACTGAAGATAGATGTTATATTTGGGATGAATATGATAGATAAGTTGGGGTTGAAGATAAATGCGGAATGCAAAAAGATTGAGTGTAATGGGAAATATATTAAATGGTATGAAGAGGGGAATATTGAAATAGAATACGACTGCGTGAATATTAATCAGTTTAGTGATGAAATAGATAATGGGGGTAATGAAAATGAAGATATTAAGTGTCCAGATGATTTAAGAAATAGGGTGAATATATTATTGAATAAGCATTCAGAATTAATTGGGTCGAAGTCGAGAATTGCCAAGGGTTATGTGCACCAGTTGGAAGTAATAAATAAGGAATCGTTTAACAGTAAAATATATTCTATTCCAGTAGTATATGGAAATAGAGTGAAGGAAAAAATTGAAGAAATGTTACGTGAAGGTATTATAGAGAGCTCCAGTACGAATTTTGTGAATTCATTAGTAGTCGTCGTAAAGAAAAGTGATAATAGTATTAAGTTGTGTATAAATGCAAGTGAAATTAATAAGCGAACGAAGCCGCAATATAATTGTCCACCAAAGATAAATAGAATATTAGGGAGAATAGGTAATAAGAAAATTTATAGCAGGTTATGTTTAAAAAGTTCATTTTGTTTGATTCCATTAACGCGAGAATCAAGGAAGTATACGGGTTTTTCGGTAGAAGGAAAATTATACCAATTTAGGGTGGTCCCGGTTGGTTTGTCCTCGAGTACGGATGCATTAGAGAATGTAATGAAGAATATTTTGGGACCGTATGAGGAATTTAGTATCCACTATATGGATGAAATATTGATATTTAGTAATAGTGTAGAGGAACACTTAGTACAGTTAGATAGGATATTGTTAGAGCTGAATATAGCTGGTTTGATTTTGAATTTAGGAAAGTGTGAAATTTTTCAAAATAGGGTTAGATTTTTAGGATATAGGATAGACAATAAGGATAGAATTAAGAAATACGAGTTAAAAGGACCCCGATTCAAAATTATGATTAAGAAATATAAATTAAAAGGACCCAGATTCAAAAGTGATAAAGGGGGAAGTTAAAAATAAATAAATTGAATTGACCCATGCAAAGAAACATGAATAGATGAATAAAATACAAAATAAATTTATGGATAGGTATACATAGGATAATAGAATAGGATTTGAAGATAAGAATAGGTATAGGTATGAATAGTGTAGTATAATAGGACATAGGTATGAGATAAATAAAATGTAAATATGGGTTTAATAAAGAAAAAGTTAGATTTTTAAAATGGAAATAAAAATATAATAATTTCATACCAATGTGAGTTTAAGTTCACGTTAGCCAAAAGGACATTGTTATAAAATTTTATATTTTAATTTGGGGGAATTATGCTGTGATAAGGGGTTGTTTAAGGGTGTACTTTATAGTAAAGGTCATTTAGGAATGAGTAATTATCATAGGCAGCAGAAAACTGCACTTATTTAGTGAAGAATAGAGAAATAGACATAGTTTGTAGATAGTAAGCAGTCAACACCCTGTATATAAAGTATAAATAGTTTTAAGCGACGCAGATAAACATAGGAAGACGCATAGTTAGCGTAGAAATGAGAAAGATATTCATTAAGTAAATAGTAAATATTTAAATACCCTGTAGATAAAGTTTTGGTTAATTTAGGTATAGCAAGTAATAATATTTTCAGTGGAAGCACGCGATATTTATAAGTAAACGATAAAGTGTAATTAGACACGCATTCAAAAGGAGTTCCAGACGATTAGATTAATACGGATATAGAAATAGAGCTTCAGGTAGCATAGGTAAATGCGTACAAATATCTAACCACTTTTGATAAGAAAGCAGATTAAAAATTGCGTGAACAACATGTAAATATGAAAATTTAAAGTCGAGTTGCATCAGTTGTTTATGGAAAGGCAATTAGATCTATCAAAACACAGCATGTCGATAAAGAAAGACAGCTGCAAGCATGTTATGATTATGGGGAATCGTGGTGCATTACATCAGAAACTGCTTTAAATGTAATTATTTGATTGGTCAGAAATAAGCGACGAGCTCTAGATCATACCCACGAATGGAGTGGAAATAAAGAATATATTAGCAAGCACCGTGATAACAAAGTTAGTTTTGAACTCAACAAAGGCCGAAGTGTGTTGTTATGAAGTAAAGTAATACGTAAATTTTAAAAGTGAGAGGTAAAACAAGTGCTAATATGAAGATTATAATTGCCGATTAAAACGTAAGTACATTTTTCGTGAATTCATTTTAAACTAAAACATAAAAATAATAGGGCTCTGAAGTCCGGGGAAAATCCAGTGATACAATTCTGATGTATGAGGAGAAAATACAAATCTGATGTATGAGGGAAAAAAATACAATTTTGAAGTCCAGGGGAAAATACAGTAATACAATTTTGAAGTCTGGGGGAAGGATAATACAATTCGAAGTTAGAGAAAATTGATTGATAAGAAATAATAATTCCGAAATGGAACGACAATAAATTGGGGTATAAATTAATAATGATAGTCCATAGGGTAATGGCAATAATTGAAAGGTAATCCTGAATTGGGGAAGATAATCTTTATTTCAAATGGAAGCTTCGAAGTGAAGAAATAAACCAGGTCAGATTTTTTTAGTTATAAGACATTTTGTTTTTCTATATATTTTATTTTTATTGAATTTGCTTGATATAATATGCTTGTGAAAAGTCAACAAAAGAAGTTGCATACAATGAGTAATATGATAACAGGTTTAGAATATTCTACACTTCGTTGATAAGGATAAAAGGTTTTTTTTGGTGACTTTGGGTTTTGAGTAAATAGTAGATGATTGTTAATAAATGAGATTTATAACAGTAACTAATTGAAAAGTGTATTTCAAATAATTTACAAAAGCTGTATGTACATAATATATTGGGTTCATTATATAAAATCGAAATTAACTGAATTTTATAATTTCAAATAAATGCTAGCCAAGGTCATAAGATTTAAATAGGAGGAGCTACGAGTATAAATAGGAAATTGATAACACGCAAGGCGATAACGTCTCGAATTTTGCTATTGGTAGACAAGGTTGCTGCAAGATAAAATCCAGTTAAGTTTCTGGAGGAATTGATAGCAATATTAATAAGACAGCCCAACGAGGAGGAGATAATTACAATCTTGTTTATTCATAGTAAATATTAAAATGGTCGTCCGATAATTTAGAGAGTGCATAGCAAATTAATAAGGCGCACAACGAAGGGGATCAAGAATTCCAGTTCATAGCAAATAAATATAACAGCCCAACGTAGGGGCATGATAATTCCGCCAATATCATAGCAAATAAATATGTCGCACCAACGTTAGGGCACGGATTAAAGCACGATTTTACCACAGTAAAATATAACCTGAGATTAAGAGGCGCGAATTAAATTAAATTAAATTTTAAAATACGACCGTAAGATTTAAATAAATTAATTAAACTAAACCGAGATTTAAAAGTTTCAATTAGGGAAAATTAAAGAAATTTGTACAGTAATTAAAGTTAGGTAGATTTATTTAGCATTTAAAAGTTTAGGATAAATATAATAATTGCAAAATGGAGAAAGGATCCCAAGAAAACATAACGTTGGAAAGAAGTTTGAGCGAAGAACCGAGAATTTCACAAGAAACCAAAATGTTGGACATTTTAATGGCATTAAATAATAAAATGGATAGGAGTGAACAAGCCATAAAAACAGTTACAACAAAAATGGAGGAATACAGCGAGAAATTGGGCAATGAAATCAAGATTCTTAGCAATAGACTGCAAGAAACGAACCACACTATCGCTGAGTTTAAGACACAGATGAATGAAAGAATTGGGAAAGTTTCGGAGGAAATAGAATACGTATGGGACCATATTACTTTCGTTAAAACGAAACAAGAAAAGTACGAACGCGAGTCCAATGATAAAATTACGAATTTAAATATTAAATTAGGTAAAATTGAAGAAAATTGCAAAACGGAATTCAGATCGATAAATCAAGAAATAAATAATTTAAAAAGTAATCCAATAAATTTTAATAGGAAACCAATTAGGCTAGTTCAAACAAACCTTTCAATTGAACAGTTTACTAAATTTTACGGGGACGGAAAATTAAATCCGAAGATATTTCTGAAAAATTTTAAAATGTTGATACAGGGATCTACAGATGAATTATACAAATTAAATTTAATTAAAATAATACTAAGAGGGAATGCTGAAAGATGGTACAATTTAGTTGAGAGTGAAATAGAAACATTTGAACAGTTTGAAAGCAAATTTTTACGTCAATTCTGGAATGACAATCAGCAAAATCGAATTCGAAGTAACTTAAGTATGGGAAGATACGATTCGGCGAAAGGAATAACGCGAGAATTATATGCGATTGAGAAATTTACTGTAGCGAAGCAATTGGATCCTCCTTTAGAAGATAAAATTATTATAAGATATTTAGCAGGTCATTTTAGCGCTGAAGTAAAGCGATATATAACGACGCAGAATATAGTAGATAGAGACACATTTATTGATTATTTGCAGAGATATGATGATATGGAATTTGATTATAAAATAGAAAATAATGTTAGGGATCGACGCATAAATTTTGTAAGGACGCAGAGAAATAATACGGAGAATCGGAATAATTATCAACGGAACAATTACCATTATGATCCTGGAAGAAATTTTAATAGGGGGAACTATGGTAATATTAATAATGATTGTAGGCAAAACAGGAATACGGGTCAAATACCAATGCAACGAATGGAGAGAACGAATCATGAGGGAAATTATATTAATAGGGGAATAAATAGGCAGGAAAATGATGATTGACGGACGCAAGCAAGAAATATTAATAGTATGGAAATAAGGAATACGAACGCACAGATACAGGGATAATGAGTCAGGCAGGACCTTCAACGCGAAATCAGGATTTTTGAGTACGGACGAACCAAGGAAAATTCTACGAATTAACGGATATGAGCACCAGCGCGAGTTTATTAAACATGAAATGGATAATGGATTAGGAAGATTTGAAAAGAATTTATTACCAATAATTAATTTAAAGGTGGAAGATAAAATAGTTAAAGTGTTAATTGATACTGGAGCAGAAGCATCACTTGTTGCGGAAGAGTTTGTTAAACGAGAGAAATTGGGGGATAAAGCGATACCTATAGCGAGGTGTAATTTGGTGGCACCAAATAATAAAAGATTTAGTGTAATAAATGAAATGGTAATTCTGAGATGTGAAATGGGGGATATGATATGGGAAAATGATTTTATGGTAGTACCTGGACTGAAGATAGATGTTATATTTGGGATGAATATGATAGATAAGTTGGGGTTGAAGATAAATGCGGAATGCAAAAGATTGAGTGTAATGGGAAATATATTAAATGGTATGAAGAGGGAATATTGAAATAGAATACGACTGCGTGAATATTAATCAGTTTAGTGATGAAATAGATAATGGGGTAATGAAAATGAAGATATTAAGTGTCCAGATGATTTAAGAAATAGGGTGAATATATTATTGAATAAGCATTCAGAATTAATTGGGTCAAGTCGAGAATTGCCAAGGGTTATGTGCACCAGTTGGAAGTAATAAATAAGGAACCGTTTAACAGTAAAATATATTCTATTCCAGTAGTATATGGAAATAGAGTGAAGGAAAAATTGAAGAAATGTTACGTGAAGGTATTATAGAGAGCTCCAGTACGAATTTTGTGAATTCATTAGTAGTCGTCGTAAAGAAAAGTGATAATAGTATTAAGTTGTGTATAAATGCAAGTGAAATTAATAAGAACGAAGCCGCAATATAATTGTCCACCAAAGATAAATAGAATATTAGGAGAATAGGTAATAAGAAAATTTATAGCAGGTTATGTTTAAAAGTTCATTTTGTTTGATTCCATTAACGCGAGAATCAAGGAAGTATACGGGTTTTTCGGTAGAAGGAAAATTATACCAATTTAGGGTGGTCCCGGTTGGTTTGTCCTCGAGTACGGATGCATTAGAGAATGTAATGAAGAATATTTTGGGACCGTATGAGGAATTTAGTATCCACTATATGGATGAAATATTGATATTTAGTAATAGTGTAGAGGAACACTTAGTACAGTTAGATAGGATATTGTTAGAGCTGAATATAGCTGGTTTGATTTTGAATTTAGGAAAGTGTGAATTTTTTCAAAATAGGGTTAGATTTTTAGGATATAGGATAGACAATAAGGATAGAATTAGGAAATACGAGTTAAAAGGACCCCGATTCAAAATTATGATTAAGAAATATAAATTGAAAGGACCCAGATTCAAAAGTGATAAAGGGGGAAGTTAAAAATAAATAAATTGAATTGACCCATGCAAAGAAACATGAATAGATGAATAAAATACAAAATAAATTTATGGATAGGTATACATAGGATAATAGAATAGGATTTGAAGATAAGAATAGGTATAGGTATGAATAGTGTAGTATAATAGGACATAGGTATGAGATAAATAAAATGTAAATATGGGTTTAATAAAGAAAAAGTTAGATTTTTAAAATGGAAATAAAAATATAATAATTTCATACCAATGTGAGTTTAAGTACACGTTGGGCGCCAAAAAGGACATTGTTATAAAATTTTATATTTTAATTTGGGGGAATTATGCTGTGATAAGGGGTTGTTTAAGGGTGTACTTTATAGTAAAGGTCATTTAGGAATGAGTAATTATCATAGGCAGCAGAAAACTGCACTTATTTAGTGAAGAATAGAGAAATATACATAGTTTGTAGATAGTAAGCAGTCAACACCCTGTATATAAAGTATAAATAGTTTTAAGCGACGCAGATAAACATAGGAAGACGCATAGTTAGCGTAGGAATGAGAAAGATATTCATTAAGTAAATAGTAAATATTTAAATACCCTGTAGATAAAGTTTTGGTTAATTTAGGTATAGCAAGTAATAATATTTTTCAGTGGAAGCACGCGTATATTTATAAGTAAACGATAAAGTGTAATTAGACACGCATTCAAAAGGAGTTCCAGACGATTAGATTAATACAGATATAGAAATAGAGCTTCAGGTAGCATAGGTAAATGCGTACAAATATCTAACCACTTTTGATAAGAAAGCAGATTAAAAATTGCGTGAACAACATGTAAATATGAAAATTTAAAGTCGAGTTGCATCAGTTGTTTATGGAAAGGCAATTAGATCTATCAAAACACAGCATGTTGATAACGAAAGACAGCTGCAAGCATGTTATGATTATGGGGAATGGTGGTGCATTACATCAGAAACTGCTTTAAATGTAATTATTTGATTGGTCAGAAATAAGCGACGAGCTCTAGACCATACCCACAGATGGAGTGGGAAATAAAGAATATATTAGCAAGCACCGTGATAACGAAGTTAGTTTTGAACTCAACAAAGGCCGAAGTGTGTCGTTATGAAGTAAAGTAATACGTAAATTTTAAAAGTGAGAGATAAAACAAGTGCTAATATGAAGATTATAATTGCCGATTAAAACGTAAGTACATTTTTCGTGAATTCATTTTAAACTAAAACATAAAAATAATAGGGCTCTGAAGTCCGGGGGAAATCCAGTGATACAATTCTGATGTATGAGGGAGAAAAAAACAAATCTGATGTATAAGGGAAAAAAATACAATTTTGAAGTCCAGGGGAAAATACAGTAATACAATTTTGAAGTCTGGGGAAAGGATAATACAATTCGAAGTTAGAGAAAATTGATTGATAAGAAATAATAATTCCGAAATGGAACGACAATAAATGGGGTGCATAAATTAATAATGATAGTCCATAGGGTAATGGCAATAATTGAAAGGTAATCCTGAATTGGGGAAGATAATCTTTATTTCAAATGGAAGCGTAGATGTGAAGAAATAAACCAGGCAGATTTTTTTAGTTATAAGACATTTTGTTTTTCTATATATTTTTATTTTTATTGAATTTGCTTGATATAATATGCTTGTGAAAAGGTCAACAAAAGAAGTTGCATACAATGAGTAATATGATAACAGGTTTAGAATATTCTACACTTCGTTGATAAGGATAAAAGGTTTTTTTTGGTGACTTTGGGTTTTGAGTAAATAGTAGATGATTGTTAATAAATGAGATTTATAACAGTAACTAATTGAAAAGTGTATTTCAAATAATTTACAAAAGCTGTATGTACATAATATATTGGGTTCATTATATAAAATCGAAATTAACTGAATTTTATAATTTCAAATAAATGCTAGCCAAGGTCATAAGATTTAAATAGGAGGAGCTACGAGTATAAATAGGAAATTGATAACACGCAAGGCGGTAACGTATCGAATTTTGCTATTGGTAGACAAGGTTGCTGCAAGATAAAATCCAGTTAAGTTTCTGGAGGGAATTGATAGCAATATTAATAAGGCAGCCCAACGTAGGAGGAGATAATTACAATCTTGTTTATTCATAGTAAATATTAAAATGGTCGTCCGATAATTTAGAGAGTGCATAGCAAATTAATAAGGCGCACAACGAAGGGGATCAAGAATTCCAGTTCATAGCAAATAAATATAACAGCCCAACGTAGGGGCATGATAATTCCGCCAATATCATAGCAATATATATAATGCTGTGATAAGGGGTTGTTTAGGGGTGTATTGAGTAGTAAGGGTCGCGTAGTAACTGTAAATAGCAATGGGAATCAGAAAACTGCATTTATTTAGCAGAAAAATAAATAATTCGCACATTGTGTAAATAGCAAGCATTTAACACCCTGTATATGGACCGTAATTAACTTTAATCAATGCCAGCAAGCATATCTTCCAATAATAGAACGCGTATTCAGCAGAGAAATAATCATAATATAATTAAGATACGTCAAGAAACGTTCACTAAGTTATAAAACAGATACGCAGAAGGTAAGATAAAACCTAATAAATCTTCATGCAATTACGCTTGTAATAAAGAAGGAACAATAAGCGTTTTGATAAGAAAACGCACTTTCAAAGATGAGTTTAAATAAATATATAAACAAAAACAGCAATCGTGTTACATCATTTATTTTTGTACAATTCTCCAAAAGCTTTATTTACACAAAACAACAGACATAAGCTAAAAGTCCAGCGACGATAACAAGAACAAGGCGATCAAAGATCGTAAATAACAGCATGATTCAGAACTCGAAAATAGTTTCATCAGAAATCAGCTTGAAAATATACTAGGGATGTCCAGGACAAATATGGTTGGTCGCAACAATTTGCAAGGCTGCTTGGAAAACCAATCCAAATGTAGAGCTGTATAACGCCCAGAAGTGATAAGAAACAGTTAGACTCAATTTTAAGCACGTCGAATCCACAATACTCTTAATCAAATATTTACGCGTCAGATAAATAAAATTTATATTACAGTGAAAAACAGTGCTGTGTAAGAATTGCGTTAAGAATACATAAAAAAGATTTTGCCGTTTTTACAGAAAACGTGAGTAGAAATTGGGTAATTAATTTAAATTAAATGCTTATAATGATATAGGGCTAGCCGTGGCATAATAAAAAAATTAAAAGATTAGAGAAAACACAGAGCGGTGGCGTTCAGCTGGACGTTTATTACATCCGGCTGCTCAAGCGAGGGCCAAGAATTACACAGCAATATATATATATATATATATATATATATATATATATATATATATACATACGTACCTCACATATGATATGAAGCATGCTATGTACTACAGACTAGACGAAGCCCGGGTCCAGAGGAGTGGTAAGATACTTTAATTTTTATTCAGACACGTTCTTTCAGGGTATATCAGAATAAATGTGTATAATTATTACAATTAAGCACCTTCACGGAGCCCGCCAATGTTGCCATTTAAAAAGGTCTTATTTCTCATGCTGGAGATCCTCATTTACATTACATTTCAGACTTGTATTATTTATTAGGAGTGTTGGTTCTACAACTATGTTGTGGAAAATATTATAAAAGAGATGTGGTGATTAAAATTGTATATGCTGTATTTATTTAAAATTACGTTTACTGTCCACTTTGTAAAGGTGTAAAGAAAGAAAGACTTTGAAATTGAATACCGTTTTGCTAATCAAAGCCAAACACCTGTTCTAGTCCTTGTATTTTAATGCCCTTAAATGTACGCTATTTTTACACGGCGTTCCTTATTTTAAATGAATTTAAAAGTTTATTATGTTAAAGGTGATGAACCTAAAACTACGGATATGTTAAAATTACAAGAAGTCTAATAGCTCAAACTAAGCAATAAGTGAATTCGATTTTCTTTATCACAGATTAATCAACTCAATTCTAATTCTTATTGATTCGGTCTTTCACCCAATATCTTGGATATCTAGACCTTGGAGAGACCGTTTCTGTTATCACACTGAAAGTGTTAATATGCAAAATTCAATTCCTTTGGCCATTTTATAATTTATCAGAGTAATCGTGAAAAGGGATATTACAGTTAAAATTGCAAGTTCTAAAATTCCATATCTAAAAGTCATGTTCGTCTTTTGAACAAAGCATTTGTTTATTATTTGCTTTAATACTAAGTACCAAGTTTTAATGCTGTTGAATGAATTTTGCTATATTTTGTATAGAATCTAGATATTGTTCCAATACAATCTTCAAACTTCCAGTTTGGTATTACTTAACAAAAGTTTAGAAACGGAACCAAATGTTACATTTTTAATGTCGTGTATATCTTTTGTATCTATAAGACATTAATATACCTAGTTCTGCCTGCAACTTTTACAAGCATTGTTAAAAATAACTATAATTTAAAATCAGTTGATAATTTTAATGTCAGTCTAGATTTAAAAATAACTAAGATCATGGTGGTTCTGTGTGATGTTGCTATGGCAACAATGTCTATCCACATTGCTGTTCATCGAATCCTGAAATGGTTTAAAAGGTTTTTGTAGAGTTAGTATGCAAAGAACACTAGAGCATTAGTTGATAAAGCAGTGACTTTGGCTAAGAGTCTGTTATATGAGGGTAGTTTGAAAAGTTCGCGAAACGAAGAGAAAAATGAAAAAATTTGTTTTTAAAATATAGTTTATTTTTCAACATAATCTCCGTCAAGTTGAATACACTTCATCCAGCGATGTTCCAAACCCATTATGCCATCACAAAAGTGCGATTCTTCAAGGCCTCCAAAATAGTCATCAACAGCTGCTTTTACTTCTTCGTCCGTGGAAAATCGTTTTCCCTCAAGGAAAACTTTTAGTCGTGGAAATAGGTGGAAGTCAGAAGGAGCCAAATCAGACAAATAAGGAGGATGTTGCAACAGATCGTACTTCAGATCATTCAATTTTTGCATTGCTACTGCACTTGTGTGTGGACGTGCATTATCTTGATGGAAAAAGATCTTCTTACACAATGCAGGTCTTTTTTTCATGAATATTTTTATCCAGTTGGCCCTAGAAGTTTAGCGTAATATTCACCGTTGTTTGGCCCTTGGAAAGATAGTCAATTAGTAGGACACCTTTAGCATCCCAAAAAACTGATGCCATAACTTTTCCAGCTAACTGCACGGACATTGTTTTCTTTGGTGGTGGAGAACCACTATGTCTCCATTGTTTAGATTGTTGCTTGGTTTCAGGGGTATAATAGTGAACCCAAGTTTCATCTGTCGTAACAAATCGTCGGACGAAATCGATTTTATTGGAGTTAAGGTGGTCTAAACTCAGTTGGCAAATTCTCTTCCTCTAAAGGTTTTGATCAATTGTCAATATGCGCAGCACCCACCTTGCCGAAAGCTTTTTCATACCTAATTCCGTAGCTAAGATATAAAATGCTCTTTCATCCGAGATACCTGCATCCTTAGCAATTTCGGAGACCTTTAATTAACGATCCTACGTAACCATATCATTAACTTTTTGGACGATTGTAGGTGTGGTGGCAGTTTTTGGTCGTCCGCTGCCTGGATCATCTTCTAGGTTCTCACGACCATGTTTAAATTCCGTCATCCACTTGTGCACAGTTGTAAATGATGGAGCAGAGTCTCTCTCCTAATGTATCCTGCATATCTTTATGTATTTCTGTTGCTCTCCAACCCTTTTTTACAAAATATTTGATAACAGCGTGCGTTTCAGTTTTATCCATTTTGAAAACTCACAAAACTAACTTTACTTCATATAGCACCAAATTAATACTACTTGACAGAATAATGTCAAATTTAACATCTGCGCACTAGATAGTAGGATAATCCACCAATTGCATATATTTTATTCGAACTGATGCTGCCATCTGTGCTCCATTTCGCGAACTTTTCAATCCACCCTCGTATATTAGCTTTCCTATTTAACATGTTTTCCATGTATAAATCTAATATCTCCAATTGAGAAGAGAGGGTAGTATATCAATTTAATAAAATGTCTAAATTTTAGGCAAGAGCCTCATCAAAATTAAAAACCCGAAATTCAAGCTAACTTTTTTTTGTAATTTTTTTATGGTTTTGTAGATGCACACTTGAACTCATGCAATTCCAGATAACTTCTAAAATTGTAGACTTTTTATAAAAGATTTTGCTGATTAATTTGTAGTTCAGTTAGATTGAGGTCTGCAAAAGACGTGTTAATAACTGCGTTCGATGACAGGAGTTACAAAATATTAAGTATTAATATAAATTGTTACGTAAATTGACACTTTATGTACATCACGTTATACCAAACTATGACGCAAATGTGTTTTTGACTTTTGTAAATAGTATTTCAGGATTGTATGTGGGTAATACAGTTTTTACTGAGGTTTCCAATTTGTTCTTTCTGCATCACCCACCCCACTCTACGATGTTTTTGAGATAGTCTGAAATCTAATTTTTTGGATTTCGATTTTAACATTCAGTCCCTGTTTTGTTGCGATATTCAGTGTAGGCGATTTCCTATATTTACTTTACTTTTTTCTTTCTTGTCTGCACAGAATACCATAACAAAATGTAAAACGAAAACCAACTTATCCGTATTGAAAGAAAAATTTTTTAACTATACAAGTTAATCTTTAGTTAAAATATGAAAATAACATGCAATAATCACGAGCTGGCTTCGGTCAGATCACCAAATATGCCATTCAAATGTGCTTGATACTTTACTTTCCTGGGGGAAGTATTAGACATACAATATACATAAAAAATCAACACTTGCAAATTGACATGCCCAAACCACGCCTAAAGTTAAACAATGCATGGCCAACTTGCTTGACATGAGAAGCACATTAACATGCTTTAGAATTCAAATTTTACGAAGTTCTATCATATATTTTAGTAATAATCGAAAGATTTGTTAGTTCATATAAATGTTTTACCCTAGTTTAGACATAATTGACAATTATACCATTAAAACGCCCTTGCGGAAGTTTAATCTACTGGGACTACAGTGAAGCAGCACGTTAATTGTTTATGAATAGGAATTGATTAAAAACTCATTCATTAATATGTATCATTAAAATGAGCGATATTTTCTGAGCAGGGACTGCAAAAGTCAAGGCATCATAACTCCATTACATCCTGCGGTATATGTACATTATTTTATTTCCATCTGTGTGTCATCAAAAATCGTATTACACTTCGAAAACCACTGATGCTACCTACCCGAGCGAAACGAGGGTGGCTGGCAGAGAAGGACTTCAATGTATACCTTAGTGCCCGTGGTGTTTACGGCTGTTTTTCGCCTAGCCCCTTCCCTCAGTTATTTTCAAATTTGTGTTTGGCAATTCTAACACTGTTTGGATAAAACAAATACAGTTGACATCGTCATAGGTAATATCATGCGACCTTGATAAATAGTGATCAATTTATCTAAAATGTGATGCATGTCAATCTGACAATACCAAATTACCATTTGCTTAGTAATGCCTGAGCACCTTAGTCTTCGATTATTAATGGCAATTTGGTCGGGTCTGATTGCAGAGCACCCGAAGAAAAGTTATGCAATACAGTAGTGACTACAAAACAGCTAAATTTATATTTTTTTAATTTGCTTAAGGAAATACAGAACAAAGAAAAACATTTACTGCCGAATGGCGGTAAATTTAATTTCCTAACCTAATATGAAGGCGGTAAATTGGATTTACAGATTAGGAAGGCAAAAAAATTATTTAATGTAAGCTTGAAGCATGTTTAATTTGCTCAGTATTTATTCGCATTGAATTACAAGTATAATGCGCCAAGCGTGCCTTATTCTTTATTAATGTTCCATATAGTACATAATGGAACGCTTCGTTTTAATAATCTTCTTGTAGTAAAATATCTGTGTGACATAAAGTTATTTCGTCAAGCATCTCTAGCAATCTTGTTGCTTTCGTATTTCCCCACATCTAACGGCGAGTCTTTGAATCGTGGCTATCGTTCGTTTCTCGTTTGTTCGTTAGTCGCAGCCAAGCTATCAATTCCTCAAGATGTTTTCCAGACTAGAGGCTTGCGACCTTCGATTAAATTATTTGTGTGAGTGGTTCAAGTCATGGTAGACTTGAATAAATATCAATAACTTCTACTAACGGTTTGTAATTTATACATTTTACGAACTTAATTTAATTTTGTTTCATTTATTTAGCGCGCCTACGAAAAACAATAGAGAAGTACAAGTGAGAATTTTGTTTTGTAAGTTGTATTGTTCTGTACAAGGATTCGAGATTACGGACATGTGGTCGTGATTGCTGTTACCCCAAGAAATGGTTTATGATGTTGTTTGGAGCTGATGAAATTTCTGATGGGATTTGTCTATGAAAATCAGATGCAGTTTGGTTCGTTATTAAATATAAGAAATTTTGCATGTGTTTAGAATGTCGTTAGTCTTTGATAAACAGACGGTCATATAAAAAACATGAAATTTGCTATCATGTTTATGACCATATGACCTGTTTCACTTTCGATTATTGTTAAACTGGTTTTACAAACCGCAAAAAGAAATTTTTGTTAGGTTAGGTTTATATATTTGTAGGCTTTGTTTACGTTCGAACTTCAGATAAATTTCGAAGTATATTTTCAACGTTATATTTTTTTGTGATGTAGTAACATTTTAAAGCAGATGCTTCGTGCAGCTTTCCTAAAATTCAAATTAAACATTCTTCAATCTTGAAGTTAGCTTTTATTCACATATAAATTATAAAAACTTAGTATAAAAATTTTAATTCGTTTAGTGACAATTGCAAAGTGTTTGCATTTGTGTTCATACAAAATTTTGAGGTTATGAAAATTTATATACTTAATACAAAAAGTACTTGATAAGTGATAGCAGTGAACTTTTGTTTACTTTTAATTTGTTATGTACATGGAAGTTTATTTCACTTCATTGCAAAATTTAAATACACGCTGCGTAATAATTATGAAACTGTAATCTACCTGATAAGATCTGCCCAGGATAGAAATGATAGTTCAATGCATTGTGTTTACAAATTTTTTTGATTAAATATTTAAAACAAGCTTATGTTTAGAGAGCAGTCTTTTGCTTTAAAAAGACAAAATTTTGATTTTGTTATAAACATTATTGTTGAGAATTTTTACATGTTAAAAGTTATGAATTTTAAAAGAAAGTTTTTTACTTCAGTAAACAATTAGTTAAACTTTGAGACTTTTATTTTGGTCAAATGCGATCAAATCTGATAACATAAAGGTAGAATTTTTGGGTAATAATTTTGTGCCAATATCATATTGGAAATACATTTTTTATTTTTGATACTTTTATAGGACACAAATGGTGTTCTACATTTTTTTATTTAATCTTTGTAATTTCTTATAGGAGCTGCGTCTTATTTTTATAAGACAGGGTTTTGTTAACGAAGGCGATCGTTTTATATTTGGGTTTCCACGTCCGCCTTTAGAATTGTACTTTGCTCTTATCGTGGTTATCTCAGGACTTGGTGGCGCCTATTTAACTTTGTTTAGTTTTTGTTTGAAAACAAAATTCGACTTCCCCCCCACTTCTTATTGCTCTACCCAGAAATAGCTATGTCGGAAGATGGCCCTTTCTTCAATTCTCTGTGAAGGAAGCGGAAGATTTTTGTGCACTGGCGCCAATTTATAAAATTACGTTTCACTGGCGCCCATCCAACTATAAATTACGTTTCAAGCTTAGATACGTTATCGTGGGTTCATAATTATGCTTTTTGATAAGTAATCAATTGTTTACTTTCCTAGGGAAGTAAATAAAAATTTACACCCCTCTTAACAACCATCCTAGTAAAAGCGTGTTTTAGTGATGCAAATATTGATTATGCCTAAAGTAGAGGACAAAAATTTATTTGAACTTACAAATCCTTTAATTATTACTACAGTACCTATATGATGAAACTTCATAAATTATGAATTCTAAAGCATGTCAATGCGCTTCTTCAGTCATACCAGCTGGCCGTGCATTTTTTAATTTTTAGTATGTTTTGAGCTTAACCACTATCTGAAAAGTGACAGGATAACTTCCTAATAAATTGAGCATAACTACCTTTCATTTGAACTTAGTCTACCATTTTATGAAACGACTTGAAAAAATTTCTATTTTAAGTCAAAACCACCCGCGGCAGAGTTATAATGTACCATCGTAGTGGTGGTAGACCATTATTTCATTAATTATATTTGATAAACTTACATTTGCACATGGTCCACCACATGATAAAATCACTTAAAAAATTTAACTTTACTAACGATCATGGTGCCCATAGCCATAGTCTCACCACTACCAGACCGGCAGACTTACAGCAATGTTTTTGTCTTAGCCAACAAATAGTGTATACAATATATAAACAGTGATGAAATTACCAACGTTTCGGTGATACTGCTTCTCGGACTATTAGAGGAATGTGTCCTTTTGCGTAGCAAGAGAGTATGCTTATTACTATAATCAAATTAATGTAATGAAAATGCAGCATCTTGAAACAATTGTACAAATTACTGCTCAGTTGTTGAAAATTTTTTTGAATAACTGCAAATACAATTCGCACGAAATTTTATCTCAAAAGTCAATAATGTGTATCAAATTTTTACTGTGAGAACAACTGTTAAAATATAAACTTTTAATGCTATATTTTGTTTGAACAGCGGTTGTAGCTTTAAAATATTAATTAAGAAGTATTTGCCTGCAACATACCATTAATCTGAACAGCACAAGGTTGCTAGACTTATGGGCTTCTTATAGTGCACCAAACGTATTTGGCTCGTAAAGACCGCACAGTATATACAGTGTATATAGGACAGAACTCGAGCACCCTCTTAAGAACAATGCCGTTAACCAAATGTGTATAAGTTGCGATACTACACCCACTTATGAAGCCCAGGTAAATTTTGTAGAAACACTATTTATGAATATATCTATCGAAATAAAAATGTAATACACACAAATTTTTAGGATGCCCGTTCCGGGCTTCGTAAAACCACACCGGGCTTCGTATCATCTGCAGAATATGTTGTTTAGGGCTTCGTAAAGGACGTTAGTACGTGTGTGTGTGCATGTGTATGTGTGTGTCTGTGTGTGTGTGCGTGTATATATATATATATATATATATATATATATACATGTGTGTGTGTGTGTGTGTGTGTGGTTTTTGAATTCTCACCTCTAGCATGTTTCTGGTAATTGCAAATAAGAAGCCGGTCATTATTAAGTTAATTGTAACCAAGTCAGTGTTAAATGTGTATGAAGCTTGAGCAACAAATAATGTTAGTGAAGTAATATTCAACAACGTTATGCCTAATCGTTGCACATCCTTGTTATTCTTATGCACAAACATCTCACAATGGGACAATAATATAAATATACAATAATAATGGTAATGAGCAGTAGTAGTAACCAAAAACGTAAGTATTTATATATATACATATATATATATATATATATAAACAACTGATTTGATTGAAATCTTGGGATACACTCGTTCTACCAGATAAAACTACAGCATCAAATTGTAATTTTTATTCAACGTTTCGGCATTGACCTTATGCCTTCTTCATAGACTGAAAAATTTAATGAAGATTATTACAATTAAATTCAAACAGTGTAGCTATGTACTTACATAAATTACTATGACTTAAACCTGATTTAAACTTAACAAACAACACTTATTCATGTCATACAACTTGGTTAAATTTTTAAAAAGTAATTATGGCAACACAATTAAAATGTAACACAGTCAACTCGATAAAATAAATAAATAAATTAACATATAACAACATGCATTTAAACCTAATCATACGGCGCAACAAGCATAACTAAATTAATCCTATTTAATAATTGATCATGTTGTCACATGGTCATAATCTAAAACCTGTAAGTCATAATCTAAAACCTATATCTTAATAATTTAATGGAAAAATGGAACGCACTAATAAATGAAGCACACGAAACAGAATACATAATTAAACATTTCTACACTGTTTGCAAAAATGACCGTTATTAAACTTGTAGAGGGTAGAGTAGACCGTATTCAAGTTGTTCATATCCACTTTGTTATTCAGTGAATTCAGTTGTTGCTGAATATAGAAAGATTCCAAGAAAAGTCTCTTATAATAATTAGATTCTATATCTAATATAGTGGTATTCTTAAAATTCGCTGTATGTTTAGTATTGTACAAATGCGACGCAAGAGCACAATTAGATTTTCCAATCCTGGCATCACTTGTGTGTTGTATGATGCGGTTCTTTAGTCACTGTATGCCTGACCAATGTACGTTCTTTTGCAACTACATTGTATTTTGTAAATAACGTTGCTACACAGAGACTTATCTGTGCTATCTTTTTTTTTTGTAAACAAACTACCTATCGATTTTTAATAGGCGCATGCGATAAACAAGTCCGGTTGCTTCAAAATCTTGGCAAGTTGAGGTGTTAGATTTTGAATGTAAGATAGTTTCCTGAATTTTTTACCCTCTGGTCGATCTAGTGCTGAAATCGGTAGGTGTTTTGTATACAATAATCGTTTTATAAAATGTTTGGGATATGCATTATTCACCAAAGTAAATTCCAAAATAATAGATTAAAGAAACGAGTTTTATCTTTGGGAATACAAATCACTCATACAGAGATTGATTTTAGGTCGTACAAACTTTCGAACATCAAGAATTCTCTTCGACAGTCGCTGCCGTCTCAAACTTTTAATAATTTTTATAGCAATCAATTAACTACGTATAACAAACACTTTATGTTAGTTAAAAAAAGGAATATCAAGAAATTACAATCTTTGCAAAAAAACCAACTGAACAACAAACAATTATTTAAAGATAATAGTAAATGGGTAGTGAATCATAGCAGTATCCTTATTCCAGAGGTCGTTAAAGGTTTTTTATCTTTAGGTCCACAGTTTAATCTGAAAATGACGACTACTGACATCAATATTGGCAAACTATTAGCGGATATTGAATCAGTTATTGACGTAATCAAAAAACCGGCAGAAGAAAAGTCATTGACACCATGTAGAGTCACTAATTTAATCACCAATTTTTGCACTAATCCAGAATACAGGAGTACACTTGACAAAAAAAATCGCATGTATACAGTTGTAAAAAAGTTCCTTAGGGACAATCCTAGTATTATTGTAACGAAAGCTGACAAAGGTTCTGTCACTGTCATCTTAGATAAACAAAATTATTTAACTAAATCCAACGAATTGCTTAATGATAAAATGATATATAAAAAACTCAATAGGGATCCGACATTCACTATACAAAAGAAGGTTAACGATCACATTAAACTTCTGTTCAATCACTCTATGATCACACCAAATGATAAACAAGACTTAATAAAAAATAACTGCAGTCCAGGCAAATATTATGGTTTGCCCAAAATTCACAAAACTGATATACCTCTTAGACCAATTATTTCCTGTATTAATTCTCCTACTTATAATGTTGCTGCCTTTTTGTCGAAAATTTTAAAAAATTCCTTTCCGTGAGAAAGGTGGAACCTTAAGGATACTTTTTCATTTGTAGACGATTACAGATAGTTTTAATTACCTCCCGACCATATCCTGATTTCTTTAGATGTCCGCTCTTTGTTTACTAATATTCCCATTGAGTTAGTAGTGAGTATTATCACGAAGAAATAGAACCAAATTCAACCACATTGTAATCTGGATTTGAAATCGTGTTTATCAACTATTGACCTAGTTTTTAACAAACACATACTTTATCTTTAACTCCACATATTACCTTCAGACCTTTGGCACACCTATGGGCTCTCCACTGTCTCCTATCATTGCTCAAGTCGTCATGGATTCTTTACCAGAGTCTATCATGAATTTACTTCCTTTTGACATTCCCTTTATTGTCAAATATGTGGATGATATCTTATGTTCCGTGCCTGAGCATTTGATAGAGTATACAGTGTATATTTTCAATAGCTATAAATCAAATTTGGTTTTTACATATGAAAAATTAGATCGCCTACCAATACGTTGCTTTTTGACATCTACAAGAAACCCACTGACTCTGGAATGTATATTAACTATCACTCCAACTATACGTTCGCTCATAAAATTAATAGGCCAGTCAAATTAGGTTTGAATTCGGAATTAATTAGTGGAAAGCTGGAAATTGTTTTAATTGCTTAAGTATAGGTCTAGTATTAGGGGAATATGTCTCCCCCCCTCCGAGGTCGGCGTTAGCCACCATCTTAAAAAACAGCTCCAAAATCGAAGTTTTTTTAGTTTTTTGATAATTATTCAAAAACTATGAGTTTTATGAAAAAATGTAATCCGGTCTAAAATATAGAGCGCTAAATTCTCTACAAAATAAGGTCTAAAAATAATGAAATCAGTCTTAAAATTAAGATTCATAAGTGACGTTATAAAAGTAGGTTTTTTGAAGTTTTTTTAAAAAATTGATTTTTTACGTTTTTTTTATTTTTTTTGAAATCCGTTGATTTTACGACAAAAAGTCATACCTTACAATTTGTAGAAATTATAATTTTACGTCTAACAGTGTTACATTCAATAATTTGGACTTAGTATCAAGGTATATTTTGATATTCAAATATGTACTCATTTATACATTTTAGTAAATGTAGTTATAATTATTACAATCGAGGTTATTAAGTTAGTAGTTGAATGAGTATAGTTACTAACAAATAATATTATGCAATTAAATAATAATATGCTTTATTTTAAGTAACTCGTTCAACACAAAAAATTTAAAGGTATTGTAATTTTAATATACATACATATTACATATATACAAATGTTATATTATTTACAAAATTTATTCAATACTATTTGAATTTATTGTTTATGTTATCGTCCATGTTATCTTTTTCGACTGCTATTTCTGATCTACTTCTTTCTAGAATAAAATAATTTAAAATTAAAATATAAGTACATTTTTTTAAATATACAGAATAAAAATATAAGATAATTTATACATACCACATTAGTTAGTTTTCAATATTTTCGATGTTGAAGGCCCATAAATATTTTCTTGGTCCCTTTTTTCTATCTGGTCTTCTTTATCATCATTTCCTTCATGTTATTCTTCTAATTGATCTTCTGTATTATCGTTTTCTTCGTTTTCTCCATCTGTTTCACAGTAGTTTTCAATTATTTTTTCAAAATCCTCATCAGTTTTGAAATGGTTTTCTTGATCGTCTTTTAAACAGTTTGTACATAATTGTCCCAGACAATTAAAACAAATATTTGAACACGCCATGCCTAGTTTTCGGCAACTACATGATTCTCTGCATCCCTTTGCGCATTTACACAAAACTTTTTTCAATACCGATTGTGGAGCTGGATCTTTATTCGTGGTAATTGGAACAAGACCGTATTTAGTAAAGAAAATGGAAACAATATTTTGCAATTTGTTATTTTTATCTAACAATTTCAAGAATTGTATTTTTCCTTTTCTGAAAAATGACGAAGTTGTGTCACAGCCACTGAAAGCATGGAGAAATAATATGTTAACCTTAACATGCTTTAAATATTTGAAGTTGTTAGCACTATAACACAAATGGTCCACTTTCCCTTTTCCTGGTTTCAAAAAATAAATGTTGGTACAAGATGAAGGGGATAGAGCTGACAGTAGGACCAAAAGATCAGTGTCTTCGCCAACCATAACAACACACTCTGCACTATTTGCGATCTCAATAGTACTACGAACAATTAAAGTGTCAGCATCCTCAATAGCTTGCTTCACAATAAAATTTTCATTTTCAAGCTTTTCCCATTTAAAAAATTTAAGACGTTGTTTGTTGGCATCATTGGAAAGGAATTGCTCTTGAGACATAGTTACACACATTGTCTCGTCAAAAAGTACGCCTACATTTAAAACCGGTGATTTGAGAGTCAAATATCAAAATCTATTATTGACCTTGATACTAAATCAAAATCATTCAATGTAACACTGTTAGACGTAAAATTACAATCTCTACAAATTGTAAGGTATGACTTTTTGTCGAAAAATCAACGGATTTCAAAAAAATAAAAAAAACTAAAAAAATTAATTTTTTTAAAAAACCTCCAAATATGTACTTTTTTAACGTCACTTATAAACCTTAATTTTAGACTGATCTCATTATTTTTAGACTTAATTTTGTAGAAAATTTAACGCTCTATATTTTGGACCGGATTACATTTTTTCATAAAACTCATAGTTTTTGAATAATTATCAAAAAACTAAAAAAAACTCCGATTTTAAAGCTGTTTTTTTAAGATGGTGGGCCAACGCCGACCTCGGAGGGGGGGAGAAACATGTTCCTTTAATACTAGACCTATACTTAAGCAATTAAAACATTTACCAGCTTTCCACTAATTAATTCCTAATTGGGTCATTTTTTGGTCTAATTTGACTGGCCTATAACACCATTATTGGTTTAAAACATCGTATTACCAGAGTATGTGAGCCAGACTTGCTTCGTAAAAATTTAAAACTTTTGGAATTTACTTTGGTGAATAATGCATATCCCAAACATCTTATAAAACGATTATTGTATACAAAACACCTACCAATTTCAGCACTAGATCGATCAGAGGGAAAAAATTCAGGAAACTACCTTACATTCAAAATCTAACACCTCAACTTGCCAAAATTTTGAAGCAACCGGACTTGTTTATCGCATGCGCCTATAAAAAATCGATAGGTAGTTTGTTTACAAAAATAACACACAGATAAGTCTCTGTTAGCAACGTTTTTTTACAAAATACAATGTAGTTGCAAAAGAACGTACGTTGGTCACACAAAACTGGCTAAAGAACCGCATCATACAACACAAAAGTGATGCCAGGATTCGAAAATCTAATTGTGCTCTTGCGTCGCATTTGTACAATACTAAACATACAGCGAATTTTGAGAATACCACTATATTAGATATAGAATCTAATTATTATAAGTAACTTTTCATGGAATCTTTCCATATTCAGCAACAACTGCATCCACCGAATAACAAAGTGGATATGAACAATTTGAATACGGTCTACTCTAAGCTCTACAAGTTTAATAACGGTCATTTTTACAAACAGTGTAGAAATGTTTAATTATGTATTCTGTTTCGTGTGCTTCATTTATTAGTGTGTTCCATTTTTCCATTAAATTATTAAGATACAGGTTTTAGATTATGACTTACAGGTTTTAGATTATGACCATGTGACAACATGATCGATTATTAAATAGGATTAATTTAGTGATGCTTGTTGCGCCGTATGATTAGGTTTAAATGCATGTTGTTATATGTTAATTTATTTATTTATTTTATCCAATTGACTGTGTTACATTTTAATTGTGTAATTACTTTTTAAAAATTTAACCAAGTTGTATGACATGAATAAGTGTTGTTTGTTAAGTTTAAATCAGGTTTAAGTCATAGTAATTTATGTAAGTACATAGCTACACTGTTTGAATTTAATTGTAATAATCTTCATTAAATTTTTCAGTCTATGAAGAAGGCATAAAGTCAATGCCGAAACGTTGAATAAAAATTACAATTTGGCGCTGTAGTTTTATCTGGTAGAACGAGTGTATCTCAAGATTTCAATCAAATTAGTTGTTTACCTACTTTCGTTCGAGAAATAATACTAATTATATATATATATATATATATATATATATATATATATATATATATATATTCGATTCTTGACCTTCTTTTATATACTAATACTTGAAAGTTTGTTTCTTGGGAAAAAGGTCTAAATAAATTTTAAAAAATTTTTTTTACATTATATGTGTGTTAATCAGACGTTTCGACCGTCGCTAGATGGTCTTTATCAATGATGTTTTTTCCCCTATAATACAAGACATGTACATTATATCTTAACAAATATCTAAAATGCTTACCCAGAAACGGAATTTTATATATTTATAACGTAGTATAAATTGAGCTATTCACTGAATGATATGGTAACAGTTACTACAATCTAATTTATTTAATTTAAAATTGTACAAAACATTTACGTCACAAATTAAAATATTGTTTTTCTGTAGAAATTATGTACACCTTGATGCGAGTTGCTAAACTCTTTGTCAAAATTTAAAATTCAAACTTTTTAGTTAACATGTATATTAAAATGTTTAGTACAGAGTTTGATTGGAGACTAATGCTTGCTTTATTGAAGTTATTTCTTATCACTGGATAAAGACACTTTTTAAAAACAGGTTAAAATCATAATACTTTCTACAATTATGTATATCTGTCTTATTGGGTAAATTTAACTTTATGTAAGATTTCGTGTCAATAGAATTGCAATTGTGTATACATTGGGCAAAGTATACAGCATCCAAAGAAAAGAATAAATTGTCATAAATATGATAAAACTAACCAAACTGCTCTAACTAAACATGAAAAACAAGCCCAGCATAAATTCGAATTTAACAAAACAACAATTTTAAAAAGAGAAGCAAACCAAAAAATTTGAGAATTCCTAGAGATGGTGTATATTATTAAACATCCAACATCAGTAAATGATAAAATAGATATTAGCAAACTAAGTAAAATATATTATAATCTATTAAAATAAAAATGCATAAAATTAATCAGGAAAAGGTGTTTGTCTTGTATATATGGAGGCGAGATAGAGTGAGTAAACTATGTGTATGCGTAGATGTATGTACAGATGAATACATATACAGATATATATTTAAATAAATAAACGTATTGATATATATTTATACATAAAGTTAAATTTACCCAATAAGACAGATATACATAATTGTAGAAAGTATTACGATTTTAACCTGTTTTTAAAAAGTGTCTTTATCCAGTGATAAGAAATAACTCCAATAAATCAAGCATTAGTCTCCAATCAAACTCTGTACTAAACATTTTAATATACATGTTAACTAAAAAGTTTGAATTTTAAATTTTGACAAAGAGTTTAGCAACTCGCATCAAGGTATACATAATTTCTACAGAAAAACAATATTTTAATTTGTGACGTAAATGTTTTGTACAATTTTAAATTAAATAAATTAGATTGTAGTAACCGTTACCATATCATTCAGTGAATAGCTCAATTTATACTACGTTATAAATATATAAAATTCCGTTTCTGGGTAAGCATTTTAGATATTTGTTAAGATATAATGTACATGTCTTGTATTATAGGGGAAAAAACATCATTGATAAAGACCATTTAGCGACGGTCGAAACGTCTGATTAACACACATATAATGTAAAAAAATTTTTTTTATTTATTTAGACCTTGTTCCCAAGAAACAAACTTTCAAGTATTATATATATTAGGGGCAAAACCAAAATCCAAGCATTTTTTATCAGGGTGTAACTCAGTGGTGTGTATTTGTGATAAAAGTCAATAAAAATAAATCAATTATATTCCTAACACATTCCTTGAAAAAGTTAAGCAAAAATTATTTTATCAACAAGTATTCCAACCTTATGTTAGTTGTATTCAAAGCAAATTATCAGAAATAACTATCCAAATGTGTTTAATCTTTTTATTATATCACCACGAATGCCCTAAACACAATTAAAGCAAAATTAAAATAACATGTAATTAGGTTACATAACCTCAAAATTGGGTACAAAAATTTCGTTTTTATCCATAATTCGCTAAAAACCCTGATTTTTTCTGTTGATTTGTTATTTTAGACCAATTTGAAAGTATTTGCAGTAAGGTAGAAGTCTCTAGCAGAGGTCACGTATTGTACTCCGTGCACCAGAATTGCGATGGTGATAACAGTGATTCAGATTTTCAATCAAATTGAACTAGTCAACCAAACGCATGGCTACTTAGAATTAAAAAAATCTTTTACACGATGTACTTTTAATTTAATTATAACTATCTTAAACTTTATGTACAATAAACAAGTACAACCATATATATTTTATTGTTAAATTACAAGCTTTTAATACTCGTTAAATTCTTGAGTGTCTCGTCTGTAAAAAATGGGCTGCAAATTCATCTTCGGGATATTGGATTTTAGATATCCTACAGCTTTCAATTTTAATGGAGGTAATAAACACAGTGGTGACGAACTGGTCAATACTACACTAGCTTAAACTTTAGAGTTGCTAAATATTAGGTAAGGTCAAAGTCTTTATATTACACCAATCTACAAAAAATTGTATATTAAATTATTTGTTTCAAACTACTCTATTACCTGCAACGATTATATGGTCTCAAAGAGTAATAAAGCAAATACCTATTTTTTAAAGATTTTTGCCTCTTCATGCTTTTGTATATTTAACAAACTGCTGTTTATATTTTTAAGAATTTCATCGAAATGATTAGTTGCTGAACCCTTTGGTTATAAGGTTTTCATCTTTAGCTTATGACACTGAATGTGAAGATAACTTGCTATTTTGGATTTTTACTGGGAACATCAACAATCCTCTAACAGTTATTCTTTTCTTGCATAATGGAATACTTCAACAACAGAATTCAAAGTTGGTTTATTTAAAGCCTATATCCTTATACATTGTTTTAGTTGTTGGAAATGATTTGAAAACATGACATATTCAATCCAGTTGCATACTAATAATCATAAGTAAAATGATCACAAATTTTAGAGTGATTTGAAAGTGTTAAATACTTCGTTTGCATTGTACATAGCATAACTTTAGTCTTTGTAGATGGCTTCAGGAAAATCTAAAAGATTATTTTAAAGTGATATATCTTAATTATTCAAAGTTGATGAGAATTTTACTAACAAAAGGAATTGTAATTTTGTTCCTTTTCTTTGTCGATTTGTGTAATCAAAACGCTTAAATTATAATTCCAATAACATAACCTCTTGAATAAGTTTGGTCATTATTTCGTGTCTGGTATAATATACTAATGGCTATAAAATTAGGAGCATTAAAAATACACAACTCTATTTAAAACTTGCTCAGTACTAAAAATATAGAAGTAAATAAAATATATTGTTAATTAATGACCTTAATCTGCAATATTGTCGATAGAAATTTATACTAAAAAATACTTTTTTAAAAAGTTAAAATCATATTCGTCATCTGCTGTTAAATATTTTTAATCTCTGTATTCTACCGATGGTGCTATTATAGTCATGTAGCAGATTGTGACGAGCGTCTCGCGGCAGTAATGCCGTGGCTGCAATGATAGGTTAGGTTATTGTTAGAAATACATATTTTTATTAAAAAACACAAATCACTTAACAAACATATCAGAACAGTTGTTGCTAAAACTATTTTAGACTGTTCTGATATGCGTGTTAAGTGATTAGCGTTTTTAATAATAATATCTAATTCGGTTTTTTAATATAATATTTATTTTTAACAGTAAGCTAAATCTGTCATTGCAGTTACAGCATTACTGCCGCGAGACGCTCGTGGATTAGTCGGTAGCAATGTCGCTACAATTTGACGTTACAAATGGTAATGACGCAGGGTCTATTTAGAAATTACAGACTATATCAGTATATCATCGGCAAGTTTAATAATATCAGTTTTTTGTCCGTGCCTAATTCCAAATGTCTTCCTGGATTTGACAGTGTTCATTGCCTCTTTGATGTACAAGTTAAAATTAACGGGATAGGGCGCATTCCTGTCTCGCCCCATTTCTAATATTTAGTTCTCTAGGTTTTTGCTCTAATTCTATTACCGCTATTTGCTCTATGCACTATACGTCTAACCCTAAAACTCATTTCAATCTTTCGAGTATTTTGTACATTTTCTCCGATTTTTCATTGTCGAATGCTTTTTCCAGATTTACAAACCTTATATATACGCTTTCTCCTTTTTCTATTGTCTTCTCCATTATCACCCTCGGAGCTGATATGGCCTCCGGTGCTCCCTTGTTCTGCCTAAACCCAAAATGATCTATTATTTTTCAGTTCGTTTTCCATCCGTCTTTGTACAATTCTATATAATATTTTTGTTGCGTGCTCTGTCAAATTTATTGTTTGAAAATTTTCACATTTATCTGCGCCTCTTTTTTGGGATAGTAATTATGATGTTACGTTTAAAATCTTTGGGTATCTCGCCCGTCTCATACATATACTCATAAGCTAGGAAAGATGTTCTGTTACTGCTGGTCCAGCGGTTTTTAGAGTTTCTGCTTGCACCTTATCTATCGGTGTCTTACTATTTTTCATACCCTTTAATGCTAATTCAAACTTATTTCTAAGTATAGGGTATCCCAAGTCATCCTTTTTAATGTCGGATTTCTGTTCTAGTATTGCTAGTTTCTGTCCTGTATATAAATTCTCCATATATTATTGCCATCTAACCACCTTCTCTATATTTTTACGGTGATGTGTTTCCTCATGCGCCCATTATATTCTTGCTATATGGTTTTATATCTCTAAAATTCATTCTAATTAGTATGTATCCTTTGTTTGTCTGTCCTATTTCCATCTTAGTTTGTACCTCTTTACACTTTTCATCAATTCATTGTTCTTTAGCTTTCATGCATTTGCGATTAATTTCCTATTTTTATGGCTTTGTATCTCTGTTTTCCTGCTTTGTCTGGTATGTTTTTGTCTTTCCTCTATTAAATTCAGAATATCCTATGTATCCATGGCTTAATATTTTCTTTTTGTTTACATCCCAGTCTATCTCTGGCCGCCATATCTAAGCTGGATTTAATGTTATTCTTTCCTGTTTCCATTTTCTTAGTATATCACAAATTCTTCTGATGTTCTTCAGCAATTCGATTGACTTTTTGTCAAATCTTTTGCGAATATCTTTATCTTTTAGATTTTCAAAGTGCGAGTGCTTTTTTCGGTTCTCGTTTTCCAAATTTTTAAATTTAAGCACAGCTTTCATAATAATACAACTTTACGATTTTTCTGTACTTCAGCTGCAGGAATTTTCGGGACTGATTATCTCAATATATATGCTATCAATATAATCGACTATTCTCGGAAATCGTCCTATGGCATAAAATTGTTTCGTAACAGTTTTTAACACATTCCCAGTTGGAAACTTTACAATATCTGACTAGATTGCCTACCAGGATTCCAGATACTGCCGTTACTTTCGACATGCACTTCCTTAGACGAATTCCGTGAATGTCACCACATACCCAATATAGTGCTTTTATTGCAAACTGCAATGCACGTGGTCTTACAACTTCAAGAGCTGTTCGAGTTACATACCCTCATGCAATCAAATTTTCTTGTAACATTATTTATATAGTTACTGTGATTTTAAAGCTCATCGCATAAAACAATCAACACCTTTTATGCAGCAATTAATGTGTGACATGACAAAGGATATCCTTACTCTAATAATTTTTAATTATTTAATATGTAAGTTTGACTCAGGTAATATCCACAGATTGTGTTTGCTAGGTTTAGAAACAAAAACTATAAAAGTCCTTTAATATACATTTAGGGTTATGGAATTCTATGTACAATAGCATAATTATCAATCGACTCAGAAATTGCATAAATATTAGTTGATACAAATACAATGGATCATGTGACTGCCTTTTGTCGTGGTTCTGACTATATTTAAACTTGTCCTAAGTAAAAGTCTAATATAATTTATTTGTTCATCAATATTACAATTTATTGAAAAGAATGATGTATAGATTTGAAGTTTATTGTAGTTCTGTTTTCAAAACCTTGGCTCCACAAACTCACTTTCAAATAAAAAGGACATTTACCTTGGTTCCTGGTGCACCTTCGATAAGTAGAAAATATTACAAAATAGTCAATGTCTTAAATGAATACGAAAATAGTATATCAAGAAATTAACTAAAGTCTTACTGTTGTGTTTATCTACATAAAACGTTTGTGTTGTATGAAATTACTATGTAGGTCATTCTGAAAGCCAGTTCTACTGGAACTAAACGTACTATATTAAACAACAAAAATTAAAACAAATATATGACAGTAATATATTAAAGTATTTTTTTTAAAATAACATGAATGCATCAAATTTAAATTTGCATTGTCAAAAATGTTTAAAGGTTTACATAACCAATAACTATTTAATGATAATAATATTATAATAAATGAACAGAAATATTTTTAGTCAAAGTGAAATGATAAAAAAATAAACACCTACTTCATAAATAGATATCCTAAAGAAACTAAAAGTATGACCGGTTTCCGTGATTCCTACCATTATGATAAGATTTGTTTGAGTTATATGGTCATTTCAGTTGCCATCATTGTGATGATTTCTATAAGGTCGATCATTATGACCCACTGGTGTAGAAGTGTACATATTATTACTTCGACCTCTAGTACTTAACTTAATCTCTCAATTTAATCGTACTAACTTTGTAATATCTCTAGTCCCATTAGAATTCAATGGCACATCGGGTGCGAGATTCAAGTTATTCAATCTAGACTGTGATCGGTTAGTATAAGGAGGAGTGTTACAATGCTTACGTTTTTGCAAGCTTTGGTTTTATTTCAATCCTTCTTTGGAACAAAAATGTAGTACTAAAAAGTTCGATTGCGTACTCGACGGATACTAAATATTTAAAAGTAACTAATCCAAAAATGTTTTTACCATCTTGTTCTTTACAAAGACGTACTTTCTCCTAGGGCCCTGCTTGTAAAAACAATTCATACAATAATTCTTCCATTACGTTTTCTGAAATCTTACCACACCATACTGTTCTAGCATCTTCGTCTGATTCTTCCATTTTTTAGGTGAAACGCAAAAACCTACTAATTTATATTGAAAATTTTCTAATAAATAAGCAGGACCTTAAAACTATGTAAATCAATTACCAAACAGGGAAAGGAAAACATAATTTTTGACAGCGTTGACAGTTACGCACTAGTACTTAAAATTCACCTCAATTATGTTACCAAAATAGACAGGATATCACTTCTTGTCGCTTACAACCAATAACGATAAATAATTTATTAAACGTTTTCTGATTTATTGAATGAAAATTTGTAACCAACATAATCGGTTCTTATTAAATTAATCAATTAAGTAGAAAAACTGCAGTAATTAGTAATTTTTAACGATAAATGGCACTATAATTTATTAGTAGTGGCCAAGAAAAGATACCCTGGTAAAAAAAAATTCAATTGGATAGCGTCAGCTTTATCAGAAAGGCCTATAAGCGAGATGCTAAAACGTCTATGTGATTTCTATTATTATATAATAATAAAACCATAAGGGTGTAATATACACGCTCCGAAGTCATGGAATAACTTTTTTAACCGTTTTTTTTAATTAATAATTTTTTAGTTAATTATTTAAAGCATATTTTCACACAAATCTTATACATTATTTTTGTAATTGTATAAAATATTAATGCTATAAACTCTATCATTGTTATTAGTTGTAATTGATTATATTAATTTAGCTAGTAACGCACTATTATATATAGACTGCATTTCGTTTGCAAGACTGTGCGCACGAGGTTGTACTGTACGGCTTCAATATATACAGAACAAACGGAACATATAAGTTTGCGCTCTATAGCAGTAACCATACCGTTGGTTATGGATTTTATATTTTAAAAATACTTTGAAACATTTATTATAAAGGGTATATTGTTGTTAGAGTTTATTTAAGAAGAGCCTGTATATGTCATCATGCGCACACGGCTAAAACGGTGTCAGATTACTCCATTGTTTATAAATAGGTGTGTACGTTCAGCATTTTAGTGGCGTAAATAATTTGCTGTTAAATGTCGACTGACATTTGTGACTTTCATAGTTTTCTTTCTGTTTCTTTGTGTTCTATGCCTTGCACTTATTCGCGTATTCGCCATGTTAATTTAAACCACCAACAAAATAAAGCTTGATTTTAGAATATTTACTCTATGGGAGCCCTAAAAATTATTAAATCCATTTCACCCCTGACTTTCAAGGTTTCCGCATACGTCAAATGACGTACAGGCTTTGCTTAAATAAATTCTGATATACTAATATTAGGCTACTCCGTGGCGAAGTTGGTACGCATGTGACTATTAAAACCCTAGACGTCGGATGCACACGCGTTTCGGAACACAATTATTTTGGCTGTTTCAATGTCATGTTTGACGTATAAATGTTAACCTTTGCACTCTTCACAAATAATTTTCTCTTCCATAATACTTATTAACAAAACTTATATCTAATCTTATTTCTATTAATTCTATGCAAAGTTAAAACAAATAAAAATGAAATTTAAAACCTATATGGCGCTGTGCGGTGATGTTTTATAATTATAATATTTATGCGAAAAGTATATTTTATTTTATGTACAAATTTATAAAATATAAGTGGAAGAGGCGTTTAACAGTTAGATTCGGTTACCGTTCAAATTAAAAGATACTATTATAGATAGTTCAGTTTTAACGGATAAAAATAGGAGTTTAAACCAAAACGTCAAAGTTGACCTTGAAACAACCAAAAATAATTGTGTCCCGAAACGTGTGTATCGGATGCAGATGTAATTTTTTTTAGCCTTCCTCCCGAGTCTTTACGCTCGAACGAGTCCTTATGCGATTATTATATTATATAACCACACCTAACCGTTTCTTTGTCATTAATTTTTTTTTAGTTGTTAAAAGTATTGCACTGTTCTGATATACGTGTTAAGCGATTCGCGATCTTCAATAATACCTGTTTCTAACAGTAACCTAACCTGGAATACACTATGTATGCCAAGAGGACTTGTTCGAGCATAAAGACTTGGAAGGAGGATTAAGAAAAAAATTATTGCGTGCCGGGTTCGAATCCCCACCCGGTCCGCTTGAAAAATGTTAAGCGAGAATTTTTCACAAAAATACGCCTATGTTTGAATAAGAGGTAAACTGCAAGTCAAGTGTGTGGATGTTGTCATGCTCGTTAAAAATCCCTACAGTGCTTGGAATAGCAAGGGTTCTTCAAAATTCAGAATTTTCAGGTAAAAAGAACTCGCTTGCTGGGCACTATTGTACTTTAGCGTGATTAGTGTATAGTTGGCCATGACTTTCCCAGCGATAAGTTTTGTATGACTGACAAGCATTCAACGACGCGAAGAAATAATAAACCAAAAGGCATTGTTTGGACGTTCAAATAAATATAAAATTTGACAGTTGCCTTTCGCTCCGACTAACGGTCTGGAGTTGAGATGGCAGAGGTGGGACAAATCGAAATTTACCTACGGATGGGGCGGGCCGAAGGTCGCGAACGGGAGGGATTGATTGGGAATAATGTCCTACATCCAGTAGGTGGGTTTTTGTTGCGTGGAAGCGAATACTTCAGGAGAAAAATAGCGTTTGTTGGGGATTTGGCGATTTTGCACAAACGTAATTTACGTGTCGAAAAAATAAAAATTACGCAGATTTTCCCGAACATAGGAGCCGAACGCATTGTGTGAGAAGGCCGACAACATGTGCAATCGAGGTGGTGCGAGTAAGAAGGATGATCTAATTGGTTTTTAAAATTCATAGCGAGTTCCTAAAAAATGCCTAATGTATACAGTAAGGCACGGTCGTAGACGAAAAGTTTGACTTCGGTACTGTTTGCGCGCACGTGCTATACTTTTTCCAAATTACAAGTAAAGTTTGTGGAATTTATTCGAGAACTGTCAAAAGCTGGTTATGAACGCATTCGGAGTCGAGCGAGGAAGTAACACAATTATTATCAAAATTTGTTAATTCAGATGTCTTAAAGTACCTTATGAATATTTTTAGACTTCATAATTGATTAGTAATCTGTAAAGGTCTGGCTCGTTATTAAATAATTAATTTGACGGAAGCCAACGAGTGGGGACGAACAATTACAATCGACCGTGAATTATTCACAAAAAAATCTAATTTTTGGTATGGCATATGTAATCTAACAATAAAGCAAAAGACTTTTCAATATACGCCAAGATCGGCAACGCACGCTTAAAGCTTAGAATATCATACGCGTCGTCCAGAGTTCGAGGCCCTATTGCATCTTATTCTTTTTATATTGTATTTTTTAAAAACCAACAACTAATATACGTAAGATGACCCCATCAAATTTTCTTGATGCTTTCTTGTAGTCTAGAATAGTTTAATTGTTCATTTTTACTTAACATGCATTTACATAGTTTTGAGCTTTTGCAAATTTATTATTTTAATTTGTTTTTCGCTAGGTAAAAGATGAACGCGAAGTACGAGAGAGCTGGTATGGTGTTGAGATACAAATAGTATTCAAAATTTGTTATAAACACTTATAAAATAACTAATGCGTACGAGAAAACCCTGTGGTAATAGTAGAACCTAAATTCAGGAGCGGTTAAGCACAAACAATATAATACTTTACAAATTTCAAATATAGTTTCTACAATTCATTCGAGATTTGTCAAAAGCGAGTGTCGAAAGTCAGCGTATGCGCACGAACCGGTACAATCATATTCTACAGTGACAGAATTATTTTCAAAGTTTTGAACATAAATCGATATAAAACAAATAATACATACAATTTGTCAGCCATTTTAATTTTACATCGAAAAGTTCAATGGTCTATTTTTAAAAAAGAAATCAAATAAGTTAAATTGACGAAAGCTATCGGAAATAAACGTTCTTGTCTAAATCAACCACATTAGCGCTGGTCTGAGGTATCCAACTACTGTGCACGAAGTGCAAGGTTCCTTGCTCTGATAAATCGTTTTATAATACAACTTCCTTTCACATTTTTTATTATCCACCATTATTATTAGAAGTACATTTAGGACACTTTCTATATTTTATTTTATTCGAAACTATTTATAATTATATTCACTCTATCATACATCACGCATCAAGCGTCACGAATATAGGAAATGTTACAAACCAAAAGTACGCGTTTTGATTTTTCAACATTTCGCAATGACAAGTTCAAATGTAAATTTTTACTTTGGTAGAGGTCTTTCAAAACCTCATGGGCTGTTGCGCAGAAACCAATTTAAGTTATTTACGTTAAAGTGCGTCCTAAAAACATTTACAACTCAGCTGTTGCGTATAAAGATTTGTGGTTCACTATTATTGTTTTTGATTATTATTTATGAGATTTCAGTCTTGATTCAACTTCAACCAGTTTTTTCAAAACTACTTAAACCACGTCTAGTTTTTTATTTGTAGGTATAATGAAAGTTTCAATTTAGAAGAATAATGTTTGGTTTTACAGATTATTTTGTTATTTCTAAGCTTTTAATTTTACGATGAGTAACCGCAAAAAAAAGAGTTCACAGTCAAGGAAGACAAATTATTTATAGTGTGTAAAGTTTATGAGAAAGGAAAAGAATGGAATGCCTGTCATTCCTACAAATAATTTACAAAAACGAGTAGCAACAGCAACTGGAGTTGGACTAAACATTGTCGAGCGAATTATTTCAGAAGGAAGAAAATTAATAAGAGAAGTCCTAAATATAATGCGGGCCAATTTGAGGATTGTGGTAGTAATTTTAAGATTCTATGAAATATGCCCATGAGTTTTTGAAAGACCTATAATAGCAAATCCTTTGTAAATGTAGAAAAGTCACCAATTACAGTAAAAAAGTAGGGACAACAATGGCGGCTAGAAACGGTGGCGCCTCGAGGGACTACTGGTGAAAACAATAGCTAATAGCGCGAAATTCAAAATATTAATGCTATAAGATATACCTAAAAACTTATTTTCAAAACTCAACAGTATTAACAGGTTGAATAAAAATTCATTTAAGCATATATGGTAAATAAATGAATTTTAATTCAACCTGTTTCATACATATTGTTGAGTTTTGAAAATAAGTTTTTAAATAAATTTATTGATGGCAGTTAAACAGAAAAAGTTAATAATAATGGTTTAATAATGTAAATATTCTGCATTATACATCACACTTAGTAACAGTACAAAATAATGAATCAATAAATAACATTAATGTATCATAAATATAATACAAATGCAATCATCATATCAAATTTAATTAAATAAATAATCAAACACAAAGAATTGCAATATAAAGAAATTATGTTCGTAAATTAAATCTATTATAGATATACATTAGTTAATATCTATAAGAGCTAATATAGAAGTTTCAAAAATGTTACTATTATTACCATTCTTTGTATTCTTTTTAATGGATTATTATAAATATAATTGTGTGGAGTTATATATTTTAAATACTTTATTTTTCCTAAATATCAGATTTGTGAAAAAATGAAAACAATGTAAACGTGCAAAAAAGCCATATATTTTAATATACTAAAAGTTTTCTATATTATATTGTAACGGGCTACTGCTACCGCGTTTCTTTAATTTAAAACAAGTAATAATAATGGTCTTTATTACTCACTGTTCACAAGTCTAATTAACAGTATATGCCTTATTTATAGATGGTTCCAGTCCACTCAACAATGAAGCACTATTACACTAATGAATTTACAAGCACTAATATCTTCTTAAATTAACTCCTTTACCATAGGTTCATTAACAACACTAACACAATTATTTGTTTATACACTTCTATTTATTTATGTATACTCAAGCTGCATGTACATTAGACACAGCATATCACGTTTATATATACTTCTAAAGCTCAAAACTACTATTACTTTACACGATATAATTTTTATTAGACATTCAAGAATAGACTGACTCTTACATTCATAAGCGGCCTTATATATACCCTGCATTATGATATGACTCATTATCTAGAACTTTGTAGAAGGATTCTCGAATGCTGAAGAATACGCTGTGCCCCGGCGTTTGTATGTTTGACGGGTTGCCTAATGGTGGATCGCAACACTGCCCCTCTTTAAAACCGTTACGTCTCGTAACTGTAAATCCATCTTGACGCCAATTCGATGACTGGTGACGGTATCGGCAGCTATCTCCTCTGGTGCATCCACCGCGTCGTTGGAAGTAACAGTCAACACTCTTTTCATGGTCTTGGTAGGCAACCGGTTGATAACAACAAACAAGAACCTGGACGTTGGTTCCTGGAAAACTACTTCTAGCATATTTCGGACTATCCTCCAATCCAAGCGATCCAGTCCACAGCCCAGCTTGGGCACCGCTAGTCTCGTTACTCTATTTTCCATCATCTGCGCCTTAAGATTTAGCAAAGCCTCCCATAGATGTCCATAACTAGGTCTCTGCCATGAAGAATTTTTGGTGACCAGATAGTAAACATAACGATTTTTATCTTGAAGAACCAAAGATTTTCCTACAGTTGGCTGCTGTTGTACTAATTCATCCACACATCCAAACTTTTCTTGAAAACAACAGCTATTCCCTTGACATTGCCAAATCTTGAGCTACGCAATGTGCAAGGGAATACTCTTCTGGTGCTCTAAACAGATCTTGCTGTTTTTCAACAACAACGCCAAATCTCGCTTTAGCGGAACCACCATACGCCGCCATAAAGCTCTCAAAATCTACATTTGGCTCATGATTAATAACTTGCCGAACACCATTATCATTATTCGAGTCTTCCTGGTTGTTGCCAGCGTAGGATGTTAAACGGTCAAAGTGTACCACTTTCGGTTTACCACGAGGGATCTTCTGATCCGGTACACTACATCATTAATCCTTTTAACACTTCGTACGGCCCTTCCCATTGTCTTTGTAGTTTTGGCGACAATCCACGTTTTCTTTGTGGATTGTACAACCACACTAAATCTCCAGGTTGATAACCACCTTCTTGTGCTCTCGTGTCATATTGTGATTTCATTCGATCGCTTGCTGCCTGTATATTCTTTCGGACGTTTTCGTGAATACTATTTGATCTTTCACGAAGCTTACTAACGTAATCTTCACCTGCGATCTCTTCTCCAGGTTTAAATCCAAACTGAAGATCACATGGTAGCCGCAATTCACGTCCTAGCATTACGCAAGCGGGAGAGTACCCTGTGCTGTCATGTACCGAAGATCGGTACGCCAGTAGGAACAAATGCAGATATTGGTCCCAGTCTCGTTGATGTTCAGAGACAACTTTGGCCAGGTACTTCCTAACGTCCTGTTCATTCTTTCAACCATTCCATCCGATTGGGGATGAAGTGGCGTGGTTCTAGTCTTCCTGATTCCAAGATGCTTGCAGACATTTTGAAACAATACTGATTCGAAGTTTCGACCTTGATCGGAGTGTAATTCCAACGGAACTCCAAAACGACAAAACAACTCCTGACTAGTACATCTGCAACCGTCTCGGCTTCTTGGTTAGGTATAGCATATGCCTCCGGCCATTTGGTAAAATAATCCATTGCAACCAAGATGTATTTATTTCCTTTCTCTGATTCAGGAAATGGACCAGCTATATCAATGGCTACCCTCTCAAAAGGATTCCCCACGTTATACTGTCTCATTGGGGCTTTCCGTTTTGAGACCGGGCCATTTGCAGAGGCACACAGTTCACATTTCCGGCACCACTCCTTCACATCATCTTTGCAGTTCAGCCAATAGAATCTTTCTCTCACTCTCTCGAGAGTTCTTTTCACGCCAAAGTGCCCTCCGGAAATACCATCGTGCAAGTGCTGCAACACTTCCGGCACTCTGCTTCTCGGCACTATCACTTGAAGTCTCTCAGTGCCCTCTTCAAATTCCAGGCGTCGTTTCAAGATTCTATTTTCTATCATCAAGGAGTCCCACTGTGCCCAGTATGCCTTCAGGCTCCTACTTAAAATACTAATTTCTTCCCAAGCTGGCCGTTGTCCTCTATTTTTCCACTCAATAATACGTCCCAATTCGGCGTCATTCTCCTGGTCTTCTCGTATTCTTTCGAGTTGCCAAGTATCATCGGTTACTGTCATTCTATGGATGACACTTATTTTCTCTTCCATCTTGGAGCAATGATTGCAGTCCACCGGACAAGGTCTCCTTGATAGAGCGTCTGCATTCCGATGGCTAGTTTCTACACGATGTTCTGTATCAAAGTCATATTCCTGCAGCCGCTCTATCCACCTTGCCACTTGCCCTTCAGGATTTCGAAACTGCAATAACCATTTCAGTGCAGCATGGTCTGTTCTCAACAGGAATTTACGGCCGTATAAGTACTTATAAAAGTGCTCTACGGATTTGACGACGGCCAACAGCTCCCTTCTTGTCACACAATAGTTCCTTTCTGGCCGCGACAAGACCTTGCTGAAATACCCAATAACTTTTTCTTGTCCGTCCTGCACTTGAGAAAGAACGCCTCCTATAGCTGTGTTACTGGCATCGGTATCCAACACAAATTTCCCTCCATCCGTGGATAACTCAAAATTGGTGCTGTAACCAGTAGCCGTTTCAGTTGTTCAAATGCACTGTGGCAGTCGTCATTCCAATCATATTCTTGTCCATCTTCGGTTAATTTCGTTAACGGTTTGGCAATGTTCGCAAACCCCAGTATAAAACGTCGGTAATATGTGCACAACCCTAGAAAACTCCGTAGTTGATGTATATCTGCTGGTGTAGGCCACTCTTGTACCGTTTTTATTTTGTCAGGGTCAGCTCTTATTCCGGTCTCCGAAACGACATGTCCTAGGTATTTCACCTCTTTTCCAAACAGGTGACACTTCTTGGGGCTCAATGTAAGGTTTGCCCCCCGTAATCTTTGGAATATCTCCTCTAGGTTCTTAAGGTGTTCTTCAAAAGACCGCCCTAACACTATTACGTCGTCTAGGTACACCAGACAAGTCTTCCAAGACAGTCCACGCAGTATCGACTCCATCAATCGTTCAAAAGTAGCAGGGCATTGCATAATCCAAATGGCATGACCTTGAACTGCCATAACCCAGTTCCAATTGTAAAGGCAGTCTTTTCTTTATCGTTTGGCTCCAAGCCTACCTGCCAGTATCCGCTTTTCAAGTCCAAGGTCGAAAACCATTTGGATCCGGATAGAGTATCCAAGGTGTCATCAATTCTGGGCAAAGGATAGCTGTCTTTCTTTGTCACATTGTTAAGCCGCCGGTAGTCTACACAAAACCTTGTCGACCCGTCCTTTTCTTGACAAGCACTACCGGGGATGCCCATGGACTATTCGAAGGTTCAATCACCCCTGTTCTTCCATATCGGTGATAATTTGCTCGGCTTCCTTACGTTTTGCCAAAGGAAGCCGCCTGGGTGTTGTCTTATCGGTTGCGCATCTCCAGTATTGATCTTGTGTTGCACAACATTCGTCCTTCCTTTCTCACTATCATCCAGTGCAAACACACCTCGATATCGTCCGACCAGCTCTTTTACCTTGCCCAGTTGGTCGCCGTTTAATCCTTGACACGAAGGTATTAACATATCCAGCAATTTCTGTGAGCAGCCGTTGGCTGGTTTATCTTTCATGTCGTCTACACAACGTTTAATATGGCATACTGGAATGCAACTTCCCACAATCGTGTCTTTGTTCAGGGTCACCGTATGCGGATTAATGTTCAGCACCCTTACTGGTACCATATTTCGAAACTTTACCAGCGTTCTTCCAATTAGTAATCCCTCCTGACCCATTCCCGATTCAGTTGCTTCCATCATGCATACTTGTCCTTCCCGGAGCGTACTATCCGGGCGTCCCATTACTATCATTTCCGCCTTCTCGGGTATTTTCATATCGCAAATCATTCGAACTTGCATCGTCTGGTTACTCCTACCTTGAAATGGAATCTCATCATCATCTATCCGAAGCACATTTTCTTTCATGTTTACATGAAACCCATATTCTCTCATGAGATCCATTCCCAAGATCACTTCTTCTGTAATTTCAGCTACCAACACTCGATGATTAATTAATTTGTCCCCAATTGTCAACATAACGGCAGTCTCTCCGTGAGTACAAATTTTCTCACCACTTGCCGTTCGAAGACACACCGATACAGGTAGCACTTTTCCACGACCAACCAAATCTGGTCTCACAATAGTTTTTGTCGCTCCTGTATCCACGAGTAATCGGACACCCTACCATTAATTCTTCCATCGATATAAATGCTGTCCAGACTCCCCATCGACGATGCAGCACGGATGATAATCTCCGGGCACTACGCTGTGCTGTCGAAGTTCGCCCCTTACATGGACCAGCTTTGGCACAACCGGTTGTTTCTTTGGTTGAGTACAGCGTCTCTGCATATGGCCAACTTCACCGCAGCTCCAGCATCGTAGACGCCATCTCCGCGGTCGTAGTCTTTTCAGCCTTTCCGCCTTTCGCTTTTCAAACACACGGTTGATTATTTCATCTATGCTGTTCTGAGCTTGACAAGGTTCCTCTAAGGCAGACCGAACTTTGTGACCCATCCTGTGTGATGTCTGCTTAGCTGCTTCAAATTCAAGCGCATGAACCAGTGCGTCATCTAACATTTTTGGCCGTGCTAATCTTAGCGCTTGCTGTATTTCGCCATCTTTAACGCCATCCACAAATGTTTGTACAGCCAGTTGTTCGAGGAAACTATCTGGTGCCGTTGGATATGCCAATCTAACTAATCTGGCGATGTCAGCTTCGAATTCTTGCAGGCTTTCACTTGTCTTTTGCGAGCGGTTCTTAACTTGTGCGTGGTAAACCTGTTGAAGGTGAGCATCTCCATATCTCATCTCAAGCTTCGATGTTAAAAGGCCGTAATCATTCTGCTGGTGATCAGGAATCGTTTGTAAGATGTTAAGAGCTTCCCCCCGTAGGGCCACTATTAAGGAGATAGCCTTCTCTTTGTTGCACCAACCGTTGGCTATTGCCGCAGCTTCAAATTGTTTCAAATATGTGGGCCAAGGTGTTTTGCCATCGAAAGTGGGTGGTTTCACTTTAAATTTAGACGGTATGGACTCGCTTCTTTCCATGGTTCTTATTTCTGGAATGTTCTCATTTACAACTTGATTTACTAATTCAAGTGGCCGTGTTGTTAGTGAAATAACTTGCTCTTGCAGTCTCATCACATCTTCTTCCATTTTATCAATTTACTGTCCAACTTTTGCTCAACTGTTTTACCTGTTCAGTGACATCTTCTTTCAATGCAATGGAGCTTTCCATTAATCTTTGTTCTAACGTGGCTGTTTTTCATTCAACTTTTCTTCTAATTTCGCAGCATTTTCGCTTAACTTTTCTTCTATTTTCTCAGCATTCTCACTAAACTTTATTTCCATTTTCGCAGCATTTTCACTCAACTTTTCCTCTATTTTCTCAGCATTTTCACTGAGTGTCACTTCTAGTTTAGCCGACCTCTCCTCCATACCGGATTTAAAATCCTTGAGGAAATTCATTAAACCTTCTGCGTCCATCTTATTTTGACTTCTTGTAACTGGCATATATAAACTACTTAAACGGCTTTAGATTTGTGTGCTTTCCTTTTAATTAATCACTATATACCCCACAAATGCCTGACACCAGTGTAACGGGCTACTGCTACCGCGTTTCTTTAATTTAAAACAAGTAATAATAATGGTCTTTATTACTCACTGTTCACAAGTCTAATTAACAGTATATGCCTTATTTATAGATGGTTCCAGTCCACTCAACAATGAAGCACTATTACACTAATGAATTTACAAGCACTAATATCTTCTTAAATTAACTCCTTTACCATAGGTTCATTAACAACACTAACACAATTATTTGTTTATACACTTCTATTTATTTATGTATACTCAAGCTGCATGTACATTAGACACAGCATATCACGTTTATATATACTTCTAAAGCTCAAAACTACTATTACTTTACACGATATAATTTATATTAGACATTCAAGAATAGACTGACTCTTACATTCATAAGCGGCCTTATATATACCCTGCATTAAGATATGACTCATTATCTAGAACTTTGTAGAAGGATTCTCGAATGCTGAAGAATACGCTGTGCCCCGGGCGTTTGTATGTTTGACGGGTTGCCTAATAGTGGATCGCAACAATATAATACCAATATCAAAGTATTCAGAAACAGAAGTTCCTAAAATGCATTTGTTACACTACACAAATGACTAGATAATTATGTGTAGTGTATCAAATGCATTTTAGGAACTTCTCCTTTTTAATATTCAGATGATGATATTTTATATTATCCAAAGCGCTTAGTACATAAATAATATGATTATTAGCACGTTTACATTGTTTCCATATTTTATCAGTAATATACTGCATATGGTCGACACCTATTTATATCAGGTTTGTATTAAAATCAATTCTATTGGGATTGAAAATCCCCATTAGCAGTAGATATATTATTGCAGTTTGTATATAATGAGACAAAATTACTAGTAGTAGTATTATGTAATGATGCAATAGGTATTAAAATACTACTGCTAGTGTGGACTCTCAATGTGTGTTTTTTTGGTAATGCAAAATTTAATAGCCGAGTTGCCATTGTGCTGCAAAAGCTTCCTTCCGCAAAATGGTCTTCACACAAATATGCCATACTTTTAACCACAGGCAGGTCCATTATTTCAAGCCATTTTTGTCTGCGATCCGAATCTTTATCAGGAAATCGAAAACATTTTTTGTTTCTGTAGTTGTAATCAGCTATGTTAGTATAATATGCATTTCCTTAACCTTTGGCAACATAATGATAAATCAATTTCCCAATAGGCATTGCATTCCTATATTAAATAAAAAGTGATACGCTAATGTATACTACCAGAATATTTAATTAGAAATTTTAAACGCAGATTTATAAAATAGTGTACCTGTTATGCCAATCGTTGTAATTTAATAATTTTCCAATAACTAATAATATTTATAATAAAACAGGCAAAACTACACTAAAAAAATATTTAATTGGTAATTTTAAACACCGATTTAAAAAATAACGTACCTTCTAAGTCAATCCTTATAATTTAATATTTGCTAATAATAATTGCACTATCACTGTAAAAAGGAGAACTAGGCTAAAACCGTAATATAATTAGTATTTTATACACTGACTTAAAGAATGGAATACCTATAACATCAATTTTTGAATTTCGCAATGTACAATAATACCATTATACCATAAAGATTAGAATAACTTCAAGATGATGAAGGCATTCCCAAACGAAACAAGTAGAATAGAAGTTAGGTTGTTCCTACTTCTTGATTCATAAGCGAAGATATACGAAGGCTAAATATATTTCAATGATACTGCAGTGCCCCCATGCGCTACTGGATATGCGCGTAATTTGATTACTACTATTCCCTATGTATCGGATGATCTCCTTTTATTTATCTACGAAAACGTGTCAACTCAGTTGCCATTCAGTCACCGAATCAGTTGGTGTTCACTTATTTATTAAAAAACGTGATAAAAGCACCATAGCTCGTTCTTGTTGTTAAGGTACGTTTAATTTATTATTGTATTTTCCTTCTAAACTGTGACATATATATTTTAACTCGTTTTTGATGAAAGAAGCCGTTACTGTCTTATTGAGACATAAAACATATTACAGTGTTGTTTCAGAACCTACACTTTTTTGAGGGTTATATAAGAATAAAACATTTTAGGTGCTATTACAAAATTGATTGTGGATTTATTGTTTGCGACATTTAATTATTAAATCATTGTTACTAAAAATTAGTTTCAATGTAGGTCGAAATAACTATTAAACCCCGAAATAAAGTAAATAAAGTCAAAAAAATTTATGTTTCAATGTGACAGCTTGATACATTCTTGCGTAATTAGTTGATTTTTACAAGAAAAGCGTGATATGTACGCTTTCGATTTCAAGCGTTTCTCTTGTGTAGAAAATACTAGGAACATAGAATAAAAAGGTGTAAAAATGCAACTACATTAGCTGACAAACAATTTAATAAAATACACTATACAAGTTAATGAAAAAACTTACAGGCTAGAGGGATTTGAAAACTTTAAACTCATTTATCACAAACGATGTTTCTCGAAATATCACGTTTTAGTCGCAATGAAAGATTTGCATTGTCTCTAATCAACTGTCTAGGTATTTGGGAATAGGTCTCATATAGGTAGAAACAATTGACGGCCTTGTGTCAACCCATAGAAAACATTCTCGCATTACATTTTGCTTATTGCACGACATGTCATTGAAAATAAATTTCGAATTAGGTTTTGCATCCTCTGGGACAACAATTGCATCCGATTTCTTAAACGCAAAATATTCTACTCACTTTATTAGTCGTAATAACTTGTCTATGTGCTGATACTTTGGTCGATACAAGAATTTTGAGCAGACATAAACATTTGGAAAGTGTACACCATTTGAATGTTTCAAGAAACCAAAGACTAAATTACTTTTTCCACAATTGGATGGGGCTGTAACAATATACCGCATTGTTGACGGCAACAGTCGTTCGTGCTTTGCGTGTTGGTGCTGTCCCTGCAATTATGGTCAGTAATTGGCAACGTCAATTGTTGCTTTATCAGATGCATTCTGTCCATATACGAAACCTAATCGCAGTCTGGCAAGCATTTAAAGCAAACAATTCTATACGCATGACCAGTATACATTCAGTTTTACGACTGACAAGATCAGTGCCATCCTATCGTGGCTACGGGTTACTCAATAGCGCTATCAATCGTTTGCCGGTAGAATTACATTTACCAAGATATCGCTTCTGTGGACTAGGTAGCTTCAGAAACGCCTCAAGCATGGTGATGTAGGTCGTAATCTTTTAGACGAAGCCTGTAAGTTACCCAACGTTACTTACGATCGTTCTACAGGCCTAGCAGCCCGGCACCGAGCGGATAGTCGCTTACCGAAACAGCACAAAAACGTCTTAGCGCATTCGACGCTTCGTTAGATAAAAAATCTTACTGCTTTAAAAGTTGATTCTGCAATAAACGGCAAAGTTAAACTAAGTATGGGTTCTCGGAAGAGAACGACTAAGTGTAAGGGAAGCGCCGCGGTTAGCGTTTATGTAAAGGAGAAGTCACATGTCGTTCGAGAGCTTAATTCGCACCGTTTGGGAATGCATTAAAAACGTTCGTCTTACCAATCTTATTAAAACTACTAAACTTGCAGTGGCACTAATCAAAGATATAGCAAATGAGATTTGTAATATACAACGTGTAATTCCTATACCCAAAACTGGCGGTTCCTACCTTTGATACCCATTTTAGTAACCCTCTCCGCAATTGGAGCGTTGTCGGGTGGAGCAGCTGGAATTGAAAAAGCTATCAACGATGCTAAACTTAGCTAACAACAATTGGAGGAAGCGAAACGACATAATATGGCTCAAGAGGCTGTTGCAATCGGAAAGGGATTCTATATGTAAACTTTTCACCGTGAACTTGGACTTTATCTAAACCATTATCTTACACACAAGCAAGGTTTGGGTAAACAAAGATAACAAAAAAACATGGCACTCGCAAAACCTACCAGTGCAAGCGCTAATCAATCTTGACTAATATATAAAACGTCTACAAATACCCCACTTTCGTGGAATTTATATGCGCAATTCCCTTCCAAACACAATCCGTTGGCGCAAATGTGGTATTCTTAATCATGATACTACGCGAGCTATGTATCCCCCAATTTATGTATGTATAACGAAATAGAAATTATTAGGAATTATTAGAAATTGTTAAAAAAATTATAAAGTAAAATGCAACAATGTAATACAAAAATAAACCAGGCAGGTTATTAACAGTTTGTGAGAACGGATGCAATTCAATGTATTCCAGACGAAAGTGATATTGCAGGTGGCAGGCCACAGACGGTTAAGATATCGCAATTACCTAGAAAATAAGATTGTCACAATGTAACAAAGTATAGAATTAAGAATAAGCAGACATGAGCTCTGTAAGTTTCCACAGAATTGTGAGGGGCAGGGACATCATAAATAGCCCGGGAGGCCCAAGACCCGGCTTTCAGTCGAAGTATTCAGCTTTAGCATTGCAGTTTGCTTAGGCGACTCATAATAATTCATTCCAATCAGTTTATTTCGACTTAGAATAATTAATACCAGTTTGTCAAAATTCTACATTAATTTCTGTTTAAGTAAATAAATTTGTTAAGAAGTTTGGAGGTGTTTTTTTAAAAACGCCGCTTCCAAGGCCCGAACCTTAACTCGTGTGGCACGGGAACTCATTGGATAGCGTACAAGTAAAGATGGTTCAAGAGCAGTCCGTTATTGTACCATTAATAATCTACGACCGCCTAAGGTACTTGTCAAGTACTTAACTTCGTCAGGACTGTACACTCTCCATTTCAATTTTGCGCAATTTCAACCGTTTACTGCCGCTACGTGTGTACATTTCGTGTTGAAATTTTTACTGAGACAAAGTCTTCATTAAGATTCTGCTTTTTAACCCTCACCTCAACAACTATCACGAGTGGTTGTTAGTTTATCGTCAACTGCATAATTTGTACACATTTAGCTGATACTGAATCTACGTTCACCGAAATCATCAACCCACCAAATGTTCTCGACGACGGCCTTGAGTACGTTATTGGACTTAGAAACTTTGACACGTATTTTTCAATAGCCAATGTAACAGCACCGAACAATAAAGTTTGCATTGACGACATCGTGCTTACATTACCAGAAGAAAAAATATGAAGTGGCTGATATTAATAAGTTCGTACGACGTAACCTGAACGATCCCCGAGAACGCACCACTTCATCCAAACGTTATCTCATAGATATTCAAACCAATACTAAGAATTTACATACAGAAATCAAAGCATAAGGTCTAATAGATTTTACTCAACCAAATTCACTTGCTTTATTTTTAGGTTTTAGGAATCGCAAGCTACAGGATTTGCCTACTACTATTTTGGACCATACGGCACAGGTCTTTACAATCAATTTTATCTGCATTAAATGTAATCTAGTGATAGGATCGTATCGCAATAGCAAACCTGTGCACATTTTGTATCAATTTTTTCCTACAGTTGCCGCAGGCTACAAGACTATTAAAAATCCCATGTACGTCACCTATATGTCACTTAATACACACACCATCCATCGCATCATTGCTAAAATAGTCAATCAAAACAGTGATCTCATCAATTTTTGTCAGGAAACCATTACAATTAGACTTTATCTAACGCGTCTATAATCGATGGTTCTGCGGTACGAGCATAAACCACCAAAACCTATTAATGGACGCGTTGTCAGCAGTTTTACCATTCGTATGCCATCAATGCACCTATTAACGCAGGTAAGCGTTAAATTTTTGTAAACTTTAGAACTCAAAGTGCTACTATTACCTCGCTAAAATGGATAGAAATATTTTAAATGTTGCACTACGTGCTATATTTGATAGGGTAATCTTCAATACCAATAAGCACATACATACACCGAACTCTAATACTACGTATGGGAAGAACGACGTTATACGAATTCTAATAGAAAACGTATAGACATTACCATGGGACAACGTAATTTATATTGAGGCACAGAGTACATCAGAGGGTAATTTTATAAGAAAATTTCTCCAAACACTTAAAATTCTATAGCATTTTAGTGATTATTTGGTGTATCTCGTTTTCTTTGTCGGACGTAGTGTAAATCAATGGTGAGGGGACGCTAGACATCAGAATAAACGTGACAGCGCATATGACAATAACCTGTAAATAATTTTTCTTCCTAGTAGTTTATTATTATTATCATTTTTGTGTTACACTACATTATTCAAAATCATTATAAACATTGATTTCTCTTTAAGGATTATTCTATGTTTATCTTTATTTTGGTAGTATATCTTGTAATAGTTTATACTGTAGCAAATCGTGTAGAGCTTTTCACATGCTTTTGTGTGCATATATGCTCATTATGCAATCGAAGCCACGGTTAACTTAGGATTTTGGATGGTATTTATTTTTATGTTGAATTTTGTTGCAGTTAGATATTGTGCTAAGCATCATGGTTTACTGCTTAGTTTGTGGCACTGCTTCTACTGAAGTTAATCATAAGTTACAACTTTCCTAGGAATCTTGAAAAGTAAGTATTTTTAAATGCAAAATGAAATTTTACGTTTTTACTCGTAGATCACGATTGTGGCAAGAAGAAATTGGCATGAGATATACTGGAGAATCGTTTCATACTAGATTTATATGTTGCAAACATTTTAACACTACTTGTACAATGTACTTTTATATCTTTAAGTCCAGGTATTACACTTAAAAGTTAAAAAGATTGGAAACTAATTTTGTTTACTATCTTACATGTAATAGAGGCAGGCATAATTTTTAATTATTATACAAAACTATAGGTAACTATAATCCTAAATCTTAATTGTTATACTTGTACATTAATAAAAAAAAAGTAGTTTGCTGGTTTATTACATTTCCATGAATTTCTTACACCATAACCACCATAATATCAAGGATGATAGTAAAACCATGATTGTAAGTTAAAATTTTAAATAAAACTTAATACCAAATCTTTATTTAGAATCATAATTAATTATGTAACAGGGTTTTTTTTACATATGTTGCACAATTAATATTATAGCTTTACATAAAGATTTGATAAAGTTCTATTTAAATTGCGATTTAACTACTTTTGAATTTAAAACTATCATAAAGATTTTCTATCTTACGATTATAGTGAAAGCCGTCACTTTAGAAACGCCGGTTAGGGTTTGCCCAGGAGTACCTACCGAAACATTTTGTTGAATATAAAACAAGAGTTAATTCTTAATAGAGTCAGTGATAAGGATGTAGCTTTCTTGAATTCTGATAACAAAGAGTCGATTAAAATTTCCATTACACATATATCGTGGCAGATTCCACACATAACCGTTACAGACGGCTTAAAGCTATATCTTCAACGCGATGTCACCATAGGTATAATCTTTCGCGCTTGGGAACTACACGAATACCCAGAATTACATACAATTTACCCGCTGCAAATTCTATTGCTGACGTTACTGTTTAAATTAGTTCTATTCCCAAAAAACCCAAAATTCAATTTAAATAAATGTTTACTGCTGTTAACGATCCAATCCAAAAACAGATACACCTTTTGCTGCTCATAGTTTAATATGAACTATTAAGAAATCAAAAGGTTACATTTTTTATTTAGCCCATCGACAAAATTTTGGGTGCGCTTTTGGGCTATAGAATGTTTTAGAAATATTTAGTACGGATTTTAATTTTGCGTTTGATGTGCCATTTACGATACTGTACGAAAAGTGTGATGAGTTTGAAACAAAATTAAAATTTGGTTAGAGCTGACATTCATTGAGGCTGGAACTTTATCTGAAAAAAACTATATGAGCTATATTGAGTTTGCAAATCAATGTTACAGCTTACAATGAAGGCAGCTGTGGACTGATAACCGGGCTATCTTAAATCCTTATAAAACTAATCGTACCTGGATATATGGAGTGAAACAGCAGACTAGTGATAGATAACAGTTTGACAAGTATTTGTTTCATAGAACATAACAGGTCTACAATTAAATGTCAATAAACACTGACAAACGTCCAAAATTGTGACACAATGTCGGTTTTGTGCTTCATATAGTTTTAGGGGTGACAGACAATTTGCAACAATTCGTCACTAATTTTCTTGACAAATTCATTTATGAAACAAAGTAACTATAAGTTTTCAATACAATTTGATTTATTTGTCAACCGATCAACTAAAAATTGATAGGGAAATCACCCCGTGTTACATTGTTAGGACAAATAATTGTAGAAAGGCTTTCTGTGGTCATAATATCCTGATGTTATTTATTATTAATAATTTGTGTGTTGTAATGAGTTAAAGTAACAGTAGCAGTGATAATGACATTAGGGATGTGGAAGATAATAAGCTAAGTAAAAATTTCAAGCAAAGAATAGACTTCAATAAACCTCTAAGGGATTTCACATCCAAAGAACAATTCCGTATTAGCTGTGTGTTTGCTGACTTCTTAAATAACCAATTTGGTGTGTACCGGTAGCTAGATTGTGGTGCACAATATCATGTTACTGCTGATGTCCATAGGCTGTTCAAAATGACAATTCATCTTGTGTAAAACAAGTATGCTTGATACTGGTAGAAAACTTACTGTCTGAGGAGGTTTCACGTACGGCAGAAAATGTACAAGCAGTGCCTGAGGGTAACCAATTTGCCTAGAGTTGCTGAGATTGTGGATGGGTCGTTAATTAATATAGGTGTAGCTATGATAATAAGGCCATAGTTGTGGACAGGAATGAAAGTCACTTCATCAATATAATGGTTGTATGTGGATCTAACTTAGAGTTTTTTTATTTCAAGTGCTCGATGGAAAGGTTGTGAGAGTTCTGTGGTGTTAGTCATTACCAATGTAGTACCTTCAAGTGGAGCATTGGAAAATCACATGTAGGGGTGTTCGTCATTAGCGGCGGCTCCGTGGCGTAGTTGGTATGAGTGTGACTACTACGCCCAAGGTCTCGGGTTCAAATCCTGACACAGTCCGCTTGAAAAATGTTAGGCAAGCATTTTTCACAAAAATACGCCCTCATTCGGATGAGAGGTAAAATGGAGGTTCCATGTGTGTGTTGCCACGCACGTTAAAGATCCCTACCTTGCTTGGAAAGCAAGGGTTCAACAAAATTCAAAATTTTTTAGGTAAAAAAAACTCGCTTCCTGACCAATGTAGTACCTTCAGATGGAGCATTGGAAAATCACTTGTAAGGTGTTCGTCATTAGCACAGGAATGGGGTAATGGTTGAGAATAAAATTCCCAATGCACTGTTTTTGGATGGAAACATCACTAATGACAACAACCATTCCAGTTGAAGCTCCGGGAATGCAAGCTTTAAAGAGATTTCTCATTGCATTTAAATGTACATAGAAAATGATTGAAAATTCAACAGGAATTTTGAAAGAAAAATTCCGTTTCTTGAGTAACTTGAGAATGCAACCATTGCAAGCACACAGTGTTGCTTTAGCATGCATTATACCATATAACATTGAAAAATGATCGGGGTCTGAAGTACACGAACTTTACAGCAATAAAACTAATGAATGTGATGACCAACTCCATCAAATAGAAGAGAAGGATAAAGTTGCTCAAGCAATTGCTTAAGTCTTAAGTGATTTGATTTCCTACTTTTAAAAAGGAATTTACATAAGAACAATTTTTTAATACATAACAAGTGGTATAGTTTGATAGGCGGTTCCGTGGCGTAGTGGTATGTGTGTGACTTCTACGCCCAAGGTCCTGGGTTCGAATTCCGAAATGGTCCACTTGAAAAATGTTAGGCGAGTATTTTTCACAAAAATACACCCTCGTTCGGATGAGAGGTAAAATGGAGGTCCCGTGTGTGAGTAATGTCATGCACGTTAAACATCCCTACCTTGCTTGGAACAGCAAGGGTTCGGCAAAATTCCAAATTTTCCAGGTAAAAAAAACTCGCTTTCTAGTCAATGTAGTACCTTCGGGTGGAGCATTGGAAAATCACATGTAAGGTATAGTTTGATAAAATTATAAGTAGCTAAACCCCGTGTGGTTGGTGGCTACCCATCGGGCGCGTCCCCAGGTGGCGGATAGGGGGGACCCAGTGTCACCGTACGAGCAATCCTTCGCAGCCATCGGGTTATGTGACAGAATAGGCCTAGCACTCGTAATGATCCAGAGCGCTGAGTAGCATAAAACCTACAATATGCGGGGGAACGAGTGTAGGTCAATGCGGACTAAACCCCGCATGATGATGGTTAGGTTAATCTCACATCGCAGACCAAACCACCAAACCCCTACTGCTATATGGGCCGGTAGCGGTCTGCACAGGGGTCCAGGCCACCTCGTATTTGTGCCGTGCGAGGCGACCCGTGTCGGTCGGACGACGGGATCCTGGTGGTTGAGCCACACCTGAGGCGGTTCAGATCCTCAGTGTCTGGCAACACGCCACTTTGGCCCAGATTTCACCTAGACGGGGGGTCGAGACTAACCCATCTCGATCAATCGACTGGGTGAGCTCTTGGAGGTGAAGGGCGTGCAGCCGGTACTGTGGGTGAGCAGCACATGCTACATGTGTGCTGCTACAAAGCGGTATGCGGGCTCATACGTCAGTCATCTTACGGGGAGCTATATCTTCCTGGAAGTCCTGGTGTTGTTTTTACACACCCCAAACTTGGGCTCCGCGATGGGTGGGGAGCTGGGAAAATGAACTTTATTTTTAAAAAACATGGATCCTATAGTCAATGTAGTTAATCCAGAGAGTGCGTCTTCGGACACCCCTCAAGGTTTGTTGCAGTTCCCACAGGAACTGCAACGAAAAGAACAACAACATCAGCCCCAAGGTGGGGAGAAGGTTAAGCCAGAGAAGTGACAATAGCAGCGGCCACAGAGAAAGCGAATCAGTGGGCCTGAACAGAAAAGAAGGAGGAGGGCCCGTTTGGCGGCACAGGAGGGTGTGGTGAAAAAGGCTAACCTATCCACGGCACAACCTGGTGCCAATCAACCACCCTCCACTTTAAAACCATCCACCTCCGCCCCTAGGCCAAGACACGGAGCATGAAAAGAGTCAGATCTGAGGGCACCCCTCCGCAAGGTAGACCTCGGAAGAAGGGCTGTCAGACTGGTACTAAACAGCTCGTCACTGGCAGCTACGTGAAGGCAGCTGCTAGGCACCTTCAGGTGGTTGTCATAGACAAAAATAACCTTTGCGGTAAGATTACCAAGGCCCAAGCAGAGACCTTGCAACTAGCAATTGAGAAAGCTTTGGACGACCATCTGTTTGTCCTTCCCAATGATAGCGCTCCCCCGACCTTTAGGAGGTGGGCGTACTCGGGCGAGGTCTTCCGGATCTGGTGCGAGGATGACCACTCCCTAACATGGATTACGGAGACGGTTGGCAACCTCCCACAACTGTGGGAGGCTGCACGCCTTACAGTCGTGCAGGTGAGACTGTTGCCTAGGCTCCTTACGGCGGCGCTGTGGATTCCGGGACCCCCGGAAGACATGGATGTCGTCCAAAGGCGTCTGCGTGTACAGAACCCCTGGGCTGACACATCCAAGTGATGCGTTTTTCACACCGCCACAAGAGATCAACCTCTAGGGAGGCTGATAGTCTTTGGCGTTGGGAAAGACGCGAGAGAGACCATCAACAGAAAGGGAGGCAAGCTACACTACAAGCTCACCTCCCTAAATATCAAAATACAAAAATCGCAACCTGCCGCAGAGGCAGCCCAACCGGCTGTCGCGCAACAGCAGGCTCAACCTCTACCTCCTGAGCAGCTAAAGCGAGCTCCGCTCTTACAGCAACCTCAGGAGGCTGAGGTAGGCGAACCATCGACTGCGGCAAGCAGTCAGATGGACACAGCAGACTCCGATCCGCTGCTAGTGGGATGGCTTGCGGAGGAGTACAGTAAAGCGTCACTGGACAGCCCGCCCAGCGAGGCTCGATAAGCAAGTTTAACCCATCGCAGACCAATGGCGGGGCTAAACTTTATACAACTAAACCTGCAACATTGCCGGGCGGCTGCAGAATCATTATACAGACACCTGAGCAATAACCAGGCCATCGCCCTTATCCAAGAACCCTGGGTGGCATGCTCAGGAATCTCGGGACTAGGAAGCCTAAATGGTACTATCTTTGCGGTTAGTAACCAACCTAAGCCTAGGGCATGCATCTATATACCCAGGCACATAAATGCTCTCCTCCTGCCACAACTGAGTGGCCGTGACGTCGCAGCCGTACAGATCAGTTGCAGGATGGGAAGAATTACTGACATAATCTTGGTCTCAGCCTATTTTCCAATTGACCATAACCCACCTCCTCCGGAGTCGACGGCAGTCATTGATCACTGTGATAGTCACAAAAAGCATTTGATTATCGGATGCGATTCCAACGCGCACCATGTGGTATGGGGTAGTGCAAATACAAACCCTCGTGGAAAAGTACTACTCGAGTATATATCGAGTAAGAATCTGGAGATTCTTAACTGGGGCAGCGAACCCACGTTTGTGACATCTCGCTTCCAGACAGTCATCGTCAGGCATTTCAAGGCATATCTTGAACTGGCAGGTGACGCCTAAAGCGACACTGTCAGATCACATATTGTTAAGTTTTAATTTAAAGGCAGCAGTAGCTGTCTGTAAAGAATACATGAACCGAAAAGCGACAAACAGGTCTGTCTACCTAGACAGCTTGGAGCAACACCTTTTGACATCACAAGGTACTGACAACCCAAAAACAATAGAAGAGCTACAGAGATACTCGGTCTCTCTACAAAACTCCATCGTAGAGTCTTTTGAACAGGCATGCCCGGTCAGGACAGATTCTACTCGCTCCATTATCCCATGGTGGGGCGTGGAGCTACAGAAGCTGAAAAAGACCCTGGGCAAACTGTTTAATAAGGCAAAGAACACCAGAAGTATGGCTGACTGGGAGGCGTATAAAAGCCACCGGCGACTATACAAAACGACAATTAGAAGACGACAGAAAGACACATGGAAAACCATCTGTAACTCAGTCGAGTCTACCAATGCAATTTCTCGCATTAACAGGATTTTGTCCAAAGACCCTCGTCATCAACCATGCTGTCTGAAACGTGTGGATGGTACATACACCACCAACGAGGCATAAACAGCGGAGTTATTCGCGGACACGCACTTTCCAGGTAGTGTAACACAACCTTCGTCATATGGGGTGGATCAACCCAGCTCGGCCCCTAACGGGGCCGACTGGGAGGTTTCAAACCGGGTAGTGGATGAAAGGGAAATTAAATGGGCTATCTCAACTCTCAAACCGTTTAAGTCCCCTGGAAGGGATGGCATCTTCCCCGCCCTACTACAGTGGCTACTCCTAGGCTAATTCCTACAGACCGATCAGTCTCACGTCTTTTTTGCTAAAGACCATGGAGAGACTGTGCGACAATGATATGAGGGAGAGAATAATGCTTTCTTATCCACTTCGCCCAAATCAACGCGCCTTCACACCAGGAAAATCAACGGAATCTGCCCTCCACGCTGTTGTAGGACGGATTGGAAAAACCCTAGATAATAACATGTCCGCCTTAGGCGCATTTATTGATATTGAGGGTGCGTTCAGCGAAACCACTTTCGCAAGCATCGATAGAGCTCTACGGACACATGAAGCTGAGGACACCCTTCGGCAGTTTACCACGCAGATTCTGCGATGTCGACGGGTACACATCAATGTGAGGGAAACCTCAGTAATTAGGGCGGTAGGTAAAGGCTGTCCCCAGGGGGGCGTGCTGTCACCGCTACTATGGAATTTAGTAGTGTACAGTCTTCTCCAACGTCTTAATGAGGCAGGTTTTTACACGATAGGTTACGCCGACGACATAGCTATCCTAGTAGTCGGCAAATTTGAACAAGTGCTGTGTAATTTGATGCAAGCAGCACTAAGGATCACGGAGCTCTGGTGCTCCGTGTTACGTGCCGAAATCGGCCGTAAACATTCATATAGTTTTAATATGCGGGAATTTTGCGCCATAAATTTGAAAGACTTGTTGCGCGTATTTCCGTCACTTCAGAAGTGGTTGCGCGAATTTCGCGCCGACGCGTGTGGACGAGAGAGGAGTGGGAAATTTCCGGGAGACGCCGGGACTTGCCTTTGAAACGTGAATAAGAGTGGTTGGTCTGGTATCTTATGTTCTCTTTTTGGGTTATGTAGGTCCCTTTTTTGCCTTTTTTGATTATCGTTCCCTATTAACCCGTTCCTGTCATTCCCTACATATAGAAAGAGGACCAACGAATCTGGACGCAACCTGGCCTAACAGCAGTCCACGACCCGAGATATATTAACAAATTCACGGAGCCCCGCAGCCGCTGGCATGGAGTAGTCCGGAGGCACGCCGCCGTCATCATCACGACCATCAGGAAGTAATTCCGAAGGAAGCTTTACCTTTTCACGTAAGTACCCCCTAGGGGCTGTGTAAAATTTGTATACTTCGTAAATTACGTGCCATAATTTGCATATTATGTGACGTCATTGTCAATCATCGCGCTAATTTCCACATCATGTAATATCGTTACCAACTGTCTTTTGTGTCGCATATACCGCGTCGACGGGACGGTAATAATGGCGCCCAACGTAGTTTTTGGTTGTAATATCTGTTTTTGGATTGTTTTTATAACTTATAATGTATTAATTAACGATATATATAGCTTTTTCATTTTAAAAAAAATATAATTTTTATTATTTTTATTATCTATTAACTTATAAAAATTTAGAGTGGTACCTCTGAAGTTACTATATTACCTAAAGTGACATATGACAGCTGTTATGATGATTTAATATAAACAGCCATATTGACTATTGAAATTCATGTCTCATGTTTTGTAATGTTTTGCTAGTTCAATTAATTTTCTTGTAACTTTAAATGTAGTGTGCTTTTTTCTTGAATTGTTTTAAATAAGTGCATAGTTTGTTTTGAATGAAACTAAAAGTGTTTTTTTAGGAGTGGTTATTAGTAATATAACCTAACTTTTGAATTTCACATGTAAGTACATTTAAATATAAATTAATATAAATAATTGATTAATTTATGCCTTATTCCTTGTTCCTTATGAAAATTATCTATCTCATATTATATTAAACATAACTATTGCTTGTTTTTTTGGACTTCTAAAAATGTTGTTAAATCATGGATAACACTGTCTTGTTTTGATACCATTTTAAAAGTGTTTTCTAGTAATTTAGATATTTAGTTATGATTTACAAATTACTTTTAAAGGAAACTTTGTGTTTAAAAACATTTACCGTAATTAACTGAGCTTTTAGTATATGTCCTAAAACGTTGGAGTAACGTAATCTTGTTACATTCCTTCTCTTGAACACTGTCTTGCCCTGATACCATTTAAATAACATATATAATGTATCTTTCTATAATTTTAAGTTTTTTTATAACCTAAATAATCAATTGTAAATTACAATTACCTACATAAACAAAAATTCCTTCTCCAAATATAGATTTTCTAATCAATTGAGTTTTTGGTATGTTCTTATGGTCTTTTATAGCGTTATATTAACCTAACCTTGATGTATTTCTTTTATTACACACTATCTTGCCCTCTTAAAATTTTAAAAGTGTTCCTTAGTAATTTAAATACTTGTAGACACAGATATATCTCTACCTTTATCAAATCTCGTAATTTCTGAAGTTCCACCATTGGGAAAATCCATACCTGTTTATAAATGGGGTTTAACTTTTCAGGGTTTTGACTCCCAAATTCTTTAATGTCTTTTCTTGACAGAATCAACGATTTCAGGATTTCACGCAACTGTACCGACCAGGATTTATTTGTTTCAGCGGGTGAATTATTCTCTGATTACAACACATTTCTTCCTTAGCTCAATTCAAAGATTTATGTCGTTCGCTCCAGGAAGTAAAGTTGCGGGTGGATAAATACCGTCCTCCTTCAGAAAAACAATCTGGCCTTTTAGAACCTAATTTAGCGTGTCAAGTTCAATCTTTTCGTCAAGTATCTATCCTTAATATTCCTTTTACCTCAATAAATAACTCACTTACCTGTTGGAATTGTAAGAAAAGTGGACATAACTACAATGTTTGCACATACCCCAAAAATATTTTTGTTATGACTGTGGTCGTGCTAATACTTATAAATCTAACTGTACGATCTGTAATTCTAACGTATCGGGAAACTCCCGTCGAGATATTCCTACCCAGGACGTGAATATCCAGAAACTACAATTGATATATGCTAGTATTATTATTGATTACCATTTATTATTATTGTTTTATGAATTTTATTTTTATGAATATTGTTTTGAAAATAATTACAAAGTGAATTATTTCCAAAAAAAAATGAGACCTTATTTTGAGAAAGTATTAATCTATGAGACGAATGTTAAAGAGATTTTTTCTTTAAAAAAGCAAATGAGACTTGAATTTAAAAGAGATTCTTACCACAATTATTAAAAACAAACTCAAAATAATCCAAAAATAAACAGGCGCACATTCACTAACACCAAATAAGAAGCGCGATTCAAACCACGTTTTAAACCGGTAAACTAACGCAAAAGCTAAAGCTAATTTTTCAAAGCAGTCACGGAACGATTATTTAAAACCATTGACCTTATAAATTATAGCAAAACACTCTGCTACGGTAACCTAAAACCACCTAAGATAAGCAAAATACGCGAAGAAAGCATCCTTATTATACAATTAAAACCTCAGAGAAATCGCTTTCAGAACTAAAGTATAACTTTAACAACGCAATTTGCATCATAAGTAATAAATCCATCACGACATAATAAAGCAATGCAGTTTTGCATTTAATACCTACAAGTAATTAATCCATAAAAGCAGCATTATAAGTAATTAAATCCATCACGGAATAATAAAAGCATAAAATTGCAACTATCCCAGTACAAATACAGAATAACGCTAAACGTTATCATACAAAGATATAAAACGCTTATAATTGTAACCTGAAAACTTACATTACGGGAGATTCAATTACAAGTCATCACCGAGATATCTAAGAATAAAACTAGACGTAACACTTTAGCAAGTACGGAAAGTAAATTAGTAATTCCTATAAATTGAAAATTAACACCTGTAAGTATAGTCATATGTTATTAAGCACGTACGCAATTATTACTAACACTACATCTTTTAGTAGTTCATGCAAACAATAAAGTACAGAAGTAATTAACCTCAAGTTATAATTAGAATTCAAGACAGACGAACTGTACGTTCATGCAACTCAAACCACGGAAAGAGTATTAATTACGAATTAACAGAACTGAACTAACGCAAAACAGAGTAAATACCGAGAGAAACTATTCTTCAGAAAGATAAAAACCGGCAAATCCAAGACTACGGTAATTAATTCAATATTACTGAATATAAATCTCACAAGTACATCACCGCACTGTGTAAATTTTTATTTACCCAATTCAAACTTAAAATTAACAAATTCAAACCAAAAATAACGCTGGAAAATAGCAAAATAAATCTCAACCCTTACAAAAATTTTATTTACCCAGTCTAAACTGAAAATTAACAAATACAAACCGAAATTAACGTTTCAAATAGGAAAATCATCCCCAATTTTTACAGAATTCAAAATTACCCAATCTAAATGAAAGATTAACAAACCAAAACCAAAATTAACGTTTCAAATAGGAAAATCATCCCCAATTTTTACAGATATCAAAATTACCCAATCTAAAGGAAAGATTAATAAACCAAAACCAAAATTAACGTTTCAAATAGGAAAATCATCCCCAATTTTTACAGAATTCAAAATTACCCAATCTAAATGAAAAATTAACAAACCAAAACCAAAATTAACGTTTCAAATAGCTAAATCAACATCAATTTTTACAAAATTTAAAGTTATTCAATCCAAAAAGAAAATTAATGAAACCAAAGCAAAATTAATGTCACAAAAAGCATAACCAACCCCAATTTTTACAAAATTCGAAATTATTCAATCCAAAAGAAAAATTAATACATCCCAAGCATAATTACGCTACAAATAGCAAAACCAACCCAAATTTTTACAAAATTCGAAATTATTCAATCCAAAAGAAAAATTAATACATCCCAAGCATAATTACGCTACAAATAGCAAAACCAACCCAAATTTTTGCAAGATTCGAAATTATCCAATTTAAAAGGAAAATTAATACATCCAAAGCATAATTAACGTTACAAATAGAAAATCAACCCCAAATTGTTACAAAATTTGAAATTTCACAACCCAAACGGAAAATTAGTAAATCTGAAGCAAAAATAACAATAAAAGTAGCGAATAAACCTCAATTCAAAAAAAAAAAAATTTTTTTGAAATTCCCAAAATCGAAAACAACCCTTAACCAACATGAGTAGCACAGACATGCGTCTCTATTTAGAGACAATACAGATATTTGATGGCACGCAGGCCCATCTTGAAAATTTCATTGGAGCAGCTGAAATGTTCCTAAAAACCTTCTTTCTACAAACCCGGAGATAACGAAAGAAATTCATTGCTAATAAACCTAATAATAGACATAATAAACCTTAGAATGGAACACAACCAATCCCCCTACCAATTCGGAATGAAATGCCAAGACGTGCGAAGTTTAATACTAACCAAATTAAAAATCGAAGAACCCGATCAAAACGTTAGACATTTAAAAACAAAAATGTATGACGAAATGGCACTAAACACATACATAAACGCTTTACCAGAACGACTATCGGATAAGATCAGATTCCAACAACCCCAAAATGTAGAAGAAGCTATGAACCTAGTCATAGAAGAAGAAAATGTAATGTATTACCGCAACAGACTATACAATCCCAACGCGAATAAAAGTTATTCACCAATAAAAACCATACAAGCCACAAGACAAACAATCCCTCAACAAAAATTCACACCCTTTAACGCACAAACAAATCAACCGCGAATTAGTAACCCCAGCTTCAACAATACAAATTTTAATAATCAATTTAAACATTTTTCAAAACCAACATTTAACCCAACTTTTACGAAACCAGCATTCCAACCAAGATTTAATCAAAACTTAAACCAACAAAGACCAGTATTCAACGCAAACCCCAATAGAAATACACCAATGACTAATACTCATAACAACCCTAACAATTATTACAAACCAACACCAATGGATACCTCATCTGGTAACACCAGACAAAACACAAAAATAACACATATCCGACCAAACCCTCATCAGAAACGTAATTTTACATCGGAAGAATTATTTCATCAAGAAATAGAAAAATTTGACACTGACCAGAATAATTACATTGAGACACCTACGAACAATGAATCAAACCATGCAGAAACTTACGAACGTGACGAACAATACGAAACTTATGAGGAGTACGACGACGAAAACTCGAATTCAAATTTTCAAATGGACCCATTCATAGACAACCAAACTTAATAAACTTAAATAACATAAATCACTTAGTATTACCATACATAGAAATACCCCACGCCAAATTCAAACTATTAATCGACACCGGATCCTCAAAAACATTAATTAGCCCCAGAACCGTACAAAAACATTATTTAGATTATGTAGAAAGAGAACCATTTAAAATTAAAACAGCCCATCAAACAACACTACACCAATTCGTAGCAAATATACCCTTACCGAGAACATTTAATGTTAAAATGAAACATAAATTTTGTGTATTCGAATTTAACGACAAATATGACGGATTAATCGGAATGGACCTTCTAAGAAAATTAGGAGCCAACATTGACATTAAAATCGCTTATTAAGGACAAAATACGGAAAATCCCAATTAAATTTCAAAACACACAAAGTGAACAAAATACACTATAGAACCCCGAACGGAAAGAAAAATAAAAATCCCAGTAAAATCTAACAAAAATTTACGAATAATAAATCATATGACATTTCAACAAGGAGTAGAAACCCCAACTGCCTTAGTACAAATAAAAGATAACTATGCAACCACAACAATATTAAATTCAAACAACTATCCCGTAGAATTATCACTGACAGACCCAATTAACGTAGAAGAACTAAATTTTAACGAAATGGAAATAGACGAAAATTTAGAAAACGATTACAACCCAATAGAACATGACGAAATGTTAAGAGAAAATTTAACTAACATCCGCTTCAATACCGACATCAATCAAGAAGAAGAAAGAGCAATTAAAAACTTATGTTTTGAATACCGAGACATATTCCACTGTGAAGGTGTTTCGTATTAGTTAAAACTCAAACTATAGTGGATTTAAATTGTGCAGTGCGCTTGCGCCTCTTAAAGTAAAACGCGTGCGAAAGTGGTTTTGTGACGTTTATCGACGACTCTTCTTTCAAACTCGTAGCGGGACGGTTGTGCGTGACAAATTATACACAATAAAGTATAGTGCTTGCAACCCTGCATTCAACCTGACTTCTGGGGCATTCCAGCAACATTGAAGAGGACCGCACACCAAGGACAATTTGGTGAGTGAATTTATGCCTTTTGTTTGTTAATATTTTACATGCATACAATTTTCGTATTTAAAGCTCGCGTTTTGTTCTAATTCGCATTACAGTCCACGGTTAATAAGACGCGCCAGCACACTTTATCTAAGTTTAATTAATTGACATTTGGTCCTTCATCGCGTGATAGAACAGTCTATGGTGAATAAATTAATTCATTTCGTTTTAGCTTGTATGTATGTAAAACTTCGATTAACAATATTCGCATCTTATTTCTATTTACTTATATATAAAAAATTCGATCAAGTCTATTAATTAGAAATCATTATTTGATTATAGATATATTAGGATTTAGCAATAATTTATGTAGAGAGCATTATTAATCATTTTACAGATATAGTTCAAATAGTTCGTATAGAAAACCTCTTGCAAATGTTGGATTCAAAGTTGTTCTATTGTAATATTTTGTATACCTGTGTAGTAGGTCACTCCTTTTGGCTTATGTACAGCTGCAAACAACATTCCAGTTTTATCGTATACACCTACCTGCATGCTTAAGGGTTTATAACCACTAAATATTTTAGCTTATTTCTTGTTTGAATGACTAAACCCTTAGGGCATTTTATAAACCTTCTTGTTAAGGGTTGTCAGGTCGTTTTAAAATACAATAAGAAGCTTTAGGGATCTATCTACTCGTTTCGCATTTTACTTTACAAATCGGGTAATGACTTTATTGGAGATGAGATTATTGTCGCTCGTTGTTAATTGGAATAATTGTCGTTTGTTTCTTCATACAAAATGCCTGACACAAATACGTCTGTAACTTTACTAAAGCTTTACGCTGCTCGGATTCATGAAATCTTCGAACTTTCTGAAAAGGCACAATACAATGATTCAGTACACAAGTTATTTAAATTGAAGTGTCGTATAGTGGAATCTCTCTACAAGGATTTTACTGAAAAGTATGTTTCTGTATTTGTAAACACAGAATCAGAATTGCAACCTGCTTTAGAGAATTTGTGTCGAAACGTAGATGACGAATATTATTCTATTCTTTTGATAGAGCAAGAAATATTTTCTGCTGAAGTGAAAACTCCGTCTGCGAATCACACAAGTCGACAAGACAATAATTTTACACCTAGAGTAAAATTACCAAAAATTACTCTACCACGTTTTGATAATGACCCAAAAAACTTTAAGACTTTCAAGGATATGTTTGATGTTTTGATAGATAAACAACCGCATTTAACGGACATCGAAAAGCATTCCTACCTTCTTTCAAGCTTGTCGGGTGAATCATTGACCTTGTTGCGGTCTATTCCTCTTTGTCATGAAAATTACAAACTAGCATATGACACTTTATGTTCTAGATATAATAATAAACGTCTTTTGGCTAATCACCATTGGGGTTTAATAAAAAACTTCCCGCCTATGCATGCGGAAAACGTAAAACAACTTCGAAATTTAATTGATTGTTTCACAGAAAACTTATCGATTTTGGGATCATTACAATTTGATGTTGAAAGTTGGGATTTCGTTCTTGTAGATCTTTTATTATGTAAACTCGATGAGGAAACTCGTAAACGATTCGAATTGCATTTCAATTCTACTGATGTGCCTACATTCAATTGCGTCAAAGACTTTTGTCAAAACAATGTGTAGCCTTAGAGAATCTTGTCTCAAGCAAACAACCGAAAGTGCTTAAAGGTACTATTAATAAACAAGGTCTCACTCGTTCGAATTCTGACTTGAAGCCTAGGACATTCTTAGCTGAGACTAACACTTCTCCTAAGAACAATTCGTTCTCCTGCATCCTTTGCAAGGGAAATCATGTATTGTATTCGTGCGAGCAATTTCTTAAATTGTCTCCAAACAAGCGTCACGAGCAAGCCAAACATCTTCGGTTATGTTTGAACTGCCTTCGACCAAATCATAACATGTCGTCTTGTCCGTCAAAGATTTCGTGCAGAACTTGCAATAAAAATCATCATACATTGTTACAATTTGTGCCGTCGATTGCTACGTCACCACCTTCTTCAATTCCAACTCGTGAAGAAAATTTGCAAGCCAGTTCGTCTAATAATGCTACTTGTACTACAACAGTTGGGTCTGAGGCGACAACTTGTCTAGCTCTGCTACCCACGGTTTGTTTGGAAATTCTCGACAAGAGAAATCAACCTCAAATTATTCGTGCTCTAGTAGACACTGGGAGTCAAATTTCATTTATTACGGAATCTTGTCGTAAGTCTATTGGTATATCGTCTCGTCCTTCTTCGATTCCTATTTCTGGTTTGGGCCAGACTTCACACCAAACCTTAGGTGTGATATCTGGAACAATTCGTCCCATTCAGGAATATGATTCAGTCCCGACGGACAACAATTTGAAGATAAACTTAATGGTCTTGCCGTCTATTTGCGGTAATCTTCCAAACAAGTATATTCAATCGTATTGGTCTCATTTGGAAAACATAAAACTCGCAGATGAAAACTGGAGACATCCCTCTCCAGTACAAACGTTATTGGGCTCTGATGTTGCCAGTCGTATTTTGCTCGATGGGAAAATTGATGGCAAAGAAATTTCGATTGTTGCTGTCAACACCATATTTGGTTACATGATATTTGGTACTGTCGATCCCATCTCAACCAATGTTATTCATTCGTTCTTTGTATCTATCGATCCTTGTATGGATATTGATCTTAAACATTTTTGGGAGCTTGACGACATTCCATCGAGGAGTTTGTCGTCCCCAGAAGATGACCTTGCTCAACAATCTTTTGATAACTCGTTGCATCGGTTACCCAATGGTAGGTTCGGCGTGAGCCTTCCATTTAGAGAAAATGTTCGTGAGATTCCGGACTCGAAATCTATTGCCATTAAACGTCTATTGTCACTAGAGCGTCGTCTCGAAACTAATCCAGACTTGCGAAATTTGTATGTAGATTTCATGCGTGATTACGAAGCCTCTGGTCACATGTCGCTTTTATCAACGCCTCCAGCTGACAATAATGCGTATTTTATTCCACACCATGCCGTGTTCAAACTAGAAAATAATAAACCTAAATTGAGAATTGTTTTGATGCTTCGGCTCGAGCTTCGAATGGTATTTCATTGAATGATACCTTACTCACTGGACCTAAGCTCCAGAATGATATTGTGAAAATACTTTTGGCATTTCGTATTCCCAAGTTCGTTTTGTCTGTGACATAAAACAAATGTACAGGCAAATATTGATATCAGAAACGGATCGTTCTTATCAATTGATACAATGGCGATGGAATCCTTCAGAACCAATTTCAACCTATCAGTTGAACACAATTACATATGGAGTTTCATCCGCTCCTTTTCTCGCCATTCGCACTATCTTAAAACTAGCTGAACTAGGAGAAAATAGCTATCCATTGGCTGCTCATGCTTTGAGAAACAATTTGTATGTTGATGATGTATTGACTGGGTCGTCCACTCTCCAGGCAACTCATGAACTAAAACGTCAACTCATCGAACTACTACGTGCTGGCTGCTTCGAACTACGCAAATGGGCTAGCAACAGTCCATTACTGTTAGAAGATATTCCTACTGAGTATCAACACGTAAAACCAAGTTTAGTCGCAAATGATCTTAAGTTTACCGTAAAAGTGATTGGTCTTCAGTGGCACTCGATACCGGATAATTTTTCTTTTGAAATGCAGTCTTTAGAAAATCGTCTTTCCAAGCGGATTTTACTTTCGACAGTTGCTAGGATTTACGATCCTCTAGGATTTATTACACCAGTTACCTTTTCACTCAAACAACTCATTCAACAATTTTGGGTGCTGGGGTTGGATTGGGATGATCCTCCTCTTGAATCTATTGTCATATTTTGGAAAAAATTTGTTGCTGAATTTTCATATATTGATTCAATTCAAATTCCTCGTTATATCCCTATTGATGAAGCCTGTAGTATACAACTACATGGTTTTGTGACGCGTCCGAGAAAGGATACTGGCTATTGCATATTTTCGTTTAGTATTTCCGTCAGGAAAATATCTGTTCACTTTGTTATGGCTAGATCAAAGGTCGCCCTTTGAAATGTCTTTCTATACCCAAGCTAGAACTATGTGCTACCGTACTTTTGTCTAAATTAGTTCATTTTGTTAAAACTACTTATTCAAATGTAACCTTTGAAAAAATCTGTTGTTACACTGATTCTTCTGTCGCGTTGACTTGGATTAAGTCACCTACCTATCGTTTAAAAATGTTTGTAGCTAACCGTGTTAGTTACATCCAAGAACGTATTTCTCCCGAACAGTGGAGTTACATTAGTTCTTCAAACAACCCATCTGATTGTGCTACCAGAGGTTTATTTCCTTCGGTATTGCCCGCGCATCCGCTATGGTGGGCAGGTCCTGAATTTTGTCGTTGTCTGAAGAAAATTGGCCTTTGACCAAAATTGTTCGTCCCTTCTCTGGAAGCATCTTCTGAGGAGAAACGCCTCACTTTGATTGTTACTGTAGAATCAACTTGGCTAGAAGACTTATCAAACAAATTTTCGTCGTTACACAAAATTCAACGTATAGTCGCATATTGTCTGAGAATCTTTAATGTTAGAAAAGCTACCATCAATTCGCTATTTTTATCGTCGGTGGAGCTTCACACTGCTCTTATGGTTATTGTCAAGGTGGTCCAATTTAGTTCACTTAAAGTTGAAATCGAAGCCGTTCGTCAAGGTGAGCCTTTGCCTAAACATCTGCAACGTCTAGGCTTATTTCTTGATTCGAATGACATTTTAAGAGTAGGCGGGAGACTGATTCATTCCAATCTTCCAGATTCCGCAAAACATCCAGCGGTATTACCCAATAAACACCGTATAACAGATTTGTTGATTAAACAAGTGCACACACAAAATTTACATTCGGGAGTAAACACAACGATGTACTTGCTTCAAGAACGATTTTGGATCATCTCATCTCTTCGCGCAGTTCGTAGAATACTGTCTAAATGTTATCATTGTTATCATCTTCGCCCTATTCCTGTCAGTCCAGTTATGGGTGAATTGCCTTCATTTCGTGTTTCTCAGGCCAAGGCCTTTAGTTCCGTCGGTATCGATTTTGCCGGCCCTTTTACGATTAACATGCATCGTGCAAGAGGCACCAAGACTTGCAAGTCATACCTTTGTGTGATTGTTTGTTTCGCCACTAAGGCTCTTCATTTGGAAGTCGTATCAGACTTGTCGACTGATGCCTTTATCGCTTGCCTTCGTCGTTTTATTGCTCGTCGTGGTCGGTGTCAACACATTTTCAGCGACTGCGGCACAAATTTCGTCGGCGCTAGTCGCCAACTTTTAAAGGACTTCCGACACTGTGCAGAATCGTTAGCCATTTCGTGGCATTTTAACCCCCCGTCTACCCCTCACTTTAGAGGTATTTGGGAAAGCGCCGTTAAATCGGTGAAAACTCACTTATTTCGTGTTGTTGGAAACCAAGTGCTCACGTACGAGGAGTTTCATACTTTAATCACTCAGATTGAAGCATTGTTGAATTCAAGACCCTTGTGCAGCATAAGTTCGGATCCCAATGATCTTTCGTCACTGACACCAGGTCACTTTCTAACTTTAGAACCCTTGACAGCACCGCCGGACCCAGACTTGTCTCATTTGAAAATCTCTAGACTCTCTCGTTGGCAGTTGATTCAAGCTATGCATCAAAGTTTTTGGGTTCGATGGCACAATGAGTATTTACACCAATTGTATCAACGTGGTCGGTAGTACAGGTCCAAGAAACTCGACGGCGTTGACATTGGTACTTTAGTGCTCATCAAAGAAGAGGGTGTTTCCCCTTTAAATTGGAAACTCGCCAGAATTGTAGAGCTTCATCCTGGAAGCGATGGGGTACCTCGTGTAGCCACCGTAAAAACTGCACGAGGCAATTTGAAAAGACCAATGGTCAAACTATGCCCATTGCCGTCTCAATAATAAATATTAGTTATTTTAGTGTTCTTTATTATAGTTTCGTAAGCATTATTATATTTATTTAGTTCTACATACATACAAGACTCGGTCAAAGTTAAATTTTCGTGTTAAGTTTTAAAAAAATAGCCCAAAGCTATTTTGGTGGGCAGAATGTTTTGTATTAGTTAAAACTCAAACTATAGTGGATTTAAATTGTGCAGTGCGCTTGCGCCTCTTAAAGTAAAACGCGTGCGAAAGTGGTTTTGTGACGTTTATCGACGACTCTTCTTTCAAACTCGTAGCGGGACGGTTGTGCGTGACAAATTATACACAATAAAGTATAGTGCTTGCAACCCTGCATTCAACCGACTCCCCCGGGGGCATTCCAGCAACATTGAAGAGGACCGCACACCAAGGACAATTTGGTGAGTGAATTTATGCTTTTTGTTTGTTAATATTTTACATGCATACAATTTTCGTATTTAAAGCTCGCGTTTTGTTCTAATTCGCATTACAGTCCACGGTTAATAAGACGCGCCAGCACACTTTATCTAAGTTTAATTAATTGACAGAAGGAATACCATTGACATTCACCAACACAGTAAAACATAATATCGAGTTAACAGACAATAAGCCAATTTTTACAAAAGCATATACTACCTCATGCAAGCCAAGAAGAAGCTGACAGACAAGTAGCAGACTTATTAGACCAAGACATAATCCAGCACTCCAATTCACCATGGAGCAGCCCCGTGTTAATAGTACCTAAGAAATTAGACGCAACCGGAAAGAGAAAGTACAGAATGGTAATAGATTATAGAAAGTTAAATGAAAAAACGGTAGATGACAATTATCCACTACCAAATATTACCGAAATTTTAGACAAATTAGGCAAATGCCAATATTTTACAACATTAGACCTAGCATCAGGATACCATCAGGTAGAGATGGAAGAAAAAGACATATCAGAAACAGCCTTCAGCACACCTAGAGGACATTACGAGTACAAACGAATACCATTTGGATTAAAGAACGCACCCGCTACTTTCCAGAAAGTCATGGACAATATACTACGAGGAATACACAATGAAAAATGCCTTGTATACCTTGACGACATCATAGTTTATTCCACATCATTGGTAGAACACATAGAAAGATTGAAAGAAGTGTTCGAAAGACTTAGACAAGCACATTTTAAAGTACAATTAGACAAAAGTGAATTTTTACAAAAAGAAGTATCATTTTTAGGACATGTAATAACACCCCAAGGAGTAATGCCAAATCCAGACAAAACAAATGCAGTTCTAAATTACCCATTACCAAAGACAACCAAAGAAATTAAAGGATTTCTAGGACTTAGTGGTTACTACCGCAAATTCATTAAAGGTTACGCTCAGATAACCAAACCCCTGACAAATTGTTTAAAAAAGGGAAACAAAATTGAACACACCCGGAATTTATTAAAGCCGTAGACAAAATTAAAACATATTAACGAATCACCCTGTATTAGAATACCCAGACTTTACAAAACCATTTATACTAACGACAGACGCATCGAATGTAGCATTAGGCGCAGTATTGAGCCAAGGAAAAGTAGGTAGCGATAAACCCATCAGCTACGCATCCAGAACCCTAAATGAAACCGAACAAAAATATAGTACCATAGAAAAAGAATTATTAGCCATAATTTGGGCAACAAAATATTTTAGACCTTATTTATACGGAAGAAAATTTTACATATACCGAATTCAAAATTACAGCGATGGAGAGAATCAGACTCGAAGAGTACGATTACGAAATTATATATAAAAAAGGAATCTATAACAACAACGCAGACGCTTTAAGCAGAATCCAACTCAATGCATTAGAAACGGAATCCATTATAGGAAACGTAGACGAAGCAGAAATAAGAGAAGATCCAGACGAGATCGACACGATACATTCGACACAAAACGAAGAACCAAAAAACGCGATTAAAATTTTAAACGAAGCAATCGATATGAAACCCAACCAATTTATAATAACCGAAGTTTTAAATAACCCCAATCCAGTAAAATATACAAAAGTAGATAACAAAAAGATATACCAAATCCAAATAACTAAAGATGACAACGAGGAACAAATAATTAAAATTCTAAAAGAATACACCCCGAGAAAAACGATTTTATTTTATTTCAACACCGAACATTTATACCAAAGATTTTCAGAATTATACGTTAAATTATTCAATAACTCTGGCCCTGAACTCATCAGATGTACTAGAAAACTAATAACACTAGACGACCCTGACGAAATAAACGATGTAATTAGGAATCAACACGAAGGAAAACCAACCATCGTGGAATTAACGAAACTATAAAGCAACTTGTAAGACGTTATTATTTTAAAGACATGAAGGAATTGACCACAGACTTTATTAACCAATGCGAACTATGTGACAGAGCGAAATACGATAGGAAACCCCCAAAGATACCCTTAATGTTAACCAAAACACCCGACAAACCATTTCAAAAACTACATGCCGATACTCTAGTAGTAGAAGCGCAAAACTATCTAACAATTGTAGACGCATTCACAAAAATAGGCCACGCAATACCAACCACATCCAAAAACAGCATCGACGTGACCCAAGGATTTTTACAATATTTCACATTTTACGGAACACCCGAATCAATAACTCTAGACAACGGTAGCGAATTTAAAAATGAGACAATACAAAACACTTTAGAACTACACAAAATAAAAATTCATTTCATAACGGAAAACCACCCTGAATTAAACGGACTAATTGAACGACTACATTTAACCCTGTTAGAACAAATTCGATTATTAAGAATAAATTATAAAAAGGAACATATAACCAATTTAATGTCATACGCACTAATCGCCTATAATAACACTATTCACTCATCAACAAATTTTACACCCTTAGAATTAACATTAGGACATTCAGATTCACGAAATCCCTATGACATACACTACAACAAGGAAGTATATCAACAATATGCGAAAGACCACAAACAGAAACTAAAAATAACTTATGACAAGGTAAAAGACAAATTAGAGAACGATAAAGAACGTATCACCACAACCCGAAATAAAAATACCGACTCAAATAAATTTTCAATAGGACAAACCGTGTATGAGAAAAACTTTCAAAGCAAGCGACATAAAACAGCACCCAGAAATTTAGGACCATTTAAAATTAAGAAAATATCAGATAAAAACATAGCAGTAGTAGACAACGGTAAAATAACAAAGTACATTCATTTGAAAAACCTAAGACACCCTGTAATTTCAGATGGACAGTCATCACCCTTACCGTCAACCTCCACCCAGGTAGAACGGACAACCAAGTAATAATAGAAGATATAAAAAGCAACCCCGGTATACTACCAATTAATTTAGGCAGTATGCAAAACCCAATTAACATTTGCAAAATTAAATACCCTACACTCTAGTATTATTGAACCAACCGATTTATTAAACGAATTAATAAGAATTAGATCATTTATAATTAACAGTAAATTACCTTTTAATGTAACAGAATCAAACATTCTAATATTTGAAAAGATAGCTATAGTAAAAGGCTACATTAAGAATAACGAAATAATATTTTTAATAGAAATCCCGATAGTAGAAAGTAACAATTATCATTATTATCATTTATTTGCTTTTCCAACGAAAGTTACTAGCACATACCAAGTAATCATACCCAAAACCAAATTCCTATCCCTAAATGAACTGAGATATGGTTATACAAACGAAAAATGTACTGAAGTAACACCAAACCAATATTTATGTCAATCGATGACGACAACAACCATTAAAGAAGACAGCCCTTGTGAAGTACAACTATTAAAATTCTCAAATCATTACGAAAACTGTGAATCCAAACAAGTGCAAATAACTAACATGAAAATTCAAAAAGTTACAGATAACAAATGGATAGCCATTTTCCCAACAGAAGTAATAGCAACCATCCATTGCAACCAAGACGAAAATAACCAAGCATTAATCGGAAGCAAACTAATCACCCTCAAAGAAGATTGTTATGTGAAATTGAAAGATGAAGTAATCAGAGTTTATCAAGATCCCATAGCAACAAAGAAACTTGCAAACCTACCGGAACTACAGTTCAAGATACAACAAGAAGACGAAGAAATAATCAAGAAACCTATGAAGCTAGAGCATCTAGACTTAGACGATCTCAACCACGCCGCGAAATTAGTGGAAAGTTATAAAGAACAATTAAGTGAACTCAAAACGCCAAAGTTACATTATAATAATATAAGTGTTTGGACAATTGTATTAATCATTTTAATAATTTTGTAATTATATATGTATTTTACAAAATGTACCTTAGATATAAGAATGAAGGAAACAGTTCTAGATTTAAGGAAACAAAGAGAAAAAAGGAAACAATAAGTATACCCTTAGAAACAATGAATTTTAAATGAATTTGAATAATGAATTTTATGTATTTAAAAATTAAGAAAACCTTAATTTTTCATTTACGGTGGAGGAGTTATGTATCCCCCAATTACCTATATATATTGATATATTGAATCTAATAGGAATTATTAGAAATTGTTAAGAAAAGTATAAGTTCAATGCAACATTGTAACACAAGGATAACCCAGAGAGGTTATCGACAGTTCATGAGAACGGACATGCAACTTTGCATCCGTGAGGGCAGTGATACTGCAGGTGGCAGGTCACAGGCGGCCAATAGACCGCAATTACTTAGAATTAAGTTGTTACATTGTAATAAAGTGTACAATTAAGAAAAACGCAGACATGAGATCTGCAAGTTCCCACAGCCGTGTGAGAGGCAGGTTATTATAAAAAGCCCGGGAGCTCAATGCCCGGCAGTCAGTCTTCGAACTCCATACTTCGTTGTTCAAGCTACTCACCAGTACAATTAAGTATTTTTTTTATTAAAGTTATTATGTACAAGTTATTCCAAATTTCACCATAATTTCTGTTTCAAATCAAATAAATGTTGTTAAGTGTTTAAGTTGTTTTTTTAAAAACACAGCTCCAAAGACCCGAACCTTAACTCGCGTAGTTCACATACAAAAATTAAATTGTTTGGATAGCTATAATTGATTAATTTTTAAGTTGTTCTTTTTAGCTACAAGCATATTTAGCCAGTTAGGGAGTAGATCTTAGTTTTTTCCGTTGCTATTTTTTGTGATATTTATGTTTGAGAATACAGCGTGATTTCACACTTGGGGTAAAAAATTAAAAAGGTTGATTCAAAACCATTAATCAATCAGAAATGTGAAAGATTAAAAAAAGAATTATGAACCCGAATAAAGGATGTTTAAAAATTCGCATACGAATTATTTAGGAACCCCTGCCACAAATTTCTAACGTATTTATGCGATATCAGTAGAGGATGACATCGGTTCTAGTGTAGAACCTCCTTATGAAATCCTCACAGCGTATCCTACTTATGAGGATTCCTATAGCAAATCCTCCTTATGAGGATTCCTATAGCGGATTCTCTATATAGACTTCTTATATCGGATCCTCTTGATAAAAATTTCTTTCGAACAACCATTTTGTCTTTGGTAGCGACATGCAACCATAATATTTTACTTTTATTTAATTATTAAATTTGTAGATTTGCTGCAACCATCAGTTGCGGCGTTTGCTTTTGACCTTGTGGTTATTGTGGCTGCGGTTCCTCACATAACCCGCCAGGCAAGGAGTAGTATTAAACTAGCTTTGGTTGAAGATAGACGTGTTAATGTAGCTTAGCGTGCCGACGTACCGAATTATGTACGGATGCGCATTGAGCGCTATTTTGTATATTTAATATTCATGTATTTTTTATTGTTCGACTTGCAATCGGTCTTTTATACCGATCGTGAGGAATATACGGTTTTTTTGTACGTATAAAATTTTTATTTCTAAAGATATGGTGAATATTAAAGCACCAGTCTTATTATTTTTCAAATCGGAACATCCCTTACAGAATTAAAAAATAATCCTTTACCAAACCATACAGTATTCATCTTTAACCTATTTCTGAACAGCAATTGTGTTTTTTGAGATAAATATATCAAACCATCCCTCTAGCCACCACCGCCATTTTCAGAATTTTTACCAAAATGTACTCTTAGCGGGGTTTTAATATAACTCCTATCAAATTATATTAAAATTTTTCCAGCTACGCGAATCTGAAAAAACTATTTTTGAAATCAAAGCGAATCTCTAACCACCACCACCATTTCAGAATTTTTACCAATAGGTGTTCTTAGAGATATTTTTAATATAAAACCACCGCAAAGGTGTCCATTGATATTGCGTTTTTCTTAGCTACGCGAATCCCTTTAGAATTTTTCAAATCGGACCATTCCTTATTGATTCAGAAAATAACCATTTACCAAACCATACAGTGTTAATCTTTAATCTATTTCTAAACAGCATTGCTGTATCACAATTTGAGGTTTAACTTTCTTTTCATTACCTTCACACCCCCTCCCCTCCGTCCATCGATTTAATTAAGGGTGTCGCTTTCTGACAGTAGAACTATCACCTTGAGTCTGAGAATAAAAAACAATATAATTTAATACATTTATTTATAATTTTTGCTGGTGTTGACGTTTACAAAAAAGTAAAACAAACTTTATCAAGAAATATTATAATTTTATTAAAATCTATACATTTATTGATAACATCGATAAACCGCTGTGTTAACCAGAGTCTGGTGAATCTGGGCTAGCCAAATCTCTAAATATTTGCGTGAGCGATCGCACCACTTCTAAGTTCTAAACAGGGTGATATTTAATAATTTGCAACACTGTCAAGTAATTTATATTGCTGCAATCATTAAACAAAGAATTGCTCACACGGGTCACAAACTTTTCGTAAAATTCTGGAAAGTTTCTACATCTCAACTCCTCCATTTTATAACAGATTAATTCTCGCAAATTTAATAGCTTGAATCACTCGTACTCAGGAAGCACAATAACATTTCGGTCTTTCGTGCTTTTCATATCATATGTATTTTCTTCATGAAATTTATTCGCCTCCCGCACACTTCGATTAGATGTTTCGGTAAACAGTTTTAATTTGAATTCACGATCCAGTTGTAATTCTAAAACACTCCCACCAGATAAACCATTCAATCTTACGTTTGCTGTTTCTTGGGTAAATTGTATGATTCAAAATTCCAATTGAAAAATGTAAACCTTCCTCCTTTTAAAGTAATTCATTTTTATAGCATAATTTTGGCACATTCTACTATTGCAAATAATTTTTATGATTGGGCGCAGACCACCGTATAAATCAAAACCAACTCCCACGCTCTGGTGGTGAAAATTTGATGTAAAATTACCTAACGCATAGGTGGTCTTACCTACAAGTTCGTTGCGCTCTACTTGAAATACCTGCATATTACACATAACGTCAACATCAGAAAAATCTATCTTTAACTTGTGGTTTTGATCAACTCAACTATACTTCGACAACTAGTGCTCTGGAACATGATCCCCTTGTCTTTTATGCGGCGCGAAAGAAAACATTTAAAGACAGCGTACCCTGGTGGACTCGGGAACTAACCACCAAGCGGGCAGAAACGCGTAACTTAAAGCGCCGATATCAACGCGCTTCGCGAGAAATAAGAGAACAACGAAGAATTGAATATAATCAAAGCAACCGCGAATATAAAATATTAATAGAAGAAACGCGAACGAATAAATTTAAAGAATTTAGCACGCGAAACTTCAAGAAGGAACCATGGGGAACCGCATACCGCGTATTTAGGGGTAAACAACAAAAAATCGCGCTCGGTAACATAAGAAAAACAAATGGCAAATACACGGAAGGTTTTAAAACCACGGCAGAATATCTGCTACAGAAATTCTTTCCATCGAATAATTTCGAGGAGAATAATGGGTCGCACGATTTAGTACCTCGAGAAGCTACACAGGCGCTAGTGACAGGTGCCGATAAGGCAATCCTAGTTTGCGGGGTCGTAAGGGCTCTTAGGAGAATGAATCCTAAGAAGGCACCGGGGCATGACGGAATCACTTTAGATGCAGCTCTGGAGGCATGTCTGTTAGCCCCGTGTGTCTTTGCCGGGTTATTTAATCTTTGTTTAGAAAGGAGCATATTTCCCCGTTGCTGGAGAGTTCAGAACGTGAAATTTATACCTAAATCCAAAAAGGCGGATGCGTCAGACCCGGGCAGCTATTGTCCAATTAGCTTTCTACCGGTGCTGGGGAAAGCTTTGGATCGCGTTATGACTACACGAGTTGAGCACTTGGGCGAGACAGCGGCGGTTTTAATAACCAATAGTTCGGTTTTATGGAGGGAAAGTCGACTATCGACTATCGTTGTCAGAGAAATTAAGCAGGCGCGAGATGTAAAGGAGTATTGTGTCGTTGTTGCTTTGGACATTTCAGGATCATTTGATGCTGCCTGGTGGCCATTGATCGTTTGCGAATTGGAAAGTAGGGGTTATCCGCGAAACTTGATGTCTTTGGTCAAGAGTTATTTCTCGGGGCGATTGGCACAGGTTGAAATTCCGGGTAAAATTTTGTCGCGCGAGGTGGAAAGGGGATGCCCACAGAGGTCATGCTCTGGTCCCACATTTTGGAAGTTGTTGTATGAGAGCATTTTTAGAGTCAGGTTGTCCACGGGATGCTCAATCGTTGGATTTGCAGATGATACACTTTTAATTGTCAGATCGCGATCACTGATGGATATGCGCACAAAGCCGAACAATGCGCTTATTAAGTTACACAAATCGTCGCAGCAGGCAAAGTTAAAATTTAACATGTTAAATTAGAGGCGCTTTATTTCGGGACGAAACCTGGACAGCGACCCCCCTAGACTAAAGTTAGGAGGGGAGAAAATCCCGTTTAACGATGCTATCACATACCTCGGTGTCAAGATCGACAACAAAATAAAATTGGAAAGCGCACGTACAGTACGTAAATAGTAAGGGCAGCGAAATATCAAATAAAACGATGGCGGTGGCGAAAATAAATTGGAGTTTTAGGTGCAAATCGCTTAGGGCAGTTTACGTCGAAGCAATAGAGCCGGCGATGCTGTACGCAGCATCCGTTTGAGTGGAGGGTTGTAAAGTATGGGAAACTCGACAGCTGACGAGCGTACAACGCATAATCGAGGTCAAGGCGACAAGGGAGTACAGAACCACCTTGACGGAGGCGGTCCAAGTGATCAGTAGGACTTACCCTATCGAATATGTTGTTAGGGTGATCAGAGATAGGATATTAGTTAATGCAGGGAAAGGACAGGAAATTATAGAGAGCATGAATCTTGCAAATAGGAAAGCTGAGAGGAAAATCGTCGCCTCAGAGTTAGGGCATCCGGCCGATGTTAGACGTATCGAATTTGTCGAGGGTGATGGGGGCGCGGTAGGGATCAGGATTTACACGGACGGTTCGCGTATGGATAATGATCAAGCAGGCGCGACGTTTGTCGTATATAACGAGCAAAGAGAAGTGTTTCTGTTTTAAACCAAACTCGCGAACTGGAGCGCTATCTTCCAGTGCAAATTGGTAGCCATACGGGAGACTATCGATTACGTAATAAATCATACGGGCAGAAACGAGTATTATATAATCGGTGATAGTAAATCGACACTGAGGCTTTAGCGAATATGAACCCCTCGACAAACCTCCAAGCGGACGTCTGGGGGATAGCACATACGGCGTTAGAGTTTCGACGTTTAAAGTTCGGTTGGGTTACGTCGCACGATGGTAACGTAGGAAACGATAGGGCTGATGAATTAGCTAAAAAGGCCGTGACGGGCGACTTTCGGATATCACATTCGTCGATACCGAGGTCCCTAATTAAGCGAAAGCTGCGCGAAAAGTCAATCCGACAATAGGAAGAGAGGTGGAACAACACTGCCACGGGCAAGTTGACCCATAAATTCATACCGAGCATAGAAGCTAGAGCTAAGATTGAGGTGAAACTCGATCATAAAATGGTGCAACTGTTAACAGGGCACGGCGCTCTGAAAGCATATTTGCAAAGGTTCGGTTTAACCGATAACGACCGCTGCGAATGCGGTGAGGTCGCAGAAATCGCAGAACATGTGCTCTTCGACTGCCCACTCAAGGCGACAAATCGAGGGTTAGCTGATATGAAATTAGCTGTCGCAGGGCTAACATGCCCAGGAGTCTAGAGGAAGTCGGGGAAGTGACTAACCTAAAGGCGTTCTGGACAGCCTTTAAAGAATTTTCAGGAAGGGTCGCGAAATTGGACGGTGATAACCGCGCGTAAATCGGAGGGTGAGGGGGTGACAGAGGATTGAAAGTTTTAGATTTGACTTGGCATGAGAAATGGGTATGAGCATAGTATAACCAAAACCTGTATTAAAAAAATAAAATAAAAAAAGAATTATAAAAAAATTAAGAATTAAAAAAAAATTAATTAACTATCATTATAACCAAAATCTAGTATGCACGACAAACCCACACACCACTAAAACAATCACTGGCAAACCTTAATCGCGCAGAATATTGGGAATAAATCAAAACAAGTAAATATTAACAAACTAAATCAAAACCCTCATTAATTTAAATCAGTATATAAATAAAGAAATTAAAATAGAGTGACACCGCACATCCCCCTGGACTTTAAAGTGATAGTGATTATAATCCCCCCAGCACGTTTAGTGCATATCCACCAGGACTTTAGCAGTGCATACCCATCTTCTCTTAGCAGTAAGATACAAATGAACGTAAGAAGACGACCAGATCTTCGGATACTGGAGAAATTATTATCGAGGTAAGAAGGAAAATTGTTGCGGCTGCACTCGCATAAGCATTGATTTGTATTAATAAGTAAATTTGAAATAATTTAACGAGCACGTTTTTGCGAGTAATGGCGCTAGCCGACATAATGCTTATGCGAGTGCATCTGATAAATTGGGCAATGCTTTTTGCTTTTTTTTGCACTGCTATATGCTTAATGCTTATTAGATATCTATTTACATAAATATATTTATTTATATTTATATTTACATTTTATATTTATTTATATTCATTTTGCATTTATTTTTGGAGCTTGATTTGTTTTGTCTGACGTTCTGCCGCCATTTTTGGTGGCAGCATTTTTATAGGAACGAAGATTGTAATTGTGAAGAATGTAATTATAATATAAATCAGTTAGGGAAAGGTAGGGAAAGCTAGGGATGGATTTAGGCTAAAGATATAATAAATTACTTAGATCAGGGAGGACGAATTTGTAAATTTATAGAACAGGCAAAATAGCTGGATTCACTATTAAAATATTTGGTGAGTGCTTAGAAATTTGAATCCATTTTTAATACTAGTTAGCTAGATTTGGATAATTTTAAGACGACCCTTCAGGTCGCACCGGTAACCAGAGCTGGCGACTGCTACCCGGTATTATGGATCCCTCCCCTTTTTTACGTTCGCGTGTGTCTTGTTAAATGGACACACTCCAAATCAACGCTAGGAACACCATTATTCAAATCCTATTTTTAGTTTTTGTTTTAGTTTGTTAGATTTTTATTTAGGATCGATTAATTTTGAAGTTAGATTACATCTGAAGCACGTTTATATTTTCGCGTTTAAATCCAATGTAGTATCTTCAGGTGGAGCATTGCGGACGTGGCCGCAAGTATAGCGGCTCTTATTGAAATTATAATGTCTTTTATGCGGACAGTTCCTTACTATGTTAATTGGTGTTATATGCAAGTCTTGACAGGAAGAGTGACGCTTATAACTGTGTTATCGTAGGTTTTACCTGTTTGTATTTAAAAATAATTTTCTTGCTTTCTGATAGATTAACTTACGTCTTACTTTTAAACATGAAAAGCTTTAGGATAAGAGCCTAGACAAACATCTTACAAATTTTATTTTGAATTATGTAGGAGCCAAAACTTGAGAAACGTCGAATTTTGTATCATTCTTATTTATGAATTTTTAAACGCCAAATCTGTTTTCAATACACTTATTCCTATTTGCATTTTCTACCCAGCTTGTGTTCATTTTCTGGTAGTATAGTCCATCAAACCGCTATAATTTTTTCTCAGCTACGCCAGTCTGAAAGAATTTTTTTAATCGGACCAGACTCCTAGCTACCACCGCCATTTTTAGAATTTTTACCAACAGTTATTCAGCGATATTTTTGATATAACTTCATCGTGTAAGATATCAATTAATAGTGTTTTTATCTTAGCCATCCGAAACTGAAAGAATTTTTTAAATCGGACCGGATCTCTAAGCCACCACCGCCATTTTAGATTTTTTTACCAAAAAGTGCTCTTAGCGGTATTTTTAATATAAACCCGTCGTGTAAGATAACAATGAATATTGCGTTTTGTTCAGCTACCCGAATCTGAAACAATTTTTTAAATAGGGAGACTAGCCTAACAATCAACGCCATTTTTAAAATTTTGTAGTTAGTTAGTTAGTTACAACAGTGTAACCGACTTACATCAATTAAGATTACCAAACATGCCCTTTTTTTTTTCAAACACTTTTTCCTTATCAGTACAAAACTAACTTATCACTACATACTTATACTAATCACAAATTCAGTCGCTTGGGCGGCTTAACACTTCTACCTACTCTAGTTAAAACTTCATTTCTTAAAAAACTATTCTTATCTTGATTAATATTATTATTACTAATATTGGGAAACCCGGTTCTACCTCATCATAATCCTCATCTAAATCATTAGACCTCTGATACAACTTTTTTATGAAAATGCTATTACGCCTTAAAACTTTATGATTGATTCGCACTAAATAGCTTCTAGGGGGAAACTTAAGCTTTTTAACAATTATTCCTTCCTCCCAATAATTACTTTTTAGATTTCTTATTAAAACTTTTTCGTTTTCTATGAACTCGATACTTTTAGTTAATGCTGACTTATTATGATATTTCGCCTGATTAAACTGTTTACTTCTCATCACCTGTATAGCATTCTTTACAACAACAGGCTTTAACTCTTCAATTTTAATTGGAAATTTAGATTTTAAATTTCTGCTTTGCAATAATTGTGCCGGACACCATGGTAGTTCTGCAACCGAACTGTTTCTATATTCTAGTAAGCAAAGTTGAAAATCACATTTACTTTCCTGACTTTTTCTTAACAATACTTTCGAGATACCTACATATTTCTCAACTAGTCCATTGGACTTTGGATAATGAGGGCTAGTTGTTACAATTTTAAAATTCTATTCGTTCGCAAACTCTTTAAATTCGAGACTATTAAATGGTACATTGTCCGCAATAACCAATTGTGGAATACCATATCTGGAAAAAATTTCTTTAAGTATTTTAACAAGTGTAACTGTATCTTTTTGTGCTGCTTTAACGACCTCCAGCCACCTTGAGTAATAGTCAACAACAACTAAATAGTTTACGCCATTAAATTCAGCAAAATCATGCCTAATTTAAAGAATGTTATATTGGGGATTTCGTGACTAATTAAAGTTTCTTGAATATTATTCCTTTTAAATTTTTGGCACACCTTGCAACTTTGAATATATTCCATAAGTTTCGATCTTATGCCTGGCCAATAGAACAAGTTATACACTTTATCTTTTATCTTATTAAAACCTAAGTGTGTTTCATGAGCTACAGTAAACATTAATGATCTCAAACATTTTGGAACTACCAATCTTCCTTTAACATACACTAATTCGTTGTCTACTGTTATTTCGTTTCTCATTCCATAGAAATGTTTTATATCCACATCTTCATTTGTGATATTATTCGGCCAACCTTCCCTGTAATAACCTACTATTTTATTTAATACTTTATCCAATTTTGTTTCTTGTTTAAACTCTTTTAATCTAGCTTCACTAAAACTAACATCATATTCAGAAACTACATGAACTGCATCTGACATTGTTTCATCATCGTTAACCTCTCTCTCAACAAAATTTCTAGACAAGTAGTACGCTACATACATAAATCTTCCAGGTAGATATTTAAGCATAAAACTATAAGGCAATAACTTCAATCGCAATCGCTTCAAGCGATTATTTTTAATGTCACCGATATTTTTTTTAATTATCGTTATTAAAGGTTGGTGATCAGTATTAATAATAACATCTTTATGACCATACACGTAAAAGTGAAATTTATTTAATGCCCACAAACATGCAAGCATTTCTTTCTCTATTTGTGCGTACTGTTTTTCAATAGCCGTTAAACAACGAGAGATATATGCTACAGGTTTTTGTTGCTGTAACAAACATGCACCAAGTGCATCTTTTGAAGAATCACACTGGATTTCTATAGGTTTCGTATAATTAAATGGCTCTAAAGCACCTGTATTGCTTACCATGTTTTTGATTTTATTAAATATTTTATTATGGGCATCTGTCCAAGACCAAACTACATTATTTTTTAACAATTCCCTCAAAGGCGATATGATATTACTTAAATTCGGAAGAAAATTACTTATGAAATTAACTATGCCTAAAAATTTTTTTAAATCTTTTTTATTTTGCAGGTGTTTAAGTTCTTTAATACTTTTAACTCTTTCAGGATCGCACCGCATTCCTAATTCACTAAATATAAAGCCTAAATATTTGACTTAATTTTTAAAAAACTGCACTTTATCTGAATTAAATTTAATATTCTTGGATCGTGCTATGTCAACAACCTGCTGCACAATACTTTTCAATTCATTCACCGAATTAGCTGCACATAAAATATCGTCGAAATATGGTACAACACCGTCAATACCACCAAAGTATTTATTTATCTATTTACTAAATATTTCTGGTATTACTGACCTCCCAAGGGTTCTCGTTTATAAGCATAATTACCAAACGGAGTACTAAAGGTACATAATTTAACTGATTCGTCATCTAACACTAATTGATGAAAACCATCTTTTAAATCGAACATACAGAAATATTTTTTATTGGCTAACTTTGCACTAATTTCCTCTATGGTAGGTATTTCATAAAAATCTCTAACTAGATATTTATTTAATTCACTGGGGTCTATACACGGCCTTAAATTGCCATTTGCTTTTTCTACACATACTAAATTACTAACCCATTCACTAGGTTCAGTTGAACGAACTATAATACCTTTCCGTTCATAATCATTTAAAGTAGCCTGCAATTGACTTTTTATTTTAAGTGGAACCCTTCGACTTAAATTTGCTTTAGGACTAGCACTACTATTGAGCTTTAATGAAATTACGTCTGGGAATGATCCTATACCAGTAAATATATCTTCATTAGCTTTAATAAATCTAGCTTTTCCATAGTCCCCCTCTGATACACTATCTATTCTATTAATGAGCTTTAAATCTAAGCAAGTAGCTAACCCTAATATCGGAATGCACAGATCATTTTCAACTACAATGAACTTTGTAACAACTGAATTGTTTTTGTAACTAATTAATCCCCTAAACTCACCACATGGTGCAATTTTAAATCCTCCAAAAGCTTCTAACTTTATATTGGTTTTACTCAATTTACAATTTTTTAATTGTTTAAATATTTTAAAAGATATGACGTTTGTCACTGCACCACTGTCTAACTTAAAATTAACATTTAGGTTAACAAGTTTTAATTCTGCAAACCATTCCTTAGTACTTACGTCAACTTTATGAACAATATCAATTTGTAATGCTGCATCATCGGCATCACCATTGGTACCACACACTTCATAAGCTTTACTGCTCTTATTTTTACTAACATGCTCTTTACTTTCACAACAAACCGTAAAATGATTATATTTTAAACATTTCAAACATTGCTGCTCCATAGCAGGACATTCACCTTTTAAATGATTGCGATTGCACCTTTTACATTTAAAAATACAAGATTTATCTAACTTGTTTGAATTTTTACTATTAAATTTAGTCTTATTAGCTAAATCTTGCTTATCTGTTTTGTCAAACCTGCCTACATTATAAACTTTGGTTCTATTGTCTTCTAGCATTTTTTTTGTTTGCTTCTGCTAATTCCGCTGCTTGACAATAATTTATGAACTTCTTTAAAGATGTATCCTCTCGTAACAGACGTGCTTGTATATTCATGTTATTAACACCCAAGACGATTTGTGTTCTCAGAATCTTATCCTCGGCTTCTCCAAATCCACATGACTTGATTAAATTTTTTAGATCTGTAATAAAAACCCATTTCGAATGGACCTGCACCTTGCCGAAGTTCTAAATTACTAAAAGAGGTGAAATGACTTGCGTGTTCTAATGAGCTAAAGAGCCAAACTACAGGTCCAACCAAAGTAGTAGGGTCGTTAGTGAGGAACCAGACTAAGACAGGTCCCCGAAAGAGGGCAGCGGCTCTTTCGGTACTTAGATTGGCAGAGACCATAGGGGTCGGTATGGCAGTCTAAGACACACTACCGCGATGTGTAAGGCAACGGGAAACCACCACATTATCTCCCAAGTACACAGCGTACTTAAATTGTAACAAACATGATGGCATTCTCTGGGGTAAAAGATTCCGGAGTTAAAATAGTCCCCCATTCGGATCTCCGGGAGGGGACTACTTCGGAGGATGCGATCGGAAAGTTAAAAATAAGAGTCGGGAACATTCTGTAAGTCGGAGCGTGGAATGTTAGAAGTATGAAGCAAGTAGGTAAGCTGGAGAACCTAAAAATCGAAATGAAAAGGTTATCACTAGACATAGTAGTGATCAGCGAAGTTCGGTGGCCAGAAGCGGGGGATTTTTGGAGTGGAGACTTCAGGGTAATTCATACAGGAGCAGAGGACGGAAATTTGGGTGTGGGGATAGTTATGCGGAAAAAGATAGGATACTGTGTAGAAAATTACTTACAAAAAAACGAAAGAGTACTCATGGTTAGATTAGAATCTAAACCGGTAAACACAGTAATAATACAAGTATACATGCCCACCTCTAGCTACAGTGACGAAGAGATAGAAGCCATCTACAAAGATATCGAAGACATATTAAGATACGTAAAAGGACATGAAAATTTAATAATTACGGGGGATTTTAATGCTGTGGTAGGTGAGGGTAGAAAAGGAGCGGTAGTAGGTTTATTTGGTTTAGGCACGAGAAACGACAGGGGAAATAGGCTGGTAGAATTTTGCGACAAGAACAATTTAATCATCACAAACACATTATTTCAACATCATGCTAGAAGACGATATACGTGGAAGATGCCAGGAGATATAGGACGATATCAAATAGATTACATTCTTGTTAGACAACGGTTTAGGAACCAAGTAAAAGACTGTAGAAGCTACCCAGTATCTGAAAAAAAGGAACGGAAAAAGGCACTTGGACTTAGAGAAACTAAAAAATAAAGATATTCAAGTAAGATTCGAAAAAAAGTCAAATGAGTTGCTGAATGATATCGGGAAAATATCTGAAACTAAGGAAGTGGAAACAGAATGGAATAACATTAAATTCAGCCTAGACATGACGGCCAGAGATATTTTGGGGTATACACAAAAAGAAAATAAAAAACCATGGATAACAAAGGATATCGTGAATTTAATAGAAGAAAGACGAAAATACAAAAATAAATCAGACGAAACAGGAAACAGAGATACAAAGCCATAAAATGGGAAATTATTCGAAAATGCAGAAAAGCTAAAGAACAATGGATTGATGAAAAGTGCAAAGAAGTACAAACTAAGATGGAAATAGGAAAGACAGACGAAGCATACAAATTAATTAGAATGAATTTTAGGGATATAAAAACCGTATAGCAAAAATATATGGGACGCACAAGGAAACGTTATTATAGAAAACGTAGAGAAAGTGAGTTGATGGCAAGAATATATAGGGAATTTATATGCAGGAGAAGAACTAACTGCATTAGAACAGGAATCAGACATTGAAAATGATGACTTGGGATATCCTATACTTCGAGACGAGTTTGAATTAGCATTAAAGAGTCTGAAAAATGGTAAGGCGCCGGGTACAGATAAGATGCAAGCAGAAACTCTAAAAGCTGCTGGACAAGCAGTAACAGAACGTCTCTTCCAACTTGTAAGCTATATGTATGAGACAGGCGAGATACCCAAAGATTTCAAACGTAGCATCATAGTAACTATACCAAAAAAGAAAGGCACGGATAGATGTGAAAATTTTCGAACAATAAGTTTGACAGCACACGTGTCAAAAATATTAACTAGAATTGTGCAAAGACGAATGGAAAAACGAGCTGAAGAAATACTAGGAGAAGACCAATTTGGGTTTAGGCGAAACAGGGGAACACGGGAGGCTATTTTAGCTCTGAGAATGATAATGGAGAAAACAATAGAAAAAGGGGAAAGCATGTATATAGGGTTTGTAGATCTGGAAAAAGCATTCGACAATGTAAATTGGAAAAAAATGTTTGAAATACTCAAAAAGATTGGAATGAGTTATAGGGATAGACGAATAGTACACAGCTTATACAAAGAGCAAACAGTAGTAATAGAATTAGAGCAGGAACGTAGAGAAGTAAACATTAGGAAAGGGGTGAGACAGGGATGTGCCCTATCCCCATTAATTTTTAACTTGTAGATTGAAGAGGCAATGAATACTGTCAAATGCAGGAAGACATTTGGAATTACTATGCAGGGACAAAAAATTGATATGCTTAGATTTGCAGATGATATAGCGGTATTAGCGTCTAGCAAGGAAGTGTTAGAAGCTGCTCTTAATGAAATGGAAACGATTCTAACAGAGAGATACGGTATGAAAATTAACAAAACTAAAACTAAAGTTCTAGTTTGCAAAGGTGGGGAAAATAAATCAAAAACAAGAATACAAGTATTTAACACGAACTTACAAGAGGTTAAGGATTTCTGCTGCCTAGGAAGCCAAATAACGCAAGATGGGAAAAGCACAAAAGATATAAAACAAAGATTAGCACAAGGTCGTGCTACATTTAACAAGAAAAAGCAAATACTGTGCTCAAAGACCACAAACATAGAAACAAGGAAAAGATTGCTTAAAACATATGTGTGGAGCACAGCACTGTACGGCTGTGAAGCCTGTACAGTAGGAGAAACGGACAAGAAAAAGGTAGAAGCCTTTGAAATGTGGTGTTACAGGCGTATGATGAAGATATCATGGACAGACAAAGTTAAGAACGAAGAGGTACTAAAAATGGTAGGGGAAGAAAGAAATATGTGAAAAACGGTAAAAAATAGGAGAGATATTATGATAGGCCACATACTACGGCATGAGGGAATAGTGCGGAATATATTAGAAGCAGAGATAGGAAAAAGAGAAGAAGAGGCAGACCTAGATTAGACTACTGCACACAGATAGTAAAAGATGTAGGCTGTAGAGGTTTCAGGGAGATGTGTAGGCTAGCCCCGAAAAGAAATCAATGGAGGTACGCATCCAACCAATTCCAAGATGGATAAACTAATGACGAAAAGATAACTGTGCTTACACATGATGAGTATTATAAGCTACAGGTTGCTTAGCCTCCTTTACTGAATCTCGGTAAAATAGGGTATAAAATTAGAAAACAATAGAAAGGGAACGAGCTGAATACACATACTCCCTGAAAAGAAGAAAAAGAAGAAAACCACCAAAAACGCAAAATCAAAGTAGCTGCTTATATAACCCTACATAAAAATAACTGAGTTGCAAACGAATCTGTGACTTTCAGTAAACAATAGATTCCATTACTAAAAGAAATAACAAAAGAAATAACAAATGAAAATCAAATGCCCACATTATCTAAGTAGCATTGCAAGTTTTTCCTGGGTTTTCCTTGCAATTTTAACATGAAATACAGCCTACATACATGATTTCTATTTATACATAAAATAACTAATTACATAAAAATAAGCATATTAACAATCCTTGTAAAACAGCATTGGTATCTGACAAGTATAAATCCACAATAAGGTTACCTCAAAACCATATACAATCTCCGTTGAACAGTATTGGTATCTGACAAGTGTAAACCCGCCATAGGGTCGCCTCAGAACCATGTTAAAATCTACCAAAGAGGTAACTTAAATCATAATGAATTTTCCCCCTCAAAATAAATATAAAAAAAGCGACTACTTAAGCCTTTCAATAATACAATCGCACACTTCTTTAATAACCATCCTCTCAATTGTATAAATAGAAACATGTTAAAAAATGTTTTCCAATTCCAAGTTATTGAATTTATATGAAATTCACCAATAAAAATTAATCAGCTGATTTCACGTTAAGCGTATTGGCTACCTAAAGAAAGCCGATCCCAGGTCGCAACACAAATTGAAGGTAATCATTCTGTTAAACTTTAAAAATTTTTGCTTAGTATACTCAAACCAAATATTTCAAACATCAATAAATCAAAGTCACCTTTAATTTATGTCATAAATGTCAAACTTGAAGTTTTTATTATTATTTTGACAACGATCCTATGTCATGGATCGAAACGTAAATAAAGTTGATTTTAAAAACTATGAGTGGTTTAATTCCCAAAGAAGATTAACCTGAATACACATGCTGTGTGAGAATTTCAGGGAACTATGTAGGCTAGCTCAGAATATAAATAAGTGCAGGTACGTGTCCAACCAGTTTTGAGACGGATAACCTAATGGCTGCGAAATACCTGCAACTAATGTTGACTGTGCGAAAAGATAAATTGGAAAATATATTAAATCGCCAAATGGTTAAGTGTTGGGGAACTTGGCAGCCACAGACTGCTTACCTCCCTTCACAACCATTGTAGGTCGGAGAAATAGGGCATATAACTGTAAAACAATAGAAAGTGATCGAACTGCATCTAACAAGAAAGAACATCGCCTATGAGGAAAGACAACAAACATAGAATAAGAAGAAAATTGTTGAAAGCATATGTGCGGAGCACAGCACAGTATGCCTATGAAATACGGGAAGTCTGAAACGCAGACAGAAAAACGGTAGCAGCCTTTTGAAATGATGTGCTTCAGATGTATGAGGACGATAGCATGGACAGACAAAGATAATAACAAATAAGTTACAGAAATAGTAGGGGAACAAGGATATCTGGGGAAAAAGAGAAATAGTAGGGCGGAATACGTTCTAAGGCATTTTTGGGGAATAGTATGTGATATATTACAAGCAGAGATAGGAAAAAAGAGGTAGATGTAGACCTAGATCAGACAGTTATAGATGCAAACTGTGCATATTTCAAAGAAATCTGTAGGTTAGTTCAGAATAGGGAACAATGATGGTACGCGTCTAACCAGTTCTAGGACTGAAGACCTAATGATGATGATAGTAGGTTATGTTATAAAAATTATGTAATAAAAACGTCAAACTGCTCGCCTTCTTTCTGCTTTCTAGAAAAAAACTTAAAATGTTCCATAACCTCGTTTCGCTTTGGCATGCAATACGCTTCAAACTTCTTTAGAGTTAACTCAACGGTGGTCAACTCTGCTGAATCAAAGGTGTTATAAATTTTAATGCATCTTTACCCATTATATTAAGTAATCTTGCAATTTGTACTTCAACTGGCTTCTTGTTCGTTTCCGTCGCAACAAAATAAATTTCCACTTGTTGCTTGAACAATTTAAAATTCTCGGCGAGGTTGCTCTCTAAAATTAACTCGGCTGGTTTGTTGTATTCGGACATTCTTTCCAAATTTTTAACTTTTTCCACTTTTAGCAATGTGCTTAACCCTACTTTTGGTATATCGATGAAATCAACGCGTTTCAAAACCGTTACCATTAAAATACAGTATTCAAATTATCGACTGCGTCATGTTTGTTTGTATTGATTTAATATCAGTAAAGTTAAGCCACAAATTACTTTTATTATTAATGAATATAAATCTTACATTGATTAAAGACATCCAGCCTCGGCCATAAGTACATGAGAAGTTTTTTTAGTAAAAGTCCGCTTATTCCAGTATTGCCAATGGCAACTAGTTACAACAGTGTAACCAACTTACATCAATTAAGATTACCAAACAATTATACAGAGCGAAAATTCTAGAAAATATCAGTTAAGAATAAAACATCGGTTTTTAAATGTTGGTTGCCTAATAACACGCATCAGTTGTAAATATTACAGTTAATAAATTTCTAAACATAGTCTATGCGTTTTATTAGGTTTCTTAAAATTATCCCGCAGAAAACTTTGTAAGGGTGGTTTGATTTAAACAATTCCAGGAGATTCGAATTCGACAGAAAATTCTAGATCAAACTTATGTATCATACCCTAAGAAAAAAAACTCAGAGTGGTGGATCCCATAAGGTGGATCTGACGTAAGAAAAAATGATGACATCGTTAATGAGTTTTTCCATTAAAAAGCGATTAGCGTTAATGAGTTTTCCAATTAAAAAGCGATTAGCGTTATTGAGTTTTCCAATTAAAAAGCGATTAGTATTAATGGGTTTTTAATGAGAAACCCATTAAAAAGCGATTATCGGCGGCGGCGCTGTGCTCGTATCCCCGATTCCTACAACTACCACAAAATGGGAAAATAAAAATTTCCGAAAGTTGGACACCTATTTTACTACCATTTTGTATAACAGAAATAGCATTTGTATAAATTGGAACGGCTTGTGAAACCCTAGAACTCTGCATTTGTCTTTGAATTTTTGCAATTAAATCATAAACATTATTTTCTACTAATTTCCTATCCTCAATATCAGACTTTTCAATGTCCAAGTCCTCAATTTGGTCTTGAACTTAAGAATATTTTGCAAAACTTTGCTTTAGGTTACTCACTCTACTTTCAAATAGAAAAATTTTATTTTTTACTTTTATATTAATTTCAACCCAATTACTAATTCGCGTAATTGTGGCTTTAGCATGTTTACGTGCATTTTTTAACGCATCCAATTTGAACAATCAAATTTATAACATTTCTTATTGCTACAAATTCTAACAAAGTAATATTTCTATATTTGGAACAACAAAATTATTCTGATACTTGGAAGAACAAAATTGTCGTAACACCTTTGCTACAACCCTGTATGAAAGAAAACATAAACAAACTTAATTATAATTATTTGTGTGGACTCAGAAACGTTAATTGAAAATATTAATACAACATATTTGAAAACATTTTGTTTACAACATCAATCATTTTACATTAACCTTTGAATATTTACCAATAATGTAATAAACCAGTAGCTAGTTTAAATACAACAAAGAAATCTTAATAATATTTTGAACACTGTAAATCTTCTTAAAGGAACGCCCATCAATAACTGGGTTTTCAATAATACCTGAATATCCCAACAGGCAACACTCGTTGAATGGAGTAATTTAATCTTTCTAGAAATACCTTGAACGTGCAAGCAGGAACAATGAAGGTAAATAACTTTAACATCTGCCGTTCAAACCTAACATAAATACTTTGCAAACATCCGGCTCGATAAGATCATGTAAAGAAATTGATTTTAACAATCCCTTTTGGAATTTCTTGTTCTTATTTACTGAGTAGTGATTACAAGAATATTTATTATTTTTTCCTTTGATAGATAAGGACCAGGTCGCTGATACGCGTCCGAAAGTTGGAAAATAGAATGAACGATAACCGTTTTGTACACACACTATTTAATCAATTCATAATAATTATCAACAGATGACAGAAAAATATGCCGTAAAATCAACGTAAATGTTTTTATACTATTTCTGTGTTCTAACAAGATAAATATGGTTGATTAAATCCACACGGCGACGGTTTAATTCTTACAACTACGATACCTGTTATCTGCATTTAAAAATTGCATGTAACTTTTTGCTCACACACTACACAATTTATACTTGGATAAAATACAATAATTATTACATTTAAGGAATTGAATTTAAGTATTTCAGATGAAATATTTGAAATTAAGAATTGGAACATTGGAAAGTTTTATTTTGAACCACACAACGAACAGACAATTTGTACTATTATAACGCCCGTGTTATCGGAAAACAAAGCAACTCTTAAGTGGGGCGCGTTCACAAGGGCACATCAAACAGAATTTGAATTAATATGAAACCAGGGACGGCTTGAGAAATATTAAAATAAAGAAAAAGTCAAGCGAATTCTTAACACACACACACACACGCGCGCGCGCGTACACACACACACACACACACACACACACACACACACATATATATATATATATATATATATATATATATATATATTGGTATGATATCGCCGCACGCCGATGTAATTAACGTTCAGTTTCCCGCCACCGCTCAGTGTTTCTAAATAACCTCAAATTTAAATTTTAAACACAATTCGTTTTATATGCCTCAACTAGCTCAGTTCAATCCACACAAAGTTGCACGACAGTATGCTAACAAAGAAATTTTTACCCCCTTTTTTCTCTAACACTTTCCTACTTGAATGAGATAAAGGAACTTACCAAAATTTTTATAATGACCAAAAAAATATATGCACTTCACAGCTTAACAACTTTTATAATGTGATTTGCTATTCAAAAATAAACCCCTGAATCAAAGTAACAATATAAATATGTTTGTTCTAAAATTATAACTCGTTAAAGCCAGCAAAAATAACACTGTATAGTGCTGGAAGTATCTTTTGAACGTTCAAACGACCTTCTTTCTTTCAACATAATTTTTAAAAGATTTATGATGACCCTTTACATAAATATTTCAATATATGCAAAAATGTAAATATTCAAAATGAAAATAATGCCTTATGCTATTAAAAAACTTATTTCTGACCCGTGTTTTCCTTGCGTGTTTCCAATTCTTGGAACTGCTGCTGCATGCGATTGACCAGTACCCCTGGATAGTTTTCAGTTAAACTTTCTTGTTTATTGCGTAGTACAACTCGGCCAAATGCCCAGTTTAACCCATAGTTGATTTTCTTAATTATTTCTCCGTTCAATGCTCAGATGCATATGTACACCAATATTTAGATGGTTGTTTACTCAAATGATTATTTAGTCGGTTATGTATTGGATATTTAGATTACTTACTTGGTTCTCTGTTCGAGTATTTAGATTGGTTAGTTGGTAATTTTGTCGAATATTTAGATCTAGTCAAACATTTAGAACCTTAAGTTATTAAATATTAAAATTATGTTTAATTAAAAATTTTAACTTACGTTTCAAAGTTAACGGCAAACTCTATCGTATACTTGCACTAGTATTGTTATTTTAAAATTTTTTCTATCACCACTTTCACTAAAATTATAATTATTTAATTTACTACTTTCACTTCACGTGATATTCTAATTTGAACTGGTACAGAGCGTGCCTTGGTTGAAGAAAGACTGATTGTTTATCAAATTCGTGTCCTATATAAAGGATCCTCTTCTTCACCTGTATGATTGGTTTTCCGAGTTTACCTCTTTTGATTGAGGCGTTGCACTTTGCTTTATCATGCAGGCTTTCGGACTTTCTATAAAGTTACTATCCAAATTCTCGTCGAAATGCTTAGTACATCACAAAGACATCTAGTGTTGTATAGTGTATTCCTCTGAATATAATACCTTTGTACCTTTTTCAAGTCACGTCCGCTTGTTTGTATAGCAATTTATTCAAACGTTCTGTTTAATTTATCACGTAGCCAAACGTCTGTTCTCTTATTTTGTTTCTTAATCTGTTAGATTTAATTCAAATTTTTTGATGTTTACGATTGAAAGATCGTGTAGTCAAATTTTTATGATGACGTAAATTAAATGCGTTTATTCACTTCTTGCGTTTATGAAACATATTTGTTTTGTATGGATTCTTTTATTGCGAGTATGCATGGTTATTTCCTTGCACTAATGCGTATTTATTTCAATAAGACTTGTTGCGTTTATGATATTATTTATGCGTATTTATTTTTGGTTTTATGTTTGCATTGTTGTTTTAAAATGAATTGTATGGCGTACAAGTTTTTTATCTTACTAAACGTGATTTGATTTTTGAAGAATGAGCTTCCTTTTATTAATTAAAGTTAGTTGTGATTATATACAGTGTGTTTGATATAAGCTTTTTGCTTGATTGGCAATTGCGTACCTTTTATGATAAAATTATTTAGTTTTCTGAACTTTAGTGCTGTTTACATGGAGTGTACAATTCTTATGACCCTATATACCTTTAAATAATCCTATTATCATAGCAATATATATATATATATATATATATATATATATATATATATTGCTGTGATTCTCTTGTCCGTTGACTTTCTTCTGTCCTATCCTCTGATAATTGATTACTTGACTCCTTCCGCCTCGGCTGCTCACCTAGATAAAACTTTCATCCTCATTCATAAAAAAAACACATTCCTACCACAAACATCAACGTTAACTCTATTTACATCAATATTCACAATACATTAAAATTTCAAAATTAAATTTCAGCATAAATTTCAGCATCATAAAATTTCAAGTTCAAATTTGTCATCATTTTAATTTGCATCCGGAATTAGAGTCCTTGTAGGATGCATACTAATTAAGATAACAATATTTCCCACATTCTCATCATAATCAAAAACATAAACCTGATAAATACTTTTTTCTACTTATACAAGAAAATTTTACTTTAAAATTAAAAATTTGTTGTTTATACAAATTTACTACTGTCCATTTTTATCAAACAAATTATAAAGATATTCAACACACACCAAAACATCTAAGATCGAACAAAAATGCATAATTTACCTGAAGGTTAATGCACTCGTGGCTCCAAGGTACATGGTCCTTGCTAATCCCACCATTCCAGCTGGTTTATGTTTATGTCTTCGGATTTCTGGCCGCCTTTAAAATTTTTCTACACCACCATTCGTCTAAAAGGTTTCAGGGCTTCTCAGGAACTCATCTATGTATATCGAAATCTTGTTTTGTGGATCCAATCACGTTTACGAATAACTTTTGATTACTAACACTCCCGAAAAATAGCACTGAAATTCATAATTCTTTCACGCTATACCAAAACTGCATACTTCTATTTATTTATTTATCGTTACTAATTTGGATAATTGGTACAGTAATACCCGAAAATATAGCTAGACTCTATTACCTTTATTTATCTTCTCTAGGTGTACTAATAACTTTTATCGTAGCACGTAATCACCATGTAGTCTACTTAAAGTATCAAATAATCAAAAAATAAAGAGCAAAACTATTTGAAGTATCGAATAAAATCAAAAATAAAAGAGAGCGAAACTCCTATCAGCACGGGTTTAAATAATGGCTCGCTTGCAAGTCGAATTTGTCCCGCGACGGACGATTTTAAGAAATTCGCATTCTATTTTCCCTTCCGATGTCTCGGCACAATGATTCTACTGAAATTTGCACTCGCCCGAGTTGACATCTAAGAAATTTACACACGCCTCGCAACACGTCCGAGAACAACTAATTAATTTTACACACCAACTGATATGCTTTCCCCTCTCATGTTTGCATCTTATTTCAACCTTACTCGCCAATCTAGTCTGTTCATTCTATCTAAAACCTGTGCTCTTGTTTTACATTTTTCCCTTCATTTAACTGCTAATGCATTCCATCTCGCTTGTCTTTATACCACAAACTTGCTTTCATACTTGCACTCATATAGCTTGAAGCTTATTGACTATCATATACATCGTTATCTTTGCAGGTGTCCCTTGTTCTAATACGCTGAAGGCTTTTATGTGACTTCCCCACGTCGTTATAATTTCTCGATAGCTTTAGTACTTGGAAAGATTAAATCAAATACAAGTTGAACTTTTGAACTCGGCTTCTTTTTATAGAAAGCGTCCAATGAATAATCTAACCCCTTTATTTCTAACGAAACGCTTAAATTTTATGCTCCATGGTTTTAATAATGCGTATTATCTAATGAAATTTTACATTACTTCCTTCTACACGTTGATTATGATTATGTACACACCCTACATTCTAATTGAATGATTTAAATCTACACAGTAGGCCTTTAATTAAGCGTACTATTTTACACTGCTCTGACATACACGGTGTTTAACATTATCTAAACAATATAAACCCTATGTTTAGAAGTAAATGACGAATTTATCCAACATGCCTTTAAATGAAGCGTATTAGTACTTTCTTATACACGGTGATTAAAATTAGTTGATGTCGTTTATTAATTTTTCTACCCTGGTCTAAATTTGAGTAATATATATATATATATATATATATATATATATATATATATGTTTGATTCCACTCGAATAATTTGAGATTTGATGAGATTAAGTAAACTAAACAGTATCATTTATCATTATTATTATATCATTGCATCAGCATTAAATATTAGTATATGCACTGTAACCAGCATTAGTGCTAGGTCCAATAAGAGTAAAACACTAACAGTCCCAAAAAAAGACGACCACGCAACAAACTTGTCATTGATATATATGGTTTTGACAAAGATGCAATGAGAAATGTCATCTACCAGATGTATTGATACAGTTGGTAATTTTCAAAATCGTGACAGGATTCTGATGCTAGAAGTGTTAAAAAGCTTACGTTGATAGTGAACGGTAATACTAATAATTATAGAAATATAAGATTTTGCTCCATTTCGAATGGACCTGCACCTTGCCGAAGTTCTAAATTACTAGAACAGGTGAAATGGCTTGCGTGTTCTAATGAGCTAAAGAGCCAAACTACAGGTCCAACCAAAGTAGTAGGGTCGTTAGTGAGGAACCAGACTAAGACAGGTCCCCGAAAGAGGGCAGCGGCTCTTTCGGTACTTAGATTGGCAGAGACCATAAGGGTCGGTATGGCAGTCTAAGACACACTACCGCGATGTGGAAGGCAACGGGAAACCACCACATTATCTCCCAAGTACACAGCGTACTTAAATTGTAACAAACATGTTGGCATTCTCTGGGGTAAAACATTCCGGAGTTAAAATAGTCCCCCATTCGGATCTCCGGGAGGGGACTACTTCGGAGGATGCGATCGGAAAGTTAAAATAAGAGTCGGGAACATTCTGCGAGTCGGAGCGTGGAATGTTAGAAGTATGAAGCAAGTAGGTAAGCTAGAGAATCTAAAAATCGAAATGAATAGGTTATCACTAGACATAGTAGGGATCAGCGAAGTTCGGTGGCCAGAGGCGGGGGATTTTTGGAGTGGAGACTTCAGGGTAATTCATACAGGAGCAGAGGAAGGAAATTTGGGTGTGGGGATAGTTATGCGGAAAAAGATAGGATACTGTGTAGAAAATTACTTACAAAAGAACGAAAGAGTACTCATGGTTAGATTAGAATCTAAACCGGTAAACACAGTAATAATACAAGTATACATGCCCACCTCTAGCTACAGTGACGAAGAGGTAGAAACCATCTACAAAGATATCGAAGACATATTAAGATACGTAAAAGGACATGAAAATTTAATAATTACGGAGGATTTTAATGCTGTGGTAGGTGAGAGTAGGGAAGGAGCGGTAGTAGGTTTATTTGGTTTAGGCACGAGAAACGACAGGGGAAATAGGCTGGTAGAATTTTGCGACAAGAACAATTTCATCATCACAAACACATTATTTCAACATCATGCTAGAAGACGATATACGTGGAAGATGCCAGGAGATATAGGAAGATATCAAATAGATTACATTCTTGTTAGACAACGGTTTAGGAATCAAGTAAAAGACTGTAGAAGCTACCCGGAAGCAGATATAGACACTGACCACAACATCGTAATTATGAAGGCCGCACTTAAATTTAAAAATCTAAAAAAAGGAACGGAAAAAGGCACTTGGACTTGGAGAAACTAAAAGATAAAGATATTCAAGTAAGATTCGAAAAAAAGTCAAATGAATTGCTGAATGATATCGGGAAAATATCTGAAACTAAGGAAGTCGAAACAGAATGGAATAACATTAAATCCAGCCTAGACATGGCGGCCAGAGATATTCTGGGGTATACACAAAAAGAAAATAAGAAACCATGGATAACAAAGGATATCGTGAATTTAATAGAAGAAAGACGAAAATACAAAAATAAATCAGACGAAACAGGAAAACAGAGATACAAAGCCATAAAATGGGAAATTATTCGAAAATGCAGGAAAGCTAAAGAACAATGGATTGATGAAAAGTGCAAAGAAGTACAAACTAAGATGGAAATAGGAAAGACAGACGAAGCATACAAATTAATTAGAATGAATTTTAGGGATATAAAACCGTATAGCAAAAATATAAGGGACGCAAAAGGAAACGTCATTATAGAAAACGTAGAGAAAGTGAGTAGATGGCAAGAATATATAGGGAATTTATATGCAGGAGAGGAACTAACTGCATTAGAACAGGAATCAGACATTGAAAATGATGACTTGGGATATCCTATACTTCGAGACGAGTTTGAATTAGCATTAAAGAGTCTGAAAAATGGTAAGGCGCCGGGTACAGATAAGGTGCAAGCAGAAACTCTTAAAACCTCTGGACAAGCAGTCACAGAACGTCTCTTCCAACTTGTAAGCTATATGTATGAGACAGGCAAGATACCCAAAGATTTCAAACGTAGCATCATAGTAACTATACCAAAAAAGAAAGGCGCGGATAGATGTGAAAATTTTCGAACAATAAGTTTGACAGCACACGTGCCAAAAATATTAACTAGAATTGTGCAAAGACGAATGGAAAAACGGGCTGAAGAAATACTAGAAGAAGACCAATTTGGGTTTAGGCGAAACAGGGGAACACGGGAGGCTATTTTAGCTCTGCAAGTGATAATGGAGAAAACAATAGAAAAAGGGGAAAGCATGTATATAGGGTTTGTAGATCTGAAAAAAGCATTCGACAATGTAAATTGGAAAAAAATGTTCGAAATACTCAAAAAGATTGGAATGAGTTATAGGTATAGACGAATAGTACATAGCTTATACAAAGAGCAAACAGCAGTAATAGAATTAGAGCAGGAACGTAGAGAAGTAAACATTAGGAAAGGGGTGAGACAGGGATGTGCCCTATCCCCATTGATTTTTAACTTGTACATAGAAGAGGCAATGAATACTGTCAAATGCAGGAAGACATTTGGAATTACTATGCAGGGACAAAAAATTGATATGCTTAGATTTGCAGATGATATAGCGGTATTAGCGTCTAGCAAGGAAGAGTTAGAAGTTGCTCTTAATGCAATGGAAACGGTTCTAACAGAGAGATACGGTATGAAAATTAACAAAACTAAAACTAAAGTTCTAGTTTCCAAAGGTGGGGAAAATAAATCAAAAACAAGAATACAAGTATTTAACACGAACTGACAAGAGGTTAAGGATTTCTGCTACCTAGGAAGCCAAATAACGCAAGATGGAAAAAGCACAAAAGATATAAAACAAAGATTAGCACAAGGTCGTGCTACATTTAACAAGAAAAAGCAACTACTGTGCTCAAAGACCACAAACATGGAAACAAGGTGTTACGTGCCAAGGGTCACTTAAACATTGTTTTAGTTTAGTTTTTAATGTACGGAAGTTTTCCCGCCATAATTTTCAAATACGCGAGACGCGGGAACTTTTTAAATAGACTGGGCGGCGCTTCCGGCACGTCACAATAGTGAGTTTGCGCAAGTGTGCTTATCCCCATAGGGGTAAGGCAATGGTAGACAAAGAGTTTCGCGGTTCTCGCCCTGAATCGTGGCTTTTTTCGCCGAACCTTGAAGTGAAACGGTCGTGCCGGGTGTGATATCTTATCGTATCTATGTAGATTCCCTTGTCTGAATTATCTTTGTTGTCGTTCCTAATTAACCTGTTCCTGTCTTTTCCCTACATAGGTAGGTAAATTTGCTGCACCTCGAGGCCATTGGAGCAGCCCACGACCCCGATGTCCGAGCTCTACAAACAGCACCAGGAGCCGAGGCTGCCGTAGCGTGACTTCCTGCCGGTTACCGGATTCCTCACGTGAGTAGATTCTCTAATTTTCATTGTTCTAATTTTATGTAACTGCTCCTAATTATGGCGCAATATAAATTGTCGATGACGTCATGGTGATTGGCGCGCGAAACCTGTAAAAGGGGTTTGCGTTCCGGCCGCCAGGGCGTAGCATCGCTTTTAACCATTGCGCTTGCGCGATGTATCTTTTGAACTTTGGTAACTGTATTACAGGCTTTTAAGAGCCATCTATCGCCATTTCAATGTACCACCATCTAAGTGTAATATTTTGTTAACTGTTTTACCGACCGTATAAACAAAGGAAAAGATTGCTTAAAACATATGTGTAGAGCACAGCACTGTACGGCTGTGAAGCCTGGACAGTAGGAGAAGCGGACAAGAAAAAGGTAGAAGCCTTTGAAATGTGGTGTTACAGGCGTATGATGAAGATATCATGGACAGACAAAGTTAAGAACGAAGAGGTACTAAAAATGGTAGGGGAAGAAAGAAATATGTGGAAAACGGTAAAAAATAGGAGAGATAGGATGATAGGCCACATACTACGGCATGAGGGAATAGTGCGGAATATATTAGAAGCAGAGATAGGAAAAAGAGAAGAAGAGGCAGACCTAGATTAGACTACTGCACACAGATAGTAAAAGATGTAGGCTGTAGAGGTTTCAGGGAGATGTGTAGACTAGCCCAGAATAGAAATCAATGGAGGTACGCATCCAACCAATCCCAAGATGGATAAACTAATGACGAAAAGATAACTGTGCTTAAACATGATGATTATTATAAGTAACTACAAGAATTGGTTGGGCAATATTCTCGAATAATGTTAAGTGTGTGAATGGATTTACTGGAAAACCATTATTTCGGCAAATGTCTAAGTGTTGGGGGATTTTGGTAGCCACAGGTTTGCGTAACCTCCTTCACTGAATCTCGGTAAAATAGGGTATAAAATTAGAAAACAATAGAAAGGGAACGAGCTGAATACACATACTCCCTGAAAAGAAGAAAAGAAGAAAAAGAAGAAAACCACCAAAAATGCAAAATCATAGTAGCTGCTTATATAACCCTACATAAAAATAACTGAGTTGCAAACGAATCCGTGACTTTCGGTAAACAATGGATTCCTTACTAAAAGAAATAACAAAAGAAATAACAAATGAAAATCAAATGCCCACAATATCTAGGTAGCATTGCAAGTTTTTCCTGGGTTTTCCTTGCAATATTAACATGAAATACAGCCTACATACATGATTTCTATTTATACATAAAATAACTAATTACATAAAAATAAGCATATTAACAATCCTTGTAAAACAGCATTGGTATCTGACAAGTATAAATCCACAATAAGGTTACCTCAAAATCATATACAATCTCCGTTGAACAGTATTGGTATCTGACAAGTGTAGACCCGCCATAGGGTCGCCTCAGATCCATATACAATCTTCATAGAACAACATTGGTATCTGACAAGTGTAAACCCGCCATAGAGTCACCTCAGTACCATGTTAAAATCTACCAAAGAGGTAACTTAAATCATAATGAATTTCCCCCTCAAAATAAATATAAAAAAACGACTACTTAAGCGTTTCAATAATGCAATCGCACACTTCTTTAATAACCATTCTCTCAATTACATAAATAGAAACATGTTAAAAAATGTTTTCCAATTCCAAGTTAGTGAATTTATATAAAATTCACCAATAAAAATTAATCAGCTGATTTCACGTTAAGCGTATTGGCTACCTAAAGAAAGCCGATCCCAGGTCGCAACACAAATTGATGGCAATCATTCTGTTAAACTTTAAAAATTTTTGCTTAGTATACTCAAACCAAATATTTCAAACATCAATAAATCAAAGTCACCTTCAATTTATGTCATAAATGTCAAACTTGAAGTTTTTATTATTATTTTGACAACGATCCTAGGTCATGGATCGAAACGTAAATAAAGTTGATTGTAAAAACTATAAGTGGTTTAATTCCCAAAGAAGATTAACCTGAATACACATGCTGTGTGAGAATTTCAGGGAACTATGTAGGCTAGCTTAGAATATAAATAAGTGCAGGTACGTGTCCAACCAGTTTTGAGACGGAAAACCTAATGACTGCGAAATACCTGCAACTAATGTTGACTGTGCGAAAAGATAAATTGGAAAATATATTAAATCGCCAAATGGTTAAGTGTTGGGGGAACTTGGCAGCCACAGACTGCTTACCTCCCTTCACAACCATTGAAGGTCGGAGAAATAGGGCATATAACTGTAAAACAATAGAAAGTGATCAAACTGCATCTAACAAGAAAGAACATCGCCTATGAGGAAAGACAATAAACATAGAATAAGAAGAAAATTGTTGAAAGCATATGTGTGGAGCACAGCACAGTATGCCTATGAAATACAGGAAGTCTGAAACGCAGACAGAAAAACGGTAGCAGCCTTTTGAAATGATGCGCTTCAGATGTATGAGGACGATAGCATGGACAGACAAAGATAATAACAAATAAGTTACAGAAATAGTAGGGGAACAAGGATATCTGGGGAAAAAGAGAAATAGTAGGGCAGAATACGTTCTAAGGCATTTTTGGGGAATAGTATGTGATATAGTACAAGCAGAGATAGGAAAAAAGAGGTAGATGTAGACCTAGATCAGACAGTTATAGATGCAAACTGTGCATATTTCAGGGAAATCTGTAGGTTAGTTCAGAATAGGGAACAATGATGGTACGCGTCTAACCAGTTCTAGGACTGAAGACCTAATGATGATGATGAAGATTTTGCTAAGTATGCGCTTCTTTATTAGGAACATAGTTCTTCACGGTGAGTGTGAAGAAAGATTCATTCCTAATGCCGAACTCGTTTTTGCTTCAAAAACCACGGATGGTGATACCATGGCGAAATGAACTACAACAAGTTTTTACTTTGGTTTGAATATCAGCTTTTAATCAATTTAGGCAAGTCATCCACTATCTTAATGGACAATGCTAACTGTTATAGTATGCAAATCAATAAGGCACCAACGGGTTCCTGGAAGAAAGTTGATATTCAAAAATGGCTGCAAGAAAATAATATTTATTACGATAGCTCAATGCTAAAATGTGAATTAATAACGTTAATAAAACAGTAAGTTACGTTATTTTATATAGACTTTTTCTTATTATTTGTATTTATAAGAATAATTCTAAAGTTACATATGCAGCTGATCAAATGGCTGAACGCTACGGTCACACAGTTTTGAGACTTCCACTATACCACTGTATTTTTAATTCCATAGAACACATTTGGGGGTATAGCAACAGTTATTATAAGAATCACGTTGGATATAGTGGTACCTCAGTCGTGAAGTCACTAGCTGCATGGAAAGAAGCTCTTGCGACTGTAACATCTGATATGTGGGCAAGCACAATCGCCATACAGAAAAAAAGATACAACTCTGGTGGGATAGGCAAGTAACATTTGACTCTAAAGATACACTGCCATTGATTATTATCAATGTAGATAGTGGTGAGTACGACGAATATCTGTGAAACGATGAAGCATAATTTAAAATTGCTCTACAGCTTTGGCACAATAGAAATATACATATTTGTTATATTAATAAATTAACGAATTAAATACATTATTGAGTATTACGTAATTTTGGTTTAGTTGCTTTACGTGAGTTATGTATCCCCCAATTTATGTATGTATAACGAAATAGAAATAATTAGGAATTATTAGAAATTGTTAAAGGAATTATAAAATAAAACGCAACAATGTAATGCAAGGATAAACCAGACAGGTTATTAACAGTTCATGAGAACGGATGCAATACGTATTCCAGACGATAGTGATACTGCAGATGGCAGGTCACAGACGGTTAAGATATCGCAATTACCTAGAAAAGTAAAATTGTAACAATGTATTAATGCATAGAATTAAGAATAAGCAGACATGAGCTCTGCAAGTTTCCACAGAATTGTGAGAGGCAGGGACATCATAAATATCCCGGAGCCCCAAGACCCAAAAGTAGTCTTAAAGCCCTAGGCGTATATAGTATACCTTGCAGTTGGGGTTTAGTATCCATAGGAGAAACAGGACGATCAGTACAGACTAGACTAAACGAGCATAAGCGATGCTTAAGAACAAGCCAGTACAATCGCTCAGCGGTGGCCGAACACCAACATGAAACTGGCCATACCATTAACTTTGACAAGACGAAACTAATTGCCAGAATTCCATTTTTCTACAATAGAAAAATTAGAGAATCCATAGAAATCAATAAAAATTCTAATAACCTAAACAAAGACGATGGCTACTACCTTTCCCCATTTGGAAAACAAGCCTATGTTCACAACAGCGGAACCATGACGGTCACTGATCCGCTACGACACTCCTCTCTATTCATGATCGTTCATGCATCAAGTTCTCGCCCTATATAAACTACCACTTTCGCTACTTTCACTAGTTACTTCGTCACAGGACACCTTTTAGCTTTGAATGGGCTAGTGAGTCTGCTAGTTCTGGAGTAACTCGTTTCTTTACACTTTAACTAGTCTACATAATATTATCATTCTTATCTTTATTATTTTTTTATATTTCGACTTAGAATAATTAATACCAGTTTGTCAAAATTCTATATTAATTTCTGTTTAAGTAAATAAATTTGTTAAGAAGTTTGGAAGTGTTTTTTTAAAAACGCAGCTCCCAAGCCCCGAACCTTAACTCGTGAAGCATGAAAAATATTTTTAAAAACATGTTGAAATGTATTGATTAAATTAATATCTTTATTCTGAAGGATTTGTTACAAATTTGAAAGTTGAATCCAAGACATCAGTCGGACTAAAATTCAAACTTTGTATATATTTTATATGGAACGTACTTACATATCTGTTAAAGTTAATAAACTAGTGGAATATTTTATACCAATTTAAAATTATCAATAGTTCATGAGGTACTGTAAATTTTAAGAACCTCACATTTTAGTAATGCCATAGAATAATTACAACAAAAAGTGACATTCTGACTTTTCCTTTTGCGACCTCTGGACATCTACAAAAAAAATTAACCTGATACTACATTCAATTATTTAGATGGGCCACTATGAGACAGTGTCTTAAGGTGGCCCTGAAAATATTTCTCATGGTGGCCCATTTGCACGTGGTTAAAAAATGTCTATGGTTATATATTATTATTTGCTATTTCATAAATTCATGATGAACAAAAGAATGCTTATTAACTGTTTTGAAAAATGGTATAAAAATTTACCTTTATACTATTATTATCCATTCTGAACGAACCTGCACCTTGACGACGTTCTAAAATACTAGAACAGGTAGAATGACTTGCGCGTTTCAATGAGCTAAAGAGCCGAACTATAGGTTTAACCAAATTAGTAGGGTCTTTAGTTAGGAACCAGACTAAGGGAGATCCCCCGAAAAACGGCAGCAGCTTTTTCGGTACTTACAGTGGCAGAGACCATAGAGGTCGGTATGACATTCTAAGACACACTACTGCGATGTGGAAGACAACGGGAAACCACCACATTATCTCCCAAGTACACAGCATACTCAAATTGTTATTAATGATGATAGCATCCTCTGGTGTAAAAAATTCCGGAGGTAAAATAGTCCCCATTCGAATCTCCGGTAGGGGACTACTTCGGGGGATGTGATCCGAAAGTATAGAAAAAGATCCGTGAACATTCTGCAAGTCGGAGCGTGGAATGTTAGAAGTATGAAACAAGTAGGTAAGCTAGAGAACCTGAAACTGAAAATGAATAGGTTAGCACTAGACATAGTAGGAATCAGTGAAGTCCGCTGGTCAGAGGCGAGGTATTTTTGGAGTGGAAATTTCAGGGTAATTCATACAGGATCAGAGGAAGGAAATTCGGGTGGGGATAGCTATGCGATAGGACGATGTGTAGAAAACCAGTAAATACAGTAATAATACAAGTATACATGCCTACCTCTAGCTACAGTAAGAAAGAGGTAAAGGCGATCTACAAAGATATCGAAGGCATACTAATATAATAATAATATAATTATGGGAGACATTATTGCAGTGGTAGGTGAGGGCAGTGAAGGAGCGATAGTAGGTTTATTTGGTTTAGGCACGAGAAATACAGGGGAAATAGGCTGGTAGGTTTTTGCGACAAAAACAACTTAACCGTCACAAATTCATTATTTCAACATGATGCTAGAAGACGATACACGTGGAAGATGCCATGAGATATAGAAAGATACCAAACAGATTACATTATTGTTAGACAACGGTTTAGAAATCAAGTAAAAGACTCTAGAAGCTACCCGGAAGCAGATATAAACACTGACCACAACATCGTAATTATGAAGGCCGCACTTAAATTTAAAAATCTGAAAAAGAGGAACGGAAAAAGGCACTTTGACTTTGAGAAGCTAAAAGATAAAGATATCTACGAAAGATATGAAAAAAGTCAAATGAATTGTTGAAAGATATCGGGAAAATTTCTGATACTAAGGAAGTAGAAACAGAATGGAATAACATTAAATCCAGCTTGGACATGGCGGCCAGAGATATTCTGGGATATACATAAGAAGAAAACAAGAAACTATGGATAACAAAGGATATCCTGAATTTAATAAAAGAAAGACGAAAATATAAAAATAGATCAGATGAAACAGGAAAACAGAGATGCAAAGCCATAAAATGGGAAAATATTCGCAAATGCAGATAAGCAAAAGAACGATGGATTGATGAAAAGTGCAAAGAAGTACTAACTAAGATGGAAATAGGAAAGACAGACGAAGCATACAAATTAATTAGAATGAATTTTAGGGATATAAAACCAGATAGCAAAAATATAAGGGACGCGGTAGGAAACGTAATTATAGAAAATGTAGAGAAAGTAGCTAGTTGGCAGGAATATATAGAGAATTTATATCCAGGAGAAGAACTAACGGCATTGGAACAGGAATCAGACATTGAAAATGATGGCCTGGGATATCCTATACTTAGAGATGAGTTTGAATTAGCATTAAAGAGTCTGAAAAATGGTAAGGCGCCCGGTACAGATAAGGTGCAAGCAGAAACTCTAAAAGCCGATGGACAAGCAGTAACAGAACGTCTTTTCTGACTTGTAAGCTATATTTATGAAACGGGCGAGATACTAAAAAATTTCAAACGTAACATCATAGTAACTGTACCGAAAAAAAGAGGCGCGGATAGATGTGAAAATTTTCGTACAATAAGTTTGACCGCACACGTTTCAAAAATATTAACTAGAGTTGTACAAAGACGAATGGAAAAACGAGCTGAAGAAATACTAGGAGAAGACCAATTTGGGTTTAGGCGAAGCAGGGGAACATGGGAGGCTATTTTAGCTCTGAGGGTGTTGATGAAAAAAACAATAGAGAAGGGGGAAAGCGTATATATAGGGTTTGGAGATTTGGAAAAAGCATTCGACATTGTAAAATGGAAAAATATGTTCGACATACTCAAAGAGATTGGAATAAGTTATAGGGATAGACGGATAGTATAGATCTTTCAAAATCTCAGCGACCTGCGCAGAAATCCCAAATATTACTGACAAAACTAAAGACCAAAATGAAAATATAGTATTGTGGAATGATACTATTGTGGAATGATACTCATGGCTTCAACAGCGTTAACGTTACTGCAATATAATTTTAAAATCGATGTTACTATATGAATATTTTTTATACATTTTTCATACTAAAAAATATTTGTTCTGTACTTCACCACGTTGCGGGTTATATTAATATTTATTAGATTACTCTGTTCTAAATCATATTTATTAATTTGATTAAATCTGTTTATTAATGTAACAAAAAGTCGCGTGCTTCTATTATGAAAGTGGCTTATCTATATTAACCTTATCTAATCTATGTTCTTAACTTACCGCCAAGTCGATATTGCATATTCTAGACACGTAATTTTGACATTTGCGATTTCTGCCTATTTCTGTTTTCTGTATTTTGTTTAATTTACTTTTGTTAATAATATTTATAAAACAGTATTTTTCAAGACTACACTTCGTTGTTTATTTTGAAATTGTAAGTAAACGTTTTTAAATTTAATATTTCTTGAGTACATATTTTTTTTATTTTAGGTTAGATTCGACTTCATTATGAGCAATTCTAAAACAGTTGTTCATAGCCTTTACAATTATATGAAAGAGCAGAAGGATGCTGGCTAAGATATGATTTTGCTGAACAATTTGAGCAAAATAGTGTCTGAAGCAACTGGTGTTGGGTTAGCAACTGTTAAGAAAATTATTAAAGAAGGCAAAATGCAACCAGTTGGTGCTAAGTTACAATTTACCTCACCAAGGAAAATCATCAAGAAGGTAGTCCAAAGTCTACGTTAGATGAATTTGAAGAAATAATTGTGCGCACAATTATTTATCGATTTCCGAATACACACCATAAACAACCTACAATGCAGGCTGTATTTGAAGCTTTCAAATCTGAAGCAATTAATTTCTGTGGAAAAATCACTTCGTTTAGACAATTGGTGCATAAAATGGGGTTTAGTTGGAAGAAGTGCTAAGACAATCGCAAAGTCTTAATTGAAAAACCAGAAATTCGAGCAAAACAAGTCGATTTTTTACGAAAAGTACAACAATATCGATCAGAAGGAAGAAATATTATATATTGTGATGAAACCTACCTGCACAGTTCACATACTGTATCGAAGTCATGGGACGATGGTTCAAATCAATGTTCAAAAGCACCATTGGTTAAAGGGAAACGTTTAATTATTATACATGCTGGTGGCAGAAAAGGTTTTGTTCCGAATGGATTGCTAATTTTTAAGTATGGACTTAAAACTGGCGATTATCACGATGAAATGAATCATAGAAATTTTTGTAAATGGTTACAAGATAAATTATTGCGAAATCTTGAACCAAACTCTGTGTTAGTGATGGATAATGCATGATACACTTCCGTACTCCTCCTGAGCGATTTTTGGACGAAATATTTTTTACTAGACTAAATTGATGATGGAGAGTTCGAATCCAAAAACCGTTTTGGGCCAAAATGTAGTGTTCACGAGATACAAGAGGTCAAAGGTAAGATTTTAACATGGTATCTTATGGGAGAAAAAAAAGTTTTTTATTCGACTTAAATCCATACAATATTTTTAAAAAATATATTCTTTAATATAATAATATTGAACATGTGATATCTCAATATTTCAGACAAAATATTTTTGTATTTGTCAATTAAAGTCAATTTCAATTGTCATCATTTTTAATTTGAGTAGTATGTTTAATTTAAAGAAGTTATACTCTATTTGCAACGATTCAATTTCTACAAGAAAATGGTGCCAATCTATTCGATTACTTCCAGTTAAAAGGATTGCCCCAAATGTTGGGCACGCCGACAAATTGTCACGGAAATGTCATTTCGCGAAGAAGGAGAAGGTGGTTTTGGCATATTTAGGTGTCAAAAAACAAAAATCACAAGGATGGAAAAGAATACTCCATTTCAATTGCAGAAAATTCTTGGTTTTCAGGTAAGATCATTATTTTAAATTTAAATTTGGTTAGATTAGCATAATGAAATAAATATTTCTAAAAATGCAATTAAATCGAATTATTAAATTTTAATAGTTTTATCACGTTTATTTTATTCGCTTTTGCGTTTTCTTTGACTTATTCTTAATATTCTTAAATTCTAAAACAGATATCTAAGATAAATAATTAATCATTCGATAAAATGGTTAGCATTTTACACGCTTAGAATAATATATATCTAATGTACTTTAAGATCCAAGCAAATGGTTTCGCCAATAAAATAAAAACGCAGGCTCGATAACAGATAATTTAATGATGATATAGATTAAATATAATAACCAACTCAGTCGACTACGTCGACTTCGTAGGCTTAAATTAGCTATTATATTTAATCTATATCATCATTAAATTATCTGTTATCGAGCCTCGCTTCGCTCGCGGGTTCTTCCTTTGTTTGCGATTGGTATAAGTTGAATATTAATAACTTTTAAATATTCATTTCCGATCAATTACACCAATACAATCAACGTTGAATTTTCTTTCGAATGATATATTACTTACCCTTATTGTCGAGGCCATTTGCTTAGAATGTTCCTTAATTTTCGAATGTAATGCCCATGTTAAAACAGTAATTTGCATATTTTATTTAGGATCCCATCTTTCATTGGAAAAGGCTTTGTGTGTTACATACTGTTTCACGAGAAGTTTTTCCTATGAAAATACCATACACGAGTCCTCGGATGATACTTTTCAAACATCGACTGAAACTGTGTCCGATTGGTTTGCGTATTGTCGCGAAGTTATGATGATCGATTTGGACAAGGATTATGAGAATATGGGGAAAATCGGAGGAGCGGGGAAAATTGTGGAAATTGACGAATCAAAGGTGTTATTTATTTCACTAATATATTTTTTGCTAATGTTGTTGAATTTTAATTTTATTACAGATTGGAAAACGCAAATATAATAAAGGACGAATGGTGGAGGGTAATTGGATCATTGGGATGATTGAAAGGGCAACAGCGATAACTTCAGGCTCGAGATTTGCCCAAATAATAAGAGGGATAAGGATACGCTTTTACCGCTTATCCACAAGCATATCCTTCCGGGAACCATCATTTATTCTGATATGTGGAAAGCGTATGATTGTTTGTCTCAGGTAATATACATTTTAAAAAATTTTAAATCGATTAATTAATTTGCGTTACATTTTAGGAAGGATTTTATCACTTTACAGTGAATCATTCCTTGGAATTTGTTAATTCGGAGACAGGTGTCCACACGAATACCATCGAGTCAAATTGGAGACCTTTAAAAAATCGATTGGAACGCGGAGGCGTCGGAGGAAAGGACAACATTGCTGACCATCTTTGTGAATATCTTTGGCATAAATTGAACCGAGAAGAAGACAAGTTTTGGCATTCATTCATGCAATCAAAAAATTTACGTTGTTTAGATTATGTTTATGAGATTGTTTCAGGTAGGTTATGTTTGTAAAATTGTTACTGTTAGGTTAGTTTAGTGGTATTGTTTTTCTTGTCAATTTTATATTTTATATTTATACTTGTCATATGAAATTTAAATTTGTTCTTGTCGAATTTTGTAATATAAAGTATATATTTTACAATGTATTTCCTTTAAAGATACTATAATCCCTTTAAGAGGGATGATTAATGTAAAATGCACATTTTGTTATTACTGCAGCAAATCCAATCTAATTAGAGTAATTTAATATTTTTCTTGTCAAATTTTGTAATTTTTAAAAATATTGAATGGATTTAAGTCGAATACAAAACCTTTTTTCTCCCATAAGACCCCATGTTAAAATCTGAACTTTGACCTCTTGTATCTCGTGAACCCTACATTTTGGCCCAAAACGGTTTTTGGATTCGGACTCTCCATCATCGATTTAGTCTAGTAAAAAATATTTCGTCCAAAAATCGCTCAGGAGGAGTACGGAAGTATCCTCATAATGCGACCGAGGAACCGAATCCAATTACGGCTTGGAAAAAAGAAGACGAGGTGTTGGCTACTGAAAAGAAACATACCTTTTCAGCTTAAAGATACAAAATCAGAACTATATGCAAATATTAACCAACATAACCCTCTGTGCAAGCAATACGTTGTTGATAAAAATTTTAGCTGAACATGGTCATACAGTGTTGCGATTGCCCCCATATCATTCGGAACTCAACCCTATTGAAAAAATATGGACAATGGTAAAAAATCATGTTTCTGCAAATAACACAACTTTTAAATTAGAGGATGTATGGAAGTTGGCTGAAAATAAGTTCAATACCGTTGGTCATCAAGAATGGGTAAATGTTTGTTCTCGTGTAGAGAAAACAGAAAAGAATACCTTGGTAGGGAATATATAATAGACGACATAGAAGAACTAATAATAAATGTTAACTACGATAGTGATTCTTCAGACTTGAGTTTGCCTGATGATGATAGTGATGATGATTTTGGTTGCAAACCATTACAGTAACGTGCAATATGATTGTGTATGCTATAAGGCATTTTCAATTTGTTTGTAGTGCATATTGTTATTCATTTAAATAAGCAACATTATTGTATTACTTATTAATATTAATAACTAATATTTTACTTGGGTGTCTGATCTAAATAATATATTTAAGGTTTTGTTAAATTTATTTGAAATCATTGGACGAGTTGTATGAAAATTTCAATCATGCTATCTAAAGTAATTATTATGACTATATAAAGTAGATAACTCAGGGTGAAGTTCAAGCAGTGTATACAATTACTATTTCACCCAAACTGTTTTGAGTGTTTATTTAACTGAAATATTTGTATAAAAATAACTTTTTGTACTACCGTTACTTTTGATAGCCAAGCCTACAATCTACAATGTCTCCATAACTATGAATTTCTTCTCCATTGTTAAAACAGTGCTTGATGATACCAATAGTTTTTCAAGATTTAAACAATAAACTACCTATATTCCAAGTTTTATTTTTAATTTATTGTTCTAATTAAAATCTTTGAAGTTCCGTAGAAATCTACTCTTTGTTAAGGTTTATTGCGCTCATACGGTACAAGTTGTACATCAAGCCATGTCATAATATACATTACATTTTAAACATTTATAATACTTAAGGTAAGAGAATAATACAAACAATCCCCTTTATTCTTTTCTATATATAATACAATTAGAGGCACTACAAAACCCAGTCGACAGTATTTTTAGCGAAAAATTCATCCACTGAGTACAAGCAAAAGAATAGCAAGTTTTTCTTTCAAATTTTTTTAAATTGATGTACATTTTTTATATTTTTATCGCAGATGGTATGTGATTATAGAGTTTTATTGGAAATATAAGACTACTTCTATAAATCATTTCAAGTTGATGCTGCTGAAATCTTAGTGTATTTGCCATCCTAAGTCTGTAGAATGATATCTCATTTGAAGTTATACAGTGAGTAGGGCACTTCTTTATATACATTACTACTTTTAAGATATAAATTGAGAACACTGTAAGTATTTTGAGTTGCTTGAATAAGTCCCTGCAGGAATGGTTATATTTCTTGAATAACATTAATCTAACTATTCTCTTTTGAAGTATAAATATCTCCCTAGCCTTTCGTGAGTTTCTCCATGCAACTATGCTATAACTTAACATTGAATGGATAGTAATAAGCAACCAGAATATTTAAGTTAACATCCTCCCGTAATCTCCATATAATAAAGCATTTGACCTTTATTTTTCACCAATGCTACCTAATATGGTTATACCAGTTACGATACGAATCAACTTCAATTCCTAAGAAACGAATGCAGGACTCCTGGCTCAGAAGTTTATTAGCTGAGCTTTTTATAAACAAACTATGATCAGGTAACACAGTTGAAAATAATACAGCTGTTGTTTTACAAAGATTTAAGATTAGTCCATTTCTAGAACAGTAAGCCTGCATGTTATGCTCATGCTGAATCCTTTGATGCAGATTCCACAATGGATTTTATCCACACTTATAAACTCTGTACGTATTTGAAAAATTCATACTTCAAACGTGGTTCTTAATGATATTTGAAGAATTTTAAGTTCATTTTCCAGTTTTTTTGATCTTGACAGTTTATTCCTCCTGTTCGAAAGGAATAGTAACTTTAACCTTATAGCGAATATCCCATAATTTTTCTTTATATGATTTATTTAATTCACTTAGTCCCAAGAAGTAATATAAAACTCAAAAGTGAATTGCCTTTAATCATAAATTAGTATTAAGGTTAGGTATTTGTTTACACATTAATAATTTGACATTACATTAAAGGTACCTTTAGTGCTATGGAGATTTAGCGATTTGGATATTTGGGGAATTAGATATTTTCGCTTTTAATCATCTAGGGTATTTTCTGCTTCGGGTATTTGGAGAAGTTTGACAGATGATATTTGTTATTGTTTTGGGTTACTGGATGTTAAGTTTTCAATGTTTGTTACTAAGCTATGAGTATCTAAAGAAATAACAGAATTCCTATTCATTTCCAATATGTTTAATAGGCAAAACGCAAACTATATAACGTCGAACGAAAGGTAAGGTTAAGGTTGTAACAAAACAAACAAATCACGTGTTTTTCTGAACAAACGCGCATGCTCCGATCTCAAAATAGCCAGAAAAGTTGAACTTGAACCAACTTTTGGGAGATTGGAGATTCGGTGATTTTGACCTTTCTCGGCGGTGTCACGTGATCAGTTTAACCAATAGGTACCCTTAGGGTACCTTTAGTGCTATGGAGATTTGGCGATTTGGATATTTGGAGAATGATCCTATTGGTTAAACTGATTACGTGACACCGCCGAGAAAGGTCAAAATCACCGAATCTCCAATCTCCCAAAAGTTGGTTCAAGTTCAACTTTTCTGGCTATTTTGAGATCGGAGCATGCGCGTTTGTTCAGAAAAGCACGTGATTTGTTTGTTTTGTTACAACCTTAACCTTACCTTTTCGTTCGACGTTATATAGTTTGCGTTTTGCCTATTAAACATATTGGAAATGAATAGGAATTCTGTTATTTCTTTAGAAACTCATAGCTTACTAACAAACATTGAAAACTTAACATCCAGTAACCCAAAACAATAACAAATATCATCTGTCAAACTTCTCCAAATACCCGAAGCAGAAAATACCCTAGATGATTAAAAGCGAAAATATCTAATTCCCCAAATATCCAAATCGCTAAATCTCCATAGCACTAAAGGTACCTTAAAGGTTATTTTAGCGAATCGTGATATTTTTAGGTTGAACTGAAAACACCCTGTTATATCCTTTTCTAAAGGTTTTTCACTTCCCCCATTGCGCATCCCAGGGTCGCTGAGATTTTGAAACAGCTCTACATAGCTTATACAAAGAGCAAAAAGCGGTAATAGAATTAGAGCAAGAAAGTAGAAAAGTAAATATTAGGAAAGGGGTGAGACAGTGATGTGCCTTATCCCCATTAGTTTTTAACTTGTACATAGAAGAGGCAATGAATACTGTCAAATGCAAGAAGACATTTGGAATTAATATGCAGGGACAAAAGATTGATATGCTTAGATTTGCAGAAGATATAGCGGTATTAGCATCTAGCAAAGAAAAGTTAGAAGCAGCTCTTAATAAAATGGAATCAGTTCTAACGGAGAGATATGGTATGAAAATTAACAAAAATACAACTAAAGAGAGGAAAATAAATCAAAAACAAGAATACAAATAGGTAACGAGAACATACAAGAGGTTAAGGATTTCTGCTACCTAGGAAGTCAAATAACGCAAGATGGAAAAAGCAGAAAAGATATAAAACAAAGATTAGCACAAGGTCGTGCTACATTTAACAAGAAAAAGCAACTACTGCTATGCGGAAGATTTGGTTCTAGGAAATGAGCAACCTACGAAAGCACAGAATACTTGGTATTAATGCTAATTGGTTTAGTGACCGCGTTTGTGCACTCTTCGGCAATTTTCGATTGTTTCCAAAGAATATATTCAAGCCTGCCATTGCCAAAAATATGACATAGAAGTTATTTAAAATTAAATTGCTTTATTAGTAAGTATCCTGTAGACAACAAGTTTGGTATTCCCTTAGTAAAGGTTTAAAGTGTTTTATTAAATTTTTGTTTATAGTAGCACTGCATTTTCTACCGCAAGACTTGCAACTAATTTGTGTGCGTGTGCTACCACCCTTTTGGATTTTTAATATGCACACGATGCGATTGTTGATCCGTATAACATGGAAGACGTTTCCGGTGTTTCTACTAACTGCATTCGCAGCATGGACGATGCGAACCGGGTGCATGCATTGGAGCTAAATGTGCTGGACGAGTAGCAAGGATTGGCAAAGGATGACGTCATTTAGTTCCCCGCTGAATCCTCAACTTCGTTCGGCTGTCTTCGAAAACCTTAGGTTTGCATTCTATAGGGTAGATCAAGCAGGTACGCTAGAGTAAACTTTTTAGTTATAAGTTAGTTCGCTTACAAGTTTAACCAAAGTCCTATAGTGCGGATTTTGTTTTGTACTTAAACTGTGTGTCTTGCGGAATCGTTTTTACGAGAATGGACAACTTACTGCGACACAAGGAAAAACAGCACGGTATGTCATTAAGCCGTAAACGTTCAGCTCCGCCAGCTGTTAAAGGGTCTTGTACGAAGCAACCACGAATTATGTGTAAAGTATGCGATTTCGAAATGGAAAAAAACTACGTATACCGCACACTTGAGAAGCAACAGACATAAAAATGCAACAGTTACGGCTACTGGCGAAAATGGCGTAGAAATGGTTAGCACAGCGTTTAACAACCGTATGGCTAGCTATCGCATAAAGAACGCCAGTGTCGACGATGGAGTGTCCGAGTTTCTTTGGATGCAGAAAGAACGGTTTATTCGATTACTTAATGAAAAAAGAACTCAACATACAGCAATAAAAGTCTATTTCGAACTCTACGGCGTTTACATCAAAATGGTAGAAGAGACTACCGATGTGAAATCCTTTAACACAAAAAATATGGTTATAACGTCTTCTAGTAATCTGGAAAATATGTACGAGGTCTTAAGCGAAACCATGAGAACAAAATCAGAGGAATTTAAAACACGTGGGTCCGGTTGGTCTTTGGAAAAGGTGCTCTATTTAGAAATAAATATTAATAAGTATAAGCCGATGTGAGGAGTTCTAGGTTAAGAATAAAAATTGTGAATATGTATTTAGAAATGTGGTTTATAAAATTTAAACTGTATTAGTAAAAATTGTCTGTAATAAAAAGTTTTAAGAATGGTTTTTAGATTTTCTTATAGGTATGAGCTGCAGGAAAGTTATAATTTAGAGAGTGTGTGTGTCAAATGGTAAGGGGTAGTCCGATTTTAAATCTATTTAGAGAGTCGGATTCTGCATAAAATTCTAGACTAATTTGATGTATTGCATGGCTACAAAATTTATAAGGACGGTCAGAAATCGCTGCTGGTAAAATTTTTTAAAGTGAGGGTAGCTCCCTGGGGGATGATGCTATCTGAAAAATTTAAAAAGATTTGGGTAGCTGAGAAAATTCTAATATTAATTGATACCAAACAAGGTACATTTAACTTGTGCGTGGAAATGTGGAGAAAGATTTATCTCGCAGAGGATATATGTATAACTTTGTAAGGAGCGGTCTTATATCAAATATGTTAGCAGATTCGGATTCTGCATAAAATTCTAGACTAATTTGATGTATTGCATGGTTAAGAAAATTTATAAAGACGGTCAGAAATCGCTGTCGGTAAAAAATCTTAAAGTGAGGGTAGCTCCCTGGGGAATGATGTTATCTGAAAAATTTAAAGAGATTTGGGTAGCTGAGAAAATTCTAATATTAATTGATATCAAACAAGGTACATTTATATTGTGCGTGTAAATGTGGAGAAAGATATATCTCGCAGAGGATATATGTGTAACTTTGTAAGGAGCGGTCCTATATCAAATCTGTTTGCAGATTCGGATTCTGCATAAAATTCTAGACTAATTTGATGTATTGCATGGCTAAAAAATTTATAAGGACGGTCAGAAATCGCTGCTGGTAAAAATTTTTAAAGTGAGGGTAGCTCCCTGGGGAATGATGCTATCTGAAAAATTTAAAAAGATTTGGGTAGCTGAGAAAATTCTAATATTAATTGATACCAAACAAGGTACATTTATCTTGTGCTTGGAAATGTGTAGAAAGATTTATCTCACAGAGGATATATGTGTAACTTTGTAAGGAGCGGTCCTATATCGAATCTGTTTGCAGATTCAGATTCTGCATAAAATTCTAGACTAATTTGATGTATCGCATGGTTAAGAAAATCTATAAGGACGTTCAGAAATCGCTGTCGGTAAAAAATTTTAAAGTGAGGGTAGCTCCCTGGGAGATGATGCTATCTGTAAAATTCTTAGCGATTTGGGTAGCTGAGAAAAATTTAATATTAATTGATACCAAACAAAGTACATTTATCTCGTGGGTGGAAATGTGGAGAAATATTTATCTCGCATAGGGCATATGTGTAAAACGGTAAGGGATGGTCCTATATTAAATCTGTTTGCAGATTCGGATTCTGCGTAAAATTCTTGACTAATTTGATGTGTCGCTTGGTTAAAAAATTTATAAGAACGGTCAGAAATCGCTACCGGTAGAAAATCTTAAAGTGTGGGTAGCTCCCTGGGGGATGATGCAATCTAAAAATTTTTTAGAGATTTGGGTAGCTGAAAAAAATCTAATATTAATTGATACCAAACAAGATAGGTTTATGTCGAAAGATGAAAAATGGTTAGTCGAAGAAAACTATTTGATCCAGATGTGGGAGGAAATGAGGATGCTGGTGGAAATGAGGTCACGGATACCCTGTCAACGATCTATGGTGATCAAAGACCACAAACAGAAACAAGGAAAAGATGGCTTAAAACATGAGTGGAGCACAGTACTATTTGGCTGGGAAGCCTGGACAGTAGGAAAAGCAGACAAGAAAAAGGTAGAAGTCTTTGAAATGTGGTCCTACAGACGTATGATAAAGATATCGTGGACAGACAAAGTTAAGAACAAAGAAAATAGGAGAGGTAGGATGGTAGGCCATATACTAAGACATGAGGAAATAGTGCAGAGTACATTAGAAGCAGCGATAGGAAAAAACAGAAGAAGAGGTAGACCTAGGTTAGACTACTGCACACAGATAGTGAAAGATGTAGGCTGTAAGAATTTCAGGAAATGTGTAGGCTAGCTCAGAATAGAAATTAATGGAGGTACGCTTCCAACCAGTTGCAAGATGGAAGAAAAACTAATGACAATAATAATTACTGTACTTAAACATTGTGATTATTATAAACAGCTACAGATATTGTGCAATACTCTCAACTAATGTTAATTGTGCAAAAGGATTTACTAGAAGAGTATTAATACGGCAAATGTCTAAGTGTTGGGGGATCCTTGGCAGTCACAAGCTGCTTAACCCCCTTCACATACCACTGGATCTCGGTGAAATAGGGCATATAATTTAAAAAAAAACGGAAGAGAATCGAGTTTTATATAAGCTGTTGGGAGAATTGCAGGGAACTGTGTAGGCTAGCTAAGAACTTAAATAAGCTGAGGTACAAGTCCAACCACTTACAAGACGTAAAACCCAATGGCGAAAAAATAAGTGCTCTTAAATCTGATGATTATTATAAATAACTACAGGTGTTGGTTGTGAAATATTTTCAACCAATGTTGATTGTGCGAAAAGATAAATTGGAAAAACTATTAATTCGACAAAGGTTCAAGTGCTGAGGGAACTTGGCAGCCAAAGGCTGCTTACCCCCCTTCACATACAACTGAATATCGAGGAAGTAGGGTATCTAACTGTAAAACAATAGAAGGTAACCGAACTGCATTATACAAGAAAGAACAGCAGCTATGTTCAAAGACAACGAACATAGATACAAAAAGAAAACTATTAAAAGCACAGTGTGGAGCACAGCACAGTACATCTATGAAATAGGGGCAGTAGGAAAAGCAGACAGAAAGAGATATAAGCCTTCTGAAATGTTGTGCTGCAGATGTATGTGAATGATGGCATGAACAGACAAAGTTAATAACAAATAGATTGTTGAAATCGTAAAGGAATAAAGATATCTGTGGAAAACGAAGAAAAATAAGAGAAATAGAAGGACAGGATACGTTCTAAGGCATTTCTGGGGAATAGTACGGGATATATTACAAGCAGAGATAAGAAAAGATGGCTATAGGTAGACCGAGATCAGACTTTTGCAGACAAATAGTGATAGATACAGACTGTGCAAATTTCAGGGAAATGTGTAGGTTGGTTCAGAGTAGGAAACAATGAGGGTACGCGTCCAACCAGTTCTAGGACTGAAGACTTAATAATGATGACTATTATTATGCTTCTCTTGACGACTGAACGAAAATGTACCTTCTTAAAATTTTGATGAGATACTCACTCACTAGTGGTTACAACTCAACTAAAGATAACCTATGGTAATAGAGAATTATTTTGGTATATCTGGTATTTATTTAGTGGCATGAGCAACAGAGGTCTACACTATGTCTAAAGAGAAATATTCAAGTGTCTTATAGTGGCCCGTGTCTCATAGAGGCCCACCCTACCTTACTAGATACTTCTCAGAAAAGTATACTTTTTTTTTCTTTGATTAAATTTAAAATGGTAAATTTTTCATCAACTGTTCTCTATGAGTGTTGACAATAACAGATAACAAATAAAGCAAACAAAGTGAGGGTACCGGCATCAGCTGTCATAATGGAAATAAGTTGAAATGTATTTTACGACTATAGTTAGGTAATATGGAATAGTATTATTTTACGGTGACAATTTTCAACAACTGCAATATTTTCTGTCACCTGTAGCATTTGTATAACAGCGTTTGAGTGATATTAAAAGCAAGTTTATAAAACAAAAAACTTGAACTTATAATTATATTTTTGGGAAATGAATACAAGACACCCTTTTATGAAGTGTAAAGTACATTCATTTTGCATGGGCTTAGCTTTGACAAATTGTATTAATCTTATAACATAATTGGCACAAAACGGTTCCATCACACTATATGCATGAATCAATTTTTATTACTGGGAATTTATTAGTTTTGCTTTTTGTGACAATAATGCTACTGTAATGGATTTTGTAATCAGTTATAATAACTGGAGATATGATCACAAAAAAAATTATCACTGGAATTTGTTGTTTGGACATAATTGACACCGAATGCCGAGATCTGTTTCCAATAAGTAACATGCTTGAGAAACAATGTTGAGCGTTTTATTTATTGTAGCGGGCTGGTATTAACGCGTTTATCAAATTTAAAACAAGTAGTAATAAGTCCAATTAAAAGTATATGCTTTGTTATAGATGTTTTCAATTCAATTAACAATGAAGCACTATCACACTAATGCTATTTCCAAGCACTAATATCTTCTTAAACTAAATTCTTAACTATAAGTCTATTAACAACACTAAACACTACTATAATTTATTTATTACACTTTTGTCTATTTATGTATTCTACAAGCGTACAATATACACGTATACATAACACAAATATATATTTACTAAAGGACTTTCAGAACGTAATGAACAACTGACTATATACAAGATGATTTATGTACGACATTCTGATATAGACTAAGACTGTACTGCATCAGCGGTCTTATATATACCCTGAATTAAATAGATGATTTATTCTCCGGTATATGCTATAAAGTTCTAGGCTTCTGTAGTATATACATTGCTTACGGCGCGTGTGTGTTTGACGGGTTGCCTAATAGTAGCTCGTAACATTATTTATGTTCGTGTTTGAGGATATTTCTTAAGTAAATTTTATTAGAACCAAATGCCAAAACATGATATTTTAAGTAAAAATATCTGTTAAGTCAGAAGACTGTCTTTTTTTATCACTGCTTTGCAAACATAGTTGCATTCACGACCTAACATCACGCACGCGGGAGAGTATCCTGTACTGTCATGTACCGAAGATCGGTACGCCAGTAGGAACAAATGTAAATATTGGTCCCAGTCTCGTTGATGTTCAGAAACAACTTTGGCTAGGTAGTTTCCTAACGCCCTGTTCATTCTTTCAACCATTCCATCCGATTGAGGATGAAGTGGCGTGGTTCTAGTCTTCGTGATTCCAAGATGCTTGCAGACGTTTTGAAACAATGCTGATTCGAAGTTGCGACCTTGATCGGAACTCCAAAGCGACAAAACAACTCTCTCACTAGTAAGTACATCTGCCACCGTCTCGACTTCTTAGTTAGGTATAGCATACGCCTCCGGCCATTTGGTAAAATAATCCAATGCAACCAAGATGTATTATTTTCTTTCTCTGATTCAGGAAACGGACCAGCTATATTAATGGCCACCCTCTCGAAATGATTCCCCACGTTATACTGTCTTATTGGAGCTTTCCGTTTAGTAACCGGACCATTTCCAGAGGCACACAACTCACATTTCTGGCACCACTCCTTCATATCTTCTTTGCAATTCGACCAATAGAATCTATCTTTCACTTTTTCTAGAGTTCTTTTCACGCCAAAGTATCCACCGGAAATACCATCGTGCAAGTGCTGCTTCACTTCCGACACTCTGCTTCTTGGCACTATCACTTGAAGTCGTCTCTCAGTGCCATCTTCACATTCTTGACGTCTTTTCAAGATTCTATTTTCAATCACTAAGGAGTCCCACTGTGCCCAGTATACCTTCAGGCTCCTACTTGAAATACTAATTTCTTCCCAAGCTGATTGTTGTCCTCTACTTTTCCACTCAATAACACGTCCCAATTCGGCGTCATTCTGCTGGTCTTCTCGTACTCTTTCGGGTTGCCAAGTATCATCGGTTACCGTCATTCTATAAATTTTCTCTTCCATTTTGGAGCAATGATTGCAGTCTGCCGGATAACGTCTCCTTGACAGAGCGTCTGCATTCCGATGACTAGTTACTACGCAATGTTCTGTGTCAAATTCATATTCTTGCTGCTCAAACGGTTGTTTTTTGGCTGAGTACAGCGGCTCTGTATATGGCCAACTTCACCCGCAGCTCCAGCATCGCAGACCCTATCTCTGCGGTCGTTGTCTTTTTTTTTATGGCGTCGCCGTGGATCATTGTAGTAAGCGTAAGACTACGGATCCCAAGGTCCCGGGTTCAAATCCCGACACGGCCGACTGCTTGAAAAATGGCAGGTCAGCCTTTTTTCAAAAATTTCGCCCTCGTTTTGATGTGAGGTTAAATGGAGGTCTCGTGTGTGAGTGTTGTCACGCATGTTAAAGATCCCTACCTTGCCTGGAACGGCAAGGGTTCGGCAAAATTCTAAATTTTCAGACAACAAAAAACTCGCCTCCTGGCCAATGTAGTACCTACAGGTGGAGCATTGGAAATGTAAATGAACGGTCGTTGTCTTTTCAGCCTTTCCGCCTTTTGCTTTTCAAACACACGGTTAATTATTTCTTCTACGCTGTTCTGTGATTAACCAGGTTCTTCTAAGGCAAACTGAACTGCTGGTAATCGGGAATCGTTTGCAAGATGTTAAGAGCTTCCCCCCATAGGGCCACTATTAAGGAGATAGCCTTCTCTTTGTTACACCAACTCTTGGCTATTGCAGCGGCTTCAAATTGTTTCAAATATGTGGGATAAGATGTTTTACGATCGAATGTGGGTGGTTCACACTCTAAATTTTGACGGTATTGACTCGATTTCTTTTATGCTTTTTATCTCTGGAATGTTCTGATTTACAACTTGGTTTGCTAACTCAAGTGGCCGTGTTGTTAGTGAAATCATTTGTTCTTGTAGTCTCATCACATCTTCTTTCATTTTTACTAATTTACTGTCCAACTTTTGCTTAACTGTTTTTACCCGTTCAGTGACATCTTCTTTCAATGCGATGAAGCTTTTTATTAATCTTTGTTTTAACGTGGCTCTCTTTTCATTCAGCTTTTCTTCCATTCTCTCAGCATTTTCACTAAGTGTTACTTCTAGTTTAGTCGACCTCTCTTCCATACGGGATTTAAAATTTTGGCTTCTTGTAACAGGCATATACAAACTACTCGAAGGTCTTTAGGCTTGTGTGTTTTTTCTTTTAAATCATCACTATATACCCCACAGAGCCTGACACCAGTGTAGCGGGCTACTATTATCGCGTTTCACCAATTTAAAACAATTAGTAATAAAAGTCTTTATTACTCACTATTCATAAGTCCAATTAACAGTATCTGGCTTATTTATAGATGTTTTCAGTCTAATTAACAATGAAGCACAATCACACTAATGCTATTTCCAAGCACTAATACCTTCTTAAACTAAATTCTTAACCATAGGTCTATTAACAACACTAAACTCTATTATAATTTATTTATTACACTTTTGTATATTTATTTATTTTACAAGCTGGTGGTACAGTGTACACGTTCACATAACACAAATTTATAGTACTAAAGGGCTTTCAGAACGTAATGAACAACTAACTATATACGAGATGATTTATATACGACATTCTGATATAGACTAAGACTGCACTTCATCAGCGGTCTTACATATTCCTGAATTAAATAGATGAATCATTCTCCGATATATGCTATAAAATTCTAGGCTTCTATAGTATATACATTGCTTACGGCGCGTGTGTGTTTGACGGGTTGCCTAATAGTAGCTCGTAACATTATTCATGTTCGCGTTTGAGGATATTTCTTAAGTAAACTTTATTAGAACCAAATGCCAAAACATGATATTTTAAGTAAAAATATCTGTTAAGTCAGAAGACTGATGTCTTTTTTTATCACTGCTTTGCAAACATAGTTGCATGTAGAACAACTAGTTTAGAACAAGATTAATTTGAGTTTCGAAACCTTGTCATTTTTAGGGTTATAAAGTATAAATAGAGAAATGCCGAAATTATATTATTTAGCTAACCCCTTTCTCTAATACACGTAATTGTTTAATAGCTTGGATAGATAAAGCCTTGATAAAAACATGAATTATGTAAAAAGTTCAAAAGCTAATAAATTCAAACGAAATTCATTTTAGGTGTGAAATAAATACATTATCACATTGGTGAGACAAAGAAGAATAGCATAACAAATGCGTATGGAGGAAATTCTAAACAGAAGTTACAGGGTATATGCCCGTTTGCGCCGCATCATATTTAAACTCAAGTTAACTAACAAGAAGTTAGTGTTTTTGTACGATTGTTTTCACGGCATTAATTTAATCCCGTGTTAGTTAATACTGGTTGAAACTTGGCAACTGCGCAATTTTTATCATAGTATAGTTTTTGGCCATAGTCCATAACCTAACTTTATCTAACTGACAACTTTATTTACCGCTTCTTTACTCTTCGTTATTATCCGAGTATATCATATTATTATTGGAATTTTTCCACGTACTTTTTTATTTAGGCGCTAAAAGAGACGTTAATTAGGAGTAAGTATATATTGTTCAGCTATACATTAGGTTATTTCAATTAAATCATTTTCTATAGGTTCACATATGAACAGTAAGAAAAGAGCTCGTACTGCAATTTATTCCATGGATGCGAAGAATTTAGTTTTGCAATTGGTAAACAAGTACAAGCAAAAAGTGCTTAATAAGAAAACGATGCAGTAACCAATGAAGAAAAACACCGCTATTGGATAATTATTGTCAAGGAATTCAATGCACAATGTCCTAATTCACAAGCCGCAGTGCCAAATCACTACGAAGATTTTTTTTAAACCAATGTAAAAGCACAAGGAAAGTTGTAGGGGAAGAGAAGAAGGAGTTATTTTTAACTGGTGGAGGTAATGTAAAAGCTACCAGTACAGATAGTAACACCGATCTGATGCTTGGAATACTAGACAAAAAGACGGTATATGGGATAAATAATATGTTTGACAATGGTGCAGTAGAAGACACAAACGTATGCCTCATTTGCTTTATAAATGTTTTTCAATAACTTTGCATTTGTTGTAGATTTTGGATGATAATGTAGACATTAATCAGCTCGATTTATCTGATGTTGAATTAATGTATGATAGTAGAGTAATGGCAGGTCTTCCACCGCCACATTTCCTCCAGAATCCCACATTTCCTCACACATCTGGACCAAAAAGTTTTCTTCGACTAACCATTTTTCATCTTTCGAGATAAACCTATCTTAAATTTTTCATCTTTCGAGATATATGAGCATCCTTATTTCCTCCCACATCTGAACCAAAAAGTTTTCTTTGTCTAGCCATTGCATCTTTTGAGATAAACCTACCTTGTTTGGTATTAATTAATATTAGAATTTTCTCAGCTACCCGAATCTTTAGGAATTTTTAAGATATCATCACCCCCAAGGGAGCTACCCCAATTTTAAGATTTCTTACCTGTAGCGACTTTTGAGCGTTCTTATAAATTTTTTTAGTCATGCGATACATCTTGTTAGTCTAAAATTTTATATAGAATCCAAATCTGCAAACAGATTTGAAATCGGACCACGCCCTGCAAAGTTACACATATACCCTCTGCGAGATAAATCTTTCTCCACATTTCCACCCACGAGATAAACCTACCTTGTTTGGTATCAATTAACATTAGATTTTCTCAGCCACCCGAATCTCTAGGAATTTTTCAGATAGCATCATCCCCAAGGCAGCTACCCCATTTTAAGATTTCTTACCTGTAGTGACTTTTGAGCGTTCTTATAAATTTTTTAAGCTACCCAAATCTCTTTAAATTTTTAGATAGCGCCATCCCCAGGGACCTACCCTGATTTTAAGATTTCTTACCTGTAGCGACTTTTGATCGTTCTTATAAATTTTTATACATGCAATACATCTTGTTAGTCTAGAATTTTATGTAGAATTCGAATCTGTAAACAGATTTAAAACAGGACCACCCCTTACCATTTTACACACACCCTCCAAATTATAACTTTCCTGCAGCTCATATCTAAAAGAAAATCTAAAGCCCATTCTTAAAACTTTTATTACAGACAATTTTACTAATACAGTTTAAATTTTGTAAACCACATTTCTAAATACATATTCACAATTTTTATTTTGAACCTAGAACTTCTCATATCGGCTCATACTTATTAATATTTATTTCTAAATAGAGCACTTTTTCCAAAGACCAACCGAACCCGCATGTTTCAAATTCCTCTGATTTTGTTCTTATGGTCTCGCTTAAGACCTTATACATATTCTCTAGATTACTAGAAGACGTTATAACCACATTTTTTGTGTTAAAGGATTTCACATCGGACTTCTCTTCCCCCATTTTGGTGTAAACGCCGTAGAGTTCGCAGTAGACTTTTATTGCTGTATGTTGTATTCTTTTTTCATTTATTAATCGAATAAATCGTTCTTTCTGCTTCCAAAGAAACTCGCGCACTCCATCGTCGACACTGGCGTTCTTTATGCGATAGCTAGCCATACGGTTGTTAAACGCTGTACTAACCATTTCTACACCATCGTCGTTAGTAGCGGTAACTGATGCATTTTTATGTTTGTTGCTCCTTAAGTGTGCAGCATAGGTAGTTTTATCCATTTCGAAATCGCATACTTTACACATAATTCGTGGTTGTTTCGTACAAGGCTCTTTAACAGCTGGCGGGGCTGAACGTTTACGGCTTAATGACATACCGTGCTGTTTTCCTTGTGTCGCTGTAAGCTGTCCATTCTCGTAAAAGCGATACCGCAAGACCCACAGTTTAAGTACTTTGCTGCAGACGGATGTATAAGCTTAACCTTGGACGATGTTACACCACAACATTTGATCTGGTGCCGTTTGAGAGCATCCCTCCTGGTAAAGTAGACGTGACACAGCTCGCATTTAAAAACGTTTGCAGATACCATTTTAGTACAAAACAAAATCCGCACTATAGGACTTGACTTGTAAGCGAACTAACTTATAAATAAAAAACTTACTCTAGCGTACCTGATTTATGTTCCTTATAGAATGCATACCGAAGGTTTCCGAAAACACCGAACGAAGTTGAGGATTCAGCGGAACTAAATGACGTCATAATCCTTGCTGCTCGTCCAATACATTTAGCACCATGCGAATGCAGTTAGTAGAAACACCGGAAAACGTCTTCCATGTTATACGGATCGCGTGCATATTAAAAATCCAAAAGGGTGGTAGCACACGCACACAAATTGTGTGCAAGTCGTGCTGTAGAAGCTGCAGTGCTACTATAACCAAAAACACTTTAAATAATTACTAAGGAAATACCAACTTGTTGTCTACAGGATACTTACTAATAAAGTAATTTAATTTTAAATAACTTCTACGTCATATTTTAGGAAATGGTGGGCTTGAATATTTTTTAAATGAATCACCGAGCGAAAGTATATGCTTAGCAGTATTAAAATTAGCCATTAATTTCCCATTTTTACGACCATAGTTAATTATAGATTAAAATTTAATTTGTGCACGTTCGAGCTTCTCGTAAACTAACATATTTTATAGCAACAATGCGCTATATAATACATGCATACCCCTTCGCCGCGCTACTGCTATTCTTGTAATTGCTAGAAAAATTCACTCTCCTTTTTACTGTTAGGATCTATGCAAAGCACCATTTTTTTATACTTTCTATAGCACATCGCGCACTTTTTCGTCTGATGATTAAATTTTGCTTCTGTAGGCTTTTACATTTTCGCATAGCGGTCGACCGCACGTACTGATTTCTAGAACCGGTAAGTACTTGATATCGTCCAAATAGAGAATTAAATGCTCGATGTCTGTCAACTTCCGATTCCCTCGTAAAAGGTAGAAAAAACTCGGTCAATCATCCATTTTACTTCGACTCACCCCCGTTCTGATAAATTTACAAACATTTTTCAAACAACAATGGGCTGAGAATTTTTAAACCTCCGAGGGATCTTTAAGTCGTGATCAATTACACATCCGAGCTACGCGTAAACTAACATATTTTGCAGCAACTGTATAATACATGCATATCCCTTCTCTGCGCTACTGCTATTCTTGTAGTTGCTTTGGAAAAGTCAGTCGCCCTTTTTACGGGTAGGGCCGCTAAAAAGCACCATTCCATACTTTCTTTATAAGTGTAGCACATCGCGCACTTTTGTCGAATAATTAAATTTTGTTTATGTAGGCCTTTACACTTTCGCTTATTTAAACATCTAATACGAGCGATTAACCACTTTCGATTATTCTAACGGAGACCACCATACATCCCGCCGCGCCGTTCTTTTTGAATCTAACGATCCTATAGGCTTCCACGCACTAACACCTGACGTATCTTTCCTACTGTTTGTTAAACAAAACTACCGGCATCGCCATCGTGGACGTAAACAGATGTTTGTGGATGTGTACGAGTATGTTATACATTAACCAGTCTAAGCTATTTTATTTAGTCCACGAAAACTACTATTTTCTAAACCGCAATTAATAATCGCCTTTATAGGTTCCACATTTCGACCATTACCCAATGGCTGGTGCTACGTACATGGAAACTTTAATTTCTTATTGGAGAATTCTTATTCTCCTGTGCACTGCTACGTAGTTGCATGTCCATTCCTTTTGGAGGTATATGCTCGTTATAGGTTGTAAGACCCTCGGTTTTACTTAACTACAATTCGTGAGATCACTTTAATCTTTTTAATCGTATCTTTCTCGCCTGCAATACAGTAGGACTTAACATTACTACCACCAAATTCTAATACTGGACCCCCATTAAATACGTCCTTAATTTTCCCTACAACTTTTTGTTGACAAGTGTTATATTGTATTTATTATACGCAGGGTAGTCACTCTTTTAAGATAAATATATTTTGCTAGGTATCAACTAATATTAAATTTTTTCTAGGGACCCCAAATCTGTAAATAGATCTTAAATAGGACCACCCCATACAAAGTTATGCGTTTTAAAGACCCAAATCACTAATTTTTGCTCATCTTTATTTAACTGCATCTTTAAAACCTTTTTCGCTACCCAAGACATATGCCTTAGCCAACCATCTCCCGAGAAATCTAAAACCGCCGTGTCCCGCGAATACCACGTGGAGAAAACACGTATACTCTGTCAACCAGGATAGAAGCCGGAAGGATTTGGAAGGTGGGAGAAGAACTTAAAAATTATGGAATCTTAAAACTAATATATACAATAGATTTACAAAATCCATACAAATATAAACAACTATCTTATATCTTTACACCCCCATGCGTAGATTGTTGTACTATTAGGAATGATGTACCTTTTGTCATCTTCCCTCGATAAACTAATTTTATTAATAAACTGCGTATGCAAATCGTATTCTTTTACTCCGGGTACATACGCAGGCAAGTACACGATACCATCCAAATAAAGAATTGGATGCTTGGTAACTGTTAACATCCGCTTCCCTCGTGTACGCCCAGACACATCCCAGCCCATAAGCACCCATGCGCATGCACACCTCTGTCCATGCGCACCCCTGCGCGTGCGCACCCCTGCTCATGCGCACCCCTCTCTGTGCGACTGCTATTTCGGGGTAACGTCACAACCTTTTATAAATAAAGAGCAATGTAATACTATTCTAAAATTTTTATTCTGACATTATACATAACAAAATTTAAAAAATGTAATGCCAAGCATGGAGTCATTTAAACTTAATTTTAATACAAAGTTATACACAGAAGACAGTCCTTTCTTTATGTTTGTTTGGAGTGGCTTTAATTTTAACTAATTTTATTCGCAGCTTGTAACATAAATATATTCTATAGTAATATGATCATAAGAACCGCTTCAACAAAAATATATTCTGTGGTATTTAATCCTTGTGTTCGGTGTTGTAAAATCATAAAGGAACAATTCTATATGAAAGCGGGAAGTCGTGTTCACTTAAGGAACTTAAATGTTTTGTACGGAGATATTTGGTATTTTATAACTATCAAGAAACGAATTTATTTGGAGCTTAGTAGGTTGTGTTGTCTACCTTTCAGGCGGATATTTCCTACGCATCCGTACAATCGGTACAGCGCGTGTGCATACCGGTCACGAGATAGGACACGCCGATGATGTGTCGCTAGAAGGGGCCGCCATTTGTCTTGATAGATGTAGTCGCGTGAGCATTCTTTAGTTTTGTTAAGAAGATGAAACTCCAGGCCTTACCCAAGTGGGGCTTTCGAATTGGCGAGATGGTAATTTAAAGATTGTTTTGAGATTTGTTAACGTGTATGACATTACGGATTGAATGAAGTTATGGTTTATGTGGTATTTGAATCCAATGTTGGAGAGCAGTTCATTTGTCGAGGCGATTGAAGTTTGGTAATAACCAGTCGAGAAGCAGATTTTTGGAACATGTGTGCTGGTAACTAATAATTAGATTTGGAAACAAAAAACCTACAGGTATCAATGTTTCTTTATTCTGTTTGTGAAGATTCATAAATGCTCGAATACATAAATTTCGAAGTCCGTTTGATCGAGTTAAAATTTTGTATGTTTAGAGCAGCATGAAAGAAAGTAGCTAAAATTTATACAGTGATAGTATTACAAATTTGCATAAAGTCACTCGTTAACAAAATGATAGTTCAGTCCACTTTTTGCCTTTTAAAATATTTATTTACTCAAATTGAAACCTTTATAAGCCTCTAACCCCAGATGTAAATGAAAAGTTGTTTGCTTAAGTTAAACACATGTGATTCGTTTTAGTAAAAATAATCTTTGTAAAACTTGTAAACCAGAACTCAGATCTGAAACATGGTACTAAAACTTGTTTGATACATGATAATTAATTTAAAGATCTGTTAAGTCAGAACAGATGTATTGAAACTTAATTTTATTTTGTACAATTTATTACCACATTCAAAGAAACATTTAACAAAGAAAAACATATTAAATTCCATTTTAGACTCAAGTTTTTATTCCATGCATATTTAGATATACTAAATTCTTAAAAGAACATGAGCTTGTTAATCGATGAAATTGTACAAGGCTGAAGTAATTTAAAAGGCCCTATTTGCTGCAACTGGTTTGTTATAAGTATTTATTCCTGATTTAAAAGCTTTGGTGTGTTAATCTCCATATTATCCACCTGCAATTATTAACAGGTATTTTTATTGGAAAGCACAAACTGTGTTTTCTAATAAAGAATTTGTTGTGTATTTTGTTCCAGCTTCATCGTGACCAGAGAGTAGTAAGTATGTTCCAGAGATTTCCAGATACTTCAGTTTAGTAAGTTGTAAGTTTAATTGCATTTATATCCCATGAGTTTCTGTATCTTCTCATAGGAATATTGAATTTTAGTGTAACCGTTCATTCAGATACAGTGGCGCTCAACCCATTTTCCTTTTGTTAGTTTATCGTAGAGTTTAGACCATCACCACCCCTTTTCTCATTGCTCACCCTTGGGGTAATTCCCAGACTTAGCCGCGAATAGTTAAAGCTTCACTTTATCCATCAACAAGGAAGCCCAAGTTAAAATTATTATTTCACTGCCATACAACGTGGGGCGTACATTGGAAAAGAGAAGTGAAAATTTTTATTTCACTAGCGCAACCAACGTGAGGCTCGATGGTCGTTCGTTTAAAAGGGTTTGCTCGATTAGTAACAAGTTGTTACAACATCGTTTAACTATTGGCTTGTGGTAAACTCAAAATAGTTTGGTTAAAATTTTTTATAGTATTCATGTCGTGTCTGGAACCTCAAAGTTTGTTTGATAGTCGTCTAAATGTTGTAGCAGATATAAATTCGTATTAAGGTAAAATTTTTTCGTTATTTCAGAGTTGAACTGATTAAAAAAGGCAGCAGTAATGATTTGTGAGCAGAAGGATTATGTTAGTAAGAAAGATTGGTCAGATTGGTTAAGTGTAGTAAAACATTTTTGTCATACTAATTCACAACCCAAGACTGATTCATTATTTATTGAAAAATCTGGTGATAATCGACGATATGTGATAGTAAAGTTGTTTGATATAGATAGTTTAGGTTTATTTGATTCTGGATGTATTATATCGATAGTAGGTTTATTTTCCATTCTTATTAGTTATAATAGTTGTTTGCTTAATTTCTTGATTTAAGAAATAATGATTTAAGTATTTGGTACATTGGTGTATACTGTTGAGGTATTGTTTGAAAATTTGCTCTTGTGCATCGGCACGTTTTTGATTTGATTCGTTTTGGTAGCAATTTTTTATTTATATCCGCATTGCAACGCAGGATGTTAAGAGGTTTGTAAGTCTAAGCGAAATTTGTCGTAGTAGTTTGTCGGATAGCGGTATATCAGTCTAGACGGGACTCGTGGAGAGTTGGCCGCTCAGCATTACATTAGTCTAAACGAGACTCGTGGTAAGTTTGTCGCTTTAGCAATTTTGTCATCATTATTGGAGGTTAGTTATGAAGTAATTTATTTGTTTATTAGTCTAGGTGAGGCTCACAGAGGAGTTTGTCATGCTAGCAAGTTTATGCGTTGTGAAGCACTATAGTTTTTCTTAACAGTTTAATTATGAGTAGTGTAAGAGTGTACCAAAGTATTTAGTTATTGTTATTCTCAATGGAAGGTTGAAAGCAATTTGATATATAAATTTTATTAAGACTAAAGTTATCATTGTTTGAGAAGCTCATAGAAAGAGTAAAGTTAATGTTGATCCCGGTTGTCTTAGTCGTGCAATTCCAGAACATCATATCGTAAATTTAATAGAGGTCTAGCTTGATAATTTAGAAAATTTGTATGTGTCGTTACGTGATAAGATTTTGATGTCACCTGAGAAATACCCTCAATGGAAAGTTGAGAATGAGTTTGTTTTTAAGTTTATTCCATCGAATTTGCCTTTAACATCTAACATCGTAGAGTGGAAATATTTAGTTCCGAAAGCCCAACGGGAAGAAGTTATCAGATCGTGTCATGATCCCTCAGTTGCGGGACATTTTGGATTTTCGAAGACTATTGCCAGAGTTCAGGAAAATTATTATTGGCCAAAGATGAGTTTAGATGTGCTAAAATTTTGTCGTGCATGTTTAGTGTGTGGTGCACAAAATCTTCTAACGCAGGTCCTTTAGGTCTAATGGGAAAGAGAAAGAAGCTAAATTTCCATTTCAGATAATTGCATTGGATCTTATGGGTCCATTCCTCGCTCGAAATTAGGATTTAAATGGCTTTTGGTAGTCGGAGATTGGTTTCGAAATACACAATTTTACATCCTTTACGCAGTGCAAAGTCACATGTTATAGAACAGTTTATGGAACAAAAAGTTTTCTTAGTGTTTGGAGTGCCACAATTTATTATTTGCGATAATGGTTCAAATTTAGCTGGTCGAATTTTTAGGTCATTATGTAATAGGTTTGAAATTCAGAAAATATGGTATAATGCTGTTTATGCGCCGCAGTGTAATTTTGTCGAGAGAATTAATAGAACAGTAGGGACAGCTATTCGATCTTATCTTGAAGAACATGATACATGGGATGCTGAGCTAGCGCAGATTCAATTTGCTATTAATTCTGCTAAACATGAGTCGACGGGTTATACCCCGAATTTTTTAGTTTTTGGTCGTCATATCCCTATCACAGGAAAGTTTTATGGTAATGGATTTACTCCCGAAAGTGATATCGAAATCATTCCTGGTAGTCGCCCATTATATACTTCTGATCGTCAAGGTATTTTTAAGGTATTTGAAGACGTCCGAACGAAACTGCATTTAGCTTATGAACGTTCGAGTAATCAATATAATTTAAGGAGGAGAAATATTTCTTTTGAGGTTGGTAATAAAGTATGGAGGTCCAATAAAGTATTGTCGAGTGCGAGTAATAAATTTTCTGCTAAACTTGCTCCAAAGTTTGTTTTAAGTATAGTTAAAAAGAAGTGCTCGAGTGTGGTATATGATTTGGTTAATTTGGATGGATCGAGAGCAGGTAGATGGCATATTAAAGATCTGAAACCTTATTCCGCCATCAGTCCAGACTATCCCCCAAAGGATTAATTCGTCGTTTATGATTTCTTTTGTCGAATAAGAGGTGTTCGATTGAAAGCTTTTCTAGTATCTTGTTGTTTATGGAAATCGCCAGTTATTTCAAGTACTTTTAGTCATCAAGAAACGTGTTTTTGGATTATTCAATTTAAGTGGTTAGTTCAGATGAAATATAATTTCGTCTGCGTTTTGTTTGGTTCATAGTAGAGTTGCAGTAGTGTTGGTGATGTCATACATGTTAACAAATTATCAATTTAAGTAGGTAGAGGCAAGTAGATTGTCTGGTGTATGTAGTTATTATAGTTGTGGTGAGACCATGTAAATAAATAGTTGTTGTTTCATTTTGTGAGTGTATTTAGTTTAAGTTAGGAGAGTGATCGCTTAAGTGAGATTCGTTTTTGAGACGGTCACTTGAGTGCTGTTATGCTTGGAGTAAGCGAGATGCTTACATGGTAATTTTTTTGAGACGAGTTGTGTCGGAATGTTTGGTGCGGCCATTGTAGTGTAGAAAATTTTTTTTGGAGCGTCCGGATAAAAGAAAATTGGTTAGAAGTGCTAACTATTTTTTGTAGAAACAGTAGCTAGTCAGTGATGCTACTTGGTTGTTGAATATTTTTGTCAAGAAGAAAATATTTTGGATGATCGCTGATATCCATATAGTTGATGTGGGTTTTCAATTTCGTCTAGTATTAGTGAGACTAAATCAAAGAAAAGTAATTTTTGTAAATACAACATTCTTTTGTGATTCCTGTGCTGGATTCCTTTTTTGCTCAGCAGTAAGGAAACATTTTCATAAAGATGTTAATATGTAAATACCTTGGAATTGGTTTTTCGATTTTGTGTTAATAATGCTAAAGTTGTTGGTAGAAAAAAAATTTGTTTGTTGTTTTACGATAGTTTACGTCGAGGTTTTATTTGAGTTTTAGTTTAAGTTTCGCGAACTTAGTAGGTTTGTTCTTTGATAGGTTGTAACTCGTGAGTATTTGACCTCAATATTTTGTCCTTTACCGATCATGTCTTCCTACCGATTATGTCTTACCTATTTTGTTTCCTAACGGATGTGTGGTACGCAGAGTTACCAACTCACTCGCTTGTTTGCACCCTATTTTAGTATTAGTAAAGTCGCTAGTAAGAAATTTTTTTTGAAATCAAGTTTCAAGGTTATTTTAGTTTGGTTGGATTTTTTTTATAATGGTATTTTTGGTACCCATTTTTTGTTTAAGTAGTAGTTTCGTTTTTGCTTATAAAAAAAAACTTCTCGTTTAAGTATATGTTGGCATATGGTTAATCTCAAAGTTTTTTTCTTTTTTGTTCGGGGGCTGTGTAACATAAATATATTCTATAGTAATATGATCATAAGAACCGCTTCAACAAAAATATATTCTGTGGTATTTAATCCTTGTGTTCGGTGTTGTAAAATCATAAAGGAACAATTCTATATGAAAGCGGGAAGTCGTGTTCACTTAAGGAACTTAAATGTTTTGTACGGAGATATTTGGTATTTTTATAACTATCAAGAAACGAATTTATTTGGAGCTTAGTAGGTTGTGTTGTCTACCTTTCAGGCGGATATTTCCTACGCATCCGTACAATCGGTACAGCGCGTGTGCATACCGGTCACGAGATAGGACACGCCGATGATGTGTCGCTAGAAGGGCCGCCATTTGTCTTTATAGATGTAGTCGCGTGAGCATTCTTTAGTTTTGTTAAGAAGATGAAACTCCAGGCCTTACCCAAGTGGGGCTTTCGAATTGGCGAGATGGTAATTTAAAGATTGTTTTGAGATTTGTTAACGTGTATGACATTACGGATTGAATGAAGTTATGGTTTATGTGGTATTTGAATCCAATGTTGGAGAGCAGTTCATTTGTCGAGGCGATTGAAGTTTGGTAATAACCAGTCAAGAAGCAGATTTTTGGAACATGTGTGCTGGTAACTAATAATTAGATTTGGAAACAAAAAACCTACAGGTATCAATGTTTCTTTATTCTGTTTGTGAAGATTCATAAATGCTCGAATACATAAATTTCGAAGTCCGTTTGATCGAGTTAAAATTTTGTATGTTTAGAGCAGCATGAAAGAAAGTAGCTAAAAATTTATACAGTGATAGTATTACAAATTTGCATAAAGTCACTCGTTAACAAAATGATAGTTCAGTCCACTTTTTTTGCCTTTTAAAATATTTATTTACTCAAATTGAAACCTTTATAAGCCTCTAACCCCAGATGTAAATGAAAAGTTGTTTGCTTAAGTTAAACACATGTGATTCGTTTTTAGTAAAAATAATCTTTGTAAAACTTGTAAACCAGAACTCAGATCTGAAACATGGTACTAAAACTTGTTTGATACATGATAATTAATTTAAAGATCTGTTAAGTCAGAACAGATGTATTGAAACTTAATTTTATTTTGTACAATTTATTACCACATTCAAAGAAACATTTAACAAAGAAAAAACATATTAAATTCCATTTTTAGACTCAAGTTTTTTATTCCATGCATATTTAGATATACTAAATTCTTAAAAGAACATGAGCTTGTTAATCGATGAAATTGTACAAGGCTGAAGTAATTTAAAAAGGCCCCTATTTGCTGCAACTGGTTTGTTATAAGTATTTATTCCTGATTTAAAAAGCTTTGGTGTGTTAATCTCCATATTATCCACCTGCAATTATTAACAGGTATTTTTATTGGAAAGCACAAACTGTGTTTTTCTAATAAAGAATTTGTTGTGTATTTTGTTCCAGCTTCATCGTGACCAGAGAGGTAGTAAGTATGTTCCAGAGATTTCCAGATACTTCAGTTTAGTAAGTTGTAAGTTTAATTGCATTTATATCCCATGAGTTTCTGTATCTTCTCATAGGAATATTGAATTTTTAGTGTAACCGTTCATTCAGATACAGTGGCGCTCAACCCATTTTCCTTTTGTTAGTTTATCGTAGAGTTTAGACCATCACCACCCCCTTTTCTCATTGCTCACCCTTGGGGTAATTCCCAGACTTAGCCGCGAATAGTTAAAGCTTCACTTTATCCATCAACAAGGAAGCCCAAGTTAAAATTATTATTTCACTGCCATACAACGTGGGGCGTACATTGGAAAAGAGAAGTGAAAATTTTTTTATTTCACTAGCGCAACCAACGTGAGGCTCGATGGTCGTTCGTTTAAAAAGGGTTTGCTCGATTAGTAACAAGTTGTTACAACATCGTTTAACTATTGGCTTGTGGTAAACTCAAAATAGTTTGGTTAAAATTTTTTATAGTATTCATGTCGTGTCTGGAACCTCAAAGTTTGTTTGATAGTCGTCTAAATGTTGTAGCAGATATAAATTCGTATTAAGGTAAAATTTTTTCGTTATTTCAGAGTTGAACTGATTAAAAAAGGCAGCAGTAATGATTTGTGAGCAGAAGGATTATGTTAGTAAGAAAGATTGGTCAGATTGGTTAAGTGTAGTAAAACATTTTTGTCATACTAATTCACAACCCAAGACTGATTCATTATTTATTGAAAAATCTGGTGATAATCGACGATATGTGATAGTAAAGTTGTTTGATATAGATAGTTTAGGTTTATTTGATTCTGGATGTATTATATCGATAGTAGGTTTATTTTCCATTCTTATTAGTTATAATAGTTGTTTGCTTAATTTCTTGATTTAGAAATAATGATTTAAGTATTTGGTACATTGGTGTATACTGTTGAGGTATTGTTTGAAAATTTGCTCTTGTGCATCGGCACGTTTTTGATTTGATTCGTTTTGGTAGCAATTTTTTATTTATATCCGCATTGCAACGCAGGATGTTAAGAGGTTTGTAAGTCTAAGCGAAATTTGTCGTAGTAGTTTGTCGGATAGCGGTATATCAGTCTAGACGGGACTCGTGGAGAGTTGGCCGCTCAGCATTACATTAGTCTAAACGAGACTCGTGGTAAGTTTGTCGCTTTAGCAATTTTGTCATCATTATTGGAGGTTAGTTATGAAGTAATTTATTTGTTTATTAGTCTAGGTGAGGCTCACAGAGGAGTTTGTCATGCTAGCAAGTTTATGCGTTGTGAAGCACTATAGTTTTTCTTAACAGTTTAATTATGAGTAGTGTAAGAGTGTACCAAAGTATTTAGTTATTGTTATTCTCAATGGAAGGTTGAAAGCAATTTGATATATAAATTGTTAATCGATGAAATTGTACAAGGCTGAAGTAATTTAAAAAGGCCCCTATTTGCTGCAACTGGTTTGTTATAAGTATTTATTCCTGATTTAAAAAGCTTTGGTGTGTTAATCTCCATATTATCCACCTGCAATTATTAACAGGTATTTTTATTGGAAAGCACAAACTGTGTTTTTCTAATAAAGAATTTGTTGTGTATTTTGTTCCAGCTTCATCGTGACCAGAGAGGTAGTAAGTATGTTCCAGAGATTTCCAGATACTTCAGTTTAGTAAGTTGTAAGTTTAATTGCATTTATATCCCATGAGTTTCTGTATCTTCTCATAGGAATATTGAATTTTTAGTGTAACCGTTCATTCAGATACAGTGGCGCTCAACCCATTTTCCTTTTGTTAGTTTATCGTAGAGTTTAGACCATCACCACCCCCTTTTCTCATTGCTCACCCTTGGGGTAATTCCCAGACTTAGCCGCGAATAGTTAAAGCTTCACTTTATCCATCAACAAGGAAGCCCAAGTTAAAATTATTATTTCACTGCCATACAACGTGGGGCGTACATTGGAAAAGAGAAGTGAAAATTTTTTTATTTCAAGCTTAAAATTTATATCGATACCCAAGTCCTCTATCTCCTTTTCTAGCCAATAGTTTGATACATAAAGACCGTCTAGGTTTTCGAATTGTAAAATGTACCGACGCTTGCCTCTATATTTAAAGTCTTTGATTCCATCGACAACCAGATCCATTCCTTCGTGTAATTCTTGCAGCTTGTGACAATCTTTTAATCGCAGCTTTCCCACTATATCCTGCATACGTATCTTGTTAGCTTGATCGACTTCTTCTTGTCGGTATTGGAGGAAATCCTTATTCTCCCACAGACTGTTGCGTAGTTGCATGTCCACCACTTTTGGGAATATATGGTTGTTATAGGTTGTAAGACCCTCGGTTTTAAATGATCCAAAAGGTTCTTTACTAGGCAAATATACAATGTTTAACGGACCCCTTTGCGTGTGGTGTACGCAAAGATTACACCCACATTCCTTAGTTCGTCTTTGTTATCTGCCATTTTGATAAATACGTTTTTAGAATAACCTTTTAAAAATATACGATTTAGTACCATCCTTTTCCACCAAGGACGCCTACATAACTAAAGAGTCTTTTTACTAACCACAAATGCATACAACTTGTAGAAACCAGATGCATCTAAGTCAGTCCATCGGCACATAAAATAATCTTTTAATTCTTCCTCATTTTCTCTAATAAGATGTTCTTTGTCTAACACATCTTTGTATTGATCGCGTATTGTCGCAGTGTTTTCCATGTAGTCAATTTTCGCCTTTTGCATCCATTTCCTCTAATTCCAGTTGTCTTTTCCTTCCACTTACAGCGTATGGTATACATAATGGGGCAATTTCCTTTAGCGTAAACGGATAGTTTACTACCAATATTTACGCGTTGTCGTACAACCTCTGGACGAATGTTGAGCGTATCTATCAATCCCAAGTCCGAAATTACTATTTCTTTTGGAATTCTAGAATATGGTGTGGCAGATTGTGTAAAATATGTACTACCTGCTTTAATGTAGCACTTGTGTAAGATTTTATTTTATCTTGGACATCTTCCTCTACTATCTCCAAATAATTTACAGGTAAATAGTTAAAACTAAAGCCAAGCACATACTTTATCAATTTTCCTTTTCCTCTGGTTTTGGACAACTTAATTTGCAAGCCTGTCAATTTCTTTGTATTGCCATTCCCCAATACACGTACTATAGCAGGTTATTATACACTAAACAGCAGCTATTTTGTAGCTTGTCCGATAGCACTCCACATTTTGGTAAGTGGTACCGAGTACATTGGCGCTTTTAGGAAGTATAACTTACTATCTTCAATAAGGTTAAACAGTCTTTTAAGGGTTTATACACCCGTTCCGCACTGACATAGCTTCCAATTGCACAGTTGTATATTGTCGCTTCCAATCGCGTAATACCATGTTCTTTGGCCAAAGTAGACGCAAATGTTTCCTTAAACGTACATCTGGACAACGTAAAAATCTAGTATATGATTGCCAAGTTGTTAATTAACACCAGGACTTGTTATCTGGCACACAAATTTGTTGTAAATCTTAATTCTTGCATTGGTTGTTAGCCATGTTAAACAATCAATCCCCCAGTTTTATCGTTGTCAACTATAATATTACACTTTTCTTCGTATTCTCCCTTATAGCAAAGTTATGCTTTGTAGTTAAATAATTACACATCTCCATCTTGCTAAATATGCCTGCAAAATCTTGGGTTACATCCATGTCAAAAATAGAAATAATCTTTTCGACTTCGTCTAATATATCTGGTAGTTCCTCCAATAAAGTTTCCAACAACATCTGCTAGTTCCACTTTGTATGGAACACATATAGGATTTTGGAATTTTTTATTAATGCATTCGAGGTCTTCTTTTCCGATAATTTCTTTTACTCTCTGGCCTATCTTGTTACTGCTTTCCAGAAAAACGGAAGCTTAGCTTTAACACCATGCCTAGCGGAAACAAATCGGTCGAACTTTCTTCGTAGATAGCTGTTAAATGCACCACAAATTTCCTTTTTAGGATAAACATCCGTTTGTTTGCAGATGCTTGTTCGGTGTCAGAAAGGTCGCAAATTTTAACCAACATTATATTGTCACAAAATGGTTCTGTAATTGGTGTGGTAGTCCGCCAGTCAGCATCTTTTCGCCTTCGACATAACAAATATTACCAATATCTGTCACCAGATTATTGTTGCACATATTTTCTGCCAACAGCCATAATCCAAATCGCTCATTTGTCGGTTTCACTTTATTCCCAAAGTTGAGAAACGTTAATCACCTTGGAGACGCTCATGTTTACCGTTCTAGCTACCGTCAAATACTAAATTGAATACGAAAATTTGTTCCCTTATGTATCCTACAGAGTGGGGCGTATATTACCGAAAATAGTCGAATATGTTGTTAAAATGCCTTACTATAACTAGCTCAACCCAAAACTACTTCCTTATATACCAAATTTAATCTCCCTGCTCACATAACCACATGACCATATGACCACATGACCACATGACCATATGACCACATGACCACATGACCACATGACCATATGACCACATGACCACATGACCATATGACCAACACATGACCATATGACCACATGGCCACATGACCATATGACCGCATGACCATATGACCTAATTGCTTTTAATGAGTTTTCTCATTAAAACCCATTAACACTAATTGCTTTTAATGAGTTTTCCATTAAAAACCAAGTGTGGACCTAGGTTAGATAAAAGGAAAATTAATAGGTTGGGTCAGCGCCGCGGCGCTGGTCTAACCTAATTTTTCCTTTATCAACCTGGTCCACACTTGGTTTTAATGGAAAACTCATTAAAAGCATATGTATGGAATGAGAAACTCAAAGATTAGGTCAAGTCATGCGTCATATGGTCATGTGGCCATGTGTCATGGTCATGTGGTCATATGGTCATGGTCATGTGGTCATGTGGTCGTCATGTGGTCATGTGGTTATGGCAGTGGATGTGGTATATGGTCAGTGGTTATGGTTGAGCTGGTATGATTCATTTCGTAATATGGGACAGTAGTTTTGGTTGAGCCTTGTGTATCAGTAACATTTTGTAGAACGGATATTCGACTAGTTTCGCGTATATAACGCGGCGTCTCAGTCGTAACTGTAAGGTTGACATAGGCGTTGCAAAAATATGGCAACTCGTTTGTGTCGAGTGTGCGCGGCCGCTCGAACCATTTGTGACAGATTGTTGGTAAATTCGCTTCTGACGCCGGCTAAAGCATCTGACAAACGTGTACCAAAAGGTGGTGATTAACGTTCTGCGACATTCGTTGTTGTTCGCAGGTGTTAAAGCTCCGTTTTCTGGCGACAATGCCAGGAGTGGTATCGGGCTGATGGCAAAAAATCTGTGAAAATAATCGTGTTCCATAAGTGGAACAGATGTTGGTAACTATTGAGGAACTGATATATGGACGAAGTCGAAAAGATCATTACTTTGCATGGAGTGACAGATTTGCAGGCAAAAGATGGAGATGTGTTAACTGACAAAGCATAACTTTTGCTATAGGATACGAAGAAAGTGTAATATTGTTGACAACGATAAAACTGGTGGGATTGATTGTTTAACGGCTACAACAATGCAAGTGATTTACAACAAATTTGTGCAGATAACAAGTCCTGTGTTAATTGAAAACTTGGCAATCTATCTGATTTTTAAGTTGTCCAGATGTACGTTTAAGGAACATTTGCGTCTACTTTGGTGATTACGCGATTGAAGCGACAATCAATGTGCAGTTGGAAGCTAGTCAGTGCGGAACGGGTGTATAAACCCAAAAGACTGTTTAACCTTATTGGAAGATAGTGTTCTCTAAAGGCGCCATGTACGGTACCACTCCAAAATTGGAGTGGTATCGGACAAGCTAAATACTGCTGTTTAGTGTATAATAACCTGCTATAGTCGTGTATTGGGGAATGGTACAAGGAATTGACAGGCTTGAGTGCCAAACGGGAAAAGGAAATTGATAAGTATGTGGAGTTTAACTATTTACCGAAATTATTTGGAGATGAGAGAAGATGTCCAAGATAAAATAAAATCTCAAAGTGCTACATTAAAGCAGGTAGTACATATTTTACAATCTGCCCACCTTTGAATTCCAAAGAAATGAATTTCGGACTTGGATTGATGACGCCAACATTCGTCCAGAGGTTGCGACCGCGAATATTGGTGTAAACCATCCGTTTACGCTGGAAATGCCCCTTTGTCCATCGCTGTGTGGAAGGAAAGACAACTGAAAAGGAAATGGTCAAAGGCGAAAATTGGACTTGGAAACACTGCGAAACTAGGATCAATTTACAAAGGATGTGTTAGACAAAGAACTCTTATTAGAGAAAATGAGGAAGAATTAAAAGATTTTTTTGTGCCGAAATGGGTGACTTAGTGCGGACTCTGGGTTTTCAGTGTAGTTGCATTTTGGGTAGTAAAGCATCTAGTTGAATGTAGCGTCGTGTCGGAAACAGGTGGTATAAACCGATATTTTTAAAGGTTATGTCTCAAACGATGTTATCAAAATGGCGATCAGAGACGAAGCTAAGTGAATGCGGGTTTTGTAATCTTTGGGTGGACACTGGCATACGCAGAGTGGGTCAACGTTAAAACGGATTGTATATATTGCCTAGTAAAGAACCTTTGGACATTTGAAAACCGAAGGGTAAAATCTTACACGTGCTATTAACAACCATATATTGCCCAAAAGTGGTCGGACATGCAGATACGCCAACAGTCATGAGGTGGCGAGGGAAAAGATTTCCGTGCGCTGATACTGGCGGAGTGGAAGAAGAAGTCGATCAAGCTAAAAGCATCGTAATGCAGGATATAGTGGACAAGACTCGATTAAGAAGATTGTACAAGCTGAAAGATATTACACGAGGAATGATGATCTGGTTGTTTGTGCGTGTGTAAAAAGACTCTTTGGATAAATAGTAGGCAATGCCTCGGTACAAAGGATGTCGAAATACCTGACGGTCTTTATGTATTCAAACTATTGGCTAGACAAAGGACGATAAGACTTGGGTATCGATGTATTTGCGTAAGCTGCGAAATTAGTAAAATTAAAGCCACTCCAAACAAACATAAAGAAAGGACTGTCTTCTGTGTATAACTTTGTATTAAAATTAAGTTTAAATGACTCCATGCTTGGCATTACATTTTTAAATTTTGTTATGTATAATGTCAGAATAAAATTTTAGAATAGTATTACATTGCTCTTTATTTATAAAAGGTTGTGACGTTACCCCGAAATAGCAGTCGCACAGAGAGGGTGCGCATGAGCAGGGTGCGCACGCGCAGGGTGCGCATGGACAGAGGTGTGCATGCGCATGGGTGCTTATGGGCTGGGATGTGTCTGGGCGTACACGAGGGAAGCGGATGTTAACAGTTACCAAGCATCCAATTCTTTATTTGGATGGTATCGTGTACTTGCCTGCGTATGTACCCGGAGTAAAGAATACGATTTGCATACGCAGTTTATTAATAAAATTAGTTTATCGAGGAAGATGACAAAGGTACATCATTCCTAATAGTACAACAATCTACGCATGGGGTGTAAAGATATAAGATAGTTGTTTATATTTGTATGGATTTTGTAAATCTATTGTATATATTAGTTTTAAGATTCCATAATTTTAAGTTCTTCTCCCACCTTCCAAATCCTTCCGGCTTCTATCCTGGTTGACAGAGTATACGTGTTTTCTCCACGTGGTATTCGCGGGACACGGCGGTTTTAGATTTCTCGGGAGATGGTTGGCTAAGGCATATGTCTTGGGTAGCGAAAAAGGTTTTAAAGATGCAGTTAAATAAAGATGAGCAAAAATTAGTGATTTGGGTCTTTAAAACGCATAACTTTGTATGGGGTGGTCCTATTTAAGATCTATTTACAGATTTGGGGTCCCTAGAAAAAATTTAATATTAGTTGATACCTAGCAAAATATATTTATCTTAAAAGAGTGACTACCCTGCGTATAATAAATACAATATAACACTTGTCAACAAAAAAAGTTGTAGGGAAAATTAAGGACGTATTTAATGGGGGTCCAGTATTAGAATTTGGTGGTAGTAATGTTAAGTCCTACTGTATTGCAGGCGAGAAAGATACGATTAAAAAGATTAAAGTGATCTCACGAATTGTAGTTAAGTAAAACCGAGGGTCTTACAACCTATAACGAGCATATACCTCCAAAAGGAATGGACATGCAACTACGTAGCAGTGCACAGGAGAATAAGAATTCTCTCCAATAAGAAATTAAAGTTTCCATGTACGTAGCACCAGCCATTGGGTAATGGTCGAAATGTGGAACCTATAAAGGCGATTATTAATTGCGGTTTAGAAAAATAGTAGTTTTCGTGGACTAAATAAAATAGCTTAGACTGGTTAATGTATAACATACTCTCGTACACATCCACAAACATCTGTTTACGTCCACGATGGCGATGCCGGTAGTTTTTGTTTAACAAACAGTAGGAAAGATACGTCAGGTGTTAGTGCGTGGAAGCCCAAAGGATCGTTAGATTCAAAAAGAACGGCGCGGCGGGATGTATGGTGGTCTCCGTTAGAATAATCGAAAGTGGTTAATCGCTCGTATTAGATGTTTAAATAAGCGAAAGTGTAAAGGCCTACATAAACAAAAATTTAATTATTCGACAAAAAGTGCGCGATGTGCTACACTTATAAAGAAAGTATGGAATGGTGCTTTTAGCGGCCCTACCCGTAAAAGGGCGACTGACTTTTCCAAAGCAACTACAAGAATAGCAGTAGCGCAGAGAAGGGATATGCATGTATTATACAGTTGCTGCAAAATATGTTGGTTTACGCGTAGCTCGGATGTGTAATTGATCACGACTTAAAGATCCCTCGGAGGTTTAAAATTCTCAGCCCATTGTTGTTTGAAAATGTTTGTAAATTTATCAGAACGGGGTGAGTCGAAGTAAAATGGATGATTGACCGAGTTTTTCTACCTTTACGAGGAATCGGAAGTTGACAGACATTGAGCATTTAATTCTCTATTTGGACGATATCAAGTACTTACCGGTTCTAGAAATCAGTACGTGCGGTCGACCGCTATGCGAAAATGTAAAAGCCTACAGAAGCAAAATTTAATAATCAGACGAAAAGTGCGCGATGTGCTATAGAAAGTATAAAAAATGGTGCTTTGCATAGATCCTAACAGTAAAAGGAGAGTGACTTTTCTAGCAATTACAAGAATAGCAGTAGCGCGGCGAAGGGGTATGCATGTATTATACAGCGCATTGTTGCTATAAAATATGTTGGTTTACGAGAAGCTCGAACGTGCACAAATTAAATTTTAATCTATAATTAACTATGGTCGTAAAATGGGAAATTAATGGCTAATTTTAATACTGCTAAGCATATACTTTCGCTCGGTGATTCATTTAAAAAATATTCAAGCCCACCATTTCCTAAAATATGACGTAGAAGTTATTTAAAATTAAATTACTTTATTAGTAAGTATCCTGTAGACAACAAGTTGGTATTTCCTCAGTAATGGTTTAAAGTGTTTTTGGTTATAGTAGCACTGCAGCTTCTACAGCACGACTTGCACACAATTTGTGTGCGTGTGCTACCACCCTTTTGGATTTTTAATATGCACGCGATCCGTATAACATGGAAGACGTTTTCCGGTGTTTCTACTAACTGCATTCGCATGGTGCTAAATGTATTGGACGAGCAGCAAGGATTATGACGTCATTTAGTTCCCGCTGAATCCTCAACTTCGTTCGGGTGTTTTCGGAAACCTTCGGTATGCATTCTATAAGGAACATAAATCAGGTACGCTAGAGTAAGTTTTTTATTTATAAGTTACTTCGCTTACAAGTCAAGTCCTATAGTGCGGATTTTGTTTTGTACTAAAATGGTATCTGCAAACGTTTTTAAATGCGAGCTGTGTCACGTCCACTTTACCAGGAGGGATGCTCTCAAACGGCACCAGAACAAATGTTGTGGTGTAACATCGTCCAAGGTTAAGCTTATACATCCGTCTGCAGCAAAGTACTTAAACTGTGGGTCTTGCGGTATCGCTTTTACGAGAATGGACAGCTTACAGCGACACAAGGAAAAACAGCACGGTATGTCATTAAGCCGTAAACGTTCAGCCCCGCCAGCTGTTAAAGAGCCTTGTACGAAATGGATAAAACTACCTATGCTGCACACTTCAGGAGCAACAAACATAAAAATGCATCAGTTGTAACGATTTTTTCCTCTCTCTAATTGGCTCCGCTAGCCTCACGCATGGGCGCTAGTGAAACGAATTTTCCTGGCCGACACTACTTTATTATCACCATGCTCCAAGTCAGGTGTCTGCAAAACAAAGTCTTCCGACGTAACTAGGGGTCTATTCCTTGGGTAGAGCTATGAGCAATGGGGGTAAGTCGAAATCTGTAGGGGGTCACACTCAAACTAAAACAAACAGGCGCCACCAAGTCCAGATTGATTCATGTAAATGGCATGGCTAATTTCTAAGGGCGGACGTGGAGACCCAAAGAAAAAAAAGATCGCCTTCGCTGACAAAAACCTGTCTTAACAGAATATGACGCTGTTCCTGTAAGGAAAAATAATAATTAAGTCACATAGAAAATGGGAACACAATTTGCGTCCCTCAAATATACTTAAAAATGCATAGAGAATATTTTCTACATAAGGGTGTCATAAAAATTTAACTCTTATTGCTTTTTGTTTATCAGGTCTGATCAAACTAGATCAGAATAAAAAGACTTTAAGCGTGGATTATAAATTTACTAGAAAGAATTTTTTCTGTTTCTGTAAATAAAATTTAATGCAATAAAATAAAATGAATAATTGAATTACTTGCAAAGTTAATGTAAGGTTTATCAACATGATCCTTACTCAAATATATTACAATCCAGTGTGACTGGTTATACTAAGGTTTCATAACCCAATCAGATCTGTGTAGGTCATTTACAAATTAATATACAAAATTTTCTCTTTAAGTTAACGGTATTAAAATCAATTTGAAGTCAAAATATTCACAAAGATATTCTCTAATTTTATCAAAGGTGGTAGTAATGTAATACTAAACATCTGTTAGCAATTGTGCAATTGTTGACGGCATATTTCAAACAAACAGGTGACATAACCGCAGCTGTTAATTTATGTTGAAGCCACGTGTAGTCACATATCTACGAAACTAAGTGAAATTAAATTTGATACTGGAGAAAACCAGCTTAACTACAGATAAACTGAATAACAAATTTGTGCTTCTATAAAACAAAACGAAATAACGTGCTTTTAGAAGGAAGCACTGAGGAAATCTTAAAGCTATTACGAACCAAACCCCGGGTTGTTGTCCTTGGCTGGAATGGAAACTACATCGCCGTGCGGAATCTGCAGCTAATTATTCTTGCTCTCCATGCTTTAAATACAGGTGTTGAAGCGAAGCGGGTTTCTTACATTGATTCAAGGCTGCATAACTTTTGTAGCGTAATCTTCCGTTGTCTAATCTTAGTTACAAATGTAATTTTTCATTGCGTAGTCTATAAGTTAGAGTTTCTAAATTGTAGATTCTAAGTTGTCGTTGCGCTAAACAAATTGTTAAATTAGGTACTATGATAACGAATATACAATACCAACCGTTACTCAGGAAGTGTGTCACATAAATAATGCGACCCGGAGGTCACTCGCCATTAATTTCAAATGCATGCTGTCGCTGCTCTTACCTATCGACGAGTGCTTTTGCCGCGTTCTTCTATCGTGGGAGGGTCCCGAGTGGGGTTGTCAAAAACCTCTCACGCGCGCGCCAGTGGCTGTGGAATACACCGAACTCCGAAACAAATAGACTAACGACTCTAGATACTGTATTAATGTAAGGATTTGATTGTTACACGTATTATTACTTTAGTTAATAAAGGTGTTTTAACATTCGTTGTACCTTTCATGAATAGATTTTTTACTGCGAAAATAAAATTGTTACACAGTTACCGCTACTAACGACGATGGTGTAGAAATGGTTAGTACAGCGTTTAACAACCGTATGGCTAGCTATCGCATAAAGAACGCCAGTGTCGACGATGGAGTGCGCGAGTTTCTTTGGAAGCAGAAAGAGCGATTTATTCGATTAATAAATGAAAAAAGAATACAACATACAGCAATAAAAGTCTACTGCGAACTCTACGGCGTTTACACCAAAATGGGGGAAGAGAAGTCCGATGTGAAATCCTTTAACACAAAAAATGTGGTTATAACGTCTTCTAGTAATCTAGAGAATATGTATAAGGTCTTAAGCGAGACCATAAGAACAAAATCAGAGGAATTTGAAACATGCGGGTTCGGTTGGTCTTTGGAAAAAGTGCTCTATTTAGAAATAAATATTAATAAGTATGAGCCGATATGAGAAGTTCTAGGTTCAAAATAAAAATTGTGAATATGTATTTAGAAATGTGGTTTACAAAATTTAAACTGTATTAGTAAAATTGTCTGTAATAAAAGTTTTAAGAATGGGCTTTAGATTTTCTTTTAGATATGAGCTGCAGGAGAGTTATAATTTGGAGGGTATGTGTAAAATGGTAAGGGGTGGTCCTGTTTTAAATCTGTTTACAGATTCGAATTCTACATAAAATTCTAGACTAACAAGATGTATTGCATGTATAAAAAATTTATAAGAACGATCAAAAGTCGCTACAGGTAAGAAATCTTAAAATCAGGGTAGGTCCCTGGGGGATGGCGCTATCTAAAAATTTAAAGAGATTTGGGTAGCTTAAAAATTTATAAGAACGCTCAAAAGTCACTACAGGTAAGAAATCTTAAAAATGGGGTAGCTGCCTTGGGGATGATGCTATCTGAAAAATTCCTAGAGATTCGGGTGGCTGAGAAAAATCTAATGTTAATTGATACCAAACAAGGTAGGTTTATCTCGTGGGTGGAAATGTGGAGAAAGATTTATCTCGCAGAGGGTATATGTGTAACTTTGCAGGGCGTGGTCCAATTTCAAATCTGTTTGCAGATTTGGATTCTATATAAAATTTTAGACTAACAAGATGTATCGCATGACTAAAAAAATTTATAAGAACGCTCAAAAGTCGCTACAGGTAAGAAATCTTAAAATTGGGGTAGCTCCCTTGGGGGTGATGATATCTTAAAAATTCCTAAAGATTCGGGTAGCTGAGAAAATTCTAATATTAATTAATACCAAACAAGGTAGGTTTATCTCAAAAGATGCAATGGCTAGACAAAGAAAACTTTTTGGTTCAGATGTGGGAGGAAATGAGGATGCTCATTTATCTCGAAAGATGAAAAATTTAAGATAGGTTTATCTCGAAAGATGAAAAATGGTTAGTCGAAGAAAACTTTTTGGTCCAGATGTGTGAGGAAATGTGGGATTCTGGAGGAAATGTGGCGGTGGAAGACCTGCCATTACTCTACTTATGATTCTCAACCAGAGCCGTCGGATATAGAAAGAATCCCATGGAAAAAATATTGTCCGGCAGAACTCAGCCAACCAAAAGATACATTGTTACATACTTTACATGTGATTTTCCAATGCTCCACCCGAAGGTACTACATTGGCCAGGAAGCGAGTTTTTTTTTTTACCTGGAAAATTTGGAATTTTGCCGAACCCTTGCTGTTCCAAGCAAGGTAGGGATCTTTAACGTGCGTGACAACACTCACACACGGGACCTCCATTTTACCTCTCATCCGAACGAGGGTGTATTTTTGAGAAAAATGCTCGCCTAACATTTTTCAAGCGGACCGTGTCGGGAATTGTTACATACTGCTACTACTTCAGATAACTCTACCGTAAGTGTATTTTAATAATCATAAATATTTTAAGTGTGAAATTTTATAGTCATCAGCTCGTGAGAAGCAAAAGCGAGAATATGATTGCAGTCGACGAAGACCTGCCCTCAGCATACTCACGTCATCTCATATTGCCGAGAAATACAATAAATTGTTGGAGTATCGCTTAACCATTGCAGAAATGGAAGTAGCTAGGCAGAAGTCATTAAAAGTTTTTGAAGAGGAAGAAAGAAAGTTAAAACTAAAGAGTTTAAGATTAGATAATTTATTAAAACAAAAAAATTAGATAATTTCCAAATGTAAAAAGTAGTTATTAATAAAATCATTTCTGGTTGCATTGATTAGCATGTTGTTATTGTTTTCTGGAATATCTGGAATTTGCCTATCGGCTATTACAAGCTCTAACTCTGATACATTAATATTTTCTGCTGGAGGTAACTGTCCCTCATTCATTTCTAGGGCAATGTTATGTAGAACTCCAGTAGCAATGATAACTGTCGATACAGTATCTAATTTAATTCGAAACCATATGCTAGCACAGGAAAGCGTCGCTTCCATACTTCAAATAATCGTTCAACTACATTTCTCGTTCTAATATGCGACTCGTTATATAGTTGCTGGGCTCTTGTGGTGGGGTTTAAAAGTGGTGTAAAAAAGTATGGTCGTAATGGATATCCACTATATCCTAAAAAAGCATATATTATAAACAAAGTTTTATACGTTAGAAATACCTAGAAGCAGCGAATTTGGAAACCTTCTATTTTTAAAACGTGCTCTAACCCTACTATTGTTGAACACCGTTGCGTCGTGGGTTGAACCCGGCCATCTCGCAATTAAATCCATAATTTTTAATTTGGAATTACATACTGCCTGGATGTTAATTGAAAAATATCCTTTTCTATTCCTGAAAATTTCACCATTTTCACTACCTGGACATTGTATTTTTATATGAGAGCCATCAATTGCCCCTAACACTCTAGGGAATCGACAAATTTCATAAAAACCATTCTGTTCCCTTTGAATATCATTGCGATTTTCTGGCATATTAATATACTGGGACAGTAATGTGGCTATACTATCTGCGACCCTTACTATTATCCTAGAAACTGTAGATGTATGCATTCTCATACAATCAGCAACAGTCGACAAATGTCCTGCGGATGCGAAAAATCTCAATGCAGTTAGTAATTAATTCATGGGTGAAATGCTGTTATTTCTAAAATACTCAATTTTGTAAAGTATTCTAATGATTATGAACCATAAATATACTTACGTGTCATTTGGAAATTCAAGTCGTTCTTCAATTAAACTTAAAACATTGAGAGTTATTCCTTTTGTTAACCTAAATCTTCTAAAAAATGTATATTCATCCAATTCGTGAAATTTGTTTGATCTGGTGTATTGAAATTTTGGGAAACCTACGTCAATAATTTCTAATAAGTTTAGATCATCTTCTAAAAATTCGAAGCCATTCACCAAATCCATTATTAATAAAAAGTTTATCAAAATTATGAAAATCTAACAGCTGATGGTTATAACTTCAATAAATGTCAACTACACTTATATCAAATGCGCACGCGCAAATTCCTACTAAACTTTAATCCTTCCTTAACCACGGTTTATTTTAAGTAAGAGTTAACAAGTATTTTGCATGCGGCGCAACACAATTTCAGAATTTAAACCCTACTTAGCATTTACTCGTAGTTAATTAATGCGGTGCAAGCGGACAATAGTATATCATTACCTGTACATTTGTGACATATAGTTTCAAATAGCAATCATTTTACATGTATCCTGTAATTTTGATAACCCGACTAGATTTCTATTAGCCCCCTATAATGTCTTATAGCTATGCCAGGTATTAACTGACGATTAAATATCTATACGTAGTATATAAACAAGGACCTAATGCCCGTTTGCACCACACATGTCTTAAGTAAGGAATAGTAAAGGAATACTTAAAATTTAAGTAGTCCTTAATTCAAATTTCATTGCACCAGTACTTGAATGTCCAACTCTTTACTAAGTAGGTGATACTGTTGGCAACGCTGTAATTTAAGTGGTCATTTAGGAACTTTTTAGTAAAGTTTGGCATTACAGATCAATCATAAATTGTCAAATGTCACTTCACTTATAATTTTCCTTGATTTATGTTGATGGTTATTTCTTTCTTTATAATTTTGGCGCGATTGATTTGTTCAATGGAAAACAAAAGAGATTGAGAAATTCAAATTTTTCTTCCCAAGTAAAGGAACTTTTGCTATTCCTAATCTCCAAGAATAAAGATATCATTGAAAATAAAAAACTGATGCTGTTTCAGTTCAAGATAAAAAAAACATGGTTTAAAATAAGGACGGAATTTAATAGTTTGTCCCCAAACAATTGTTTTCGGGCAACTGATTCTTTGAAAAAATTCTTCGATAGTTTAAAAGAAGATATCAGAAAACGAGCTGGAGAGCAACGAAAAAATTTGTATACAACTGGCGGTGGACCTGCTGGACCTAATCGGCCAAAAGATTATGATGACGTTCTTTTGAACATTGTAAATAATAAAACAATATTTGGCTTGGATAATCCATTTGACTGTGACTCTATTAAGGGTAATAACAAATCATAACATACGATGTCTTTAATATAGAGGAGTAACGTTTGTTTATTTTATTTTTGTAATTTAAACCTTCTAGGTTATTAATCACATAATGGTACATGAAAGTTTTTAATTCCAGAACACAATCTACGAAGAAAGTCCAAAATCCAATATAGAAGTCGTATATCAAGCGGAGATAGAAAATGTCATAGTTGAGGTATTAACCTATTTTACAATCACAAAATATGACCAATTTGTAAATAAAATCATAACATTACTTATTAAATCACAACGGTAGTAATAATATTTACTGTCCACTATATGTGACTAAACTTCCAAATTAAAATCATGCTCGTATGTGTTTTTAGGATACAACCTCCGAACAACCACACAATTAGAGCAGAATAAAACCACTGGATTTAAAAAAACCCTGGATCCAATCTTACAGGCAAATGTGAATAATGTAAGCTTATAAACTTTATTCATATAAGATCGAGATATCTATTTTTACCATGTGTGCTGTCTTTGTTTGTGAATGTTTTTTTATTGCAGACAAACATTCCAAAACCAAAACAAAAAATAAACAAAGTGCACAACACCTCTAGAAGGCGTCCGACCACCATAAAGACATTGACATCTTCTAGACTAGGTGAAAAGTATGAAGCACTAATTGACAAAAAAATGCATTTAGCAGATTGTTTGGAAAAAGAGCATAATTTAAGAATGAACCTATTGCGTTTTGATGTTGCACTAAAGAAAAAATAATTATCAAATGCTGGTTATTCGGATATAGACATAGATTTGTTAGAGGGTCCTGATTTAATGATATAGATAGATCTGTAGATAAATAAAAATGCACAATTGTTAATACAAAATATATTATCACAATTTATTATTTATTAAGGTAAATTGTGAAAGTAGTTTATTATTCCATCCCTATAATTGCCCACTTGGTCAGGATGATTAGGCTAGTCCGGAATATTACCCATTTCAATCAAGTAATTGAGCTCATTGATGTTTACCTCAAGAGGATGTTCTTCTTCGTTCATGGCAACCGCTATATTGTGTAAAACTGCGGTGGCTACTATAACTGATAAAGCAGTTTCAACATTTAATCTTATTCCATATGCCAACACTGGAAATCTCCGTTTTATGACTCCAAACGCCCTCTCTATACAATTCCTAGTACGAATGTGAGCTTTATTGTAAAGGATTTCGCCTCGCATTACTGGGTTTGCCAAAGGCATCGACAAAAAATTGTATAATGAATAGCCACTATCACCTGAAATATAGTATATGTATTTATGAATAAACACTAGCTATTTTATTTTTGAAATAAGGACATAGGTATTTTATCTTACCCAGCAAAACGCGGTTTTGAAACTCCCCTTGTTCAAATCTGGCATGTATATTACTGTGATTGAATATTGTGTTATCATGTTGTGATCCTAGCCACAATATCACGAATCTTTAAATTGCTGTCACCTACTACCTGAACATTTACTGAAAAGTAACCTTTGCTATTGTCATGAATACAATAATTTGCATTTTCACATTTGTATACTTTAATTCCAAGAACAGTTTATTTCAGTTAATCTTCTTTGTTCATTACTTTGTAATAAATTACTTTATTAACGCGGAAACCTCAGCATCCTATTCGGTTCATTTTTAGTGACTCTTTTCCATTGTTACTTTGTAACTACCACATTCATGAGGAAACCTCAATCTCCTGTTTTGTACACAATTACTTTATCAAGTATCCGTTGATCCAAGAAAACCTTGGATAACGTTACGGCTTGGCGTTTCACGCGGTCCACCACATCACTTCCTGAGTTACAGTTCTGGGATTCCATCTTTACCCTCAAATGTCCGTCCAGACGACTATATATTGGAGAGCCAACCTTCAGGCCAGTAGTAGTAGTCCGAAGTGCCTAGTAGTGGAAACCAGTCAGAAGAGACCACTCCGGTTCAAGCTCGAATTCATCAAACCCAATCAGTACGCCCCATCTTACCATTACGCAGCTTCAAGAGATCATGTAAGTCCAATTTTAGAGCTTACTAACTTATTGATATGCCTTTAATGTAATTCTGCTTCTAACTTTAATGTATTAGAATAAAGTGACTATGTACCGAACATCTTATAATTAACGCCGATTCAGTAGTGTGTCTAGAACTCGTATGGTTAGCATTATTGCTCGATCCCCAGGTTCTAAGGAACCTGAGTTAAATACCACCTAACGCTCTACCTCAACTACGCCCCAACATTCATGGGCAATGGTATTAAAGTGTATTTAACACATGGTGTCGGACGCAAGGGCTTATATATATATTTTTTGTTTTGTTAACGCGACTAAGGGATTATTTTTTTTTGGTCATCAAGAGATTCCAATATTTCAATGTTAGTTAAATTTTCTTTTTTTTCATAACTAATTTCTTCCAATTATGGTAGATCTGACACAAAAAACAACAAGAGTATCTCTACATTACCAACCTGGACAAACCCGTTTAGACCATTCCATTCCTATATTTTTGAATTGGGCACATCAAAATCACTTACCAGTTAGTAATTATTTATCGGAATACGCAAAACTTTTATTAAAAACTATTCGTTGTTGGTATTTATTAAAAACTGAATCAGGTTCTATTAGTAATAGCTTTACCTACGAATTGTATTTAGTAGTAGAAGACGCAATGCAAACTTTTATGATCTTTGCAAATTTAATGGGTTATTCCTTTGCAGACACGTCATAATTGATGGCCACTAATTCGAGTACTCCTATTCATACTCACGACACTCGTAGTAAAAATAAGCGACCTCAAATAAGCACAATCAATTTTAATCACACTGACAACAAAAACGAAGACGATAACATATTTACACCTACATCTGTTTTACGTAGATCTCCACAACAGTTATCAAAAGACCCACACACAACACAGTTCCAATTTCTTCTCAATACTAACCTTCATATAAACGTAGAGGTAAACGACATAGAATCCGGTACTACAACCACGACCAACTTAGCTCAAGAACACCCCACAGTACCAATCATGGCCGATACTACTATTGAATCAGTTAAAAATCTGAAACTTAATCCTATCGAACCACTATATACCAATCCAGCGACCTTTACACCTGGGAAAACAGGATGTTACGAATTTCTTCAGGACTATGACCACTGTGCAAACGCGAACTGTTAGAGTGACGCGAATAAAATTCAATATTTTTCGAGGTTTTTGAAAGAGAGTGCGCGGCTATGGTTTGAAAAATTTACAGCGGATCCCAATAACAGTGACAAAACATGGACTGATATAAAAGAAAATTTTTTGAAATTTTACGGAGGGCCAAACATAGTTAAACAATTAAAAATTAAATTGAGAAATCGTAGGCAACTACAAAACGAAACCGCGATAAATTATTATTATGAGTTACAAAATTTAGGGACGCAGACAACCCCTGCTCTAACAACAAACGAACTTAGAGAATATTACGAAGCCGGACTATTACCCAGTTTACGTAATAATTTCATTATGTTGGCCGCGAACAGAGAACTTACTGACGAAAGCTTAAAAGATATCGCTTATAGCCTTTCGGAAATGCAATATAATGCTATGCAAGATACGCTTACACAACAAACTACTCTATTGGCAATTTCGCAAAATAGGCGACAGCACGGATCCAACCCTAGGCAAAATACTACGCACTATAGGCGCAATTTTCGTGATATTTCTAACTTGAGTTCACCACGTCGAGGAAAATCTTTCCGTTCTCAGAGATACTATGGTTCCCCTTCTCGACCGTTGCTACGACAACCTGTATTCTATTATAATCAACGCACAACAAATAATCAACCGAAGTGCTTTAATTGCAATCGGTTCGGTCATTATGCAACGTCATGCAGAACAATAATCCCACAAAGCTCAGACGGTGGAAATCTTCAAAATCATCGCAGAAGTTTAACGCCGATAAGAACCGTCACTTTTAGAAAACGTTCGGAAAGTAGAAGCCCAAATCGTTCTGGTAGAAATGAACCACCCACAACCTTTGAAAATTTTCAGGAAGGGCTCGCCTCTCGGCGCGAGCGGCGAGCGGAAACCCCGCAATAAGTAGTCATCTTTATGCCCATAAACACAATTATTTTAACCAACATGATAGATATTTTCAAAATAATTTTTCAATGTGTCAATATTAAACCTAATACTAAATATTTTAATCCTAATATTTATTATACTAATTATAGAACAAACTTATCTAATAATTTTAATGTTAATTGTCAGAACAAACAATTTGGTAAGGACTCAAATAATTTTAATTACTTATTCAGGAAATCCAACAGAAAAACCTATCGTAATAAACATAACACAAGATATTTTAAAGATAATAATTATATTTTTCTAGACGGTACTAATAAGAAATTGTATACAGTAAAGGCGCTATACCAAAATCGACTGATTGACATTTTAATTGATACCGGAAGCTATTATAACGTGGCATCACGTAAATTTTTCTTTGATATTCCATTACAGAGACAGGCAAACCTAAGATTAACCACAGCAAATAATATAAAATTACCAATTTTAGGTAAAGCAAACATTAATGTTACCATGGATAGACAAAAAATAAATATTCCTACCCTAGTAATCCATGAACTTCCTGTACCTTTAATAATAGGTCTAAAATACTTGCAGGACAACGGCGCTATATTGAACTTTAAAAAACGGGACAATTACTTTTACAAATAACCACTGTAAGACATCAGTTAAACTTACTTCAAAACAACGTTTATTTGACGAGTATTTAGCACACACTAACTCCTTGACGAGTAATCTTACCTATAATTGTAAGCCAGAAAAGGTAAAATTATCAAATGACTTAATTATAACCCGAAATGAAGAACTTCCAATTGAAGTATCATGTAAAAACATACCTCATCAATTTTTCTTTTTACCAAATACTAAGCTGTTAACCGAAAGAACTTTATACGTCACAAAAGCTCCATATCATAGTAACGAAGGTTGGAAAGTAAACGTAGTTTCACATGTACACGAAAAATTAAAATTGATGCAAGATTCTACAATTGGGATAATAACCCCAAAGCTAGAACAACCATTTTTTACTACAATAACAACACGAAAATCAACTCCAAAATTTAATTTCAATGTGAACGAACAACTCTTACCAATTGAAAAGCTAAAACTTAGAAATCTTTTGAACGAATTTAGTGATATTTTTAGCAATACATCTGAGACTTTAGGACACACATCATTAGTAACCCACACTATTGACACAGGCACAGCATCACCGGTACGAAGTAGACCCTACAGAGTTTCTCAAAAAGAACGAGACATTATTCAAGACCAAATTTGTGAAATGCTTAAAAACGGAATAATTAAAAAATCACATTCGAGTTGGTGTAGTCCAATTGTTTTAGTGAAAAAGAAGGATAATACTTATAGATTCTGTGTAGATTATAGGAAGCTTAACGCAGTAACCAAAAAATCTTCTTCCCATTACCACGCATTGATGATATGTTCTTGTATCTCAAAAACGCTAAATATTTTTCTAGTTTAGATTTACTAAGCGGATATTACCAAGTAAGTTTAGATGAAGACAGCAAAGCAAAAACTGCCTTCATAGGACCCGACGGACTATATGAATTTCAGCGGTTACCGTTTGGCGTATGTAACGGACCTTCAACCTTTTCGCATTTAGCCGACATTGTTTTTGAAAATCTAAAATGGCACGAGTTATTAATCTACCTTGATGACGTATATATTTACAGCGATACATTTGACGAACATTTAAGACGTTTACATAATGCGTTCACTCGACTACGAAACGCCGGATTAACGCTAAAACCGTCTAAATGTACATTCGCACAATCAGAAATATCCATGTTAGGTCATAAGGTATCAAGTGCAGGACTAAGCCCGGACAAAACCAAAATAAAAGCAATACAAGATTTTCCACGCCCTACAACAGTCAAAAAACTACAAAGTTTTTTAGGACTTGCGAATTACTATAGGAAATTTATTAAAAGTTTTTCGGTGATAGCACATCCGTTGAATAAACTACTTAAAAAGAATTTAAAATTTGAGTGGAAAAATGACCACCAAAATGCTTTTGAAACCCTTAAAAACAAATTAATAACAGCACCAGTCTTAGCTCACTTTGACCCTGATGCCGAAAAGAATTGCGTACTGATGCATCAAAAATCGGTTTAGCAGGAATTCTACTTCAAAGGCATAATAACCAATTACACCCCGTAGCATATATTTCAAGAAGTCTCACAAAAGCTGAGGCTAACTACACTATCACAGAATTGGAAACAATAGCCATTATCTGGAGCTTAACGTACCTCCGCCCACTTATTTGGGGCAGGCCAATTCATATTAAGACCGATCATAAAGCTATTTGTTCTCTAAAAACCATCAGTCACCCGTCAGGACGCCTGGCGCGCTGGTCACTAAAATTATCGGAATTTGATTATACCATTCAACATGTCAATGGCAAGCGGCATTCCGATGCCGATTGTCTATCAAGGAACCCAGTTTTAATGGCAACAGAAGAAGATGAAAATCAAACATTAGATATACCCACCTTTTTGCTCACTCCTAGCGATATCCAACGGGAACAAGTAAAAGACGTAAAGCTACGACGACTAATAGAAATTTTGAAAGACCCACACAGCGGCACTATAGCTGAAAATAAATACGCGAAAAACTTTATCCTGAAAGACGAAGTTTTATACCGAAAAAACCCAAAACCCTTAGGTAATCCACAATTGTTAGTAATTCCAAACTCCCTTGTTGGTGAAATTTTATATTCCCACCACAGTGACGTTATTTCAGGGCACTTAGGTTTTATCAAAACTTTTTATAAAATTAAGGACCGTTACTACTGGGACTTAATGTTAAAAGACATTAGGAAATATGTCGCTGGCTGCGTAGATTGTCAAGCTAGGAAAGGGCACGCTCATTTAAAACCGGCTGGAGAACTTCAAAGTATTTTGGTTTCTCAACCTTTTGATAGGATAGGGATCGATTTACTAGGGCCGTTCAGAAAATCAAATAAAGGCAACACCTTTATAGTAGTTTCTACGTGTTACGCAACAAGGTATGTAGAAGCTAAGGCAATTCCAAACGGAAAATCAGAACATATTGCTAATTTTCTTTTACATCAAATAATTTTAAGGCACGGCTGTCCACGCATGATTTTAAGCGATAGAGGTAAAGTATTTCAATCTGAAGTAGTAACACAACTTCTTAAATTAATGGGGGTACGGTGTCAATTTACTTCGAGTTACCATCCAGCTACAAATGGTTTAACGGAACGATTCAACAAGACACTAGCCGATATGCTTACAATGACAATTGACGCCGATCAAAAGAATTGGTGTCAATATGTGCAACACGTAGTATTTGCACATAATACGGCAATTCAAAGCACCACCAAATTCTCACCTTTTAATTTAATTTATGCACGAGAAGCTATTTTACCTTCCGAATCAGCATTAAAACAAGACATAACAACAGAGGACGTTCAACAAATTCGTGAACGCGCGCTTTTAATACGTAATTTGGCTGTACAAAATATTCAAAAAAGCCAAAACAAATCTAAGCTTCGTTACGACGAAAAACATCGACCATTAACCTTCCAAATAGGCGACAAAGTTCGACTTTTTGTTCCACGTAGATTTAAAGGTAAATCTGACAAATTATTGCTTAAATATTATGGTCCATACTCCATTGTAGATAAAAAAGGAGACGTAAATTATGTCATTCAGCGAGGCACAAAACGTGAAGTAGTACACGTTTCTCGTTTATTATCTCACAATGACCCATGGCTCACCCCAGCTAATCAATTAGCCACAGAACAACACTCAGACTCAGAACACGACAATCAGGAATAATCAAGCACAAACTCAGATACAGAAGATTAATCACTTTGAACAGCAAATAACACTTGAACAACCAAATACTCCATTTTTTCTTTCCAATTTTTTCTAAGACAGAACTATCAGGAACATAATGGAAACTAATTTACATGTTTGGGACACTACACACATAGGAATCAATTAGACTTGTCACAGAACACGAATTACTCATATTGTCTTCAGTAAATTATTGCGCGCCTATCGGACGCAGCGCGAAAGACTAGTTCGATACTACCTAGACAAGAACAAAACAATTTTTAATTTTATTTGGCATAAAGCTTAAGCAAATTTAGACCATATAAATCCTAAGTATATTGTTATTCGGAAAAACTTCCTCTCCAGAATCCATCAGACTTACTGACTCACTTTCCGTCTATCACGACCACCCCGCCGATCAATTACACAACGGTAGCGGCCGGGATGGATGAAAAGTTTGTTACATTTACTTATCACTTTTGACGACAAGGTTACATGGAAATGCAAAGCAGAACAAGCATAAAATAATAAGAATCTTTTTTTTACAAAATTTTGTTTACAAAAGCTAAATTGTATTCGTAATTTACAAGAAGCTTCGCAACTTACCCAGTTTGTTTAATTATCCAATTACAATGGCGCAGTATGCACAATACTTTTCACAATTTGACACAAGTCACCACAATTTACTTACACAAACTGACCCTTTATTCATGTTAACACACTTGCGAAATTACCACCAACATGTTTTTCTTTTGAATACAAAAGATAGCACGCACAATGCACAATGCACATTAATTTTAATTTACAGACTAAAAACACTGACCTCACTCATGCAAAAAGAACCACTGCAGTAATATCCTTGACTAATTATAACATACCTCTATTTCCTGTACATCACAACTATGCAACAAAGTTTATATTTTCCTTCAATCTTAACCACAATGTACTCATCCAACAACTGCAACTATTTAAATATAGTCTGGTCTTCTAAAATGTATCTTTTCAAAACAGCCTTATTTTCAATATTATTCACTTCATTGCATATCTAACACAAATGAACACCTACGGAACATTCTCCCAACACTAAATTATTGTTTTTACTAATATTCGACGCGAAACTTAGTAATTTAACCGCCTTTATAGCTTACGCTGTATTTATTTACAGTCATACATTACACTTTTAAGCTTCAACCAAACACGATTACAAATTAATGTACAATGTAACAAAACATACAAAGTAGCACTTTTCTACGGAAGTGGCAAACCCTCGCAAAAACCAACTGCATCACAATTCGGAATATAGATTATTATACTTTTTATACCACAATTGACATTATTATTTATGTTACATTTAGAATAACATCTAACGTATTTTGAACGAAAAGAGGGCACGCATGGAAATATATTCCAACTGTTTTTAATGCGAAACTACCGCCGTAAAAAAGGAATCAATTAATTTCAGAACTTACTAAAAAGATTTCTCTTACTTTCCCTACATTATTAAACAACCCGATCATATTTGATGTTTATTATTTACACACGTTATACTGATACACCCTTGTACCAATTAATTCTATTTTAGGATAGCTCAACAGTACTTCTTTTTACTAATCTTTGCACCACCCCTATTTGGGCAAATAGCGGTCAAGGTGTCGAACGGTGTTTTTTGGAAACCATTGGCAACAGCGATCGTTTATGACGCTAGTTTACCATTAAGATACAAGGTCCAATTAGACAACAATAACTTACAAGACGTACCAATCCATGATTATGATCACCTATGCAAATCCGGAACGAGTCACATTTGCATAATGGATAAACATCTAACTAATCTCGGATCAATATTTGACAAGGAACTCCAAATGCTATCACAAGCAATTAACCCTAACTATTGGGTAAATGAAACAACAATGAAGATTCCCAAAATACATACAAATGATGCAAGAAGAAGTAGGACAAAGAGAGGACTTGATTTTATAGGAAATATTTTTTCTTTTTGTTGTTCTATCGCTACGCAAAGGCAAATTGATACTTTAGAATATGATCAACGAGAACTACAGTCTCTCCTTACAAGGATTGATTCAGGTTTACGGAAGAATCTTAGAGAAATAAGTAGCACATCACAAGCATTCGAATCCTATCAGAAACAAGTTTCCGACAATTTCTTAAAAGCTAGACAAAAAATTGATAAACTTGTTCAATTTGACAACAACTTACGAAATACAATTGACAAGACCGCATCGGAAACGGACTTTAAAATAGAGCGAGCAATGTATCATGCTTACACCACCCTCATAAGACTACTCGGTCTTGAACGACAAATTACTAACTTAGAATTGATTAACGCGTGCAGAGACCATAAATTACCACCATCTATCGTTACGCCAAAAATATTAAGACAAGATCTGCTCAACTTATCAGAAGAACTTTCAAAAAGCGATCACGAACTTGCAATTCCTCTAGATAAAATTTCACAGTACTACAAACTCCAAATTTCAGATTGTACATTTTCTGAAGGTTATCTTTATGTTCAAGTTCGGATTCCTATTATCAAACTTCAACAACACTGGACATTATACGAATTGATTACCACACGCTTTGCATGGAATTCTGACACTTGTTCTCTGGTACATGATACATTATATTTAGCTGTCGCTACATCGCTTGTCAATCCAGAACAGACACCTGTTTTAAAACCGATTTCAGGTTCATCACTAAATCATTGTCACCCCTACAGGGACAAGCTTTGCTTCATTCCACGTTTCGCTTCAGACGAAACGCAAGGGCACCTCTGTGCCCATACAATGTTTTTAGGAGGAACAGTTTTAGATCTAGTTCAGCATTGTACATTTCATTGTCGTTCGTCGACTACCTTAATTATTTCTGAAATTTTAAATGACGTTTTTATCATCACCCACCCCCAACGCGAAATGCGCGTACGCTGTTCAGAACAGTCAACACTTTTAGACAAATCTATTTACAATCAACCTGGAGCAATTAAATTGACTTTACCTTGCACTTGCTCTCTTTATCTGAATAAAAATGAAATAATTTCGCCACGATTTCCATGTGGTACTGCTTCATCGGACACGATACGAATTTCCCATGTTTTACCTGCAATGTGGACAAACTTAAAAACTTTGGTCATACACTCCTCTACTTTAGAACCAACTTTTAATAATGTAACGAAATGTTTAAATCCAAACTGGACTTCGATAATACCACATTTAAATCTCAGTTCTTCCACTACACTTTCACGAATCGAACAAAACTTAGAAGATCTTCTTCATAAAGACTATGGAGACCTTTATGCACCTCACACTGATAGCTTATACTTAATTTGGAACATTGTTCTTTCTATTCTTATTTCATATTTAATTTTAAAAGGACACCCAAATCCACTAAGTTTAGCCCATTGGGAACGAGCAGAAACACTTCTAGATCAGAAATCGTCACACGACGCGTTATACACATGCATTATAACTTTTTTTTTGCTCTTTATTGTGATCACCCTCTACACAGTTGGGTGCTTTTGCTACAAATTATATCAAAAACGAAAACTGAACACAAGAATTACTCAGAACCCTAGCATTGAGTTCGCTTCAGTAGGCACATTAACCAGCCTCCATGATGACAGGGACGAGATAGCACACGAAGAATCATCTGGCACAAATTCAACTCTTAAAAACAACATTACTGTAACCATATCTCCAGGACGAAACGCAACGTTGGAGACATTTTAAATTTGTATGTATTCTACACTTAAGGACTACAAAACAAAAAAAAAGAAAAGGTAAGCATCTTAATCTTATTTTTTACACACTCCAATTAAACGCTTTTTAAAAGCAGTAGCTATATAAACCTTTTTCTATTCAATTTTTATTGCTGTACCGATATATAACATACGGACAGAATCTTTCGTACTCTTAATACTTCTGGGATAGTAAATTTTCCTGTCCGATTTTTGCAATTCTCCAGGGTAGTCCATCATTTTGTATTGTAGTATTGATTTTATAAGTTCATTTTGCAATAGTAATCTATTCCATATTACCTACGGAGACTTACAAAAATAAGAAACTGACGTCGTTTCTACTCTGCAGCGGTGGATATGCCACACCCCCTCAGAGACGGAACAGTGAAACTCTATCGTCCAAGTCAGATATTTTATTGAGTACAGATAGGACATTTTTCATTTTATTTATATATTTCTATTTTTTTTCACGTTGGCATTATTGTGTCTGAGAATTACCCTTTCTAACAGCATAACGTCGAAATATTGATTTGCCAAATATTGTAACAAATGTTACCATTTATTTTTTATATTATTTACGAATAGAATCATACTTCTTGGCATTATTCTGACAAACTAGTTTCTTTATAATTATCAAGCATGCTTTTATTACAATATTGACTATAATTTTAGAGTCATATGAGCCAAACCGGCTACAACTCTTCACTTCACTAATTTCATATTTTTCTTTTCCCTTTAACAATTTAACAATGCTACTACTTAGCATTTACATTGTGCTCTACCATTTAACCCATGGAGCACAGGGAATATTACTTACCCCGGGACTTTATCTGCAACGATTACCTAACGTTAGTTTTTACCACTCATCCCGACAGATTTTATTTGAATTTCGAAAACCAACACTTCCATTGGCTAATCACATTTGTAAAGACTATATGTACAGAGTCCATTCTGATCTTTGTAAGAAGTTTGCAAACTTTTCCACTTACTTAGATTTAATTGAAACTCCCATTGCAGAGCACATATTAGCCACTGACCAATTACTTTCGGACGACGGTGCGATCCATGACTTCCAATATGTCACACGTCAACATGTGCATCGACTATTTTCTACTTCTCACGAAGTCGAGCTGCTCGCACGTCGCATTTTTTTACTTAGGCAGATTTCCGTAACAGAAATTTTTTATCCACGACCACTGCCAACAACAAATATATCAAAAGCCACATGCAGCGACCCCTCACTTTTGACATCGCTTTTAGCAGAGTGGTTATCTTTCTACGAATGGACGCGTTCGCTGACCGAAATGTGTCAACGAAAAACTTTACACTTAGATATTATACCAATGCAAACTTTGGAAGTAGCTTTAAGTAAACTTAAACCTACAATTGTATCTAATAACTTTGTTTTTTCCTTAGATTATACATCACTTTATTATTCTTTACCATTGTTGGAATGCGCAATGTCAAAGCATGTCACTCTCATTGGAATACATGTTCCACTGTTACGAAACAACTTTGATGGATTGATTTTGAACAAACTTATCAACCCATCATTTGCTTGGGAACAATTAACCTGCACGGCTGCAATACCAATTGTCGATGTGGCTTATAGCCAACACACATCAAACCAATGGACTATATTGACACCACATTGTGATCCATTTAAGGAACGATTGTGTTTCTTGAACCAATTGTACGACAACAATGTTATAACTATGTCCTGTACGAGACGACTATTAGAAGAAAGCACAGGTGCTCAACTATCGACCGTCTGTCCTTTCGAGTGCCGAGAAACCGGAACAGCAACCGAATTCCTGACACAAGTGGATGCTAATCATTACATACTAACCCATCCACATATCAACACAACAATTCAATGTAATTCTACAGTTTATCATATGCCAACCTACACACACATTGGAGCAGTATGGATCCAATTGCCTTGTGGTTGTGTCATCAATGGTCATCAGATACAAATTCTTGCAGACGAAGCGTCTTGTCTCACTCACTTGGACCCAACCATCACAACCTTATTACCGGTCCAATGGTCAAAGTTTCCGAGTATATCCTTACCACGGTTTGGGGATCCACCATTAAAATTCGACAACTTGGAAGACTGCCTCAACCATAACTGGCTAAAACCTTACGACACACCAAGCAGTAATCTCCTACCTTACTATTTCTTCGCCTTCACGCTTACCCTTGTTCTAGTAAATTTTGGCATTCTTCTGTTTCTGTTCCGTCGCCTACACACTCTGTTGGCGTTGTCTAAAATGTCAAACATCAACACTTCCAGTCGGAAAACATTTCTCCGACCTCATTCTGGATTCGCTTCCTTACTACCACCACCACCAATGGAACATTCGCCACCCACGGTGGAAGATGGAGACCAAGCGGGCTATATCACGCCCACATTACAACTCGAACCAACCTACGAAATGGTACAGCAAGCTGAACTCACCTCTCCTACGACATCCAAATCTGTGCCACCTACACCACTACAACCCAGCAACAGCCGTCCACCACGTCGATCAAGGTCACCACCTCGGCTCTACATTCGACGTTAAGTCCTACAACAGAACATTGCTATACCAAGGTATGATAATATTTTTTTTTCGTACATTTACAATATTGAACTTCTACATCGAACTTTATAGTGCTAATTTCAAGTGCTTATTTTTTACAGACTTGTTTTTTTTTTCTCTTTGAGTGCATTGAAACTTTTAACTTTTACCTTCCATGAACTTTTGTGCGCATTCCATCAATACAATATAATACTTATACTTTATTAAACTAAGATTTTATTCTTTAATCAATTTTCTCTAACATAATTTTGTTCATATTAAGAATTTCTTTGATTTAAGTATTTTCTTTTATCCAAAAACTTAATTACCATATTGCTATAGTTTTAAGTACATGTTTAATCCAATTAATTTTATTTTTTATCTAATTTTTACTTATATTAGAGTCTTTACAACCAATTGATTACCTCCCATGCTCTGTACAACCATCTTAATTTTTACAGGATTTTAATTATCCTTACTTATTTACTAACTCATTTTAGTACTTGTATTTTTTAACTTGTTAGTAGAACTTTTTTTGTTAATACTATTACTTACTTGTATTCAATTTTTATATTTCATGTTTTCTTATATATTAGTTAACTTGTACACTATGGTTGGACTTACATGCACTGGCGTTCTCTCTATTTTTCTTACTCCCTTTCAAACCCTTTTTCTTGTTTCAAATGTGGAGCCCACATTTTTTAACCTCGTAGGTTATGTCATGAATACAATAATTTGCATTTTCACATTTGTATACTTTAATTCCAAGAACAGTTTATTTCAGTTAATCTTCTTTGTTCATTACTTTGTAATAAATTACTTTATTAACGCGGAAACCTCAGCATCCTATTCGGTTCATTTTTAGTGACTCTTTTCCATTGTTACTTTGTAACTGCCACATTCATGAGGAAACCTCAATCTCCTGTTTTGTACACAATTACTTTATCAAGTATCCGTTGATCCAAGAAAACCTTGGATAACGTTACGGCAACGTTTCACGCGGTCCACCACATCACTTCCTGAGTTACAGTTCTGGGATTCCATCTTTACCCTCAAATGTCCGTCCAGACGACTATATATTGGAGAGCCAACCTTCAGGCCAGTAGTAGTAGTCCGAAGTGCCTAGTAGTGGAAACCAGTCAGAAGAGACCACTCCGGTTCAAGCTCGAATTCATCAAACCCAATCAGTACGCCCCATCTTACCATTACGCAGCTTCAAGAGATCATGTAAGTCCAATTTTAGAGCTTACTAACTTATTGATATGCCTTTAATGTAATTCTGCTTCTAACTTTAATGTATTAGAATAAAGTGACTATGTACCGAACATCTTATAATTAACGCCGATTCAGTAGTGTGTCTAGAACTCGTATGGTTAGCATTATTGCTCGATCCCCAGGTTCTAAGGAACCTGAGTTAAATACCACCTAACGCTCTACCTCAACTACGCCCCAACATTCTTGGGCAATAGTATTAAAGTGTATTTAACACTATTCCTAAAAATTTCTGCATCCACTCCACCTAAAAAAGTAGGTTATGCAACGTGATCAAAATAATAGGTAACAAAGGCGAAACTTTTTTTTATGCATCTTAGAGAAAAAAGTTGTTGGGCAACAAAGTTCTGCTTTATCTTAAATTAATAACAGCATGTAAATTTTCAACAAATTTTAACTCGTTACTGAAATTTTTATGTTCGTTTGTTCAGTCGTTCACATATTTTTTCGAATTCTAATATTTTGACTTCTGAATCTTAACGATAATGTATGGATTGCAGAGGAATTTTAAAATTCTGGTTTCAGATTTGAATTCAACATGAAAAAATACACAAATAATTGTATTATGAAAACTTTGTGCCTGTTAAGATAAAAAAGTTATGGAGGTTTAAAGTTTCTTCTGGCAATGCTAGCGTATCCATTTTTATCTGGTAAAACTTAATAAAATTCATAGATCACGTTACCCGTTTGTCAGTTTAGTTTTTGTTTTGTAATTTAGTTTTCTAGTGTCATTGTAATAAAAGTTACATTACTGAAATGCTGTTAACCAACCAAGAAAAAGTTGAAATTGTTTTAATCGTTGGAAATAAATACAGAACATGTAGAGAAGCAGCGAATGAATTTAATTTTAATCATCTTAACAAAAACCGTTAGTCATAAAACCGCAGCAGAGGTACTACGTAAGTTTAAACAATGCTCATCCAATTTTTTTACAAAGGAACGTATACTGAATCATCTTAATCATTACAAAACCGAATTACAAGATTTATTAGCTGTTGGAGAAAATCCAAAAATTTCAATAAGACAAATTGGCCGGAATTTAGGTTTGTGTTATGGCACTGTTCAAAATTTTTTGAAAAAGTACAAGTATAAACCATACAAACCGAAACTTAAACACACTATACTAGAAAGAGATCGGGATTTACGTTTGGAGTTTAGTGGACGGTTTATTGAAAAACTGCAAGAAAATAGAAATTTTTGGAATCAAATTATGTATTCAGATGAAGCTACATTTACCACAACAGGATAGTTTGTTCTCAAAATTCAAGGCATTGTAGCAGAGAGAACCCTCATTGGATAATTGAGTGTCGCAATCAATATTCAGAAGAAGTCTATGTTTGTTATGGTCTATTGGGGAAACGCCTAAATGGACCTTTCTTTTTTGAAGGAAATGTTAATGGTGCGACGTTTTTACACTTTTTGGAAAATAAATTTGAAGAAGTGCTGGATGATCTGCCCCTAACAAAAAGGTACAAAATGGTTCTACAGCTTGATGGAGCACCTGCACATTTTTCATTTCCAATTAGAGAACGGCTTAACAATCATTTCCCAAACAAATGGATTGACCGTTGTTCAGATAATGATTTAGCAATAGTTAAATGGGTAGCCAGATCATCAGACTTAACCCCACTAGACTACTTCTTGTGGGGTTATTTAAAATAAAAAGTGTATGCCAGCCGACTACGTTCAAGAAACGAGTTGATAGAACGAATACTTTATAAATGTCAAAATATCCCACCACAAATGATAAAAAATGCTATCCAGGAGATGCGTAAGAGAACTGAAAAGTGCATCCAGGCAGCTGGGGGATCTGTGGAAGCAGAATTTTTTATATATTAGTAAATTTATGTTTGCAATTAGAAAATTCGATTTATTTAAGAAAAGTTTTAAATACTTCAACAGCAAATGTAAGATGATTACAATTTGAAACTTTAAAATCACTTCTTTATCCCAAAAGGATGTTTGGATTTATGTGTGCTTATTAAATGTTTTTTACCGGGTTTCTTTAAGATTCTAAAATCAAAATACTAAGATTCAAAAAATGTGCGAACCACTGAACAGACGGACAGAAAAATTTCAGTAACGAGCTAAGGTACATTGAAAATATACATGCTGTTATTAATTTAAGATAAAGCAGGATCTTTTTGCCCAACAACTTTTTTCTCTAAAATGTATAAGATTCCCCTTTGTTAACTATTATTTTGATCACGCTGTATAATATAAAATACACTCTTCTTATGTATTATTATAATTACAATAAAAAATGATTGAATGTATTTTTGCTTTAACATAAATTTATTTATCAGGTGATTGTATTCGAATGTACGTTCCACCAATACATCCAATGACTCTTGGGAAGGAAGCAATTTGATAAAAGTTATTCTGAACAGTTAAACTCTCATAAATTTCAGACATTTTAATATAATTGGATCTTAAACCTGCTAACACCTCAGACCCCTCTTAACTATTCGAGAAGCAGTGGATGTATACACACCAATAAATCCGTGACAGTGGATAAATGAGCACCAGTGGCTTAAAAGCGCAGAGTTGTTAGCACCTGATTTATCGAAGTCACGCCGTTATTCCTACAAAAATAGTTTATACCAGGTATTGGATATAATGTATTTTTTAAATTCTGCAAATTTTAAAGTTAGCACATACATAACACTGCACAGTGGCGTAACTACACCCCTGCCAGCCCCCGCTATGCGGGGGGGCCCCAAGTGCAAGAAGGCCCAAACGATAATAAACTCAACTTATTCATCTTCAACGTATTTGGCAGGTAAGAAACAGTCAAGAAAATATTGCAGATAATTCAGAAACCGCAGGTTAACGAACGTTTTCTTGATGTTACTACTAGGAACTGCTGAAATACAAGAAATAATAATTAAGATAAATACTGAACACCACCTGCAGCCTGCATCCTTTCTTCTTTCTATCCGTTCTGTCCTATTTTGTAAGGGTTAATAAACAGATGAAAGAGACTGTAATCTTTAATAACAAAGATGTCTATATTATTCTTAAGTGATAAGTTGTATAAAGTGGTAAAGCATTATTAAACGACGTATAGTAGGGTTAGTTTGGTTTGTGGGATTTTAAATAGGAATAAAAGGGCTATTGTCTGTACAGTACAGATTCACAGGATGGCAGGTAGCTTAGTAACCTTCGCTTTCTAGAAATATAATACTAGAAAGAAATTCATTTTGTGGTTTCTAGTCAGCTGGTTGCAACGTATTTGCATTAGCTGCATTATATATAACGGAAAGGAAGTAAAAAGCATTCCAGTACGTTTTACTCAATAGTGTTGTGTTCGTATTACAGGAGGTCTTTCATATTTAAACGTAAGTATTTATATCTATTTTTATTAAACTACTATTGATTTGATCATAGTTGAAGTCGCGCTGAGAAATACATATAAATAAATCTTTAAGCATTCAATAAAATCATTTATATTTTGTTAATTAAAGCATTTAAAGCAAAGTATGTATGTGTTATTTGTAATTTCAAAAGGCTTTTAAATAATTATTACTTATCTAATTACATTATAATTAATTTCATTCAAAATTGCAGGAAATAATATACAATGAGCACTACAAGCGGCGCTGCAAAAAACGAAAAGGAAACTATTGGAAGAATCAAAGAGCAAGATTCCAAAAATAAGTTCCTTTTTACTTCTAAAGAGTCCGAAAACAAGAACAATCTATGAAAGAAATTGGGCTTTCGACAGTAGCATCTACTAGTTCCGCTACAGACGAACAGCAGTCGTCAACAATTTTAAAACTCTCACCCAGGGCGCAAGTACATCACATAATGACGGCCGCGATAGAAATTTGGAACTAGATACCACTACAATTACAGAGGTAAATGTGAGTAGTACTTTTCACTTAATGAACTATCTATGGATCTGACGAAAGAATATCCAACCGATTTTGCACATTTTTAAAAATCAATGTTTTACAACATGACAATTTAAGAAAAGAAATAATTAATTACGGATTGTGTAGACCAGATGGTGCGTTTCCTAAAGATAATAAAAATAGAAGTTTTTCAGTTCACTATTATTACTTAATAACTGCAAGCGAAAATAAAAGCAATACGTTAAACTTACCACACAATTCAAATGGGTGGTTGTGTTATTCTAAATTAAAAATTGTGTTTATTGTCAACCATGTTGGCTGTTTGCTTCAGTAAGGTCAAGTTGGACGACCGGAATTAATGATTGGCAGGGTTTATAAAAAAAAATTAAAGAGCATTTGCTTGCTCAATCTCATTTAACTTGTTGTTTTATTTACGATATGTGGAAAAAAATTATACCATAGATAAGAAAGATACTCTACTATTAAAACAAGAAACTGAATTTTGGAAAATGTTTTACACAGACTTTTCAATGTTACTTTAACACTATCCCAGCGCATGCTGTCATTTCGAGGACATAGAGAAAGTTTTTCTGATTCAAAAGACAGTTACAACGGTAATTTCTTAAGTTTAGTTCATTTAATTAGTAACTATGATCCTATATTACAAAAGTGCTTGAACGACCCAAAGGTTCAATTAAATATCTTTCCCAAAAATTCAAAACGATATTATTAATACTTTAAGCGCACACTTAAAAATATTTTATTAAATAAAATTAGATCCGCTCCTTTTTCTCAATCATAATAGACACTACACAGGATATAACTAAGATTGATCAATTAAGTAAAATTGTAAGATATATTGATTTTAAAAAGACAGCTTGGGAGAGGTAACCAAAATAGATATTTGTGAAACTTTTGTGGGTTTTACAAAAGCAGAGTCCCAATCTGCTGAAGGACTATGTAATACTATATTAAGCAATTTAACCAACATGCAATTAGATATAAATAAATGTAGAGGGCAGGGCTACGATGGAGCTAACGTTATGAGCGGTACGTATTCTGGCGTGCAAAAGAGAATTTTAAACATAGAGCCTGCAGCCTTATATATGCACTGTAGTGCCCATAACTTAAATCTAGTCATAAATGATGCCGTTAAAGGTATAAAAGAAATAGAATCGTTTTTCTACTTTTAGAAAAGATATATACATTTTTGCTAATAGTATAGTAAGATGGAATTGGCTTTCTGTTTTAAAAAATTTCACACAATTGAAACGCTTAAATCTGACACGTTGGGCGGATCGAGTAAAATCTTTAGCTGCCATAAGAATTCGGTATAAAGATATAGTAATGTCTCTTAATAAAATTATTATGATATCAAAAAACAGATGAACGAAATGACGCAAAGCAAATATTAACTAGCATGGATAATTTTAATTTTATTTTTTAAGTGTTTTTAAGTCAAATTCTAGAAGAGCTTAACAAGCTCTCACAAACTGCTCAGAGTGAAAAGGCGAATATTAATCAGATAACTCTCTTATTTCAAAAACTTTAAAATTTTTCAAGGAAACAAGAAATAACTATTCCAACATCAAGGAGGAAGCAGCGAAAGTTGCAGGGCAATGGAATATTAAACCGGAATTTATAAAAAAGGCAACCAAAAATAAAAAGCATTACGATGAATTATCCAATGATTATCGATTTAATGATGAAGAATTTAAATTTAAAATAAATGTATTTTATCGCGTAATGGATATTATAATTTCACAGCTGTCGAATCATTTTAAATCGCTTTTTCATGTAAACGAAAAGTTTAATTACTTAGAACCTAATGTATTTTTGAATTTAACTGCAGACGATATTTTATCTAAGGCAAAACAATTGCAAAATTTTACTACAAAGATTTAAATGATGCTATAGGTATAGAACTTACTACACTCAAAAATAATAGACTTATTTGTGATGAATTAAAAATGTTAACGGTATCTTACAATTTTAGAATATCTAGTACTTTCCAAATCTACAGGTTCTAGCAGTTTTCCAAACACCATAACAGCCTTAATGTTATACCTAACTTTACCCGTTAGCGTTGCAAGTGCGGAGAGATCTTTCTCAAAATTAAAAATTATTAAAAATTATCTTAGGAACCGCACTTCACAAGATAGATTAGACGATTTATCCCTCTTAGCAGTAGAACATGACACTGCCAAAAATATGAATATAGAGGATACAATAAACGCGTTTGCAGCAAAACATGCAAGAAAAACAAAATTTTGAATTTGATTTGGAATGTCTGCTAGCTCATAGGTTTTTACTGTATCAAATTTTTAGGTGTAAATAATTTTGTGCGGCGTATAAATATGTAGATTTAATATTAATTAACTTATAAGTTTGAATTTATGTAATTTGGTTTTATAATTAATAAAGCACTTGATTAATATAGTATATGTATTTAATTCTATACTGCTTCCTTCTCTACATGTACTATAATTTAAAAATATGGCTAAATATAAGCCAGTAAAAGTAATACATTTTAAAGAGAGCCCACTTTAAAATTTTTGCGGGGGGGCCCAAAAATCGTAGTTACGCCACTGACACTGCAACTTATTTATCCTCATCAAATTCTAACACATGCTCTATTTGAGTCAATACTTGTAAAATAGTTCTTTTGGTTAATCTAAATCTTTGAAAACATGTCAACTCATCCATTTCATCAAAATAATTGGATCTTTTATTAGTCCGTCTAGGAAACCCGTTGTCCACAATATCCAAAAATGTCTAAATCATCATTTAAAAACTCCATAATGATACAAAAACACTAAAACTAGGGAAGAAATCGTTACTAATAAATTATGAAGGGAAAAATTGATATTAGTTTACATTAAGTTTGAAGTTAGAAATCGCTCCTTAACATATTTAATAGACGAAATTTGGCTACTTAGTTTAAGTTATTCTTAAGAACACTTATTTGGGTGGTGCAAACAAAAAGTACATGATATTCTCCTCTTAACGCTAAGGAACTCTTAAATCAGGAATTATGAGTGTGGTGCAAACGGGCATAAGAGACCTATTCTATTAGCAATTTTGCAGGTCATATGATATAATTACAGAGGCCTAGAACTTCTTATATTCTTAATTAGTTTTCCAATCACTCTAAATTCAAAATTCAACAAAACACTACAAGAAGATCGTCACGTTGTTCCGTAAGCTACTTCATGTTCGTATTATAATCAACGCTTTAATGCTAAGTATGGCCATTGCATCAAGTCCTTCCCGCGGTCCCGTTTATTCTCGAAATAAACTTTCTGCTTTACAGTATATCGTTGTTAAAGTTAAAAAATTTTACACGCGTTTCTACTTTGGGAAAATCGGAGTTCAGTTTGTTTTCCATTGTGATTTCGAACACTTTTCCCATTATTATCCTTATTATCTAGAAATTTATGAAACTGTTAAAGTTCATCAGAAATTTCAAAATTTATGTTCTAAGGATAATTAAACACTACTTTATATACGTAATCTTTTCACTAGCTAAAAAATCGCAGATACTGTATTGTTAAATTTCTTGTACTAATAAAGATTGCTGTATATATACATTTATTATTAACCCATCATGCAGTTACCCGACGTTCACACTCACTCTTTAGAAAAGCAACAATATTACATTTTATAATCCGTCATTCAAACAAGCTTGCTTTGTATATGCCCGTGTCTGCTTATAGTGTTGACTAGGCGAACACAGCTGAACACAGAACAAACCAAAAAACCGTGAGAATTTCCAACTCATTTTTTGTGGTACCAAAAATCAGCACGTTCATTGGCCAAACAAAGTTTGGACATTCTTTTACACTCGAAAATTGATGCACACAATTTCATTGGTTAAATACATCATTAACGTTTTTCAACACAGGTAGCATAGGAAATGAAAGTGTATAAATACAATTACAAATTCTCCGAAAGACATTCGTTAATGCTCCCCATAGCTTAAATAATCAACTGGCAGTGCTCACCATAGCCTGTTAACACTTCAGCGAGCAGCGCTTTCCATAGCCTGCTAAAACTTCAGCGAGCAGAACTCCCCATAGCCTGCTTTTTCTTCGACAGTGACGCTGTCCGCCGCCGTACCTGGGACACGTCACAGTAATTCATCAATAAATAGTTATTAAACTACGTTCCGAGAAATCGTTTATTGTGAAGACACAGCTTGCGTCTGTCAACTCTACCTCCGGGACACCACCCCCTAGAGTTCAACGGCGACGCACTCGGCGAGGCTTAAGGCACCACTACAACGACGTCTTCCCAAGAGTTCCTAAAATCTTTCGAACTACTCCAAGCTGTACATATGTCCATACTATAATTCCTTACACTCTCGCGTTGTCTCACAAGTAAAACACGAAGCTTTTCGAAGAGCTCCGAAGACCACCGAAAACTTCTGGGCCTCTTAAAACTGTAAATATTTTTAACTATCGTTATTCAAGTACTTACTTGGGCTCACAAGTAGATTTCGAAGCCTTCCGAAAAGTTCCGAAGACTACCGAAGACTCTAAACCCCTCCATGCTTGTATATATGTTCAATTTATAGTTCTTATATTCATATCATAATTCTTTATACCCTCATGTTGTCTCACTAGTAAATCACCGCCGAAAACGTCTAAACCTCTTCAAACTTACTCGACCTCACAAGCCAATTTCGAAGCCTTCCGAAAAGTTCCGTAGACTACCAAAGACTTTTACACTTTTTTAACTATATATATATATATATATATATATATATATATATATATATATATGGTCCCTATAGTAGGGGACAAAGAATACTACTACAGTAAGTGTGCTTATCGTAAAAAGCGATTAAAAGGCGCAGCAAGGGGCAGAAGCCTTGCTGGCTAAAAGATATTGGAGAACACGAACTATGTATGATGGCGAGCTCACAAGTAAAATTCTTGTCCGGGGGTAAAATACCCCTTATTGGGATCTCCGGAAGGGGGTACTTAGGGCTCGTCATCGTAAGAATTTAAAACAACGGTTCGATTTAGTTATGGGGACTTGGAATATAAGGTCATTACTTAGAGTAGATAAGTTAACGAATTTATTAGTCAAAAATGAGAAAAGGAGAGCTGGACATTTTAGGTATTAGTGAGGTAAGATGGGCAGATAGTAATGACTTTTAAAAAGATAATTATAAAATAATTACAACTTCTTCAACTAATGGACAGGCAGGGGTAGGAATAGTGTCGGGTAAAAGATTAGGACGTAAAGTTAAAGAGTACTTATAATTTAGTGATAGAATAATTATAGTTAGATTGGGTACGAAACCCACAGACACTGTTTTAGTACAGGTTTACATGCCTACAACTCAGTACGAGGATGAAGAAGTAGAAAAGTATACGAAGATATAAATAGCATAGTGAGACAAGTAAAGGGAGATGAGAATTTAATAGTTATGGGCGATTTTAATGCGTCAGTAGAAGAAGGTAGTGAGGGAAAAATGATAGAAAATTGGATATGGTAGCCGAAATGATAAAGGAGAAAAATTAGTTGAGTTTTACCAGGAACATGATTGGTAACTGTAAACACCCTATTCGAACAACATGTTGGAAGAAGATATACTTGGAAAGCGCCAGATGATAGGGCTAAATGCCAAATAGATTATATTTTAGTTAAACAAAGATTTAGAAACCAAGTTAATAACTGTCGTAGTTATCCAGGGGCTGACATAGATAGCGATCATAACTTAGTTAAAATGAAGTGTAATCTAAAATTCAAAGAATTGAGAAAGGCTAAAAGAGAGGGATGGGATTTAGGTAAGCTTAATGATAGTGAGGTAAAAGAGAAATATAAACAAGTATTAGATTATAAGATCAAAAATATAGCTATAGGAGAAAACGTAGAAAATAATAGAAAGAAATAAAAAGGGCTGTACATGATACAGCAACACAGACTATAGGTAAGAAAAAAGTAGAAGCAAGAAAACACTGGGTAACAAAGGAGATATTAGATTTAATAGAGAATAGAAGAAAGCTTAAACCTTTCACAGAATTGGATACTGAAAGTAAGCAAAAATATAAGAGTTAGAAATAAGATAGTACATGAGTGTAGAAAAGCTAGAAATAAATGGATGGAGGAGAATTGTAAGAAAATACAAGATAATTTGAGAGTAGGTAAGGCAGACAGGGCTTACAGAGCAGTTAAAAAGTTTTTCGTGGAGGATAGGAAAAAATATAATAGTATTAAAGATGAGAATAATGAGCTTCTAATAAATAAAGTTGAGGTAGCAGATAGTCGTAAAAGATGTTTAGAAGATTTATATAAAGGAGATGATATGGATGAGTTAGATAACGACCAAGAAGAGGATGTAGAAATAGGGTTCTCAATACTAAGAGAGGAATTTGATAGAGCTGTTAGGGATCTTAAACTAAATAAAGCACAGGAGGGACTAGAGAACCGATACTAATGATTAGCGTAATTATCGAAGAAAGGTTACAGAAAAGTAAAAAGACTCATTTCGCGTTTGTATATTTAGAAAAAACATTTGATAGGGTTATTTGGATTGTTATGTTCAGGGTTTTGCGAAAAATAGGAATCTTTTATAGGGATAGAAAAAATAATTTACAGTTTATATAAAAACCAAAGCGTAGTAAATTGACTTGATGAAATAGAAAAGGAAGCTAAGATTAAAAATGGTGTTAGACAGGGCTGTATACTATCTTCCTTGATTTTTAATGTTTATATTGAGGAAGCTTTAAACTTAGCTAGAGAGAGAAAAAAGAAAAGAGACAGGTATTAGTGTACAGGGACAGAAAATAAACATGTTACGTTTTGCAGATGATACAGCCATTATAGGAGAGTCTAGAAAAGAGTTAGGAGAGTTTTTAAATATTTTATATGAGATACTACAGAGTCACTATAGTTTGAGAATTAACTCGTGAAAGACAAAGATAATGACAAGTGAGTGACAGCCTAGTTCTAAACCAAAATTAAAAATAGGTAATATCGAGTTAGAGGAAGTAGATGAATTTTGCTATTTAGGTAGTATAATTATAAAGGACGGACGTAGCTGAAGGGATGTAGTAGCTACAATAGCTCAAGCTAGAAAAATGTTTTTAAAAAAGAAAGACTTACTAATAGTTAATAGTATTAGTTTATATAATAGAAAAAGTTTCTTAAAATCGTTCGTATGGAGCGTTCTATTATACGGTAGTTGAACTTGGACAATTAAAGAGGTAGATAAAAAAATATAGAAGCTTTTGAAACTTGGTGTTATTGGAGAATATTAAAGATTAGTTGGACAGATAGAGTAAACAAATGAGGAAGTTTATAGAAGGATAGTTGAGGAACCCTGTATGTGGAAACAATTAAAGGTCAGGAGAGATAGAATGATAGGGCATCAGTTAAGACTATTTAGTAAGGTCTTAGATTATAGACTACCAAATAAAAATAGAGCAGGAACACCTAGACAAAGCTGTATTAGTCAAATTATTAGAGATTTAGGTTGTGAAGGTTATGTAGACCTTTTTTGACTAGCTCAAAATAGAAAAGAATTTAGAGCTGCGTTAAACCGACCTTAAGTAAGTCCGAAAACTAAAATAAATAAATAAATAAATAAAAATTAGTTAACTAAATGTCACCATGACATAAGTCACAATTAGTAAGCGGTTTGGCATGTTGGTAGCGATTTGTTGCTTAAGCCTTACCATAACATAATTTAATAAACGTCACCATGACATAACTCACATTTAGTTAGCAATCTGACATGTTGACAGCGATTCGCCACTTAAGCCTTACCATAACATATAACTTAATAAACGTCTCCATGACATAACACACAATTAGCTAGCGGTCTGGCATGTTGGCAGCGATTCGTTGCTTAAGACTTACCATAACATATAATTTAACACTTTTACTTTTTTGCAAGGATAACCAGATAATATTTTATTTCCTTATAAATGGGAATCATATAAACATGTTGGAGTTCTTTAACAACCATCAGGTTGGTAATATCTATGTAGAACCGGGTAGATAGGAAAACGATAGAAGAGTATAGGCAGACCTAGACCAAGCTATATTAGTCAAATTATTAGAAATTTAGATTGTGAAGGGTATGGAGAACTTTTTAGATTAGCACAGTATAGAAAAATAGTTATAGCTGCGTTAAACCGACCTTAAGTAAGGTCGAAAACATTTAGACCAGGGTAGAAAATTAAATAATCACATCAAATAATTTTAATCACCGTGTAGAAGCTTTGGGAAGAGGTACGCTTTATTAAAACCGTGAAGCATAAAAGGTTATTAGTTTCATTAAACATAAGAGATTTAAATCATGTACAAGACGCTTTATATCAAAAGAAACAGTATTAACAAGCTCTACGGGTAATGTAATTATTCCTAAACAAATGGAAATTACGTGCAAAATTTATATTAATTAACCCTATTTTAAGTAACCGGTAGTAAAACAAAGTGTACACATAATAATTAATAGTTAACTTGTATTCGCTAAAAATGAAAGGATAGAAGTCAATTTTAATTGGAGTTAATTAAACCATTATTAATAATAAGCATAAAAGTGTGAAAATCCAAGATTATAATACCAGAAAATAAAGCTCTGAGAATTAATATTATTTTGAACACCTGCGTAGTTTAAATATCACGTACGGCGAAAATTGGGTAGATAACAAATGGTTTCAAAGAATCTTGAAGAAACCGTGGCTTAATATTCACGAGAAGGTGCGATACGGGGTTATTAAACCCAGATAGTCCACATGGACTAAAATAATCGATAATAAAGAATATCAATTTGCATCAATAAGAACAGGTTAGATAGAGACAGATAATATGCACAAGACCGAGACACATATAGTAAAAGGCGTGATTTAAGCAACGTCACGAGGGTCACAATTGGTTGAAAATAGGATGCAAATATCAGAGGTAGAAACAACGATTTCTGTATAAAATTTAATTAGTTATTCTCGGACATGTTTGCGTGCCGTGTTGAAATTTCTGAGATTTAACTGGGGCGAGTACAAAATTCGTAAAAACCGACGCGCGGGCTACGGACTGGGAACATGGCATGAGAAATTCTTTAGAATTACCCGTTTTGGGGAACAGACCGACAGACAGGCTTTTTGCTATATATACCGAGGTGAATATAAACAAGCTCTCTGAGACTTTTAACTATTCGATGCGTTAAAAGCTCTTACATCCGCGACTTGATTGAAGATGTTAAACAGTGCATTTTAGTTTGATAAAATAATTTAAAGTTTGCTCGTATATTTTAGTGATTCAAAATAGTTTGTTATTTACGTGCTAACATGAATGTACTTCAGTGCACTTAGCTACAAGGTAATAAAATTTAGTATCACTGTACCAATTAGCAAAATTTACAACGACAAATGTATACACAAAAGTAGGCAGTTTTGGCGTATCTTGGTGAAAGAAGTATGAATTTCTTTGTTATTTTTCGGGGGTGTTAATAATTAAATGGTTCAAATACGTGTCTGGATCCACGAAACAAGGGTCAGATATACACAGATGAGGTCCGGAAAAGCCCAGAAACAACTTTAAATAAATGGTGATGGAGAAAATTTTAAAAGCGTTGAGAATTAGAAGCCGTAAATATAATCCTGTTGGAATGGTGTGATTAACTAAAGGGACGATGTACATTAAAGCTACGAGGACAGTAACCTTCAGGTAAATTATACTATTTTGTTTGACATTTTGGTGTGTGTTGAATAACTTTATTATACTATTTTGTTGGACATTTTTGTGGGTGTTGAATAACTTTATAATTGATTTACTTTAAATGGACATTAGTGAAATTGTACTAACCATAAAATTTTAATTTTAAGATGAAATTTGCTTGTTTAAGTAGAAAGGGTATTTAGTATTGATGTTCTGAATTATGATGAAACTTTGGGTATGTCTTTGAGCTCAATTAGACGAACCTGGTTAATTAACGTAAAGGGTGGTAGATGCTCCTTTATACTCAGACTCCGGTCTGCTTATATTGTTATATTAATTAGTAGGCATCCTACAAGGACTTTAATTCTGGATGCACGTTAAAATGATAATAAAATTAATCTTGAAATTCTTTTAAAACTGAATTATATGCTGAAATTTAATTTAAAAATTTAATGTATTCTGAATATTGATGTAAATAGAGTTAACGTTGATGTTTGTGGTAGGAATGTGTTGTTTAATTTTATGAATGAGGAGGTTTATAAAATTAGGTGAGCAGCCGAGGCGAAAACAGGATCACAGCAGTTTATGACGCCCAATCGGTGGGACTAGAATTTTTTGTTGAAAGGACCCAGTTCCCGCATTCAAAGGAGTATATCACAGCAGTTTATGGCGACCACAACGTGAGGTCTCGAATTCCAGATAGTGTTTAACTATTCCAGGAAACTGGCGATCTGAGAGAGAGAGTTTTTGTGTGTATAAATTTAAGAGTATTTTGAGTGTGTGTGAGTGAGTAGAACGTATGCAGAGAAAAGAGTGGTTAAGGAGTCAAGGAGTGGAAATTGGAAGTGACGATAGTGCATTGTGTGAGAAAATTTCGAAAATGGAAGAAGCTGGAGGCAGTAGAGATCAGTCGAGGACGGAATCAGGAGAAACAGGAAATGAGTTAATGATGAGAATGTTAGAGGAAATGCGATTAGCTAGGGAAGAATCGAATAGAGCGAGAGAGGACTCAAATCGGAAATTTGACCGAATGAATGAGACATTAACAGGAGTTAGGGAAACCCTAAGTGAGAAAATAGATAAGACGAATAAAGAAGTTTCAGAATTTAAAAATAGTCTTACCGTAAAGATGGGGGAAGTTGAAAATAGGGTTGATAAAAATGAGCGTGACATTACAGGTCTTCGACAGGAAATGGGACATTTAAAGTCCGAAGTACGCATGTTCTGTGAAGAAGAGATTAATGTAAAAATGACTGAAGTGACGGACTCATGTAGGGATCAGTTAGGCAGGGTAGAACGCGAAGTTAGTAGTATTAAATACAACATGTCAAATTTAACGGGGGATGGTCCCAGATTTTCTACAGGTGGAGTATCATTGGACCAACACATGAAATTTTATGGCGATAACAGGGTAAATCCACAAATTTTTATTAATAGTGTAAGAAATCTAGTGGGAAATTTATTTGACAAACAGACTAAACTAAATACGATAAAGGCTTTATTAAAGGACAATGCGGAAGCGTGGTACAATTTAGTAGGACAGGACATAGACACCTACATGGACTTTGAGGACAGATTTTTAAAGCACTACTGGAGTGACCACAGACAAGACCAGGTACGAGACGACTTAATCACAGGGAAGTTTAAGGGAGAATTTTCAGGAAGTAGGGAGCAATATGCTATACGCAAGTATAGCATAGCAAAGCAACTGAACCCACCACTGACGGACCGACAAATTATTAAGTATTTATCACGACACTTCGAAGTAGACATAAGACAACACGTAGCACTACAGAACATAGTGGACAGAGAAATGTTTCTAGAATACCTGCAGAGGTACGACGACGTAAGTAGTGGACGACCTCGGGAAAATAGGGAAAGACAGATCAACACAGTTAGGTTTGACAATAGACGGGACAACTATGCTAGAAGGGGGAATAGTTACGGATACCAGCGACCGAATTGGGAACAGAGACGACCATACGTTAGGAGTAATAGTTTAGGAAGGGGACCTGCACAGAGACCGGGACCTACCAGAAGGAATAGTTCACCGGACATGAGGGGGACAGCTAATACAGACACGGAACGAGTGGAAACGCCTAGGACGTACGCTGAGGTGACGGCTAGACCAGGACCGAGTAGGGAAAACAGACCTGGACAGGATTTTTAGAACGCGACAGACCACTAGATTTCAGTGTAAATGTATATGAACATCCACGTGAATTTTTCAAAATTGAGGAGGAAGTAGAGCCAGAAACTGAGGAAAAATTATGTTTGCCAATTATTAATTTAGAAATTTTTGAGAATAATGTAGAAGTATTACTTGATACAGGGGCAGAGGCGAGTTTAATATCGGAGGAATTCGTTAGCAAAATTAGGGATAAGGTTTGTGATAGAATTATGCCTATAAAGCGTAGCCATTTAGTAGCTCCAAATAAAAAGAAGTTTGCTGTAGTAAATAGTGTTGTGGTGCTTAGGATAGATATAGGAGGTTTAAGCTGTGACCAGGAGTTTGTAATTGTACCTGGACTGAAGTTTCAGAGCATTTTAGGTGTTGACTGTATGATGAAGTTAGGGGTTTTGATAGATATGGAGAGAAAGGTAGTAAGGATTAAAGATAGGGTAGTGCCATGGAAGGGCAGTTATGAAGTCACAGAGGATGACACGGGGTTTAGTATTAATGTAGTAGAGGTAGAGGATGATGAAGGTAAACAGATCAACACAATAAGATGTCCAGAGGATAGGAGAGTAGAGGTTTAAGCTTTAATACAAAAACATGCAGAAGTAGTGGGGGTAGAAGCAGCATATCGGGAGCAGGTGAAGGCAGAATTATTTTTGACGAGGTTAAGTGGCAAGTTTGTTTTTAATAAAGTAGATTTAAGGAATTCATTCTGGCGGATTCCATTACACAAGAATTCTAGAAGGTACGTAGGATTTTCCGTAGAGAGAAAAATCGATAATTTTAAAGTAGTATCGTTTGGTTTGTCGGCAGAAAAGGAAATGATAATGAATAAGAAACAGACAAGTGTAGGGACTAAAGAAGAAGCAATATTTAAGAGTCAGGATAATAGGGATGATAAGTTTATTGTATGTGAGATAACAGGGATGTTAAGTATAGATATAGAAGGGGGAGAAATAGGGATGAAGAGTATTAGGATGGTGAGAAGAAAGACTTGGAGGGTCAAGAAGAGAGTTAGATTTAAATAAGATAGGGATAGCATAGGTGTATATAAAAGAGTAGAAGTAAGTGGTTATAGAAAATAAAGCTAGGTATAGGATAAATATGGGAGATAATTAGAAATAGGTTTAGGATGAGGATAAAGAGTAAATGTAGGAAGAAAATAAGATAGGTTAAGTATAGATATTTCATATAAGATTAGTGGAGAGTTAGGAATAGAGTAAGAGTAGGATAGGCATATAGGATTAGGTAGGAGGAAGTAAAGTATAGTGAAGATTAGTTAAAAGTTAGGAGTAGGATAGGTATATAGGATGTATATAGGATTAGATGGATAAGTAGGATGAAGTTAGGGATAATTTCAGTTTATAGAATTAGGTGAGAGTTAGGAATAGGATAGGGATATAGGATAGGTGTAAATTTTTTTTTGGATTGGAGACAAAGTAGGTAAGTTAGATAGATAAGGGTAGAGAGAGATAGGCAATTTTTTTTGTAATTTTTTTTTGTCTAAATACTTTATATTTGCATTCAAATAAGTGGGATTATTTGTATTCAAATAGGGGGAAAATACTCATATTTAGATTTGTGTATCTCATTTTCTTTGTCGGACGTAATGTAAATCAATGGTGAGGGGACGCTAGACATCAGAATAAACGTGACAGCGCATATGCAATAACCGACAGCCACGCCCAATATTATCTGACAGTGTTATAATGCTGTACTTTTTTGTATTGGAAATTGCTGTAAATAATTTTTCTTGCTAGTAGTTTAGACATGTTAATAGTATTTTGTGTTAGTTTTTAATAAGTTCATTATCATTTTTGTGTTACACTACATTATTCAAAATCATAATAGACATTAATTCCTCTTTAAGGATTATTCTATATTTATCTTTATTTTGGTAGTATATCTTGTAATAGTTTATACTGTAATAAATAGTGTAGAGCTTTTCACATGCTTATGTGTGCATATATGCTCATTATGCAATCGAAGCCACGGTTAACTTAGGATTTTGGATGGTATTTATTTTTATGCTGAATTTTGTTGCAGTTAGATATTGTGCTAAACATCATGGTTTACTGCTTAGTTTGCGGCACTGCTTCTACTGAAGTTAATCGTAGGTACAACTTTCCTAGGAATCTCGAAAAGTAAGTATTTTTAAATGTAACATAAAATTTTACGTTTTCACTTGTAGATCACGATTGTGGCAAGAAGAAATTGGCATGAGGTATATTGGCGAATCGTTTCATACTAGATTTATATGTTGCAAACATTTTAACACTACTTGTATAATGTAGTTTTATATCTTTAAGCCCAGGTATTACACTTAAAAGTTAAAAAGATTGGAAACTAATTTTGTTTACTATCTTACATGTAATAGAGGCAGGCATAATTTTTAATTATTATACAAAACTATAGGTAACTATAATCCTAAATCTTAATTGTTATACTTGTACATTAATAAAAAAAAAGTAGTTTGCTGGTTTATTACATTTCCATGAATTTCTTACACCATAACCACCATAATATCAAGGATGATAGTAAAACCATGATTGTAAGTTAAAATTTTAAATAAAACTTAATACCAAATCTTTATTTAGAACCATAATTAATTATGTAACAGGGATTTTTACATATGTTGCACAATTAATAGCTTTACATAAAGATTTGATAAAGTTATATTTAAATTGCGATTTAACTACTTTTGAATTTAAAACTATCATAAAGATTTTCTATCTTAGATTATAGTGAAAGCCGTCACTTTAGAAACGCCGGTTAGTCCTTCAACGATAAACTTAATCTCGTTTGTATAATGGTCCTTTTAACATATGCATCCTCTTGCGTATGGTTCTAGGGTTTGCCCAGGAGTACCTACCCAAAACATTTTTTTAAATATAAAACAAGAGTTAATTTTTATTAGAGATAGTGATGAGAATGCAGCTTTCTCAAATTCTGATAACAAAGAGTCCATTAAAATTACCATTACACATATATCGTGGCGGATTCCACACATAACCGTTGCAGATGCTTAAAGATACATCTTCAACGCGATGTCATCATAGGTATAATCTTTCGCGCTTGAGAACTACACGAATACCCAGAATTACATACAATCTACACGCTGCATTAAATTCTATTGCTGAAGTCATTGTTTAAATTAGTTCTATTCGCAAAAAAACCCGAAATGCAATTTAAATAAATGTTTACTGCTGTTAACGATCCAATCCAAAAACAGATACACCTTTTGCTGCTCATAGTTTGATATGAACCATTAAGAAATCAAAGGGTTAAATTTTTTATTTAGCCCATCGACAAAATTTTGGGTGCGCTTTTGAGCTAGAGAATGTTTTAGAAATATTTAGTAGGGCTTTTAATTTTGCGTTTGATGTGCCATTTACAATCCCGTACGAAAAGTGTGATGAGTTTGAAACAAAATTAAAATTTGGTTGGAGCTGACATTCATTAAGGCTGGAACTTTATCTGAAAAAAACTGTATGAGCTATATTGAGTTTGAAAATCAATGTTACAGCTTACTATGAGGGCAGCTGTGGACTGATAACCAGACTATCTTAAATCCTTATAAAAATAATCGTACCTGGACATATGGAGTAAAGCAGCTTCATAGTGATAGATATCAATTTGACAAGTATTTGTTTCATAGAACATAACAGGTCTACAATTAAATGTCAATAAACACTGACAAATATGTCCAAAATTGTGACACAATGTCGGTTTTGTGCTTCATATAGTTTTAGGAGTGACAGACAATTTGCAACAATTCGTCACTAATTTTCTTGACAAATTTATTTACGAAACACAGTAACTGTAATATTTCCATACAATTTGATTTATTTGTCAACCGATCAACTAAAAATTGATAGGGAAATCACCCCGTGTTACATTGTTAGGACAAATAATTTTAGAAAGGCTTTCTGTGGTCATAATATTGTGATGTTATTTATTATTAATAATTTGTGTGTTGTAATGAGTTAAGGTAATAGTAGCAGTGATAATAACATTAGGGATATGGAAGAGAATAAGCTAAGCAAAAATTTCAAGCAAAGAATAAACTTCAATGAACCTTTAAGGGATTTGACATCCAAAGAACAATTCCGTATTAGCTGTGTGGTTGCTGACTTCTTAAATAACCAATTTGATGTGTACCGGCAGCTAGGTTGTGGTGCACAATACCATGTTACTTCTGATGCCCATAGGCTGTTCAAAATAACAATTCATCTTGTGTAAAACAAGTATGCTTGATACTGGTAAAAAACTTACTGTCTGAGGAGGTTTCATGTCAGGCAGGAAATGTACAAGTAGTGCCTGAGGGTAACCAATTTGCCTAGAGTTGCTGAAATTGTGGATGGGTTGTTAATCAATATATGTGTAACTATTGATAATAAGGCCATAGTTGTGGACAGGAATGGAAGTCACTTCATCAATATAATGGCTGTATGTGGATCTAACTTAGAGTTTTTTATTTCAAGTGCTCGATGAAAAGGTTGTGAGAGTTCTGCGGTGTTCGTCATTACCAATGTAGTACCTTCGAGTGGAGCATTGGAAAATGACATGTAGTCATTAGCGGCGGCTCCATGGCGTAGTTGGTATGCAAGTGACTACTACACCCAAGGCCCAGGGTTCAAATCCTGACACGGGCTACTTGAAAAATGTTAGGCGAGCATTTTTCACAAAAATACGTCCTCGTTCGGATGATAGGTAAAATGGAGGTCCCGTGTGTGTGTTGTAATGCACGTTAAAGATCCTTACGTTGCTTGGAACAGCAAGGGTTCGACAAAATTCAAAATTTTTTTAGTAAAAAAAACTCGCTTACTGACCAATGCAGCACATTGAGTGATTTAATTTCCCACTTTTAAGGAGGAATTTACATAAGAACAATTTTTTAATACATAACAAGTGGTATAGTTTGATAGGTGGCTTTATGGCGTAGTGGTATGTGTGTGACTACTACGCCCAAGGTCCCGGGTTCTAATTCCGACATGGTCCACTTGAGAAATGTTAGGCGAGCATTTTTCACAAAAATATACCCTCGTTCGGATGAGAGGTAAAATGAAGGTCCCGTGTATGAGTGTTGTCATGCACGTTAAAGATCCCTACCTTGCTTGCAACAGCAAGGGTTCGGCTAAATTCCAAATTTTCCAGGTTAAAAAACACGCTTCCTGGCCAATGTAGTACCTTCGGGTGGAACATTGGAAAATCACATGTAAGGGATAGTTTGATAAAATTATAAGTAGCTAAACATTTTATAAATAGCCTACAAATGTGCATTCAGTGAATTGTAGAATTAAATTATAAACAATTGACAATAGAGGCTATTTGTACCACAATAATGCAAAGATAGTAAATACATATGCCCATAAGTATTTGCTATACGATGCATGGATGAAGCACAAACAAGAAGTAATAAAATTTGTAAATGATTGATAATAAAACTTAAAGTCTTTGTGCATGAGACATCAAGATTTGAAATGTGATTTTTATAATGATATGCTTTGATCAGGGTCTTCTGATACTTGTTTGTTAACACAGCACTTGATGATGCTGGTTTACAAAGTCATCCTAATTCAAACTGAAACGTTATTTTATAATATATAAGCCGTCCTCTTATATATTTTGATAAGTTAATTTGCATAAACTGTTACGCAGTTTCAATCCCAAAAATTAGATAGATATGTTACAGGACAGCTCGGAGAAGTACGTCGCCAATAATACTGTCAGCCTGAAAATTACCATTGACCCCCAAACTGTAAACAATGAGATACGTATTTGTTACTTGCCAATTAGATATGTATAAGGGTACTATAGTTCATTGCGTGCCTGTACAGAGAGCGTAAGAGTATTGCACAAATTTTACAAATGGTATTATTTAAACAATTTATATAATGAACACGAGTTAAGTATACTAGGATTAAGCTTGAGTCCTTCCAAATAATTAAATCACAGAAAACCCTATTAATAAGGCCTTGATTACGGCGTTTGCCACGCTGAAATATCAATGACGTTCTTCATTCCTCGATTCTACAAGGCGTGGCATTTCAGTGGTCTCTCTAGATAAGATTAGCAGTGAAGTTCATTGTTTATTTACCTACAACATATACGAGGGGTGCTCGATATGTATCGAGAATATGTAACAAAAACAAAACTTAAAGTGTGAAAACTTTTTTACTGTTTTTCAAAATATTCTCCACGATTATTGATATGCTTTTGCATACGTTGGAACCAATTTTCATAGCATTTTTTTCATTCCGATTGATATATTTCCAAAACATATAACAGATGACCCATCAATTCGATGTTTTGAGTGCTCAAATAGTCACTTGTTTGAGCCGAAGTGTGAGAGCTCGCATTGTCATGATGGAGAATGATTCGGCATCGTCGGTTTCTTGAATTTTTTTCTCCGAAAACTTGTAGCAAACAAATGGTTGTATACCAAGCAGAATTAACTGTTTACGATCCTCTAAAGCACGGTCGTGACATGTTCATTTATTCCGAAAAACATACAACCGTTTTCTTCGTCGTGCTTCGAGTGCGAACAACTTTTGTTGGATTTCGTTCATCTTGAAAGACCCATACAGTCGATTGTTGTTTACTTTCGAGTTCATACAAATAAATCCAAAATTAGTCACTTGTGTAGATGTTATACACTGTTTTTGATGCACCGTAATTGTCTTTTTGAGCATTTCTTTGCACCAATCGATACGAGTATTTTTTTGAGCGATTGTCAAATTGTGGGATCCAACGCGCACATAGCTTTTTCACAGCCAAATGTTCATGTAATATCAAATGTATACTTGTCATACTATTGCCTAGCGATGCCTGATTTTCACGATGTCACATGACGATCTTGTATCATCAATTCGCGCACCGCATCGATGTTTTCTGGCACAACAGTCGATTTTGGACGACCTTTTTTAAATTCGTCCGCTAGCGAACTACGACCACGATTGAATTCCCTATACCAACGATATACAGTGGTTTTAGTTGGGACTTCTCCCTCAAAAGTTAGAATAAGTTGATTCAAACACTGTCGTAGAAATAATCATGTCAAAAATTATAAAAAATCATCGCACGAAAATGTTCACAAGTTAATTCAATTTTTTTTCCGAAACGAAATTTTCAACTCAATCGAAACAAAACAAATAGTGTCATTGTAACGTATTTTTTTTCTAGTTACATTTCGTTCAATAAAATAAAAATAAAACAGCTATGATTTAAAATATTTAATTTGAGAATTACCGTCCAATAGAAATTAATTTATAAAATTCATAATAACACATAGATTCTTGTACGTTTATGCTCTAAAGTTCGTTACTAAGCTCTGTCAAGTTGTCAATTGGCACTTCATTATCAGCGTTCGAAAGGGCATGCTGCTTTGCAAGATAAGTGAAGTCGAGATGGCCGTGTGTAAGCACGTGGCTTCTAACAAAGTTAGAAAAAAGTAAAGAATTGATAAATTCTTGGTGTCTGGAGGTCGAGCCTAACAGCGGTTGCGTGAGCATGATTTTCGATAAGCTTCGCTCCGAGCAGTTCGGTTGATCCCTACAGGCCTAAGAAGATGGAAGCCCCTTTGGATATCATTTAGACAGTTGGTATATATTAATTAAATAGATTATACTAATATTTTTCATCTTAGTGCAATATCTTAAGGACATATCTTGTATAATATCTCCGATAGTAACTTAAAACAATTTCTTAAGGCAATATTTTAAAGCAAGAATATATGGTTTCGTCCTAATTAATATAACATGCAGTAACGTAGAAGGTGATTTCACATGTGTTCCGTATATTTCAACCTTATCAATGAATAACATCAAACAAGGATATTATGGTTGGTTTTGTAATCTAGTCGTTGTATTCCAAACAACTTTGATGCTTATGGAAATTTCCGGCAGCTGAGGTCGAGGTCCAGTATTTTTAGTTCAGAGCAGTTCCTAGCACGTGAGTGTTCTTTAGGATTTAATAACTTTGAAAATACAGTAAATTACTATAAATTATCTAACATTAAATATTTGAGTAACATAAAAAGAAAATAGTTTTTGAGGAATCAGCGAATTAAATAATATGTCGATTGCTTGTGAGAATGTTTGCACATGTACGCAAATAGTATATTTAATAAAGTTGTGAATGACATCCTATGTCAGATATAAAAAAACATAGATTCAGTTTTCCTATCTAGACGCCATATGCTGTCTTAATTTAATTTAAAATATGTTTAAAGATTTTGAGGTCATGAACTTGCACTTTCATCGACATATGAAATTTGCGTACTTATTGTTGAATAAAAATGAATTAGATAATTACATTCTACAATGTCTGCACTTTGATAATTAAATTTTATTATGAAGATCAAGGAAGTACTTCGCTGATTGAAAGAAATTTATGTATTATGAATAACTTAGAAGTTCTACGTCAATCTAATTAAATTTTATAGAAAAGATCCATTCAGAGATCTTCTTAATTTTGAATGCAAAACTTCACTAGTCTATTTCTGTTCTAGAAAATTATTATGAGAAAATTTTATAAAGATACAAACTTAAATATTGCAGTTATATATATATATATATATATATATATATATATATATATATATTATTACTCATATTTAGACCAGGGTAGAAAATTAATGGATTACATCAAATAATTTTAATCACCGTGTATAAGGAAGTTTATTAGATAATACGCTTTATTAAAAACCCGTGGAGAAGAAAAATTCATTCGTTTTATTAAAAATAAGAGATTAAAATTATTTACAAGACGCTTTATATAAAAATAAGCAGTTTTAAAATGCTCAACGTGTAATTTAATTATTCCAAAGTAAAGAATCAAATGGAAATTACGTGCAAGATTTATATGAATTGATTCAAGTTTGGGCAACGAGTATTAAACGAAACGTACAGATAATAATTGAATATTTAATTAGGATTCACTAAAAATTAAAGAGTATTAATTTTAATTGAAGTTAATTGAACCGTTAGTAACAGATAATATCTATAGAAACTTGTAAAAACCCAAGATTATAATACCAGAAAATAAAGCTCTGAGAATTAATATTATTTTGAACACCTGCGTAGTTTAAATATCACATACGGCGTAAATTTTGTAGATAATTAATAGTTTCAAAGAATCTTGGAGAAACCGGGGCTTAATATTCACGAGAATGTGCGATACGGGGTTATTAAACCCAGATAACAGTCCACATGGACTAAAATATAATCGATAATAAAGAATATCAATTTGCACCAATACGAACAGGTTAGAAAAGGAAAGAGAAAATGCGTCAAGCAAAGACACATATAGTAAAAGGCGGGATTTAAGCAACGTCACGAGGGTCACAATTGGTTGAAAATAGGATGCAAATATCAGAGGTAGAAACAACAATTTCGGTATAAAAGTCAATTAGTTATTTCTCGGACATGCTTGCGTGCCGTGTGTTGAAATTTCTGAGATTTAAATGGGACGAGTGAAAATTCGTAAAATCGACGCGCGAGCGACAGACTGGGAACATAGAATGAGGAATTCTTTAGAATTACCCGTTTTGAGGACAAAAGCGACGTGCCGGCTTTTTGCTATATATACCGAGATGAATATAAACAAGCTCTCTTAGACTTTTGACTATTCGATGCGTTAAAAGCTCTTACATCCGCGACTTGATTGAAGATGTTAAACAGTGCATTTTAGTTTGAGAAAATAATTTAAAATTTTGCTCGTATATTTTAGTGATTCAAAATAGTTGGTTATTTACGTGCTAACATGAATGTACTTCAGTGCACTTAGATACAAGGTAATAAAATTTAGTTTCACTGTACCAATTAGCAAAATTTACAACGACAAATGTATACACAAAAGTAGGCAGTTTTGGCGTATATTGGTGAAAGAAGTATGAAGTTATTTGCTATTTTTCGGGGGTGTTAATAATTAAATGGTTCAAATACGTGTCTGGATCCACGAAACAAGGGTCAGATATACACAGATGAATTCCGGAAAAGCCCAGAAACAACTTTAAATAAATGGTGATGGAGTAAATTTTAAAAGCGTTGAGAATTAGAAGCCGTAAATATAATCCTGTTGGAATGGTGTGATTAACTAAAGGGACGATGTACTTTGAAGCTACGAGGACGGTGACCTTCGGGTAAATTATACTATTTTGTTTGACATTTTTGTGTGTGTTGAATAACTTTATAATTGATTTACTTTAAATGGACATGAGTGAAATTGTACTAACCATAAAAGTTTAATTTTAAGATGAAATTTGCTTGTTAAAGTAGAAAGGGGTATTTAGTTTTGATGTTCGGTAATATGATGAAAATTTGGGTATGTCTTTGAGCTCAATTAGACAAACCTGGTTAATTAACGTAAAGGGGTGGTAGATGCTCCCTCTATACTCAGACTCCGGTCTGCTTATATTGTTATATTAATTAGTAGGCATCCAACAAGGACTTTAATTTTGGATGCACATTAAAATGATAATAAAATTAATCTTGAAATTCTTTTTAAAACTGAAATTTATGCTGAGTTTTAATTTTGAAATTTTAATGTATTCTGAATATTGATGTAAATAGAGTTAACGTTGATGTTTTTGGTAGGAATGTGTTGTTTTTTTTTTATGAATGAGGAGGTTTATAACATTAGGTGAGCAGCCGAGGCGAAAAGAGGATCACAGCCGTTTATGACGCCCAATCTGTGGGACTAGAATTTTTTTGTTGAAAGGACCCAGTTCCCGCATGCAAAGGAGAATATCACAGCAATATATATTCAGAAATTTATCCAAATAGAATCTATTTTGTTTTTGAAAGACGTTTTATTATTTAACATTCAAAAAATTGCAAGTCATCCCGGATTAGAAATTGTGTGTAATGAAAACAAATCCCTCAGAATATATTTTAGAAGCCTAAATTCTATTATTTTATTTTTTAGCAAATATTTTTGAGGACACAAATGGTGTCCATGTTGTACTCTTGTTTGTTCACAGGTAAAGCCGAGACATCTGTATGACATCTGGTGTTTGAGGTCTTGGTAAGTGTGTCCTAAAGAGTGAAATTCAGGTTTTATGGCTATGTTAGTGGTGTTAAGATAAGGTTTCCGCATTCCCCTTATACAAGCACAGTTAAATTTTGTTGGTTATTGTATTGAAAAATACGGTGGCGCTCATTAAATATATTTTTGGTCTTTTATCAACCCATGACCCAAGCTCATGATCTACCCAGAGCTAACACTCGACTAGCCGTTTATGTCTTAAGAGTTTTTCTTTGTCTCAAGCCATTCTCCATCCAACATTACCTTGGGCTTACATTAAAAAGAAGAAATTCTCGACCTTGTGATATCAGGTTAAAGGTTAGGAAATTTGGAGGTGTAATTTTTTAGCTGATAGTCACGAGGATAAAGTTAATAATGAATATTAAAGATAGAATGGCAAAGTTTAATATTTATTACACCATATGGCAAAATGTTATAAGTATGTACACTCTTATAAATGTCAAACTTTAGGTTAGAAACGTCAGATCGCACCTGGCAACACTAGTGTTGTCAGTTCCCAATACATATCGAACACCCCTTGTAAGAACAAACGGTACATATGGATAGAGATAAAGGATCGACAGTGGTAAACTTCACTGCATTACAAAGCACTTCTGCAGAAGTGCTTCAGATTCAACAGTTGCGTGTAGAATGGCATCATGGTTGCCATTGTTTATCTTAACTATCCTCCACTCCTTGTACGTATCACATATTAATTGGTTGAAATAATGACATATTTATTTCGAAGCATGGGAAAACGTCTGTACTGCAAAATACATAATAATAATTTATTCCCCCGAGGACAGTTGCACAACCTATTTTCTAGTTGAAATATAACGTGTAATGTCCCTAGATGCTAAAAGTTATTTTACACAACAATGTGTAATGCGCCGTAAATTAATGATTAGAAATCCTCTATGAAAAATTATTAAAATAAAATCGTTCTGAAGCCAAATGAGGCATAACATGTTGCCGACTGTGTGGAGGAGAGAGCAACTGCTTCAATAGGGTTGAAGCTTTATTGCTGGGACATCTAAATTGGTAATTTGGTTAGACACTACATAATTTCAACTAGTTTCAAGGTTTCTGAAACAACTCTGGTTGTTGAACACAGAGATTATCATAATACGGAATCAGGCAGAGCTCTACAATCAGTTAACAATGTTACATTCTAACAGTCTATTTCATACGTTAAATGTTAATTTGATGGCTACATAAACAGCCACGTGGCGAAACCAGTAACAAAAATCACAAAGATAAAGTGACTAATTAACCTAATATCATTGTACACAACCTTAATAATACGTAGCATACTAGCATACAAATGCGGTGTTTACAATTAGCAAATCAACTTTTACAAAACAATCCTCAGGGTGGAGTCTTCAGGCATATCATCAAAATTCGTTGTATCTCCTCAAGAAGAGACAACAGCGAAAGGGTAGGAGGTGGGGATAAAGAAGAAGTCTTTTTTGGTGTAATGTACCACTTCGAAGTATTGGTGTTCCTACATTGCCAAAAATGCTATTTCATTTTCCACTCATGCTAAGAAGTCAATTCTCATCGGCCTACGATGGTCATGCAATCATTGACAATAAATCGTATAATTACCAAGAGTAAGTAGCATACATGTTTGGAAAAGAGGCTTAATTTAAACATAAGATTATGATGAAATTATAATTAAATACGATAAGTGTTAAAATGGCACGTAACAGCATATGAAGGTGCATGCAATTAAATTATGGTATGTTATAAATATGAGCTATGGTCAGAATCGAAATTCCAGTTGCGCACTAATATTGCAACAAGAATTGTTTTCAAAATATTTTTCCCTGGTAAATAGAAAATAGTTGTCTGCTATTTGTTAAAATCACTTTTATTATCATTAGGTTTTGTCCTGAAACTGGTTAGACGCGTACCCTCATTGTCTCCTATTCTGTGCTAACATACACATTTCCCTGAAATTTCCAGTCTGCATCTTTCACTATCTGCATGCAATAGTCTGATCTAGGTCTACCTTTACCTCCATTTTTCTATCTCTGCTTGTAATATATCTTGCACCATTCTCCAAAAATGCCTTAGAGCATATCCTGCCCTTCTATTTCTTCTACTTTTTTTTGCTTTTCACAGATATTTTGATTCCCATACTATTTCTATAACCCCTTTGTTATTAACTTTGTTTGTCCATGCCATCATCCTCATACATCTGAAGCACAACATTCCAAAAGGGTTCTACCGTTTTTCTGTCTGCTTCTCCTACTGCCTCTATTTTATAAACATACGGTGCTGTGCTTCACACATATGCTTTCAACAATTTTCTCTTTGTTTCTATGTTTGTTGTCTTCGAACATAGCTGCTGCTCTTTCTTGTTAGATGCAGTTCGCTTCCTCTTCTATTATTTACAAATATATACCCTATTTCCCCGATATTCAGTAGTATGTGAAGGGGGTTAAACAGTCTGCGGCTACCAAGATCCTCCAACACTTGGACATTTGCCGAATTAATAGTATTCCAATATATCCTTTTGCACAATCAACATAGTTAAAAATATTTTTTAAACCAATACCTGTAGTTGTTTATAATAATCATCAGATGTAAGTGCAATTATTTTTTTCGTCATTAGGTTTTCAGTCTTGAAACTGGTTGGACGCGTACCTTCACTTATTTCTATTCTGAGCTAGTCTACACCGTTCCCTGAAACTCCCACACCCTAGATACAGCTCCGTTCCCCTTATGTTGTTTCCTAATTTTATGCCCTATTTCACCAAGATTCAGTGGTACGAGAAGGGGTTAAGTAGCCTGTGGCTACCAAGAATCCCCCACGCTTAGACATTTGCCGAATTAATAATTCTCCAGCAAATTCTTTCGCACAATTAACATTAGTTGAGAGTATTACAATACAAATCCCTGTAGTTGCTTATAATACTCATTGGGTTTAAGTACATTTATTTTTTTTTGTCATTAGATTTTCTACGTTGGAATTGGTTGGTTGCGTACCTCCATTAATTTCTATTGTAAGCTAGCCTGCACATTTTCCTGAAATTCCCACAGCCTACATCTTCCACTATCTGTGCACCTCTCTTTTTTACTATCTTTGCTTTTAATATATTCCGTACTATTTCCCCATGCCTTAGTATGTGGCCTATCACCTTATCTCTCCTATTTTTTACTGTTTTCTTCATACTTCTTTTTTACACTACCTTTCGTAGTACCGTTTTGTTCTAACTTTGTCTGCCCATGATATTTTCATCACACGTCTTTAGCACCACATTTCAAAGGCTTCTATCTTTTCCTGTTTGCTTCCCCTACTGTCCAGGTTTCACAACCGTACAGTGCTGTGCTTCACACATGATTTAAGCAATCCATTCCTTGTTTCTAATGTTGTCTTTGTACACAGTAGTTGCTTTTCCTTGTTAAATGTATCACGACCTTGTGATTATCTTTGTCTTATATCTTTTGCGCACTTCCCATGTTGCGTTCCTAGGTAGCAGAAACCCTTAACCTCTTGTAAGTTCTCTTAACATATTTGTATTCTAGTTTTTAATTTATTTTCTCCTCCTGTGCATACTAGTACATTGGTTATATTTTTGTTAATTTTCATACTGCAACTCTCTGTTAGAACCGTTTCCATGTCATCAAGAGCAGCTTCTAACTCTTCCTTGCTAGATTCTAATACCGCTATGTCAACTGCAAATCTAAGCATATCAATCTTTTGTCCCTGCATAATAATTCCAAATGTCTTCTTGACAGTATTTGACAGTATGCATTGCCTCTTCGATGTATAAGTTAAAAATTAATGCGGATAGGGCACATCTCTGTCTCATACCTATTCTGATACCTACTTCTCTACGTTCCTGCACTAATTTTATTACCACTGTTTGTACTTTGTATAAGCTATGGTTTTTCCAGTTCTACAAACCCTATATAGACGCTTTGCTCTTTTTCTATTGTCTTCCCCATTATCCCCTTTAGAACTAAAATAGCCTCACGTGTTCTCCTGTTTCGCCTAAACCCAAATAGATCTTCTCCTGGTATTTCTTCAGCTCGTTTTTCCATTCGTCTTTGTACAATTCTAGTTAATATTTTTGACACGTGTGCTGTCGAACTTATTGTTCGAAAATTTTCACATCTATACGAGCCTCTCTTTTCTGGCATAGTGACTATGATATTAAGTTTGAAATCTTTGAATATCTCGCCTGTCTCATACATATAGCTTACAAGTTGAAAGAGACGTTCTGTTACTGCTTGTCCAGCGGCTTTTAAAGTTTCTGCTTGCACCTTATCTGTACCTAGTGCCTTACCATTTTTCAGACCCTTTAATGCTAATTCAAACCCATTTCTAAATATAGGATATCGCAAGTCCTCCTTTTCAGTGTCTGATTCCTGTTCTAATGATGTTAGTTCCTCTCCTGCATTTAAATTCGCTACATATTCTTTCCATCTATCCACTTTCTCTACATTTTCTATAATGACTTTTCCTCCTGCGTCCTTATATTTTTACCATACGGTTATATATCCATAAAATTCATTCTAATTAAGTTGTATGCTTTGTCTGCCTTTTCTATTTCCATCTTAGTTTGTACCTCTTTGCATTTTTCATCAATCCATTGTCTTTAGCATTCCTGCATTTGCGAATAATTTCCCATTTTGTGGATCTGTATCTCTGTTTTCCTGTTTCATCTGACCTATTTTTGTATTTTCGCCTTTCTTCTATTAAATTCAGGATATCCTTTGTTATCCATGGTTTCTTATTTTCTTTTTGTGTATACCCCAAAATATCTCTGGCCGCCATGTCTAAGTTGGATTTAATGTAATTCCATTATGTTTCTACTTCCTTAGTATAAGAAATTTTCTCGATATCTTTCAGCAAATCATTTGACTTTTTTTCAAATCTTTCGTGGATATCTTTATTTTTTAGTTTCTCAAAGTCAAAGTGCCTTTTTCCGTTCACGTTTTTCAAATCTTTAAATTTGCTAGCGTCTTAAAACATGGTGTTGAAATAATGTGTTTGTGATGGTTAAATCGTTCTTGTTACAAAATTCTACAAGTCTATTTTTTCTGTCATTTCTCGTACCTAAACCAAATAAAACTACTGCCGCTCCTTCCTTACCCTCACCTACCACTGTATTGAAATTTCCCATAATTATTAAATTTTCATGTCCTTTTACGTATCTTAGTATGTCTTCGATAGCTTTGTAGATCACCTCTACCTGTTCTTCACTGTAGTTAGAGGTGGGCATGTATACTTGTATTACTACTGTATTTAGCGGTTTAGATTCCAAGCTAACAATGATACTCTTTCGTTCTTTTGTAAGTAGTTTTCTACACATTTTCCTATATTTTTTTTTCATAACTATCCCCACACCCAAATTACCCTTCTCTGATCCTGTACGAATTACCCTAAGGTCTCCACTCCAAAAATTCCCCACCTCTGGCCCTACTATGTCTAGTGCTAACTTATCCATTTCAATTTTCAATTTCTCTAGCTTACCTACTTGTTTCATATTTATGACGTTCCATGCTTTGACTCGCAGAATGTTCTCTACTCTTCCTTTAAGCTTTCTGATCACATCCTCTAAAGTAGTCGCCTCGCAGAGATCTAAATGAGGAACTATTTTAACTCCGGAATCTTTTACCCCAGAAGATGCCATCATGTTATGTACAATTTAAGTCCGCTGTTTACTTGGGATGTACTGTGGTGGTCTCCCTTGCCTTCCACATGGCAGTAGCGTATCTTAAAATGCCATACCGACCCTGCCAATCTAAGTACCGAAAAAGGGGACCTGTCTTGGTCTGGTTCCTCACTAAAAACCCTACTATTGTGGTTGAATCTGTAGTTTGGCTCTTTAGATCACTGGAACGTGGAAGTCATTCCACTCGTTCTAGTAAGCTAGAACTTGTTCAAGGTGCAGGTCCATTTGGAACAGAAAATCACTTACATGATTCCAATATTTGTTGTAAGATTTTCCTGTTTCAAAATTGTAGACATTTTATCCTAATGTTAAAATTTTGCCTACTGTGGAATAGGCAATAATTGTTGCTTTCCAATTCATGACAACGATACACAACAACTCTAACTTGGTCAAAGTCTGTAAAAATTGGATCAATAAGGGTACCGAATAAGTTGAGAAAAGTCATAAGTAGTGAAGCATTGTGACAAAGGATTGGTGGAGTTTAAGATATTGATATTAAACAAATTGTACAGTCAGCTATGGGTTTTATAAATGACAAGATATTTTCCATATCTTCAATAAAATCCTGAATTTTAGAGTGTCTCTTTCTCTTGTTTGGCGGTCTATAGGTAACCTCAATGAAAATGTTTCTACGATTCATTTTTAGACTAATCCATAAATGTTCCAAATTACTTTTCAACGAAATATCAAATTGCACCAAATCTGCTTTGAAAGATTCTTTTAGATAAACTGTGACCCCACCTCCTCTATCTTTTCTATCACAGCGAAATAATAGAACACCTAATAGTGCAACTGTATGTGTACTAACATCAGAGGTCAGCCAAGTTTCAGTAATGCATAAAACATCATAATCATTTGTCAAAATAAAGTGACTAATAGCATTAAAATCTGAAAGCAGTGACTTTACGTTCAAGTGAGCCATTTTCATACTGCTAAAATTAATATAATAATCGACTGTTTGCTACTTGATCAACAATTCGACAAGATTAACTTGCAAAATAAGTGTAATTAAAAGCAAGAAGCAAGCACTATTCACACACACACACACGTGCACACACACAGACACATACACACACGCATGCACGCACCCACACACGCGCGCGCGCACATGCACGCGCGCATGCACACACGCACACACACACACACAACACACACATGCACACGTACACACCCCCACACGCGCGCGCGCGCTCACACACATACACACACACACACAAATGTATATATGTATATAATATGTGTAAAAACTTAAGACACAAAATAAATAATTAGAATAGTGCACTTAGGCACAATCAAAAAGCCAGTGCCACTAAAAAAATACTACAACTGATGTATAATTATCATATCTAGATACAATTTCAAAACCAATTCACTTCGTTATCCATCAATATAAAGACAAAACACACAAAACCTACACAAAATGCTTATTCCACTACTAACAGCATTAAATAAGCATCTTAATATTTCTATAAAACCAGGGAACCCGTGTATTGTAAGCGAGTAAAGCAATTGCTAGCTGGTGGCTGTGATGATATTCCTTCACGTATACTGTTAAGAGTTTTTGATAACTGCAATGTACTTATCATAACTTAACCTGCATAAAACAGCAGCCAAACGAAATGCATTGTAACGACAAAGACTTCTGAGTTAATGCCAAGTAAGCGTTGATTCAAAGAGCATAAAAATGTGGGTTAAAATTCGGACAGTCACATAAAAAGAAAGCAAGTTTTAAAGGTAAAATTTTGTAACTGCTCAGTTAAGTTTATAATACTTATTACAAAACTAACACTCGAAATATAGTGAACCAGTTCAACAAGCGTATTCTAAAATTGTTTCCTAACAACACTCAAGGAAACCCATTATACGATAGAAATAACTTTGAGCATATTTGTAACACTCAAGAATAACACAGTAGCTTAATCTAGTTACAATCAAATTAGATCCTTTAACTGCAATAAATATTAAATACCAACCCATCATGGTCAGCTGAGCAATTTTCCAAATGTGAAAACAAACATTTGTTAAAATAGGGTATAAAGTGTAAAAAGGTAGAAAATATTCAAACTATAATATGGAACTTAACAAAGCAGTCAACAAGTTCCAAATGGTACGCAGCATTTCTTACTCCCATCAACCCTAATTATTTTCAATAGTCTGTACTAATTGCAAGACACCCAAAATTAATCGGTCACTAACATTTATTTATATTAATCTAAATTCATGTAAGCAATAACGAAAAGGAATTGATTATAAAAACGAAGAGAGCACAAATACATCTTAAAAATGTTACAATAACTACAAATCAACACTTTTCTGTTTAACTGCATGACCCATCCATGCATTGTTGAATGAACGTTACATGTCAAAATGCTTACAAATATAAAACACTTTTATCAAGGCTCTAAATGTACAAAACAAGACATCTCGCATTATCATTATTAAACCACATTATTTCAGATTATGATAATAATAAAACAATTACAAATAAAAGTTGTTTGTGTTAAAAATGTATCACGTGATAATATCCTAAACTGCTACAAATGTCGTTCACCTACACATTCTACATGTTTAGGTTTACCGCAAAATGAGACTCAACTACTTTCGAATATCTAAGATAAGTGACAAAGAACAGCGTTGGAAAACTTATTGTCTGATGTAATAGAAATACTGCTAAGAGAAACCACTGTATCAAAAGAACATACTGTTTAATCAGGCAAAATATGATTCATAGCAATGTGTAATATATCAGAATATGAACCAAATATGTTAATATTTTAACTCAATTAGCAGAAGATTGTTAAAAAAATCCGTTTAGGCATACCTTCTCACGGTAAGTAACATTTTCTAATGGTTATGTTAAACTCAAAAAAACGATGCCCTAATAATTCTAAAATAAGGGCTCAAAGCTGGTAAACTCGACAAATAATACAACATCTGATCAAAACTCTATATAGAAAAAAATTGGTTTGGCAAGCTAATATTAAAATACTTTTTATCATTTTAACCTTACGTTTCAATTTTCCAGGTATTGTTCCACATAACTGACTGGTTCTGAAGTGAAGCAGTCAATTTGGTGACGTTTCGGCAAAATCACATCTGCCATCTTCAGACGGTGTAGGTTGAGCAGTGAATGAAGAGTGTTCTTTTATCCTACTATATATACTATTTAGATTACATGCTCCGTTGCACTTGCTTAATTTCTGGGGCGGCTCCATGTCATTGCTCCTGGTGTGTGTTGTTTAGTTGTTCTGCATGGCTGATTTAACAAAATGTTTCTTTCTGATTGTTTAACGATGCATAGACTAGTAATTGCTGCTTTTCATGCCTGCGACAGTCTTTGGAAATCGACCGTTGTGTTGAAACTATGTGGGCATTTATTTCAATGACTTCTCAGATTATTCTCGAGGTGTAGTGCTCAATCTTATCTAGCATTCTAGTTTTCTTGAAGTCGATGTTGCGACCTGTAATGCCGAAGTGCTGAGCTGGCGATGAAGTTTTTCGTTCTTCTTTATTGCATTTCTATGTTCTTCCTTTCTAACACTAATTCTTCTGTTTGTCTGCCACATGTAAGATTTGTTGCAGTCTGAGCATAGTATTTCGTAGACTCCTTGGTCTTCTAATGAGATCTGATCTTTGGAATTCCTTAAGATTGCGCTGATTTTTCTATGAGTGTTGAATGTGGTAGCTATTTTGTGTTTCCGTAGGGCTCTGCTGATTCTGTCTGTTGTACCTTTAAAGAATGGTAAGTAGACAGTAATTAGTGGTGACTCTTGCTCTGATTTGGGTTTCCTGGCTGATAGTGATTTCTGAATAGTTGTAATTAAATATGTTTACCTACCGCGTGAGGGTATCCAATTATCAATAAATAATAAACGACAGGACCTCTAACACTATCGTACCCTCACGTTTCGGGACGTTGCCTCGCAAGCTGCAGCAGTCGGTGAAAGGGGGTTCATTAAAACACACACTGAGACGAAATTCCGATTGTTTTATTAAATGGGCTACTAACTAAAACTTCAACTAATTACATATGCATAACAAAAATATACAATAAATAACCTTATTTACAATAGGGCGCCACCATGGGAATTAAACGGCCCATGGACCAATCGCGGTAATAGCTCTCGTCGCACTTTGTTCGTGGGCGATGAACCAAGATTGCAGAACAGAAAATAAGTCACTTCACAGGGGCTAATCTGTTAAAGTCTCCGGCTAGCACAAACACAACTTAACTAACAAAACATATTTTTGAATAGTAATACAGTTCTAGGTGTAAACACCCCAATAACAAATATTTATTAATGCTACCCTAGTCTACCTAACTTGCATAGTGCGACGACCCTTTTTTAACCACGGGGTCATCAACACCAGGAAAAATACGACCTTCTCAATGGTCAAATAGTACCGTAACGTGATTTCGTACCTGAGCTTTGCGTAACCAGGTAGTCTCGTGGCTTAGTGATTAACGGCCTCTGACACCGTCAAAACACAATATAATAGAAGACCCTTCTAAAACGATGCGGTCTCCAAAGCAATAATCTAACGTATCAATTTACTTGAACTGAGCTTTTAACCCGGTGTTGTATTTTATGGAAGTCGACAAATACTGTATTTAAACAAATAACTGACTTATGCTGCATAACACAGCCTTGAGTTCATGGTAATATCACATATACTAATTACTTACTCAGAGAAATAATTAACTTAGAACATAACGGCACGCACTTGACTTCAGAGAAATAAAACACTTCCTCAATCGGGCAAATAACAGCCCTTTAACCTCTAACGCGTCTGGAAATAAACAACCCCGATTACCACCGGCTGGCATCCTTATATACATTTGAGTTAATTGAAAAATAACCCCTTGCCTAGCTCTCATACTCGACAAGGGATACGCCGGTCGTAAATCTTTAAGATTAATTAAACTGCCAATTGCCTAAGATAGCCACACAAGTAGCTCTCGGAACTAATTTTTAGTTGAGTATTCCGCTAATTGAAAAATTCCTTCCGACCGCCCAGACATAAATAGGGTCCTAGAACATGATTGACATCTAATCATAGATAGCAACTAATCTGACATGTTTGGTGCCTTTCGCGTAAAGTGCCTTTAGAAAAATTAATTAACTCTTGGATTATATCTTCCTGGAGCTTCGCTAGGACGCTACTTGGGTGATCTTGCAGCGGTTTAACATTTGCAGAATATTTATGCTACACAACCTTCATTCTAATAATTAGCATGCTAAACTTAAACTAGAAAATAACTATTTTTAGATATACTAGAACTATTAGAGCGTATTAAAACAGTATGTTACACAGTTTGGTGTGAGTATCCACTTTTTTGGACTGCTTTTCGTAACATTTGTGTCGTCTGATGTTAAAGAATGCATATTAGTTTTCCACCTAACTTCATTTAAGGTTTATCATCCAATTCACGGTGTGGGCACTCTATAGACGATTCTGTTGGCGCATTTTAGTACTACACTATCCGAATAAATGGCGCCCACAATTTCAACAGCAATTATTGATTGTCATTTATTTGACATTAATTTGACGTTTAGAATTATTGTTTATCTAACCGTAGCGATATTCAAAGATTGTTTAATTCGAATTGCTGCATTTCAAAAAATTCATCGTGAATTGATATTAATAATCGACTTCTTGAGTATATCCAGGTGTGTGATTAAAAAAAAAATACAATTAGGTTTACTTAAAATTACATTACTATTGTTTTTGTAGGTACTTATTTTACCATCAATGGCTGTTGTTACATACCAATATTGAATCGACAAATAATTTATTGTGAAACTGAAAATTAAGAGAAACTGATATCTTAAAGTTAAAGCTTTATACATTACTGTATTTAGGAGAGATTCATGTTTACTAGTTTTTGTAACAAATGGTAAAATAATGGGTTACATATTTTTATTCGAATCGTGGATTATGGATGTTCTCTACTATGTGAGAGGTTGTGGAAATAAGCATGCCACTAGGCATAAATTTCCAAATCCTTATGTGAATAAAATTACGTTTTGACGATTATTGTTTTAATTTGTATGTCAATGGCCTGTGTTTTGTTGTATTTGTCAATATTTTCAGTTTTATTAATTTGACCTATATACATACATAATGTATGTATGTAGTTCATTTTAGTGAAATATGGAAATATAAATTTTTGCATCTATAAGCTTTCAAATTAATTTGCAATACTGTCTTAGATGTGAATCATAGCAGGGTTTTTAACCTTTTAAGTATAATGTAGATGCAAACCAAACATATAATTTCATACAAAGTATTAACACTATCCACCCAGATGGCGGACAAAGATGCCAACAACTTATAAACAGGAAGTGGCACATATATACTAACTTATCTAACCTATGATCCAATTTGTGTCAAATAATAAGATCACATTACTCGAAATTTAATAAGACAACTACACTCAAACGCTTTATGTCAAAATGAATTATTTTATTTTACACTTGTCAGTTACACATTGTGTGTCTCTTTAGAGCTCAAAAAAAAATACAAACTCCATGAAGGTTAATTAGATGTCTGCACATGATGTTTCCCACTACTCTCCCATAAAATGGTTTGATAGATGCTCTATGTATTTTGGATTTAATACCAGCCCTATAAAATATGAAAATTAAATGCGCTTCTAAAAGGCTTATGCCATTGAGAACCAATAATGGAATTATTTGTGACAGGTATTTATACTTGATCGTTTCTCTTGCTTGTATTTGAAGCAAGTGTTAAATTAACTGTAAGAAAACTTCATTATAGCAAAATTAGTTCAGTCAAATTTAAGTGGTTTAAAGAAATGTGCGTTTGTATGAGTTTTAAGTTGTTTAGTAAAAACCTATGCCTCCTGAAGTCAACCAAGGCTTAATTCGTTATTAGTAATTTAGGATGGTAGTGCTGTGATAATTAGTAACGTGCAGTCTCCTCTTTGTCAGTTACATCCTTATAGATTATTGCCTGCTTAATAATTGACTTGTATTTACTCCATGTAACAATGCCTTGATATTATTACATACCTTGCTTGTTTATTATTAAATTTAAGTATTTGTTGCAAGACTGCGCAAGCCATTTTAATTGCTAATTGTGTTAGTTGTTCCATTTAATTGTTGTTCTGTGTTGTTTTTAAAAATAGAAATACCGTTATTCACTTGTTTTGAGTTAATCTTAATGGCTCAAGAAGAAAAATGGATCACCCTATATGCAGTTCACTGTGAGATTGGTCCAACCCGAAACCAATTGCACACTGATGCCCGTTAGCACCGACATATTTAAGCAGTACTTAAAAGTAAGAAATTCTTAAGTAAGACATTCCTGTTGCACGGCACTATAAGAAATACTTAAGCATCGAAAGCAATTCTTAATTTTGAGCATAGGATTTGCGGTGGCTTAAGCACTACTTAGTTGTCGGTGCATGCCCATGCCATTTGGAATGAAAGTGACAGACCAAGTTTGCTTACTTTTATTTTAATAGTAGCCTTGTTTTTGTCTATGCACATAATACGCATCCTTTTGAAGAACCGTACGTTGCAAAAAAGTTATTTACAATAATTTAATCATGGACCATCAATTACGTGAATTATTTGAAGACGAGTTGGATGTCCTACAAATTATTGATTATGGATTTCCGCGAATAAATTATACGCGTTCAAATTATTTTCATACTAGGGCCGAATTTAATTTTTACAAACGTTTTCGTCTCACCCAGCAAACTTGCTTAAGGGTTTTACCCTATATAGAAGAACTGGAATTTCCCAATAATAAGTAAGTTTCACGATTGTAGTACTAAACAAAAAACAGTAAATATTTTTGTTTGTTGTAGAAATAATAGTATATCCCCCATGAAGCAATTTTTAACTGCTATACGATTTTACGCATGCGCTGGGCATCTTGTTACAGTTGCCGATTTTAGTGGTATGTATCTATCAACTGCTTCAAGAATAGTTACGAGGATATCTCAAGCATTAGCTGGAATTAAGCAACTATTTATTAAAATGCCTGAAACAGCAGTTGAAATACAGGAGATTCAAAATCAGTTTTTGAAATAGCAGCATTTCCCAGAGTTGTGAGTGTAATTGATGGCGCCCATATACGAATTCAGTCACCTGGTGGAAATGATGCAGAAACTTTCAGAAATCGTAAGTCGTACTTTTCTCTGAATATACAAGTTGTGGCAAGTGCAGACTTAAAAATTTTCGACATTGTTGTGTGGTGGCCAGGATTCAGTCATGATTCGATCATCTTTAATAATAGTCGTATACGTGCAAAAATGGAAAATGGTGATTTTCCAAATTCTATACTACTAGGTAATAAATACTTAAATATCGGCCCACCCCTGCATTAAATTTTTTAATAGGTGACAGTGGCTACCCTTTAAGATCACATTTTTTAACTCCTTTGGCAGATCCGAGAACTGCAACTGAGCAATTGTATAACGAAGCTCACATAAGAACACAAAATACAGTTGAGCGGTTGTTTGGGAATTGGAAACGTCGTTTCCCTGTACTGGCATATGGATTAAGATTGAAACTGGATACAATCGTAGCAGTCATTATAGCTACTGCAGTTTTACAGAATATTGCTCGAGAGATGCACGATTTAGAACCACCACCACTACCAGAAGATATCAATGTCGAAAAATTGAACGAGCATATTAGAAATGGCAACATTCCACATTTGGCCGACAATAATAATTTAAACTGAACAATTTTAGACAAAATTTAATCCAAAATTATTTTAATAATTTATAATTTTCATTGTTATTTCCAAATAACTTCCCACATTTAAATATTATATTAATTGGCATCCTTTGTGTATAATATGTAATAAAAGATAAAAGTCATGAACATTTATTTATACAGATATCTAATCTGTATTCATATTCCAAACTACAGTCCAATAACTGCAATCTTCATACATTAACTAGAAAAAAAATGAAAATGCAAGAATGGGAACTCTAAAAAATGACAACAAACCTAACTTAAAATTTAGTTGGCTTCCACTAGTTCCTAGAGTTAGTTTTACAAGCAATATTAGATTACGTTAAAGTATACTTAACAATGGTGCATGCAGAGTTCTATAATTGATCGAGTATACACATAACAATTTCTGAGTGTAGTCAAACCAGAAATTAAAAATAACAATTTGCTACTTCCGTGAAGTACCAGCCTGTACCCTTGAAACAGGACCTAAAGTTGTCCATATATATCCAGGTTTTGCAGGTGGATGAACTGGCGGGTATGGAGTACTTTTGGATTTATAATAATCTGATGGTGCGTGCATTATAAATTCCAAGCAATCCATTTTTCGAGGAACTTCTTCTTCGGGACCTAAAATTATTCAAAAAAATAAGAACGTATTTTAAGTAACAAATTGGGTGCATTTAAAAGTAAACAAAACTTTTTCAAAATGAGAACAAATACCTATTTTTGGCAAAACTCATTTTTATTTCATTCAAAATAGTCTCCTTGAGACACAGCAATCTGCACAGTCAATGAGCATGTCCAAAAGTATTTTAGGTTCTGTAGATGTCCTTCAGAAAGATAGTATATGACTTTTGGATGGGACTTCGTGTTGGGATAATGCGTTCCTTCCATCGGTAGATGCATTTTTTTCAAATAGGTAGAAATCAACGTTGTTGAATCATGCGAAAACAGTAAGGGAATTGATTGAAATGGTATGCAGCAAGTGGTAACTTTCCGCTTCACAATATTCTGGTCAAATACGCTGCACCAATCCCTTCAGAACACTAAGTTACAGCGCAGCATTACCCGTCTGACCAGATGGAACAAACTTCCTATAAATTATATCCTTCAAATGGTAGTAATAAATCGACATAATTTCCCAAACAGTGTTCTTTCAGATTGGGCTCATCTGGACGCTTCCGTTTGCACTTTGACACTTGATTTCCAGATCATATTGAAAGCACCACATTTCATCACAAGTCACAATGTTGTACAAGAAGTTTTGGTACTGCTTAGACTCCTTGATGATGTCCTTCATGAATTCTACTCAATTTTTAATCATCAATCAATTTGTGCAGACCAAAACATAAACACATCTTTCGGAGGCCCAAATGCTTGGTCAAAGTATAAATAATTAATTCTTTAAAAATATTCAATTCTATTTCCATTAATTTCAATTAAAATTTCGGGCAACCTGATGTACAGTTTTGATGGCATCTTCAGTTATCACTAATTTCAATTGCCCAACATGTTGGTCATTATTTATGTCTTCACGGCCATCCTTAAAGCATGTATATGGACTTTTCTATGGCATAAACACTCATCACTATAAACTTGTTTCATCAAACATTTCGGTAATACTTTACCAAGTTTAAAATAGAACTTAACTGTCTCTTTGTTCGATAATCATTTTTGCACCGATGCAACAAACACACTGTCACACTGTATTTTGAAAAAGTCCCCTTTACTTTGGAATGCATCTGAGTACATAAATCAGTATGTCGTTACTTTTTATTTTATAATAGGTAAAGTGGGTGGTATGTACATAATTTGTCTTATAAAAAGTGCACACACAGAAGTGTAAGTATATGAATTACCTAAGTAAAAAGATAGCATCAGCACAGGACTTAATTCCTAGCCATTACTAAAATATTGCCTGTCACAGTCAAAACAAACAAAATAAGGAAAAACATGATTTAGAAAATTCAGACACTAAGATTATTTTTAATGTAATATGGCGCTGCTTGGTCTACCTGTAAACAGAATAATTACATTAGAACATAAACTATGGGTTTGGACATAAAAAATGATTGACAGGACCTGTGGTGCAAGACTTAGCATTTAAAGATAACAATAGGTACATTCGAGATATTATTTACATATTCCTGTATATTCTCGAAATAATTAGAACGATTAGATAAAATATAAATTGTCGTGATGGGCATTAGTTAGTTCAGTTCCGATTAAAGCGTTGATACATATGTGATATAAATCACCGTCAATATAAATTAGTAATTAGTACTTGAATAGTTAATTATAGTGCTTCGATAGCAATTTAGAAAACAGCATCGTAGTTTAAGAAGCTAGTAATTGTACTATTAGTGATTAGTTAAGAAATAAAGCGTTTGTGAAAGCTTTTTAAAAATTTCATTGTAACTATGAGTTGTTGAGCAGGTTTGCATAATCTGTTTAAAAATAGAGTTTTCGTTACAGTACAGTTGTAAGAAACTCGCCAGTAACGTAACTTTTTTTCACTTGTAGGGATTGACACACTTGCCGTTAAATTGTCCTAATTGTGAAAAAGTATTACTTTACTTACTTGTTGCATAAATAACTATTAAATGCTTAAAATAATATTTTTGATACTACAGGTACAAAAAAAGATTCATAAATTCTATTCTAGCAATATCTTATACATATGACATACCGATGATATATGTTGAAGGCTCAAATGCTACCTCTGGAGGTGGACTAAGTTTAGTTGGTAATAACCATGTAATACATGCACGTTTTTCAGAATACTGATCTGTAAGAAATCCTCTTATTTGTGCATAATATGTGCCACCGTCTTTGTCCATTAGAGATACAATATCACCCACTTGGTAATACACTCCCTACAAAAAATAGTCTGTCTTCATACAATTTACAAAATAGCCAATGATTTAAATCTATAAAATTCCTCAAACGAGTTGACATTGCACACTTCTAAAAGAGCTTGTAAAAACACATAAATAATACAATATTAAAATAAAATAGAACAATCATACATCTCTAAAAAGGTAATAATTAACGATTAAAATTTTATTTTTATACCGGAAATAAATATATACTGCTTTGTTGTTTTAACTATAAATAAATTCCATAGAACATTTACTACAACTTGTAACGGGTGAATTTCTATTTCACTCATGCTTTCATGTGCATTGTTTCATAGCCTTATACAACAAACCTGCTTAAAACACAATTTACTTCTTGCTCTTGGAAAAATTGTGCTATTTAGCTAATTAGAAACCTGACATACGATTTACCGTCAGTGGAGATTTCGTTTATAAGTGAGTTTTTTTGCTTCAAACCCTAAAAATGGGCATAGACAAGACTACCAGATCACTTTGTGACTACAAAAGCTGCAGGTAAGTTACTATAAGTTACAACTTTATCAAGCTACAGCTTTTTGCAAAAGTGTAAGAAAATAAGTTGTAACACGTTGGCGTTATGTTAAATAGAAGCCAGATGCAAAAAGAGGAAATTAATCTTAAATGGACAAATTAATATTGATGTACCCCCTGTATACTCTGATTTCCTAAACAATTAGCAAGATTTTCAATTCATAAAACTCTAAAATACAGCATAGTTTTATTTCTGTGTAATACATATTGGAACATAATTCAGATCCATAAATTATTCCAAAAACCGCAAAAAGAAGGAAACGAATTTCACTATTACATATTATAATGTGGAATATAAAGATGTAATCATGAATAATTATCCAAGTAGTTATGTAAAAGTTGTGTAAATAACTAATGACAAAGTAAATAAAAGTGAAATTATTAATATGCATGTTCTATATCATAATTATCCTAAATATAGGAGAGCCTTTTACATTTTTCGTAAAATGAAGTAAAATTAATTTTACAGGAACACATGTGTAAATTATAATACAAAGTAAACCCCAGACAGTATAATAAGCATATTCGGATAATGTAGTTCATTGCTAAAAAATAGACGCTTATTTAATTAAACTTACAAATACCAAGTTATAGATAATTGAATAATATCATTTAATATAAGGTAAAAATGTTTTCAGTGCATTTATTCACCTTGCTAAAAATATAAAATAGCTGTGGGCACATGACCTTTACATGACGAAACCATATGGGTTCAACCCTGATTCACGTAGTTCTACATAAACAATAAGAATATTATGCAATGACATAACTCCAACACACGTATGAAGAGTAGGAAGAAAGTGACAAACGTTAGACAGTAGATGAAAAACCATAAATTAATTATTCGCGAGCCATAAACGAGAACACATGTGCGGGTGACCATTGATAGGTTAGTCGAGTATACCCCTTTGGTTATTAATTAACAAACGGGCGTTAACACATTGAGATCCACGGATTTTGACAGAACCCACAACCCTAATAGATTGGGACAAAAAAATAAAACAAACTTACAGGTGCCGAGCTAAATACAAAAGCGGAGAGTGGGTGGTTCACATAAACAAAGAAACGGCAAGACAATCGAATTTTTATTGGCAATAAACAAAAAAATGTCTATTTAAAAAAAAGAATTACATTCCCTGAACAATTTTTAATAATTGAGTATGAAGTGTGCATTTCGCATTGTAAAATGTAAATGGACCGGTAGTGAATATAAAGGTAATGCTAATGATTTCTTAGGACAAATATTATCAGTTAAACACTACATTTAAAGCAAATTCTAATAAGCAATTTAAAGTAACAAGAAACACTAGTGAAGTTAGTTTCAAAGCGAATTTTTGTGTACTTGCTCCGCCCGTCGGAGTAATGTGATTTGAGCTTCCTTGTGGTACATGGGTGCTGCATCAACGTCAAACCTTTATAAGATAACGTACCTCCATGTGCCGAGATACTTATCTTGCACCTAAATCAGTTGAGATGAATCAGCAAAACATCTTGAACTCGCTGACTGAGGAATAGTCACCACGGTGGCTAGTATTGTTAATGCTGCAACCATAACTGAACCAGCGGGCCTACGCAAAAGAGCTAAAATATAAATGACTATGTAAGAAACCTACCAATGCACAGAGAATAGAAGCTTATCCAAGGAAGCGTGCATCGCTCTCAAATTAACAGCATCAGGAATGCAGACTATACAGCTTAAGACAAAATGCAGAATAAAAATAAACCCAGTTTAGGAAACGATATATATGATTGTTGATTAAAATATTAGGATACCACATGCCAAAGAACACTTCTAGGGTATTTGTAATGCATATATAGATAAAGAAACCGGCAAATTCGAATTCAATCACCTTCGTTAATCATACAAGTAGAAAATTTATTCTATACAAACTTGTGGTACTACTTTTAATAAAACGAGCATATCCTTTCACAAAGCAAAGATTTACATTTACGCTGTTATATCAAAGAATAGAGATAGATTGAGGTGCTTTGACTTAAACTAAATATACTAATAATATTCAACAGAGTGTCGAACAAACACTTATTTCAATTGTATTAAAATAAGTTTTATGGAAACAAATCGAGTTATTAAATTATAATACGTGGTCAGGGGCGTCTTCCACAACAGGCAGTTATACAAAATATTGAAGTGGAGGCGCAGGAACACTAAAAAAATTCGTAAATCAAATGAAAATATTTGGAAATGTAAAATTCAACATAACAGATGACATGATGCTTAAAACAATCCATATGGTTAGCGAATATGATATTGATTTCTCTGAAAAGCGACTACTAGAATTTAAAAAAGAGACCAGCGTTGATAGGGTGTTATTCCAAGTTATAACCTACTATAAAGAGGGCTGGCCAAAAACAGTAACCATAATGAGGTAGAACTAAAACATTATTATAATACTAGAAATGATGTAACCCTAGAATGTCATCTTGTGTTGTGTCTTTTAAGAAATGATTAATAGTCCCAAAAAACCTTAGGACATTAATCTTAAATACAACTCATTAGACCCACTTTGATTTACGCAAAATAAATAACAAGTTATGTAGTTTGTTTTATTAACCAGATATTAAGCAGAACCTAATCAACTATATTCAAAGTTGCAAGATTTGTCAAAAATTTGAGAGAGCAAACTTAAATGATGGTTTGATAAGTCACAAAATCCCTGAAATCTCATTCTTGAATATAGGAGAAAATTTTGTATAATTTAAAGGTGAAAATATTTAATCATTGCAGATTACTATTCAAGATGGCTTGAAGTAGTTAAGGCAACAAATAAAGATGCAGCAACAATCATGGAAATTTTAAATGAAATTTACTAGATTTCGCATTTTTAAATAGGTTATAGTCGACAATATGCTTTTTTCTGTTTTCTTAACAAAGTACGACATAATGAGAGTACATCCTTCACAACTAATAAAGTGGTGTAAAATCGATATATTTATTTTAATAATTTAATATTTAAGATACAACAGAGGACCTACTGTAAATTACTATAATAGGATCACTTAGATTATGGGTAATTAACAAAAAAGAGAAAGGATTTCTGTAATTTCACAATTCTGTGCATGTAACTGTTTACAGGAATAATGTTATGATTCTCGCACTCAAACAGATTTAAGTGATGTAGTGAACTGAAAGTGGTTGTTCTCTTTGCTTAAAGAAATAACTTGATTATAAAAGAATCTCCATTCCACACGGAGGCCAACTTAACTAGTATCCCCAGGAATGCTCATCGTCCAGAGGATTATCACTAGACTAGACAAGTTGGTGTCCATAAATTCAAGACAGTATTGAAAAACTTTCAAGGTAGGTGTTATTGATAACGTAGCTTGAAATTGCACCTATTTAATTTTGAGATCTTTCAAATTTTTTCCCATTTTCTTTTATTGTTTCTATGTGGATCCACTGCCACACACTGTAGTTAGTCAGTGCAGCCTTATTTTGTTACGGAATTCCTGCTCCTTCCAAATTTAATAATTTAACGCTTCGTTCACCTGTAACATATATTACCTTATCAGGTGAGATTCTCCAACTTCACCCTTTTACATTCAGATTTGTGCAATATCATACTAGTTTCATTTTCAACTGCTTCCATAACAAATTCATCAAACTGGTTTTTCAGTTTAACATCTGCGATGCTTTTTTGAAGTTCAGTTATCAAGTTATCATGTTTTTATATCATTATCCACCAACTGTTTATCTACACAATCACCACAAACTAATACATCATCATATGAGTAATTTTTCATTCTTGATGCGAAAAAGACATTTTTTATGAAATAATTTTAAGCAGATCTTACACAAATAGATTTTACATGTTTTGTTATGTTGCAGGATTTAAAGTTTATTTGAAGAAATTCACCTGTCACTTTTATTTTTGACTATCTTTTATTGAAGAAAAATAAATATTGTAAAAGAGGAAGTGGAATATCCAGATATAAAAATGATTAAAGTTTAATGATTAAATTTGATGAAATGCAAGTGATTGCACTTTGGATTAAAACTTTTTATAATTATTACAAAATAACAGTCTTAAAAACAAAATGTGTATATAAATATGTATCCTAAAAACAACAGTTCATAAAACATATTTTTGTTTAAAAATGTAAAAGCGACAGAAGTCTGTTATAAATTAATAAATCATTGAATTTATAAGTTTTGCTTCAAACATAAATCACACCCGTTTATGGGTTCAGAAACACTTTCACTGCACCATTAAGTTATAAACTAAGAATTTTATAGTTGGAAAAGTTTAATTATATTGAAGTTTTTCAAAAATGTTATCAAGTGTACAACAATTGAAACTAAATATTGAAAAACTAACCTTGTACAAAAGTGGCCACAGTGGAAGCGAAACCTTGAGCTTCTGCTCCAACATTATGATATCTTCAACATGGTAAATGGGACTTTGATGAAACAGTTATCTCATTAGCCAACATCGACACCAGATGTGCTCAAAAAAATACAGCAAGGATCAGAAAGCATGGAATACGATATTTAAGCGCAGTTGATACTGAATGCTAACATTTTAAACAACGGATATAAGCAAGTAGGACAAATTACACAGACACAAGAATTCTGGAATAAATTATTAAGCATTTATGAACAAAACATCTGGACAACGTTTAGACAGATAAGAGGTTAATTTTTTGGCGTATCCAAGAAAGATGCTGCTACTAATGTAATGGCGCATTTGGCTGTATTACAGAGGGAATTCCAAGAATTCAAAGCTAATACTACCAAACAGTCCAAATGTGAATAAACAGATCAGTTGTTGTTACATATAACATCTACACTACCTCCTGAATATAGTCATTTTACACTAATATGGGAGATGATTCCAGGTGATGACCAAACATACGAGAAAATGGAGGAGTGCTTTAGTGCAACCGAATAAAATGTTATAGATTCAGAGAGTGGATCTGCTGTACTGTTCATGGGTCACTCCATGGCATAGTTGGTATGCGTGTGTCTACTATGCCCAAGATCCCGGGTTTGAATCCTGACACCGTCCGCTTGAAAAATGTTAGGCAAGCATTTTTCATAAAAATATGCCCCAGTTTGGATGAGAAATAAAATGAAGGTACTGTATGTTGTCGTGCACATTAAAAAGCCCTACCTTGCTTGGAACAGCAACGGTTCGATAAAATTCAAAATTTCCAGGTAAAAAAAACTGGCTTCCTGACCAATGTAGTACCTTCGGATGGAGCACTGAAAATCAAATATAGTGTACATTTCATAACAAAACACTAGCAAAGAACCTTTAAGAAGCCGAGTTCAGAAAAGTATGATAGGCCAAACGCTCGTTGCAAAAGTTGTGGATGATGGAGATCACATATCATGAAAGACCGGTGTGTCCCAAAAAGGGTGACTTTGTCTGAATCCAAAGCACAAGAGACTAACTCAAACTTTTTCTGTGCAGCATTAGGAGCTAGATCGAATCAGAGATATTTCAAAACAAGGATGGTACAATTGGAAACCTGGTACTTAGATAACAGTGCAACCTCGCATATGACACCAAACACCCGGTGATTTATGATGTATGAACCATTTGCCATTAAAGGAAGAAAGAAATATACAGAAAACAATAAAAAATAGTAGAGATAGGTTGATAGGACACATACTAAAGCACGAGAGAATAGCACGGCTTATATTAGAAACAGAGAAGGAAAAAGGAGAGGTAGAGGTAGACCTAGATTACACTATTGCACACACATAATGAAAGATGTAGGTTGTGGGCTTTTCAGGGAAGGTGTAGGTTAGCTCAGAATAGAAAACAGTGGAAGTACACAGTTCTAGAACTGAAGACCTAATAATGATAATGATGATGAACCATTTGTCCAGACATGTTCAATCGAAATAGCTAATGGTAATCTCATCAAAGCAATGGGTCAAGGTACATTAAACGTCAAAATATCAATCAATGCAAAATTGACTAATACAATGTCTGCTTGGCATGTACCAAAATTAAAAGCAAAGTTTCTTGCTTAGTCAATCATTATTCAATGGCTATGAGTGGCACACAGTTGTTGAAGGTGTAAAATGATACAGAGGCCGTGAACTGGTTCTTATGACAACATTGAGAGAAGAGTTTGTGATAAACTTAAAAATCACAATACCGCAGAAACCAGTTAGAATTTTTCTAACATGAAGTACAAATAATTACAATTGTACCATGAAAGACATAAGGTACCAGAATAAAGCACAACTTATAAAAGTATTAAAAAGTCCCAGACTTACTCTCAAAGCAGATATAAATGAATTCTGGAAAGTTGTGCCCTTGGGATGCATACAACAAATTTTTTTCGAGCAAAACAAAATAGAGTTACTTTTTGTTATTAAAACGGTGATTAGTAGTACAACCGAGTATATAAATTACGTGATATAAATATCGAACTATTATCAATTTTAGATGGTTCTCTTAATAGACGTAAAAAAAAAGGAAAGAGATCTGTACTCTGTTATATTCCATGGGCGTACTCTGTAGCGTGCTTTATTTGGTATTGTAAATTGTAGATAAAAAATTAGTGATCCAATGACAGGTAAAAACAAGAAAAATAAAGACGAAAGCACTTCAAGCTCGGAATGAATCTCATTGGTGCTGACTACAGAATCTAATGAGTTACAGTTGGTATAACTCCGCCTAAGGGAAGTAATTCCTTCTCTACTAAAGAGTTAGAACTTTGGTCGATCAACAAATAATTAAATGAGAAAGTGAGGTTGAAAATAAATGTGTGGTAAAGAGACAAGTTGTATCTAGCACATTTTAAGGAATTGGAAAGGTCGCAGTTAAGTTTCAGTCTTAATGGGAGCATGCATCTTATTGTATTTTTAAATAAGATTCAAAAATGTCTTAATGATGCAGTAGTTCCCGATAATTATACAGTTAGTTTGGTAATTAATTGTTTAAAAAACGATGCCGCAGAATGGGCCATTTGGAAGAAAGTTCGTTTAGCTCCTATGTAGATTTTTCTGATACTTTTAAAGATATATATTGGGGTATAGAAAAGCTGAAACATCTATACCTTAAAATTAGTTATGGTAATTTCGTGAGGGGGGGGGAATTAGGGTAAAATATTTTTAAAATTTGTAAGGGAGGCAAGTTTTCTTACAGAAAAAAAATAATTGAAATGCTTTCTAAACATGTTCCTGACAAAGTACTAATAGGAATTATCATTCAGGTTTCATGCAAATAGCTGAAGTCGAGAAGTATTTATTTAAAATTGACGAAATTTATAATAAGAATGGCAGGGGAAGATTTAGTTGGAGTAATGAAAAGAATAGGAATAATAGGGAGGATAGAGGAACACACGGTCATAATCCGCTTGAGGATGATTATGAGGGTAGGCAACCTATAGGTAGAAATTCTGCCTTCAGGGATGTCCAGGAGCAAGAATCCACTATGAATGATAGGAGAAATGTACGTACAATCACATGTTTCGATAAGGATAGTCATATGTTGATGAGTAGTGACGGAGGTACTGAGAATGTAGAGGATGTTTGGGTACCATGTAAAAACGCTAAAGTAACTAGTATGGATTGTAGTGTTTTAATAGATAGTAGCAGTAATATTTCTGCCGTAACATAAATTTTATGAAGTTTTGTTGGCTTTACAGGAATTTCGTGTGTTGCCAGTGACAAATATTGATATTGTGGTAGCTGTAGGTGTTAAAACATAAAAGGTTAAACAACATATTGTTATCATTAGAGATAAATGGAGTGGTAGAAGTGGAAGTAGTGTGCCTAGTTGTACCGAATTTGAACAAAGATTGTATAATAGGACGCAACTGGTTAAATAAGAATCGCACACATATAGATTTTGAGAAATGGCAGGTTAGGTTTGTGTCTGGGGATAGGTATCATATAGTCAAACTTATACGAGGTAAACAAAAAGAAAATCCGTTACATTTTAATTTTTAACTGTGACCAATAAAATAAAATACATGACAAAAAAAAGGACTGTAAATTATTCAGCAGGGATTGATATTCGAAAGAGGAACTGGCAAACTTTGCGTCTAAGCTGAATTATTAAATGATAAAGAAAATGAGGATTTGTATGGATCACTGGATTATTACTTTCAAAATAGATGATTTTGCACTTTTACAAAAGCGTCATCGGGCTTCAGTCACTGACGGCACAGTCGCAAAATTATTTTTATTATATGAGGCTCCGTTCCGTGTAGTGGGAATTCCAGGACCAAACTCATACAATTTAGTAAGTCAAGAAGGAAATAAACTAGTCAAACAACATTGTTAACCTGAAGCCTTACAGGGCATTGTCCCAGTGAAATGAGCTAAAATATTAGTTTTAGTATGTAGGTACAGTTTCTTCCTAGAGTAATATGATAATGTTTATTTATTATATCCAGAAATGTATGGTAGTTTATAGTGTGTAAGTTTTTTAACATAAACAACCATTTTAATTTAGTTGGGGGTATGAGCATATATAGGCAGGTGTTTCAAGTATTTGAAAAACAGTGATATGAGATAGTCAGTTGTTACTCGGCATGTGTATTAAGAGCATCGTCCTACGGTTGCTCTTAATTTTCATTATAATTTAAGTATCTTATATATAAACATAAGATTAGAGATATAATTTTCATAGAGTGCTTGTAATTACATTTAGTTTCATGCTTGTTATATACAAATTCACGTTTGCTTTAGTAAAATAGTGTTTGAAACCCTAAGATCTTCGTGTATTTATTGCAAGAGCAGCTGCTACATTTAACCTAATAAATCTTGCGATTAGTAATTGATCAAATTACAAAAAAAAAGAGTTCATCACAAGGCCAATGTCAGAACCTTCGTTAGGCTGATCGAGATATTATGATTGCTACAGAGACGACTATACGAAAATCTTTTTAAAGTATAAGTCTAAAGTTTAAAATACAGTAATAACTGCACCAGCTGAAGCAAAAATCTCTGCACATCAGGTTTGACAGTTCAGAACTGACAATGGTAGTGAGTTCAATACCAAAAAAAGATGCAATGTATACTGAATCAGCATGATATTGAGATTAGTTTTACAAAGCTGTATACTGGGAACAACGAAACAGCCAAAGGCAAGAACATTAGTCGAAAGTGCAAAAATTTACCAACAAAGCTGTGGGCAGAGGCAGTAAATACTGGGCACGTACTTTAAATCATACGAGACAAACATTCATTCAAGGAAAGTCGCCGTTTGGGCATTCATTCCCAGGAGTAAGCCATTTGCGAATTTTTTGTTCTACGTGCCATGTACACGTTCCAGAATAAAAGTAGAAGAAATTCACGCTAAAACACAAGAAGGCATTCTGGTAGGATATGAAGGTACAAAAATGGCTATTGCGTGTACATCAAAAATAAAAAATCAGTGCTGCATAGTTGCACCATCCGTTTTGCTCTGGAAATACCTGAAACAATAAACAAACCAGAAGAAACTTCAACAGAGACTTCAGTTAACATTGAATTGATAGAGCCTCATGAAGTTAATGAAGTTGAAGAACTGATGTCAGTTGGTGACCGACCATGACAGTCCAGAGAACAAAGAAACATTCGGTACAGTTGCCAGATATGGAACTGTGCAGACAGTATTAACATGTTCACTACCAAGTACAAGATAACTCGTATTTGGTAGGCTAATCACAGGTTCCGGCAAGAAATAACTATGAATTTTAACCTTGTAGAAAATGCCAAGTACAAGAGAGCTTGTACGAGATATAGTTGTGGCAGGTAGAGTAAGGTTAGTAAAACAAAGTGGTACACAGTTACAAAAACAATTGTGGTAAGACATGTATAGGAAACTCAAAGGATCAAGCTAATATAAAAAACAGAAAATATGTTTATTCTAAACTTGCAAGGTAAAAACGAATTCTATGAAATATAAAAGCCTACAAATACTTCAATGTTTATTCATGATATTTTTTAAAACAATCTTGTACACACAATGCAGACTTTTTATCACACAGGGCAAAAATAGCTAGTTTCCTCGCAGAATTTTGCTTCTTGTACGAATACAACAAGATTTTGTAAATCGTTGAAATACTATCTAAGTAATGAAGTTTAGCAATGGGTTCTATCCCTGTAGAATTTATTCTTTATTTTCGTATCAAGTAAATAATAAAATTTTCTGAGAATTTCAAGGTATATAAGTATTATATACATACATTACTATTATATGCAAAGCGATTTTCTTGGGCAATCAAATAAGTCTTTCTTAAATAAGAAGAGTAAGATGGCATCTGATCTGATCTATCAGGCATTCCAGAATTATAGTCTCTAATGATGTTCGGTTTTAGAGACACTTTTCCATTGGGTACCACCACTTCTATCTTATGCATATTTAAGAGTGTAAGGACATCTCTTTTATCCTTCCATTTACACACTATGACCAAATCATTTCTTCTCCACATATTTGCGTCCTTTTTCAGCTTAGTTCTAACTACCTCTATAGGATTATTTATACAATTTTGTCTCAATGTTCTACAAATATACATTTTATGACCGCCAAGGAGTTCAGTCAGAAACACCAAATTATATAAATTGTGTGCATATATAATATATTTCTCATCTAGATAATCTCCCATCGTTGTTACAAATACTTCCGAAGATGGCCCATATTTAACTTAAGCTTTTCAGATTTCCTGTAAATTTTGATTTTTAGTACCGTTCCATTACTCACATAATTCGTATATCTTTATTCCGTATTTGTTTTTTGTTTTTTATGTATTGGCAGAAAAACGAGCGGCCATGCCGCAACACCATTGATTCGTTAATACATAATTTGCAGTCATGTACATAAGAATCCCATTATAATATTGAACTGATCAAGAACTGACTGATCTTGTACAATACTTATATGATTATTTTGCTATGAATTATCGTTTAAATGTAAATATCAAAATAATATCTGAAATCTGTTACGGCTCACATTAAAACTTTAAAATAAGTTTTATATAACACATTGCTGCTCGAATAATGTTTAATTGATGGATAAGAGCACGGCCCCATGTGTAGCAGTAGTATTAGGAAAATTTTCATTTCTATTACATCAGTTGTTTGTTCTCCATTGATTTGATCTGAAATTTCTTCGCAGCGGTCTGTTAGCTTATTTCTTGATACACATAAAGGTTTGTTTGTTGAACAATATGAACTAGGAACTTATCCGAAAAGAGTAAATTTACTAATGCTTCAATTGATAACTGATTTGTATAAATTTTTAAACAAAGAATTTCTTTGAAACCGAAGTTTTCGGGATCTTTAGGAATAGCATACCAATCGGTTCCTGCAATAGTACTTTGCACATGATTAGCCGACGGAACAGCAGTGTCGCTTTAAAATTTCAATAGTCACGAATCACTGGAATTGTTGCTCTCAATATCACTGTCAAACAGCTAATAATTTTCATCGTTGTCTTTATTATCCGTTGTTCTTGATCCATAACAACAAGTTGTTGAAAGTCATATTCAGTTAGTAGTCCTTTTTTTTCGAAATTTTTTTATCCACACAAATAGCCATAATGCACTACTGATCACTAATAAATAATATAAGTATACTCTCGTAAACGCAAATGAATGTAAGCAGTATAATTATGCGTGTCGTGCAGATTAGTTTTTACCTTGGCTAACGAAATTGTACTATAGGAGTCAGAAGTTACACTAATAAAATGCAATTCTGTCATAATAAACTAAAGACGTGCATAATTGAAGGTCATTCACATTGCAATCATTGATATAGTTATTTTATTGTCTCACTTTACTGATACTAAAAATAAAATTAAATACGCAAGTTATTTCGTAGCTTGGCATGCTCATATAAAAGTTATTCATACGAATTAATTCATCTCTAATTTGTATTTAAAAAATTTTTAGATGCAAATTGAAATAATGTCAGCTTTAAAAAAGTGTTTTTAACAAAAGAAACTACTCCAAAAACAATGGCGTACAGAATTGAATTCGATAATAACCAATGGCCACGAACGTGTTAAACGTCATGCTAAATGAGCAACTTCTGTGCCAGTGAAGTCAAAACAGCTTTCTTGCATGGAGATCTAATCAAAGAAATGTATATGAAGCAACCTGAAGGTTATTATGATGGTTTTGGGCATGTACGCAAATAAGAAAAAGCATTTATTGCCTAAAACGGTCACCTCAATGTTGGAATCATAAATTTGTAGACTTCATGAAGAAACATGGACTTGAACATTTGGCAACAAATCCATGCTTGTTTAAGAGCGACAGTGATGGCACGAAACTTGTAGTGGTAATTTATGTTGATAATTGTTTAATAGATGGGGCATCCGACAGAGTGATAGATGAATTCTTGGATGTTTTGCAAATTTACTTTAAAATTACAAAAAGGAAACTTGGATAGTTTTCTCGGCATGCAAACTGATATTCGAAGTAATGGATCAATTCGATTGAAGATAGAAGTCCATTATAAATTAATAAATCATTGAATTTATAAACTTGACTTCAAACATAAATCACGACAAACCTTCAGAACGATTTTCTATTATTGAAACAAAAACTTTATAGGTGCTGCTACCTTTATCTGTATTGTATTTATAGAATATTCCTCTTTGATATAATTTAAATATCGTTAGACATAATTATATAAATATCCCGAAAAAAGATTGCTGGTATTTGCATTTTCAAAATTTGGCAGAACACTTCAAGAATTTGGCAGCACACAAAAGTGCCAAGGCACAGTGGTTGAGAATCACTGCATTAGACAGTAGATTTAAGATTTCATATTGTATTTTAATAAATAAATATACGTAGCTACAATTATTCTTTTTTAAACAAACTTTCTGGTGTGTCGTATATATCTACATAACTTTGATGTGTGTTGCTAGAATTAAAAGGTTAAGCAACACTTGGTCCAACTACTGGTTTTAGTAAATACTAGTAAGTATATGGACAACTTCCTCACTTTAGTGAACGCATACTTTCAAGCAACTTAAAAAATAAATTTTAGCAATTTTGGCCTGAAGTAATTTTATGCTGTAATAGAAAACATTGCACAATACAGATTTTACACGGAACAAAACTTAATTTTTCAATCTTCTACAAACTACTTGTACATTTCTCAAAATTAGCCCCTGCTATCGATTTTCAAATCAACTAAATTTCTTGTTCATCATCATTAGTTTTCAGCTCTTGAACTGGTTGGATGCGTTCCTCTATTGTTTCCTATTCTGAACTTGTTATTCTATTTTATTCGTTACATAAAAATGTAGAATTTGTATGTTAAACTAATAAATGTATTCGAATAAAAAGTTATTAAAATTTTTTTAATTATTTAGATGCAATATTCTCACAAAAATTTTTGAATCATCATCAATTATTTAAAATCTTGCTTTTGTGGTTATTCAACATTTGACAAACTGGTTGAAAGAAACTTTCTACTATAGCAATTATTCCTTGTTACATTACGTACTGAATACTACTAAAATTCTACTTAAACTATCACTAAAATTTATTGCAATTTACAGATTGATATTACGAAAATACCGACTAAAAAATTAGATAATAGTTCAAACCTACAAAAAAATTTAATAACTACCAGTTTCTCACCTTATAAATCAAGCTCTCACTCGTAGTTGGTGTTGCAATAGCTTCAAGTGGTTTTTTAATAGGGATGCTTTTTGTGCGACGTCCTTTACTACTTGGAGCCTTAGGTAGTACTAATGAATTTAGTCTACTTTTACACGAACGTGTAGCTGGGCGTCTTATCTTCTTTGTCCTTCCGTCACCGTCCTGTTTTTCATCATCTTCTTCCTCTACAGCTTTTATTATTTCTTCTTTAGTTTCAGTAACACAATTTAAACATAATACACCAAGGTTTTCAGCATTTGTCCAAACAGACGATTTGTGTGATTCGCATTTTAAACATGTTTGATTATTCTTATTAGGCATTATAGAACGTGAAGCTAACAATTTAATATAGTAGTTTAAAAATTTATAAAGAGTAAATAACTCACATAAGTGAGGTTATTTGAAAATTCCTACCTCAAAGTACAGTAACGTGAACATAGATTGAACATGGATAATCCCAAATAAACACGTCTTCTAAATATTGAATAAAATTAACTCAAAATCGCGAATCCCATAATAAAAAGAGAAAGTAACCTGAATTCAATTAATTTCATATAACGTAAAAAAGACAATAAAAACTCCGTTTGCTATAATTGTATGATTGTTATAGCTTTCTCAAAAATGCTGCTGCTTTTAGTAAAAAAAAAACTATATGATGGTATTATTATGATGGCACTGCACAAGATTTATTCGGTACATTTGCATTATCGTTTGTACATAGACTTGTGTCCTCAAAATGCACCATTATAAAAGTGCGTTGATTTTTATTAATCGTATCATTAGCGAATCAACATACAGTTTGCTAATTTTGTAGTGCTAGTGAGCTATTTCATGAAACATTAGGTTTTAGAAATAAGTTTATTAATTTGAGTTAGTTAAATGAACTTTTCGCAGTAAAGCACCTGTAAAATTTAAAAGCTTTAGTAGTGTATATTTAATATGCTATTAAATTAGGATAAAGATTTAGAATAATAGAGCACCTAGTACAGTTTATACAAACAGTAATGACGATCGGGACTTTGAACACGTCATATTAAATTTAGAAAAATACAGATATATATATATATATATATATATATATATATATATATATATATATATATATATATTGAATAAGATGTTGGTATTTTTGGGCGAATTGCTTATATAACTCAAGGTTTCAATCAATTTTAAATAGTACATAACAGTTAAATTAATAATTGGACAATAGTTACTTACTTTAGTAAATGCGTAAAAAATACCTTAAAAGTAACTAGCAATGAATATAAAAACATATCAAGCTTAAGGCTAACATTTTAAAAGTGTACATTCTTTTGACATTTAGAAATTTGGAAATCATGATGACATATGTCATATTTAGAATGTTGTTGCTAGATAATTTTTGGAACTGTAATACTATTAATAAAACTATTTATAATTAGATTGAGTAATGTTTGGTAACTATATAAACTATCTATTTAATATTATAAAGATAAAATAAATTTTAGAATTAAGAATTCTTTAAAATTAAAAAAAAAATTAAAAATGTTTAATATTGGTATAATAAGGAATAAATGTTACTTAAATTATCTATGTCGGTTTTTGAGTTTAAACTGTTTTTAATTTTGTTAATATAATATGATTCTAAAAAGAATCTTTTTTTATAGTTTGGTTCAATTTCGAAAATGGTAACTTCTTCAAAATTTGGTTGATGACCAGTTGTATATATATATATGTGGATAGTTTACATGATGTTTTGCCTAACTTTCCATCACTTTTATGTTGGGTCAGTCTTCTTTTAATATATTGTTTAGACTGTCCAACGTAAGTGCCTCCACAAGAGCATTCAATACTATAAACAGTATTGTTAAGTAGCATTTTTGGAGTTTTATCTTTCAACTTATCAAATAAAAGACTTGGTGATTTTGTGTATTTATAAGTTATTTTTGTATTTTCTTTCTTTAACGTGTGTATAATTTGTGGAGATAATTTTGAATAAATGGAATGTTTTGTAAGTGTTGGGTTCTAACGGATGTGTTTGATGTGTATGGTTATTGTCTTGATGTTGATATAAAATTTTATTAATAAGGTGTTTCGGAAAGCCATTATTAATGAAAATTCTTTGTAATTTTAATAAATTTTTTTGGAGAAATTGTGGATGCGAGATTTTTTTAATTCTATATTTTAATGCTGAAATGGTATTAATCTTGTGTTGAAGAGAATGATTTGAAAAGTAATTTATATATCGGCCAGAGTTAGTAGGTTTTGATACCAATCAAATAAAATATGGTTGTTATTGTCTCGGATTACTAATGTATCTAAAATGGTATTTGTTGATTAATTTCTATTTCATGAGTGAATTTGAGATGTGGATTATATTGATTAAAGGCTTCGACAACTGTTTGAATCATATTGTAAGGAACGCAGCATAATATGTCATCTACATAATTTATTATAAAGGGAAAACAAATGGTAATGTTGGTATTATGGTTTGAATAAGTTCATCCATTACAATCTGTGAAACTATTGGCGATAATGGTGATCCCATTGGGGTTCCAAAAATTTGAAGATAGAAGGTATTTTGGAATGAAAAATAAGTGTTACTAAAAACTAGTGATAGTGAACTACAAAACATTTCCATATTTAAATTACAATGTTGTTTAATATTACTCCATTTTGATTTTATAATACTTATAACTAAATCTAAAGGTATATTTGTAAATAATGAAGTAACATCTAGTGAAATTAGTCTATAGTTTACGTGAATTTGGAAACCATTATATTTATCAATGAGTTGAATGTTGTCTTTGATACTGAAGCTTTCTTCCATTGGAAATGATTTACTTAAGATATCAGATAGCCATTTTGATATTTGATATGTAGGTGTATTGATTGAAGAAATGATTGGTCTGAGTGATAAAATAGGTTTGTGAATCTTAGGTAATCCATAATATTTACCAGCAACGGAGTTGTTAGTGATACGTGATTTTTTGGTCTGAATGGTATTCATATTTTTATCGTATAACATTTTTATGTGATCGTTAACCTTATTTTGGATTTTTTGGGTGGGATCTCTAGATCTAGACTCAGTATATATATATATATATATATATATATATATATACAGGGTGAGTTTTTAGTGTGGCAACGGTCGATAACTCCGTTATTATAAAAGCTAGGTAAACCAAATTTGGAGGCATATTAGGCATGCCTAAAGTGCACATTTTAAAAATATTTGGAAGCATACAGGGTGTTTCATAAATCCAGGGCATATTAAACTTATATTTTTTTAAATGGAACACCCTATATATTATTATATTTTTGAAAAACCCATAAAAAGAGCTTTAATTTGATATCAAATTGTATCTGTCTATTCCTTTTAGTTTTTGAGATATTCAACTGTTTTTAGAAAAAATGACCCCGATTAGATACATTGTCACTGCACTAATACACAACTTATGTTAATTTTCAAGATGCAGAAAATTTTACCATATACCATAGTATATTTGTAAATATCACTTTTTTGAAATTTCTTCACAGTATACAGGGCGTGTCAGGTTTTGCAAAATGCAATTTTAAAATTTTTTTTTAAATGGCACCCTACCAATTTTATTCCTACAATGGATAGTTCATTAAGTGTTCTTTCATTTTTATTAAGCATTCCCTATACCTAAATCCATTACTTTCTGAGATATTTTTGATTTTCTTCAAATTTTAAGAATGTTTTTAATTTACATAACTAAAATAACTTACTATTGGAGAATATTATAAAACAATTAATACATTTTGATTAACAATCAACTACAGTTATCCAATAACAATTTTCACTAAAGATATAACAACCTACAATAATACGTTATCAACAGAATTCTGCCAGATCAACAATATGCATTTTATAGAAAATGTTCAAGCAGGAAATCAGGCAGGCTTTGAAAAAAATAACTATTGCATGTTAAGTGTCATTTGAGTTTATTAATTGTAGTGAGTTGTCATTTAACAGGATATCTCTGTTGGTATATTCTTGATGCAAGTAGGAAATTTTTTTAACTTGCTCCCAATACCCAAATCATATATATTTATTCTTCCACTGTAAAATTGATTTTGAAAACTCCTTCAAAGATTACATTTAAAACAGAACTGATAATGTGTTAAATGACAACACACTACAATTAATAAACCTAAATGACATTTTGATTGTAATTGTTATTTTTTTCAAAGCCTGCCTGATTTCCTGTTTGAACATTTTCTATAAAATGCATATTGTTAATCTGGCAGAATTCTGTTGATAGCGTATTATTGTAGGTTGTTATATCTTTAGTGAAAATTGTTATTGGATAAGTGTAGTTGATTGTTAATCAAAATGTATTAGTTGTTTTATAATATTCTTCAATAGTAAGTTATTTTTAATTATGTAAATTAAAAACATTAATAAAATTTGAAGAAAATCAAAAATATCTCAGAAAGTAATGGATTTAGGTATAGGGAATGCTTAATAAAAATGAAAGAACACTTAATGAACTATCCATTGTAGGAATAAAATTGGTAGGATGCCATTTAAAAAAAAATTTTAAAATTGCATTTTGCAAAACCTGACACACCCTGTATACTGTGAAGAAATTTCAAAAAAGTGATAATTACAAATATACTATGGTATATGGTAAAATTTTCTGCATCTTGAAAATTAACATAAGTTGTGTATTAGTGCAGTGACAATGTATCTAATCGGGGTCATTTTTTCTAAAAACAGTTGAATATCTCAAAAACTAAAAGGAATAGACAGATACAATTTGATATCAAATTAAAGCTCTTTTTATGGGTTTTTCAAAAATATAATAATATATAGGGTGTTCCATTTAAAAAAATATAAGTTTAATATGCCCTGGAATTATGAAACACCCTGTATGCTTCCAAATATTTTTAAAATGTGCACTTTAGGCATGCCTAATATGCCTCCAAATTTGGTTTACGTAGCTTTATAATAACGGAGTTATCGACCGTTGCCACACTAAAACTCACCCTGTATATATATATATATATATATATATATATATATTCCGGAAATAACCCGCTTATGAAAATTATTTGTACACATTTACAGGAATTCAAAAACCCGCAACCATGATAGATTACATTCAATAATCATATACTCGTAAATTATAGCCTTAAAGAGGTTGGGAACGTAAACAAATGGCGCCACTTTCGGTATCCAATGTATAAGTATTAGAACAAGATTACCCGTTACATAAACAGAACGACATTGATCTTGGTTTTAAGATAGTTTAGACGCACAATCCACAAAAACGAAGAATAGCACGCAATGACCTTGGGATGAAGAACTTATAAAACCTATGGATAATAAAAGTGGAAATCTATCTTCTTCAGTTATTCGAGAACAGAGCAGAGCTTCGAATTCGATTGATATGCAACCGTCGTCGTGTGGGATATAGTGACGGCACTAAATCCTAAGATTGTTAATAAACAGGTTCCCAAAAGCAAGTGAAACTTAATAGTAAGACAATTTTTACATTGGTGCACGCTTATTTAAAACGTATTCAAACAGAAATTATTATATGAAAAAGTTTATAATTGTATACGCGTAGTTCACATACAAAAATTAAATTGTTTGGATAGCTATAATTGATTAATTTTTAAGTTGTTCTTTTTAGCTACAAGCATATTTAGCCAGTTAGGGAGTAGATCTTAGTTTTCTCCGTTGCTATTTTTTGTGATATTTATGTTTGAGAATACAGCGTGTTTTCACACTTGGGGTAAAAAATTAAATAGGTTGATTCAAAACCATTAATCAATCAGAAATGTAAAAGATTAAAAAAAGAATTATGAACCCGAATAAAGGATGTTTAAAAATTCGCATACGAATTATTTAAGAACCCCTACCACAAATTTCTAACGTATTTATGCGATATCAGTAGACAATGACATCGGTTTTAGTGTAGATCCTCCTTATGGAATCCTCACAGCGTATCCTATTTATGAGGATTCCTATAGCAAATCCTCTTTATGAGGATTCCTATAGCGGATCCTCTTTATAGACTTCTTATATCGGATCCTCTTGATAAAAGTTTTTTCGAACAAACATTTTGTCTTATTATTTTTTAAATCGGAACATCCCTTACTGAATTAAAAAATAATCCTTTACTAAATCATACAGTATTCATCTTTAACCTATTTCTGAACAGCAATTCTGTCTTTTGAGATAAATATATCGGACCGTCCCTCCATCCACCTCCGCCATTTTTAGAATTATTACCAAAAGGTACTCTTAGCGGGGTTTTTAATATAACTCCGTCGTTGCGGTCTACTTGAAATACCTGCATATTACCCGTAACGTCAACATCAGAAAAATCTATCTTTAATTGTGGTTTTGATCAACTCGACTATACTTCGACAACTAATGCTCTGGAACATGGTTCCCTTGTCTTTTATGCGACGCGAAAGAAAACATTTAAAGACAGTGTACCCTGGTGGACCCAGTAACTAACCACCAAGCTGGCAGAAACGCGTAACCTAAGGCGCCGCTATCAACGCGCTTCGGGAGAAATAAGAGAAGAACGAAGAATTGAATATAATTAAAGCAACCGCGAATACAAAATATTAATAGAAGAAACGTGAACGAATAAATTTAAAGAATTTTGCACGCGAAACTCCGAGAAGAAACCATGGGGAACCGCATACCGCGTATTAAGGGGTAAACAACACTTAGGAATTATAGTATAGACGTATGTACAGCTTGGAGTAGTTCGGAAGTCTTCGTAACCCTTCGGAAGACGTCGTGGTAGTGGTGCCTTAGGCCTCGTCGAGTGCGTCGCCGTTGAACTCTATGGGGTGTTGTCCCGGAGGTAGAGTTGACAGACGCAAACTGTCTTCACAATAAACGACTTTTCGGAACGTAGTTTATTAACTATTTATTGATTAATTATAGTGGCGTGCACCAGGTACGGCGGTGGACAGCGTCACTGTCGAAGAAAAAGCAGGCTATGGGGAGTAATGCTTGCTGAAGTTTTAACAGGCTATGGAGAGCGCTGCTCGCTGAAGTGTTAACAGGCTATGGTGAGCACTGCCAGTTGATTCTTTAAGCTATGGGGAGCATTAACGAATGTCTTTCGGAGAATTTGTAATTGTATTTATACACTTCCATTTCCTATGCTGCCTGTGTTGAAAAACGTTAATGATGTCTTTAACCAATGAAATTGTGTGCATCAATTTTCGAGTGTAAAAGAATGTTCCAATTTTGTTTGGCCAATGAGTGTGCTGATTTTTGGGTACCACAAAGAATGAGTTGGAAATTCTCACGGTTTTTTGCTTTGTTCTGTCTTCGGCTGTGTTCGCCTAGTCAACACTATAAGCAGACACGGGCATATACAAAGCAAGCTTGTTTGAATGACGGATTATAAAATGTAATATTGTTGCTTTTGTAAAAAGTGAGTGTGAGCGTCGGGTAATTGCATGATGGGTTAATAGTAAATGTATATATACTGCAATTTTTATTATTACAAGAAATTAAACAATACAGTATTTGAGATTTTTTTAGCTAGTGAAAAGATTACGTATATACAGTAGTGTTCAATTATCATTAGAGCATAAATTTTGAAATTTCCGATGAACTTTAACAGTTTCATAAATTTCTAGATAATAAGGATAATAATGGGAAAAGCGTTCGAAATCACAATGGAAAACAAACTGAACTCCGATTTTCCCAAAGTAGAAACGCGTGTAAAATTTTTTAACTTTAACAACGATATGCTGTAAAGCAGAAAGTTTATTTCGAGAATAAACGGGCGCGCGGGAAGGACTTGATGCAATGGCCATACTTTGCATTAAAGCGTTGATTATAATACGAAAATCTAGTAGCTTACGGAACATAACCTGACGATCTCATAGTGCTTTGTTGAATTTTGAATTTAGAGTGCCGACACCTTTAGAGTGATTGCAAAACTAAATAAAGACTAAAGGGAATTATAGGATTCTGTAATTATATCATATGATCTGTAAAATTGTTAATAGAATAGGTCTTTTAGGTCCTTGTTTATATACTACGTATAGTTGTTTAATCGTCAGTTAGTACCTGGCATAGCTATAAGACATTATAGGGGGCTAATAGAAATCTAGTCGGGTTATCAAAATTACAGGATACATGTAAAATGATTGCTATTTGAAACTAGATGTCACAAATGTACAGGAATAGAATCTCCTCAATACGCATTTATTATGCTATCCTTCTTTGTCTTACCAATGTGCTAATGTGTTTATTTCACACCTAAAATGAATTCTGTGTGTATTTATTAGCTTTTGAACTTTTTCATAATTCATGTTTTTATCAGGGCTTTATCTATTCAAACTATTAAACAATTACGTGTATTAGAGAAAGAGATTAGCTAAATAATATAATTTCGGCATTTTTCCATTTATACTTTATGACCCTAAAAATGGCAAGGTTTCAAAACTCAAATTAATCTTGTTCTGAACTAGTTGTTCTACATACAACTATGTTTGCAAAGCAATGATAAAAAAAGACATCAGTCTTCTGACTTAACAGATATTTTTACTTAAAATATCATGTTTTGGCATTTCATTCTAATAAAGTTTACTTAAGAAATATCCTCAAACACGAACATAAATAATGTTACGAGCTACTATTAGTCAACCCGTCAAACATACAAGCGCCGTAAGCAATGCATATACTACATAAGCCTAGAACTTTCTAGCATATACCGGAGAATGATTCATCTCTTTAATTCAGTTTATATATAAGACCACTGATGAAGTACAGTCTTAGTATATATCAGAATGTAATATATAAATCATCTCTTATATAGTTAGTTGTTCATTACGTTATGAAATTCCTTTAGTAAATATAAATTTGTGTTATGTGAACGTGTACATTGTACCACCAGCTTGTAAAACACATAAATAGACAAAAGTGTAATAAATAAATTATAGTAGTGTTTAGTGTTGTTAATAGACCTATGGTTAAGAATTTAATTTAAGAAGATATTAGTGCTTGGACATAGCATTAGTGTGATTGTGCTTCATTGTTAATTGGCTTGAAAACATCTATAAATAAGGCATATACTGTTAATTGGATATATGAATAGTGAGTAATAAAGACTTTTATTACTACTTGTTTTAAATTGGTGAAACGCGATAATAGTAGCCCGCTACACTGGTGTCAGGCTCTATGGGGTATATAGTGATGATTTAAAAGAAAAAACACACAAGCCTAAATACCTTTTAGTAGTTTGTATATGCCTGGTACGAGAAGCCAAAGTAAAATGGACGCAGAAACTTTAATGAACTTTCTTAAGGATTTTGAATCCGGTATGGAAGAGAGGTCGGCTGCACTAGAAGTAACACCTAGTGAAAATGCTGAGAAAATGGAAGAAAAGTTAAGTGAAAATAATGAAAAATGGAAGAAAAACTGAATGAAAAGACGGCCACGTTAGAACAAAGAATAATGAAAAGGTCCATAGCATTGAAAGAAGAAAGAAGATGTCACTGAACGGGTAAAAACAGTTGAGCAAAAGTTGGACAGTAAATTGGTAAAAATGGAAGAAGATGTGATGAGGCTGCAAAAGCAAATGATTTCACTAACAACGCGGCCACTTGAATTAGGAAACCAAGTTGTAAATCAGAACATTCCAGAAATAAGAAGCATGGAAGAAAGCGAGTCAATACCGTCAAAATTTAGAGTGAAACCACCCACATACGATGGTAAAACACCTTGACCCACATATTTGAAACAATTTGAAGCCGCTGCAATAGCCAAGAGTTGGTATAACAAAGAGAAGGCTATCTCCTTACTAGTGGTCCTATGGGGGAAGCTCTTAACATCTTGCAAACAATTCCCGATCACCAGCAGAATGATTACGACCTCTTAACATCGAAGCTTGAGATGAGATATGGAGACTCTCACCTTCAACAGGTTTACCATGCACAAGTTAAGAACCGCTCGCAAAAGACAATTGAAAGCCTGCAAGAATTCGAAGCTGACATTGCCAGATTAGTTAGATTGGCATACCCAACGGCACCAGATAGCTTCCTCGAACAACTGGCTGTTCAAACATTTGTAGGTGGCGTTAAAGATGGCGAAATACAGCAAGCGCCAAAAATATTAGATGACGCACTGAGTCATGCGTTTGAATTTGAAGCAGCTAAGCAGACATCACACAGGATCAGTCACAAAGTTCGGTCTGCCTTAGAAGAACCTGGTCAATCGCAGAACAGCGTGTCCTGTAATTTTAATAACCCGACTAGATTTCTATTAGCCCCCTATAATGTCTTATAGCTATGCCAGGTACTAACTGAATATTAAACAACTATACGTAGTATATAAGCAAGACCTTTTTAGATTAGCTCAAAATAGAAAAGAATTTAGAGCTGTGTCAAACCGACCTTAAGTAAGTCCGAAAACAAAACAAAAAAATAAATAAATAAAAATTAGTTAACTAAATGTCGCCATGATATAACTCACAATTAGTTAACGGTCTGGCATGTTGGTAACGATTTGTTACTTAAGCCTTACCATAACATATAACTTAATAAACGTCACCATGATATAACTCACAATTAGTTAGCAGTCTGCTATGTTGGCAGCAATTCGCTGTTTAAGCCTTACCATAACATATAACTTAATAAACGTCTCCATGACATAACTCACAATTAGGTAGCGGTCTGGTATGTTGGCAGCGATTCGTTGCTTAAGCCTTATCATAACATATAATTTAACACCTTTACTTTTTTGCGGAGATAACCAGATAATATTTTATTTCTTTATAAATGGGAATCATATAAACATGTTGGAGTTTTTTAACAACCATCAGGTTGCTAATATCTGTGTAGAGCCAGATAGATAGGAAAACGATAGAAGAGTATAGGCAGACCTAGACCAAGCTATATTAGTGAAATTATTAGAAATTTAGATTGTGAAGGGTATGTAGAACTTTTTAGATTAGCACATAATAGAAAAGGAGTTAGAGCTGCGTTAAACCCACCTTAAGTAAGGTCGAAAACAAAGGATATATATATATATATATATATATATATATATATATCTTTCCTGCTGTTCGCCACCGTTCTGTGTCTTTTAATATTCTTAAATTAATTAAGGCACGACTAGCTCAGTCTAATTCACACAGAGTGCACAACGTTACGATAACAAATAATTTGCCCGCTTTTTCTAATGCTTTTCCTATTTTAAATGAGAAAAACAAAATCGACTAACGTTTGTTTAATGAGAAATAAAATATTAAATACACTTCACAGCTTAGTATGTTGTACTATATGACAAAATCAACCCTTGAATCAAATAATCATAATATTTAAATTGTTTAACCCCAAAAATTATAGCTCCCTTTTCTTAAGTTAAAACCAGCAAAAATGACACTATATCTTACTGGAAAATTTCTCAACGTTCAAATACTTTTCCCTCTTTACGTAAATTTCCACGTATAAAAAGAGTTTTGTTGACTCTTTACAAAATATTCAGGTATGATAAAATATGGTTAATGTTCAAAATAAAAAGAGAATAATGCCTTATACTAGATAGCTCTGATCTGTAGTTTTCCTGGTGCGTCTCTTTTTGTTCTTCCTGGATCTGCTACTACGTGCAGTGGATCAGCATCCCTTGATTACTTTTAATTGAGTTGCTTCATTCACTCTTAAAACAATGCTCTGTTTTATGCTCCTTCGCGTGGTTTTAAAGCAATAATTTTATTTAGACTTCTTCCCAATTTATTTATCAATTTATTTAGAATTACCCCTTTATTTCTTAGATTCACTTAGAGCCATTTTCCAGCAAACGGCAAACTTGTATTATGCATCTTTCACTAATTTTAACTTTGGAATTTTTTTTAACATCACGTTCACAAATATTTCAATTTCATTCGTTGCGTAAGTTTTTGATTGTCAGCGACGTGAACTGTTCTAAGTTTGAATGAATACTCTCTACTTAACAAATTCGCCTGTTATATAAGCGCCGCCCCATCTAAAATTCATTGGTTATCGGTATTTATTTGTTCAAAGTTTACGACCAGCCGTAGGATGTTTTGAATATTTCTGGGCTTTTACACGCATACGTCTTAAAATTGTTCGGCAAAACGATTTCTTAGTTACGTATTCTACTACGATTTCTATTATGTATTGATCCTTGACCGTTGTTTTGATGTTATAACAGGAAATTTGAATTTGCTTTGGCATGTAATTTTAACTTATAGTTTATTGTTTGTCAAGATAATACTTTGGATCTTATATAAAAGTCATGCAGAAAATTACGTAGGAGAAATGACGTAAATTAACATATTTCTATTTACCTCCTGCGTTTGCAAAACTTATTTCTTTCGAAAAGTGTGTTTATTATCAGAACACTTTACTATCTTCTTTCATTATCGCATGTTCAATTTTAATAGACCTTGCGTCATGATTTTCTAGCTTTTACCGTATTTCCTGCGTATCAATTTACAATTTATGAATGCTTTTGGTTTAAAACGAGTTTGATTGCGGTTATAGTTATTTCTCTTGCTAGATGTGTTTTTATTGTTGAAGGACAAGCTTCCTAGCATTGATTAAACTCATTTGTGATCCTTATACAGGGCGTTAAATGTATGCTCTTTGCATAATATTGGAATTACGTATTTTTATGATAAATAAATGTATTTTTCTAACTTCTAGTGCTATTTATATGTGTTGTATGACCATTATGACTCAATCTACCTTTAAATAACCCTCTTATCATAGCAATATATATTGCTGTGAACTTCACCATTATTCGGGAACTATGGTTTTCGAATCGAGCCCCAGCGTTGGGCCGTCATTAAATGCTGTGACATGTACAAAAAGCCTCGCCAGTTTCCTGTAATAAAATCACAAAAAATTTTATTTTGAACTCGAGCCTCACTTTTGGGCGCTACGATTTGCTGTGATTCTCCTCTGATAATCGCCTCTGTCCTCTTTCCGCCTCGGCTGCTCACCTAGATAACTTTCATCCTCATTCATAAAAAAAACAAACACATTCCTACCACAAACATCAACGTTAACTCTATTTACATCAATATTCACAATACATTAAAATTTTAAAATTAAATTGTAGCATAAGTTTCAGTATCATAAAATTTCAAGATTAAATTTGTCATCATTTTAATTTGCATCCAGAATTAAAGTCCTTGTAGAATGCCTACTAATTGTGCTCAAAGACAGACCCAAATTTTCATCATAATCAAGAACATAAATGCTAAATACTCCTTTCTACTTAAACAAGAAAATTTCACCTTAAAATTAAAAATTTGTTGTTTGTACAAATTCACTACTGTCCATTTTAAGTAAACAAATTATAAAGTTATTCAACACACACCAAAACATCAAAAATCGAACAACAAAGCATAAGTTACCTGAAGGTTAATGCACTCGGGGCTCCAATGTACATCGTCCTTTGTTAATCACACCATTCCAACTGGGTTATGTTTACGGCTTCTGATTCTGAACGCTTTAAAAATTTTCTACACCACCATTCATCTAAAGTTGTTTCAGGGCTTTTCAGGAACTCATCTATGTATATCTGAATCTTGTTTTGTGGATCCAAGCACGTTTACTAATCATTTAATTATTAACACCCCCGAAAATAGCAAAGAAATTCATACTTCTTTCACGCTATACCCAAAACTGCCTACTTTTGTTTATTCATTTATCGTTACAAATTTGGATACTTAGTACAGTAATACTCGCAAATATAACTAGACTTTATTACCTTGTATCTTCTTTTCTAAGTGCACTAATGCATAACAACTTGTATCGTAGCACGTAAAGAGCAAACTGTTTTAAAGTATTCAATAATCACCAACAATATAAGAGCAAACTGTTTAAAGTATTCAATCAAAATCGAAAATCTAAGAGAGCGAAACTGTTTAAAGTCCGGGTTTATATAACCGCCTTGCCTGCACATCGCTTTTTTCCCTCAACGGACACTTTCCAGAATTTCGCATTCTCGGTTCCCTTCTCGACAGTCGGGCACGCGATTCTATTAACTTTGCACACGCGCCAGTTGAAAATCTGAGAAATTTTCCACACGGCACGCAACCACGTCCGAGAATAACTAATTAATTTTGTATCGAAATCTTTACGTTTACACCTCTCATATCTGCATCTGATTACAACCAATCGTAGCTCTCGTGACGTTGCTCAAATCACGCCTTTTACTAGCTGTGTCTCTGCTTGACGCATTTTCTCTTTCCTTTTCTACCTTGGTCTGAGTGGTGCAAATCGATACTCTTTACTATCGGCTGTGTACAATCCACGTGGACTGTTAAATAACCCACTTTATTAACATTTCCCGTGAATATTAAGCGACGGTTTCTCCAACATTCTCTGTAACCATTTGTTATCTACGAAATTTAAGCAGAACGTGACTTTTAAAAATACGCAGGTGTTCAATCGTAATACTTCTAAATAACACTTCTACGATTTGGGATATTCCACTTATTTTAACCTTCCTATTAGCGATTTGTTTATTAACTTTGGATTTTCCACAAGCTTTTATGCTTATTATACCTTAATAATTGTTCAATTAACTCCAATTAAAATAATAATGAATGGCATTGACTTCTACTATTTAATTTTTAGTGAATCCTAATTAAATATTAATTATTATTTGTACATTTTGTTTAATACCGGTTACTTTTGAGCATTTTAATTCTGCTTCTTTTTATAGAAAGCGTCTAGTAAATAATTTAAATCCCTTATTTTTAATGAAACAAATGAATTTTTATGCTTCACGGTTTTAATAACGCGTACCTTTTCCCAAAACTTCCTTCTACACGGTGATTAAAATTATTTAATGTGATTAATTAATTTTCTACCCTGGTCTAAATTTGAGTATTATATATATATATATATATATATATATATATATATATATTAGTGCTGTAATTATTGGGTTAATTTAGAGGTAGGTTAAGTCATAGGGGTCGTAGAATGAACAAAAGCAACTCCCAAGTAACAAAAGCACATAATTACAGATGTTAGAAGAGTAAATAGGTCATTATGAATATTGTTAGTTGAGAGCACACTGTATATAACAGTACAAGCGATTAAACGCATATCCAAGAGTAGCTACGAGCAAAGATGAGGATTTAAAAATATAACGAAATGCATCGAAATTAAATCAAAGGAAAACCTGTATGAATTGGCTAGATAAATATTCAACAAGTGCGTTAATAATTCATCATATACGCAGGTTGAAATTATGTAATATTTGAAAAGCGTATGTGCTAGAAAAGTATTACATTTGTTCAAAAATCCAATTTAACTAGGAAATAAACAAACACCAAATTTATTTCTATTTAGATTAGTATAAAGCAAACAACAATAATACGAAGGTTCCTGGAATTTCTGAACTAAATGTGATGTTATGTGAATGAATTAGGTGACAACCTGAGCGTTCTTCCATGCAATTAAACTACACAATTGGTAAAGTTTCCGAAATAACACAAGAGATAAGACAATTGGTGTCGCCCAGCACGTGGAATCAACAAATCGCAAACAAAGGGGCCAGGCCTATAAATATGATAACAATTGAACAACGAGTTAGTATACATTTGAAACTGGGCAGTCACTATACTCGAAAGTGCTAAATTATTCACGCAAACAGTTAATTAAAAGTAAAGTGAAAATCATTTTTACAAGAGTGTAAAAATTGTGTAAGCGAGCCGTTCAACTACAGACGTAAGTAAACCAGATTTAGTAAAATTATACAATTTCTAAAAATAAATAAAACAGGGCTCTTGGATACGATCTTTGATACGACTCTTAGTTACGATCTTGGTTACGAGTCTTGGATACGAGTCAGGAAGACTCTGGAGATTACTGCCTGTTAATTAATGTGGTAATCTCTGACAATGGTAAATATTTTATTACTGTTTCGTTAATTACGGAGATGAATAACCTTTTATTGGAATAAACTCATTAATAACGATTTGGATAGTATTTTGGTTGGATGTCGACTTTCAAATTCGATTCAAAACATTCAGACTGGACACGAAAACTTGGGGATGCAAAGAAGCTACTGAACCACTCCAGGTTAGATATTTTGATATGATTTGTTTCTGTAAACTGTTTTAATTCAATAATAATTCAAAAATGTAAGAGTCGATAAAACTGGGGGTTCTTTTATAAATTCATGAAAGGCAATAGGCATCTTGAAACGTTTTAAAAGGTCTCTAAATACAATAAAAATTTCGTTTTGCTGGCTTCATTTTCTCAAAATTTGACAGATGTAAATAATTTAAAAAGGGAAAGATATTTTAAAAAAGGGTTGTAAATATTTAATCATTATATTGTGTATTGTAGAATTGCTTTATTTAATTGAATCAGCTAGTTGAGGCAAAGAGATTTATAAATTAACATTTTTACAAGTGCTTGAGTAATATAACGAAAATAACACAGCATTTTATGATCGACCCAATCGTGAGGCTCGATTAACACAGCATTTAAGTACGCTCAAATCGTGGGGCGGAATTAACACAGCATTTTATGATCGACCCAATCGTGGGGCTCGATTAACACAGCATTTTATGTACGCTCAAACCGTGGGGCGGAATTAACACAGCATTTTATGATCGACCCAATCGTGGGGCTCGATTAACACAGCATTTTATGTACGCTCAAACCGTGGGGCGGAATATAACACAGCATTTTATGACATGCCCAACCGGGGAGCCTAATATAAGGGAATAACACAGCAATATATATATATATATATATATATATATATATATATTTAAGTTCTCAAATAACACAATCTTATTCCTAGAACATTAACAGAATATTAGATGCAGATGTTCAAATATCTAAAGAATACGTTGTATGCATTTCAAATAGTTAATAAATATCCTACGGTTTTATATTGTAGCATTTCAGTTTTCTAATGCTATTTGCAAGCAAATTTTTTCTATATATACTATATGTAATGTTCCTCTTTTCTTTATAATCCAACACCTATTGACCAAATATTTGTTTGAGCAAATGAATTATCATTAATGTAGATATACCTTTAAATATTTGTACGCTCTTTTAAAAATTGCATTTGAGGTTAATGCGTGCTTACTGGTGTATAAGTCGTTTTGGTAATACAGTTCATTTACATTTCCAATGCTCCACCTGTAGGTACTACATTGGCCAGGAGGCGAGTTTTTTGTTGCCTGGAAATTTAGAATTTTGCCGAACCCTTGCCGTTCCAGGCAAGGTAGGGATCTTTAACGTGCGTGACAACACTCACACACGGGACCTCCATTTAACCTCTCATCCGAACGAGGGCGTAATATTTGTGAAAAATGCTCACCTGTCATTTTTCAAGCAGTCGGCCGTGTCGGGATTTGAACCCGGGACCTTGGGATCCGTAGTCTTACGCTTACTACATTGATCCACGGCGACGCCTGTTTTGGTAATACAACAGATAGCGCGTGCGTAGAAGAGATTGTAAGTTGTTGTAGACGGATGGACAGGTTCATTCATTCTGTGTTTCTTATGATATAGGTGCGATAATAACTCAACAGATATGGCTTCAATCCGGGTGGCCTGGAGTCGCCGGATTGCCATTAGTTTTTAGGTACCGGTCAAACACGACACAGTGACGTCATCCCTCTTTTTTTTTTGATAGTCTTATCCCACGATCACTCTTATGCTCCAGCGTGACGTAAAAATCAGATTAGTTTAGAAGTACAGTCAATAATTCCGTTACTTTTAAAGTTGTTCTACCACCTTGCTCAAAAGCAAGGCTTACCTCAATTTTTAAGGGATCCGCTGAACCCCACCAGTTCTTCAACCTTGTCTATATGTGGTAAATGGGTCACTTTAACCTTACAAGGAAATGTAACATACTAGCACTCACAAAGTAGGGCCTGTTTTTTGCTTTGTCCCTCAATGTGTAGGGCACTTTTAATTGTATCAGCAGTTTAGACTTATGTAACACTTTAGCACCGCAATGCGCTGACACTGATTTTTTCATTGAAACACAATGATGTCCGCTTATAGGATCATTTTTTGTAACATGGTTGCTGAGTGGTCTAGTTAAATGAATACTGTAGAAGCAATTTTTAGTAGGTCTCATCTAGTAAAACTTGAATCATTTGCTTTGTTTCGTTAAATGTTTATTAGTATTTGAAACTTTGAGGTATTGTATATTCGGTTGGTATCTCGATCAAATCTTTTGTAAAATCTTAAATTTTCAATGGCACTCTCCTATTAGTACTTGAATAATTTTCTTCTTAGGTGAAGATATTTTTATTTTTTATTTCGTTGTCATTAATTTCTAAATATGAGAGACACGTACCAAATTGTTCGTTTACTCAAAGAAAAACCTGACTATGAATTGAAAATAGGTACGGTATTCACTAATAGACCCCTACAGAAAAAAAAGAAACATTTTAAGGTGCTTGTTGGCGATAGAACTTCAAAAGCCTGGTCTTTTAATTGATTAGTGTGGGTATAATATTGAATTTCTTGTAGAACTTGAGGAAGTAAATTCAACAATAGAGTCGGTTAAAAGCCTGATTTCTGAATTTGAAGTACAGATTCGATTTTTGAAAGAGTATTGTCAAGACTTGCGCATATGTCAGGTTATGTGGAATGAATTAAGCTCTCATCAGTAGATTTCGAGGTTGCTGTCACGCATAGAAATGAAGCAATAGTTAAAATATTAACCTTAGAAGCCGAATTATATGAAAAGGTTGAGTAATATACAGGGTCGACAAGTTCTACTGAAATGAATAATTCATTTTTTCTTTCAGTTAATGTGCCTGTACCTACAATAACATACCTTCTATGCCTACACCAGTTGGCCAGTGAAGTTTGCTGATGATCCTAAGCAGCTGTATCCATTTTTAGATTTCGTGTAATTTATCAATTGTAGTTATCGAATCTGTTACTTTCACCTCTACAACCTCCGGCCATTTATTGTAAGAATCAATTAAAACTAAAAACTTTTTATTTTTAAATGGTCCCAAGTAATTTATACTTCATTTGTTAAAGCCCATGGATTAAACGTACCTTTGACGTATGTGCTCTAATCTCTGCACATTAAGTGCAACTTCTAGCTAATCTTTTTATTTCCTTGTTGAGGAAAGGCCATCAAAAATAACTTCTAGCTTTACTTTTCATTCTATTCCGGGGTGCGTACAATGCAGTTCTGCCAACAATTGTTCTCTAAACTTATTGGGTATTACCACACGATAACCCCACATTAAGATCTTCTGATGTAATGTCAGCCGATCCCGCCTTTTAAAAAAAGGTTTAAACTCATCACGTGGAACATACTCTTTCCACCCCCCTCCTACTAATCCTATAACCTGACTCATAACGGGGTCAATCCTTAGCTTTCTTTTTATTTGTTGCGCTTTAATAGGAACCGCAGTTTCCACAAAATTCAAATAACTATAATTTTCCTCCGCAATTTCAATTTCAGTACAAGATATCGATAGCCTCGATAACCGATTGGCTGTTTCATTATCTTTACTCTTAATATATTTAATTGTATAATCAAATCCGGACAAATAAAGTGCCCATCGTTGTAACCTAGCCGTAGCCACGAGAGGAACCCTTTCTTACTTCCATACAACCCTATCAAAGGTTTATGGTCAGTGAGAAGCTCAAAATTCCTATGTAACAAATACTGTGCAAATTTCTTAATAATAATAAATTGCTAGCGCCTCCTTATCCATCTTCGAGTAATTAACTTCAGCTTTATTCAAAACTCTCGAAACAAACCCTATTGGTCGCTCATCCCCATTTGGTAAAACATGAGTCGGAACACCCCCGACTCTTTTCTGCAAATCTTCGCAGCTTAACCTAACTGGTAATTCCTGATTAAAATATATTAATAAGTTATCGAAATCATTGCCTTTTTTGCTAACTTAAAGGATTTTTCACATTCCCCTGTCTACACAAACTTTTTATTTGCTCTTAATAAGCTATATAATGGTGATAGAATATAATAAACTTTCCGTAATAGTTTACTTCTGTTGTGGATTTTGGTCTTTTTACATTTATAATAGCTTTTACTCTTTCTAAATTCTTTTTATAACACTCACAATTAATTACATGACCTAGATACTTAATCTCTTTTTAAAAAATTCACATTTATTTTTCTGTAAAGTTAACCCTGCTTATTGTAAACGCCTAAATACTTCGGTCAAATTATTTAGATGTTCTCTCGTGTCTTTCCCAGTCACCAAAATATCCAAAAAACTTATAGTAACCCTCGCACCTTGAAGAATCTTTTCAATAGTACGTTGAAAAACAGCACACGCAGGTTTAGCTCCAAAAGATAATCGTTTAACCGTATAAATCCCTTTACGAGTACTCTACGCTAAAAGCTTTCCAGTTTTTTCAATAACTTTTAACTGATTGCAAGCCTGGCTCAAGTCTAACCTTGAAAATAATTTACCTCCTTGTGGAGTTGTAAATGATTCGTCTACTCAAGGAATTGGATAATTTACATCTTTCATAACATGATTGACTGTTAATTTATAATCAACACATAAACGAACAGTGCCATCACGCTTCAATAATGGCACTAGAGGCGTGCCCCATTCACTGTCTTCAATCTTAGTAATAGCACCTATTTTCTCTAATCCGTCTAACTCTTGCTCTACTATCAATTTAAATGCAAATGCGAGACTTCTGGGTTTCAAAAATATTGGAGTACATTCACCTTTGACTTCTATACTTATTTCTTCATATTTATAACAAGCTAGTTCATTTCTAAATATATTACTAAACTGTTTAATCAACTTATCAATTTCTACACACATTTCAATGTTATTTATAACAATATGTTTATCTCTTAATAAACCTGGTGCATTTATCCATTCCCTACCTAGCAATGCTGGACCATCAGTTTCTACCACTACTAATTTTAATAAATGTACTCTATCGTTGTGCAAAACTGAAACTTGAAATTTAGCTATCGGTAAAATTCTATTTTTATCGTAACATTTCATTACTGTTTTACATTCTGAAATTTACAATAAGAGAAATATTTCTTATATGACCGCACTGGCAAAATGGATAATGCTGAACCAGTATCGATTTCTATCTCAGTTTCTACTTCATTAATTAACAAATTAATTTTGAATGGTTTCACAGTATTCATATGCTCAATTAAGTTATAGAAAGCACTAACGTATACCGTTACTGCATTATTTACTTCAACAGTCTCCTCATTGGACCTACAGAGCTTGACTATATGACCCGTTTTGTTGCGATTTCTTACATGCTACTATATACATACACAATAAAATATATACATATATAAGTAACTATCCTATATCTTTATGCTTCCATACGTAGGTTAATATGCTTCCGGGGATGAGGTAACGCTTGTCATCTTCGCCCGAAAGACTAATTTTATTAATCAACTGTGTATAAAGCTGATGTGTAATAATCACAACTGGTACGCGTTGTTAGTTAACCAACATTTTGCAGATTACAAAGACAACAAGATATTGGTTGTCTAGCGAACATTACGTGGAGATATTACGTACACTCTGTCCACCAGGATAGAAGCAGGAAGGATTTGGAAGAAGGGAAGGTGGGAGAAGAACTTATAAATTAGAGAATCTTAAAACTAATATATACCATAGATTTACAAAATCTATACAAATATAAACAACTATCTTAGACCTATATCTTTATGCCTCCATGCATAGGTTAATACACATCCAGGGATGATGTAACGCTTGTCATCTTCGCTCGATAAACTAATTTTATTAATAAGCTGCGTGTACAAATTGTGTTTATCATTCCGGATACATACGCCGGCAAGTACTCGATACCACCTAAATAAAGAATTAGATGCTTGGTGACTGTTAACGGCCGCTTTCTTCGTGTACTCCCAGACACATCCCTGCCCATGCGCACCCCTGCTCATGCGCACCCTGCCCATGCGCACCTCTACCCATGCGCACCCCTTTCTGTGTGACTGCTATTTCGTGGTGACGTCAGTCTTTTGTAAATAAAGAGCAATGAAATACTATTCTAAAAGTTTTATTCTGACATTATACATAACAAAATTTAAAATATTTAATACCAAGCATGGAGCCGTTTAAACTTAATTTTAATACAAAGTTATACACGGAAAACAGTCCTTTCTTTATGTTTGTTTGAAGTGGTTTTAATTTTGTCTAATTTTATTCGCAGCTTAAAATTTAAATCGACACCCAAGTCTTCTATCTCCTTTTCTAACCAATAGTTTCATACATAAAGAACGTCTAGATTTTCCAATTGTAAAATGTACCGCAGTTTGTCTCTATATATAAAGTATTTGATTCCACCGACAACCAGATCCATTCCTTCGTGTAATTCTTGCAGCTTGTGACAATATTTTAATCGAGGCCCTCTCACTATATCCTGAATGCGTATCCTGTTAGCTTGATCGACTTCTCCTTGTCGGTATCGGAGGGAATCCTTATTCTCTTACTCACTGTTGCGTAGTTGCAAGTCCACCACTTTTGGGAATATATGGTCGTTATAGGTTGGAGGACCCTTTGTTTTAAATGATTCGAAAGGTTCTTTACTAGACAAATATACAATGTTTAGCGGAACCCCTTTGCGCGTGGTGTACGCCAAGGTTACGAAACCTGCATTCCTTAGTTCGTCTTTGTTACCTGCCATTTTGATAAATACGTTTTTAGAATAACCTTTTAAAAGGTATACGGATTTGGTACCATCTTTTTCCGCAAGGACGCCTACATAACTAAAAGAGTCTTTCTTACTAACACAAATGCATACAACTTAGCTTTAACACCATGCCTAGCGGAAACAAATCGGTCGAACTTTCTTCGTAGATAGCTGTTAAATGCACCTCAAATTTATTTTTTTAGTATAAACATCCTTTTGTTTGCAGATGTTCGCAGGCAATTTCACCCTATACGGCAATTTCACTCTATAACATTTGCCCAGAGGTTGTACGACAACGCGTAAATATTGGTAGTAAACTCTATCCGTTTACGCTAAAGGAAATTGCCCCATTATGCATGCCATACGCTGTAGGTGTAAGAAAAGACAGCTAGAATTAGAGGAAATGTATGCAAAAAGGCGAAAGTCGGACTACATGGAAAACACTGTGACAATACGCGAACAATACAAAGATATGTTAGACAATGAACATCTTATTAGAGAAGATGAAGAAGAATTAAAAGATTTTTTTATATGCCGATGGACTGATTTAGATACATCCGGGTTCTACAAGCCGTATGCATTTGTGTTAGTAAGAAAGACTCTTTGAGTTATGTAGGCGTCCTTGCGGAGAAGGATGGTACTAAATCCGTATACTTCTTAAAAAGTTATTCTAAACACGTATTTATCAAAATGGCAGATAACAAAGGCGAACTAAGGAATGCGGGTTTCGTGACCTTGGGGTACACAACATGCAAAGGGGTTCTGCTAAACATTGTATATTTGCCTAGTAGAGAACCTTTCGGATCATTTAAAACAAAGGGTCCTACAACCTACAACGACCAAATATTCCCAAAAGTGGTGGACATGCAACTACGCAACAGTGAGTGGAAGAATAAGGATTCCTCCAATACCGACATAAAGAAGTTGATCAAGCTAACAAGATACGTATGCAGGATATAGTGAGAGAGCCACGATTAAGAGATTGTCACAAGCAGCAAGAATTACACGAAGGAATGGATCTGGTTGTCGGTGAAATCAAATACTTTATATATAGAGACAAACTTCGGTACATTTTACAATTCGAAATCCTAGACGGTCTCTATGTATGAAACTATTGGTTAGGAAAGGAGATAGAGGACATGGGTGTCGATTTAAATTTTAAGCTGCGAATAAAATTAAACAAAATTAAAACCACTTCAAACAAACATAAAGAAAAGACTGTCTTCTGTGTATAACTTTGTATTAAAATTAAGTTTAAATGGCTCCATGCTTGGTATTAAATATTTTAAATTTTGTTATGTATAATGTCGGAATAAGAATTTTAGAATAGTATTACATAGCCCTTTATTTACAAAAGACTAAATAGCAGTTACACAGAAAGGGGTGCGCATGGGCAGGGGTGTGCATGGGCAGGAGTGCGCATAGGTAGGGATGTGACTAAGAGTACACAAAAGAAGCGGAAGTTAACAGTTACCAAGCATCTAATTCTTTATTTGGTTGGTATCGAGTACTTGCCGGCATATGTATCCGGAGTAAAAACACGATTTGTACACGCAGCTTATTAATAAAATTAGTTTATCGAGCGAAGATGACAAGCGTTACGTCATCCCTGTATGTGTATTAACCTATGCATGGAGGCATAAAGATATAGGTCTAAGATAGTTGTTTATATTTGTATTGATTTTGTAAATCTATTGTATATATTAGTTTTAAGATTCCATAACTTTTAAGTTCTTCTCCCACCTTTCCTTCTTCCAAATCCTTCCTGCTTCAATTCTGGTGGACAGAGTGTACATGTTACCTCCACGTGGTGTTCGCTGGACAACTAATATCTTGTTGTCTTTGTAATCTGCAAAATGTTGGTTGACTAACAACGCGTACCAGTTGATTAATAAAATTAGTCTTTCGGGCGAAGATGACAAGCGTTACGTCCTACCCGGAAGCAAATTAACTTACGCATGGGGGCATAAAGATATAAGATAGTTACTTATATATATATATATATATATATATATATATATATATATTTATTGTGTATGTATATAATAGCATATAAGTTAGTTATAAGACATACCCACCATCCCCATTCTTAATAATCCCCTTGCTCCCAGCGACATGTGTTTACCTCCACGCAGTGTCGCTGGACGGTAAAACATATTGTTAGATTAACGACAATGTGTCTTATTGACAGAAAACACGTTTCCTCCCTTTTTAAACAACACGTTAATCTTTTTTTTGTTACAGGTTACTTTCAGCTGCTCGGATTCGACTACAAGAAAGAAAATAAAATAATGTTATACTTTGCAATGTAAAAATGGTATTCTATTAGTTTATTAAACTGTAAATCGACTAAAATAAATTATTAAACTTTTGTGTGCTTAATTTTTTTGTGTTAATGCCTCTAAGTGTTTGGTCAAAGCACTCTAGATGTTAAAAAGGAGAGCTAAAAAAATCTTAAAATTAGGGCACCACCTTAGGGTGTGATGCCATCTAAAAATTCCTAGAAATTCAGGTAGCTAAAAAAAAATCTAATATTAATTGATACCAAACAAGATATATTTATCGCGAAAGAAACAAAAATAATCTTTTATATGTTCGCTAGAGGATATGCATGTAAAACGGTAAGGGGTGGTCGGATTTTAAATCTATTTATAGATTCGGATTCTGCGTAAAATTCTGGTGTAACTTGATGTATCGCATGGCTGAAAAATTTATAAGGACGGTCAGAAATCGCTGCTAGTAAAAAAATCTTAAAATTAGGGTAGCTACCTGGGGATGCTGCTATCTAAAACATTCCTAGAAATTCAGATAGCTAAAAAAAATCTAATATTAATTGACACCAAACAAGATATATTTATCTCGAAAGAAACAAAAAATAATCTTTTATATGTTCGCTAGAAGGTATGTATGTAAAACGGTAAGGGGTGGTCGGATTTTAAATCTATTTACAGATTCAGATTCTGCGTAAAATTTTAGACTAATTTGATGTATAGCATGGCAAGAAAATTTATAAGGACGGTCAGAAATCGCTGCTGGTAAAATAAATCTTAAAATTGGGGTAGCTCCCTGGGGGATAATGCTATCTAAAAAATTTCTAAAAATTCAAGTAGCTGAGAAAATCTAATATTAATTGACACCAAACACGATATATTTATCTCGAAAGAAACAAAAAATAATCTTTTATATGCTCGCTAGTGGGTATGTATGTAAAACGGTAAGGGGTGGTCAAATTTTAAATCTATTTACAGATTCGGATTCTGCGTATAACTCTAGACTAATTTGATGTGTCGCATGGCAAAAAAATTTATAAGGACAGCCAGAAATTGTTGCTGGTAAAAAAATCTTAAAATGAGAGTAACTCCCTGGGGGGATAATGCTATCTAAAAAATTCCTAGAAATTCAGGTAGCTGAAAAAAATCTAATATTAATTGACACTAAACAAAATATATTTATCTCGAAAGATGAAATGGCTAGTCGAAGAAAACTATTTGGTCCAGAATAAGGAGGAAATGTGGATGCTGGATAGAAAGCGAGCCCAGAGCCGCCACAAATACTCTACTTTTTCACGATGATTGATACACTTTTGCATACGTTGGAACCAATTTTCATAGCATTTTTTCCATTCTGAAGGAGATATATCCAAAACATGGGCTTTGACGCAACAACCGCCTCTTCTGGTGTCGAAAATCGTTATGCACGCAGTTTATTCTTCACGTGTGGGAACAAAAAGAAATCGTTAGGTGCCAAATCAGGACTTGAGTGCTTAAATAGTCACTTGTTTGAGCCGATGTCTGAGAGCTCGCATTGTCATGATGGTGAATCATTCGGCGTCGTCGGTTTATTTTTCTTATTTTTCCGAAAACTTGTGGCAAAAAAAATGGTTGTATATCAAACAGAATTAACTGCTCCACGATCCTTTAAAGCAACGGTCATGACATGTCTATTTATTCCGAAAAAACGGGCAACCATTTTCTTCGAAGTGCTTCGAGCGCGGACAACTTTTGTTGGATTTCGTTCATCTTGGAAGACCGATACAGTCGACTGCTGTTTACTTTCAGATTCAAACGAATAAATCCAAGATTCGTCGCCTGTGTAGATGTTATACACTGTGTTTGATGCACCGCAATCGTATTTTTCGAGCATTTCTATGCAACAATCTACACGAGCCTTTTTTTGAGCGATTGTTAAACTATATGGGATCCAACGCGCACATATCTTTTTCACAACTAAATGTTTATGTAATATCGAATGCATACTTGTCATACTAATGTCTACGGATACCTGACTCTCACGATAGGTCACATGACAATCTTGCATTATCAATTCGCGTACAGCATCGATGTTTTCCGGCACAACAGCCGATTTTGGACGACTTTCTTTGAATTCATCCGCTAGCGAACTATGACCACGATTAAATTCACTATACCGACGGTATACAGTGGTTTTAGTTATAGCTTCTACCCCAAAAGTCGAAATAAGTTGATTCAGGCACTGTTGTGGAGATAATGCAAGTCGAAAATCGTAAAAAATCGTCGCACAAAATGTTCAAGAGTTAATTCCATTTCTGACCGAGATGAAATTTTCAACTCAATCAAAACAAAACAAATAGTGTTCATATGGCAAAATGTTATAAGTATGTATAGTGTCAAAATGTCAAACTTAAGTTAGAAACGCCAGATGACACCTAGCAACACTAGTATTGTCAGTTCCCGAATATATCGAGCACCCCTCGTATTAAGTCCACTCATCACCGATCCTAAACTCTTTTATAGCTCCAATAATACCCGCTGTAGCTGTGGCCATTGTAACAAAACAATTTTTTCAAAAACTTGGTAGCAATTAACCTAACTTTCAATTAGGAATTTTAGCTGGGTTTTATAAAATTATTAATTTTCAGCTATTACCGTAGTCGATTTTAATTTTCGGCGCCAGCTTAAGTAATGTGTTACCAGTAATTGGAACAGATGTCCATAAATAAAACTTTTATACGCCAAACGTACTTTATTTAACACAACAGATGATTTATAGTGGTCAATTGGTCTAATCAATATTATTATCTAACAACTCCCTGAACAGCAGAGGTTCTTATACCATATACAACAAACATACAAATGAAAGAGTAAGTAGCACTCCTAGTCATAAGAGTATATGAAAAATGCCATTAGAGAGGTAAGAGCTTGTACCATTGGTTTCAGAAAAGCTTCTGTGCTTTATCATATACCTGTAACAAGTTTAAGGAAGCGAGTAAATTCAAGTAAGACTTCTAGAAAAACTTTGGGGCAGTATAAAGTGGTGTTTACATCTAAACAAGAAAAGCAAAATCTGGTTTTACACCGGAAATGGAGAGCAGTCTTTTTGTGCTTCACACAAAGGAGCTACGCCATCCTTCATTTTAATTCGCTGAAATAAATAATAAATATCATGTGTTCAGTGCAACTAATCATCTAGTCGGTCATGATTGGATCTATAGGTTTTTAAAATGAAATCGTGATATCTCCCTTAGACTTCTAAAGTACACTTCCGTTGCAAGGGCATCTTCGTTCAATAGAAATAACGTTTCAACACCGTTTAAATTTCTTGAGGAACTTTACAAAGTGTACGAGTTTGTGCCAAATAGGATCTTTAAATGCGATGAAACGGGCACAACAATGGTTTCAATTAAATCGTTTATAATATTTTCAATAAAAAAGAAAAGCGGGTAGGGAGACCTTCCGCGGTTGAACATAGAATTTTCACAGCAGTGAAATATTTTCTAGTGCCTAGTTTACTGATTTTTGAAATTTCTATATCAATAAAAGAAGACCCTGTTTTATTAATTCTTTACAGGCATTCTTCGCGTACAAAAACCTTATCCGATTGAAAAAGCATGAGCAAATAATGTGCTTGTTATTGTGATATCGTCACATACCACCACAGGCTACGACCACTAGGTGTAGCTTTTATGTTGCCTATTAATACTTATTATGGGCAAGAAGTCTAGAACTGGCTGATTAATAATTCTGGAATTTGTTACGGATAGTTTTTGGCCCTCGGAATATCTAACAGGTAATTCACAGAAAATTCAGCGAATTACTTCGCTAAAAATCCCGTGTTGGTAAAATATCGAAAACCTCGACTGTACAAACAAAAATGTTGTTCTGCCGACTAACTCAGTAGGACGAGTGGTGTAAGTGTTTGACAAAAGTTCCAGAATGCTATCGAGTAGGAAATGGGGTCTTGATCGAGAAATACCTTGGATATTACCTAATCTCGCAAGAATACTAGGAAAAAGCTCTGGAATGATTAACAAAGAGAGTGTCAAAACTTTGGGATCAGGTGAGTGATTCTGACTTACAAATATACTTGAAAATTCATGATAGCCAATATTATTTTAAATCTAAAACAAACCTAAACACGTACACCTACTTATAAGTGCAAACTGCAAGGAAGATTTCTGAAAATAAGGTTAAATAAGACCTGAAATATTCAATTACGCTTTTTAGAAATCACAACACAATTTATTACGGCAAAAACTGTAACTATGCCGTTTACAAGAATAGAAAAATCAAATATACAATCTTTATAAAATTTGCTGCGACATTGTTAATTGTATAGCACACACTTTTACACAGTTCCGGCTTAAACAAATATTAAAGGTTCCATATGTCTTAAATCTATTAACTAAAAACTTAATCTAAACACTTACGCATTTGTAAGTACGTTCAATTCATATAGTCAATGATACATTCAAGTACTAACCTCTAATCCAGTATAGCTTCAGCATCTGATTATTATTTTATTTTTGACCCTGCAGGTGTGATTGATTATTACTCCATTAAAACTTGGACTTTTGCTTATCTTAACCTATTTCCAACACACGGGTTGAATTTTTGGGAACCAATATGCTCCTAAAAAGATATAATAAACCGCTTGGTAGGGGACTAGCCGAACATAATTGGCTACTTCGCCTAGCTTGCAACCCTCTGATCAAGGTGCCTGCCTTACCAAAGCAGGCTGTTGAGTGTTTGGATGTTAGAAACGTAGTCTCCTTTTGAAGAATGAAACTGTTCTTTTTAAAGCCACACAAGGCAATCACAGCAAACTTCGAACGGATGAACCAATTTAGATCACTTTCGTGCCGCTTTCTCTATCTAACCTTTTATATATTTAAACTTATCCATTTTGGGTTTTAGATGAATCTGAGTTATAACAAAACTGTATACGACCTGACTTTGTTCTAGGAGAATGAAATTATTAGCGCCATTATATATTTTCTAGACAAAATAAAATCAGCCTGTATTAATTATCATGATGACATCACCACTAAGCTTTTTAAAAAGTGACATATGAATTTTATAGCTTTTGCCTATTGGTAAAATATGATGCAAAATAATTCTATAAAAGCTTGAAACTTATATGTCCTAAAGGGAATAACCTAATCCTATTGGTGGACTTATACAGAAACTATTAAAATGGAATGTGATAATAATTGTTTCTAAGGAAATGACACACAGCTTCTAATGAATTAGACTTTTTTCAAAAATCTTGGGTGAATTAAAACAAATCGGCATAGATAGTGAAAATCAGATACCAAAGCTTCAACCTAAAAGTATGAAATAAGTCGGAGAATTGTGGGTGAGTAAATGAAGTACGTCTAAATTCAACTAACCTAGATGAAATTGTCAATGTCGTAGGTGTCATGTAAGATAAAGCGTCGTAAAGCGTCCTCCTTCCTACCTTTAAAAGTAGAGAACATTTACGGTGCGTATCCGGCGAGGCAGCTATGCAGTCACGCTTTCGAAGAAAACAAACTTCCAAAAATTTACCTATTTCCTACTCCCTAACCTTGTCTATTTATTAAGTTTTCTTTTTCCCCAAACCCCCATAAAGCAATTGACCCTATGCAACCCAAGAAATATCTCCTGTATCCCCTTTTAAAAAGATTAACCCACACTAACCCCCCATTTTCAATTTTCCTCCTAGCAATCTACAACTTTAAAGCAAAGAAAAAAAATTTTTTCTTCGCATTCAAAGTCGATCGATGACAACCAGTATCTTGACAGTGGATTCCATTCCATCTGTTAATTCATTAATATTGGTAAAAATTTTCTTTTTAATAGAAAATGGTCCTACAAATTTTGGTGCTAATTTAGCATTGAAATATTTTATTGCGCCGACAGAACAAAGTTCTTACGACAAACTGAATCTCCAACTTGAAATTGTATATCTCGTTTACGTAAGTCATAATTAATTTTTGCTTCCTCATAAGCATGGTCTACTTTCTTACCTATATCTTTATAAACTTTGTCAAATTCAGGTACCCTGTCTTTTAAACTATTTCTACTTTCAAAAGGTAAGTCATGCAAATTTTTAGAATCTTCCGCCTTTTTAAAGAAGAACCGTCAATGACCATCTCACTTCCAAAATATGCAGTCATATCAATAGCTTCATGCACCGCAGTGCGTACGGCACAACCGATCATCGGTAAATATTTAGCCCATGCTCGGTGATTCTCAGTTACATACGAAGCAAGCATAGTCTTGAGTACTCGGTTTATCCTTTCGATCGGTGAAGCTTGTGGATGGTAATGTGCGATGAAAATAATAATAAAATCACGTTGCATTTCTAAGTGAGAAAAGCAATGGAAATTAAATCAACAGAAATCATTTGTCAAAGTTTTGATACCACAGGATGACGCGGCATCTTACCAATTGATAATTTCTGTTCGGATTTTTAAGATAAACAAGTTTTACATTTATTAACATACCTAGCAACATCTGCTCGTAGTTGCGGCCAAAAATATTTATGTGCAATTCTCTACAAAGTTTTCTTAATAACAAAATGACCTTAAGTAGATTCGTCATGATAACATTCAAAATTTCCTTGTGATCTGATCTAGGAATAACTTCTTTCCAATTTCCATGCCTAGCCTGCTGTTAAATTTGGAAATCTAGCTGGAATGTGTTTCAATAACTTTCCTCCTTTCATCTTCCATCTATTAAATCTCTGAAGATTTCTCTGAACATTGAATAACAAACATTTTAGCATACTAAGCACCTGGCTAAAACGAAGGATTTTCAGGGAAATTTTCATTAAAATCGTTTTATTGAGGAGGGATTTTTATTGTGTTTGTATGTAAAAGTTTGTTTAATAGTAATTTTGGCTAACAATTATTGTAGTATATACTGAAGAGATCTTGTTTATTTTTATCTAAGAATTGAGCTTCAAATATATTTTCTATTCTGTTTTAGCTTTGAAACACAGAATAGGAAATATATGTAAACCTCAATTCTTAAATAAAAATTAAAAAATCTCTTTAATACATACTACAACATTGGTTATCCAAAATTACTATTAAACAAACTTTTATATATAAACACAATAAAAATCCCTCCTCAACAAAACAAAAATTTGAAGACAAAATACAAACAATTACCATACATCAAAACTTTAACATCCCTACTCTCAAAATTATTTTAAAAACCTAACATTTTAGTAGCCTATACATATGAAAAATTGATAAGAAATTTATTACAAAACTGAAAAATACCACTAATCAACCATTACACAGCAAGTTAGTTCACAAAGTCACCTTATAGCTGTAAAGAAACATATGTAGGACAGACCTATTAATGGTTAAAAAACAGAGTCATACAACATCGTAGCGATGCAAAAATTTGAGAAACTTACTGTGCTCTTGTTTCACACCTACACTCTACAAAACATACAGTCAATTTTAATGAAATTACTATACTAGTTGAAGATAACAATCACAAAAGCAGATTGTTCTTAAAGTCCTACCATATAGCACAAGATAATTCTTGCATTAACAACTAGCAAAATATCAACCATCTAAACACAATTTACTCACAATTATATGACATTATTAACCAAAATAACCAATCATAGACTCGCATCTTTCATTTATAAATTTAACTTTTTCATCTCAAAATACTCCACACTATCAAATAATAGAATTACATCAATAATTTCTATAATTTTCAAACCTAGAACTTATATATTTTTTACAAGCTTTCTTAGTTACACATAAATTTTTGTCATTACTAAATGTATTGCTGGCAACTAACCTAATCAAGCTGTGTAATGTCAAATATTGTATTTTAATTACTTATACATTTTGTACAATGTTCCTAAGTCACATATGAATTTCTGCCACTGTCAAAAGTATTTCTGATAACCACTCTATTCAAGGTGTGTACTGTCAAATATTATATTATAAATACTGCTTGTTAACTTTATACGCTTAGTTCTTTAAAAAAGATTTTAAATAAAACCAAAACATTAGAAACCAGCAAATGAATATTTAATTTCGTTTAAACGACAGTCATCCCAAGAAATAAAAAAACATCATATATATATAATGCTATTACAAGGGAGTAGTTTAAGGGTATATTAAGGCATAGGGTTTAATGTAAGTATTATTAACGTTAAGAAAACCAAACAATTCCACCATTAAATAGGAGTTAATCGACTATTTTATATAAAGTCAATAGCGAGCACACTGTATATAAATCATAACCAATTTAATTCATAAGGAAGAAGCTTATTATTCAATAATCAGATACTATTTACCTAAAGTAATAATGAGTACGTTTCATAATACGTTCTAAGTTAAATATACAAGTCCAGAATTGGAAAGAAACAAGCAACAATAACGTTTTTAAACGTATCAAGTTTCATCAAAATAAACACGTAATCGGCGAAGATAAACAAACTGGCATACTAGCTATTTAATAATATCATTAAAATATCAAGGCATTAATAAGTAAACGCTTTCAAATACGTCATTATAAAAAATATGAATACGTGACAAAAGACACTGTATTGCATAAAATCCAACATATTTGGAGTAACAAACAAATAACAGGCGGTTCGCGATTTGATAAAGTTTGGACTATAGTCGACACAAACATAAAGACGTGACCAAAATGCAATAAAATTTGGACTTTCTACGAAATATGCTACACAAAGTTGAACGTCTACGTATGAAAGGAAGCGTCTGAACAAGAATCGGAACAAGGAATTCTTAGAAATACCGAGTTTTGCAGAGATAAGCGCAAGGTACGACGCCTCCGTCAACAAACACATGATGCACACCAGTGAGAAAATAGATAGAAGGAGTCTATAGATACTATGGAGACCTCATAAACATTCAGTGTCTGTTAAACCAAGGCACTAACCACGTCAATTGAAAGTGAAATGTTACGTAAAAGTAAAATTAGTGAAAATTAATAATTTATTTATATAGTGAAAATTAAAAATGCCAATTTATACAAAGAGAAGTAGCCGTTTTGATCTTAAAACATAAGATAAACTATTAATTGAATTTTATTCTAATATGTAAGAATTTAGGGCTTTGAGTGTACCTCCAAATATACTTCTAATTAAACATCTGAGTGTACTTCGGAATGTACCAATAAATACCCGTCTAAATAAATAGCTACAAACAGACTTCAAGGAAATTCTAATTAAACGTACAAGGAAACATAAAATAAACGTCAAGATACTCAAATTAAACCGCAAGTAAACTCCAAGTCATTCCAAGAATCCAAGGGGAAAATTCAAGAAACAATTAATTAATGATTCTGGTCAACAAGTGAAGAAACTACGCTAACGAGTCAGCGGTAACAATCGATCAATATTCAGAGGCAGTTCCTAGAAACACGCAGGAAAAACACAGGTCAGAGATTTTATTCATTATTTATATAAGACTGTTTTCCAATTTTAACATTTAATATTTGCTATATCAAATATCTGTAAGGGTCATCAAAAATTATTTGAGAATTTGAAAACTAGAGAAAGGATTGTTTGAACGTTCAAAAGGTACTTAAAAGTAATTACAGTGCTATTATTTTTGCTGGTTTTCATGGAACATACATTTTGGTGGAATCAGATAAATATCTATATTTTATTCAAAAGCTAATTTTTGAATATTAAACAAATTAAAAAGTTATTGACATAAAAGTGTACATATTATCGATTATTATATTGTATATTTTTGGATTGCTTCATTTTCCATTTTTATTTACATTATTTTAACAGATAGGTAATAGAAAGAAAAAAGGTTAAACAATTTTTATTGTCGTGACGTAGAGCTCTCTGTGTTTAATAGATTGAACTAGCCGAGACATACAAATTCAAAGAATTATAGGATTTAGAGACGCAGAGGAAAGAAACCGAGTACGAACACAACAGTAAAGTTTTAAAAGGTGACGGCAACGTTAGGAGCTGTGACATAGTAAGGTTGTATAACGAAATAATCGTGGGCAGAGATTACAGCAAAATTAATACGACTTCCAATCGTAGAGCTAATTCACAGTAAATAAATGTTACGACCGACTAGGGGCTATTCACAGCAATATATATATATATATATATATATATATATATATTTTACACACACAACACACTCACACACATACACACCTGTGTGAGTGCATACACGTATAAGCAAGTACAGTAGCAACCTGAATTATCTTTGAAATAGAAAAGCCACTTAACTAATTACATTTATTATACCTATAGTAATGAATTCAGTTTCATAATATGCTGAATTTTGCTAGTATCTTATTATACACGAATATACATAACTTGTTACAGTAGAATGTAAGGTATAATTAATTATCCTAAACACATATACTTATACATGAGGTGTTTTCTAATTAAAAATTTTAACTACAATCTTTGAAAGAATCAATAGACAAATAGTAAATATCTGTACCAATAGATACCCATGCTATGAACATGCACACACAAATACACAGGGTGTTTTATTAACAATGGAATAACAATGCTTCAAATAATGTTGATGGTTTAAAAGGTATAGTATTTCGCAGGATATAATTTTATTTCAAGTTTTTTGCATTGATCTGAAAACTTTTGGGTTAACGACTTGAAAATTTGCACGTTTATGTTTTTGCGTACAGAGAAAAAGAATATAAAACTATTTTTAACTTTAGTCAAAAAGGGCGTTACTTACAATCTTTGTTTATGATTAATTAGCCATAACTTTTTATCTTTTACATCTAGTGTACAACCGACTTCGAAATCTGAAAGAACAGCTCATTTTACATAAATAACGTATTCTTGTCGCTCTTTTATATTCCAAACCTTTACCTAGAAAAAGCCGTTAAATTCAAATTATGTTATTAGTAGGATGTCACGTCGAAAATAATAATATTTTAGTAGGCTTATTTTACTATCTGACAATCGTCATTATGATCTGTCATAATTTTTATTTAGTGTGTCAATGATGGTATTTAAAGTATCAACTCAGAAAGTGTTTCCTTTAAACTTCTGCTTGAATTTTCTTACTCTAAAATATTAAAAAAATTTCGCGTCATAGCGACTTTACCAATAGTGAAATGAGAGAATGATGTGTTTTTGCGCAAACAAATTTCAATGGTCGCGCTGCGACTCGAAGGTATACCCAATTATATCCCCAAAGGAGGCAAACGAATCATAATCTGTTTTGAAACCTGTACAATCGTTAGCCGAGAAGGGTTTATTTTTTTGAAAAAGTGGAAATAATACTCAGGCCGCAGCGCAACCACTGAAGTTTGTTTGCGCAAGAACACACACCATATCTCTTATCTCACTATTGGAAAGTCACTATGACGTAGGTTTTTAAATATTTTAGTGAACGAAGTTTCAAGTAGAAAGTTAAACAATACACTTACTGAGTTGATATTTTAATTACTTTTATTGACTTATTAAATTAAAAAATATGACATCATAATGACTACTGTCAGACGGTAAAATAAGCTTACTAAAAATATTATTATTATTATTTTCGGAGTGACATCCCACTAATAAAAAATAAAACATTATTTGAATTAGACGGGTTTTTCCTTGAAAACAACTTAGAATATCAAAGAGAGACAAGAATACGTTTTTTATATAAAAAGGATTGCTCTTTCAAATTTCGAAGTCGGTTGTACGCTAGATCTCGAGGGTAAAAAGTTATGACCAATTAATAATAGAAAGAGATTATAAATAGCGCCAGTATGACCAAAGTCAAAAATGGTATCATATTCTTTTACTCTGTGCCCAAAAACAAAAATTTTAATTTTCATTTCAATAACTCAAAAATTTTCAGAATAATGCCAAAAAATTGAAATAAAATTATAACTCCCAAAATACTGTACTTCTTAAACCATCAACATTATGATAAGAAAAATCTGGCTCAATGGTCATTTTTTGATGTATAATTTATCCAGTTAACCGTTGTCACACTATTAATAAAACACCCTGTATAATCACAGAGGCACACATACACATATATACACACGCACACACATGCGCACACAAGCACGCGCACATGTGCACCCAGACACACATATACACCCGCGAGCGCACACACACACACACCACACACACACACACACCCACACACACACACACATACACACAAAGCACCAGGTTGGTTTAATAGCCAATGCACTGTTTAAACCTGTTGCGCAGTCCATCCTTAATTTGTCATGCACTTTGATGGATATCTTATTAATACACGCGCATGTTATGCTAATACTAAATACATAGTATTTCCTATAAATACCATATTAATGTTTGATACCAATATCTACACTAAACATATTTTTTATAAAAGAGATCATATATAATAATTGCACCCAGGTTGTTTACAACATAAAAATAGCATTATTAAATAACAGAAACAGACACAAAAACTAAGGTTTCATGGGAACACAATATATATTTTGACTTCACACTTGATGAAATAAAATTCAAGTTGCATGCACGTAGATTAACTCAATTGTTTTGTGCAGCATGAACAGTAGACGTATTGCTAGCACATTCTGCAGCACACTCTTCTATGCAGCCGTACCCAGCTTCATTCCATTTGGCAATTAAATGATTAAGTTCTTCATTCACAATCATCCGTTCAAATTCAGCCTTTTCTATTTGGGCGTGAATGAATAACCTCATTAAGATTATATACTTTTGATCTAATTGTAGTTGTGCCTTCCAGGAAATTTGAAATTTCTGACGCAAAGCGTTCATCCTGCTTAAAAAACTTGCACCTTCATTTCGCATTTGGCTACTTTTCAATTTGTATCCATCTTCACGTGCCATCTTGTGTACTTCATTTAAAAGAGATTCAAACTTCAAAGTCAACTTCTCTATACGTTTTTGTTTGTTAAACATGTCGTTAACAGCAACTTCCTACAAATTAAATGCATTAATTATAAAATACTTAGTGGTTCAACAGTTCAGTAGTAAAGTAATAACTGTAATAAACGGACGTAATTCATTTCGCTTTGAGAATATTTATTCTTCATTAGCTATTATCCTGATTATTTTGTTTTTTGACTGTCCGTGTCTTAGGTTACTTAAGTTACGGCGTAATTTTTTTTCAATCACTGCTATTTGTTTAAAACTTTCAAAAAATATTAAATTCTTCAACTATTTAAATATAAAAGATTTTTATTTGTTCAATTTCAGGATTTTAGTATCTGGCATCCTGTTTACTATTTAAATGCATCTTGTATTTTTAAATTTGTGTGGTTCGCAAGGTGTTTCTTACGATTGGAAAGGTCGTACGTTAGTCCTCTTATATATATATATATATATATATATATATATATATATATATATATATTAAGTAATAGAATCTAATAGGAAAGTATTAGAAATTGTTAAAGGAATCATAAGTCGAGTACAACAATGTAACTCAAGAATAGATATAAAAAGGTTATTAACAGTTGATGAGAACGGATGCAATACAATGTATTCCAGACGATAGTGATACTGCAGGTGGCAGGTCACAGACGGTTAAGATATCGCAATTACCTAGAAAGTAAGATTGTAACAATGTAGTAATGAATAGAATTAAGAATAAGCAGACATGAGCTCTGCAAGTTCCCACAGAATTGTGAGGGGCATGGACAATATAAATACCCGGGAGCCCCAAGACCAGTCAGTCAGTCTGAGTATTACAGCTTTAGCACTATTGTTTACCTAGGCTACTCGCCCTAATATTAATTCAATTAAATCAGTTTATTTCGACTTAGAATAATTAATACCAGTTTGTCAAAATTCTATATTAATTTCTGGTTTAGTTAATAAATCTGTTACGAAGAATTGGAAGTAGTTTTTAAAAACACCGCTCCCAAGGCCCAAAACGTAACTAGCATAATGCATTATCTCTTAGCCGTGAAAAGTGGTACCAAAAATTCTCCTGGTGGTCGTGCTTGGTTGTTTGTATAAATTACGGTTTAGTTGCGCGAACGGATTGATCAGCGCTAAGTTTTTAAAAATGTATACGATTATAACTTCTTAGGATATGCTTTCGAGTTACAGTACAACAAAGAAACAGATACTGTTTAATATAGTTTTAATGTTGCTACGAGAAAGTGAGCGTTATTTAATATTCAGCATTTAGATGTAATGCTTTACTCGTGTGATGCCTAAAAAATTTTCGTTTTATTGTTGCTACACCAAAGAACAGAGGATGGATAATGCTTCAGTTTAGTTCAAAATTATATAAATCAATTTTGGATAGGCAACAAAGATTTATAAATTTAAGCGCCAAAAAATGTTCTTTTAATTTGAGTTCTTGGGGAGCTTTATGAACTTCGTTTTTTACCTGTGCACAATTTACGCTTTACTAGGAAACTGATCATTTTGTTTAAACATGAATGTCAAATTCAAATTTTTTTAATTAAGTTTTTTTTTAGAGCAACTAATTTAAAATTTTCTGAACGATATGCGCACCTCGTGATCAATTACCCCTTTTTTTGTTAAACGTTTATTAAAAAAATGAAATATTTTAAGAAACAGTTTACTTATTTTATAAATAGATAAAGATACTAACCTATGATCAAAATCTTCAACAAGTTAGAATTTAATTTTGCAACTTCGTGTTTAGGTGAATAAAAACTGCTTTTTCTTGTTAAGAACATAGAGTGCATCAAGTTTACGATTTCTAACTTAAATCTTTTGGTTGTTAAGCTATTTGAATTTAGAAATACCTAGAAACTATTTCGTAGTCCTTCAGGTGATGACGAAAGTAAGAATATATTTCCATTTTAAGATTTAATGATCATAAACAATTTTTTTTTGTTGTTTGATCTAATATAAGGTTTTGGTTAGCAAAAGTTCCATTGAATAGTTACTTCAAGTAATTTTGTTTACATGTGTACAGTGTACTGTGGGAGTAAGTGTGCTTAAGTAGTATTTGGATTATTAAGTTTAAAAAGTTAAAAATCGGCGTGCTTGAGGTCTTCAATGAGAAATAATGTACTTCATCTAAAAAATTTTGAAAACAGGGTTCAGTAATTTTCGTTCAGTTTCGTGGTTTATTCGAAGAGTCCTAACCCTCTTCTTCACTTCTAATCCAAGTTAGGTGACGCCTACTCCATCTTTTAGTTTGACCCTTTTTATACTTTCCTCTATTTCTTATGCATTCCTGGTCCTAACATCGGTTAGCTTTTTCTCTTGCGGGGTTTTTCCATTTACATTAGCCATTTATTTTATTTTTTCTGTCAGTGCGTAGATTTCAGGAAGAAAAAATCTCCTAGTAACATTTAACGCCACGTTCACGTCTCAAAGTTAAAAGTGTGCCATACACTAAGTATATTTGGCCCTGTTATATTATTATCGTTTAAACTTATATAATTTGTTGCTGGGTGTAGGAAGCAAATTGCGATCGCAATCCTTTTCTTTCTATTTTCATTATTTAGATTACCTTTGAAAGTACATTACATTTAAATTCATGAATATAGAAACTACGCCGCCATTCCTATTTATTTAGATGCTGTTTCTTACTTATACGTAAATAAAACTGTTGCTCTAGCTTTCATAGAATACATTATTGATATGGAACTCGGACGAAAAAGTAACTGCGACATATATTTATAAATGTGACGCATGTTATATAATCTATAACGAATAAACCAGAAAATTAAAATTTAGAATAATTAGTGTGTCGTTGAACATTCTCTCTAGAGCGCACATAATTTAGTAGACATACTAATGAAACCATTCTTAATAAGAAGAATGCGTTCAGCTAAATTACTGAAACATACAAATTGAAATACCTACACGAGTTGGTCGTGAACATTGAGAGGAACCAAATATTATGAAAAAATATAAAAACTCTTGTGGTTACATGCTAATTGACTTTGAATTTCTAATTCTTAATAATTTTAAACTGCAGGAGTAGATGATCCACTGACTTAAAAACCTCCGCACCGATGGTGATAAATTTTTTGCGTACCCAAATTTTGACATCACTATTTTCTGTAGATTTAACCTATGATGCCACAATATTTCGCGCATCGAATGTATGAGTTTAAGAACATCATATTTAATTACGTTATAAGTATCATTTTCTATTACCTATATTTAAGATTCCGTTATAACTGAAACTTTTAATTATCATTTCTGATTACGCTACATCAATTTTTATTATTACGTCATAGCAGTTAATATTGATTGTCAATTTGATGACGTTACCAACTACAATTTTAATTACGCCTATTACTTTCCCTTCTGATTATATCAGGATCTTTATATTTGATTAATCACAACCGTATTTTTGACCTTCAATTTTATTATGTCTAAAGTCCATTTCTGATTACGTCCATTTTTATTACCATATTGCCACTTTTTATCTTATGCGTTGTACATGCTTTAACGTCACAGCTATCTGTTTTTACTAACTTCGTATACGACTATTACAATATTTTACATTAATTAATTTCACAGCATCTTGTATACAATATTTTGTTTTGGTTGACCAGCTAATATCATCTTGAGATTGCTTACGATAGCTGTCATTTTTGAATAACCTAAAAACACGAAGATTGCGCAACTCTATGAGAAACAAAATCATTGTCACATGATTTGAAAACCTTTCTACTGGACACAAACTAGCACTCTACCTCTACTTCAAAGAGCCATTCGAGAATGGAACAACAACATTTTATTACAAGTTTCAATCTGATGTTTTTTTATCTGTGACAACGAAAACGATAGTAACGTGATATACATGTAATTAAAATTATAGTTAAAACAATATTTTCAATTTTAATATTTTCAAAACCGGATAGTCTGACATAAATTGGGTTCCAAAAGAAGTTTATAAAACAAAATATATTAATTTGCTGCTCAATTCGTATGAGACATAAGAATAAACAAATAATGTAGTTTATAAGGTGATATTCAGAGATCCTCATCTTAACATCAGTATTCACTTTTCAATAATCTGTATCACTTCTGTTGCTCGTGTATGTCTTGAAACGGAAGAAAAAAACTGGGTAGCTGGAATTTCTAAAGCTAAACCACTCGTTGCGAATGAATACGCTCAACACATCACTTTCATACTCAAAAGCTCTCTCTTTAGCAAACTTGTTCTGTATGTTCCGCCTTACGAAGCAACTGCTAATTAATAGCTAAAGTATACTTACCCCAGTAATTATATAGTATTAAACTATTAAATCCATTTCGAATGGACCTGCACCTTGCCTATGTTCTATATTACTAAAACAGGTGAAACGGCTTGCGTGTTCTAATGAGATAAAGAGCCAAACTACAGGTCCAATCAAAGTAGTAGGGTCGTTAGTGAGGAATCAGACGAAGACAGGTGCCCGAAAGAAGGCAGCTGATCTTTCGGTACTTCGATTAGCAGAGACCATAGGGGGTCGGTATGGCGGTCTAAGACGAGAAACCACCACATTATCTCCCAAGTACACAGCGTACTTAAATTGTAATAAATATGATGGCATTCTCTGGGATAAAAGATTCCGGAATAAAAATAGTCCCACATTCGGATCTCCGGGAGAGGATTACTTCGGAGGATACAATCGGAAAGTTCAGAATAAGAGTCGGGAACATTTTGCGAGTCGGAGCGTGGAATGTTAGAAGTATGAAGCAAGTGGGTAAGCTAGAGAACCTGAAAATTGAAATAAATAGGTTAGCACTAGATATAGTAGGAATCAGCGAAGTTCAGTGACCAGAGGTGGGGGATTTTTGAAGTGGAGACTTTAGGGTAATTCATACAGGGCAGAGGAAGGAAATTCGGGTGTGGGGATAGATATGCGAAAAAAGACAGGACACTCTGTAGAAAATTACTTACAAAAGAACGAAAGAGTTCTCATTGTTAGATTAGAATTTAAACAGGTAAACACAGTAATAATACAAGTATACATGCCCACCTCTCTACAGTAACGAAGAGGTATAAGAAATTTGATAATTACGGGGGATTTTAATGTAGTGGTAGGTGAGGGTAGGAAAGGAACGGTAGTAGGTTTATTTGGTTTAGGCACGAGAAACGACAGGGGAAGTAGGTTGGTAGAATTTTGCGACAAGAACAATTTAATCATCACAAACACATTATTTCAACATCATGCTACAAGACGATATGCCAGGAGATATAGGAAGATATCAAAAAGATTACATTTTTGTTAGACAACGGTTTAGGAATCAAGTAAAAGACTGTAGAATCTACTCGGAAGCAGATATAGACACTGACCACAACATCGTAATTATGAAGGCCGCTCTTAAATTTAAAATTTTGAAAAAAAGAAACGGAAAAAGGCACTTAGACTTTGAGAAACTAAAAGATAAAGATATTCAAGAAAGATTCGAAAAAAGTCAAATGAATTGTTGAAAGATACCGGAAAAATAACTGATACTAAGGAAGTAGAAGCAGAATGGAATAACATTAAATCCAGATTAGACATGGTAGCCAGAGATCTTCTGGGGCATACACAAAAAGAAAATAAAAAACCATGCATAACAAAGGATATCCTGAATTTAATAGAAGAAATAGGAAAAACAAAAATAAATTAGACGAAACAAGAAAACAGAGATACAAAACCATAAAATGGGAAATTATTCGCAAACGCAGGAAAGCTAAAGAACAATGGATTGATGAAAAGCACAAAGGGGTACAAACTAACATGGAAATAGGAAAGACAGATGATGCATACAAACTAATTAGAATCAATTTTAGGGATATAAAACCATATAGCAAAAATACAAAGGACGCTGGAGGAAACGTCATTATACAAAATGTAGAAAAAGTGGGTAGATGGCAAGAATATATAGAGAATTTATATGCAGGAGAGGAACTAACAGCAGTAGAACAGGAATTAAACATTGAAAATGATGACTTGGATATCATATACTTAGAGATAAGTGTTAATTAGCATTAAAGGGCATGAAAAGTGGTAAGGCGCCGGGTACAAATAAAGTGCAAGCAGAAACTCTAAAAACCACTGGGCAAGCAGTAACAGAACATCTCCTCCAACTTGTAAGCTATATGTATGAAACAGGCGACATACCCAAAGATGTCAAACGTAACATCATAGTAACTATACCAAAAAAGGAAGGCGCGGATAGATGTGAAAAGTTCCGAACAATAAGTTTGACAGCACACATGTCTAAAATATTAACTAGAATTGTACAAAGAAGAATGGAAAAACGAGCTGAAGAAATACTAAGAGAAGATCAATTTGGGTTTAGGCGAAACAGGGGAAAACGGGAGGCTATTTTAGCTCTGAGAGTGATAATAGAGAAAACAATAGAAAAAGGGGAAAGCGTGTATATAGGGTTTGTAGATCTGCAAAAAGCATTCGACAATGTAAAATGAAGAAAAATGTTTGAAATACTCAAAAAGATTGGAATGAGTTATAGGGATAGACGAATAATACATAGCTTATACAAAGAGCAAACAGCAGGGATAGAATTAGAGCAGGAACGTAGAGAAGTAAACATTAAGAAAAGGATGAGACAGGCATGTGCCCTATCCTTATTAATTTTTAACTTATACATTGAGGAGGCAATGAAAACTGTCAAATGCAGGAAGGCATTTGGAATTACTATGCAAGGACAAAAAATTGATGTGCTTAGTTTTGCTGATGATATAGCTGTATTAGCATCTAGCAAGGAAGAGCCAGAAGCTGCTCTTAATGAAATGGAAACGGTTTAACAGAGAGATACGGCATGAAAATTAACAAAAAGAAAACTAAAGTACTAGTATGCAAAGAAGAATACAAATAGGTAACAAGAACTTACAAGAGGTTAAAGTCTGGACAGTAGGAGAAGCGAACACGAAAGAGGTAGAAGCCTTTCAAACGTGGTGCTACAGACGAATAATGAAGATTTCATGGACAAATAAAGGTACTAAAAATGGTAGGGGAAGAAACAAGTATGTGGAAAACGGTAAAAAATAGGAGAGATAGAATAATAGGCCACATACTACGGCATGAGGGAATAGTGCGGAATATATTAAAAGCAGAGATAGGAAAAAAGAGAAGTAGAGGTAGACCTAGGTTAGACTACTGCACACAGATAGTGAAAGGCTGTAGGAATTTCAGTGAAATGTGTAGACTAACTCAGAATAGAAATCAATTGAGGTACGCATCCAACCAGTCCCAAGATGAATAAACTAATGACAAAAAACAACTGTATTTTAACATGTTGATTATTATAAGAAACTACAGGTATTGGTTGTGCAATATTCTCGAATAATATTAATTGTGTGAAAGGATTTACTGCAAAACTATTAATTCGGCAAATGTCTAAAAGTTGGGGAATCTAGGCAGCCACAGGCTGCTTAACCCCCTGCACATACAACTGAATCTCGGTGAAATAGGGCATAAAGTTAGAAAACAACCACTGAGTGTCGGAGAAATAGGGTATATAATTGTAAAACAATAGAAAGGAACCGAACTGCACCTAACAAGAAAGAACATAGAAATAAGAAGAAAATTGTTGAAATCATATGTGTGGAGCCCAACACAGTATGCCTATGAAATACGGGCAGTAGGAAAAGTAGACAGAAAAACGGTAGCAGACTTTTGAAATGTTGTGCTTCAGATGTATGAGGATGATAGCATGGACAGACAAAGTTAATAACAAATAGGTTATAGAAATAGTAGGAGACTAAAGATATCTGTAGAAGAAAAAACAGGAGAAATAGACGGGCAGAATACGTTCTAAGGCATTTTTGGGGAATAGTGTGAGATATATTACAAGCAGAGATAGGAAAAAGGAGGTAGATGTAGACCTAGATCAGATAGTGATAGATGCAGACTGTGCAAATTTCAGAGAAATGTGTAGGTTAGTTCAGAATAGGAAACAATGAGTGTACGCGTCAAACCAGTTTCAGGACTTTTCTACTACAATTAAAATAATTTTCCAAAAATTTAAAAGCAATGTTGGTCAAAGCACACGTCGTTGTTGGAATAATGATAATAGTGATTACTAAGCCAATGAGTGTGATGCACCGCGTCGTCGTCAATATTGTTACCGATGTGGAAATCCTGGTTTTACCATAAATACTTGTAATAAATGTCGTAGATTTTCGGGAAACGGCCCGACGAGAAATTGAAAGGTCGAGCAATTTTATCCCGTACGTTTACTACCTCGACTCTTTATGTACAAAATTTAGTTAAGGTTAAAAATTCAGATTTCGTTAAAAATAAAGTTATTTTCGATAATGTTTTTGAGTATTCTACACCCGATTCGTGACCTTATGTCGATATTATTTTTAAATTATAATGCAGATTTATGTGGGCATATTACAGTACGCCATATATCTGTGTATATGTTAAATCCATGTATTTTTTTCAGCTAAGGGTGTTGGATAGAATTAAGTAAACTTATTGGGGTGCTTTATTTATGAGAGAATTTAAGTTGTTAGAGTAGATCAAAGTTATTTATACATGTTTGATTATCGAGCTTTTAAGAGTTTTTTCGACCAGTAAAGAAATTCTCCAGTATCCATCTTGCATATTAATATTACTCATGCTTACCCGATTTTGTCGTTATTCCCGAATTTACGTGTCGATATAAGACTTGTTTAGGACTGTTAGGCAAATCAAACTACAACTTTTACCATACTCACGATTCACCGACTAGAGCTAGGTCGTTTAAGGATTTCGATCCTTCCCTTAGTATCGTAACGCCAAACAGTCCCGTAACATTTAAAAGCCATGTGGTCAGTTTTTGCAATTTTATTTAACAAAATGAAACCGAAAAATTGTCAGTGATTTACTGTCCGACATGCATGTTTTTGTAAACACTGTTTGAGCTGTCGGTTGCAGTGAAAAAACAATGTTTTGTCTGGGGCAAATTTTCTGATCGGTTATTTCATTCGGGCGCCAAATCCATTCTTCGCCCCGAGCGTCGTTCACCTTCGCACGGCAATGCAATGCTCTATGAACATTTTAATTTTAATGGAATGAAGATTTTGTTATTGGATTAATAAATAAGAAATATATCCCTTCCACGTTAATTAAGATTTAAAAAAAAACGTTTAAACGATTAATTTTAGTCGATTAACGGTTTGAAGTATGTGAACGAGAGGACCACTGCAGTGAAAGTATATATTTGAAAGAATATTAAACGAAATACTGCTACAGAGTTATTATATGAATATTTTTTCAAACAAAACTGAACCGTTCCGCACAACTAACTATGACCTAACGATTAATGTAGTTCAACCAACCAATCAATGGAAAGTATTACAACGAGTGTTTAAAAAGTTATCTCAAAGAAAAATCTTGCAACATGTATGAATTAATGGAAACAGTAAAAAGTTTTTCCCTGTGTACATCATTCGCGCCAGCATTAAATAGAAGTTTGGAGGTGTATCGCCATTTCAATGTTAAACACGGCACAATACACCATACCTATTTTATAAAAACAAAAAAAAAGCAAGATGAAGACATATCATTTGTGAAGGTAATTATTTAGTTCAACTAACCATTACCTATCACCCACTAAACGAATTATAATTAAAACTGGTAAAAAAATTTTTGTATTCCACTTAAAGTTGAATGAAAATTTATAACGGAGCAAAGTTTTCTCGAACCGTCATTCATTCTTTCCATTTCCCGTTAGTGATCCTTCGTGATATGGAGAAAGTCTGAAGCAGAATAACACTTAAAAGTACCCTTTACATATTTTAAATGAATATCAGAGTTTCATTTCCTCTAATCACGTAAATCAAACTCTGAAATTTATTATAAACACCCAAAGTAGTATTTTTAAATGTAATTCCATCTCAGAAATTTTTCCATTACAATAAAATTTATTGACAGCTAATTTTCCAAAGATGATGATTTGCAAAAGCGCTTTGCTCTTTTATACATTTTACACGAAATACTACAAATGCGTTTCTGATCTACGTAAAACGAATAGTTCTCTAGTTCAATGTGTAGGATTACATCTATCTACTTTCTCAAAACTATTTTATAGAATATTAATATAATGCTCGAGATTGCTTTATATCGAAGTTATATCTACTACCTACAATTGTACTTACTTTGTGTTTTAGTGAATACAGTTGTAGAGCTTTAATAGTTGATGTGCCGTTAAATACTGTACGGTATTTGTAAATTTGACCGCAATAGATACTTAACTTTGAAGAAAATATGGCGTAGACGCCCTTATTGAAACAAAGACACTTCAAAAATAAAGCTTGACATTGCGCAGTAAATCCATACTGGATGGAGCGCTTAATCAATACTGCATTTGAGCAGCGCAAATAGGGTTTCAAATAAGGGGTTTAAGTTTAAAATAATTAATATTTAGTGCAGTATAAATCCGCCATTTTTTAAAAATCTGTATTAATTGCCCAAATCAATCTGTCGCAGTAAATCACCTTAATGCAAAGTATGGCTAAAGCACCGGTTCTTTCCTGCGCGTTTGTTAGTAGTATAGCTACGGAAGTTCTGGCCACGTTAAAAACGACTCGTATATTCTAAATTTGCAGTATCTTTTAAAAAAGAAAAATTTGTGTGTTGAGGGTGTATGTGCAAGAGTGTGTAAGAGGTGGTTTTGAAAAAGAGATTTCTAAAATCGGACACGTTTATGTCATGGTATTCCGTGCGAACAAGAAAAAAAATCACGTACGCAACAAAAATAGTCTGCACCCAGTATCGCAATAAAAGAAACCCAAAAAGATGTTGTGTTAGTTAGAAAGTAGTAGAATGAGGTGGGTCACAAAAAAAGGAAGCCTCCAGAAAAAAAAATATTTGCAAAATCTTTCATAAAAAAAATGTTTCAATGAGAAAACCAACTCGCGGAAAAAACAATATTTATCCAATATATCATAAAGAATTTACACAGTAAAAAATCTTTATATAAATAAGTACCCTCTCTAGTCATCTCAAACTAATTTTTTCAGTTTGAATGTGATTTTTGGATTCAGCATATTAAAATGCATCTAAACCAAGTTTAAAAGCTTTTAAAAGTCAATGTTAAAAATTTTATTTTTTTCAGAAATTTTCAGGAATTGTAGGCTTATTTTCATAATCCTTTAGATATAAATACACTGAAATATGACCCATGGCATATAAGAAACATCCCGTGAATATTAATGTATTTCAAATTTAATATTTAAAACACAAAAATATAACGCTCATATTTCATAATAGTCAAGTTGGTATTTTTAAAAGTTTTTAGAACGATCTTCAAACAGTTTTTTCCTTGTATAAAAGTTAAGGGCCTATAAGAAGCGAAACAAACAACAAACGGTTCCAGGTAGTTTTAGTTCCTAACGTCAATTAGTGGTATAATAAAAGAAAGATTTACGACCTCTGGACAAATGTAAACTTAAAGAAACAGATAGGCATGAGTGCAGCTGTCGTTCAAACAACCTAAATTGAAAACAAGGTGACAGAGAGCGTTGATTCGAGCGCATGTGTATGACTGAAATAGGGACAACACGTGTTGGAAAGAGGCGTATTCTAGACGTCGGTTTTCTTCGACTTGGGGTTTATACCAAGGTTATAGGAGTATTGATTTTTCGAATACTAGGAAGAACGTAGCGCACGTGTTCATTTTAGTGACTTCGAAGAGAATTTTACGAAGAAATATTTTTAAAAATATAACGATTCGAAGTTGCTTTTACTAATGAGTTTGTTTTGATGTCTAGAATACGAAGAATTTTACTACGTGTGGATTTGTTTATACGAGGGGTTTAGAATGAAAAAGCTTTGCCTTGTTGATGTCTGTATTTTTGGGAATTGAAAATAATATATTAAGAACCTCTTCAGAGAATTTGACCATGTTTAATAATTATAATATAAGCAGGACACGGATGGGAAGCTTGTTTATCTCTTAGTTCTCAGCTCTTATCTCTTCTTCTTGTTCGTGCTATTACGCTTATGAGTTATTATGATCTCTTACTATCTCAATTAGTAAGGCAGTTTGATTTTATTTTTTACACATGCAGTGTACAATAAGTAATTAGTTTTTGAAATGATTGAAAGTCGACTTTTAACCAGTTTACGTTTACGGCCACAAATTATAGTCCACGGGGAAAATTTTGGTGCACGGCCATAATTTCAGGAAGAATTTTGATGCACAGCGAAAGTTTTGGCATACTGCCGAACGTTGGAAGATTGGGAACCGATTGGTAATTTAGGGTTACAGTGTGAATTTGGGAGAAAAATCCAAATTTGGGGTTTGTTCTTTCATGCAGCAGTTCCATGAAGAATGTAAGCTATTTCCGCGTGTACATTGTTAACCTTATAGTTTTAAGATGTGTAATTGTTATTGATAATTTTGTGTGGGGGAATTGATTTTATGTTGGGTAGAGGGATAATTTTGAAGACAAAAAGGGGAAAAGTTTATTATTTTAATTTGGGTTATTTTTTAATTTATTGTTATTCATTTATGTGTTACTAAGATTGCTAGTGAATTTATTCATACGTTTAAGAGTATTTATGATCTGTAAATTACTTGATATTATGTACAAGGTAAGAGGGTCGGTTTGAAATATTTGTGTGCAGAAATTTGCACTAAAGGTCCAGGTTTTACTATGAGCTCGTATTGAAACAGAAATGTTGAGTAAGAAATATGTGTTGAAGCCCTATTACTTTCCTTTAATTAATTGGATATATTATCACGTGTAAATATTGATCTTGGAAATGTTAAGGGAATATTTTAAAGGAGATGTATATAATTTGTTAAAAAGGTGTGGAAGAGAAGTATAATTTCGATTGTGGCTTGTTAAATTAAATCCTGTTGGTTTATAATAAATGTTGTCTGTTTACCCTAGCTGGTGTTTTCGTGTTGAAATTTTATTTTCAGGAAAGTGAGCTGGGAAGCCGTGGCATTTTAAACATTTATGATACTACCGAGTAAGGGACGTAGCAATATAAGAAAAGGTGTACACACAGGTCGTGATGTAATAAAGCTAATGTTTTGTTAATGGCTATATAACTACTAGCCCGATTTGTATTCGTCAATAAGCTTTTATTATTTTCATAAAAGTTTGTTTACAGATACATCTTATTTTATATATTGTTCTACACAATTTCTTATTGCGGACTGCAAAAAACTTGTCTTTTATTATTTGAATTGCCTTTGGGGCATGAACCCGGGTGTCGCCAGGAGAAGGTTTGTTACGTTTGCAAATAAATTTTGCTGTAACATTCCGCAAATCTCAAAGGCCAGACGTACTTTTATAGCCATCTATAGAATCTACTATGCAGTTTCGATTCAATTCTGTACTTCCACACTCAAATTAATCTTTTACTTTTATTATTATGTCACAGCTAGCCCTTTTTAATCTACACAGAGTGCGCAACGTTACGATGATGAATTTTCTCTCACCCCTTTTTGATTACCTGTTTGAATTGATAAAACGAAGTCAATCAACATTCATATAATGAAAGGAAATAATATTTACAATTTTAGAAATTCTTTAAATACACCCTTCAATCAATTAATATCATACAGATTATTTATCCCAAAATTTATATACTTTTAATTTAAAATAAAGTCGACAAAAACTACCTCTTTACAAAAAAATCTGGAACGTTCTAGACCTCTTTATAATTTATTACGCAAGTTTAACGTACGCAATGTTTCTTGTTGACTTCTTTACAGGTTTTGGATAAATTGAATAAATTCAGTATTAAAATTTAAATTGAAAAATATCTTAAAATTAAGTAGATCTGACCTGTGATATGTTGTTTCATGTTGTGGATCAACACCCCCTTGTTGTCTTCAATCGTATACCAATGCTCTGCTTAGTTGAACCAATATTTGAGTACAGTTACCCCTTGTTTTCGAAAAATTACCTCGTGCTTCTTTATTTTATATTTCTGTGCGTATGCTTTGAATCTCTTCCCTTAAATACTTTTGACGCAGATTAAAATTGTACCAGAATTGTACTATAAGCCAATTAGAATTGTAATTATTTCCAACGCGGATTAGAATCCAATTAGAAATGTACCAGAAGCGAATTAGGATTATAATTATTTCCGACGCGGATTAGAATCCAATTAGAAGCCCTATATGAATATAAATATTTAATTTAAATTAATTACCCAATTTCTACTCACGTTTTCTATAAAAAACGACAAAAACTCTTCATGTATGCTTAACGTAATTGTTGCACAGCACTACTTTCACAATAACATAAATTTGATATTATCTGTATGTTTAATTATCGACCAACGGCATTTTAAAACAGTTAATCAATTAAAAAACACTAACCTGTAATGGTTGCTAATTGCGCTGGTATGAAAAATGTAGTGGACTGTAATACGCATCTGCACAACCGCCGTAAACTGCATAAACGAAAGCTCACTATTCTTGAGGCGTTTTCACCAATGAACACCCCATGGTCAAAGCACACCGAACTGATTGTTACGGTCACTCCCGTTGCCAAGTTAATAATGTTCTGTCCGATGCGCGTCTTGAACCGTGTACACAAACACACAAAGGCACTTGCGCGCACTCTTTCCAATATCCAAAGTTGTATGTATATGTTATAGGATAGGCGATAATAGGAAAGGAACTTTGATAATGTAAATATTAAACCAGAATAATATAAAGTGATCATATGTCACCAAAAATGCTATTAAATGCATAACAGATATATTCTAAACTTTATTTACTTGACGCGTAGATTTCTGGTTAAAAGTGTCGTGGCTTCGACGTGTTGCAAGTGGAAACTGACTGGTCTTAACACCGATGGGTGTTAAATAGCCTTTTCCCACTACATCTGGGTTGCGTTTTCAAGTAGTTTTACAGATTGTTTCAACCAACCAGGTTTTGTCTTTAATATTCCCTGTATTTTTGTAGCTGTTTTCTGATGCAACTCCTTTGTATTTCCGTGTCATCGTGTTTATTTGCGATCTTTGATTGCTTTAACATTTGTTATCGCGGCCAGACTTTCAAATTACGTCCGTGTTTTGTATAGATAATGCTTTTGGATAATTATACAAAAATAAATGATGTAACTCTAGTACTATTTTCGTTTATGTATTTATTTATTTGTAAGTGCATTTCTTATCAAAGCGCATCTTGTTCCATTTTATCACAAGCATAATTGCATGAAGATTTGTTAGGTTTCATCTTATATTCTGCGTATTTTATTTTATTTTATAACTTGTTGAACACTCTTCAACGTATGTTTAATTACATGTACGATTATTTCTTTGCTGAATACGCGTTCTATTGTTGAAAGATATGCTCACTTGCATTGATTAATATTAATTACGGTCTATATACAGGGTGTTAAATGTTTGATATTTACATAATGTACAAAATACTTATTTTTCTGCAAAATAAATGCAATTTTCTTATTACTATCGCTATTTACACTTACTACACGACACTTACTGTTCAATACACCCCTAAAACAACCCCTTATCACAGCAATATATAAATCAAATAATGGACTGGTCAGTTTTATAGTATAATACACATGGTGATCTTCTTGGGATATAGTCCAAATAATAAGACAGATATTAATAATTAATATTTAATCAAATAGCTTAACGTTTCGGTATGCATTTATATCTTTTTCAAAAGCTAAATGGTAACAGAAATAGTAAAAATACAGAATAATACGCTGACTACTTACTTTGATTGCATTGAATTATTAAAATTTAGTGAAAATAGTTAAACGATTTACATAATATATGTGGGTCAATAATTAAAATTAGAAAGTGCCTTAAGGGCACGTTATGCACTGATGGCGGTTAAAACGGACAGTAAGAACGAATGTAACAAGATTATTTAAAATTGACAGGAGAACGTTCCAAAAATGGCAGCAGTTACAATACATTAAAAGTTTAATATTTTAACGATATATATATATATATATATATATATATATATATATATATATAAAGTAAGATGTATCTGTAAACAAACTCTTATGAAAGTAATAAGAGCCATTGACAAATACAAATCGGGCTGGTAGTTATATAGCCATTAACAAAACATTAGCTTTATTACTTCATAGGGGAGGAAACATCCACTGACCAATGGTTTCGGCTAGTTAGCCTCATCAGAGTGGAATAGTTCCCAAAAACCCTATGAAGTAATCGAAGCTATTATAATGATATAATTTCGAAACAATCACTGTACTATGGCAAAAGTAAATAAAACCGCCATCAGGTGATAAAAACCAACACTACTAAAGTGTGGAAGTACAGAATTGAACCGAAACTACATAATGGCTATATAACTACCAGCCCGATTTGTATTTGTCAATGGCTCTTATTACTTTCATAAGAGTTTGTTTACAGATACATCTTACTTTTTATACAATTTTCTTATTACGGAATGCAAATAACTTGTCTTTGTTTTATATATATATATATATATATATATATTTATATACTTCAAAAAACAACATTCAAACCTATACAAAATCGTTTTATTATATGTTTCAACAACCTTTTACATTATTTTATTTATATATCTGATGCCATTTCATAAATTTTAAACCTCAATTTATACCTCTGAGGAAGAATATAAATATATTCGAAAATTTAGGTAATAAAAAAGTCATTGATTATCTAGCAGACCTAAAACCCACTACTTATATTATATAATAAAATAAAGTCATAAAATAATTACCTGTTTATATATATATATATATATATATATATATATATACCTCTGGTTTAATACTTTTCAGTTTTTCTGTTTGGGTTATAGATCTTGTTCAAAAAATAATAAAAGGCATACTCTTTTTATTCCATTTGAATTTTCGAGTATATTTTTACTCTTGTTCACAGATTGCTAAAAATTACACATTGTACAAACATAGTTTCTGCAAATGAATATATACTTACAATAGTCGAGATTGTGTAATTACTGGCATGTGTAACAGGAAACATTTTTAAAAAGCTATTTCGAACAATTATACAATTGACAGTTTCTGACAAATGACACAAATTAAAAAAAAACTGAAATATATATATATATATATATATATATATATAATTCATATATATATAATTCATATTGTGAATCTGGCACAGCAGCCTGTATTAATGTAAAGAGGACTTTTTCCTGCCTAGCTAGCTCAGCGAAAAATATGTTGTGGATTTTATGAAATTGAAGTGAAACACAGAAATCTTAAGAGACGTCTATGAACAATCTTATATACATTCAAATACATATTTCCTTTTGTACACAGACACGTGCTTTGCACTTTATAAAATACTTGTGTTCTCCTTGCTCTAAAAACATTTTTCATTACCACTTGGAATTAAGTTGGATTTTGAATATATGTTCACATTTACTTTTGTACTAGAAAATAAATCTAGTAACAGAGATTATTATATTTATTCACAATTTTCTGCTTTATTTATGTTATATAAATAAATACGTATGCAAATAATTTTCTGATTGGTTGATTCTCTTAAGCGCATCTTTCAAAATACAATTAGTGTGGCTTTGAATTCATGTCAGGAGCGTCATTCATTCATTCCACTGTTAACCCCTTCCTTTATTTTGCTGGTTATCTGTAGCGTTCAAGTAACGTTTGTCTCTTTTGGTATCTGATTGCCTTCTGTTGCAGAAACTGTCAATGTTAAAATACCTATCAATTAGCACGAGGTCACCTACAAAATGTATTTTTTATTTAAATTCATAAAGTTTTACTAAAAATAATTTTATAGATGTCTTGCCTCAGATGTAAGATGAAGTCTCACATATTCGGACCTGTCCCGTAAATTAAGGATGGTAAGATGTTAACAGATAGATTTTTGATTCGTTCGTCAAACCATGTGTTGTTACGTGCCAATAAATTGGCACTTAAACATTTTTTAGTATAATTTTGATGTGCGGAAGTTTCGCGCCACAAAGTCAAAAGACTCGGTGCGCGTATTTCCGTCACGTCAAAAGTGGGTTGGGCGAATAATTTCGCGCCGACGCGTGAAAGGACAGAAAGGGGAAGTGTTTCCGTGAGACTTTGTAACGTTGCTTTTTGCCTCTGACCTTCGCGAAGAGCGGTTTTGTCAGGTATCGTATCGTGCCTTATCTTTATTTATGTAGATCTCCTTGCCTGATTATCTTTGTTTGTTGCCCTTATACCTGTTCCTGCCCTTTCCCTACATAGGTAGAGGTAATTTGTAGTCGTTGGCCGAACCGCATTCCACGCCGGAGCACCATCTTTAATCACTCCGGAGTGGAGCCCTGAGATCCAGTCGAAGCCATTTGGATGGACGTTAGGCGTACCCTCCGTTAATTGCCTTAAAAGGGCCATCAGTAGCCCTGATGGACTTCAACAGAAGCCAACTTTAACTCAGGGACATATTCATGTGAGTATTTCGCTGTTATAAACTATTGTATTAAATTTATATTTTCCGTTAATTGCGTATTAAATTTGTGCATTGTGTGAGGTCATTGTCAGATGGCCGCGCTAAAGCCTGTGTAAAGCTTGGAGCTACCACCTGCCGTGGCGTCGCTTTTTCCGCGCTTGCGCGATTGCTATTATAAACCTTTAAATTGTACAATTATGAACTTTAAATTGTAAGAGTGTATTATACCTCGGTAACAAGTTGATTTTGCAGGGTCTAACTAAAATTCCCAATATAGCTTCAAATATAGTCTCCAAATATAGCTTGAACTCTACTCCAAATTCAATTACAAGTTTAACTCTACTTTAACTTCAAATCCAATGTTAGTACCTATATTTACAGTTATTTTTATATAAATTTCTATCTAAGATCATGTCTTGGTTTTATCTTATACACGGATTTTCATATTAACAAAATAAATAAACGCATTATGTAACCTTGTATTTAAGATACAGAAGTCATTTAGTACTTAAAACGCGTTCTACGGTAAATAAAAGGTATGAAACGCGTTTTAAAGAATATCTACACACGGATTTTGAATTAACACTTCCCATGAATGGTAATTTTAAAATTGGGCTTCGTTCTTATGATTTATAAATGCAGTAAGGTTTGCTTTAAAAGTATTTTTAAAAAAAAATCATTATTTACACACGGATTAAAGTTACGCTTTGTTTTTAAAGGGTATTACAATACTATACGTACTTAAAACGTATTATATTGCACAGGAATACATTATATACGTTTACACAGGGTAAAAATTAAATATTAGGAGAACTTTACTTTTCTTTGCTTTGAGTGGGCTTTCTGACAGAATTTGGTGCTCAATTACCTCCCGTGACATCAGTATCACATCATTTTCCCCAAAATTAAAATATAAAATTTAAAATCAATTCTGCATAATTTACGTTGAGTGCCATATTTCTTCATTGGTGAGTAATTTTTTATTTTTATTTCTAATTACATGTTATATACAACTATTTCTATAAGACTTATAATACACACGCATAATCATTTGCTCACAATGGCCCTTTTCTTCAATCACATATCCCTTCATAATATTTCAACTTCATCCCCCCAAACTCTCTTCTTTCATCACTTGGCTTCTCTCACTGTTCTTCTTTACTTCTTATTCAATTCTATTTACACGCGGTCTCATCATGTTCAAAAAAATGTTCTCTCCAAAAATGAATTTTTTATATCAATTTTTAAAAAACTTTCTTATCAAATCTCGCTACAATACTATCTACCGAAGTTGTACAATTAAGCTTTTTATTATAACGTTGACTTATACCTTTCATATGCGAATTTAATTTCTCATACACATCGCTTTCTTTTTATAACAATTACATGATTTACATAATAGGTACTCGATTTCTCACAGATATCTTCAAATTTTTTCTCTTTCGTATTTAAATTATTATTACTGATACTCTCATTTTATCAACTTAAATTAACAAATATTTCTAATGTGAGATAAGGTTTACAAATTAATAAATGTTATGTAGGATTGCGTTGTAATTGCTTAAACTGACTTTTAACCTACTGAATTTAATCTTAACATTATAATTCGAATGATTCATACTTTTTATGTAATATTTTATCGGTTAATACTATTCCTACATTTTGCAACTTTAAGCTACATAAATTACTTGATTGATTTACCATATTAGAAATATTTACTACAAATGTGATTTTTTAACTATTTACACGGATATGCTGCTGAAAGAATTGCAATTCTCTTTACTAAGAGTAAGACTAGCAGAATTCAAGCATAAAAGTATTTTTTGTAGTACTTTCAAGTGCTTTTCGAAAGTAAGAGCAGCAAGTATGATATCATCGAAATATGCAAAGTAATACAGTTCAAGGTTTGCTCCAAGCACACGATCGATAGGACGCTGAAACGTTGCTGGAGCCCAATGAAATCCAAAACCCTTTCTAGTAAACTGAAAGAAACCTCGACCTGCTACAGTAAAAGTAATAACGGGTTTCGAATCAGCAGAAACAGGGATTTGCCAGTAGGCAGAACGGATGTCTAAACTAGTAAGAAATTTGGCATCACGTAGTCGGTCTAAAATCGTGGAAATATAAGAGAGTGAATAATCATCTTTTTCCGTTACGCTATTAATCTTTCGAAAATCAATGCAGAAGCGATAAGTACCATTTATCTTGGGCACCATAACAATAGGGCTTGACCACGGACTATTAGATGGTTTCACTACATTATTTTTTAACATCTCATCCAACTCTTTGTTGGCATAACCCCATAATATCGGTAAAAGCTGGTAATACCGTTGTTAGATCAATTCGGTAGTAGTTTTAGTCTCATGTTCAATTGAACTCGTACAACCTAAGCAAATTTCATCACAAAGAAAAGCCTGATCAATTACCTTAGATAATTCCGACCGTTGAGTAGCGTTAAGATCGTCATAAATATCAATGGAGTCGATAGACAGATTGCCAGTTTCCTGGCCAATGTAGTACCTTCGGGTGTAGCAATGGAAAATCACATGTAAGTTACCAAAAGACGATTGTCCTGTACGCAAATAAGAAACGGCACAAATGGCTTTCCAAAAATTAATTCCAAGTATAGTGTCTGTGCGATAGAAGAAATAACTAAAGTGTGTGTGTGTGTGTGTGTGTGTGTGCGTGCGTGCGTGCTGTGTGTGTGTGTGTGTGTGTGTGCGTGCGTGTGTGTGTGTGTGTGTGTGTGCGCGCGTGCGGGCGTGCGCGCGTGTGCGTGAGTGAGTGCGTGCGTGCGTGCGTGTGTGCGTGCGTGCGTGCGTGCGTGCGTGTGTGTCTTAAAATTTAGCGTTTGTTAAAAAGAAAAGAAATTCCCTATTCTACTACTTAAAATTAACTTATACTATCACTTAAAATTAATTTATACTACTACTGTGGGTTATTATTTGTGAGAGACAGGGTTGCTAATATGTAGAAGCATGCAAATTCTACATATTAGGGTGTAGGTTCGTTTCAAAGTCGGGTTAATGGTTTGATCTTGTTGCTTCTGGTCGTCAAGAGCAGAGTTCTTGGAATTCCAGGAGATCGGTCTCCGGTCTCCGGGGCAGAGCCTCGGTCCAAGGAGAAGTGGTACTTTTATGTCTCTGTCCGGGTAGTTTTGTTTGTGTCTTTTATCCGTCAAGATGACGTTGGTGGATGAGTACCGTGGTTTTTTGTGTGAGTGCATTTTAAGTGTGGAAAGAGGTTTTCATTCCAAATCATTTGGTGTAGGGTCTTGTTTAATAATGTTTGTCTATGTGTGTAGAGGTCATTACACTCGAATACTATATGTTCCGGTGTTCCTATTTCTCCGCACGTGCATATGTTGTTGTCAACTAAGTTCATGCGTTCTCTGTATGTTGGATAGGGTCCGTGGCCAGTAAGGTAATGAATAAATTCCCGACTGGGCACCAGGTATTTGGCTTTTAGGCGGTCTTTAATATTTGGAATCATTGCGTATACCCTTCTACCGGTTGTGCTTTGATCCCATCTTGTCTGCCATTCTGCAAGTATGTAGTTCTTTATTTCCGTCTTTGTCGTGGGCAGTTGGTTTGTGTTTAAGATGCGTTGTAGTTGTTGGTTGTCATTGTGTGTAAGATTGTATATTGCAGCTCGCTGTTTCACTACTAGGTCTAAGGGCATAGTTCCCACCAGTACATGAAGTGCATCATGTGCGGTAGTCCTATAAGCCCCCGTCAGTCGCAGTAAAACACTTCGTTGTGTACTGTTAATTTTTTGTCTAGGTTTGATTGTGTTAAGGCGATGTCCCCACGTGCTCGCGGTGTATGATACCATAGCACCGAGCACACTGTTAAGATATAGCCTTACGCAGTTAAGTGGTATCTTATAAGTCCCTTGGGCTAGCGTTGCAATGTGCTGCATTGCAGAAGTTGCACTTGCACAGACGGTGTTTATATGTGCACAGTAATTCTGTTTTTCGTCTAATGTTAAGCCCAGATATTTTGTGTTTTGTGTTCTACTTATATTTACACCATCTAGTTTGATGGTGGGGTCCCTTGCCAGGGTTCCTTTCATCACAAGGTATGTAGTTTTTTGTGGTGTTATGGTCATTTTGTTGGTTTTGCACCAACTTTGTGTATGGGTAAGGGCGATGTTAGCTTTACGTTTGATTTCCCTTCTGCAATTGCCTTCAACCACCAGCAAGATGTCGTCGGCGTATTCAATCGTCGACAACACTTCGTCAACGGTGTCCAGCTTTTCCAGGAGTTCATCCATTACAATATTCCAAAATGTGGGCCCGCATATGGACCCCTGCGGGCAATCTTTATTTATATGTTTGGTAATGCTCTCCGTGCCTTGTAGGGCATCTAATTTATGGGGACATTTTCGTCAGACGTCGATATCACAATATATTGATTGCCGCCCAAATCTTGCAGCACATCTTCGTCAAACGCCATTTACAATTACACGTTTTATGGTTTTATAAATGCACTTCAAATTAATTGATTTTATTTAACACTGAATCGTATAAGTATCACACAAATATATATATATATATATATATATATATATATTTATTGCCGTGGAACTTACAAAAATTCGGGAACGAAGCTGGGACGAAGCTTTAACATCGGTCCTTCACCTCTATCATACGAGCCCCACGAATTGGGCGTCATAAAATTGCCGTGGAAGTCAAGGACTAAGGTTTTAACATCGAGCCTTCACTGGGCCGTGATAAAATTTTTTGAAAAGCAAAATAAACATTTTATAAATTTCTTACCCTTTTATTTCTCCTTCAAATTCCTTCAGCTTCCCAGGCTAGCTCAGCTGTGCCTCTTCTCGAATACCTAAATTTATAGACATATCTCTTTCACACTCGCACACCATTCAATAAAACTACCAAATAATACCACAACCATACAACCTTTTATTTACACCTATTAACAGATAAATTATATTTACATGTGTTAAAAACAGTTAGATACAATAATTATAAAACTCCAATTATGGTATGTTTTAAAGTGTTTGATTTTTCTAATAAATTTTAAACAACTTTAATGAGATCTGAGTACTGGGCCCCCACATGTTACCCTAAACTGACTTCTCACTGGAGTATGGTGAGCTCATAATAACCCAGTCTAGTTTGTATATGCTTTTTAAACCTTGCATAAATTAAAACCAAAAATTACAGACCCGTTTACCCTTTACAATTCAATTTTTATCCTGACTAAAATTTTGGATGTTCTAACTACACCCTTTTTTAATATTTAACATCAATAAATTGTCCAGTACATGTATCTTTTACAATAAGTCTCTAGAACCATAAATATGCCACTAAAAAAAATTAACCACACAGCACAAAATTTCACAAATGTTTATAAGGCAACAGAAATTTTAAATAAATTACCTGGAGATTCTTCAGGCTTCCTTTCCGTCGGAAATGAGTGCCAGAACACCCCTCCGCGTTGTCTTGATTTGCTGTACTGCTCAACGGATCCTCCAGGCCTCTACCATCTGCTATCTCTGTAAGATATGCGCCTCGTCTCATAGTACCATTCCATATCATGCATACAAACTCGATTACTTGTGGTGCTTACTCCATATAAAATGCTTCCATTTAATGATTTTTGTGTTGTAGTAGCCGGACCTTTATTAATTTAAAATGCACTACTCGTTCTTCACGTCAATAATTAGAGGTCCGCTACTACTGTCTTATACTTGTAACCACTCAATTTACGGTAACATTATCACATAAAATAATACTCACAAAAAAACTTTATTGTATGTTAGTCGGAACCAGCATTCAGCACTTTATCGCAGTAATCGAAAATCGAACAGAAGAGAAAAGAATCTCAATAACCTAGGTTGGGTATTTATATGCTTTCAAAACCCCCTTAGTAGACGCTCTTCCAGCGAAAAGCTTATTTTCAACACCGGTTCTACAAATTTTGAGCATAACCGTTGGTTGATTCTGAAAATTTTTCCCGTCGTGCTTGTTGTATACTTCGAATTCGCCTACAACCGTCGCGTGTGCATTCGTTTCTAACACTGTTGACTTTCGACCAATGACAGAGTTTTATATCGTCACCGAACTCCTCCTAAACGCTATTTATCTCTGTCTTATGCATGTTTGTTGTCTCGTTCAAAACCCCACTTGAGTTACAGAAAATCGATATTGATGACATCCTATCTCAACTCCACGTGTATAGTGTACGTGTATTTCAATCCCAACGCTTTTATATTTGTCTCTATCTGTTGTATATAACCGATCGTGCATTTCCCTCGCTCATTAAGATGTTTGTTAGCCTTGTTGTTTATACTAAACTGACGGTTGAAAATATTTTCTATGAAATCCTATCTTAACACACGCTCGACTTCGTCGAACGTAACCTTTTAAAACGCAGGTGTTTCTATTAATTATCGAACGTTTAAACATAACAACTTCTTGGACTTTCTGCTTCTTGGAATCTGTATAAAACGAATACATTTGCCTTAGAATTATTGATTTTCTTACACAGCACGTTCTCTTATACTTATATGTGTTGAATTCAAATAACTTATGGTTAATTATGCGTATGCTTAAACTTCTATTTGCTTTAAAACTGCTTTTTCTGTATGTAATTCTAACATTCCAATTATTAAATATAAAAATACGTTAATACTCGTCCGTTTTCCCTAAAAGAATTAAATTAATTTTGCGCGTAAATAATTTGTTCTTTTCTATATACAGGGTTGTTGAAATTTTATTGCATCTACCTATTTACCCCTTTGAATCCACAACAATATATATATATATATATATATATATATATATAGCTGTGATACTGGCTTTTTAGACCTATATACACAACCAGAATTTGATTCCCCAAAACTCTATCAAAACACCTTACCAATTGTCCTTTTGTTGATTAGCAAATGCCCCAATAAATATGCTTCGACTAGCTCTGTTTGTAGATACCTATTAACGATAATCACAAAATGACACACCTATGAACCTGGTGTTCATTCTCATATTTTCAGTATAAGTTTGCAACACCTTTCTTTAAAGTTTAGTAAAATAAAACTTTAGGTTAAACATACATTTTTATCTTCTTTTTAGTTTCTTTCAAAATTATAACAAAGTATTTATAGCAAATTGTGAAGCTATAGTGTCTATAAAATTATCAATAGTGATGTTTCTTGAACCAAGCAAGGATTAATGATTCAGAAAATCTAATGTTAAAATATTTTGTGAATTACTCTACATAAAATAATTATTTTTCTTATCGTTTGCAGTACTGCGAGCGACTTTACAAATGAAATTATTACAAATGATTTGAAAATGTCATCACTTTAAACTACATTTAAAAGTAATCCTAACTTTCAAATTATATCATGAGTACATAGTACAAATTGAACACAAACCTTTCTTCTCACACTATACGCCACAAATATCAAATTATTTATACTTAAACATAAAAATTATTTTTTTGTATTTAATTTACAGTATAAGAAAATTTAAGTTATGATTATTAAAAATTCTACTTAACGAGGTAGATACATAGACTTTTACTAACATAAAATTTATCACCCACAAAACCTTTAAACTATTATCAAAGTTGAAAATATAAAAAAACAAAGGAAAAATGTGGAACGTTCTTACCAAGCAGTGTAAGTTCAATCAACCAAGATCAGCGATACACTAAGAAGTTCATCCTAACAGTCTGTAGAATTTAACCCAAGCATTCTAATTGTACACGAGACATTTAACCTCAAAACCAGATTTCATACAGCATTTAAGTTGTATTTTAATTCTTGAAATAAAAGCAGATTCTTCTTGAACCTTATTTTCTAAACAGCCTCATTTCAAATTTGATACAGCATTAAAGTTGAATTTTAATTTTTTAAATAAAATCAGCTTAACCTCCAATTTACGCCTCACACTAGTTACATGCTACTCCGAAATTCCATGTTACTTGAAATTTACAAGACGTTCAAACAATGCATGCTTAAAGAAGTTTTCTCTAGATTAAACACCATGACTATCAAGATGCACCGCCTGTCGCCGTCAAATATATTTATATCTCTTTTTTATTAAGAAAACTCTGTAAGTTCACCATGTCAACAATGATTTTCTTACACAAACAACTTTTTGCTTCTCCTAGACCAGACCAATCTTGTCATGGTTATCAGTAAATAAACCCACTCGACCTTTACACCAACAAAATCAGAACGAAAGTGACAAACTTTGTCAAATAACAATTGCTTGCAAATTATTGGAATACAAACATCGATGAAGAGAGCTGAAGTGTCTAACTTAACAATGTTGTTACTATGATATAATATATCACCACAGTGACACTAGAGGAATGTATTTTATTGAAATATTCCTATTGGGTTTAAGGAAATATTATTACACACCTGTAATTAAAATTGTAATTTAATTTAATAATCCAGATATGTTTGTATACCAGTTTGTATACTATTATAATGGTTTGAAATGCACAATTAAAATAAGTTTATTTGTCTTTAGGACTTAAATATGGCTACTGTATGTCAATATATATATATATATATATATATATATATATATATATATATTGTCGTGAAAATTATAGGTTAAGAATGGTATATAGGTCTAGATAATAAATTTTTAACAACTGTGTATTTAGGAAATAGGAACAATTTATTTACGCGCCAAATTAATTAGTTTAGATAGTGAAAACGAACGGTTATTAAGATATTTCTGTATTTCTAAATCAGAAGGTTAAAATTGCATAAAGGTGGAAAGCTTTAGAGTACATGAAAACTCAAGGATACGTATAATTAGTTGTAATATTTTAAATCAAGCGCATGGGATAAGAAACGGAGCTTTTGAGTATAGAAAATCAATAATTTAAACGCATTTTTCCATTTAAATAAACGAAACGTTCGTTATACAAATCCTAAAAAACTCGAAAACTCGGGATTATTATTTTAAACGGACAATTTGCTTCAAAGAATTACCAGTTAGTTAAATGTCAAGTTCAAAGAACTGAAATATACGTTGGAACAAAATTCTAGAGAATCGTTTGCAACGGTCGGTGCGACAAGCTGCTAAAATAACAAATGCTTTGAAGACTAAGTGAAATGAAATATCTATAATGTAAAACAGACAGAGAACACGTATAATAAAACGTTGGTTAACATACTCGTTTAAAATACACGGGAGATTTGAAAGCCAACAACAATATCGATTTTCTGTAGCTTGAGAGGGGTTTAAAAAAGAGACTATAAATATGGGTAAAACGAAAAAAGGTAGCTAGAGGGTTGAACGTTAAAACAGGGGAAAGCAATATAATTGGTCGAAGGCTAGCAGTTTTGAGAAGCTCGCGTCCGTTAGATGTTGTTGAGCGAATTTCTAGATAACAGCACGGTAAACTTGGAATTTTTCAGACGTTGAAGTTCGTTACGAACTAAATTTTGAGAATTGGTTTGGAAAATAAGCTTTTCGATGAAAAAAGGGTCCGTGAAGGGGATTGAAAAGCGTATAAATACACTGAGAAAATTATTAAAGCTCTCTTACATTTCTTAGATCTTATATCGCTTAGATCTCTTACGTATTTGCTATTACGTGCTTTTACGTTGTACTGATTGTCGTTTATTCGTTGAAATAGCATACAACATCTTATTTTAAAGTGTGTAAAACTGTTAGTAACGGAAATGTATTAAAAGTGTGATTTGCACAAGTGGGTGCTAGCTTATCAAAGGTGCTGTTACTATACTCACTATAATCTAATGATAGGATGGTACTTGAGGTAAGCAAATCGAAAAGTTAGAAACAAGTATGCGTGAAGTGTAGTGATTATGAAAGGTTAAGTTTGGTCAAGACAATTATCCGGGTAGAAATACTAAAGGTGGCGGAGATTTGGATAGCGAGTGGAGATCAGTTGGATCCAGACATAATCATGAAGTGTATAATAACACAACGACGAGGGTTTTGGTACACATCTTCAGAGGTAACAATGGACGAAGCTTACTCCAGGTAAAAAAAATTAATTTTTTGCTTTTGCTTGACCATTTGTGCTGATATATTGTGCTTGAGTGTTTTGACTTATTGGGGTGTATTTGATTACCATAAAAACTTATTTAAAAGAGATATATTGTAGCAATTTTATTTTCCACCTAATATATATCCGTATAATCAATCCTTTTATTAAATATTAAATAATATAATACATTATAATGTTATCCAATCCACTTAATTTAATAACATCTATTGTCCAATAAAGAACTAGTATTTAGTTCATGTTAAAAGTTAAATTCTACGGTGACAATATATAAGCTCTTGTTTGGTATCCTTCCTAAAGCCCCCTCTACTCAGGAACCGCAAGGTAACGCTGTTACCGGGCAGCGACAAGCTCGGCCCGCACTTCTAACACAGCTGGGGTTAAAGCAGGTCGAACGTTGTTCTTAGGAGCGATGTCCTTCATTGATTTTTGGTGTTGGAAGCATGCACGATGGAAGATTGCAAGTGTAAGCCATCTTCAAAATTGTTTTGGATGGTCCATTTTTTTGTTGAAACCATTCGTGGAGAACGATGAAGTTTTTGTTAAAAGACCGTTAGGAACATGTAACTTTGGGAATAATTTAATTTAAATTATATTGCAACGTAAATTATAAATAAGCAACTTTTCTGAATGGTATTCATGCGAAATTGATGAAAACAATTCTATTCTTGTATAATATGGAATCACATATATAATTTATTCAAGTTAATTACAAACAACATTTGCTTTCTTGTGGTGTGAATTACTCCTGGAACATCTGTAAATTGAAACGCAGATAATGGAGGCCAAGTGACGTGTTCTTCAGAATGCAGCACAACTGTTTGTTTAAAATGGAATATTCCGTTGTCAATACATACGTCAGCTTTCAAGCAGGTATTTAGGTGCAATTTGGAGTTCTGGTATGTACAAAAAATTATGTTCGTATGTTGTTTGAACTGTCGACGTAGAAACGAGATAAATTTTACTTTAACCGACTTGTGTTAACTTTGAACAGGTCAAGGACAGACCTCAATTATATTTTTCGTTGTTATACGATATGAATCTGTAATTTGTTCATACATAATTCTTTTATTAACTCAATGAAACATCAGAAGATGTCACTACTAATTAGATAAAGTAAATTCTTATAACTTTGAACCTTTAGAAATTAAATTTCTACATTTGATATTTTATGAACAATTATCTGTAATATCTACTGTAAAATTAAGGTAGATCTACCATAATTAACTCTTTCTATAAATAAGCAATTTTATGCTTTGTCAATTTGTTATATAAACCTCATTAAATAGTAATTGGTACGGATATATTCAGTACCATTGTAATTAACTCTTTCTAATTTAAATTAACTTATAAAGGAAGACATATTTTTGTAGAAAATTACTTTATTGGATACCAAAAGAATAGATTCTTATTTTCGGACTAAAGACTATCTTTTATTTAAGAGGAATGAAAGTCGATTCTGATTGTATTTAATTATTTTTGAGTTTGAATGCACAAACAGTGCTTTTCTTTGTTTAATTTGTTCACAGGTGCAATGGAGGATTGCTAAGGTCAAAGTCGAGCCATAAGGTAAGATACTTCAAAGATTAGGTGGTCTTTAAAAATTATATAGCGGTTATAGGAGAAAGGTTTCCGCATTAGCCTTGTACAAGGGACTTGTATTAGGTCTCCCCAGTATAAAAAAATACGGTGGCGCCTTATTCTTATTACTAGTGGTCGCAATTACACCCCGACCCACAGCTCATTCTCTACCCAGAGCATATAGTTCGACTAGCCGCTATACCTTCGAGATTTTCTCAACATAGAGCCACCTTCCATCCGAACTTGCCGTGGGCTCCCTTTTAATTATCGGAAATTCTCTTTAAACTAAGTTTAAATATTTCGAGAAGGTTATAATATGTACAGAACAATTAATATTGATTATTTAAAATGTTCATTAATAATATAAAAATGATGTTGTAAGGAGAAAACGGGTCTTTAGCTTTATTTTAAACACAAATGCGATGTGTAAAAGCATTTAGAGTAACTGGGTTATACTGAGCTCAAAATAGACCAGAATAAAAATCAATTTAGGGTGGCACGACGGGCCCATCTACTCGTTTAAAATAAAATTGTTGGAATATATTAAAATCATGAAATTTTAAAAGATTTAAAGATTGAGATGGTAACATTTTTTTATCAATCTGTATATACTAATGTGTAAATATTTTCGTGCTTATGGAAACTTGTTAATGTGTGTAAATAAAAAGGTTGTATGTCTTGTTGCATTATTTGAGTGGTAATTTCATTTGACTGTGTTTGTGAGCAAGGAGTGAATTTAGGATGGTTGGTATCCAAGAAGAAGCAGACTTCTGAGCTAGCCAGGGTGTGCAGAAATAAGGAGGCGTTCCAAAGGTATTGTAAGAATTTTTTTATTAATTTTATTTCAGAAAATTTTTATGACGGCCCCAAGAAGGCGATTCCGAGTGTTATCGACTTCCACAACAATTTTATGGCGCTCAATCCGTGGGGTGAGAAACGATTTTTTTGAAATCCACAGCAACTTTATGGCCCGATCAGTGGGGCGAGAATTTCTTTAGTAAGAACCACAGCAATATGTATGTATATATATATATATATATATATATTGCTGTGATAAGGGGTTATTTAGGGGTGTATTGAATAGCAAGGATCATGTATTAACCATAAATTGCGATTGGAAGCAGAAAACTGCATTTATTATGTAGAAAACTTAATAATTCTTATATTATATAAATAGTAAACATTTAACATCTTGTATATAGACCATAATTAGCTTTATACAATGCAAATAAGCATATCTTACAACAATAGTACTCGTATTTAGCAGGAAAATAGGTAATTCATACATTAGGTAAATAACAAGTATTCAACACTCGGTATATAGTCCTTTATTAGCTTTAAACAATGCAAGTGAGAATATCTTTCAGCAAAAGTATGCTTATTCAGAGAAAATAATAGTACATGTAATTAAACACGCATTGAAAAGGATTCTAATTAGTTATAAAACAAATACGAAGAGAAGAAATAAAGTCTAACGAAGCTTTGTGCAAGTGCGTGGAAACAATAAACATTTTTGATAAGAAAACGTAGTTCAAACAAGCATAAAATAAACGAAAATTGAAGTAAGGTTACATCATGTATTTTGTTCAATTATCCAAAAGGCGATATCTATACAAAACAACGTATGGTCAAGATAAGGAGGTATCTATAAGCAAATAACCATTACATGGGAAACCGATATATTACATCAGAAACCACTTCAAATGCATAAAATACAAAAACCTTATTGGTTAAGATATCTACAGACTTGTTGAAAACCCTGCCCACGTGCAAGTGGGAAGAGTCTATATTAACACCGAGCAATGATAAGACAGTTGAGTTTTTAAACTCAAGCAGGGCCAAGCTGCGTCACTGAATTAAAAGTCACGCGTAATTATAATAAAATATCAAGTGATAATAGTGCTACAAATATGAAGACTTCTTTTGCCGTTTAACGGCTTCGAGTATATGATATAACACTTCGAGTATATGATATAACACTTCGAATTGATGGTATAACATTTCGAATGTGATGACAATAATTCAAATTTTAGTTGATACAATATTTCGAGTGGATAGATATTATAATTCAATTGTGTTGATGATAATTCAAATGTGGGGATATTTTAAATGGATTGATATAATATTTCAAATCAGCGTCGACGATTTTGGTACAATTCTGGTACAATTTTGAGTTGCGAGAATCAATGCAAATAAAATAAAGAAGCACGAAGTAATCTATGGAAAACGAAGGGTTTAACTAAACGGAGCAGTAATAGACGAATGACGACAACAAAGGGCTGTTGATCCACAACCCGAACAACCTATAACAAGTCATATCTAATTAGTTTTAAAATATTTTTTCTATTTAAATTTCAATACTAAATTTACGAAGTCAGCAACAAACATTGCATACGTTAATAGTACGTAATATATTATAAAGGGGTTTAGAACGTTCTAGGTTTCTTTGGTAAAAAGAGGTAGTTTTTGGTGACTTTAGATTGATTTCAAAGCATATAAATTTTAGGATAAATAATACTTATGATATTGATTGATTGAAAGGTGTATTTTAATATTTTTCAAAACTTGTAAATAATATTTCTTTTCATTATATGAAATTAATTGACTTCGTTTTATAATTCAAACAAATTGGTAATCATAAAGAGGTGGAGAAGAAAAAAATTGATTATCGTAACGCTGTGCACTCTGTGTAGAATAATAAAAGCTAGCCGTGGCATAATAATAAAAATTAGTAAAATTAAATTTGATTAAAAAACCCAGAGAGGTGGAGTTATAGAAAACGTCATTTACACCGAGTACGGCGTTATCATATCAAATTTTATATGACGGCCCAACGTTGGGCTCGATTGTTCCTGACACTACATAGCATTTTTATTGGCTGCCCAAGCCTGGGGCTCGAATTAAATCAAAATAAATTTGAGAATACGACTGTTGGATTTAAAATAAAACAATTAAATTAAACCGGGGCTTTAAAGAGTTTTAATTTGAAAAATCAAAAATTCAGAAAAATTTGTACATTAATTAAATTTAGACAGATTTATTTAGTATTTAAAAGTTTAGTGTACGTATAATAATTTAAAAAAAAATGGAAAGAGGATCCCAAGAAAGTATAACGTTTGAAAGGAGTTTGAGCGAGGAAACGCGAACCTCACAAGAAACTAAAATAATGGAGATTTTAATGGCTCTGAACAGCAAAATGGACAAAAATAAAGAGGCCATGAAAACCATGTCTACGAAAATGGATAAGAACATCGAAAAATTAGGTAATGAAATTAAAATTCTTAGTGATGGATTAAGAAAAACCAACGAAACAATTGCTGAAATGAATGCGCAAATGCAGGAGAAAATTGTGAGAGTTACCGAAGATATCGACTGTGTATGGGATCATATTGGTATAGTAAAATCAAAACAGGAGAAATAAGAAAGCGAGTCAAACGATAAAATCACAAATTTAAATATCAAATTACGGAACGTTGAAGAAAACTGTGAAACGGAATTCAGAACCATAAATCGGGAAATAAATAATTTAAAAACTAATTCAGGAAATTTTAATAATAGAGAACCAATTAGGCTAATTCAACCAAATCTTTTAACTGAACAATAAACTAAATTTTACGGGGATGGAAAAATAAATCCAAAAATATTTTTGAAAAATTTTAATATGTAAGTACAAGGCTCAATTGACGAGTTATATAAATTAAATGTAGTCAAATCAATGCTGAAAGGAGGTGCTGAAATGTGGTACAACTTAGTGGAAAGCGAAATAGAAACATTTCAACAGTTTGAGCAGAAATTTCTACGACAATTTTGGGGGGACAATCAACAGGATAAAGTGAGGAATGACCTGAGCATGAGAAAGTACAATGCAGAAAGAGGAATAACGTGGGAATTATATGCTATTGAAAAATTTACTGTAGCAAAACAATTAGATCCTTTTGTACATGATAAACAAATTATAAAATATTTAGCAGGGCATTTTAACACGGAAGTAAAAAGATATATCACGACACAGAATATAGTAGACCAAGATACATTTATTGAATATTTACAAAGGTATGATGGGTTGGAAATTAATTTTAAAACGGAAAATAATGCTAGGGATCGACGCACGAATTTTATGAGGAATACTGAGACTCGATGTAATTATCAACGAAATTGTGATCGTGGAAGAACTTTTAATAGAGGTAATTATAACATTGATTTTAGACGAAACAGATACACGGGTCAGATACCAAGGCAACAGATAAAGCGAACGAATCATGAAGGAAATAATAATAGAGAAATAAATAGGCAAGAAAATGTTGATCGATGGACGCAAGCGAGGAATATTGATAGCACGCAAACAAGGAATAATCGCATATACGCAGAAATAACGAGTCAGGCAGGACCTTCAACGAGAAATCAAAATTTTTAGGTACGGACGAACCAAGGAAAATTCTACGGATTAACGGATATGAAAATCAGCGCGAGTTAATTAAACATGAAACGGATAATGAATTAGGAAGATTTGAGAGGAACTTATTACCAATAATTAATTTAAAGGTGGAAAATAGAATAGTTAGAGTACTTATTGATTGATACTGGGGCAGAAGCATCACTTGTTGCAGAAGAATTTGTTAAACGAGAGAAATTGAGAGATAAAGCAATATCTATAACGAGGTGTAATTTGGTGGCACCGAATAATAAGAGTTTTTGTATGATAAATGAAATGGTAATTCTGAGATGTGAAATGGGAGATGAAAAATGGGGAAATGATTTTATGGTAGTACCTGAACTAAAGATAAATGTTATATTTGGGATGAATATTATAGATAAGTTGGGGTTGAAGATAAATGCAGAATGCAAAGAGATAGAGTGTAATGGGAAGTATATTAAATGGTATGAAGGGGGTAATATTAAAATAGAAGATGACTGCGTGAATATTAATCAGTTTAGTGATGAAATAAATAATGAGGGCAATGAAAATGAAGAGATTAAATGTCCAGAAGATTTAAGAAATAGGGTGAAGATATTATTAAGTAAACATTCAGAATTAATATGGTCAAAATCGAGAATTGCCACAGATTATGTGCACAAGTTGGAAGTAGTAAATACAGAACCGTTTAACACTAAAATATATCCTATTCCAGTAGCATATAGGGATAGAGTGAAGGAAGAAATAGAAGAAATGTTACGTGAAGGTATCATAGAAAGCTCCAGTACACATTTTGTGAATCCATTAATCGTCGTGAAGAAAAGTGAGGATAGCATCAGGTTATGTTCAGATGCAAGAAAAATTAATAAGCGAACGAAGCCGCAATACAATTGTCCACGAACAATATATAGCATATTAGCAAGAATAGGTAATAAGAAAATCTATAGCAAATTAGACTTAAAGAATTCATTTTGGTTGATTCCATTAGCGCAAGAATCAAGGAAATATATGGGCCTTTCAGTAGAAGGAAAAATATATCAATTTAGTGAAGGCGATGCAGAATATTTTGGGACCGTATGAGGAATTTTGTATCCACTATGTGGATGATGTGTTAATATTTAGTGGTAGTGTGGAACAACACTTTGTACATTTAGATAGAATATTATTAGAGTTGAATATAGCAGGTTTAAGTTTAAATTTAAAGAAGTGCAAATTTTTTCAAGATAGGGTCAAATTTTTAGGATATAGGATAGATAGTAAGGGTAGAATTAGAAAACAGGGAACAAACAAATATGAGTTAAAAGGACCCAGATTCAAAGGCAATTAAGGGGGAAGTTTAACACCCATACAAAGGGACACAAAGGCATAAATAAAATGTAAAATAAATTTAGGTATAGGCATACATAAAGTAATAGAATAGGATACGAGTATAAGAATATGTATAGGTATAAATAGGGTAGTAAAATAGGACATAGGTATAAGATTAGATAAATGTAAATAGGGAATCAATAAAGGAAGAGTTAGATTTTGAAAATGAAATAAAAATATAAGAATTATAGACCAATGTGAGTTTAACTTCACGTTGGGCGCCAAAAAGGTCATTGTTCTAAAATTTTATATTTTAATTTGAAAAAATAATGCTGTGATAAAAGGTTGTTTAGGAGTGTATTGAATAGCAAGGGTCATGTAGTAACCATAAATTGCGATAGGAAGCAGAAAACTGCATTTATTTAGTAGAAAATTTAATAATTCTTATGTTATGTAAATAGTAAACAGTTAACACCCTGTATATAGACCATAATTAGCTTTAAACAATGCGAATAAGCATATCTTACAACAATAGTACTCGTATTTAGCAGGAAAATAGGTAATTCATACATTAGGTAAATAACAAGTATTCAACACTCGGTATATAGACTTTTATTAGCTTTAAACAATGCAAGTGAGAATATCTTTCAGCAAAAGTACGCTTATTCAGAGAAAATGATAGTACATGTAATTAAACACGCATTGAAAAAGGTTCTAATTAGTTATAAAACAAATACGAAGAGAAGAGATAAAGTCTAACGAAGCTTTGTGTAAGTGCGTGGAAACAATAAACATTTTTGATAAGAAAACGCAGTTCAAACACGCATAAAATAAACGAAAATTGCAGTAAGGTTACATCATGTATTTTGTTCAATTATCCAAAAAGCGATATCTATACAAAACAACGTATGGTCAAAATAACGAGCTATCTATAAGCAAATAACCATTACATGGGAAATATACTACATCAGAAACCACTTCAAATGCATGAAATACAAAGACCTTATTGGTTAAGATATCTGCAGACTTGTTAAAAACCCTGCCCACATGCAAGTGAGATAAGCCTATATTAACTGTAGCAGTGTAGAATCCTGCTAATATCATTATAGGTAGGCAATCCTAATTACGTAGCGTATACATCTATGGTAGTATACAGTTCTATTGCGGGTAGAACAAGTTAGAACGGAGTAGGGATTCGAGATCCGACGGCGATACTCGAGGTCGTCTCGGTTTTCTGGTGCTTGTTGATTTGAACTTGCAAGCATGATGGTGATTCGATAAATCGGTTTCTTAGGAAGAATTTTTGCAAAGAAGCGAGTTCGATTTAAAAAGTTTTACTTAACGAAACTTACAGCAGGCTAGTGGTAGGTGAGATTTCTTTTAAATAAAATTTTGCTAATGAAGTATTACAAATTTTAGCTGTCAGTTACGGCTGAAACAAATAACGGTAGTTATTTTAAAAATTAGATGACTTAGGTACCGTCTTGAACGAAAGAGGTTTCCCAGTTATCTAATGGCGTTGGCATAAATTTGGATTTGAGTAAAAGGAAATTCATAGAAAGCTGTACCATTCGAATTTAAACAAATAACAGGTGAAGAATCTACAAGTGCGAGTTTGGAGAGCAAAGGTTGCTGATACTTCATAATTCCATGGTCATTGTAAGGGTCAAGTCGAGTCAAGGACGCAGCTGGCGGTTAGGTTTGGCTGGTTGCAGGCAGATGATATTGGTTTTCCTTCAAATCATGTAATTAGGTATTTATGACTTTCTTATCTGATCGGGTTTGGAACATAATTTATCTAAACAAAAGTGTAAACTAAAATAATCCTTATTCGTAACTTACCCTATGATTTGTTGTAAACATTCCTGGACGTTCTAAATTAATTCTATTTTAAAATTGTTAGTAAGTTACCTGATGCCTGCTAGATAATTTTAATACCGGTATCAGTCCACATTTACTTGAAATTAAATTTGAACTATAATGACCGTTACCTAAATTGAATTTCACTTTGAAAATATAGCAACTTTACATAAAGTGCTTTGTATAAATATTTTGTATTAACAAACAGTGTAACACTGATGAGGTTATGAGCTCAGACACTTATCGGCGCATTTAAATTAATTGTAAATAATTTAACGTAATTTAATTTTTTCCATTAATTGTATATAAAATTTTGACTTATGAAAGTTTAAGTCAGTTGAATATAGTTTTGCTGCTTGAATCTTTTCTTAAGGAATTACGGCGAATCATGCTTATTTGTACATACCTTTTCTTGTACATATATTACGAAAACATTAGACATACTTTGCCTTCCAATTGTTTATTTATTGAACTGGTGTGTTTGTGACTTAGTGCATTAAATGGTACACTACTGTGTTAAGCTATACAGGTCATCCCACCCCTGAAGAAGTTATTAGACGTTTTATGCTCTTAAATTATTATAGCTTAGGCTATGTTTTTTTGTAAGCAAAATTAGTGTTTTGTTTAGATTCTGCCATACTTAGGGAGACGGAGTTTGCAGCCAGTGCAGCAGTCCCGAGGTATTAGATATATTTTTTACTCCCTTACAGATAGGTGTACCAAGGAGTAGACATAACACCGAGCAATGATAAGACAGTTGAGTTTTTAAACTCAAGCAGGGCCAAGCTAGGTCACTGTGAATTAAAAGTCACGCAAAATTATAATAAAATATCAAGTGATAATAGTGCTACAAATATGAAGACTTCTTTTGCCGTTTAACGGCTTCGAATATATGATATAACACTTCGAATTCATGGTATAACATTTCGAATGTGATGACAATAATTCAAATTTTAGTTGATACAATATTTCCAGTGGATAGATATTATAATTCAATTGTGTTGATGATAATTTGAATGTGGGGATATTTTAAATGGATTAATATAATATTTCAAATCAGCGTCGACGATTTTGGTACAATTCTGGTACAATTTTGAGTTGCGAGAATCAATGCAAATAAAATAAAGAAGCACGAAGTAATCTATGGTAAACGAGGGGTTTAACTAAACGGAGCAGTGATAGACGAATGACGACAACAAAGGGCTGTTGATCCACAACCCGAACAACTTATAACAGGTCAGATCTAATTAGTGTTAAAATATTTTTTCTATTTAAATTTCAATACTGAATTTACTTAATTTATACAAAAGTGTAACGAAGTCAGCAACAAACATTGCATACGTTAAAAGTACGTAATATATTATAAAGGGGTTTAGAACGTTCTAGGTTTCTTTGGTAAAAAGAGGTGGTTTTTGGTGACTTTAGATTGATTTCAAAGCATATAAATTTTGGGATAAATAATACTTATGATATTGATTGATTGAAGAGTGTATTTTAATATTCTTCAAAACTTGTAAATAATATTTCTTTTCATTATACGAAATTAATTGACTTGGTTTAGAATTCAAACAAATAGGCAATCATAAAGAGGTGGAAAAGAAAAAATTTGATCATCGTAACGTTGTGCACTCTGTGTAGAATAATAAAAGCTAGCTGTGGCATAATAATAAAAATTAGTAACATTAAAGTAAAACGGCGTTATCATATCAATATATATATATATATATATATATATATATATATATATATATATATATTACTCATATTTAGACCAGGGTAGAAAATTAATGAATTACATCAAATAATTTTAATCACCGTTTATAAGGAATTTTATTAGATAATACGCTTTATTAAAAAACCGTGGAGAATAAAAATTCATTCGTTTCATTAAAAATAAGAGATTTAAATCATTTACAAGACGCTTGCTATAAAAAAAGGAAGCAGTATTAAAATGCTCTACGTGTAATTTAATTATTCCGAGTAAAGAAACAAATGTAAATTACGTGCAAAATTTATATTAATTAACTCAATTTTAAGTAACCGGTATTAAACAAAATGTACAGATAATAATTAATATTTGATTAGAGTCACTAAAATTAAAGGGTATTATTTTAATTGGAGTTAATTGAACCATTAGTAACATATAATATCTATAAAAGCTTGTAAAAACCCAATAATATCCAAATCGTAGAAGTGTTATTTAGAAGTATTATGTTTGAACACCTGCGTATTTTTAAAAGGCTCATTCTGCGTAAATTTGGCAGATAACAAATGGTTACAGAGAATGCTGGAGAAACCGTAGCTTAATAGTTACGGAAAATGCTAATAAGGTGGGTTATTTCACAGTCCACATGGACTGAAATAATCGATAATAAAGAATATCAATTTGCACCAATAAGAACAGGGTAGATAGAGACAGATAATATGCGCAAGACGGAGACACATATAGTAAAAGGCGTGAGTGGAGCAACGTCACTGGGTTGCGATTGGTTGAAAGTAAGAGGCAAACTTGAGAGGTAAAAATAACATTTCTGTATAAAAATTAATTAGTTATTTCCAGACGTTGCGAGCCGTGTCGAAATTTCTGAGATTTAACTGGTGCGAGTGCAAATTTAATAAAAACCGACGCACAGGCGGGCGAGATGGGAACATAGTATACGAAATTCTAGAAACTGGCCGTTTTGGGGACAAGACCGACAGACAGGCTAACCACTATATATACCCGGGTTAATATGAGTTTAGCTCTCTTAGATTTTCGAATTGATTCGTTGCGTTAAACAGTGCTTTTTAGTTTTCCAATTTTGGATAGAATAATTTAAACAGTTTGCTCGTATATTTTGGTGATTTAAAACAGTTTGTTCTTTACGTGCTACAATAAATGTAATTTAGTGCACTTAGAAAAGAAGATACAAGGTAATAAAGTTTAGTATCACTGTACCAATTAGTCAAATTTGCAACGACAAATGAATACACAAAAGTAGGCAGTTTTGGCGTATATTTGTGAAAGAAGTATGAATTTCTTTGCGATTTTTCGGGAGTGGTAATAATTAAATGATTTGTAAACGTGTCTGGATCCACAAAACAAGCTTCAGATATACACAAATGAGTTCCGGAAAAGCACTGAAACAACTTCAGATGAATGGTGGTGTAGAGAAAATGTTTAAAAGCGACCAGTAATCCGAGGACGTAAACATAACCCAGTTGGAATGGTGAAATTAGCAAGGACGATGTACATTGAAGCCACTAGTGCAGTAACCTTCAGGTAACTTATGCTTTGTAGTTCGATTTTTGATGTATTGGTGTGTGTTGAATAACTTTATAATTGATTTACTTAAAATGGACAGTAGTGAAATTGTACTAACAGCAAAATTTTAATTTTAAGGTGAGATTTTCTTGTTTAAGTAGAAAGGGGTATTTAGTATTTATGTTTTGGATTATGATGAAAATTTGGGTATGTCTTTGAGCTCAATTAGACGAACCTGGTTAATTAACGTAAAGGGGTGGTAGATGCTCCCTTTGTACTCAGACTCAGGTCTGCATATATTGTTAAATTAATTAGTAGGCATCCTACAAGGACTTTAATTCTGGATGCACATTAAAATGATAACAAATTTAATCTTGAAATTTTCTGATACTGAAATTTATGCTGAATTTTAAATTTTGAAATTTTAATGTATTGTGAATATTTATGTAAATAGAGTTAACGTTGATGTTTGTGGTAGGAATGTGTTTGTTTTATTTTATGAATGAGGATGAAGGTTTAACTAGGTGAGCAGCCGAGGCGGAAAAGAGTAAAGAGGCGATTAACGGAAGAAAGTCAACGGACCAGTTAAGTTAATAGCTTTTTGTAGGTTTCACAGCATTCTTGACGTCCAATCTGTGGGACTTGATTCGAAAACCGTAGTTCCCGGATTTTGGTGGATTCACAGCAATATATATATATATATATATATATATATATATATATATACATATTGCTGTGATATCCCCCCTGATATTATTTTGGGATTAACGAGCCCCTACGATGGGGGGTCATAAAATTTGCTATGAAATGTTAAATTAGGTTTTTACCCCGAATGGATCTTATTGAATCAAATAAAGCAATTTTATAATACACAATATAATGATTGATAATATTTACAACTCTCAAAATTTTTCCTTTTTACAGAATATCTACATATACCAGATTTATGGTTTTCTGAAAGTCAGCAAAAATATCTTTTACTTATTCAGGGGCCTTCAAACGTTCCAAGATGCCTATTCCCTTGTCATAGATTGTTAAGTGACCCTTTTTGTTTACTCTTACAAATACACAATGTGATAAATATTAAATTAAAAAAAGTTTTCAGTAATAAAGTGCATTAAGATTGCTAACCAGGAATGGGTTCTGTAGTTCCTTCCTAGTCTGTAATCTGCATCCCCTTTCTGTGTCCTCTTTCCGTATTATTGTGCCTGCCCCATAAATTGTTTTCAATTAAAAACGTACCAAGTCAAAATATGTCCAAATTAGAATGCTTTCATTTTTTAAACTATCTCCAAAGTTTGAGTATGTTCAAATTTCGAAGTCCCAAATTAAAATCGTCTTAAATATCCCAAATTAGAGCCATCTCAATCAAAATATGTCTCCAATTAAAAGTCAAAATTGAAATGTCGATATTAAAAGCCAAAATTAAAGTCCAGATTGAAATTGAAAGTCGACATTAAAATCCAGATTGAAATTAAAAGCCCTGTTTCATTAATATTAAAAAAAGATTTAATTAAGTCGTTTTACTTATGTCTATCTACAGATCGGCTTATTTTCGTTGCACAAATTCTCGCACTTTTTAATTCTAATTTCACTTTGTTTTTGCTTCACTGGTTACGTAAATTCTTAACACTTTGGAACATAGTCGTAGCTCAGTTTGAATATAGACTAACTTGTCGCTTCGTCATTATCGTATATATAAGCCCTACCTCCTATTGATTTCATTGGTGTGTTTACGTTCTGAGACAATACTTCTACCTTTATCTTGCATACTTCGGGATTTTTACCAATTATTTAGTTCAAATCTTCCAATGCATGCCTTGACTGTCACGTATGCCTCCCGCATATCGTGGTATTATTTGAGAAATTCCAACTTTTGTCTTTTATTAACTCACGTATTCAAATGTTTGTTACATTTTATCATCTAAATTGAATCGCCTGGTGCTTGTTTATTTCTACAGAATATTGGATTTTTGAACAAATGTGATTTCTTCCAGTCACGTACTATTTTCTAATAATGAATTATTTAGAATGCGTGTACGATGATATTTTAACGCAATTGTTACATCTTTGCAAAGCCAATTTATTTAGGTTTCCCGGTGATTTAATTTTTATGTAATTTGTTGCGTTTTAAAATCTTATCTATACTTGTAAACTACTCTTAGACCTCTTCATGTTCTCATGCATTTAATCCCGTGTACTTTATATACAGTGTGCTCTCAATTAACAATATGTAGGGTGACCGATTTACTCTTATAATTGCTGAAATTGTGTGCCTTTTTTAATGTGGAAGTTGTTTTTATTTATTCTACGACCCCATCACTTAACCTACCCCTAAACTACCCTATTATCATAGCATTATATATAGATTAAGGTATTATTTTATACAATCAAACAAATGCGAAAAAAAGCAATTTGGTAAACATACCAGGTTCTGAAAAATATGAAAAGCGACAAGAAAATGAGCCAAATTGGTAGAACTTACCAGAACAATAACGTCAGAGATGGGTTGGTCTATTTAAAACCAATGCGTGTAGCAGTCGCACGGTCAATATTAGCTTAAACTCAACGCAAGCATGCAGCTGTTACTAGTCTAGATATGTTACGCAATTAATTTCAAACATAAAATAGACAATATTTGGCAGTTAATAAATATTTGAAATATATAAAACATTCAAAATCGACAATTTAATACAAATTAAAATAATTTCAATCTTTGAGTTTAATCAAATATTTAAGATTAATTGTAATGGAAGTGTACTAGTTAAATGATTTAGTATTGATTTGTAAGAATGGCTAGATTAATTTTGCATGAAAATTGGACTCCTTAAAATAATTTTCAGAGAGGACATTCGTTAATACATAAAAATTGGTAATCATTATTTTTGGAAGTAATTTAAAACAAATATTGATAGGACGCTTAGCGGTAAAGATAAGATGTATTAGCTATTGAGTAATTTCACAAAAGACTATTTTTAGATTAAGAATTTTAATTTCACAGATATGTATGCAAGTCAGTTAAATAACTTTTGGTAATGTAAATCCACGATTTGTGGTTGATTGCATAAGGTATAATAAATATACTGAATTCAGCACGTTTAACACGATTAAGCGAACGATATTAAATTAGATATTTATAGGAAAATAATTGATGTAAATAGTAATTACAATAAAAATTTCATTAAGAATTCATTAATGAATAATTATCATATGTTTAAAATTTTATTTATTAGTGTAGCTGTGTAGAGTATTATTTAGAATGTTGTTTGTAAGAAGGAGATTTTGGAACTTCTATTTTATGTTACAATATATTGTTTGTAAGAGAAAGAAGCTATGGACTCATTATATTTGTGTTGTCACATAGAATTGGAATTTAATTTAATTTAACCCAGGGCGCAGAGAGAAAAGCAACAACAATAATATATGTATATATATATATATATATATATATATATATATATATATATATATATATATTGATGTGATAAGGGGTGACGAGAGGTCTTGAAACCCAAAGTCTACAAATAAATCCCACTAAGATATAAAAGGATCCGGAAAAATAGAAATTTTCGTAAACTAATGGTTGCGCCTATAATACAAGCGTACTTTTATTCATTAAAATGCCAAACAAAAAATGCAATTGCGCGTGTATCAATAAACCCCTTGTATGATATAAGCGTATTGTAAATCCTTAGCAAATAATGTAGGCAGCATAGTAAAGACAATTAATCGTTAAGGGATACCTTAAAACGCATTAAATGCGAATGCAAATCGATCATTTTAAGATAAATACAAAAGCTATTTGTTAATGCAGTTTCCGTGAATAAAAATAAATAATTTTGTGTCTTATTTTTGAGAATTAAAACACGTTTTGTCGTAAAAGGAAATATTTTCTATAAAAAATGCAACCAATTTGCATTATAAGCTGTTAAAGCCTTAGATTAATCATATTAATTACCCTGTGTATTGCATAAATTCAATTTAAATAAAACATATTCTTGAAAGTTCTAGAGGAATTGAGAAAAAAATACGTCACCTTCGTTGAACTCATTATTAAATAAACGTTTATTCTACGAAGCGTCCGGAACAATAAAAAAACCATAAAATATAAGAAAGGTTGTTAAAAGTTATTTATTACCTTTCGCAATTACTGGATTAGTATGCGACGTCACAATAACCTTGGGTGTTAAATGAAGATGAGTCAACGCGCGTCACTATTATAAATCAATACCAACGAGGTAATAAAACGCGACAATTTTTTGCGTTATTTCAATTCCTAATTAGCAGAAATCCTTAACCTCTTGTAAGTTCTCGTTACCTATTTGTATTCTAGTTTTTGATTTATTTTCCCCTCTTTTACATATAAGTACTTTTGTTCTATTTTTAATTTTCATACCGTATCTCTCTGTTAGAACTGCTTTCATTTCATTAAGAGTAGCTTCTAGCCCTTCCTTGCTAGATGCTAATACGGCTATATCATCTGCAAATCTTAGCATATCGATCTTTTGTTCCTTCATAATAATTTCAAATGTCTTCCTGCATTTGATAGTATTTATTGCCTCTTCGATGTACAAGTTAAAAAATATCGGAAATACGACACATCCTTGTTTCACCCCTTTTCCTAATATTTACTTCTCTACGTTCCAGCTCCAATTCTATTACCGCTGTTTGCTCTTTGTATAAGCCATGTACTGTCCATCTATTCCTAAAACTCATTCCAATCTTTTTCAGTACTTCGAACATTTTTTTCTATTTCACATTGTCGAATGTTTTTTCGAGATTCACAAACACTATATATACACGCTTTCTCCTTTGTCTATTTTCTTCTCCAATATCACCCTCAGAGCTAGACTAGCTTCTCGACTTACCCTGTTTCGCTTAAATACAAATTGATCTTCTCCTAGTATTTCTTCATCCTGTTTTTCTATCCGTCTTTGTGCAATTCTAGTTAACATTTTTGATACGTGTGCTATTAAACTTATTGTTCTAAAATTTCACACCTATCCGCGCCTCTCTTTTTTGGTATAATGACTATGATGTTACGTTTGAAATCTTTGGGTATCTCGACTGTTTCATACATATAGCTTACAAGTTGGAAGAGACGTTCTGTTACTGCTTGTCCATTGGCTTTCAGAGTTTCTGCTTGCACCTTATCCATACTCGGTGCCTTACCATTTTCAGACTCTTTAATGCTAATTCACATTCATCTCTAAGTGTATAAGACATTTCAAGTTATACTTTTTAATGCATGGTTCCTGTTCTAATGCTGTTACTTCCTCTCCTGCATATAAATTCCTTATATATTCTTGCCATCTAACCAATTTCTCTCCATTTTCTATAATGACGCTTCCTTGTGCGTCCCTTATATTTTTGCTATACGGTTATATATCTTTAAAATTTATTCTAATTAGTTTGTTTGCTTCGTCTGTCGTTCCTATTTCCATCTTAGTTTGTACCTCTTTGCACTTTTCATCAATCCAGTGTTCTTTAGCTTTCCTGTATTTGCGAATAATTTCCCTTTTTATGGCTTTGTGTCTCTGTTTTCTTGTTTCATTTGATCTATTTTTGTATGATCGTCTTTCTTCTATTAAATTCAAGATATCTTCTATTATCCATGGTTTATTATTTTCTTTGTGTGTATACCCCTGAATATCTCTGGCCGTAATGTCTAAGCTGAATTTAATGTTAGTCTATTCTGTCTCTACTTTCTTACTATTTTCTTGATATCTTTCAGCAATTCATTTTACTTTTTTTCAAGTCTTTCGCTTGTATCTTTATCTTTTGTTTCTCAAAGTCAAAGTACCCTTTTTCTTTCCTGTTCTCAAATTTTTAAATTTAAGAGCTGCCTTCATAATTACTATGTTGTGGTCAGTATCAATATCTGTTTCTGGGTAGCTTCTTCATTCTTTTACTTGATTCCTAAACCGTTGTCTAACAAGAATGTAATCTATTTGATATCTCCTGGCATCTTTCACGTGGATCGCCTACTACCATGATGTTGAAATAATGTGTTTGTGATGGTTAAATGTTTTTGTCGCAAAATTCGATCAGCCTATTTCCCCAGTCGTTTCTCGTGCCTAAACCAAATAAACCTACTACAGCTCCTTCTTTACCCTCACCTACCACTGCATTAAAATCTCCTGAAACTATTAAATTTTCATGGCCTTCTACGTATCCTAGTATGTCTTCGATATCTTTGTAGATCGCTTCTACCTCTTCGCCACTGTAGCTAGAGGTGGGCATGTATACTTGTTCTATTACTGTATTTACCGGTTTAGATTCTTATCTAACCATGCGCACTTTATCGTTATTTTGTAAATAGTTTTCTACACAGTGTTCTATCCTTTTTCGCATAATTATACCCACACGTGAATTATCTTCCTCTGATCTTGTATGAGTTACCCTAAAGTCTCCGCTTCAAAAATCTTCCACCTCTGGACACCGAACTTCGTTGATCCCTACTATGTCTAATGCTAACTGATCCATTTCAATTTTCAAGTTCTCTAGCTTACCTACTTGCTTCATATTTCTGACATTCCATGTCCGACTTGCAAAATGTTCCCGACTTTTTTTCTAAACTTTCCGATCACATCCTCCGAAGTAGTCCCTCCCGGAGATCCGAATGGGGGATTATTTTATCTCCGAAATATTTTACCCCAGAGGATACCATCATATTAATTACAATTTAAGTACGCGGTGTACTTGGGGGATAATGTGGTGGTTTTCCATTGCCTTCCATATCGCAGTAGTGTCTTAGAATGCTATACCGACCCCTATGGTCTCTGCCAGTCTAAGTACCAAAAGAGCTGCTACCCTCTTTCTGGGACCTGTCTTAGTATAGTTCCTCACTAAAGACCCTACTAATTTGGTTAAACCTGTAGTTTGGCTCTTTAGATCGCTTAAACGCACAAGCCCTTCCGCCCGTTCTAGTAATCTAGAATTTTTTCAAGGTGCAGGTCCATTTGGAAAAGAGAAAACGCTTAATTTTAAATAATTTTTCTAATTCAATAAGGTTCTTTGACTGGCATAACTTGTCTTTGATCTTAAAATGTCATAAAACTAGCGTCTCACTTAATACTTTCGTCAAACTTTGGGTCGATTTAAAAGTTCTTCTAAACACTCCTTATTCACGATAGTGGCAATTTCCTAAAAGCAATAAAATGATTTCCACATTTAAACTACTTATCTAAGAGTACGTTAATTGTATGATAAGGTCTCCAAAGCACTTTGTCTATAAAGTCAAATTCAAAATAAACTCATAGGTTTGCTATCATTTAAAGTACAACAGTTAATTTTCGAAATGATCCGCACTTCTAAATATTTTTCAGTAACTTTGTATTCTACGCCCGATGCAAGTCACACTGAACAAGTAAGTGTTGTCTTGGGGTGTGTATTGTGTAACAAAATAACAAAACTAAAATAAGTTAGAATAAATGAAAGTTTCATTGTCTTTAATTCAATTTTGAAATCTACTCAAAAGGATTTGTGCAAATCCGATTTGAATAGTTTAAGGTTTAAACTTCAACTTTCATGATATGCGTGGTTAAGGATGCGATAACGTTGTATATATGCTTGGAAAACATAGATTGCAGAAACATATTAGTAATATGAACCATAAAGCATTTTGTACTATATTTTGCACATAGTCTGAACTTAGTTATAAATGACGCAACAGGAGTCTCGCAATAAATAGTTCACTTTTTTAGTATTGTTCAAGAACTATATTTTCGTTTAGCTTCCACAAAAAGATGAGAAGTTATAAAAAAAGGATATACCCAACTTAAACCTGAAGCCTTTATTTGCAGGCGATTAGTAACGCCCGTTAGGAAATTTCAGTAGATTCTGCTTTAATTTGCGACACAACATAAAACGGGATCATTACTAACAAACATACAGAATTTCACATTTATTACTTTTATAGCTATTTGGCACTTTAAAAATTATAGTTTTTAACAAAACATTTGTTACGTTTATTTTCAGCATAAATTAATTACCCTATTTTCTCCCTTGTTAATTCATTACTCGTTCGAATAAACTCCGTTTCAATTCTAAAAAATTCTACAGCAACACTCTATATAGTGTATCTGTTCAGTATAAGCCCGCTTAACATAATTTTAACTCAATCCCACTTTGCTTTTAAAACGAAAATTTATTCGATAAATTAAATAGCCTATAACTTGTTTTGGGTATCCGATAATTTGTTAAACCTTCCGATAACGTATAATTTCTTTTTCTGGTGTTTTCCATTAAAAGACTCGTCGAAATGATAGATCCTACTATTATTTGATAGTGTATTTTGCAGTTTTGCTAATCGTGCTTTGATAACGTGAGGAGCGCAGTTTGAACTCGTGTTATTTGAACCCATTTTAAATTTGATTCTGCAGCTTGTGCGTTGAAATATTTTCTACATCATTCGTCACAGTATTTCAAAAGCAATACACGTTTTTTTTCAACAAGTTGGAGGTATTTTGAGTGCATTGCTTTTAGCTGGAGGCCAAATGGGCTCTTTCTTTCTGTAGATCAACTGCTTTTGTCTGTAGACCAACTGCTTTTGTCCATAGACCGCGGCTGCAGTTATGGTAGCAGGGTAAATAGATCTCAACGACCGTAGCGTTGCTGTGCTGACTCACCCCCGACGGATTGTAAGCTAAGTATCCAGACGCATACAGGTATACAACTTGTTTTCTTTTGTGTATATCAATGCCATATTCCGCATCAACGTTTGGTGTAGTTACGTGATAAAAAACGTGACACTGTAGAACTATTGTTTGTTTCTGCGAATCGATATTATCGCTCTACAGGTGGGATGTACCATTGTTAAAAATGTTTGACAGACACACGTTAATTCTTTCCTACTGATTAGTTTATTTTACAAAAGCATTAAGTGCAATTTTAAAAACGCTTGACAAACGCTCTCACATGTTTATTTACTACTGATTAATTTTATTTTGTGTAAAATACGAAATGCGCACTTTGTATCTAAAGTACTAAATTGTTCATATCACCTAATTGTTCGCTTTGGAATAGTAACGCTTAATTTATTGCTTCTGCTTGTTTGTACAGAATCCTTTATTTATTTTTTGTATTTGTTAATAGATAATCGTGGGCAACGTACGTTCTTTTTGGTTTTCGTGGTATGTAAGCGAATCCGCCCACTCTCCGCGGTTGGTAGTTAGTCTGGTATTTACTTTTTTCCGGCTATGTCTAGGTATGTAGCACATTAGAAAAGCCAACTACTACTATTAAACCGTCCCTAAATTAGTTTGTCCAATTATTAAATTATTCTAAAAACTTTCTAATAATAGCAACTTTGAGGAAATTTTAACTGAGCAGCAAAAGTAGCTTAAATGTAGGCGTAGAAACTTCCATGCCCCTCATACAAAATTCTTACAGAAAAATACGACCAAAACTTTTCGATAATGAACACCCCAATGAACCATTTGGAAATCTAAAACAAAACAAATACGTTTTGTACTAAATCATTGACCAAACCCTAACCTTCTCGCAAGACAGACTTGTATTAATGTCAAGATTTTACGTTTTGAATTCTTTAGTAACATTTTGGATTTGCTCCAGCCTGAGCGTTTTAATCATTACACATTTTTGCATTTAAGGTTATCCGACGAATTGAAAAATAAATCTAACATTGACGACAATAATTTATTAAATGAAATAAAAGCATTTAAAAGATTTTCTGCGTCACACAAATTTAAAAATCCTTACGATCTTTTACTATACATTTTTGAAAATAATTAAAAATTAACCTTTTTCAATGTTGCAATTTATTTATAGATCCTTCTTATATAGGGTGTAAGTGCATCAGCTGAACGTTGATTTTCTAAATTTAAACTGATAAAAAATTACTTAGGTCAACCATGTTGCGGGAAAAGTTATCTGGATTAGCCATTTGGTTTAAGGAAAGAGAATTCATAGAATTTACAACAATCAAATGCAGAAGAGTTTAGTTTTTGTAATTTTCACCTATACACATGATTCACTAAATTAAATATTAAGTAGAATAAATTAGTATGTACGTAGCTATATACTATAAATATATAACTGTGTTCTTCTACACGACTACCATCCTACATATTGTATTGTTTTACTTAATAAAAATTATTACATTAAATTAAATAAAAATTATTACATTAAATTAATGTAATAATTTTTATTAAGTAAAAAAATACAATATGTAGGATGGTAGTCGTGTAGAAGAACACAGTTATATATTTATAGTATAGAGCTACGTACATACCAATTTATCCTACTTAATATTTAATTTAGTAAGGCACTTAATTTTTCAAGATCTTAGAAATTTTGAGTTTTTTTTTATAGTTCTATGATTTGTTCATTTTTTCTATCACTAATACTATGTGCTTAAATAAAAAAGCTTTCAGTTTACTTTATTTTAATTGATGATTAACTTTTTCAAGATTCTCACACCTTTTGTATCTAAATAATTCGTCAGAGGGCGCCAAATTCTAAAGTGACACACGGGCGGTTTTTGACATCGGAGTGCCCTGACTAATCGTACCCAAGCGAGTTGTAATTTAACAATTTTCATCATTAAAAGTCCTTAATAAATTTGAAAAAGTGTTAATCTGCCTTTAGTTTGGCAGCGTTTAAAATTATGTTTCATTAATTTCGCTTCAGTTCTGAAAGTGCGATAAAATAAAAGCAAGTCTCTCAATAAAATCCGTACAAAATTTATCTGCGTTGGCTAATATAAAAGTTCAAAAACATAAATTCGTAGCACGGTCTTGCGTGCTATTTTTGTAAGAAAAATCAATTAAATAATTTTTTTTGATGGAAGATTGATTGATTGCAAATGCTCTGATCAAACAGCATTAAAATAAATTTAAGCTACATGCAACTGTAATGTTAGTGTTATCATCTATGTGATAAAGACAAACAACAAAGGTTGTAATGTAATGATAAGGAAGGGTTGAACTTTCTAAAATAAGCCTGCTTAATTTCTAGTCTTTAAGTGCCGCTGTCCATGTTTGGTTGATGTGATTGACAGGATGAGGGTCAAACAATGGATAATATCCAAGGGCTCATAAAACCCCTAAAAATGTTGTCTATACCTGATAGTCGTTTCCAATGCAGCAGCTGCCACTTGAATATTACGTTCACCCTTATTTTAAATAGAGTGAGGGTAGAATGCTTCTATTTAAAAATGATGCAGCTTAGTTTGCTGGAGTACATTATATTTTCAATTGGTTTGGCTGAATTCATAAGGACCATAATGCACAGAGTAACTTAGTTAACCATTTAAATAACTGAACATGTGTTGTATAAAGTTGTCAGGTTGGTATTTGTTAAACAAAATACTACAGCTGCAAGCCAGACAAAGACACGCCCGTGCATGTGCTTTATGAGATTCGTTTAATGCCTCTTCGATATTTATTACCAGTCGTTCTTCGTAAACAATGGAAACCTCAGTTTAGTTTTTGTCAGCGAAATTCTTCTTGCCTGCAAAAGTTTCAAATACTTTTCCTTAAAATTTGACTTGGTTGTTATAAATTTGTTTTTCCGCTAATACTTCCAGAGCTATTTAACGATTTCCAGATTAGATATTCGAAAGAAAAGTTTTAATACTTTTTAATGTAAAAACACATCTTTCGGCTTTTAATGTAGACATTAGCGTGGTTATCAAAATATCAAGTAATTATTTGATTTTCTAAAAACTTTTCTAAATTATTGCTAATCAAAAACGGTAAAAATGTCGGGTCTCGCTTGAGACGTTTGTATTCATTCATGCGTAAATAATGAGAAGTTATGTTTTTAACCGCTCTTTGACGTAAGATAATCTTCAATCGTAAAATTTAATTAGTTTTCTACTCATAAAATTTGCTCCGTCGTAACTCTGAGCGATAAATTTTCTTTTTGAACACCTACTAGAGGTTTAATTATATCCAAGATGTTGTGTGTTAAAATTTCGGTAGTGTGACCAGATGGCAATAGAAATTTTCAAAATCGTATTGAGAATTTACATTATATACTAACGTTAAATGCATTTGATTTAAAATACATTGTTTGCTATCTGTGTAAGTTTTTATTCGAGTTCTGGATTGTACTAAATCTCGAATTCCACACTGACTCCATTTACCATCGCTGCTGAAAAAAGATGGAAACCAAGAAAATATATTATTTTCATTGCATCCACACATTGATTTATTTCTACTATAAATTTCACTACTAAATTTTCTTGTATACTCTTTGTCTCGCTACTTCTACGCTATTTAATTGTAATATTAGACGTAGGCTGACCATCTTCGGTTACTTTAATTCTTTCTCGTAATATAGCTTTAAAAAGTTTATAATTTTTACAATAATACCATACATTCGGTTTATTGTAACTACTGAAATTTGATTAACAGTATACAATTCCCCAATCAAATACGTCTTTAAAAACAGAAGTTTTAAGTTTAACATGATAAACTCATAAATTTAAAGAACAAGAATTTAGGCAGGGAATAGGTTTTCAAAATTGGTTCTGCACAATCAAACATGTCGAGAATTCTTCAGTGTTGTGCGTGATGCATTCAGCCCCACATATTTTAACGACATTTTTCCAGGCATTAAATTGAAAACTGATATACATCCAGATGCGCCAAAATATTTACCTTCAATTTTCCGTAAGTCAAATGCGGCTTAATAACCCGACTAATTGATTAGTGCAAGTATTACTAAACTAAGCAACTACTAATATTTCACTAGTCTAAAAGTAGGCTACGCCCAAGAGAAAACTTATTGAAATATCTTGAACTGGAAAATTCTAATACGGAACAAGTCAAAAATTTAAGTATTGCCCATCTGTTTGATATATGAAGTATTGATCATCATCACTACTGCAAGTGCAAACACCAAAACAAATCAATTAGATATACCTGTAGAATTAGATTTTACGTATCCATTTAATTTTTTATTTAGTTACATTAAATATACGACAGGGTTTTAATTTAACACAAAAAAAAAATTCAAAAGACATTAAAATTGTTGCACTACAAAATGCAAGCGCTAACCAGGAGGTTGAGAAATCTATTAATTATCAAAGACTTAACAGCTGATCGCTCACAAACAAGTATTTAAAAAGAGTGGAGCACCAGAAATGAGAAACTGCTAATTACGGTCAACAAAGACCTCAAGGTTATTAATAAAGTAAAAGAATTGATAAGGGCTCAAGATAATACAATCCTGGCTAGGCAGGCGGGAAGGAGAGAGGATAGGGAGACCTTATACCTGCGAGGCCTAGACGGGGCAACTGCAAAAAGCGAGGTGGTAGATGCCCTCGAAACAAAGCTGGGAGACCTACAGAAGTTAGATACAAAGATAAGAGACCTTAGGCCCTACGCCAGGGGAACGTAAGCGGTGACAATTACCCTTGGCAAGGAGCAGGCTACCAAGATCCGCCAAGAGGGACTAAGAGTTGGACTGGTTCCCTGCCGAATAGAAAAAAGAGTAGAAGTAATAAGATGCTACCGCTGCTGGAGCCATGGCTATTCAAGCAGGGGCCGTCAAGGGACGGATAGATCCAGATCTTGCCTCAGATGTGGCAACGAGGGACATCGGGCCAAGGATTGTAAAGAGGAGGAATTCTGTGTATTATGTAATAAAGCCGGCCACCAATCGGGTAAAGGGAGGTGCGAAGTCTTTCGGGATGCTCTCGACTCTGCAGAACGAGCCGACAGGAGATTAGGCAAAACGTCCAAGACGACAACAAGACGCGAGCCGCAATTAACACGGGGATTTTGAGAAGAAAGTACTGTGATAACAGCTGTGATACTAGTGATAAGTTTGATATATGTACGAGTATGTCTAAAGACAGACCCTTATTCGTTAATCGGTAGCAAGATCTCGAGAATATATAAACTTGAAATGACAATAAAGTTCCTTCAAATAAATATAAATACAGCAAAGGCGGCACACAACCTGTTAGAAGCTACGACTCGAGAGCTAGGAATCGATATTGTAATCGCGAGTGAACCAAACAAAATCATGAGCAGAGACTGGAATGCAGATGACTAGGGTGTGGCCACTCTAAAAGTGCTAAATAAAAGAATCGAAGTACTGAGTACCGGAAAGGGCAACGGATATGTCTGGGTTCATGTTCTTAATCCAATTGTTAGGATATATAGCTGCTATTGGTCACCCAATATAACGCCAGACGAATATGAGGAATACTTAGGAAACCTACATGATAGCGTTAGGAGCAGCTAAGGAGGAGTGCTGGTTGCAGGAGATTTCAATGCAAAGTCTACAGCACAGGGAGCTTCAAAAACGGATAGAAGAGGAGACGCCACTCTAGATTGGATGGCCAGTTTGAATATGGTCATACTAAACAGAGGGAATATGTCGACTTTTATTAGGGGAGAACAGAAATCAGTCTTAGACATCGCGATGGCAAACCCAATAATAACCATAAATATCAAACAATGGAAGGTTATGGATATGGAAACGATGAGCAACCATAGCTACGTAACCTTCCTGTTTGAGTCATAACAAAAAGTTATTTTTAATCAAGCTCAGGGCTGGGCCCTAAGTAAATTGAATAAGGATGCCATCAAAACAGAACTGCTAAACTATGAGCAAAGCAATAGCGCCGACTACAATAGCTTAGTTGATACCTTGACTAAAACCTGTGATAAGACCATGCCTCGGTGAAAGCTACCAGCCAGAGATTGGAGACAGGTTTTCTGGTGGACCCCTGAGATAGCTAAAATCAGATCAAAGGTAAAAGCAGCCAGACGATGCTATCAACGGAAAAGGAGGAGAAGCCCAAATGAATGCTATCCTGAAAAAGAGATACTTAGATTGAAAAAAAAAGAACTGAAAGACTCAATAAAAAATAGCCAGAGGAGGTGCTGGCGTGAACTATGTGATGAGGTAGATAGAGACCTCTGGGGATGGGCTATAAAATAGTTACCCAGAAACTGGAAAACAGGGCAAATAAAGGGCTTACCTGGGGACAAGTCCAACAAACCCTAGCGCACTTGTTAACCGAAAAGCGACGAATATGAATGGGCTGAGCAAATACAACATATTGAAGAAAGGGACATACCGTTGTTCACGAAGAAAGAGTTAAGTTTAGCCAGCAATAAAATAAAAACCAAGAGAGCTCCAGGAATGGACGAAATACCATCCAAAGTGATCAAGGTAGCGGTGCAAGCTATACCCGATACAGTGTTATCGGCAATGAACAAGATGCTAATAGAAGGAATTTTTCCCAAGGCAGGCAAAAACGCAAGGGTAATCCTAGTGCGTAAGCAAAACAAGCCACAAGGATGTCCGTCATCCTATAGGCCAATATGCCTGATAGACCCGCTAGCCAAACTGGCAGAACAGTTAATAAATAGCAGGCTAATGGACGAATTGACACAAAGAGGTGGGATATCTGAGACACAATTTAGATTTCGGGAGGGAAAATCTACACAGGACGCAATAGAAGAAGTAATAAATACGGCAAAAAATGCTAAACAAGGTACGTGGCGGACGAGAGAGCTATGTATGATCGCTACAATCGACGTTAAAAATGCGTTTAATTCGGCAAATTGGAAAAAGATAATGCAGGCTTTGAGAAGACTCCACCTTTCGTCATACTTAATAAGGCTAGTAGGCAGCTACCTTCGCGACCGATTTGTGACATATGTCACGAGGAATGGTGAAAGGCATACCTTAAAAATCACAACAGGGGTTCCCCAAGGCTCAGTGTTAGGCCCAATACTGTGGAACATCCTGCACAATGATGTTCTGCAGATTAGGTTTCCAAGAGGTATTAAAATAATAGGATTTGCCGGCGATCTAGCACTTACTATAATAGAAAAAGGAAGAAACGAGCTGAAAACAAAAGCAGAGAGAGCAATAGGTGTCGTAGAAACATGGATGAGTGAAAATGATCTGGAGATTGCTCCAACCAAAACAGAATTAATTATTACCAGCGGTAGACGGAAGATGGACGAGCTAAGCATCGACATAAGAGGTGTAATAATATACACCAAAGAGCAGATCAAATACCTAGGTATAACACTAGATAAAAAACTTAATTTTAAAAACATCTCAAGAGACAGGCTGAAAAAGCACAGAAGGCACTCAATAATATTAGTAGGTTAATGCCTAATGTAGAAAATTGTTACGTGCCAAGGGTCACTTAAACATTGTTAGTAGTTTAGTTTTAATACACGGAAGTTTTGCGCCATAATTTCAAATACGCAGTGCGCGGGAATTTTAAATGGACTAGGCGGTACTTCCGTACGTCAGAGTAGTGCATTTGCGCAGTGTGCTTGTCCCTAGAGGGTTGGACGAATACTAGAAAAAGGGGTGGGGGAGTTTTCCGGTTCTCTCGAGATAACGTGGCTTTTTACCTGGTATCGTGGAGTGAAGTGCTCGTTTTTGTCTCTGGTAACGTATCGTTAGGGTTACCTATGTAGTTCCCTGCCTAATTATCTTTTGTTTGTCTACCTCATACCTTTTCCCGCCCAATCCCTACATAGGTAAGAATCTGCCGCCACCTAGGAGTACCAATCTTCACGCCTGAGGATGAAGACCTCATGACTACCTTAGCTGGCCGGAGCGGATCCGAACGCTTTTGAGAGCTTCGGCGTATCATCTCTATTCCCTCCGGGAGGAGCCCTGATTGGACTTGGTTAGGGGCTTACCCTGGCGCTACTTCGCGGGAACCTGGACCTATAATGTGAGTACTTCAAGTTTATATTGTTTGTTTTATCTTTGTGTTAAGTTTGATATGTAAATGCTTGAAGTATTGCGCAATAGTGAAGACGTCATTGGTGGATAAACCGCGCCCAAATCTGTATAAGATCCGCGCTGCCAACTGCCGATAGTGTCTATTAAACCACGCTTCCGGTGTTGTATTTATAGAACTTTTTTAAATATAACCACGGTAGAAATGTAAGAATTGGCGCCCAACGTGTTAACTAATATTTAAACTGGCTTTTTAAAGAAATCTTATGTTTAAAAAGAAAACATTTAACGTAACGATTTGATCTCTAGAATATCTTTTGAGAATGCTACATTAATAGCCTCGTTTTATCTGTTAAAATAATACCTTACCTATGTGTTTCTCTATTTTGGAGGGCTTTTTTTGTAGCTTATAAAGGAGATATCCCTTGTTAAACACTAACCTTGTTCGCATCTAGTTTTGAATTTGTTTATTTAGTGTTTTGATTAATTAACGTGTAAACATTTGCATATTATTCTTTACCGGTGACGTTCCTAACAAGTTTTCACCGTTAAATACCGTATCGTTCTAACTTAAAGTAGCTGTAACGTTTTTTTACTTTCTGATCTGCGTCAGTATCGCATATTTTATTTATATCGTGTCTCGAATATTCTATTCAGGATGAATGTTTCACATTTAAAATCTCTCGAATTAATTTACGAGCTCGAGTGTATGAATATTATTGCAGCTAGTAATCAAAACGATAGAAGATCTCAGCTCAGGGCCATTTTAGCCCAGGAAACGAAAGACATTGCTATCTTAAAGAAACTCGTTGGCGATTGGCCTCATAACGTATCGGAAATAAAACTTTCTTTGGACGACATATCTGGTATAATAAATAGAACAGATCCTGGTGCTAGTGATATCGAGTTAGGGAGATTGGCTTCGAGAATAACGCACGTCAAACAACGTACAGAACTATTATCTTTATATGACGAAGCGCAAGCGACCCAAGCTAAACAAAGTTTGTTGTCCGAAGTATTATTACTTGAAGGAATTATTTTTGAAAGACTTAATCCAAATGCAGACGTAGATATATCGTTACCCTTTTCAAATCTCGTACTCGCTTCACCCAAACCTGTAGGAAAATCTATACCTGTATACAAATGGGGTCTCACTTTCCAAGGGTTTGATTCGTAGGTCTCTTTATCGTCTTTTCTTGACCGGATTAATCATTTCAAAATCTCTCGCGGGTGTACAGACCAGGACCTATTTGTCTCAGCAGGTGACTTATTTTCGGACTCTGCGTTGATATGGTACAGAAACATACGAGACCAAATTTCTACCTGGGAGGAGTTAGTTGCGTGTTTAAAACGAGACTTCCTACCTCACGGTTATATTAACGACCTTTGGAACGAAATACGTAACCGAACCCAAGGTCCTGACGAAAATGTTGTTTCTTTTATTACCTCATTAGAAGCTTTATATAGCAGACTCGACAAAAAACCTTCAGAATCCGAAATTATCGATCAGTTACTTAGAAATTTAAACCCCTATTTCTCTGAACGTTTGGCATTACAGCAAATCTCTTCGTTAGCCCACTTTAAAGACCTATGTTGTTCTCTCCAGGAAGTGAAGTTAAGGATTGACAAATATCGCCCGCCCCCAGAGAAACAGTCTGGCCTTTTAGAACCTGATTTAGCTTGCCAAGTTCGAGCTTCCCATAAAGTATCTACCCTTAACGTTCCTTCTACCGTAACTAATAACTCACTTACCTGTTGGAACTGTAAGCGAAGTGGACATAACTATAATGTCTGCACATACCCCAGAAATATTTTTTGTTATGGTTGTGGCCGCTCAAATATCTACAAATCTAACTGCACCAACTGTAATCCTAATGTATCGGGAAACTCCCGTCGAGATATTTCAAATCAGGGTGTGAATATCTCAAGGATCCAAAATCGCCCTTATCACCAATCATTCAACGGACCCAGACGTCAATAAATTCAAATCATAAAACCACTTCTAACGTTGTACCGTCATTAAACTTGTCTAATAATAATACCGCTACTATTAATGTACAAAATGCCTTACCTTTATTAGAGGAATTATGCTATACTACGCCATCCGAGTGGTCTAAGTGGTTACAAACCGTCAATTCCTTTTACCATAAAAAGACTGCTGCCGTTTCACAACTTGTTAAAAAACCCTTCGATAACCGTCCACACTTATCTATCTCAATAGGTTCCTTAAATGTAATTGCTTTATTGGATACAGGTTCTTCATGTTCTCTTATAAATAACGAAGGTTTACATCAATTATCTCAACAAAATATCAAAATTCAAATTATTCCCGAAAAAACTTCCATAAATTTAGCTGACGATAATCAAATACATGTAACCGGTTCCCTTAAGTTAAAAATTCGAGTAGAATCTCTTGAACGTGATGTTTTATTTTTGATTGTGCCTGCATTAGCCTATCCTTTTCTACTAGGCGTTGATTTCTGTAAACTTTTTAATCTGTCACTTTATTTCCACGATTTTTCATGGCAAACCTCTCTTAAAACGAACTCCTGTGCAACTACAGGAATATCTAACAAAATCTCTCTTACTGATTCCCAAAATATAACTCTTAACGCTCCAATCGACAAATTTCGCAAACTTAATACCTCCGAACTTGGTTGCGTTACAACTGCAACACACGTTATCTCTACAGGTGATGCCCTTCCTTTTAAGCAACGTCAATATCCCTTATCGCCTGCATTACAAAAGCATTTACATGCTGAAATAGACAAAATGTTAGAATCTGGTGTTATCTCTCCCTCAAATTCACCTTGGACGTCTCCCGTATTATTAGTTCGGAAAAAGAATGACGAATGGCGTGTCTGTTTTGACGGCAGAAAGTTGAACTCTGTGACTGTTTCGGACGCTTACCCTCTACCTAGGACTGACTCAATTTTAAGCCGCCTTCGTAACGCAAAATTTATCTCATCTATCGACCTTAGACAAGCTTTTTATCAGATACCTCTCGACTTAACTTCTCGTCAAAAAACTGCTTTTTGTGTTCCCGGCCGAGGCCTTTTCAAATATAATTTTTTGCCATTTGGTCTCTGTAACGCTCCACAAACTTTACAACGCACTATGGATCAAACGTTAGGTCCTATCTTACATCAAGAACGTGCCTTTGTGTTTTTAGATGATATCTTAGTTATCTCAAGTTCTTTCGATGAACATATCGCCACATTAGATGAAGTTGCAGAACATTTAAGCGCAGCAGGTTTTAAGATAAACTGGGAAAAGTTTCAATTTTGTTGTTCATCCCTCACATTTCTTGGTTTTATTATCGATGGAACTGGCTTACGAGCAGATCCTGCTAAAGTCGACGCTATTACTAAATTCAAAACACCTAAGACTGTTACCGAAATCAAACGTTTAATTGGAATGATTAGCTATTATCGCATCTTTCTACCCAATCTTTCAACCATATCTGCACCCATTACTGCTTTAATTAAAAATAAAAAGAAATCCCAAACTATCGAGTGGAATTTAGAATCCCAACAGGCTTTCGAACAAATTAAAACATTAATCGCTTCAGCACCTATCTTAATTTTACCTAATTTCGATGAAAAGTTTTATATACAAACCGATGCCTCACTTACTGGGTTAGGCGCAATGTTATTCCAGGTAAACAATGGTTTAGAACATCCAATCGCTTATGCGAGTCGTGCCTTAACTTCTGCCGAACAAAAATACTCTGCTACCGAACGAGAATTATTGGGCGTTATCTTTGGCATCGAGAAATTTAGAGGATATGTCGAAGGTACACACTTTACCGTAATCACTGATTGTGCAGCTCTCACGTGGCTTAATAACTTGAAACAACCCGCAGGTCGTTTGGCAAGATGGAACTTGCGTATATCTCAATTTACTTTCGATGTTAGGCATAGGCCTGACAAATTAAATATCGTACCTGATGCCTTATCTCGTGATGTCGTTTCTCTTAACCTTCCAAATTTAATTCTGGATACCTGGTACCTCAATATGATTAAAAAAGTTTCCGATAACCCCGATAATTTCCTACCTTTCGTGTAACTAATAATAGACTATATAAATTTGTATCTTCTTCCCCACATAAAATATCGAATATACCTGAATGGAAACTTGTCGTGCCCACTGCAAATCGCAGTGAGGTGCTCAAATTATGTCACGATGATCCCATTGCTGCACACCTTGGTGTTACAAAAACTCTCGCTAAAATATCTGAATTATACTACTGGCCCACACTTAAGCAATCTGTTTGTCGCTACATTAAGAGCTGTAAAATTTGTGGCTCTCATAGGAGTTCACAAGATGCTCGTCCTGATTTAATGGGTAACTTTAAACGTGTATCTTATCCCTTTCAATTAATATCGCTTGATTTATTAGGACCTCTCCCCCGATCGAAAAGAGGTAATCAATATCTTTTAGTCGTTACCGATTGGTTTTCTAAATTTGTTATGGTGCAACCCTTACGTAAAGCTACTTCCGCTGCAATAATTAAATTCCTAGAACAAAATGTCTTTCTTATCTTTGGTGTCCCACAGATTATCCTTTGTGACAATGGAGCACAATTTATCTCTAAAGATTTTCAGAATTTCGTTAAAAGTTATAAAGTACAAAAAATTTGGTTTAACGCAAAATACCATCCCCAAGTAAACCCTACCGAAAGAGTAAATCGAGTTTTAGTTACCGCTATTTCGTCCTATATTGATTCAGACCATACTACATGGGATGAACATATCTTTAAAATTGCTCAAGCTTTGCGTACATCTAAACACGAAGCAACCCAATTCACTCCGTCTTTTCTTGTTTTTGGAAGATATACCCCAATCGATGGGAGTTACTATGGTTTAGTGCCTGACGATACTAACGTAATTGAATTTGACGATAAAGTACGTTGGGACCAGGACCAACAGTCATTACCTTCTATCTTTAACGACGTTAGAAAAAATTTGTTAAAAGCTTACGAAAAGAGCAAGGACCACTATAACTTACGTAAACGAAATATTTCCTTCGCCTTGGGCGAACAAGTTTAGAAAAAGAATTATGTCTTATCGGATGCATCTAAGAAATTCTCTTCAAAATTAGCCCCTAAATTCATTCTTTGTAAGGTCACTCGTGTCATTAGTCCCCTTATCTACGAACTTCAGGATGCTGAAGGAAAACGCCAAGGCATGTGGCATATTAAAGACCTTAAGCCATTCTCTGCTGACCCAAATGCTACTTAGGTTTTTCATGTTCCATGCTCCTCACTATTTACCTAATATTTTTTTTGTTCTCACCATCAATTAGTTAACTTTAATTACTTATTCCTTCTCTTATACACCTACGTTTTATACGTTTAACTCATTTACCTTAAACCCTTTGCTTCTGGTTGACTTTTCCTTGACCATACCGTTACTTATATATCACTTCATTCTCTACACCCCCCCAATATAACTCTGTCGCTTCAGTTAATTAACCCTTGAACTTTTCCTACTACATATTGTTCGGTCTTTAGTATTTCTCTTATATGGTTTAATTGTGTGGTAATTGTCGTAACTTTGGTTGAAATAACTCATTGAATTTTTATGATTGGTTGTAGCTGATGTTGAGTGGATGATTTTTTTCTTTGGGCCAACATAGGAGTCATGACCTATGCCATTGTAAGAAATAGTTCATATTTGCAGTTGCAAAAACTAGGACTACCTATTCCATGTGTTTTTCTTCTGAATTATTGCAGTCGCCTACATTATACTACATCATTATTTCTTTCTTTTTCTATTAAATCTACATAACTTATAAACATTTTTTTCATTGTTTTTTGTTGAACTTTGTGGTGAGGTGCTATTGCTTCTTATTGTTATCTTATTAAATTCTCGGTTGTTTTAGCATATGGGGACAGTGTATCTGTATTTAACTGCGTAAAATTGGGCATTTTTGTGTGTTTAGGGTGCTACCGTTTTAAAAAAACTACCTTAAAACAGTTTGTTTTTGTGTGTTTGTATCTGTAATGATACTTTTAAGTTGTCGTGTCAAGTTTTGTCTGATTTTCTTATCGTAGTCAATGTACTCGTTAGGAAAATGATCGTACTAGTTCTCTTAGGAGCCTAGTGAATGTTAACATATGTGATACCTTATCTTGTCGGATTAATATCGCAGGTGGTCCTTCAGACTGCGTTGTGTTTAATAGGGACAACTCTCTACCTTCTCTTGGACGCTTGTCCAAAAACTATACTTTTTTCTTATCCCGCTATCTCCGCTATGCCTTATCCTTCTTTCGGTGGACCTGTTCTTGTCCCGGAACACCCGTCTGCCACATAAGAATGATGTTCCCTCATTCCGAGCTACTGACCACACTGGTTGGTTGAGTAGCGCTTTGCTATCCACCTTTTTCTCTGTCGCTTTTGCTCAATGCGAGCCCTTCCTCTACTTTCTTCTACCTGGAAGTGCCTCTAATGCTTTCCAAAAAACCAACCTCCTTCTTTTTACCGTTCCTATTTCTTCTGCCTTTTTCATTTCTGTCAGTCACCGTGTGGTTGCGCGGGAGGTTTTCACAGACACCTGGACCATGTCTCTGCGAATCTTTCGTGGGGTCATGCGGTGCCGCTGTCAGTGCATGGGCACTGGCAGTGAAGGTATGTATGAGTGTGTGAATGTGTGAGTGGATGTGTATATCTTATACCGTATGGGTATCGGGTGATGGTATCACCGATATCGATTATCGCCGGGTGCAGGAATGCACCCAAATGTCTTTGCCGGTCTCTCGTGCTGTTCTTGTGAACGGACCTGCTTCACGGGTTTCTCTTTTTAGAGGGCACGAGTCAATCCCATTTAAACGGCTCTACTGGAGCCACTCTATTTTGTTGTTATCTATTGTCTTGGGTAATAACTAGGCCAAAACCTTTGTCTTCTTTATTATCTTTGATAATACCCTTAGTTTTAATATCGTTATCTTACCGATTACCTTTAGTAATAACTTTAGTTTAGTCTCGTTATCTTACCGATTACCTTTAGTAATAACTTTAGTTTAGTCTCGTTATCTTACTGATTACCTTCAATAATAACTTTAGTTTAGTATTGTTATCTTACCGACTACCGTTAGTAATAATTTTGGTTTAATTTCTCGTTACCTTACCGACTACCGTTAGGAATGACTTCGAGTTATTTCGCGTTATCTTACCGGTTATCTTTAGTAATAACTTTTGTTTAAATTCATTTTACTTTACCTACTATCTCTTATAATCACTTTAGCTTAATATCGTGTTATCTTATCGAGTATCTCAAATAATAACTAAAGCTTAATATCGTTATCTTGTTTATTACCTTTGAGGATAACAATTTAAGCTTAATATCATTATCTTATCTATTATCTTCAACAACAATTTGAGATCTTGCCTTATCTTTTTATCGTCCTAACGTGTGGTATCTATGACCAGACGTGGGAATTATCTTTCTTGAATTTAAGTGAAAAAGCTAACTTGATATAGAAATGTAGTTTGTAGGTTAGCATATAAGGATTTAGTAGGTGGTACTTTTGGTAAATTTGTTGATTCACAACTATGTCATGGACAAGTTTTAAATGTGCATCGTTAGAAAACCAAAGTACCAGTAACAAAATTTGCTAGAGTGCAAAGTGACGCACTCCATGAACATTTTTAAATTTGGGCACTTCTTGCCAAAAAAAGAATAGTTTGATGCAACACTCATGTGTGTTTGCACATTAGAACTTTTATGTTAGGTTTAGTTAGATAGGTTTAGATAGTTTAGGCGACTTGTCGCACCCGTGTTAGTTTAAGTAGTGTTTCATGCTCCCCGACAAATTTGTGCTGTCGATGATTAGTGTAGTCAAAGACTATGGGGCTACCTATTCCGTTTCCTGGTATTTCGGTAGACGTGTTATCGGTCGAAAAAACCAGGTGGCGCCTTATATAAACATTTTGTAGGTTTTAAGTTAGGGTTTTATATAGGGTAGTTAGGACTTAGATTTTAAGCTGTTACTGTGCTAACAGACTTTTTCTTTTTTTAAGTTTTTTCTTTTGTGGCTTTGTCGCGATTGTTACGTGCCAAGGGTCACTTAAACATTGTTAGTAGTTTAGTTTTAATACACGGAAGTTTCGCGCCATAATTTCAAATACGCAGTGCGCGGGAATTTTAAATGGACTAGGCGGTACTTCCGTACGTCAGAGTAGTGCATTTGCGCAGTGTGCTTGTCCCTAGAGGGTTGGACGAATACTAGAAAAAGGGGTGGGGGAGTTTTCCGGTTCTCTCGAGATAACGTGGCTTTTTACCTGGTATCGTGGAGTGAAGTGCTCGTTTTTGTCTCTGGTAACGTATCGTTAGGGTTACCTATGTAGTTCCCTGCCTAATTATCTTTTGTTTGTCTACCTCATACCTTTTCCCGCCCAATCCCTACATAGGTAAGAATCTGCCGCCACCTAGGAGTACCGATCTTCACGCCTGAGGATGAAGACCTCATGACTACCTTAGCTGGCCGGAGCGGATCCGAGCGCTTTTGAGAGCTTCGGCGTATCATCTCTATTCCCTCCGGGAGGAGCCCTGATTGGACTTGGTTAGGGGCTTACCCTGGCGCTACTTCGCGGGAACCTGGACCTATAATGTGAGTACTTCAAGTTTATATTGTTTGTTTTATCTTTGTGTTAAGTTTGATATGTAAATGCTTGAAGTACTGCGCAATATTGAAGACGTCATTGGTGGATGAACCGCGCCCAAATCTGTATAAGATCCGCGCTGCCAACTGCCGATAGTGTCTATTAAACCACGCTTCCGGTGTTGTATTTATAGAACTTTTTTAAATATAACCACGGTGGAAATGTAAGAAAGTCTAAGAGCAAGTAAACGGAGGATACTGGCCTCCGTGGTAGAATCTACAATGCTGTATGGAGCGGCCATTTGGGAACCAGCAATGGCAGTTCAAACCCGTAGATCAGAGCTAATAAAAATTCAAAGACGCGCAGCATTAAGAATAGCCAGTGCATACAAAACGGTGTCGGTTGACGCTATAATGGTGATAGCGAATGTTATACCTATGGACCTTCTAGCGAGGGAGAGGAGCGACATTAGGAAGTACGGCTTAGATAAGAGACAGGCAAGAAAGAATACGATTCAGAAGTGGCAGGATAAATGGAACTCCTCACACAAAGGAAAATGGACAAGGACATTAATACCGGAGGTCGACCCGTGGATAAACAGAGCCCATGGCGATGTTGGATACCACACCACACAAGTTCTGAGCGGGCATGGCTGTTTTGCAAACTATTTATACGCCATTGAGAAGTACCGCAACGATTGCTGTATTGTATGTGGAGAAGAGGATGATCCTGAACACACGGTTTTTGAATGCTCTCGCTGGAATAAGAAAAGGCTGAGCTTAGAGATAGTTATAGGCGAACAAATTACACCCAAAAACATGGTTACCAATATGCTAAAATCTAGCAGAAACTGGGCAGAAATCGAGAAGTTCCTGGTATATGTAATGTACACGAAGGAACAGGTCGAAAGGTCTTAGAAAGAGAAAGGAGAACTGTAGATGTTTAGTAAGACACCCCTCAAGAAGTGCGAAGTAATGTTCTAAAAGCGGTTCCGCACTTCATTGTCACTAGTGGGGAGAGAGAAGGGTTTAGTCGGTAGGCTCAAATAATAGGGAGAGCCCGACACTACCCCCGACATAGAACATCCAAGTCGGGGTGTGCATGTGACATGTTCCTAATCCTCTATAAAAAAAGGTAAATAATTAGAGATAAATGTAAATAAATAGTGATAGGTGAAAAAATAGGGATAGGTAAAAATAGGTTAGAGTTAGGGATAGATGTGGATAGATGATTATAAGTTAAATAAATAAGGGAAGATAGGATAGATGAATAGAAATAAGTTGAATAAATAGATAGTGATGGACAGAAATAGATGTAGTTAAATAGTGATAGGTTGAATAGATAGTTATAGGAAAGTTAGGCAAATAGAAATAGGTGTGAATATTATGTAGGGATATAGTAGGTATAAGGCTTCTTATTTGAATACAAAGAAAGCCAAGAAGTTGTTTGTATTTGTATTTAAATAGAGGGAATATACTGTGACGGGTTAGGCTAAATATGTGTAAATAGGTCAAATGTGTATTTGTGTAAACACCCTGTACATAAAAAACAGTAATTTATTTATTACGCTTCAATTAAATAAAATTGGAATAAAAACGGACATATTATAATATAGGCTCAAAACAATAATTTATGTATGACGCTTCAAATTAATTAAATGGAGATAAAAGGGCATATTTTAAGTTCAAATCAATAATTTGTATACATTAAGTTGATGCAAAGATGAAAATTACGTGCAAAAATTAGCAGTATTAAAGCTCTGCAAAGTAAAAAAACCAATAAGTTAAGCAACGGACATTTATTTAAGATAGTAAACTAAAGCAGTTTGTAGAACGTTACAAAGTGTAAGACAGCAAAAGGAGTCAAGGTTTCACGGAATAAAAGATTGGGGAGATATGCATTTCTTGTGAAAGTTCGAAGACGTTAACAAAACATTTCAATGGAAAAACACAAGGTTAACTTTAACAGACGGGTATTTCATAAACATATCGATAAAAATGTAAGGGACAGAGAATCGTTAGGATGTAATAGAGGCAGATGGAAAATATAGCAGGTGATTGAGTAGCAAACAGTTTCAAGAGCGCGGTAAACAAATATTTGTAGAGGCTTAAATAGGGGCGCAGATGCAACAGGTTTTACGTCACACGATATTGATTTTTCAAGCCGCACATATAGAAGAAGGGAGTTTTAACGTAAACGACAAAGCAATAGTGGGACCATAAGACAAAGACAGGAAAGGTGATTATAAACGTATGAGTGGAATAAAAATGTAGACGCGGACATTAAAAGACGTGTTTAGGATTAGTGAGAGGCGATAGGAAAGGGATACAGTTCACAGAAACTTGAACGGTTGGTTAGTTTTAGCGTGTTTTCAAAGTATTATGTCGTTGGAGTAGTAAAATTCTTGGTTTTCAAAGTTCGCTATGTGTTGTGTACATCTAAAATTTTGTGGAATTAGGTGGTAGTTACCGCAGTTCAGAGAATGCAGCGAAAATACGTGACACAAAAGGGAGGTTTTTGGAGGCTATATAAGGGTTGTCAGAAGGGGCAATCGCTCTCTTATTCTCTCTTATTTTCTGAGTCGCATCACTTACTTTTGGTAGTATAGAGAAGACCATCCTTGCTGAAAATCGTGTAATAGTGCAGTCCGAATAATTACAAGTATTTGAAATGCAGGAGTTGGTGCAAGTAATTTAAACGGGCCGAATATAAGTAGAAATAATTAAGACCATTGAAGTAGGGTGACAAGTAAGTAAGCGAATTGTTGGAGAACTGGATGAATGAGTTAGTTGGAGGAGGAAGCGAAGTTTGGCTTTTGTACGGGCAGTCGTGTGGAAGACGTCCACAAATTGGTGGAGAACTGGATGAACGAATTAAGAGAAATGCGGTCAAAGTTGGTAAGCAGCAAGATGGTGTAATCCAGGCACGTGGGTCTGGTGAAAATCAACTACCGAGGTGGTGATTGAGAAGAACATTCCAAGTAACGTTTTTTTTTTGTTGTTGAACTGTTGTGATGGTATGGTGTTATCAAAAACGTTGTGTGTTTTGAGTTATTTGGTGAAATTTTTGGAAACTGAGAAGTAATTTGTTTGACATATGTAAAAGACAATAATTTAAATCTGAGGGTGAAAATACTTAAATAAAATTTTTATGGTGTAAGGAGTAAACGGGTCTTTAGCATAACTTGTTGATGCAATATTTTAGGCTTACAAAATTAAAGGTTTATAATGAGCTCAACATAGACCTGGAGAACGTAAATTTAGGGTTTTAGGAAAGGCCCATCTGCTTCAAATGAAATTTTGTCCTATAGAGTAATATAAAAGTTCGCAAGAATTTTAGATTAATGTTTCGATAACGAACCAAAGTGTGAAATGTTTTATCGTGAAATAATTTGTAAATATTGAGATTATGCGAATAATTATTTGAGTTATATGAATAAGAGGGTGTATGTTTTTTTGAAAATATTTTATTTTTTTAATTTTTTTTTATTAGAAAGGGGTTGAGAGAACGAAAAGCCGTGGCGAGTATATCGCAGAAGGTAGGGTGCAGAGCTAGCCGTGGTAGATCAACTTGGTGAAGCAAATTTTGTAAATACCAAACTAGAACATATCGTAATTCAAGAAATTTGTAACGAAGTTTTATTTAGGTACAAATTGCTGGAGTTTTTATGCAGAAGGAGGAATAGTGGGGCATGATTCATACAGGTAACCACTGCAATATACATATATATATAATATATATATATATATATATATATATATATTGTTGTGGAATTAAAAGCTAAATAGGGATAGGCAATAAAATTTTAGCAACGGTGTATATAGAAACAGGAGGAAATTATTTACGCGTCAAATTAATTAATTTATATAGTGAAAACGGACGGTTATTAAGGTATTTTTCTATATTTAAATTGGAATGTTAAAATTGCAAAAGGGAAGAAAGCTTTAGAGTACATAAAAACTCAAAGATACCCATAAGTAATTATAATAATTTTAAATCAAACGCATGGAAGCAAAAAGGGAGCTTGCATGTATAGAAAATCGATAATTTTAAACCCAAATGTTTTCATTTTAAAAGCCAACGTTCGCTTATACAAATACTAAAAAGGGAAGAAATGAAGAATTGTCATTTTAAACGGTCGGTTGTTTCAAGAAACACCTGTTGGTTAAATGTCAGGTTCACGGAATTTTAAACGAACGTTAGCAGAAAATTCTATAGAATTATGTTTACAACGGTCAGTTTATAAACTGCTACAATAACAAGTGTCTTAAGTGTCTTAAAGACGTGAGTGGAATAAACGATCGATAATGTAAGACGGACAGAGAAGAGTATAAAGTAAGCGTTGGCTACAAGTCACGTACGAAATACACGAGTAAATGTGAAGGACGACAACAATATTGATTTTCTGTAACTTAAGAGGAATTCTAAAGGAGACAACAAACATGCGTGGAACGGAGATAGATCGCGGATAGGTGGAGCGCTGTGACAAAGGAAAATTATATTATTGGTTGATGGCTTGGAGTTTTCAAGAAGAGCTCATCCGTTGAGGTAGTAAACAAATTTCTATGTAACAGCACGACGAACGGGGGATTTTTGAGGAGTGAGAGTTTGTTACGTTCGGAATTAGTAGAAGTAAATTAAAAAATAAGCTTTTCAAGTAAAATAGGTTTCACCGAGGGGGGGGGTGTTTGAAAATGATATAAATACACTGAGAAAAATATTAAAGCTCTCTTTTGCATTTAGATCTGAGTACGTGCTTAGGTCTGCAACGTAATAATAGTAAATGCTTTTATGGTTATTATTTATTGTGTTTAGTCAGTAAAGTTGCAGATAACATCCTGTTTTAAAATTATGAAAGCTGTAGTAGCGTACCGCATGTTGTAAAAGTGATATTGCACGAGTTGGTGCTTTTGTTTAGATAAAAGGTGCCGTTACTACAACGAAGCGATTAAATGAAGGGATGATATTTGGGTAAGCGAAGCCTATAGCGTAATTTGTATGCATGACGTATATCTGGGGAGAAGAATAGTGGTGGTGGCCGAGATTTGGATGGTGGGAGATCAGTGGATCCAGGCATCATCGACGTAGATGGACGCAACGACGAGGGTTTCTGGTAACCATCTGCAGCGGTGACGAGGAACGAAGGCGACTCCAGGTAACGAAACTTAAATTCCTGTTTTTGTATAAACATTTGTGTTGATATTTTTTGGCGTTTGTGTGTTTTGACTTATTGGTGGCGTATTTATTACTATAAAATTTGTTTAAAGAGGTACATGTGCAGGTAAATTAATTTGGATTATTAAAAAAGGGTTTATTAATGATATATAAAGGTTTTTTCATGCTATAAATTGTTGTTGTAAGAAGTAAACCGGTCTCTAAATTTGTTTTCAATAAAATGCAAAGTTTAAAAAGCATTTACAGAAACTGGGTTATAATGAGCTCAAAATAGACCAGAATAAAGGCAAACCAGGGTTGCATGTGGGGCCCATCTACTCGTATCATATTGAATTTGTTAAAATATACTAAAACCAAGGACTTTAAAGTAAGTAATGAGTGAGCTGGTAACTGCTGTAACAAACTGTCTATACCAAGGTGTAAATATTTTATTTATAATAATGAAACTTGTTAATAGGTGTAAATAAAAGGTTGTTTTAAATATTTTAGATGAGATACTACGGAGTAACTATAGTATGAGAATTAACTCAGTAAAGACAAAGATAATGACAAGTGAGTTACAGCCTAGTTCTAAACCAAAATTAAAAATAGGTAATACCGAGTTAGAGGAGGTGGATGAATTTTGCTATTTAGGTAGTATAATTACAAAAGATGGACGTAGCAGAAGGGATATAGTAGCTAGAATAGCTCAAGCTAGAAAAATATTTTTAAAAAAGAAGAACTTACTAATAGCTAATAGTATTAGTTTAGATAATAGAAAAAGTTTCTTAAAGTCGTACGTATGGAGCGTTCTACTATACGGTAGTGAGACTTGGACAATTAAAGAAGTTGATAAGAAAAAGATAGAAGCTTTTGAAACTTGGTGTTATAGGAGAATGTTAAAGATTAGTTGGACAGATAGAGTAACAAACGAGGAAGTTTATAGAAGGATAGGTGAGGATCCCTGTATATGGAAACAATTGAAGGTCAGGAGAGATAGAATGATAGGGCACCAGTTAAGACATGAGGGACTATTTAGTAAAGTCTTAGATTATAGACTACCAAATAAAAATAGAGTAGGAAGGCCTAGACAAAGCTATATTAGTCAAATTATTAGAGATGTAGGTTGTGAAGGGTATGTAGACCTTTTTAGACTAGCTCAGAATAGAAAAGAATTTAGAGCTGCGTCAAACCGACTTCAAGTAAGTTCGAAAACAATACAAAAAGAAAAATAAAAATCAGTTAACTAAATGTCACCAGTACATGACTCACAATTGGTTAGCGGTCTGGCATGTTGGTAGCGGTTCGTTGCTTAAGCCTTACCATAACATAATTTAATAAACGTCACCATGACATAACTCACAATTAGGTAGCGGTCTGGCATGTTGGCAGCGATTCGTTGCTTAAGCCTTACCATAATATATAATTTAACACTTTTCCTTTTTGAAGCGGATAACCAGGTTATATTTCATTTCCTTATAAATGGTAATCATGTAAACATGTTAGAGTTCTTTAACAACCATCAGGTTGCTAATATCTATGTAGAGCCAGCTGGATAGGAAAAAGATAGAAGGATATAGGAAGACCTAGACCAAACTATATTAGTCAAATTATTAGAAATTTAGGTTGTGAAGGGTATGTAGAGCTTTTTAGATTAGCAAGAATAGAAAAGAAGTTAGAGCTGCGTCAAACCGACCTTAAGTAAGGTCGATAACAAAATGAATGATGAAAAGGTTGTATAGTTGTTGTATTATTTGTTTGGTAATTTCATTTGACTGTGTGTGTGTGTGAGAAAGGTATGTACTTAAAATAGTAGGTATTCAGGAAGAAGCCGATTGCTGAGCTAGCCAGGTTAAGAGCAGTAAGAAGCAGGCGTTACAAAAAGGTACTGTAAGAATTTTTCTTGAATTTAAAATTTAAGGACGGAATCAGGAGACCAAAGAAATGAGATGATAATGAAGATGCTTGAAAGGATGAGTGAGATATTAAGCGGGGTTAGAGAGGATTCGAACAGAAAATTTGAACAGATGAGTGCCGAATCGAACCGGAAATTAGAGCAGATGAGTGAGGAATCAAATCGGAAATTTGAGAAAATGACAGAAACGTTAGGGGAAAAGATTGATAAGTCTACACAATAATTTAATGATTTTAAAAATAGGTTAACCGTAAAAATGGGGGAAGTAGAGAATAGGGTTCATAAAAATGACCAAGATATAAGAGGTTTGAGTCAGAAAATGGGACAATTACGGACGGAGGTTAGAATCTTCTGTGAAAACGAGATTAATGCTAAGATGACAGAGGTGACAGACTCATGTAGAGATCAGTTAGGTAGGGTAGAGAGACAAGTAAGTGGAATTAAACAAAATGTATCGACTTTGATGGATGAAGGTCCCAGATTTGTAACAGGGAATATGTCACTGGATCAACAGATGAAATTTTATGGGGATAGTAGGGTAAATCCTCAAATTTTTATTAAAAATACTAGAGGTTTGGTAGGTAATTTGTTGGATGAACAGGCAAAGTTAAATATTGTAAAAGCGTTACTGAAAGACCATGCTGAAGCCTGGTATAATCTGATAGGACAGGAGATAGAGACATACAGTGAATTCGATGAAAGATTTTTAAAGCACTACTGGAGCGACCACTGACAGGACCAAGTACGCGACGATTTGATAACTGGAAAATATAAAGGGGAATTTGCAGGAAGTAGGGAGCAATATGCTATACGAAAGTATAGCATAGCCAAGCAATTAAATTCATCATTAACTGACCGACAAATTATAAAATACTTTTCACGACATTTTGAGGTTGAGGTTCGCGAAATATCGTTGATAGGAAGATGTTTTTGGAGTACCTGCAGAGGTATGACGACGTAAGCAGTGGACGACCTCGTGAACCAAGGGAACGACATGTGAATACGGTTAGGTTTGACAACAGAAGGGACAGTTACCCAAGACGGGGGACAAATTTTCAATATAACAACCGGCAGAACTGGGAACCACGACAAACATTTTTTAGGAGTAACAGTGTACGTAGGGGACCGAGCATGACAAGACAAAACATTTCACCAGACATGAGAAGGACAACGACAAACCCTAGAGAGAATCAGAATACTAACCAGGTAGACACACCACGGACATATGCGGAGGTAGTAGCGAGACCGGGACCGAGTAGGGAAACCAGACCTGGACAGGATTTTTAGACCAGGACAAACCACTAGACATCACTGTGTACAAGTATGAACATCCAAAAGAATTTTTAAAAATAGAGGAAGAAGTTGAGCCAGAAGTAATAGAAAAATTTTGTTTGCTCATAATTGATATTAAAACTTTTGAGAAAAATTTAGGAGCGTTATTAGATTCAGGAGCTGAGGCGAGTTTAGTATTAGAGGAATTCGTCAATGAAATTAAGAATAAAGTGTGTGACAGGATAATGCCAATAAAAAGAAGTCACCTGGTTGCGCCGAATAAAAAGCGATTTGCTGTTGTAAAGAGCGTAGTTATTTTAAAAGTAGAGTTAGGTTCAGTAAGCTGTGAGCAGGAATTCATAATTGTACTTGGATTGAAGTTTAAAGGGATATTAGGGGTCGATTGTATGATGAAGTTAGGAGTAGTAATAGATATGGAGAGGAAGGTAGTTATGATTGGGGATAGGATATTGCCCTGGAAGGCAAGTTATGAGGTCACAGAGGATGACATGGTGTTATGTATTAATGTTATGGAGGTAGATGAGGAACAGGTGAAAGAGATCGACACAATTGAATATACGGAGGAAAAGTTAAAAAAGGTACAATTGGTAGTAAACAAAGAATCTGAACTAGTTGGGATAGAGTCAAGCGCAGAATTATTAGTGAGTAAAGAGTCTGAATTAATAGGAGTAGAGGCAAACGCAGCATTATGTTACACACAAAAGTTAAAGGTAAACATAAAGGAGATATGGGGCAATAATAATTTGGATAAGTTGGATTTAGGAGATTTTTACGGGGTGACTATAGTACATAAAGAGTCTAGGAGAGATGAAAAATTTTCTATATAGGGAGAAGATGAAAATGTTAAGGTAGTATCGTTTGGTTTGTCCGCAAAAAAGGGAATAGTAGTGAATGAGAAACAAACAAGTATAGAAATAGAGGAAGAAATATTGAAGAGTCAGGATAGTAAGCAAAGTTTTATTTTATGTGAAGAAATAGGGAGAATAAGTATAGAGATAGAAGGAGGAAAGACGGGCGTTCAATATTAAAAGAGTGTTCCAGACGATTCCACGGCAATTTTATGACGCCCAATTCGTGGGGGTTGAATGGTTTTTAGAAAAAGTACGAGTGGTCCAGACGATTCCACGGTAATTTTATAAGGCCCAGTTCGTGGGGCGAGAAGTTTAAAAGGTTCCACAGCAATTTTATGGCGCCCAACGTGGGCGAGAATTTTAAAAAGTTTCACTTACCTTGTGTAATTAACTATCTAATATATATATATATATATATATATATATATATATATATATATATTAGAAGATTGTTTTGTTGAGCCGTGTAAAGAAAATGACATTATGATATTGAAGGAAATATTCATATCCATCATTTAAGATTAACCAGTCAGTCAGTTAAAAATCTGTTACTGTTCTTCAGTATTTTAAATGTAACAAAAAATTCCCTGTATATGGGGACGACAATGCCACTTCTTGTAGTGCAAAGCGTTACTAGAACCGGCCCTATATGTAGACTATTTTTTATAATAATGTCCACATAGAACCACTTGGAACTTCCTAGACAGTCTTTTTCGCTGCCAAGTACCACTGCATTCTGTCCAGCTCTCAAATTTCGAACTAGTCAAAGCACCGACTAGGAATTGACCTTGGAAATCACACCGAACATCTTGTAACTACACAAGCTCAAAAATACAACATGCCATACATTAACATCATATTAGTTCCAGGATTTGTTATTTTTCTAAATTTAAAGGTACGTACCAGGTGAAAGGGAATAAATATGCCATAATAGGTAAATATATATAATACGTGTTTAGAAGAACCAAACAATTACACAGACAAATTAGGGAGATAAAAATGGGGTCTCAGTTTCGTAAATGTCACATTTTATTTACGCTGCTACTAAATTTGTGAATATAATCACAGCACCATTATTCAATTACAACATAAAATCATAAAATTACGGGAACGTTGAAATTTGAGAATAGTATTAACTTTTCTAATCAATTTAACAATATCACATCAAGATTTTATACAGTAATATATTTTCTAAAAGGTTTGACTAAAATACAAAATAAAATTGGATATTCCTCGATTTATATGATTCGAGACATCTTGAGCAGTTATAGTATGGATAGATACTTACTTTACACTTCCGAAGAATGAAAGCAGTATTTTTGTAAAGTTGCACAATTCAGTTTTGCACTAGTGACAAATTTTATTATCAACCAAAAGCTCAGTTTACACGGATTATTATTACTATTACTATTTAGTATATCCGAAATTATGTCCAGGCTCACACAAACATCTGCGCTGAAATTTAGAAAAGTAGCAACGTTTTAATCGATATTTGAAGGGGTGTATATAAATCGGCGCAGCTAACGTCAGGGCGTGTACGTAATACTAGAGGCGAACTTAACTTTGCAGTGTCCTACACATATGCTTAATGCTCCCTCTTTAACATAAGGAAATGAAATCATTTATAAAGCTATAATGTTAAATGTGAACCTAGGCTTTTAATACAAGCACAAAAACTATCACTTATTAGGCAAATATGTTGATTCTGTATTGTAGTCACAGTGAAATGTTACGACAATGAAACTAGCAGCCAATAGTAGCGCCCGATTTAATAAACAGTGATTGTAAACCAGCCACAATCTTGTATTATCTCATACTACATTAATAATTCTCATTACACAACGAAATTATCTTTATGGGATTGATTTGTGTTTTAAGGGCTTCAAACTAATTAACTTGTAGTTATCATCGGCTTTGTTTCATTTAAAACTTACACTACTGCCTCCTTTACATGACATCTACTTATCTACTTTGCTACTAACTGCTCTATCCAAGTAAATTACTATTCAATTCTACATTCTTTTATTGCATCCTTGAGTGATTTTCTTGTTTATCGACCCCGTCTCGTTCGTTTTTAAGATTTACTGTGTTATTCGCGCCCCACGATTTGGGCAGACCATAAAATGCTGTGATACTTCACCAGCCCCTACGATGAGTGTCCTAAAATGCTGTGTTGTTTTCTTTATATTACTCAAGCACTTGTAAAAATGTTAATTTATAAATCTCTTTGCCTCAACTAGCTGATTCAATTAAATAAAGCAATTCTACAACAATACACAGTATAATGATTAAATATTTACAACCTTTTTAAATATCTTCCCCTTTTTAAATTATTTACATCTGTCAGATTTTGAGAAAATGAAGCCAGCAAAACGAGATTTTTATTGTATTTAGAGACCTTTTGAAACGTTTCAAGATGCATATTGCCTTTCATAAATTTATAAAAGAAACCCCAGTTTTGTCGCCTCTTACATTTTTGAATTATTATTGAATTAAAACAGTTTACAGAAATAAATCATATCAAAATATCTAACCTGGAGTGGTTCAGTAGCTTCTCTGCATCTCCAAGAGTTTTCGTGTCCAGTCTGAATGTTTTGAGTCGAGTTTGAAAGTCGACATCCAACCAAAATACTATCCAAATCGTTATTAATGAGTTTATTGAAATAAAAGATTTTTCATCACGGTAATTAACGAAACAGTAATAAAATATTTACCATTGTCAGAGATTACCAAATTAATTTAACAGGCAGTAATCTCCAGAGTCTTCCTGACTCGTATCCAAGACTCGTACCCAGGATCGTATCTAAGAGCCCTGTTTTATTTATTTTTAGAAATTGTATAATTTCACTAAATCTGGTTTACTTACGTCTGTAGTAGAACGGCTCGCTTACACAATTTTACACTCTTATAAAAATGATTTTCACTTTACTTTTAATTAACTGTTTGCGTGAATAATTTGGCACTTTTGAGTATAGTGACTGCCCAATTTCAAATGTATACTAACTCCTTGTTCAATTGTTATCATATTTATAGGCCTTGCCCCTTTGTTTGCGATTCGTTGATTCCACGTGTTGGGCGACACCAATTGTCTTATCTCTTGTGTTATTTCGGAAAGTTTACCAATTGTGTAGTTTAATTGCATGCAAGAACGCTTAAGTTGTCACGTAATTCATTCAAATAACATCACATTTAATTCGGAAATCCAAGGAACCTTTGTTCATCAAATCACGTATTATTGTTGTTTGCTTTATTCTAATCTAAATAGAAATAAATTTGGTGTTTGTTTATTTCCTAATTAAATTGGATTTTTGAACAAATGTAATACTTTTCTAGCACGTACGCTTTTTAAATAATACATAATTTCTGCCTGCGTATATGATGATACATTAACGCACTTGTTAAATATTTATCTAGCCGATTCATACAGGTTTTCACTTGATTTAATTTCGATGCATTTTTTTACATTTTTAAATTCTTATCTTTGCTCGTAGCTACTCTTGGATATACGTTTAATCGCTTGTACTGTTATATACAGTGTGCTCTCAACTAACAATATCCATAATGACCTGTTTACTTTTCTAATATCTGTAATTATGCGCTTTTGTTATTTGGGAGTTTCTTTTGTTTATTCTACGACCCCTATGACTTAACCTGCCCCTGAATTAACCCTATAATTACAGCAATATATATATATATATATATATATATATTGCTATAATAATAGGGTAGTTTAGGGGTAGGTTAAGTCATGGGGGTGTAGAATAAATAAAAACAACTTCCACTTTAAGAAAAGCGCATAATTCCAAAAATTATAAGAGTAAATCGGTCACTCTACATATTGTTAATTGAGAGCACGCTGTATATAAAATACACGGGATTAAATGCATAAGAACATAGAAATATCTAAAAGTAGTGTACAAGCAAAGATAAGATTTGAAAACGCAACAAATTGCATCAAAATTAAATCACTGAAAAACCTATATGAATTGGTTTTACAAATATTTAACAATTGCGTTAAAAAGATCATCGTGCACGCAATCTAAATTATTCATTATTAGAAAATCGTTCGTGACAGAAAGAAATAACACTTGTTTAAAAATCCAATATTATGTAGAAATAAACAAGCACCAGACGATGCAGTAAAGATAATAATAATTAACAAACATTCGAATACGTGAGTTAATAAAACGCAAAAGTTGGAAATTACCACGATATGCGGAAGGCGTACGTGACTGTTAAGGCATGCATTCGAATATTTGAACTAAATAATTGGAGAAAATTCCAAGGTATGCGAGATAAAGTCGAACTGTCGTCCCAGAATGTAAACAGACCAATAAAAAGCAGGTGGAGGTACGGCTTTATATACAATAATGACAAAGCGACAGAGTTAGTATACATTCAAACTGGACTACGACTATGTTAAAAAGTACTAAGAATTTACGTAACCAGTGAAGCAAAATTAAAGTGAAATTAGATTTGAAAAGTGTGCGAATTTATGCAACGAAAATAAGCCGATCTATTAATAGACGTAAGTAAAACGACTTAATTAAAAAATCCATTTCTAATATTAATAAAACAGGGCTTCTAATACCTACATTGAAATTACCTACATGTAATTTGGATTTTAATGTCAATCTGGATTTTATACCTACATTGAAATTGTGTTAATACCTACATGAAATTTTGAGTGTAATTTCAATCTGGATTTTAATATCGATGTTTATTTCAATCTGGACTTTAATTTTGGTTTAGATATCGACTTTTAATTTCGACTTTCAATTGAAGACAGTTTTAAAATCAAAGTATTCTAATTTGGACATATTCTGACTTGGTTTGAAACAATTCATGAGGATGCAGATCACAGACTAAGAAGGAACTACAGAACCCATTCCAGGTTAGCAATCTTAATACACTTTATTATTGAAAACTGTTTTTAATTCAATATTTATCATTTTGTCTTTGTAAGAGTCAACAAAATATAAAAGAGTCACTTAACAATTTATGACAAAGGAAACGTTCGAAGGTCCCTAAATAAGAAAAAAAAAAGTTTTGCTGGCTTTCAAAAACCATAAATCTTGTATATGTAGATATTCTATAAAAACGGAAAATTTTGAGAGTTGTAAATATTTAATCATTATATTGTGGATTGTAGAATTGCTTTATTTAATTAAATAAGCTAGTCGGGGCAAAAAACCCTATTTTAACATTCCACATCACAGGGGTTTGATTGTTCAGGTGGAATATCACAGCATTTTATGACATGCCCAATCGTAGGGCCTAATATCACAGCAATCGATATATATATATATATATATATATATATATATATACAGGGTGAGTTTTTAGTGTGGCAACGGTCGATAACTCCGTTGTTATAAAAGCTATGTAAACCAAATTTGGAGGCATATTAGGCATGTTTAAAGTACACATTTTAAAAATATTTGGAAGTATACAGGGTGTTTCATAATTCCAGGGCATATTAAACTTTTTTTTTTTTAATAGAACACCCTATATGTTATTACATTTTTGAAAAGCCCATAAAAAGAGCTTTAATTTGATATCAAATTGTATCTGTCTATTCCTTTTAGTTTTTGAGATATTCAACTGTTTTTAGAAAAAATGACCCCGATTAGATACATTGCCACTGCACTAATATACAACTTATGTTAATTTTCAAGTTGCAGAAAATTTTACTATATACCATAGTATATTTGTAAATATCAAATTTTTGATATTTCTTCACAGTATACAGGGTGTGTCAGGTTTCGCAAAATGCAATTTTTAAATTTTTTTTTAAATGGCGCCCTACCAATTTTATTGCTACAATGGATAGTTCATTAAGTGTCCTTTTATTTTTGTTAAGCATTTCCTATACCTAAATCCATTGCTTTCTGAGATATATTTAATTTTCTTCAAATTTTAAGAATGTTTTTAAATTACATAACTAAAAATAACTTACTATTGGAGAATATTATAAAACAATTGATACATTTTGATTAACAATCAACTACACTTATCCAATAACAATTTTCACTAAAGATATAACAACCTACAATAATACGCTATCAACAGAATTCTGCCAGATCAACAATATGCATTGTATAGAAAATGTTCAAGCAGGAAATCAGGCAGGCTTAGAAAAAAATAACTATTACATGTAGAGTGTCATTTAGGTTTATTAATTGTAGTGTGTTGTCATTTAACAGGATATCTCTCTTGGTATATTCTTGATGCAAGTAGGAAAATTTCTTAAACTTGCTCCCAATACCCAAATCATATTTATTTGTTCTTCCACTGTAAAATTCATTTTGAAAACTCCTTGAAAGATTACATTTAAAACAGAACTGATAATGTGTTAAATGACAACACACTACAATTGATAAACCTAAATGACATTTTAATTGTAATTGTAATTTTTTTTTAAAGCCTGCCTGATTTCCTGCTTGAACATTTTCTATAAAATGCATATTGTTGATCTGGCAGAATTCTGTTGATAGCGTATTATTGTAGGTTGTTATATCTTTAGTGAAAATTGTTATTGGATAAGTGTAGTTGATTGTTAATCAAAATGGATCAATTGTTTTATAATATTCTCCAATAGTAAGTTATTTTTAGTTATGCAAATTAAAAACATTCATAAAATTTGAAGAAAATCAAAAATATCTCGGAAAGTAATGGATTTAGGTATAGGGAATGCTTAACAAAAATGAAAGGACACTTAATGAACTATCCATTGTAGCAATAAAATTGGTAGGGCGCCATTTAAAAAAAAATTTAAAAATTGCATTTTGCGAAACCTGACACACCCTCTATACTGTGAAGAAATATCAAAAATTTGATATTTACAAATATACTATGGTATATAGTAAAATTTTCTGCAACTTGAAAATTAACATAAGTTGTATATTAGTGCAGTGGCAATGTATCTAATCGGGGTCATTTGTTCTAAAAACAGTTGAATATCTCAAAAACTAAAAGGAATAGACAGATACAATTTGATATCAAATTAAAGCTCTTTTTATGGGCTTTTCAAAAATGTAATAATATATAGGGTGTTCCATTAAAAAAAATATAAGTTTAATATGCCCTGGAATTATGAAACACCCTGTATACTTCCAAATATTTTTAAAATGTGTACTTTAGACATGCCTAATATGGCTCCAAATTTGGTTTACGTAGCTTTTATAATAACGGAGTTATCGACCGTTGCCACACTAAAAACTCACCCTGTATATATATAATACTCAAAGAGAAGAAAACGGAGAAAAGTACAACTTCCCTATATTTAATTTTTCCATCCTGTATAAGCTTACAAGCTTAAATTCCCAATTTTAAATTAATTCAGTTCAGTCGTGTGTAAATAATTACTCCTGAGGGATACCTTAAAACCAGTTTTTATGTTAAAATGTAAATACATAAGCCATTCGTTTCATCGGTGTACAAATCATTATTCTGTAAATACTAAAACTAACTTTGATTTTAAGCAACCTTCTTTAAGATTTGCAAAGCTGAAATCCATACTCTGTTAGAATAATGATCAATAACACAATAAGAGTTATTTATTGTATTTACTGAAAGGTAAATTGCATCAAATATTTTCAATTTGACGCACTTATAAAGCAAGGCATATTTACCGTGTTTGAATATTTGCTAGAACACGTTTCATTACCTTAAAACAAATCTTATTTCATTTACAAAGCATAAGAACGAAGCCTTTATTAATTAGGTAATTAAATTTCGATAGTAGATACATTATATAAAACAAAAATAAAATATTTATTCCCATTAAAAAATAACACATTCATATTAATCAAGCGCAATTTTATTTCAAATAAATTAATTCCAAAAGATTCGAATATTTACGTTATTAATAAAAGAATGCAGGATTTCGTTCGAGAGAATTCTATATAGTCATAAATTATTTCTAAATACGCTAGGAATAACTAATTATTTCGCGTCAATGAATAAACGTGCTAATACAAAGAACGCGCAACTATGGGAAAAGGACATAAAATAGATAACGCTATTTAATAGCTCTAAAAGAGAGAGAACCACGGCTATGCCTAAGTTATAACGACCGCGAAAATCACACTTAATTAGCACATTAGAACGCGACATGCTTAATATTATTACATCATCCAGTGCCTAATGCTTCGAAATAAATCGAGAATGTAATGGAAAAAGGATGACGTATTTAGAATTTTTGTATATAAAGAGGAAATGATTGAGGATCAGGGGTCATGCTTTTTAAAGCCAAACAACATGTAAGATTCGAGTAAAGTTTCATTCTTTAATTTATTTTACGTCACGAAACATAAGTTTCGCGTAATTTCATCGACGTTCCACAAGTACCATAGAACTTTGCACAATTATGAAGTATAATCATTTTGAAAAATTCTATTAAAATTAAAAAATTCCGGTGCAAGAGCAACTGCTGATTTTAATCGATTAAAAATAAATGCACTTTGCAAACGTATATTTCAAAGTCAAAATTGGTTATAAATAGAAATTGAAGATGGAACCAAGAGGCATTTAATGCTGTTAATTATGATGAAAATGAGACTTTGATAAGCGCTATTTTATAATAACAACAGCAAGTATAATTTAGTTTTTTGTAATTTATAAGAATATTTAAATATTAGTAACTTAAGCTAGAATAAGTTCTAAATTTTATAAAAATTATTCGTCAACAGAATAATTTTCAGCAAATTTTGAGTGCAGAGTTTGAAGCTATTTGACTTCTACTAAATGATCTGTGCTGCGTCATTGGCCAATTACACTGATAAACAGAGTAACAATGGATAGGTAAATTATTCACAGAAAATTAGAGTTTTTGTAACTCGCATAGAAAATGTTTTGAGGTATTGTACTTGTTAACAAGTATTAGCTGAAGATTATTTTTAAGCAATCATTAAGTAAGATTATATATGTCTAAGCTTAAGCTGTAAATTGTTTTATTAATCGATATTTATATTGAAAGTAAGAAATTCTTTAGATAATGTGTATAAAAAAAAGATGCTTTTGAATGTTTAGAAGACTAACAAGACGGTTTTTAAAATTTCCTTGTTTTATTTTTTTGATCAAATCCTCAACATATTTTCCGCTAAACTATCCAGGCAAGGAAATGGATGGCAAGATAGTGATTTTATATTTTCTATTGCATCTTCATTAATACAATTCGGCTGTACCCAAGTCACAGCACAATTTGTGGCGCACGCCCAACGCGAGGTGACCTATTCACTGCAATATATATATATATATATATATATATATATATATATATAAAATAAAAAAGGATTAATGGCAAGTGACTCAAATTCAGCCACGAGGGCATCCTGTTGACGCGTTTCGCCCTAATTGGGGCTCATCAGGACAGGAGTAGCAAAGTTGTAATATTTAATACAGAAACCTTATGGGAAGTACAGCATTAATTTAAGACTCATTAAACTACTTCTTGTTTAAATTATATCTTTTGGCTATGGAAAAAGGCAGTTGAGCCGGATCTCCTCCGTGCCGACTGTTGTTTAAATCTGCGATGTTAGGTGAAACGATACGAAGACACAAATTGTGAGCTAGGTGATGCTGTACTTCCCATAAGGTTTCTGTATTAAATATTACAACTTTGCTACTCCTGTCCTGATGAGCCCCAATTAGGGCGAAACGCGTCGACAGGATGCCCTCGTGGCTGAATTTGAGTCACTTGCCATTAATCCTTTTTTATTTTTCATTAATTTAAGACTCATTGAACTACTTCTTGTTTATATATATATATATATATATATATATATATATATATAATACTCGAAATTTTGTTTCTTGGGAAGAAAGTCTAAATAAATAAAAAAAATTTTTACATTATATGTGTGTTTATGTTGTATTCATAACCAGACGTTTCGACCGTCGCGACGATGGTCTTTATCAATTATGTTTTTTTTCCTATAATACGATACATGTACATTACATCTTAACAAATATCTAAAATATGCTTTATTCAGACCTGTTTCCCCAAAAACAAAATTTCAAGTATTATTTTATAAAAGAAGGTTAAGAAATACCTATCGAATATTATATTGTAGCGGGCTACTGCTAACGCGTTCACCAATTTAGAACAAGTAATAACAAAAATCTTTATTACTCACTATTCACAAAATTGATTAACAGTATATGCCTTATTTATAGATGTTTTCAGTTGAATTAACAATGAAGCACTATCACACTAATGCTATTTACGAGCACTAATATCTTCTTAAACTAAATCCTTAACCATAAGTCTTCGTAACAACACTAACGCTACTATTATTTATTTATTACCCTTTTGTCTATTTATGTACAAACAGGCAGTACAATATGCACGTTCACATTACACAAATTTATATTTACTATAGGACTTTCAGAACGTAATAACCAACTAACTATACAGGATATGATTTATATACAACATTTGGATATAGACTAACTAATGTACACTCCCACCGATCTTATATATACCCTAAAATTAACTAAACAATTCATAGTCTGGTGTTTGCTCGAATGTTCTAGACTTCTGTAGAATACACTTTGGTTATGCAACTTGCGTGTTTGACGGGTTGCCTAATAGTTCGTTGCACTGCCCCCTCTTTAAAACCATTACGTCCCGTAAGTGTGAAAACGTTGTAACATCAATTTGACGACTGATAACGGTATCGGCAGCTATCTCCTCAGGTGCATCCACCACGTCATTGGAAATAACAGTCAACACTCTTTGCTTGGTCTTGGTGGGCAACCGGTTGATAGCAATAAACAAGGACCTGGATGTTGGTTCCCTGGAAAATTACTTCTAGCATATTTCGAATTATTCTCCAATCTAAGCGATCCAGTCCACAGCCTATCTTGGGCACCACCAGTATCGTTACTCTATTTTCCATCATCTGAGCCTTAAGATTCAGCAAAGCCTCCCATAGATGTCCATAACTAGGTCTCTGCCATGAAGAATTTTTGGTGATCAGATAGTAAACATAACAATTTCCATCCTGAAGAAACAAGGCTTTTCCTACAGTTAGTTGCTGTTGTACTAATTTATCCGCACATCCAAACTTTTTCTTGAAAACAATAGCTATTCTTCTTGAAATTTGCAGATCTTGAGCTACGCAATGTGCAAGGGAATACCCTTCTGGTGCTATAAACAGATCTTGCTGTTTTTCAACAACAATGCCAAATCTTATATATATATATATATATATATATATATATATATATATGCGGCGAAGTTTGCTTGGTATTAAAGCTCTACAATTGGTTCGTCATAAATTAATGCGAAGTTACTTGTGTAAAGTAAACTCCAACAATGTAGTTTGCCACAGCTGCACTGCTCCTGTCTGAAAAATACAACTAACTAAGCCACAAAAAGAAAAACGCTGCAACAATAACTCTCCTCGATTTATTCAGAGAAAAATTATACACAAAAATCATCATCCAAAATCAAGTTCTCAGATTAATTATATTAAAAGTTATTCCCTTTTTGAGTAATACATTTTATCACTTATTCCCAGATTAATAACCATAAAAAGTAACAGGGCTTTAACACCAACCTTTCGATACCCTGACTTAATACGAGCTCATAGTAAAACCTTTAATTGCTCGTGCTAATTTCAGCACAAAAATTACAAAAATCCCTTTTGCCTTGCACATAATAACATAGTACAACAATCAATTTAATAACCGAAATTCACCCTAAACGAAATATAGTAAAGTATTATCATAAAAGTTCAATCGTTAGCTGTTTTTAATTCAGTTACTTTTAGTTCCACAGCACATATCCATAAAGTATAAAAGTCATTGCACATCAAGTAAACACAACAAGCAAAATTTTTAAGTAGCATCTGTTACCTGAATTTCTACTGCCCACGGATCTGCTCCCATACCATCGATGTCTACGGCCTTTATCAGTAGCTGCACCCTCAGAAATGTCCCCCATTCAAGACTGCACCAGCGGCAACTGCTACCTGCGGCTCTATCCTCTCGATTACTAGAAACTTCCAAATCTCTCTAGTGCAGCTACAAATCCTATTTTCGGTTGGTGAACAATCACGTCGTTCTACCATCAACTTCTACTCTATTTAAAGTGTTTACTATGAACCCAACCAAATATCACGCAGTCGGTACTTACTCATTTTCGTCTGCTACCATTTGCATTCTTTAAACTTTTTATAATACTTATGTTGACAGCTGAACGAAACTCAACACCATTGGTGTGTTAGGTATATGTCAAACTCCAAGACTGATGTTACTTGCGGATAAGTCAGCTGTAATCTCGTTCACTATTACTAACGTAGATAGCGCGTAAAAAGAAGCGAAGATAAGAGACCCCTACCACCAAATCCTTGTCTTTATATAGGCGTTTGTGCCCCTCTAAAGCTGCTAAATTCTCAAAATCCGTCGATACAAACAAACAAAGTTTTCTTGGTAAACTTCCAACGGTTATCCAATTCTTATAACCCCACAAGCTAACGTTCACTCATTTCCCCGAAATTTCTCTACAAAATATTAACTGCCTTCCAAATTCTAGAATTTTGCCCCGGCACAAATCCTCTCACGTAGTTATTTTCGCTACATCTTTCGCTAATAAAACAAGTTAATATTAAAACACGCCTTTCATAATACCCACATTATATCCATCTCCCTTCAACATTCTCCCTGAACTTACTATTTCTTACCTTGTCTAACCCCCAATCTGTTCTAATTCCACTTCTTAGTCTGAACTCTAAATTTAACGAACTTTGTATTATATCTTTCATTCACTTACTTTTTCTGCTATATTAATCTCTTTTTGTTTAGTTAACCACTTGCATGCCAATCCAACAAAATAATCCCACTCCTATATATGTCTATATTAACACCTTGTATTTTTTCTCACTTCTATCCATACTTAACCACATAAACCCTTCTTTGTTACGCTTGTTGTTCAATTTGTAACGT